>CM039678.1:190825076-193225076 GCA_022496015.1 Hordeum marinum
CTTCTTTTCTTCTTTTTTCTTCTAACCTAACTAACTAACCTAATTAACCTACTAAACTAACTTAATAAACTAATACACTAACCTAATTAACCTAATAAACTAATAAAACTAACCTAATAAACTAACTAAATTAACCAAAATAAAAAATAGAAAAAGGTGAAAAAAAGGGCGGTCGGGGTTGGTACTCACTGGCGGTGGGCGGCGGCGGCGGGGGCGGCGGGGGCGGCGGTGGACGGGGGCGGCATAGGGATGCCGGGGCCGCAGTGGCGGTCGGGGGCGCCATGGAGGTGGTGGCGGCCTCGCAACGGTGGGTAGGGGCGGCGAGGGACGTTGTGGCGGCCGGCGGCGAGTGGCAGACGCGTCGGGGGCGGCCGTGCGGTGGGGCAGCGGTGGGGCGCGTCGGCGCAGCGGGGCAGCGGTGGGGCGGGGCGGAGCAACGGGGGTGAGAGGGAGAGAGAGAATGAAAGTGAGAGGGGTGGGGGTGGTCGTCGATGCTGTTAGGTGTATGGCCTCTTTGTCATCTGCTGGCGGACGGCAAAGAGCCCCAGGCAGACGGCAAAGAGCCAGCATACAGCCTGCCCGCTACCCCCATGGGGCTAGTGGGTCCCATGTGGGTTCTTTGACGTCTGCCCTATGGCTCTTTGCTATCTGCTGGCAGACGGCAAATACCTGACATATGGCAAATAGAAACTTTGCCATCATTCAGCTCTTTGCCGTTTGCTTTATGGCAGCTGATGGCAAAGACACACTTTGCCATCTGCCAGTAGACGGCAAAGAAATAGCAGACGGCAAATAACTGAATTACAGTAGTGTTTACAATCGATCTATCCAAGAGTTCGTACTAAAATAACACCAAGTTATCCTTTCCGATCGATCTATCTAAGAGTTTGTACTAGAATAACACCATATGATATGCATCAACCAGCTCTAAGGTCACCTAGATACTCCAATGTCACCACAAGTATCCATGAGTTAATTATATGATACACATCAAACAATTTCAGATTTATAATACTCAATCCAACACAAAGAACCTCAAAGAGTGCCCCAAGATTTCTATCGGAGAACTAGGTATGAAAGAGTGCAATCAACCCCTATGCATAGATCCCCAAGGTCACCGAAATCCGCAAGTTGACGCCATAACATATATCAAGTGAATCACTTGAATACCCCAATGTCACTACGGGTATACGCATGCAAGACATACATCAAGTGATCTCAAATCCATAAAAGTATTAAATCCGATAATAACAAAATCTCAAAGGGAAAACTCAATTCATCACAACAAGATAAAGAGGGGGAAACACCATATGATCCAACTACATTAACAAAGCTCGTGATACATCAAGATCGTGCCAGCTCAAGAACACGAGAGAGAGAGAGAGAGATTGAACACATAGCTACTGGTACAAACCGTCAACCCCGAGGGTGGACTACTCCCTCCTCATCATGGCCTCCATTAGGATGATGAAGATGGCCACCGGAGATGATCTACCCTCTCCTGCAGGGTACTGGAACGCCTCCAGATTGGTTTTTCATCGATATAGAGAGTTACAACAGCGGAACGAGGAGTCTAGGGTTATTTCTGGTGGTTTCTGAATATATAGGATTTTTGAGCGTTGGTTTCACGCGAAGATGGGCCATGAGGGGAGCACAAGACGCCAGCCCACGCGAAGAGGGGACTAGCGCGGCCTGGTGGGTTGTGCCCACCTCGTGGATCTTCTCGCCCCCCCCCCTGAAGCTTCTAGTGCCTCTTTTGTTCCAAAAAAATCACCAAAAAAATTTGTTGCATCTCGAGAACTTCTATTTCTGCACAAAAAACAACATCACGGTAGTTCTGCTAAAAACAGCGTCAGTCCGGGTTAGTTCTAAATAAATCATATAAACTGCATCAAAACCATATAAAATTATTGTAAACATAGGTGAATATGGAATGGATACTTCATAAATTATAGATATGTTGGAGACGTATCACACCCCAAGGTAATATTCAAGAAAGACCCACGCGTCTAAGCATGGGGATGCCCCAGATGGCATCCCCTCTTTCGTCTCCATTCTATCGGTATGTCACTTGGAGCTATATTTTTATTCATCACATGATATGAGTTTTGCTTGGAGCATCGTGTATTATAATGTTATTTTAGTTTATTTTGCCACAATCATCATTTTATGGACACACATATTTGAGAGAGACACATGTTAATCATAGTTTGTTACAATACTCTATATGCTTCACTTATATCTTTTGAGCTAGACAGTTGCTCTAGTGCTTCACGTATACCTTGTTAGAGCATTGTGGTGTCAAAATTTTATAGAAATATTAAACTCTCATGCTTCACTTAAATATTATTGAGAGTTCTAAAGAATAGGAATGGTAATGTGCATGTGTTATAAGTCTAGTCCAGAAAGGATAGGTATTCAAGGGGGGTATAATAAACAAAATCCTAAATCTCATCATACAAGAGAAGGGTGGGTTAATTATATTGATGTCGTAATATGAAAGGACATGAGTACATGACCATTGGTTAGTAGAAATATTGGTATTACAGCTTGTTATTTGTTAGTCATCCAAATTATTGGTTATGTCATGGTGATGAGGTGTGAGTGTTCTTATGTTTGATTGAAATCCTATCGTGTTGTTCAGGTCAAGGGCGCGCGATTGTTAACTGCTACCAACATCCTCCCTAGGGGCATGCGGTAGTATGTGAGTTCTTTATGACTAATGTGAATCAACGGATATACGCACTCTCACCTTTCCATAATTTGCTAGCCTCTTCGATACCGGGCATCGCCCATTCTCACCTCGAGAGTCAGTGCAGCCTTCACCGGTGCATTCAAACCCCGTGATAAGATATGCTCTATCTCACATAAGCCACCCTATATCTTCCTCAAAACAGCCACCATACCAACCTATCATGACATTTCCATAGCCATTTTGAGATATATTGCCATGCAACTTCCATCGTTCCGTCACATGACTTGTGTGTTCATAATCATATTGATTTGCATGATCATGTAGTTGACATAGTATACAACCGCCGTTCATCATTACCTACATGTTACACTAGATCATTGCACATCTTGGTACACTGCGAGAGGCATTCATATAGAGACATCTTGTATAGTTTTCATCATGAGTTGTAAGTAAATAAAAAGTGTGAATATCATCGGTATTAGAACATTGTCCCAGTGAGGAAAGGATGATGGAGACTTCAATTCCCCCAAAAATCGGGATGAGACTCTGGACGAAAAATGAAATTAAAATAAAAAATGAGGGCGGTGAAAAAGATAAAGAAAAGCAGAAAATCCCACCATGATAAAAAGGAAAAGGGAAAAAGGAAAATGAGAGGAAAGAGAGAAGGGGCAGCGTTACTATCTTTTGTTCCACACTTGTGCTTGGAGGGAGCACCATGTTCTTCACATAGAGAGTCTCCTGAGTTGTCATTTTCATATGCTACTGGGGATTTTTCGTTATAGAACTTGGCTTGTATATCCCGATGATGGGCTTCCTCAAATGCCTGAGGTCTTGATGAGCAAGCAAGATGGATGCATGCCCGCTTAGCTTCATTTGAGCTTTCATACACTTATAGCTCTAGTGCATGTGTTGCATGGAAATCCCTACTCCTCCCATTGATATCGATTGATGTGCATCTCCATAGCCCGTTGATTTGCCTAGTTGATGCGGGGTTTTCTTTCCACTTTGACTCCTTTTGATCCCTGCCACCATACTCTATTCCACCCATATGCTATATCCATGGTTCACGCTCATGTATTGAGTGGAGTTGAAAATTTTGAAGAGCGTTATAAGTACGATCCAATTTCCTGACTTGACAACGAGGTACTGATGATTTATACTTATGCGGTGGAGACGGAGTTATGCCATGCTAATATGACAAAATGAGTAGGCAATAACATTCTTCAAGGATCGTATATTTTGAATATGAGTGATTATGCTTCTTATGTTTACAGATATGATGTTGATATAAATTAGTTCATCATTTCTCAAAGATCATACCTAAATAAGATTACATGTTGGATAGCATCTCGCATCAAAAAATATGTGTTTATCATTTACCTACTTGAGGACGAGCAGGAATTAAGCTTGAGGATGTTGATATGTCTCCAACGTATCGATAATTTTTTATTGTTCCATGATATTATATTATCAATCTTGAATACTTTATACGCAATAATATGCTATTTTATACCAGTTTTTGGAACTACCCTATTAATATAGTGCCTAGTGTCAGTTCTTCTTTTTTGCATGTTTTTGACTTATACAGAAAATCAATACCAAACGGAGTCCAAACACGATGAAACTTTTTAGTGATTTTTTTCTGGAAGTTTTGGGCCCACGAAGCTTCGGATGAGGCCAAACGCTACACGAGGGAGCGACAAGCTCATAGGGCGCGCTCTGGGGGGGAGGGCACGTGACGTGGCTTGAGACTGCGTCGGTAGTTCCCCAACGAGGAATGGATGATGCACCATAGCAACGGTAAGTATTTCCCTCACTTATGAAACCAAGGTATCAATCTGTAGAGGAAGATCATGCACCCACATAAACAGCACCTGCACCACAAACAACAAATACTTGAAACCCGACGCGAAAGAGAGGTTGTCACACTCTCTACGGTAATAAGATAGATTAGGTAATGATAGTTTTGGCAAATAGATCTTGCAAGAACACAAAATAAAATAAGAAAACAAAAAGTGCAGCAAGGTATTTTTGGGTTTTATGGATTAATAAATCTGAAAACAAAAGATGCAAATAGTAGATCGGAAAGCAATATGTTGGAAAAGTAGACCCGGGGCCGTAGGTTTCACTAGTGGCTTCTCTCATGAGTATAGCGCATGGTGGGTGAACAAATTATTGTTGGGCAATTGATCGAAGATCAAATAATCATGACGATATCCATGCAATGATCATTATATAGGCATCACGTCCAAGATAAGTAGACCGAATAGAGTCTACATCTACTTCTATTACTCCACACATCGACCGCTATTCAGCATGCATCTAGTGTAGTAAGTTCATGGGAAAATGGAGTAATGCAATAAGAACCATGATATCATGTAGACAAGATATATTCATGTAGGAATAGACCCCATCTTGTTATCCTTAATGGCAACGATACATGTGTGCCTTGCTGCCCTCTTTGTCACTGGGAAAGAACACTGCAAGATCGAACCCATCACAAAGCACCTCTTCACATGGCAAGAAAAATCATTCTAGTTGGCCTAACTAAACCAAAGATTCGAAGAAGAAATATGAGGCTATAAGTAATAATGCAAATAAGAGATCAAATAGTACTCAAATCATATTCATGGATACAAACTGGTCATGAACTCAAAATTCATCGAATCCCAACAAACACATCGCAAAAGTCATTACATCAAATAGATCTCCAAGAGACCATTGTATTGAGAAATATATAGAGAGAGGAAACCATCTAGCTACTTTCTACGGACCCGTAGGTCTATGGTGGACTTCTCACGCATCATCAGAGAGGCACCTATGAAGAAGATGAACCCCTCTATGAGGGTGTTAGATTGGATCTCGAGGTTCTGGAACTTGTGGCTGCTGGAATTGTGTTTTGTCGACTCCCCTAGGGTTTTCTGAATATTTGGGAATTTATAGGCTCAATAGTCGGTTGAGGAGGTGCCCGAGGTGCCTACCCTCTACCAGGCCGTGTCAGGGGCCTCTGGCATGCCCTGGTGGAGGGTGGCCACCGTGGCCCCCTCTTCTGGTGATCTTTCACCCATCTGCTTCCTTCTAGTCCATAAAAGTTCCACAAAATCCCCATAGCGTTTGGGCTCCATTTGGTACTAATTTTCTACAAAGTAAAAAACAAGCAAAAACAGAAACTAGCACTTTGGCACTATGTCAATAGGTTAGTCCCAAAAAATGATATAAAGTTTCTATAACATGATTGTAAAACATCCAAGATTGATAATATGACAGCATGGACCAAGCAAAAAATTATAGATACATTGGAGATGTATCAGCATCCCCAAGCTTAATTCCTACTCATCCTTGAGTAGGTAAATGATAAAAACAGAATTTTATATGTCGAATGTTGCCTAACATGTTCCTCACATATTCTTTTCTTTATAGCATGGATATTTGGACTATTCATATGGTTCAAAGAAATAGTCTAGTTTTGACATGAAAACTTTAATACTCAAGCATATCAACAAGCAACCATGTCTTTCAAAATATCAACGCTAAAGCAAGTTTTCATTGATCCATTCACAATACATACTCAAATATTAGCTACACCTAATGCTCAAGTACGATCGTAGTGCCCCCTAGTTGGTGCTTTATAAGAGAAGATGGAGACTCAAATTGAAAAATAGAAATTGCATAAATTAGATAGATAGGCCCTTCACAGAGGGAAGTAGGGATTTGTAGAGGTGCCAGAGCTCAAGTGTTTAAATTGATAGAGAACAAATATTTTGAGTGGCATGCCTTTCCTGTCAACGAAAACGACCGAGATATTTCAATATATTTCCACACTAGATGCATCATAGGCGGTTCCCAAATAGAAAATAAAGTTTATTCCTTTTCCCACTATACTTTCACTTTCCATGGCTAGCCGAATCCATGGTTGCCTTCCATACCAACACTTTCCAAGGAATTTATTATCTGACAACATAAAGTAAATATTTTTTTTCTTCTTCATTTTGGGACTGGGCATCCCTATTACCGCCATACTCTCGTGCAATGAAAAGTGAATAAACACTCATCTTGAGAATAACACATCTAGCATGAAAAAATATCGGTCACCCCCTACCGTTTCATGAGCGATACGAGCACACAAAAAGGAAAAACTATTTTGAAAGTTTAGAGATGGCACATACAAATTTTCTTGGAACAACATGGAAATACCGTATATAGGTAGGTATAGTGGACTCATATGGCAAAACTTGGTTTAAAATTTTGGATGCACAAGTAGTATTTCTACTTAGTACAAGTGAAGGCTAGCAAGAGATTGAGAAGCATCCCACCAAGAAACGAAAAATCACATAAGCGAGCATTAAGCATAACTAACACTAAATAATGCACCATAAGTAGGATGTAATTTCATAGTACAACTATTGAATTTCTTGCTTGCATAGGGAATCACAAACATTAACACCAATATTCTTACTAATCATAATTACTAATCAACATAACTCACATATCACTATTGTCATGTCTCAAAACTATTACAAAGAATCAAGTTTAATTTGTCCAATGATCTTCATGATTTTTTTATTATATCCCTCTTGAATATCTATCACTTTGAGACTAGTTCCATATATTGCAATTGCTTTTGACAAGCTAACATGGATATAAGTGAAGAACATGAGCCTACAAGTTTCACCTCTCAAAATAATATAAGTGAGTCATGAGAGGATTTCTTCAAATTAATAACTCTCAAATTAAGATAAGTGAAGCATGAGAGCATTTCTTCAAACATGTAAAAGCACGATGTGCTCAAAAAGATATAAGTGAAGCACTACAGCAATTCCTTTGCTCAATAGTTTTAAGTGAAGCATAGAGAGAAATTCTAACAAATCGTAGAATAATTTTGGATCTCTCAAATAGGTGTGTCCAGCAAGGATATTAATGAACATGCAAAAAGCAAAACAAGCAAATATACAAGACGCTCCAAGCAAAACTCATGATATGTGACGAATAAAAATATAGTTCCAAGTAGTATATCGATGGTTGTTAGAAGAAAGAGGGGATGCCACTCGGGGCATCCCCAAGATTAGTTGCTTGTTACTATTTTGATATTACCTTGGGGTGCTTTAGCATCCCCAGGCTTTTTCTCTTCTAACTCCTTATTCCTTCATCCATCGTGATCTCACCCAAAACTTGAAAACTTCAATCACACAAAACTTGACAAAATTCTCGTGAGATCCATTAGTATAATAAAGCAAATTACCACTTTAGGTACTTTTGTAAACCCATTAATATTTTATTATTGAATTATACCAACTGTATTCTAACTTTACCATGACTTATACCCCCCAATACAAGCCATAGATTCATCAAAACAAGCACACAATGCAACGCAAACAGAATATGTTTCAGACAGAACAGTCTGTAGTAATATGTATTCTACCCATAATTATGGAACTATAAAAACTATGAAAATTAGGAAACCGTACATAATCTGTATAGAAATAATTTGTTAAAATGTCATCTCAATATCACGTTCTAGTAAACAATGAAAATTCGTGCACTGGAAACAATGTTCTGTTTCAGATTCAGCATTGTTTCTACCCATATTATGGATCATGCTAAAGGCATTACTTCGCACAAATACTAAATAAAACATAAAAACCAATAATAACAGAATCATAATTGTGAAAAACACTCAAAACATAAAGAAAAGATAAAAATAATTTATTCATTGGGTTGCCTCCCAACAAGCGCTATCGTTTTACGCCCCTAGCTAGGCACAACGCATAGATTCAACTATTCTCATCCTTCTTAATTTTCTTCATAGATAAATTTTCATCAAGGGGTTTTGTGAATACAACTTGTAACACATTATCCATATAAATTTTGGGATTATCAAGTTGTCCATCTATATATCCCCTTTGATTATCGGCTACGATCCAAGAGTACTTTTGATTAACATCGTTAAAAGTTTGTTGGATCATATCTAAAACGGGAACTTCCTTACTAAGATTTTAAATTTGATTATTCCCAAGAAAATGTCTCAACATTTAATAACTTTCATAAAGGATTTCATCTATTACCGGCTTTTCATGTCTCTTACCAAAATGATCAAAAATTTCCCTAGCTTCTCGTACGATGTGATCAAATTCATTCATGAGAACAAGGGTAGCTATATTTTTAGCTTTAGGATCTTTTAATACAGGTATCTCATAAAACAATCTTGCAAATTAGGATGAGTGCGGATGAATCTATTTTCAAGCTTCAAGACTAATGTTGAGATAGCTTCCGCATAAGTTTTAGTTCTTTTTAGTATAGGAGCATCATCAAGAGTCAAGTTTCCAACACAAATGAAAAATTCTTGGATAGTTCCTTTTACTATAATGTTCCCTTGACCCAAAACACAAGTTTTAGAATTCATATTACAAGAACATCCAATTTTAGGAGTCCTGCCATTATCCGTTTTTGCCATACCAAAATCACTCATGATGACAAGCAAATAAGAGATCTGGAGAGAAAAAGGCAAACGAAAAGGAGAGGGTGGATAAAACGGCGAATTTGTGAATTGGGGGAGTGGAAAATGAGAGGAAAATGGAAAATAATGTAAATTGCAAGGAGATGAGATTTGTGATTAGGAACCTGGTACATGAGATTGCTTCCTCCCCGACAACGGCGCTAGAAATTCCTTTGACGTGGCTTGAGACTGCGTCGATAGTTCCCCAAAGAGGAAGGGATGATGCAGCACAGAAACGGTAAGTATTTCCCTCAGTTATGAAGCCAAGATATCAATCCATAGAGGAAGATCACAAACCCACGTAAACAACACCTCCACACAAACATAAAATACTTGCAACCCAACGCGAAAGAGAGGTTGTCACGCTCTTTTCGGTAATAAGATAGATTAGGTAATGATAGTTTTGGCAAGTAGATCTTGCAAAACACAAAATAAAATAATTAAACAATAAATGCAGCAAGGTATTTTTGGGTTTTTGGATTAATATATCTGAAAACAAAAGATGCAAATAGTAGATCGGAAAGCAATATGTTGGAAAAGTTGACTCGGGGGTCGTAGGTTTGACTAGTGGCTTCTCTCATGAGTATAGCGCACGGTGGGTGAACAAATTACTAATGAGCAATTGATAGAAGATCAAATAATCATGAAGATATCTAGGCAAGGATCATTATATAGGCATCATGTCCAAGATAAGTAGACGGAAACGATTATGCATCTACTTCTATTACTCCACACATCGACCGCTAGCCAGCATGCATCTAGTGTATTAAGTTCATGGGAAAACGGAGTAATGCAATAAGAACGGTGACATGATGTAGACAAGATCTATTCATGTAGGAATACACCCCATCTTGTTATCCTTGATGGCAATGATACATGCGTGTCTTGCTGCCCTTTCTGTCACTGGCAAAGAACACCGCAAGATCGAACCCATCACAAAGAACCTATTCCCATGGCAAGAAAAATCAATCTAGTTGGCCTAACTAAACCAAAGATTTGAAGAAGAAATATGAGGCTATAAGTAATCATGTAAATAAGAGATCGAAGAAGACTCAAATCGTATTCATGGATAGAAACTGATCATGAACTCAAAATTCATTGGATCCCAACAAACACATCGCAAAAGTCAGTACATTAAAAGATCTCCAAGAGACAATTGTATTGAGGAACATAGAGAGAGAGGAAGCCATCTAGCTACTAACTATGTACTCATAGGTCTATGGTGGACTACTCATGCATCATCAGAGAGGCACCTATGAAGAAGATGAACCCCTGTATGATGGTGTTAGATTGGATCTCGAGGTTCTAGAACTTGCGGCGGCTGGAATTGTGTTTAATCAACTCTCCTAGGGTTTGCTGAATATTTGAGAATTTATAGGCTCGATAGTCAGTTAAGGGGGGTGCCTGAGGAGCCCACCCTCTACCAGGCCGCGCCAGGGGCCTCTAGCATGCCCTGGTGGAGGGTGGACACCTTCGGCCCCCTGTTCTGGTGATCTTTGGCCCATTTGCTTCCTTTTGGTCCATAAAAATTCCACAAAAATCCCCACAGCGTTTGGTTTCTGTTTGATACTGATTTTCTACGAAGCAAAAAACAACAAGTAGCACTTTGGCACTATGTCAATAGGTTAGTCCCAAAAAATGATATAAATTTGCTATAAAGTGATTGTAAAACATCCAAGATTGATAATATAATAGCATGAAGCAAGCAAAAAATTATAGATACGTTGGAGACGTATCAACGCGCCCCTAGGGCTTGTGGATCCCTCGTGGGTCCCCCTGACCTAAGACCACTTCTATAAATCTTGAAATATTCCAGAAATACCAAAAGGAGAGAAGAAACACTTTTTCCATCGCCGCAAGTCTCTATTCCACCGTGATCCCATCTAGAGACCTTTTCCGGTGCCCTGCCAGAGGGGGAATCGGTCATGGAGGCCGTTTACATCAACCTTTGATGCCTCCATGATGATGCATGAGTAGTCCATCACAGACCTATGGGTCCATAGCTAGTACCTAGGTGTCTTCTTCTCTCTCTATGATCTTCAATACAATGTTTGGTGTGAATCCCGAGGTGATCTATCCGATGTAATCCTCTTTTGTGGTGTGTTTCTTGGGATCCGATGAATTGTGGGTTTATAAACAGATTATTCACTGAAACTAACTGAGTCTCCTGTGAATTCTATTATGCATGATTATTATAGCTTTGTATTTCTCTTCAATCTATCTGTTTAGTTTGGCCAACTAGATTGATTTATCTTCAGTAGGGGTGGTGCGTTGTAGTGGGTTCAATCTTGCAGTGCTCTATATCCTAGTAACAGAAGGAGACAAGATAGTATTGATTTATCTCTACTATACTGCATCACCCCTCCTCTTTGTGGAAAACCCCAACGCAATTTATAAGTAGCACTACATATCATCAATCATATGTAGACATGTATTTCATATATAGTCATACGTGCATCCAATAAGAACTTGCACAACATATTTTGTCCTACCCTCCAATGGCAGCAGGGTCCTAATGGGAACTAAGGGTAATTAAGCGCTCCTTTTAATAGAGAGTCTAAATAAAGCATTAACACATAGTGAATACATGAAATCCTAAAGTTAAAGTCAACCATGTCGTATCCCAATTCATGGTCAACTTGGGGTGTATGGTTCAGAATGAGGACATGTGCATACAACTTGCGGGTAAGATCAACATCTCAAATATAATCATGAAAATAATAAGGTTTTAGATCTTAAATCATGGCACTCGTGCCCTAATGACAATCATTAAGCATAGCAAAGTCATAGCAACATTAATCTCAGAACGTAGTGGATACTGGGGATCAAGCCCTAAAAAATGAATTTATTACATAAGAAATCCCATCCATCTCCATATACCTCCAGTATGCCTGTAAAGAAATTTCTCACACATGGTTGTGAGCATCATGAAAATGTTGATGGAGATAGGTTGGTGATGACGACGGCAACAAATTGCTCTCTCTGTAGCCACGAACAGACTCCAAATTAGGGTTCCCAATAAACAATGGGAGGTAGCGGCGGCTCCGTATCGTAAAATGCGATGGTACTTTCCCTTTGATTTTTTTTCTTGGGAAGACAGAATATATAGGCTTGGAATTAGGTAATACAAGGGTCTGCGGACCCACAAGCCAGCATGGCGTGCCCCTGGCTTGTGGCCCCATAGTGGCCCTCCTCTGGTACTTCTTTACTCCATTATTTTTATTTATTTCGTAAAGATCTCCGTAAAGTTTCATCCAATTTTGAAAAAAATTGTTTCTGCACAAAAATAACACCATGACAGTTATGTTGACAACTTCGTCAGTCTGGCTTAGTTTCATTCAAATCTTACAAATTAGTCCAAAACAAGAGCACAAGTGTTTGGAAAAGTAGATACGATCGAGACGTATCACCAAGACACCAAAAAGATCCACCATATGCTAGTTGGGTGCATCTTCTCGCATATCATATGGCATGAAACCCTTAGTTGGTGGCGGCTACCTATTCTGTCACCAACGGTGGGCACAAAGATCTACGCCTGGTGGTCCGCAATTCTGCAGGCCACCTCGCCTTGTCTTTGCAAGGGCGTTGGATCGTTCATCACTCTAGTGGCCTAGCTAACATGGAAGCATCGAATTACATGTGTTTTTTATGGCACAACCCTCCCATAGCATGCTATTACGTGCTATTCAAGATGAAGTTCCCATCTAGGCTGACGCTGGAGCCAAAGGACTTAGCATGATTATGCATGCACATTAGATCCTTGTAATATGGGGTTGAGCGCCACGCCATCTCCTATGCTCACTTGCAACCATGACAATGCCTAAACCTGTGTACGTTGACAATGTCCTCCTCGTTGTTGATCTTGCCCCACAGGTCGTACATCGCCTCATCGAACTCCGTATAAGCAGCTTCTAACCCCCCCCTTACAATGGCGGTGCCACTAGCGGTCATGGCAGATCTCGCGGGCAGAGCGGTAGGACTCGAGCAATGCCTTGTGCTCGGGCACGTCGACTTCCAGCATGATTGTCACGCCCAAGATGTGACCATATCCTTATTTTGGCTTGAGGGCCTCGACAGGGATAGGAGCGCATCTCGTCGTGTTGCAAGAATGGATATCATTACAAGTACATTTACAGAGGAGAAGAGAATATGGAACTGGCTCACATTCGCCACAAGCTACATCAAGATCACATCAATACAACAACATATTCAAACATCATACAGAAGAGCAGGGTTTGACTACGGACGAAATCAAACGATAAAATGACATATGTCCTTGCTATCCTAGGCTGTCGCCTGGAACCCATCCTAGATTGATGAAGAAGAAGAAGAAATCCAAACAAACAAGCATCTCTCTCACGTCAAAGCATCACATTACCTGTACCTGCAACTGTTGTTGTAGTAAACTGTGAACCACAGGGACTCAACAATATCATTTTCAAGGGTATTAGGACTATTAAAGCTTAATGGGTGAGGTATGGTTAAGTGGTAAGGCTGTAGTAAGAACCTAAGCATTTATTTGAGTGGCTAACTTATGAATACAGAAAGTAAAGTATACTGGTCTACGCATCACGGACGTGAAATAGTAATGATCAATAAGTGATCCTGAACACCTACTTATGTCAAACATAACCCCACCGTGTTTTCTCTCAGATAAGGACTCACGAGAAGAGACAGTCACGGTTACGCACACAGTTGGTGTATTTTATTAGAGTTTACTTCAAGTTTACTATGACCGGGTGTTAAACAAAGTTTCCAAGTTGCCACATAACCGCGGGCACGGCTTTCCGTAAGATTTAACCCTTTAGGGGTGCTCCAACTCATCCATCACAAATTAACCACACGCAGCGGGAATAACCTCGACCATGAATCTCATGATCTTCCTAGGTAATTCCACTAGAAAACCGCAACCTCGAGATAGCCCGAAGTATTTTTGGAATTCCTCACTCAAGACATTCGAGAAAGGTAAAACAAATCTGACAAGGCCGCCCGACATGTCGACGAATCCGATAGGAGCCGTGTATCTCATTCTTAGGACACGACAGATAAGCAAAGCATACGGTGGCCTGATAGACATCTCCCGAGTTACCCCGGGTTGGCACCGAACGGTGCTCTAGTCTGGACCAACACTCATGAGGAGCACTGGCCCGGGGTGTTGATTAAAGATCCGCCGGTGTCGACGGGTCCCTATGCAATTTTATTATTTATTAGGAAAATGCAGTACAATGTTGGGCCTTGCCAGTCAAGCTTTATCCTCAAACAAAAATCAAGGGGGTCCCCATAACAACCCCGAGCATGTTAGGAGCGCTCAATTATGGAACATAACACCGTTTCACAAGTAACTAGGGGCGGCAAAGTGGAACAAAACACCGAGCAAAAGTCCAAGCCTTCCACCCTTTACCAAGTATATATGTGAACTAAATTAAATTGCAATAATATTGTGATAACAAAAAATGTACATGTTGACACATGGAAGCAATTGCACCTGCAGCTACAAACGCTATATGAAGGGTTGAGCAAGTGCTAACATAGCCAAACAATGGTTTGTTGGGATGTGGAGGGGTTAGAGGCTTATCATGGCAATGTTGGGAGGCTTGATAAACAAGTGGTAGGTAGCGTGACATAGCGATAGAAAAACGAGACATCTAGCATGGAAATGATAGTAGTGGATCCAGGGAAATATGTCATCTTGCCTGAGATCCTCCTTGGAAGAAGAACGGGTCCATGAAGAAGATGAGCCAATGTAGTCAAACGAATCCTCACACTCCAAACGCTTTCAGAACTCTATCGAGAAGGAACAATCTAGAACAAACAATCAACACATGATACAACAAAACATATGCATGACATGATGCGCAATCAAATATGATGTATGTCCGGTTTAAATATGCAAGGCATGGCAAATCACATCAACTACTACACATTAAGTGAAGCTCAATATGCAAGGAGTTGCAAATTGACGAAACTTCACGATTGATTATTTAATTCACTCTCGTTTAGGTACACGACAATATTAAATGTTGTTAACATGGCAAGAGGTGAAGCATGAGTAAACTATCTATCTAGGCATCTTAAATGAGGTTGGAAACAAATTATATCATTTCTAAAATGACCTCATATATTAATTTCGAAATTGAACCAGATCTGTTCTAAGCATATTTTAGAGTTATTAAACAGCAAAATAAAGGTCATCATGAGATTCTACACATTTTTCTAATCAAGTTACATATGTGGAACATTTTTATTGGAACTACGGTTTGATAGTTATGAAATAAATCATTTTACATGGCGTTTACGTAAATTGCATGAAAACAGCAACTTAAACATTTTTAAACACATGTGAGAGGTGGATATTATGAATCTACACAAAATTCTAGTCATTTTACATACATAATTTTTTTACATACGACGCACGGTTGAAAAGTTATTAAATGCATGAAGATTGGGGAGGGGGAGTTCTGCAATTCTGTAAATCCTGGATACTTACCGAAATTTGCGAAGACTAAAAACCAGACATGGGCCTAAACTAGAGTTATTGGCCTGAATAGATCATGCACAACAAACTAAACTACGCACGGGGGCTGGATAGTGTGGATGGGGGTTCACGTAGCGTGCTTGGCCCGGTCGCCGTGGATGCCTTGCTGCTGGGCCGGGGAGACACGGCTGGGCCTTGGGCGGCCCACGTAGGCGCTAGCGGGGAGGCCTGGCGGATCTGGCGGCCCACCTGGCGCTAGTCAACGCGGGCGGAGGCTGCCTCGTTCTCCAAGTCGCCTGAACGAGGGAAGGGCCATGGCGGCACTTGGGGCTCCGGGAGACGAGGCTCGAGGCACCCGGGAGGGCAGCAAACGACGGGAACAGATGGATCTGGACGTTGGGGGGTCGGATCCGGTTCCTGGTGTGCGGAGGAGATCGGCAGCGGTAGCCATGGCAGCTTCCTGCGAAAGAGAGAGAGACCACGGGGTGAGAGAGAGAAATGGAGGGAGAGAGAAGAGAGAGGAGCATGCGGCAAGGTACCACGGCGACGGGGTCAGGCACTCCGGCGAGCGGCACGGGGAGACCAGCGAGGGGCTGTGGAGAGGCAGCGAGCTCGGGAACGAGCTGCGGGTCGGGGCTGCTAGGGCGCTTGGACGCGGGCGCCTGCGGGTGGCGGCGCAGGGGTTCAGGCCCGGCGGGCCTCATATAGACTTGGGCGGGCCGTGGCGGCGGGGAAGAGGCAGAGCTGCCAAGTGGCTGCGGGAGAGAGGTGGGAGGCTATGGTAGCACGGATTTCGAGGAGGGATTAGGTTTAGGTCCAAATTAGGAGGGGAGGGGATTTATATAGGGAAGGACCTAGGTTTAGAGGGTTTCCACCCGTTTTCAAGCCGTTCGATCTCGATCGGACAGCTCGGAAGCGGGGGGTGCTAGGTGGGTTGTTGGGCTGTGGAGAGGTGTTGGGCTGAGATGAGAGGGGAAATTGCAACCCATGACACGAGGTTTTTAAACACCGAAAAACATCCGATAATAAACCGATGACAACACTATTATGGTTGATCGTTCGGGTATCAAATGACATCCGATTGCGGCGAAATTTGGCAGGCGGTCTACCTACAATATAACAAGACGACATGCCAAGTTTCGACACGATTAGAGAATATTTTTGCGCGTGCTTTTAATCATTTTTTTAAACAGTGTCGCAGGCGCGGGCAAGTGTGATTGGACTCGAAACGATCGACGACACGAACGAAAGAGAACTGGCAACTAAGAACGGATGCAAGTTTTGAAAACGAGTGACGATGCTATGCAGATGATGCGAATGATGCGATGATGAATGCAACAAACAATCGAATCACACGACAATAATGGAATAAAAAGGGAATCTTCTGGAGCATCAGTTCCGGGCTATTACAATGATGGATGTGTCAGCGACAAGCAGATCCTCTGCGCGCTTGCGCTTGTCGATGAGATGGAGGTTGTAGGCCTTATCGACATGTGCCTGCCGAAACTTGGCCTCTCGCTCCCCCGGCAGTTTTTCTGTGTAGTGGGCACGGGCCTCGCGGATGGTGATGTCGGCATGCACCGGCAAGGAGGGTGGTAACAGCTCATCCTCGGTGGTGCCGGCTCATCCTCAGTCGCGTCCTCCATTGGGATGACATCGGGCCCCGTCTACTTGTCGGACTGCTAGCCGACAGGCATGGCCGCCATCTTCCTCTTCTACTCAGAGAGCCTATCCCAGAGAGCTTTGGAGCGTGAGGAGGCCATGGTGGGCATGGTGCGGTGAGGAGAAAGGAACCGGGGGAGGAGGAATATGAATATGGATGACAATGGGCAGCAACGGTGTGGTTAATGGTGGAAAAAGGACGGACGGGTGGCATCGGAGTAGGTTCCTGGCAACCGTATATCATTAATGTATGATGATGGATTGACGAGGTGCCGTTCAAACACTAAGTAATCGTCTGCAACCAAAAACGGTGCCGACGGGGCTCTCCGGCCAACGCGTCGCTCTAATGTCGGCAACACTGAGAGGTGGCGTCCGCTCTGGTTGGGCATGAATGCCACACTGACGCTTTGGAGCGTGCGGGCGAGGGAGGGGGGTAAGGGTGGGTCGCAGCAAACAAAAGCGGATGTGGCAGCGGTCCCCCCCTCTCCCCCACTTTGTCTCGGGTTTGCGAGAAAAGCACGGACCGCTCGACGGACTGATGCAGGCACTGGCGGAGCTACCTTATGGCAAAACCAGGCCATGGCCCACCCATCTTAGGAGCATTTCCTCCTGCTGTTCACCTAGATCGGGATGTGAAACGCCAGCTGAGAGACGGTTTGCTTCAGCTTAGCTCGCCCTGCCATTTGTTTCAAGCTCCGCCACTGGATGCAGGATAGTTGAATGGCAAAACACATTTGGACCCTGCGGTCCAGATGTATGCCGACGGTTTGATGGTCAGCATTGGAGATGTTAAGGAACAATTTTGCACTCTCCAATTATTATCACATTTACCGACGTTTTTTTCCTGTCTAGCAGTCTTTTTCACGTGTCAGCAAAACATAAGGTTACTTAACTTAAACTCGGCCCTTAAATATTAGTGCTCGTGATCCATGAGTGCAATTCAATATATACTCAAAAGTCTGATAAGCTTAGACCTTAATTATTAGTGCTCGCGATCCACGCGTGCAATTCAATACTCCAAACTCGAAACACTAGAACATATTTGTACACGCTACGATAACTGTCCCGTGTGAGCCGATCTGCTGGCGTGGTAGTACGTTTTTGTCTAGGCGTGTGGGGTGCTTTCTGTGTTTGTCTCTGCTATAGTTTAAAGATGCGGTGTTATTACTTTTTTTAAAGGAAAAGGCAGAGAAGCTCTGCCTTATGCATTTCCAAACAGGTATGAAACCTGGGTGACCGTAGCCAATTACATGACTCCGTGCAGCCAGCCATTGTCAAGCCGTGTTATAAGAAAGGAACATGGATGAAAAGATACATAAGGCGAGTAGAAGCTATATGTTGGGTATATGGGGAGAAAAAGATAGCTCAAGCATTCCATCCAATGTAGCATTGCATGTTGATCTTTATGTTTCTTCGCTTGGTGGTGCCATAGTTGGATCATATTGGATGCTTCTCATAAGATCATATCATCAGGCCATATCATATTGGATGTGGTGTTATTACAGTGCGGGCTAGGCAAACAAGAACAGAAAAATTGAACCAGAAAATCCTAGTATAACGGAAATACAATGCTGATTGAACAAAAAAGGGAAAAGGCAAGTTCAAAATAGTACCACTTCAGAAAACCCACTGTAAATGCTCGCAATCGAACTAATGGTCATGGGGCGAAACCCAGTGCCACCAGCAAAACTATCCTAACAAAGTTTAGAAAGGCAACCGAGCAAACATCACTGTCCACGCAGGAGCACAACCCAGGTAACAAACCATAACAGTCTAGAAAGGTCAGTCTTTCGGTTATGTGTGTTCAGTGAACGGAAACATTTTCATCGACTACGAAGGTGTCTGTGACGATTTCGTCAATCTCAAAATGATGTGTCGGTTTAGTTTCTCGGAGGTGCTCATATGAATAGAGTGTGTGGGTGCGTTCATAGAAATGGGTGTACGCTCGTGTATGTGACGACTTCGATTGTAATGTGCTAAAAAAAGCAAACAACATTTACACGCCGTTTTCTTGTTGACAACGTTGTTTGGAGTTTGTTTGAACCAACTCTCTTGGCTGATAACCAACAATATGACCTTTATTGGCAGAGTGCACAGTGGAGTTTGTTTGAACTTTGAACCAACTCTCTTGTTGACAACGCTGTTTGGAGAAAGATTTGAGATCCAAGGAGTGCCCTTATCTTCAGGTACGCGGTGCATGCTCCCTTTGTAAGCATCATAAACATTGTATCCAACGCGGTGATATGGCAACACTACATTGCCTTGCGCTTTAGTGCACCTCTATAACTTTGCCCTCGTGGCACTTTGAGTAATGCAGTTAGCTGGGATCCTCTCTTCCTCGACGATTGTTCAAAAAAATTGTCAAAAATCGCCATTTTGTGTTGATTGACAATTGGTTGTCGTGTTGTCTTTTTTATAATATACTACTCCCTTGGTCTCATAAGAAACACTTTTATATTATGAAACGAAAGGAGTATATTATTATGTGCTTTTGACGTGGTAATTGTGGCAGAGGCCTGCATTATCTTCACACAGTAATAGTGTCCATTCATAAGGAAAACACAATAACATTTTTCATTTCCATGAAAACTTCTCAGGTAGCATAAACAAAGACGCGGCAACAACTTATTTATACATCGAGTTTGAACACAGATACATGCTCATGCGAGGATGTAATTCAGCTCTCCAGCAGAAGACCTGCGTAGCCATCAAATTAAGGAGACGCGATCACACGATCAGAAGGTGAGACCAGAACCTCTCAGCCTCTCTTCAACGATGCAGTCCAGCTTCTTGGCCATCTCCTCAGTCAAGTGCGTCTTCCGGTCCCCAACCTTCCCAGACCGGAAGTAGGACGAATTCTCTATGGGCAACCCACCGATCCGATCAGACACCCCCGACGAGTTGACCGGCAGGCTCTTCAGATTCTCGAAGCTACACAGGGCCACGACCTCCTCCAGGGCTCCGCCGCTGACCTCCTCGTCGGTGAACGGGACGGGAGGAACTCGGCGAGCATCCTGACGTGCTTGCCCGCGTCGGCCATCATGTCGTCGTACTTGAGGAAGAGGACCCTGTGGGGCTCCGCCATGCTCCGCTCCAAGTACCCGCGGACGTGGTCCCAGAGAGGGCCGTACAGCGAGAACCCCTCGCAGAAGAGCTCGAAGGTGGCGTCCATGTCGAGGAAGAAGTCGGCTCACCTTGTTTCACTACCACAATAACTGTTTATGTCACACGGCCTGATCTACGCCAACGACCACCGTCGGTATAGATCCTTGTATGCCGACGGCTGATAAAATGCCGTAGGTGTAGAAAAGTCGTCGGCAAAGTAAGCCCTACGCTGACGAGGCCGTAGGTGTATAAAAGTCGTCCGCATATCTTGCTCTATGCCGACCCAGGTCGTCGGTATATGTGGGCCGTCGGTTTAGAGGTGACGTAGGCGATCCGGTGGTGGGATGGTGGTCTGACGCCGTCAGATCTATGCCGACGATTCTGACGGAGGCCGACGGTTCTGACGAAGGCCGTCGGCATAGCTACGTGTCGGCATCGATCTGCGACGCGTGGCACGTCATCGATCTGAGGCGCGTGGTGGGCCATTCCTGGTCGATGCAAGCACAAGTATGCCGACGGTTATGTCGTCGGCATATTTGTTTTGTCTGTTTTTTATGTGTTTTCTAAATACAAATCATATATTTCTATTATATTTTTTAATCTGTTTTTAGGTAAATTTGTATTATCTAAATATAAACATGTGTAAATTATACATTGATTTGGTGTGACCTCATGTTCTTTCTCATGAAATATTTTGAGTGTGTTAGTAATATATATATATATATGACCTCATGTTCTTTCCGACACATTATATATTTGTAATGTGATCTATGCCGCCAGGTCTTGCGCTGGGCCCTGTTACACGTCTGGAAGTGTGGTGGCAGGCGCAAGCACCCGGCACGCGGCTCCGTGATGTGGTCCCTCTCACGGATGTCGATGTTGCCATCGCACGGAGGGGGGAAACGCTCGCGTCGGGGAGACACAAAGGGAACCTTATGATGGGTTGGGCACGGACCTTGATCCGAAGTGTACCTATGGCGTGACAATCACAGCCGGGTGAATATGTTCATCGGTCATACACTGTCCGATGAAAGTCAAAGGGGTAGATCTGTCCGGTCAACAATGCGAGGGTTAGATGGGACGGGGTGCTTAAGGGGTAGCTATGCCGCCAGGTCTTGCGTTGGGCCCTATTACACGTCTGGAACTGTGGTGGCAGGCGCAAGCACCTGGCACAGGGCTCCGGAGTGTGACCCTGAGCATTAGCATTCATTCAGGGTCAACACGCAAAATCTTCCGAATGATATTCGGGGCTTCAACGAAACTTGTGTCCATTGAATTCTTCTCCGCTCGCACGGATCCATTCAACCTTAAAGGTGTCCGAGTGGATGTTCAGCATTTGTTTTGGTCCGAGTGAGTTGGTAGTATCCTGGGAGGCGACGGGTCGGTCTGACAGACCCAGATTTTCTGGGATACGAAAATTTGGGAAGCGTGCGCGCTCGCGCGAAGATTACGCCACGATCAGGGCAAGTGGGGCGCGACGCCTCGATTTTCGTGCTGGTCGTATCGCCACGTACCGAGTGTTGTCAGCGGTTGGCGTGTGGGGTAACCTTGCAGGTCCACTGGTCAATGAGACACTCGGCAGCGTATAAAGATGTCTTCGCTGCGGTTTGCACAGTACCTCCACCAGTTTTTTCTCTCTTTTCCTCCGCTTCCTCCGCTCCCAGCACCCAACTCCGATCTCCCTCGACGAGAGTCGCTGCGATGAAGATGAAGAATCCGACGGAGAAGCTGGAGCGAACGAAGAAGGGGGTGGCAAAGCTCAAGGGCAAGAAGCCCTCGACCGCCCGATTCACCGCGCCAGTGGGCTGGATGAAGGGGGATTTTCTCCCCTCTGTCGTCACCCGCGAAGATATGTAGGGCCTCGTCTCCAACGGGCACATGGCGGACGGCGCTTGGAGGCTGCCGGGGGAGGAGCGCGAGACGGAGCCACGCGATGGGGAGCGGGTCCTCCTTCTCTCCCACGTCGAGCGAGGTTTTTCTCTGCCGCCCCACCCATTCTTTAGGGGCTTTCTAAATTTTTTTGGTGCCCAACTGCACCACCTCTCGCCCAACATCATAGCCTATTTGTCTGCATTCGTCACTCTGTGCGAATGTTTCCTGGGCTGCATTGGGGATTGTTCAAACACCTCTTCACGGTCATATCCCAGACTGTGAAGAAAGCCCTCCCCGCCGATGGGAAGACACGCATGCTCTAGCTATGCGGAGGGTTAGGAGTTCAGAAAAGAGCTCGTAGCTCCTTCCCCACCATGACCTTTCATGAGTCTATAAGGGGTTGGCAGTCGACCTGGTTCTACTGCAAGGATGCAGCATCGCCCAATATGTCGACTGGCCTTCCCCCATACACACCCGACCGTCCGGTTGTTCCCAAGTCCCTAAAGGTGACTGAAGAGGAGCACGTCCAAGTAGGCATCTTGTTTGAAGCGGTGGTGCAGCTGATCCGGGGCGGGGTGACCGACATGGATCTGTTGGAGACGTTTCTCGGTCGACGTATCCAGCCGCTCAAAGCTAGAGACCACACCATGTGGCACTACGCGGGCCTTGAGGACTCGACAAGGGCGCATCCTGAGGAAGTTCCTCAGAAAACTGTCGAGCAGTGGCTCCGTAGCATCACCGGGGTCGGCGACAATCCTTTGGGAGCCAAGAGGATCCGGCCATATTTAGGTCGAAAACCCGCCGAAGAACCTGGTGAGTTGTGTGATGTCGACTGATGTATTGTACTGTCGAGTGATATATTGAACTGACTTCTTTGCTTGAATCATGCAGGAATGGACGCACATGCACTCGCCCGTTCCTAACAGGAACCATGCTGAAGACGGCGTGGTGAGCGAGGGCGACAATGTGGACAGTGACGGTTCTTTCGACTTCGAGAAAGAATACGAGGACTCCGGCGAGGAGGTAGAAATCGAGTCACCTCCCTGCCGCGAAAGTCGCACCAAGTCCCGCCAAGATCCGTCGACTGTTGAGGACAGGGCTCCGGGCCCTAGCGAGAAGAACCTGAAGCGCAGCCGCCCCTCGATCGCTGAGCCGAACGAAAAACTGGCTAAGCAGCCCAAGCAAGCCGTCACCAAGCCTCGCAAGGCTCTGCCTCGCATGAGGGTGGCAGTGCCTGTCATCTCCACGTAAGAGTTTATTTCCGTACTTGTTTTGTTGACTGAAGTCTGGAGTTGTATTTAACTGAATGCCACTCAATTCGTTAGAGCTGCTACATCTGTGTCTTCACCTCATCAAGATGGAGGGGATGCAATGGATGTCGACACTGCTGACGCGGCCACTTCTCATAGAGGTTAGATAGTTGTTGGTTCGTCCTAATGGAACTCGACATATGCGAATGTTAACACCGTCGGTTGTCGATACAGAGCTCATTCAGGTGGAGGACGAAGAGGAGCGACTTGGCACTTTGCGCTCTCGCATCCAAGGAGCGTCATCAGCACAAGCACTTCAGCGGTCGACTACAAAGTCTTCTCAGGGGGGATGACTCGACACAACCCACGGCTGAACCTGCAGTACCTCTATCGCATGCTCCTCTAACTGTTTCAACCGTTGTGGCGTCGACTCCAACCGGGCCCTCTCAGACTGCCTCAGCTGCTCCTGCAACCATGCCAACCCCACTTGTGACGGCCTTCTCTCTACATCGCACCCCGGAAGATCAAACCGGGGCTGCGAAGGAAGCCATGATCCAGGCGGAGCAGCTCATGCTGAGGACCAAGGAGGTGTACGAGGCCAGCAAACTGGCTTTTGACGCCAGCGCAGCCGTCCGCACCAATGTCCGAGTAAGTTCGATTGTAAGTCCATTGTTGAATGAATTCTTGTCTTTTCTTGGCTGTTGTACACCCACTGGGTGAACTTTCTCCACTCGAATAGATCAGATCGTAGTCGAGTAGAATTGGGATTGATAGTATGCATGGTACTAGTGTCACTCGACATGTCGAGTGTATTTTATGACGAGTTACTCGACGGATCGAGAATTAACCGTCTCAGTGGGGGCGCTCTTAGCGCACCCACTGGGTGTAGTCCCCAAGACCGTTGTCGAATGCTTGCATCGGCAGGTTTTTTTAGAGTTTATTGTATACGGGATACATTTTGCTTTTGAATCACACCACTCCATAGCTACCTTGCAGGTTTCGTGGACATTAGTGGCAAACCATGATATGATGTTGCATAAGGATAGACTACACTTCATAGAGTAGAGAGGTGCGTCACTCGACGGGTCGAGTGTCGTGACAAGGCTGACCTTGTCGAATGTTTGAATAACCAGTGGGGCCACGCTAAGTGCACCCACTGGGTGTAGTCCCTGAGGCTACTGTTCATCACAAACGATAAACAGTAGGCTTGAAAACTTGTCGTACGCGTGGTACTGGGGTCACCCGACATGTCGAGTGTTTTCTTCTGACGAGTTACTCGACGGATCGTGAGTTAACCGTCTCAGTGGGGGCGCTCTTAGCGCACCCACTGGGTGTAGTCCCCGAGACCGTTGTCGAATGTTTGCATCGGCAGGGGTCTTAATAGAGACAACTTTTGAATTTGTTTATGGCGCGCGGAGCACCAAAGTCACTTGACATGTCGAGTGGATTTTCTGCTTGAATTCTTCCAAGATGATCATTCGTCGGTGTTCATAACTCAGTCGACTGTCTAGGAACTACTTGCTCATTGAACTCCTATCTTTTGTGGGTTCCAGACAGCTTGCGAACTTGGGACGCAGTACAAGGACATGGAGGATGAGAGCAACCGATTGCAGGTGGATCTGGCGGTCGCCAACAACGCCTTGGAGCAAGCACGTGCTGAGCTGAAGTCGCTGGGAGGTTATTACTGTCGACTGTCAGCATTCCCATCTTCACTTTCCATGTTTTGAACCGAGTGCTCTCGCCCGAACAGACGTGCGCAATGAAAACCGTCGACTCCAAGTGTGAATCAACAATGTTGTTTCTTTAGATTCCATGAAGAAGGCACTGGAGGAGAAGGACAAGGCACTCGCGGACGCCCAACGGGTGGCCAGGGACAAAACTGAAGCTACAGATCAGAAGCTGGCGTCTGCCCAGAAGCTGGAAGAGGGGAACACCAAGATGAAGCAGGAGCATGCATACCTCGTCAATAGGGCCGAGCAGCTAAACAAGAGGAGCAATGGCCTGGAGAGGCATTTGGGCGAGTTCTCGAGGAAGATGTATATTCTGCTCGACGGTAAGTATTTTTGTCGACTGAGGTTTGTAAAATCTTTGAGGGTCGTAGTTCACCAATTCTCCTCCCATTCCCATTGTTCAACAGAATTCTGCCAAGACTTTGAGAAGGAGACAGAGGAGGTTGATCCCAATCTGGATCCCACCAGGTCTCCTGTCGCAAACGTGGTGGCCATGAACATGCTCGACTCAATTTCCAGCTCCAGGGCGTCCAAGCGTATCTTGTCCGGCTAAAGTCTACGATGGAGAGAATCGACAAAGAGCTATGGCCGGAGGACACCCTTCAGCTCGACCTCAACTCTATGATGGCTCGCCTGGACGAACTTCCAAGTCGAGTGCAGGCCTGGAAGAAATATGCCGCTCGTTGTGGGGCCGACGTGGCGTTATCACTCGTTAGGGTCCATTGCAGGGACGTGAAGGAGGAGAGGTTGAAGGAGCTTCAGGTGGTCAACACGAAGAAACTCCAGTTCGAGGACTTCATGGAGACCTTCATTGAAGTGGCCACCAGAATCGCCGACGGCATCAACCTGGACACTTTCGTCGAGCCTGCCAGTCCGTCTCCTACTTGAAAAACTTGTCTTTGAAAGAAACAGTTAAATTTGCCTCGGTATGCCGAGTGGATTTGTATCCTTAAAAACTTTGTTCAGGCCTTGGGTCTGAGCACATTTGCTTTCATATGAAATGTTTATCCGTGGTTTACCCTTTGAATTTTGTTCGAATTTGGCTTTCGATCGTCTGTTTGACTGAGTTTGTTTTTAACTTAGGCTAAGCGTGTTCGCAGCTAAGCCCCCCGAGTGTGAGGATTGCTCATCACTCGGAGTATTTTCGAACTTAGGCGAATGTCGATTCGCAGCTAAGCTATCGAGTGAATGGATTATTATCCACCCGACGAGGTTTTTAACTTAGGCGAAACGTGTTTCGCAGCTAAGTCCTCGAGTGTGAGGATTGCTCATCACTCGAGGTATATTTGAACTTAGGCGAATGTCGATTCGCAGCTAAGTTGTCGAGTGATTGGATTACTATCCACTCGACGAGGTTTTTAACTTAGACGAAACATGTTCGTAGCTAAGCCCCCCGAGTGTGAGGATTTCTCATCACTTTGAGTATTTTTGAACTTAGGCGAATGTCGATTCGCAGCTAAGTTGTCGAGTGAATGGATTACTATCCACTCGACGAGGTTTTTAACTTAGGCGAAACGTGTTTCACAGCTAAGCCCCCGAGTGTGAGGATTGCTCATCACTCGGAGTATTTTTGAACTTAGGCGAATGTCGATTCACGTCTAAGTTGTCGAGTGAATGGATTACTATCCACTCCCTGAGGTTTTTAACTTAGGCAAAACGTGTTTGCAGCTAAGCCCCCGAGTGTGAGGATTGCTCATCACTTGAAGTATTTTCGAACTTAGGCGAATGTCAATTCGCAGCTAAGTTGTCGAGTGAATGGATTACTATCCACCCGACGAGGTTTTTAACTTAGGCGAAACGTGTTCGTAGCTAAGCTCCCGAGTGTGAGGATTGCTCATCACTCGAAGTATATTTGAACTCGACAAGGTTTTTTTTAACCCAAGCGAAAACGGATTCACAAATAGGTCGTCGAGTGAATGGACTGCTATCCACCCGACAGGGTTTTTAACTTAGGCGAAACATGTTTCGCAGCTAAGCCTCTGAGTGTGAGGGTTGCTCATCACTCGAAGTATCCCCAAGAATGTAACTACACGGTTGGAATCGACGAAGTATTAATCGCAGAAACACGAATTGCATTGATGAAGTACTCTTATTACATCAGAAAACTCTTGCCTCAAGTGTAAAAACACCGGAGCAGGTCTGCATTCCAGACTCGTGGCTCATCTATCTGTTTCATGAGATTATATAGGTGATAGGCTCCGTTGTTTAGCACCTTAGTGGCGACAAAAGGGCCTTCCCATGCAGGAGCAAGCTTGTGAGGTCGGTGTTGATTCACTCGGAGCACCAAATCTCCTTCATGGAACGCTCGGCTTTTGACATTCCTTACATGGAAGCGTCGTAGGTCTTGCTGATAGGCAGTGGTCCGGATCAGAGTCATCTCATGCTCCTCCTAAAGAACATCTACCCCATCCTGTCTGGCATGTTCAGCTTCCACCTCAGAATATAGTTCCACTCGAGGAGAATTGTGAGCCAAGTCACTCGGCAATATCGCTTCAGCACCATAGACAAGGAAGAAAGGAGTTCGTCCAGTCGACCGATTAGGCGTTGTCCTCAATCCCCACAAAACAGACGGCAGCTCAGTTAGCCACGCACCAGCAGCATGATCCAAATCACGCATGAGACGAGACTTCAGACCTTGTCGAGTCCCCAAACTGCGAACGGCCAAGCGAGAGGGATTGTCTTCAGAGCAGACGCTGGCTTGTGCGACGGATTCGCATAGAACTGGCAGCCTTTGCAGTGATCAACGATGTCCTTAGCCATCTCATTAGCTCACGGCCAGTAAAAACCATCTCGGTATGCTTTAGCGACTATAGCCCTTGAAGACGCATGGTGGCCGCAAGTTCCCGAGTTGATTTCGTCTAGAATCATCCGACCTTCCTCGAGGGAAATGCAGCGCTGGGTGACACCAGTCACACTCTCTCTGAATAGTTGATCTCCCATCACAGTGAAAGCCTTGGACCTGCGCACAAACTGTCGAGCCTCTGCTTCATCTTCAGGGAGCTCTTGTCTGAGGATATAGGCAATGTACGGCACAGTCTAGTCGGGTATGATAACTAGTATGTCCATGACCAAGTCAATCACAGCAGGAACATCGACTTTAGTCGAGTCAGAGGAGCTTAAAGCTTGTGGGGGCTCTTCGGTGAAGGGATCCTCTTGAATCGAAGGAGCATGCAAATGCTCCACGAACACCCTGCTGAGGACAGGGCGTCGAGTGGAACCAATCTTGGACAGCTCATCAGCAGCTTGATTTTTCAGTCGAGGAACATGGTGAAGTTCCAGGCCTTCAAATTTCTTCTCCAACTTCCGGACTGCATTGCAGTATCCAGTCATGGTGGGGTTTCTAACATCCCATTCTTTCATCACTTGATTCACCACCAAATCTGAGTCGCCATAAACCATCAGGCTCTTGACGCCGAGTGAGATAGCCATGCACAACCCATACAAAAGTGTTTCATATTCTGCCTCATTGTTGGAGGAATCAAAATGAATCTGCAAGACATAGTTGAGCTTGTCGCCTCTGGGGGATATCAAAACAACACTAGCACCGGACCCATTCAACATTTTGGAGTCGTCAAAGAACATTGTCCAATGTGTCAAGTGAACTTGGATGGGCTGTTGTTGTTCAGTCTGTTGGGGAACGTTGCATGGGAAACAAAAAAATTCCTACGCACACGCAAGATCTATCCATGGTGATGAGCATCTACAAGAGGGAGAGTGGATCTACGTACCCTTGTAGATCGCTAAGCGGGAAGCGTTAAGAAACGCGGTTGGTGTAGTCGAACATCTTCGCGATCCAAATCGCCGAGCGTCCCGCGATCACATCACGATCCGTCCCGCGATCCAATCACGATCCGTCCCGCGAACTCATCACGATCCGTCCCATGATCTCATCATGATTCGTCCCGCGATCTCATCACGATCCGTCCCGTGAACTCATCACGATCCGTCCCGTGAACTCATCACGAACCGTCTCGCGATCTTGTTCACGGTCCTTCCGATCTAGCGCCGAACGGACGACACCTCTGTGTTCAGCACACGTGCAGCCTGATGACGATCTCCACCATCTTGATCCAGCAAGAGGAAGTGGAGAGGGAGAAGAGTTCATCGGCAGCGTGACGGTGCTCCGGTCATGGTGGTGGAGCAATTTCGGTAGGGCTTCGCCTAAGCACTGCGGAAATCTGATCTAGAGGAGCACCGGTGGAACGGGTAGCACGTGGCCGTAAAATCAAGTGGAAAACACCAAATACCTCCAGTATATATAAGAGGGAGGGAGGAGGAGGGATGGCACACAAGGCAGCCCTGCCTTGCCTCTTGCGCAAGGAGGATTGGAGGAGTCCTCCTCCAATCCTAGTAGGACTAGGATTGCTCCTTTCCTACTTGGAGTCTATTCCCACCTTTTGCGGTTTTTTCTTTCTTTCTAAAGTCCAGACGCATGGGCCTCTTAGAGGACTTCCACCAGCCCACTAAGGGCTGGTTTCCACCCTCCCACAGGCCATGTAGCCTCTTGGGTCAAAATACCTCTCCCGATGGTCCCCCGGTACACTACCGGCACTCCCGGTACACTACCGATGAGCCCGAAACTTTTCCGGCGACCCAAATAGGACTTCCTATATATGAATCTTTACCTCGGGACCATTCTGGAGCTCCTCGTGACGTCCGGGATCTCATCCGAGACTCCGAACAACCTTCGTTCACCACCATACATAACTCTATACTACCGAGACGTCACCAAACCTTAAGTGTGCAGACCCTGCGGGTTCGAGAACTATGTAGACATGACCGAGACACCTCTATGGTCAATAACCAATGGCGGGACCTGGATGTCCACATTGGTTCCTACATATTCTACGAAGATCTTTATCGGTCGAACCTCTATGTCAAGGATTCAGTTAATCCCGTATGATGTTCCCTTTGTTCTTCGGTATGTTACTTGCCCGAGATTCGATCGTCGGTATCTCCATACCTAGTTCAACCTCGTTATCGGCAAGTCTCTTTACTCGTTCTGTAATACGAGATCCCGTGACTAACACTTAGTCACATTGCTTGCAAGGCTTATTGTGATGTTTTATTACCGAGTGGGCCCTGAGATACCTCTCCGTCACACGGAGTAACAAATCCCAGTCTTGATCCATGACAACTCAACAGACACCCTCGAAGATACCTGTAGAGCACCTTTATAGTCACCCAGTTACGTTGCGACATTTGATACACACAAGGTACTCCTTCGATGTCAGTGAGTTGCATGATCTCATGGTCATAGGAACACATACTTTGACATGCAGAAAACAGTAGCAACAAACTGACACGATCATAAGCTACGTTTGTAGTTTGGGTCTTGTCCATCACATCATTCTCCTAATGATGTGATCCCGTTATCAAATGACATCACATGTCAATGGCTAGGAAACCTTGACCATCTTTGATCAACGAGCTATTCACTAGAGGCATACTAGGGACAGAGTGTTGTCTATTTACCCACACATGTAATGTGTTTCCATTTAACACAATTATAGCATGGATAATAAATGATTATCATGAACAAGGAAATATGATAATAACTAATTTATTATTGCCTCTAGGGCATATTTCCAACAGTCTCCCACTTGCACTAGAGTGAATAATGTAGTTCACATCACCATGTGATTCGCATAGTATGAATCTAACACCCAATGAGTTCTGGGGTTCGATCATGCTTTGCATGTGAGAGAGGTATTAAAGTCAACGGGTCTATGACATTCTGATCTGTGTGTACTTTGCAAATTTCTATGTCAAACCGTAAACGCTGCTACCACATTCCACTTGGTACTATTCCAAATGGCTGCTCTACTATACGTATCCAGATTGCTACTACTAGTCATCCGGATTGGTGTTAAAGCTTGCATCGACGTGACTCTTTACGACGAACTCTTTATCACCTCCATAATTGAGAAACATCTCCTCAGTCTTTTAGTTACTAAGGATAATCTTGCCCGCTGTCCAGTGCTCCATTCCAGGATCACTTTGAAACCTTCCGGTCATACTTATAGCAAGGATGATATCGGGTCTTTGTGCACAGCATTGCATACATGATAGAGCCTATGGCTGAAGCATAGGGGATGACACTCATATTTTCTCTATTTTCTGCAATCACTAGGCGTTGAGTCTTACTCAACTTTATACCTTACAAATCAGGTGAGAACTCTTTCTCTGACTGATCCATTTTGAACTCTTTCAAAATCTTGTCAAGGTATGTACTCATTGAAAGTCTTATCAAACATCTTGATCTATCTTTATAGATTTTGATGCTCAACAATTAGGTAGCTTTATCCAGGTCCTCTTTTGAAAAACTCTTTTCAAACAAACTTTTATGCTTTCCAGAAATTCTACATCATTTCCGATCAACAATATGTCAACCACATATGCTTACCAGAAACTCTATAGTGCTCCCACTCACTTTATTGTAAATACAAGTTTCTCATAAACTTTGTATAGACTCAAAAACTTTGATCACCTCATCAAAGTGTATATTCCAACTCCGAGATGCTTGCTTCAGTTCATAGAAGGTTCACTGAAGCTTGCACACCTTTTAGCATCCTTAGGACTGACAAAACCTTCTGGTTGTATCTCATACAACCTTTCCTTAAGGAAGGAAACGATGTTTTGGTATCCATCTGCCAGATTTCATAATTGAAAAATGCAGCAACTGCTAACATAATTCCAATAGACTTTAGCATCGCTACGAGTGAGAAAATCTCATCGCAGTCAACTCCTTGAAATTGGCGGAAACTTCTTTGCGACAAGTCGAGCTTTATAAATGGTGACATTCACCATCAGCGTCTGTCTTCATCTTAAAGATCCATTTGTACTTGACGACCTGTCGTCCAACGAGCAAGTCCACCAAAGTCTATACTTGGTTTTCATACATGGATCCTTTCTCGGATTTCATGGCCTCTAACCATTTGTTGGCTTCCGGGCCCATCATTGCTTCTCCATAGTTCGTAGGTTCATCGTTGTCCAACAACATGACCTCCAAGACAGGGTTGTCGTACCGCTCAGTAGCAGTACACGTCCTTGTTGACCTACGAAGTTCGATAGTAACTTGATCCGAAGCTTCATGATCATCATCATTAACTTCCTCTTCAACTGACGTAGGCTTCACAGAAACATCTTTCTGCGCTGCGCCACTTTCTGGTTGAAGTAAAGGTTCAATAACCTCATCAAGTTCTATTTTCCTTGTAGGTCGATAGTAACTTGATCTGAAGCTTCATGATCATCATCATTAACTTCCTCTTCAAGTGACGTAGGCTTCACAGAAACATCTTTCTGCGTTGTGCTACTTTCTGGTTGAAGCAGAGGTTCAAATAACCTCATCAAGTTCTATCCTCCTCCCACTCAATTCTTCCAAGAGAAACCCTTTCTCGAGAAAGGACCCAGTTTTAGCAACAAACATTTTATGCTTGGATCTGAGATAGAAGGTTCACCCAACTGTTCTTATGGTATTCTATGAAGATGCATTTGTCCGCTTTGGGTTCGAGCTCATTAGGAGAAAACATTTTCCACACAAGCGTCGCAGCCCCAAACATTAAGAAATGACAGCTTAGGTTTCTATCAAACCATAGTTCACACTGTGTCTTCTCAACGGATTTAGATGGTGCCCTATTTAAAGTGAATGTTGTTGTCTCTAATGCATAACCCCAAAATTATAGTAACAAAATGATAATAGACATCATAGCATGCACCATATCCAATAGAGCACGACTATGACGTTCGGACACACCATCACACTATGGTGTTCCAGATGGCGTGAGTTGTGAACCAACTTTCACATTGTCTAAAGTTGTATGCCAAACTCGTAACTTAGATATTCACCTCCACGATCATATCGCAAACATATTTATCTTCTTGTCACGATGATCTTAAACTTCACTCTGAATTTGCTTGAACCTTTCAAACGATTCAGACTTGTGTTTCATTAAGTAAATATACACTATATCTACTCAAATCATCAGTGAAGGTAAGAAAATAACGATATCCACCGCACGCTACAAGACTCATTGGATTGCATACATCAACATGTATCATTTCCAATAAATCACTTGCCCGCTTCATCAAAACAGAAAACGGGGTCCTTAGTCATCTTTGACCAAGAGGCATGGTTCACATGTCTCAACCGATTCGAAATCGAATGAGTCCAAACATCCATCAGTATGGAGTTTCTTCATGTGTTTTATACCAATATGACATTTTGCGGTAGTGCCACAAGTATGTGGTACTATCATTATTAACTTTGTATCCTTTTGGCATCAATGTTATGAACATGTGTATTACTATGATCAAGTTTCAACAAACCATTCTTACTCATGTGCATGACCATTGAAGGTATTATTCATGTAAATAGAATAACCATTATTCTTTAACTTAAATGAATAACCGTGTTGCAATGAACATGATCTAATCACGTTCATGCTCAACGCAAAAAAACACCAAATAACATTTATTTTAGGTTCGTCACTAATCTCGAAGGTAGAGAGAGCGTACGATGTTGATCACATCAACCTCAGAAACATTTCCAACACACATCGTCACCTCACACTTAGCTAGTTCTCCGTTTATTTCGTAGCTTTTATTTTGAGTTACTAACATTTAGCAACCGAACCGGTATCCAATACCCAGGTGCTACTAGGAGTAGTAGCAAGGTACACATCAATAACACGTATATCAAATATACTTCGGTTGATGTTGCCAGCCTTCTTATCTACCAAGTATCTAGGGTTGTTCCACTTCAGCGACCGCTCTCCTCATAATCGAAGCACTTAGTCTTGGGTTTGAGTTCAACTTTGGGTTGCTTCACTGGAGCAGCAACTGACTTGCTATCCATGAAGTTTCCCTCATTGCTTTTGTCAAAACTAGTGGTTCTAACTAACCATCAACACTTTGATGCTCCTTCTTGATTTCTACCTTTGCGGTGTCAAACATCGCGAATAGCTCAAGGATCATTATTTCTATTCCTCACGTTTTATAGTTCATCACCAAGTTCTAGTAGCTTTAGTGACAGTGACTTGGAGAACTATATCAATCACTATCTTATCTGGAAGATCAACTCCCACTCGATTCAAGCGATTGTAGCATCCAGACAATCTGAGCACATGCTCAACAATTGAGCTATTCTCTTTCATCTTACAGGCAAAGAATCTTGTTGGAGATCTCATATCTCGCAACACGGGCATGAGCCCGAGATCCTAATTTCAGCTCTTAGAACATCTCATATGTTCCATGACGTTCAAAACGTTTTGGGGCCTCAATTCTAAGCTGTAATGCATGACGCACTAAACTATCAAGTAGTTATCAAAACGTGCATGTCAGATGTTCACAACATCTACAAACAACGCTAGAGGGGTTGGTGCACCGAGCTGTGCATTAAGGACATAAGCCTTTTGTGCAGCAATGAGGACAATCCTCAGATCACGGAGCGAGTCCGCAATATTGCTACCATCATCTTTCAACTCTATTTCTCTAGGAACATATAAAATTCAAGGGAGCTACAGCGTGAGCTAGTGATCTACAACATAATTTTGCAAAGACACTACTAACTATGTTCATGATAATGAGTTCAATTAATCATATTACTTAAGAACTCCCACTCAAATTGACATCCCTCCGGTCATCCGAGTGATACATGATCCAAATTCACCAACTCAAGTCCGATCATCACGTGAGTTGAGGTGGTTACAATGGTGAACATCATCATGTTGATCATATCTACTATATGACCTATGTTTGACCTTTCGGTCTCTTGTGTTCCGAGGCCATGTCTGTACATGCTAGGCTCGTCAAGTTTAACCCGAGTGTTCTGCATGTGCAACACTGGCTTGCACCTGTTGTATGTGAACGTAGAGTCTATCACACCCGATCATCACGTGGTGTCTCAACACGACGAACTTTCGCAATGGTGCACACTCGGGGAGAACACAATTTTATCTTGAAATTTAAGTGAGGGATCACCTTATAATCCTACCGTCGTACTAAGCAAAACAAGGTGCATAAAAGGATTAACATCACATGCAATTCATAAGTCACATGATATGGCCATGAACTTGTGCTTTAGATCTCCATCTTGAAAGCACCGGCATGATCTCCGTCGTCACCGGCATGACACCATGAACTCCATCATCTTGATCTCCATCAACGTGTCACCATCGGGGTTGTCACACCCTGCATGCTTCTACTACTATTGCTACCGTTTAGCGATGAAGTAAAGCATTACATAGCGCTTAATGATTGACACGGAGGTCATACAATAATTAAAGACAACCCTATGGCTCCTGCTGGTTGCCGTACTCATCAACATGCAAGTCGTGAAATTCTATACATCACATGATCATCTCATACATAACATATATCACATCATGTAATTGGCCATATCACATCACAACATACCCTGCAAAAACAAGTTAGACGTCCTCTAATTGTTGTTGCATGTTTTACGTGGCTGTTACGGGTATCTAGCAAGAACAATTCTCATCTATGCAAAAACCACAATGGTGATACACTAGTTGCTTTTCAACCTTCTCAAGGACCGCCTTTGTCGAATCCAATCCAACTAAAGTGAGAGAAACTGGCACCCGCAAGCCATCTATGCAACAAGTTGCGGTCGAGGGAACCGGTCTCTCGGAAGCGTACGAGTAATGTTGGTCCGGGCCGCTTCATCTCACAATACCGCTGAACCAAAATCTGACCAAGGGAGGAAGAAATCTAAGCATCAACGCCCACAAACTCTTTGTGTTCTACTCGAGATCTCATCTACACATAGACCTAGCTCATGATGCCACTATTGGGGAACGTTGCATGGGAAACAAAAAATTTCCTACGCACACGCAAGATCTATCCATGGTGATGAGCATCTACGAGAGGGAGAGTGGATCTACGTACCCTTGTAGATCACTAAGTGGGAAGCGTTAAGAAACGTGGTTGGTGTAGTCGAACATCTTCGCGATCCAAATCGCCGAGCGTCCCGCGATCACATCACGATCCTTCCCGCGATCCAATCACGATCCGTCCCGCAAACTCATCACGATCCGTCCCGCGATCTCATCACGATCCGTACCGCGATCTCATCACGATCCGTCCCATGAACTCATCATGATCCATCCCGTGAACTCATCACGAACCATCTCGCGATCTTGTTCGCGGTCCTTCCGACCTAGCACCGAACGGACGGCACCTCCACGTTCAGCACACGTGCAGCCTGATGACGATCTCCACTGTCTTGATCCAACAAGAGGAAGCGGAGAGGGAGAAGAGTTCACCGGAAGCGTGATGGCGCTCCGGTGATGGTGGTGGAGCAATTCCGGCAGGGCTTCGCCTAAGCACTGCGGAAATCCGATGTAGAGGAGCACCGGTGGAACGGGTAGCACGTGGCCGTAAAATCAAGTGCAAAACACCCAATACCTCCAGTATATATAAGAGGGAGGGAAGAGGAGGTCTGGTGCACAAGGCAGCCCTGCCTTGCCTCTTGCGCAAGGAGGATTGGAGGAGTCCTCCTCCAATCCTAGTAGGACTAGGATTGCTCCTTTCCTACTTGGAGTCTATTCCCACCTTTTGCGGGTTTTTTCTTTCTTTCTCAAGTCCAGCCACATGGGCCTCTTAGAGGACTTCCACCAGCCCACTAAGGGCTGGTTTCCACCCTCCCACAGCCCATGTAGCCTCTTGGGTCGAAATACCTCTCCCGATGGTCCCCCGGTACACTGTAGGCACTCCCGGTACACTACCGATGAGCCCGAAACTTTTCCGGCGACCAAAATAGGACTTCCTATATATGCATATTTACCTCCGGACCATTCTGGAGCTCCTCGTGATGTCCGGGATCTCATCCGGGACTCCGAACAACCTTAGATCACCACCATACATAACTCTATACTACCGAGACGTCACCAAACCTTAAGTGTGCAGACCCTGCGGGTTCGAGAACTATGTAGACATGACCGAGACACCTCTACGGACAATAACCAATGGCGGGACCTGGATGTCCACATTGGTTCCTACATATTCTACGAATATCTGTATCGGTCGAACCTCTATGTCAAGGATTCAGTTAATCCCGTATGATGTTCCCTTTGTTCTTCGGTATGTTACTTGCCCAAGATTCGATCGTCGGTATCTCCATACCTAGTTCAACCTCGTTACCGGCAAGTCTCTTTACTCGTTCCGTAATACAAGATCCCGTGACTAACACTTAATCACATTGCTTGCAAGGCTTATTGTGATGTTGTATTACCGAGTGGGCCCTGAGATACCTCTCCATCACACGGAGTAACAAATCCCAGTCTTGATCCATGCCAACTCAACAGACACCCTCGGAGATACCTGTAGAGCACCTTTATAGTCACACAATTACGTTGCGATGTTTGATACACACAAGGTACTCCTCCGATGTGAGTGAGTTGCATGATCTCATGGTCATAGGAACACATACTTTGACATCACATCATTAGAAAACAGTAGCAACAAACTTTGATATACTTTGACATCACATCATTAGAACACATACTTTGATATACTTGACAAGCAGAAAACAGTAGCAACAAACTGACACGATCATAAGCTACGTTTGTAGTTTGGATCTTGTCCATCACATCATTCTCCTAATGATGTGATCCCATTATCAAATGACATCACATGTCAATGGCTAGGAAACCTTGACCATCTTTGATCAACGAGCTAGTTCACTTGAGGCATACTAGGGACAGAGTGTTGTCTATTTACCCACAAATGTAATGTGTTTCCATTTAATACAATTATAGCATGGATAATAAACGATTATCATGAACAAGGAAATATGGTAATAACTAATTTATTGTTGCCTCTAGGGCATATTTCCAACACAGTTCACTCGGCCATGAAATCTGCCAATGCTTGGGACTTGATTGCCTTCTTGGCCTCAAATCTGGTGTCAAAGTGTCCAAGCTCAATTGCCCATTTAGCCACTCTACCTGATGCGTCGCGATTATTGAAAATCTCAGATAAAGGAACATCACTGACGACTGAGATCGAATGGTCTTGGAAATAATGTGCCACTTTCTTCGCTGATGGGTAAATACCATACATCAGCTTTTGATAGTGTGGATATCTAGGCGGACAATACTTGTGAGACATAATAAACTGGCCGCTGGACTTTATAGGCTTTACCCTCCTCTTCTCGCTCGACAGTCAGCACTGTACTGACGACCTAATTTGTGGCTGTGATGTACAGGAGCAAGGGCTCTTTGCTGGCAGGAGCGGCAAGCACCGACTGGGTGGAGAGCAGGGCTTTGAGCTCAACAAACGCTTCTTCGGCTTCGGGGACTTCTTCATCAACTGATATAAGGGCAGAGCCTTCTCACCAAGACGGGAAATGAATTGACTCAATGTTGCCAAGCAACCTATGAGCTTCTGAGCATCATGCACTCGCACGGGAGTCTTCATACGGGTAATAGCGCTGACTTCTCGAGATTGACATCAATTCCTTGCTCAGAAACGAGAAAACCGAGTAACTTGCCGCCAGGGACACCGAAGGTACATTTTGCAGGATTCAGCTTTATGTTGAATCGCCTTAGATTGGAAAGTCTCAGTCAAGTCAGCCCGCAGGTCAGAAACTTTGTGGGACTTGACAACTATATCATCCATGTATGCCTTGACATTCCGAGGGATCTGGTCGAGTAAACATTTCTGAATCATGCGCATAAAAGTAGCACCGGCATTCTTAAGACCAAAAGGCATGGTGATGTAGCAAAAGCACCCAAGCGGGGTGATGAAGGTTGTTTTTATTTCGTCCGGGCCATACAAACGGATCTGATGGTACCTAGAATAGGCATCCAAAAATGATAAACGCTCGCACCCCGCTGTCGAGTCAACAATTTGATCTATGTGGGGAAGCGGAAAATGGTCTTTTGGGCACACCTTATTGAGATGTTTGAAGTCAATGCACATGCGCAACGACTTATCTTTCTTGGGCACCATCACAACATTCGGGAGTGGTAAATCTCCCGAATGAACTTGGCTTGCAAGAGACGGGCCACTTCTTCGTTGATTGCCTTGCGCTTCTCCACCGCGGATCGATGCAAATGCTCCCTGACGGGCTTGGCCTTCAGATCCACTCGCAGACGGTGCTCAGCCAGCCCCTAGGAATCTCCGGCATGTCAGCAAGCTTCCATGAAAAGATATCCCAGTTCTCACGGAGGAACTGGATGAGCTCGGCTTCCTATTTACTGTCGAGTGTTGTTGAGATATTAGTCAGGGCAGCAGTTGGATCCGTCGAGTGGATGTGCACCTTCTTCATTTCCCCTGCCGACTGAAATGCCGACTCGGAAGCCGGCTTTTTTGCGCGGAGCAAATCAGCAGGGTCAGTGGTTTTCTTGTACTCCTCCAGCTCGACCATGGCCATCTGTTGATCGGCGATCTTAGATCCTTGCTGGAGACACTCTTCGGCCCGCTGTCGATTGCCAGTGACCGTGATCACGCCCTTAGGGTATGGCAGTTTCAACTTGAGATACATGTAACATGGTCAGGCCATGAAACGTGCATAAGCGGGTCGACCCAAGATGGTGTGGTAGGCACTCTTGAAATCCACGACTTCAAATGTCAACTTTTCTTTTCGGAAATTTTTGCTATCTCCGAATGTCACATCCAATGCTATCTAGCCGAGTGACTTGGCCTTCTTTCCTGGGATTACCCCGTGAAAATGCATGTTGCTCTCGCTCAGATGGGACATCGGAATGCCCATCCCTTTTAGGGTATCCGCATATAGAATGTTCAGGCCGCTGCCGCCGTCCATGAGGACCTTTTTGAATCGAGTCCCCTGCACCACCGAATCGACTACTAGAGCCTGTCGAATGGGAGTGGCCACACGAGCAGGATGGTCTGTCTGGTCGAATGTGACAGCATATTGAGACCATTTGAGGTAGGTGGGGGTGTTTGGCACAGCCATGTTGATTTCTCTATTGATGACTTTCAGACGACTCTTGCTCTCGACATCAGCAAAGATCACTAGTGCTGCAGTGACATCTGGGAATGTTTCATTTTCCTCATCTTCATCTTCTTTTTTAGGAGACTTCGCACTCGACTGGTCTCCCTTGAATTGCTGGATAAGGGTTCGACACTGTCGAGTGGTGTGCTTGGGCAAAATCAGGTTGCCTTCTGCATCTTTCCTCGTGTGAATTACACACGACCGATCCAAGATATCAGTTCCTGACTGACCTTTCTGTTGGAAATATGCCCTAGAGGCAATAAATAAAGTGTTTATTATTGTATTTCCTTGTTCATGATAATCGTTTATTATCCACGCTATAATTGTATTAATTGGAAACACATTACATCTGTGGGTAAATAAACAACACTCTGTCCCTAGTATGCCTCTAGTGAACTAGCTTGTTGATCAAAGATGGTCAAGGTTTCCTAGCCATTGACATGTGATGTCATTTGATAACGAGATCACATCATTAGGAGAATGATGTGATGGAGAAGACCCAAACTACAAACAAAGCATCTGATCGTGTCAGTTTATTGCTACTATTTTCTGCTTGTCAAGTATATGTTCCTATGACCATGAGATCATGGAACTCATGGACATTAGAGGAGTGCCTTGTGTGTATCAAACGTCGCAACATAACTGGGTGACTATAAAGGTGCTCTACAGGTATCTTTGAGGGTGTCTGTTGAGTTGGCATGGATCAAGACTGGGATTTGTTACTCCGTGTGACGGAGAGGTATCTCAGGGCCCACTCGGTAATACAACATCACAAGAAGCCTTCCAATCAATGTGACTAAGTGTTAGTCACGGGATCTTGTATTACGGAATGAGTAAACAAACTTGACGGTAACGAGGTTGAACTAGGTATGGAGATACCGACGATCGAATCTCGGGCAAGTAACATATCGAAGAACAAAGGGAACATCATACGGGATTAACTGAATCCTTGACATAGAGGTTCGACCGATAAAGATCATCGAAGCATATGTAGGAACCAATATGGGCATCCAGGTCCCGCTATTGGTTATTGACCGTAGAGGTGTCTCGGTCATGTCTACATAGTTCTCGGACACGCAGGGTCTGCACACTTAAGGTTTGGTGACGTTTCGGTAGTATAGAGTTATGTATGGTGGTGACCGAAGGTTGTTCGGAGTCCCGGATGAGATCCCGGACATCACGAGGAGCTCCAGAATGGTCCGGACGTAAAGATTTATATATAGGAAGTCCTGTTTTGGTCGCCGGAAAAGTTTTGGGCTCATCGGTAGTGTACAAGGAGTGCCGGTAGTGTACCGCGAGGCCTCCGGGAGGGGTATTTCGATCCAAGAGGCTTCATGGGCTGTGGGAGAGTGAATATCAGCCCTTAGTGGGCTGGTGGAAACTCCCACACAAGGCCCATGTGGCTGGAGGAAAAAACCCAATAGGAAAAGGTGGGAAAAAGGCAAAAAAGGAGCAATCCTAGTCCTACTAGGATTAGAGGAGGAGTCCTCCTCTCCTAGTAGGTTCGGCCGAACCAGATTGGCTTGGATCCAAGGATTCCTCCTCTCCTCCTCTCCTCCAATATATACTGGTGGATTTTAGGGTTTTGCACTAGTTTTTTCAGCCACGTGCTACCCGTTCCTCCAGTGCATAGTTTCTCCTCTAGATCGGATTTCTGCAGTGCTTAGGCGAAGCCCTGCCGGAATAGCTCCAACACCATCGCCGGGGTGCCGTCACGCTGCCGGAGAACTCTTCTTCCTCTCCACTCCTTCTTGCTGGATCAAGACGGTGGAGATCATCATCAAGCTGTACATGTGCTGAACGCGGAGGTGTCGTCCACTCGGCGCTAGATCGGAAGGATCGTGATCAAGTTCGTGGGACAGATCGTGATCAAGTTCGTGGGATGGATCGTGATCCAGATCACGGGACGGATCGTGATTGGATCGCGGGACGGATCGTGATTGGATCACAGGACGCACGGTGATTTGGATCGCGAAGACGTTCGACAACACCAACCGCGTTTCTTAACGCTTCCCGCTTAGCGATCTACAAGGGTACGTAGATCCACTCTCCCTCTCATAGATGCTCATCACCTTGGATAGATCTGCGTGTGCGTAGGAAAATTTTTGTTTCCCATGCAACATTTCCCAACAGTGGCATCATGAGCTAGGTCTATGTGTAGATGAGATCTCGAGTAGAACACAAAAGGTTTGTGGGCGTTGATGCTTAGATTGCTTCCTCCCTTGGTCGGATTTTGGTTCAGTGGTATTGTGAGATGAAGCGGCCCAGACCAACATTACTCGTCCGCTTAGGAGAGACCAGTTCCCTCGATCGCAACTTGTTGCATAGATGGCTTGCGGGTGCCAGTTTCTCTCACTTTAGTTGGATCGGATTCGACAAAAGCGGTCCTTGAGAAGGTTGAAAAGCAACTAGTGTATCACCGTTGTGGTTTTTGCATAGATGAGAGTTATTCTTGCTAGATACCCATATCAGCCACGTAAAACAAGCAACAACAATTAGAGGACGTCTAACTTGTTTTTGCAGGGTATGTTGTGATGTGATATGGCCAATTACATGATGTGATATATGTGATGTATGAGATGATCATGTGATGTATAGAATTTCACGACTTGCATGTCGATGAGTACGGCAGCCGGCAGGAGCCATAGGGTTGTCTTTAATTATTGTATGACCTGCGTGTCAATCATTAAGCGCTATGTAATGCTTTACTTTATCGCTACATGGTAGAAATAGTAGTAGAAGCATGTTGGGCACGACAACCCCGATGGCGACACGTCGATGGAGATCAAGATCATGGAGATCATGGTGTCTTGCCGGTGACGATGGAGATCATGCCGGTGCTTTCAAGATGGAGATCAAAAGCACAAGTTCATGGCCATATCATGTCACTTATGATTTGCATGTGATGGTAATCCTTTTATGCACCTTGTTTTGCTTAGGACGATGATAGCATTATAAGGTGATCCCTCACTTAATTTCAAGATAAATTGTGTTCTCCCCAAGTGTGCACCATTGCGAAAGTTCGCCGTGTTGAGACAGCACGTGATGATCGGGTGTGATAGACTCTATGTTCACATACAACGGGTGCAAGCCAGTGTTGCATGTGCAGAACACTCGGGTTAAACTTGACGAGCCTAGCATGTACAGATATGGCCTTGGAACACAAGAGACTGAAAGGTCGAACATGAGTCATATAGTAGATATGATCAACATAATGATGTTCACCATTGAAGCCACCTCAACTCACGTGATGATCGGACTTGACTTGGTGGATTTGGATCATGTGACACTCAGATGACCTGAGGGATGTCAATTTGAGTGGGAGCTTTAGTAATTTGATTAACTAAACTCATTATCTTGAACAATAGTCTAAGTACACTTTGCATATTTATGTTGTAGATCAATGGCTCGCGCAGTAGCACCCCTGAATTTTAATGTGTTCCTAGAGAAAGCTAAGTTGAAAGATGATGGAAGTAACTTTGTTAACTAGGCCCGTAATCTGAGGATTATCCTCACGGCTTCCCAGAAATCATATGTCCTTGATGCACCGCGTGGTGACCAACCAGAAGACATGACCTCCGAAGACGTTAAGAACGCTTGGGAGGCACGTACTAGAGATTACTCAATAGTTCAGTGTGCAATATTGTATGGCTTAGAACCGGGACTTCAAAGACGTTTTGAACGTCATGGAGCATATGATATGTTCCAGGAGTTGAAGTTTATCTTTCAGAAGAACGCCCGGATCAAGAGGTATGAAACCTCTGATAAGTTCTATGCTTGGAAGATGGAGGAGAACGGGTCTATCAGTGAACATATACTCAGAATGTCTGGGTATTCAACTCGTCTAGCGGAGTTGGGAATTGCCCTTCCGCTAGAGGCGATCACTGATAGAGTTCTTCAATCACTACCACCTAGTTACAAGAGCTTTGTGATGGACTATAACATGCACGGGATGAACAAGTCAGTCGCCGAGCTGTTTGCGATGCTAAAAGTCGCTGAGTCTGAAATCCAGAAAGAACATCAAGTGTTGATGGTCAATAAAACCACTAGTTTCAAGAAAAATGGCAAGGTCAAGGGCAAGGGCAAGAAGGGTAAAACCAAGAAGGATTGCAAAGCAGTTGCTACTCGTGTAAAGAAGCCCAAGCATGGACCCAAGCCAGAAACTGAGTGCTTTCATTGCAAGGGAACTGGTCACTAGAAGCGGAACTGCCCCAAGTACCTAGCTGACAAGAAGGCGGCCAACGAAAAACAAGGTATATATGATATACATGTTATTGATGTGTACCTTACTAGCTCTCATAGTAGTGCCTGGGTATTTGATACCGGTTCGGTTGCTCACATTTGCAACTCAAAGCAGGAAGTACGGAATAAACGAAGGCTGGCAAAGGACGAAGTGATGATGCGCGTGGGCAATTGTTCCAAGGTTGATGTGATCGCCGTCGGCACGCTCTCTCTTCGATTACCATCGGGATTGGTGATGAACCTGAATATTTGTTATTTAGTCCCTGTGTTAAGCATGAACATTAAATCTAGATCTTGTTTATTGCGAGACGGTTACTCATTTAAATCAGAGAATAAAGGTTGTTCTATTTATATGAGTAATATCTTTTATGGTCATGCACCCAATGTGAGGGGTTTATTCATATTGAATCTTGATAGTGATGACACACATGTTCATAACATTGATGCCAAAAGATGTAGATTTGATAATGATAGTACCACTTTCTTGTGGCACTACTGTTTAGGTCATATTGGTGTAAAACGCATGAGGAAGCTCCATGCTGATGGACTTTTGGAGTCACTTGATTTTGAATCACTTGACACATGTGAACCATGCCTCATGGGCAAGATGACTAAAACGCTGTTCTCTGGAACAATGGAACGGGCAAGTGACTTATTGGAAATCATACATACTGATGTGTGTGGTCCAATGAATGTTATAGCGCGTGGTGGATATCGTTATTTTCTCACCTTCACTGATGACTTAAGTAGATATGAGTATATTTACTTAATGAAACACAAGTCTGAAACGTTTGAAAAGTTCAAGCAATTTCAGAGTGAAGTTGAGAATCATCATAACAAGAAGATTATGTTCCTGCGATTTGATCGAGGAGGTGAATATCTGAGTTATGAGTTTGGCAGTCACTTAAGACAATGTGGAATTGTTTCACAGTTGACACCGCCCGGAACACCACAGCGTAATGGTGTGTCCGAACGTCGTAATCGAACTTTATTAGATATGGTGCGTTCTATGATGTCTCTTGCTGATTTGCCACTATCGTTTTGGGGTTATGCATTAGGGACAGATGCATTTAATTTAAATAGGGCACCATCAAAGTCCGTTGAGACGACGCCATATGAACTATGGTTTGGCAAGAAGCCAAAGTTGGCGTTTCTTAAAGTTTGGGGATGTGATGCTTATGTCAAAAAACTTCAGCCTGAAAAGCTGGAACCCAAAGAGGAGAAATGTGTCTTCATAGGATACCCAAAAGAGACAGTCGGGTATACCTTCTATCTCAGATCCGAAGGCAAAGTGTTTGTCGCTAAGAACGGAACATTTGTTGAGAAAGAGTTTCTCTCAAAAGAATTGAGTGGGAGGAAAATAGAGCTTGATGAGGTTATTGAACCTTTACTTCAACCAGAAAGTAGTGCAGCGTAGAAAGATGTTTATGTGGAAACTACAACGGTAGAAGAGGAAGTTAATGATGATGATCATGAAGCTTCGGATCAAGCTACTATTGAACCTCGTAGGTCGACAAGGGCGCATAGTACTCCTGAGTGGTATGGCAACCTTGTCTTAGAGGTCATGTTGTTGGACAATAATGAACCTACGAGCTATGGAGGAGCAGTGATGGGCCCGGATTCCGAGAAATGGTTAGAGGCCATGAAATTCGAGATGGGATCCATGTATGAAAACAAAGTATGGACTTTGGAAGTATTACCTGAAGGGCGAAAGGCCATTCAAAACAAATGGATCTTTAAGAAGAAGACAGACGCGGACGGTAAAGTCACCGTCTATAAAGCCCGACTTGTGGCAAAGGGTTTTTCACAAGTTCAAGGAGTTGACTACGATGAGACTTTCTCACCCGTAGCGATGCTTAAGTCTGTCAGAATCATGTTAGCAATAGCTGCTTATTTCAACTATGAAATTTGGCAGATGGATGTCAAAACAACGTTCATCAACGGTTTCCTTGAGGAAGAGTTGTATATGATGCAACCCGAAGGTTTTGTCGATCCAGAGAATGCTGACAAAGTTTGCAAACTCCAACGATCCATTTATGGACTGGTGCAAGCATCTCGGAGTTGGAATAAGCGCTTTGATGAGGTGATCAAAGCGTTTGAGTTTATACAAGTTTACGGAGAAGCTTGTATTTACAAGAAAGTGAGTGGGACCTCTATAGCGTTTCTAGTATTATATGTGGATAACATATTGCTGATTGGAAACAATATAGAAATGTTGGAAAGCGTGAAGGAATATTTGAACAAGAGTTTTTCAATGAAGGACCTAGGAGAAGTTGCTTTCATATTAGGCATTAAGATCTATAGAGATAGATCGAGACACTTAATAGCACTTTCACAGAGCACATACCTTGATAAAGTTTTGAAGAAGTTCAAAATGGATCAATCCAAGAAGGGGTTCTTGCCTGTGTTACAAGGTGTGAAGTTGAGTAAGACTCAATGCCCAGTAACTGCAGAAGATAGAGAAAAGATGAGTGTCATCCCCTATGCTTCAGCCATAGGCTTTGTCATGTATGCAATATTGTGCACAAGACCCGATGTTAGCCTTGCCATAAGTTTGGTTGGAAAGGTTTCAAAGTGATCCTGGAACGTAGCACTGGACAGCGGTCAAGAATATCCTTAAGTACCTGAAAAGGACTAACGAAATGTTTCTCGTTTATGGAGGTGATGAAGAGCTCGTCATAAAGGGTTATGTCGATGCAAGCTTTGACACTGATCCGGACGACTCTAAGTCGCAAACCGGATACGTATTTATTCTCAACGGGGAAGCGGTAAGCTGGTGCAGTTCCAAGCAAAGCGTGGTAGCCGATTCTACGTGCGAAGCGGAGTACATCGCAGCCTCGGAGGCGGCGAAGGAAGGTGTCTGGATGAAGCAGTTCATGACAGATCTTGGAGTAGTGCCCAGTGCACTGAATCCAATGAACCTGTTCTGTGACAACACTGGTGCCATTGCTCTGGCCAAGGAACCAAGGTTTCACAAGAGGACCAGACACATAAAGCGATGCTTCAACTCCATCCGTGATTACATCGTGGAAAAAGACATAAATATTTGCAAAGTGCACACGGATCTGAATGTTGCAGACCCATTGACTAAACCTGTTCCAAGGTCTAAACATGATCAACACCAGAACTGCATGGGTGTTCGATTCATTACAATGTAAATCACATAGTGATGTGAACTAGATTATTGACTCTAGTGGGAGACTGTTGGAAATATGCCCTAGAGACAATAAATAAAGTGTTTATTATTGTATTTCCTTGTTCATGATAATCGTTTATTATCCATGCTATAATTGTATTAATTGGAAACACATTACATGTGTGGGCAAATAAACAACACACTGTCCCTAGTATGCCTCTAGTGAACTAGCTCGTTGATCAAAGATGGTCAAGGTTTCCTAGCCATTGACATGTGATGTCATTTGATAACGAGATCACATCATTAGGAGAATGATGTTATGGACAAGACCTAAACTACAAACATAGCATATGATCGTGTCAGTTTATTCCTACTGTTTTCTACTTGTCAAGTATATGTTCCTATGACCATGAGATCATGCAATTCACGGACATCGGAGGACTGCCTTGTGTGTATCAAACGTCGCAACATAACTAGTGACTATAAAGGTGCTCTACAGGTATCTCCGATGGTGTCTGTTGAGTTGGCATGGATCAAGACTGGGATTTGTTACTCCGTGTGATGGAGAGGTATCTCAGGGCCCACTCGGTAATACAACATCACAATAAGCCTTGCAGGCAATGTGACTAAGTGTTATTTATGGGATCTTGTATTACGGAACGAGTAAAGAGACTTGCCGGTAACGAGGTTGAACTAGCTATGGAGATACCGACGATCGAATCTCGGGCAAGTAACATACCGAAGAACAAAGGGAACATCATACGGAATTAACTGAATCCTTGACATAGAGGTTCGACCGATAAAGACCTTCGTAGAATATGTAGGAACCAATATGGGCATCCAGCTTCCGTTATTGGTTATTTACCGTAGAGGTGTCTCGGTCATGTCTACATAGTTCTCGAACACGCAGGGTCTGCACACTTAAGGTTTGGTGACATTTCGGAAGTATAGAGTTATGTATGGCTGTGATCGAAGGTTGTTCGGAGTCCCAGATGAGATCCCGGATGTCACGAGGAGATCCGGAATGGTCCCGAGGTAAAGATTTATATGTAGGAAGTCCTGTTTTGGTCGCCGGAAAAGTTTCGGGCTCATCGGTAGTGTACCGGGAGTGCCGGTAGTGTACCGGGAGGCCTCCGGGGGTTATTTCGACCCAAGAGGCTTCATGGGCTGTGGGAGAGTGAATATCATCCCTTAGTGGGCTGGTGGAAAGTCCCACACAAGGCCCATGTGGCTGGAGGAAAAAAACCAATAGGAAAAGGTGGAAAAAAAGGCAAAAAGAGGAGCAATCCTAGTCCTACTAGGATTGGAGGAGGAGTCCTCCTCTCCTAGTAGGTTCGGCCGAACCAGATTGGCTTGGAGCCAAGGCTGCCTCCTCTCCTCCTATATATACTGGTGGATTTTAGGGTTTTGCACTAGTTTTTTCAGCCATGTGCTACCCGTTCCTCCAGTGCATAGTTTCTCCTCTAGATCGGATTTCTGCAGTGCTTAGGCGAAGCCCTGCCGGAATAGTTCCACCACCATCGCCGGGGTGCCGTCATGCTGCCAAAGAACTCTTCTTCCTCTCCACTCCTTCTTGCTGGATCAAGACGGTGGAGATCGTCATCAAGCTGTACGTGTGCTGAACACGGAGGTGTCGTCCGTTCGGCACTAGATCGGAAGGATCGTGATCAAGTTCGTGGGACGGATCGTGATCAAGTTCGTGGGATGGATCATGATCAAGATCGCGGGACGGATTTTGATTGGATCACAGGACGGATCATGATTGGATCACGGGACGCACGGCGATTTGGATCGCGAAGACGTTCGACTACACCACCGCGTTTCTTAACGCTTCCCGCTTAGCGATCTACAAGGGTACATAGATCCACTCTCCCTCTCATAGATGCTCATCACCATGGATAGATCTGCGTGTGTGTAAGAAAATTTTTGTTTTCCATGCAACGTTCCCCAACACTTTCCCCTTCTTGGGGGCATACTGAGCTTTGGCTTTGCCCTTGTTCTTTGACTGAGTCGCCAGTGTTGCTGCCTCTGCCGGAGCCGGGTCTTCAGCCTTTTGCTTCTGTTTCCGATTGTTGCCGTCGCCAAACTCGTTGGCGACTGCTTTTCCTTTGCCTCTATGGAGGCAGTCTTCTTCCTCGCCATTAGCATAGCGAGTGGCAATTTCCATCATCTTGCCGAGTGAAATGTCACCAGTGCGCCCGAACTTCAGGTACAGCTCCCTGTATCTCACACCGGCCTTGAAGGCACAAACAGCCTGGTGTTCTGACACATTCTCCATCGTATGATGCAAGGTGGACCATCGCTGAATATAATACCTTAAGGTTTCATTGGGTTTCTGGATGCAGTGATGTAAGTCGACCAGACCCACGGGGCACTTGCAAGTGCCCTCAAAGGTCCGGACAAACACTCGGGCAAGATCTTCCCAACAATGTATGCTGGAAGGAGCCAAATGATTCAACCAAGATCGAGCTGAACCATCCAACATGAGGGGCAGGTGCTTCATTGCAACATTGTCATTTCCGCCGCCAATCTACACAGCCACTCAGTAATCATCTAACCAAGTCTCTGGTTTTGTTTCACCAGAAAACTTTCCGATCCCCGCCGCCATTCTGAAATTGGGGGGAATCTCTGTAGAACGTATAGCACTGCTAAAACACTCAGGACCAGACACCACAGCTGAGCTTCCACTCGGAACATCTCTGTCGAGTCCTTCTCTGTAGGCTCTGCTCTTGTCGATCCGCTTCTGAACCAGATAGGCACGAGCATCAAAGTCCGTGTCCCGCTCATCACCACGGGAGTGCCTGTCGTCCTCGCGCCGAGGCGCATACGGACCACTCCACGGAGGAGTGGGCACTCGATGGTGGTCTTCGCGGTGATGCTGATCTCTGTCTTGCCCTTCATGAAAACCGCCGCCTCGACGACGCAAGGGCGATCCAGGGCTATATGCCGACTGAACGGTCTCTGCCTTTGGTGAATTACTATATATCCTGTTACGGGAGTGATAAACTGCTGAATTTTGACGTTATGCTGCATCCAACAGCGCCCTGATCTGCAACAGCCCTCTACCAGCCTCTGACCGGGACGGCTGAATGGAATCCGCTATCCTAGCGGCAACAACAACATTTAGCACAGGAGTTTGGTATACCTCAACGCCATTGTGAGATCCAGTCGGAAACAGTTGTCAATGATGTCGACTGGGGCACGGCAGGCACTAGCAAGCGCGCTTGTCAATCTCTGCCTGGAGCTCTTCCAGACGAATGCGCGCGGCATCCGAAGCTTGGGCCTCGGCAGTTGCGCCGACGATGGGGGTATGAAGGACCTCCTCATCACGATGCAGATGCGCGTTCGACGGACCTCCAGCCTCGCGCTTGACACGGCCGAAGCCAGGCGGTGATATCTGATGAGATCCTGCCATCAAGACCTCCGTTGCGGGATCACAGCTTGCGTACTCGGAAGGCACGTCGGATGGATCGGAATCCGACTCAAACACGCCGTAAAGGGACACAACAGGCTCGAGCGCTGCAACCTGCGGAGAAGCTTGAGGCCCCGCTGCGTGTTTGACCCACTGCTGGAGTCGTGAGCGGACGAACCACTTGCGACCGCGAACAGTGAGAGGAGCCGACGCGTAGGGGGTCAACGGCTGACACAGCAACATGGCGTAGGGGCTCGCACGGAAGTGCGTGGCCTCATGGACCGGGAGCGCCTCGACATCGAGAGGCGCCTCCTAGAGCCATGCCGAATCGTCGGCGATGAAGGTGAGCGCTCCGAAACGGATCTCGTGGCCCAAAGCAAAAACACCGCCGGAAGACATGTTGAAGGATGAAAATCGCAACCTCGCCGGAAGTCGCTTAGACAATGGGCCCACGGTGGGCGCCAAATGTCGTGGGAACGAGCCTGATAGTAGATGGTAGGGGTACGAAAGGAGAGGGCAAAGTCCTAGCTACGGCAAGGATGTACACAAAGATGTATGAGTTCAGGCCCCTCTCGTGGAGGTAACAGCGCTATGTCTCAGTGCTCGGGAGCTTTACGTCGAGTGGAGTATAGATATTACAATGGTTGCGAACCCTTGTGCAGGAGGGGAGGGATGGCTTATATAGAGTTTGCTGCCCTCATAACTGCCCTACATCAAAGGGCCTGGTCGTGGGATTAAAGTCTGTCGTTACAGGTAACATACGTAATAAAAGCTATTAATGACCATTGAACCAGCGTTTGCCCGTTGGGCACTTGATGATGGCTCCTGGTCTTCTGGCGTCAAGTGAAAGTGAGGTCTTCCGAGTGATACGCGACTGCCGAGTGAGAGCGGGAGTCTCAGAGTGGATTATTGTCGAGTGACTTTGAACGTCTCCAAGGATCCACTCAGAAGTTCGTCCTTGATCTTCAAGTTCTCCCATGTGGTGTCCTTAGGTAGGGTATGTAGGCCGTGCCTAGGACCCTACCCTAGGTACATATCCTCGTCAGTCATACACCGTCCGGTGAAAGTCAAAGGGGTAGATCCATCCGGTCAACAATGCGAGGGTTAGATGGGACGGGGTGTGACCCCCCTTGGCCTTTTTATACATTTGGAAGTGTGGTGGTAGGTGCAAGCACCCGGCACGCGGCTTCGGGGTGTGACCCCCCTCACGAACGTCGTTGTCACCATCGCACGGAGGGTGGAAACGAACACGTCGGGGAGACACAGAGGGCACTGGTGTATTAAAAAGAACAGAAATAACACCCCTAAAAAATGTAAAGAAATCCCTTAAAATGATTAAAAAATGAAAAGAATAAAAAATTAAAATGCCAATGGCTAGGCCATCGGCATACAGTGCCACGTGGCTCTAGTGAGCTATGTCGACGACTAGGCCGTCGGCATATCTATGCCTTATCTTCCCGGTGGCCTCCGGTCCACCCATTCTCTCCCTCTCTCTCTCGCCCTAATCCTCCCGCACGCGCGCCGCCGCCGCCCTCTCCTCGCCCATGCCGCCACCGCCGTGACCTCGACGAGTGTCGTCGCCCTCGACGAGTGCTGCCGCCCTTGCCCAGCCCCGTCCCTGGCCGGCCCCCCGGCCCCGACCCCGTCTCCGCCTGCTCCCCCCTCCCCCGACCCCGACCGGCGCCCCCGTCACGCCCCTGACGCCGCCCGTCCTCCCCGACGTCGACGGGCCTTCCCGACCCCGCCCTTCCTCCACCCGACACCGCCATCCTCTCAACCGGCGCCCCCGATGCCGCCCGTCCTCCCCAACGCCGGCGGGCCTCCCCGACCCCGCCCTTCCTCCACCCGACGTCGTCGTCCTCCCGACGCCGGCGAGCCTCCCCGACCCTGCCAGTCCTCCCGACGCCGGCGGGCCTTCCCAACCCCGCCCGTCCTGCCCCCGACGCCGCCCGTCCTCCACGACGCCGTCCGGCCTCCCCAACCTCGCCCGTCCTTCCCCGCACCGGCCCACCTCCCCCTTCCGGCCTCCTCATCCCCGCTCCGACCGGCCTTCCTCGACCACCTCCCCACAGCAGCCTCCCCACGGCCAGTAATATTGTTAATATATTGTTAATATTGTTAGTTTTTTTGCCTACATGATGCTAAAGTAAATGAATGCATGTTTAGATGCTTTAAATATGCTCTATGAGTTTTGATGTTCTAAAGTTTTGTCGCGGTGGAATTTGCAGGGTTTTTTATGTCACTAGATTTTCTTTTCACGTCAAGTCCCGTAACCTAGGCGTCTCCCGTCCGAAAGGGTTACATCGATAAATATGCATTCAATTGCATATTTATCACCGCAACTCTTTTGGATTGTCCAGCGTTTTCCGTGGACAGCCCGACGATGTGTAGATTAGGTACGTTCTCCATTCCCTACCCCGTTCCGAGACAAGATTTTGGTGGTGCCTCCTCGTTGTTCTCCGGAGCACATTCTCTCGGCTATTTGCCGAGATGTGTATCTGGAGAACAGCGGGGAGGTGCTGCCGAAATTTTGTCTTGGAACGGAGTAGAGTATGGAGAACGTACGCAATCTAGACATCCTCGGGTGGGATTAGGACCCATCTTTACCTATTAGAGATGTTGTTGGATTCACCGCAGAAGAAAATAAAATTTTGATGTGATTAATTCAAATGAATCCTTAATTTTGTTGTGTGGCTTCCAATAAAACAGAGGATGGCAAATAATCAGTGGATGTACAATGGTTTTATCCGTCGGAATCGAGTAACATCAGAGTGGATCGCGAAAACCGATGTGTATTTGAAGGATATATTCCGTAGTCCAATGAGAATTATCCCACCATGCCCATGTGCAAGATGTGGCAGGCGTCACCGTAAAAATCAGAAGGACATGACTAACCACCTTCGCACGCACGGATATATGGCAAACTTTGACATGCCACCGATAAACTTAGCTGAGCATGCCCGTGGCAGAGAGGAGGTGATGCGTTAAGCATCGATGGTTATGAAGACGACGGGGTCAGGGACATGCTAGATGATGTCATTGTTGTAGAAACGACAAATGCGACACCTTTAGAGAATGAACTGGAGGAGCCGGAGGCAATCGCAAAGGCCTTCTTGGAGGTCTTGGCCTCATCGAAGAAACCTCTTTATGAGGGTGCCAAAATATCTCAGCTGGATGCCATCTCGCAACTTATTGCAGTCAAGGCTGAGTACGGCTGTAGCCAGAAGTGCTTTGAAGCATTCCTGGGAGTATGGGCTAACAGCCTTCCCGAGGGTCATCAACTGCCGAAAAGCATGTACGCTACAAAGAAAATCATGAAGGCACTCTCTATGGATTATAAGAAAATACATGTTTGTCCGAAGAATTGCCTTTTGTTTAGGCACGAGTATGCGGATGACAAGTACTATAGGGAGTGTGGTTCGTCTCGGTACCTTGAGGTGGTCGGTGAGGATGGTGAGAAAAGGCAGCTAACGATCCCCGCTAAGGTTCTTCGGTATCTCGATTGCATACAAAGACTACAGCGCCTTTTCATCATGGAGGAGTCTGCCAAAATGATGAAGTGGCACAAGGAAGGTAAAAGGTATCATCCAAATAAAATCGTGCATCCATCAGAAAGTGAAGTATGGAAGTCGTTCGATGAAGAATACCCCGAGGAAGCAGCAGAGGCTGGGAATGTCAGAGTTGCAATAACAGGTGATGGTCAATCCATATGGTATGTCGACCAATCCATATAGCTGTTGGCCCGTGTTTGTTATTCCGCTTAATATCCCTCCAGGTGTCCTAATGCAACGCAACACCATGTTCTTGTCGCTGATTATTCTAGGGCCTAAATACCCGGGGAAGAATTTGGCAGTGTTTATGCAGTCGCTGGTGGATGATTTGCACCATTCTTGGTACTTCCCAAGGTTGACATATGACCGACATCTGCAGAAAAATTTCTTGATGAAAGTTTGGTTGATGTATTGCATGCATGACTTTCCTCGCTATGCTCTATTCTGTGGATGGTGTACAAGTGGGAAGATGCCATGCCCAGTGTGCATGCAGGCTCTGCGTTTGATTTGGCTGTAGAAGGGTGGCAAGTATTCAGCCTTTGACCTGCATCGATAGTTCCTCCCTCCAGACCATCCAGACAGGGAAGACAAGAAGAACTTCATGAAAGGCCGGGTTGTCCATGAAGTAACCAACATTCCAACATTTTCGGGGGCAGATGTTCTTGCTTAGCTAAAAGCTCTCAAGCCTAAAGTCAAAGGCAAAGGCAAAGGAAAACGCTTCGAGGGATATGGTGAGACGCACAACTGGACTCACATTACCCCCTTCTCGAAGCTTCCCTATTTCAAGGACCTCAAACTTCCTTACAACATTGATGTGATGCACACCGAAAAGAATGTCGCAGAGTCCCTTTTCCGCACGATCCTCAACATTCCTGATAAGACGAAGGATAACCTTAAAGCTAGAGTCGATCAACAGAGAATTTGTGATAGACCACGTCTAAACATGAAGCCTCCCATAGACGGTCGAAGAAGCTGGTTCAAGCCAGATGCTGACTTTGTCCTTAAACCGCCAGAAAAGAAGGAAATATTTATCTGGATGAAACACATTTTGAAGTTCACCGATGGTTATGCATCGAATATAAGTAAGGGAGTCAATCTTTCAACGGGCAAAGTGATCGGGCTCAAGAGTCATGACTACCATGTGTGGATTGAGCGGATAATGCCGGTGATGGTTCGAGTCTATGTCCCCGAGCATGTCTGGCGAGTGCTTGACGAACTAAGCCATTTCTTCCGCACACTCTGTGCTAAAGAAGTAAGTAAAGATGTGATTGAACAATTGCATAAGAAGGCACCGGGTTTCATACGCAAGGTCGTCGGCATTGCTAGTCAGAGTGGTCGAGCACGTACTGTTACCCCCTGACTACTTGAGGATGACTCCTCACAGGAAGAGAGAGGGAGAACCCATGGAGGGCGAGGGGGTGGTGGGAGAGCCACTAGAGGGGGTCGCGGCCAGAAAAGAGCGCACCCTCACGGACTTAGGGGTGTTGTCTTCGAGGCCCTCCTCTAGTGAGGTATCCTCTGCCGAGGAGGAGGAGGACGAGGAGGAGGAGGGGTGAGGAGGAGGAGGAGGAGGTTGGGGAGGGGGACGAGGAGGAGAAGGAGGCAGGCGGGGATGATGGTGGTGGTGGGGACGCTGGTGGTGGCGGGAATGGCAACAATAAGGGATGGATGCGTGGTAACGCAAAGGTCCCAAAGCATATTCCTACCGAGGAGCAGAAGTGGCTCATTGAGCCAAAGGGGATAGAGTAAGTTCCACTAAATAATTTCAATAATAATTTAATTCTTTTTCTTGTCACATCCTAACATTTTCATTCTTTAAATCTTTTGCTTGTCACATGCTAATATTTTCATTCTTTATATCTTTTGCAGTAACTGGGTACATCCTAAAGGGGCCCGTGTTCCCAACGGCATCATCACCGTCTTGCTGAAGGAATACTGACCAGGGTTATACTATCCGGATCCAGTCAAGCACCCGGATCTTTGGTTTTTGGCTAAGACCTGGGAGCACTGGGAAGCGGCCCCCCACGCAGAGTATGTGACCCATGCTAAGGCCGTGATCACTAATTTTTGGGTGAGTTCTCTTCACAAGCACACGTCCATTCTGGTTTCATGAATGATTTAACTCATGGCTTCTTCCATTCTGGTTTCATGAATGATTGTAGAAATACTATCGAGTTCTTCCGGAGCACAAGGCAACTGCCGACGAGATCGTGCTGCGCCAAGCGAAGAAGAAGGCCCGCCAGATGCAGTATGAGGTGCTGTTGGTGGCCATCATGCAATACTATCACGACTATCTTGGTATGAAGATGACCAAGGAAGGAGTGAAGGCGCGGCACATTACCTTGGAGAGGGACGAGTACTTATCGGTAAGTATTAACGATTTTTCATTTCGAAGTTTGTGGTAAATTTCATCGTTTCGTGTTACACATGCCATTATGCTTCCTATTATGTAGGTGTGTCCAAATTAGTGTTATGGAAAAGACGAGTCCTAGGCGGCATTGGTGGACCTATGGTGTGGTCAAGATGAAGCATGGGCGGCTATTAGCAGCAAAAACAAGGCTAACCGAGGGAAGGAGGGAGTAGATGCTCAGGGAAACCGGAACCACTTTCTCCACAAGGCACTTCAGGTATGACTAACCTCATTAAACAATCTTCTTCTATTTACCGTCACTTTTTTATGTATGACTAACATCTGTTTGTTAGTGCAGGAGGAGAAACTCAAGCGGTCGCTCTCACACATGGAGGCGTGGGAGATCACCCATACTCGGAGGAGGCCCAAGCCTGGGGAAGACAAGTACTATGGCAACACCGTGAAGAAGAAGAACTACTCTGCGGCGTATCTGAATCTACATCCTAACACACCTGACCCCATCAAGGCGCCTTTGGACGACAGGGCGGTGGTTGGCATGGGGCCGAAGGCTCATGGTCGGCAGCCGGTTCTAGATGTTGTGTTCACTCCTTCTATCTCCTACGCACAGCTCCGAGCTACCGACCCAAGCCTGAGACAGCGCACACCCACGACCACTGCGCAGTCATAGTCCCTCCTAGCCGAGCGGCACACTGTAAGTATTTTTCCCTCTTATCTTCATTGCTCACTTTATTTTCCACATTGAGATGTTTAGTGAGTTCCATCACGTCATATTGTAGGTCTACAGGGAGTACACACGACAAGAGACCATGGCGTGGAGCGCGAGAGTTGCAGCCATCCAGGACCATAGCACTCGCATGATGACGGTTAGTTTAGCCCCTTTCATTTCATTTCCATATTGACACTTTCATTTCTTCTGACATTGGTGTTTGCTTTGTCAATTAACATGCAGCTCGTGTTTGAGAGCATGAGGAATGGCACGATTCCTGAAATGGAACCAGCACCACCAGCTGCAGGACCACAACTAGTGCTGCTTACCTTTGAGGAATTTTTAGCACAACAACCGGGGACAACGGTGGTTAGTACATCCCCAAACTATTCAACCACCGCTTACTGTTTATTCAACACAATATCATTCACTCAACGTGTCTTTTCAAACATCCAGGGAATCGGTGGATCATCCGTTGGTGGTGGTGTTGGTGTTCACATCACTCCCGAGTCACGGAGCCTGGTCACTCCAATCCACCGAGACGGTAGTGCTGCCGCTAGCAGTGAAGACCTGGGCTTTGGTGGGCTTGGCGTTGACGACCTTGGAGGTGGACGTATTGGCGCTCCTTAGATGACTAGTGCTCTTTAGATGACGTCCATCTTTTTACGCTACTTCCGATGACTTCTGGCTTTAGATGACTTGTGATCTTGATATGCTTATGTTTCTGATATGCTTATGTTGTTCGTTGTGAGGATGTGATGGTGGTGGTGGTGGCTGTGACGATGTGATGGTGCGGTTGGCTATGCATTAAATTTCATTGTATATATCCTGTTATTTTGGAGCTGAAATGAATTTGTATGAACCAGAAAAAAGAAAAAAGCGTAAAACTACGCCGACGGCATAGCCGTCGGCATAGAGGGCCTCCAAATTACCAGTGGCTGCCACGTGGCAAGCTATGCCGTCGGCGTACAGTTGTAGCCTAAGCCGACGGCCTGAGCCGTCGGCGTATGCACGCCCCAAGGGATACCAGCGCCTGCCACGTGGCAAGCTATGCCGACGGCTAGGCCGTCGGCGTATCTTTGTAGCCTAAGCCGACGGCCCGGGCCATCGGCATAGGATGGACGCGTGGCCATCCCTGAGTGGCGCACTCTTGACGACAGTGCTGCCGGACGCCGTTTGTCATGAAGCTATGCCAACGGCCTAAGCCGTCAGTACCTCTGTACGGACACCGTCGGCATAGCATATATGCCGACGGCTTTTTTGAGCCGACGGTAACTTACGGTACGTCGACATATATGATGCCGACGGGGGCCGTCGGCATAGACCTATGCCGAGGGGAATCGGGCCTACGCCGATGGCTTAGCATAGAGCTTTATCCTGGTAGTGTTCATGTAGTGCCAGCTGGAGACGAACACGTCCTTGGGCTCCCGGCACAGGTACACCACGCGGCAGCCGGCGGCCGAGATGGACGGGGGCAGCAGCGACGGCGGCATGTGGGTGGAGAGGAGCCTCGGGGAGGGGAGCCTGTCGAGGCCGGGTGGACGTCGCGGTGGGGCAGCTCGAGGGACGGCACGAGGTCCTGCGGGTGGGTGGTGAGCAGCAGGTGCGCGCCGGAGCCGGCGGGGTGGCGGGCGCGGTTGGCGACGGCGAAGGCGAGCGCCTTGAGCCAGGTGGTGCCGCACTTGGGGAAGGTTGCGAGGACGACGTCGTCGGGGCGCGGCGTGAACTGGGATTGCAGGAGCGTGATGCTCGTCACGGTCCGGGGTGTGAGCCAGCAGCCTCGGTAGAGGAAGAATGGCTTCCACATCCCTTCCTTCTTCGGGAGCGCGGACAGGAGTTGGCTGTCTCCTTCCTCTGCGGCGTCATGGCTGTTCTCGGCCATGGCGGATGGAGCATGCAGCTAACTAGAGTGGTCGAGCAGGTGCGACCTTGCTGGGTATATATGGCAATGCATGTATGTGTGGAGGCAGAGTGATGATGGAGACATATAATGTATTTTTAACACCTAGCTTACTTTCGTTAATTTGCATGTCCGGTGAGATGTCTCGTCGTCCTCGTGGTCATGGGTTACGTAGCACGTTCCCTTACAACCAAGGGACTGACCAATAGCATCTCCAGCAGATGATCCCAATTCATCCCAATAGAGTATTGTTGAGGCTGTACCAATATCACCTGAATTGTTAGGAGAGTTGCCTTTGCCGTTCTTCAACATCGCAATGTCACGAACAGGGAATTCCAGCAATGGAACAGCCCTGAGCCACTAATCCCGGCACGCCACCGGTGCAGCCTTGGCCGTTGCGGTGGCCAGCAAGGCAGCAAAGCTCGCCCGCGGCGGCCAGGACAGGCTTTCAGGGAACTCAAGCATGAGGCCAGCAGAAACCTGCATCGTTTTCGTTTCAGCTTGGACTTAGCATGCGTTTCAAATAGACAGCACTTTGCAAACCCACCAAAAGAAGAATCCACCATGTACTCGCCGGAGCTGATCCGCACCACCGGAACAACACCACTCACAGTCAGCAGAAACACATAAGGACAAGGTCAGAGAAACAGAAGTGGGAAATATAAAGGAAACCACCGGACTTCCAATACCAAACAGCGCTACAAGCTCCATAGATCGATCCTCCGCCATGGTACCACCGGATGGTTCATGACCATTCCCGGTTGTTGCGGATCCACCGTCCCCTCCGGCATAGATTTCTTCGCCGCCTGCACCATCAACATCAAGTCAGGCTCAACAAGATTGATTAATTACCAAGGAATAAGGTTTAATTTGAAGAAGTTTAATTTGAATTATGGGACGGAGGGAGTAGAAGGTGTCACAAGGAACCAAGAAAGCAACCCGTAAAGGACAATCTTGCCAAAGCAACATTAATTCTACACTGCGTTCTACCAATTCTTCTATTTCTATATTTAACAACATGAAAAGACCTGCACAGCAACACTATGCACAGCATTTTATAGCAAAATGGTAGCCACCAAAAGATTAACAGTTACTTTCACCACTGAACATTTTATATCAGCAACTTACATTAACCGGGACCGGGATAAGCATAGCAACCATCGGAACATGGACTCAGAGCATCTCCAGCCCCTTCCCCACACACACAGCCCCCCCCCCCCCAAGGTCCTTTTTTTCGCCGGTGGACGAAAATCGACCCAGTCGCGCCTTCAGGAACTCAAATTTTGCCGGTTAGGGCCGAATTTGGCGCTGTCGTACCCAGCCAGAACCCGGCGCGCCTGAGGCACCGGGCGAAACGGTTTTTGGCGGGAAAACGGGTGGGTCCGTCGAGTCAATGCAAGGCTGCCGGTCGGTCAGCCTTCCATTGATGCGGCGGGCTCACGAGGCGTCGGTCACGAGCGGCGCAGTCAGTACGGGCGACACGCGTCCACATCTTGCCCTCCATGCGGCCACCACACGGTGCCACCCGCTCGCCCCATATAAAAGCCGACCCTCCTCGCCTCGTCACATCGCCTGCCCCAGTCTCGCCGCCGACGCCCCTCTAACCCTCTCTGCGGCGATCTTCTCTCCCCTCTCTCTCCCAATGGTGGCGCACTACCCAGGCGACGGTGCGGCCCTCAACGGCTTCGGCCGCCGATACCTCCACGAGGACGAGGCCCGCCTCCTGTACGAGGCGGAGTACCCGACGCCGCCGGACATGTGGGTTGCCGGGCGCATGGAGGCTCAGCGTCGGCGGGGTCCCCGTGCCACCGGTGCCCACCGGAGTCGAGCGGCGCCCCAAGATCGCCAGGATCCGATCGTCGCTATCTAAGGAGGTGCGTCGGCAGCCAAGGTACGCCCTGGAAAGCGTCACACTGTGGACGGCCTACTTCGAGCGCCGCCACGAGGAGCAGCTCGCCTCCACCAACGGCGCCCAGGTGCGCGGGTGCTTCAACTCCGAGGGACGCCGTCTATGGTGGGGCGCCACCGGCCGCACGCTCGACGCCGTCCTCGAGCACATCGAGGGCGGCAACAAGCCGCGCCTCGAGTACCCGCAGGAGTCGTCGTCCATCTCCCTCCGGAGGGGCTCCTCATGGCAGCCACGTTGCATGGACGCGCCGTCATCGTCGCCATCCTCCCACTCCTCCGGCGCAACATGCACGCCGCTAGTCGCCGTGAAGGCCGAGCCCGGCGAGACGCCGCTCCAGCGCAGCGGTGGGGCGGCATCACCATCAACGAGGGCCGTCACCACGAGCCCTCACCTTCCCGCGGCCACCTCCGCCTTGTCAGGCCGAAGATGGAACCTGGCACGACGGCGGCGAGACCGCCCTGAAGTGGGCGCGATACGACTACGTCCGGGAGGAGATGGAGCGGCAACGCCGTGCCCTCGAGGAGATCGAGGCTCGTCATCATTGCCACTGTTAGGAATAAGCAACTTGTATTCCAATGAGGCCATAGGCCGATATATATACATGTACAGGTATGGAACATATGCAGGAAACCCCTTATACAACGGGAGAAATACATGACTTATATTATAACTCTAACACCCCCCCCCTCAAACTCATGGTGGATGAACAACACTGAGTTTGGAGAGATAAAAGCCATGTTGTGCTCTAGTCTGGGCCTTCGTCAGGAAATCCGCCAACTGTAACTCGGAAGGCACATACTGAAGAGCAATAACCTGATCCTGCACACCAACGCGCACATAGAAAGCATCAACACCAATATGCTTGGTGAGCTCATGCTTCACAGGATCGCGCGCAATGCTAATAGCACATGTACTGTCAGATAAGAGCAGAGTCGGTGTAGTAACGAAAACACCGAAATCCTGAAGTAACCATCGTAACCAAGTCACCTCTGCCGTCAAAAGAGCCATCGCTCGTAACTCAGCCTCTGCACTCGAATGGGAAACTGCAATCTGTTTCTTCGTCTTCCAGGCAATGAGAGAACCACCAAGAAAAACACAGTAAGCAGAAAGTGAACGGCGATCTGAAGGATCACTAGCCCACATGGCATCCGAATAGGCCTGAAGATGTAAAGAACTGGAGCGAGGAAAGAATAGACGATGAGAGATCGTGCCCCGAAGATATCGGAGAACAGGAAGGAGATGACTATAGTGAACCGATGTGGGAGCGGAGACAAACTGACTCAAAATATGAACCGGATAAGAGATATCCGAACGAGTGACAGCTAGATAGACAAGACTGCCAACAAGATGACGATAACGCGTCGGGTCAGGCAGGGGATCACCATCAGTAGCACGGAGGTGAACATTGAGCTCCATAGGAGTCTCAACAATGCGTTCGTCAGTAATAGCAACACGAGCAAGAAGATCCTGGATATACTTTTCCTGGGATATAAAAAAGCCATCAGAGGTAGAAGAGACTTCAATCCCAAGAAAGTAACGAAGAGGTCCAAGATCAGACATAAGAAACTGGTCGCTAAGACAGGCCTTTACAAAGGCAATATACTCGGGGTCATCTCTAGTGATGATCATGTCATCAACATAGAGAAGAAGAAGAGTCCGACCACGAGGAGAAAGGTGAATAAACAATGTTGGATCATGAGCACTTGCGGAAAAACCAGCGGCAGTCACCACAGAGGCAAAGCGCTCAAACCAGGCTTGGGGGGCTTGCTTAAGGCCATAGAGAGAGCGACGAAGACGACATACCATGCCATCTGGAACAGAATAGCCAAGTGGTGGCTGCATGTATGCCTCCTCACGCAGCTCACCGTTAAGAAAGGCGTTCTTAACATCCAGTTGAGATATAGACCAATGGCGTGCAGAGGCCACAGCAAGAAGTGTACGAACAGTGGTCATATGGGCGACAGGCGCAAAAGTCTCATCATAATCACGACCATGCTCCTGTTGAAAACCACGAGCCACAAGACGAGCTTTGTGACGCTCAAGAGAACCATCGGAGCGAGTCTTAACCTTGTATACCCACTTACAAGTGATGGGACGGATTCCGGGAGGAAGGGAAACAAGATCCCATGTACCAGTGCGTTCAAGAGCAGCAATCTCCTCTGCCATCGCAAACTTCCATTCAGGATGAACAATAGCCTGTCGATAAGAAGTCGGCTCAAGAACAGCAACACCAGCAATGGGAAATCCAAAGCGATCAATAGGCAGACGAGGACGAGCCCGTAAGCCATAAGTAGGCTGAGACGAGGAGGACGATACATCCCCAGAGGCATCCACAGGATGTGAACGACGAGTGTAACACTGGGGAAAGGGGGGAACAATGGTAGGAGGAATCGCCAAGGTAGAATCGGAGGGTGGCGACGAAGAAGTCACCGGAGAGGAAGGTGTAGAGTCCAGTGACATGCTACACGAGGAGACCGGGGAAGATGGTGGCGACAAATCGACTAGAGGTGGAGAAGCAGAGGGAGCGGAACGACTAGGCAAAGGCTCGATGGGGGGTGAGAGGTGAGTCAGGAAAAGAGAGAAAAGAGATATCCTCCACTGAAAAGGTCGAGGAAGATGACCGTGGATAGAAGGGACGAGACTCATCAAAAGTCACATCGCGAGAGATACGCATCCGACAACCAATAGGATCCCAACAGCGATAACCCTTATGCTCATCACTGTAACCTAAGAAGACACACTCAACAGACTGAGCGGTCAGTTTGGTGCATTCACGAGGGGCAAGAAGAACATAGCAAACACAACCAAACAAGCGAAACATCGAATAATCGGGGGAACGATCAAAGAGATGCTCGAAAGGAACACCACCCTGTAGAGCAGTGGAAGGCTGGAGATTGATGAGAGAGGTGGAGGTGGAGACGGCCTCAGCCCAAAAATGAGGCGAGAGAGAGGCAGCAATCATCAATGCACGAGCCGTCTCGAGAAGATGACGATGCTTTCGCTCAGCTACACCATTCTGAGCATGAGCACCAGGACAAGAGAATTGAGAGAGAGTCCCTTGCTCAGCAAGAACACCACGCAGCATCTTGGAGATATACTCGCCAGCAGAGTCAGCACGAAATACACGAATGGGAGAAGAGAACTGAGTATGGATCATGGCAGCAAACCGCTTATAAATAGACAACACCTCACTACGAGAAGTCATGAAATAAAGCCATGTGTAACGAGAGAAATCATCTATGAAAATAATATAGTATTTATGACCACCTTTTGAATCAAAGGGAGCTGGACCCCATACATCAGAATGGACTAAATCAAAAGGACGTGTAGACACTGACTCACTATGTGAATATGGTAACTGAATCTGCTTGCCAAGACGACAACCCTGACACTCTAAAGCAACATCTCCTGAGACAGACCTCTACGAACTAAAGACGACAAACGAGAACCACACAGATGACCAAGGCGATGATGCCACTGCTGAAAGGAAACAGTAGCAGAGGCAACTGAAGCGGAGGAACTAGCAATAGTGGTGGCAGCGGAAGGAACATGAAGCCAGTCCAACTCCCAAAGACTCTGAGAATCACGGCGGCGCGGGCCAGCTCCAACCAGAGTGTGTGTGCGACGGTCCTGGACAGAACAAGAATCAACGTCAAGGATGACGCGACAACCAGAATCAGTAAGTTGACTAGCAGAAAAGAGATTCATGGTAAGTCGAGGAACATGAGCAACATCTGGAACAGAATAAGAGGGAGTGATAAGATTGCCTCTACTAACCACAGAAAGAGGAGTACCATCAGCAGTGAGGACCTGAACAGGAGAATCAAGCGAGCGAAGAGAGGACAGAGTGGAAGAATGAGAAGACATATGAAAAGAAGCTCCAGAGTCCAGAACCCATGGGGATGTACCTGACTGTGTAGAGGGTGATTGCACAGTGCGGGAAGCATCAGTCACAGAACCAGCAGTGCCCGTCGAGGAAGAACCTGAAGCCGCGAGCAGACGCTTAAGTCTCAGAATATCCTGCTCAGTCAAAGCGATGGCTGAAGCTGTCGAGGTAGATGACGAAGTCTCTGAAGATGATGACCGGGCCTTGCGCAGATGTTTCCTCTTGGTGTAGCAGTGAGACTCAATATGACCATCATTGTTACAGTAGCCACAATGTGGACGAGGGCGACCTGAGCCTCTAGAGGGAGTGGGCAAAAGCGGTGGAGCACTCGAGCGGGAAGGGGTCGGGGCAGTAAGTGGCGCAGAAGGAGTCCGAGCAGCAAGCACAGAAGGAACCTTCAGTAAACCAACACCACGTAAGCGAGTCTCCTCAGCACGAATATCAGAAAGCGCCTCCATGAGAGAAATACGATCACGAGCAAACAACTGAGCACGCCGGGGCTCAAACTCCTTACGGAGCCGAGACAGGAACTCGTAGACACGATGAAACTCCAAATTAGCCTGAACAGCCTGGCAACTGGAGCAAGTACGACAACCAGCACTGCGGAGAGAATCAAGCTAGCGCCAGATAGCAGAACTCTGTGCGTAGAAGTCATCAACTGTAGAGTCACCCTGTTGAAGAGCATGTTCCTGTCGGACCATAGAGAGGTATAGGGCATCACCAGAGGGCTCATAGCGCTGACGAAGACGGGTCCACATCTCAAAGATAGTAGGAAGACCCAGAAACTCAGAAGCAAGCTGAGGCAGAACACTGGCAGTAAGAACAGCTGCAGCACGAGCATCATCATCAAGCCACTAGGTGTAAATAGACAGAGCACCATGATAGACCTGAAGAGCCTCCTCATAAGTCACAACCTGCTCCTCATAAGCACGGAGAGCGGCCTCATCAGCAACCTTGGTTGCATCCTTCACAGCCTGATTAGCATCTGCAGGAAGAGCTGGAGGGATCGGTGGAGTGGGAGCCACAGGAGGAACTGGACGTGGCGGACAGCAGACCTCTCCAGAAAGAACACCCCAGAGACGGATGCCACGCATGTGAATCCGCATGAAGCCAGTGAACTCGGTGTAGTTAGAGCCATCGAAGATCACCGGACAGTGAGGGACAGCAACATAGCCAGATGCAGCAGACATTTTTTTGTATTTTTTGTTGGAATCAGATGCAACGAGAACACAGGCCGCTTCCGATCGAAAAGAAAGAGACCAGAGGAGCTGCGGAAGCTAGTGACGGCAGAAAGCAGCTAGCAGCAGCGGGGGGCGATGACAGGCGGCTGTGGCAGGAGGCGGCGGGCGACTGCAATAGGGGGCGGCGGGCGGGGCGGGTGGCTGCAGCGAAACGGCTCCTGCGGGCCGAGCGTCTCCTTCTCGAGCGGAACGAGCGGCGGCCTCGAGCGGAACGGCTCCTGCGAAACGAGCAACAGACGAGCAACGGCTGGGACGAGAGCTGCGGCTGCTTCGATCGAGCAAGAGGGGATCGGATCGAGGGGAGACCTGCGGGGAGGGAAGGAGATCGATCGAGGAGGGAAGGAGATAGATCGGGGTGGGGCAGATCGCACGAGTTGCAGCGTGCAAAAATAAACCTAGCTCTAATACCATGTTAGGAATAAGCAACTTGTATTCCAATGAGACCATAGGCCGATATATATACATGTACAGGTACGGAACATATGCAGGAAACCCCTTATACAACGGGAGAAATACATGACTTATATTATAACTCTAACAGCCGCCACGAGCAGCAGCCCGTCGGCCTCGTCATCCTCGACGACGACAGCGACGAGGAGGCGCCCGGGCCCTCCAACCCCAACATGCACCGTCTCGGCGACCCAGGGCAGAGCTGCAGTAGGGACGACGGCCGCGGCGCGCAGGACGGCGACAATGACGGGAACGAGTGCGGCGACTATACCGCTTTCTACAAGCTCCTCGGCATGTAGAAAGCGGCGATGGCGGCAACAAGTGGCTAGTCTAGTTTTTTTTGTTTTTTGTATTATATGAATGAAATTGCACGAACTTTGCGAATTTGGTTAAATGTTTCTTAAATTTGCCGTTTTGTGGCCATTTTTGGGTCTATTCTGTGCCGATACTGGGCCAAAATCGCCAACTTGGGGGCAACCATGGGGCGACGGCTGGGAACCCGAGCCCCAAGACCGATTTTAGCGCCGGCTGCCCCAGACGGCGCTATTTCTGGCCCTAGGAGGGCGAACAGCTGGAGATGCTCTCATGCACTCAGCCTCTACACAAACTGAGCACAAGCATAATATCCACTCGAGTTAATTGCAAAAAACATCGACATCGAAGGGTAGGGTTGGAAAAACCACAATTCTACAGTTTTGTGACCAAAACCACTAATTCCGAGGCTATTTTTTTTGCAAAAAACACTAGTCAATGGCTTAGACTGTTTTAAGCGCGATTATGACAGGTGTGTCCCACTAAACAGGGTGACATGGCAAGATGAAAAGCCAATTACATCCGAATACAATTCTGTTTTGCAAAGATACCCCTGCAAAAAAGCAATCGGGTCCTTGACCCTAAAAATAAAAAGCATTTGGGACCTTTGTCTTCCATCGGTCCGGTGGGATTTCTCCGATGAGCGTCCGCCGCCGCCAACTCGCACACACCACCGTCGTGCCTGTTGCCGCATGCTCGAGCCAGCTGTTGGGGCGTACTCTGCCGCCGCGCCTGCTAGTGTTCGTCGTCGTGCCTCGGGAGCAGCCCCCGCTGGACCGCCGTGCTTGCTCGCGTCGGACGTTGCGCCTGTGGAGCAGTCCCCCGCCGTGCCTGGGGAGCAGCCCTCTCGCGCACCCCCGCGCCTGCTCGCGCCCACCTGCTCGCGCCCGCCAACACGCCTGCTGCCGCGCTTGGTCGAGTCCGCCGTCACGCCCGCCACCGCACCTGGGGAGCAACCCCCGCCCGGCCCGCCGCTGTGCCCGAGCTCGCCGGTTGGGCAGCGGGAGGTCGAGGCTAGCACCGGACCTCCCTTATCCTCTTAGGTAATCTTACAGTTCAGTCCATGCAATTGTTTCTATTCGTGATCTGTTATATCATGCCACGTCACCAAGTTCAACGGGACCCACCTGTCATAATCAGGCTTAAAACGAGCTAACCAGACGACTAGTGTAAAGTTAGCCTCAGAATTAGTGGTTTGGGGCACAAAACTGTAGAATTGTGGTTTTCGCAACCCTAGCCTTTAATGTCGATGTTTTTTTACAGTTAACTCTATCCACTCTTACTACGTAGTAGAGGAAGCCATGGTCAGATGACCAACCACAATCCAAATCCCAGAAATTGCATCTGTGTGATGGCCATGGGCGCACAAAGCAACATAAGGGTGTGGAGGAAAAAAGAAAGTCAGGTCATACGTACAAAAATGCATCTTTTAACTTTTAAGCCACTACATCAGTGCTATGAGGGGATGAAGCCCAAATTAGCACATAATGTTGTTGAGGCAGCAAGCCTCGTCTTTAGCTTTAATGTAAGTTAAAAATAAGAAATATTCCCTCCGTTCCATAATAACTTAAGTGTTGCGGTTTTAGTTCAAATTTATTATGGAATGGAGGGAGTAGAAGATTAAAAATGAACGGAGATAGTCTAGCATTTTTTTTATCTTAGTTTCACTTTTTTTAGCTAACACTGGACAGATAACACTGTACAATTGATCTTTACACTACACATCACGTACATGTGATTCATCCAAGAAAAGGATATCAAATGTTCCATTAAAATGCTGAAAAAGAATAGCATGCTTAGAGCATAACTGGTTTGGTACAAATATTTGGCATTGCCAATATTTGGCAAGCCAACATTTGGCAAAATGAAAAGCTGCCACAAGTTTGGCAACTTTTTGTGAGGTTGACAAGAAAAGTTGGTAGTCAACCAATCACTTGCCAACTTTTGGCATCCTACAATATACAGCAGCACTACAAAATATGCAAGCAGATTTTTTTACCATTCCAAAATATAAGGTGTATTAACTACCCATGTCTAAAACCCTAGTCGCCAGCACAATGGACCGTGACCATCAATGCCTACAGCCCTACACAGAGGAACTATTTGATATCCATTAACAAGTTAAAACCCTAGCATTTTGATCCTATTAAACTAAACATGGAATCAACCCAGTAGCAACAGTACCATGCAGTAGAAAAAGGGCCTAACCTCATCAACCAACAAGATTTATCACATCACAAGATTGAGGTGGCCGGAAGACCACCACCACAAATCCAAACACTAAATCATCAGCTAGATGACCGGCACAACAGTCTACCAAATTCGATGACCGTACAATCTCACAGAGAGAGACAAAGGACTCACCTGAACCAAGGAAGAGGCAGCCCCCACTGCGGCGGTTGAGAAGCCGAGGTTGTAGAAGGTTGGATGACCTCAAAGAATCAGCTACATTTTCTGGAAAGGGAGAGGATGAAACAAAACAGAACTACAGAAAAAATGAGCAAGGATATAAATATAACTAGTTCATTTTAGAAAGATATAAATATAACTAAATATACTCAATACAAGCTGGAGTAATAAATGCATCTAACATGGGATAATGTTAAGCATTTCTGTAGATAGAATCATAGAAATAATCATAAACTATAAATGAAGAATCTAACATGGTTGTGACAGTATGGTTGCTCCTAACCCAGATTAGCACAACACTTGCACTCTCCAGGCTGTCGAGCCCCTTCAGCTTGACAACCAACTCAATGTGGGCCTTGAGCATATCAAGTTCCATCAGCTTTGTAACAACCATGACTTCCAGGTTATTTTATTTTCTTTACCTATGCTCTCCTGTAATATTCAAACAAACGAGTCAGATCTCTCTAGTGAACACAATGCGGAACAAAGGTGCTGACTAAATAAGTGGAAAAAGTCCATGGCTCTTTAGTCTTTAGATTATATAACAGACTGACAAGGACCCGTGAATTGCAAATAACCAAAAACTTAAACAAAATGTAGATAAACCAAGATTCAGTTGAACCATTGTGAATTTCCTATCAAGTAAACAAGACCTATAAGTGTCTTAACCTCAGTACAACTTCATAGTAAAGTTAGTATAAAATTGAGACATTTATTTTGGGACAGAGGGAGTACGTCTTTGCTAAAACCAATAGCGTATTGCTCAAAGATAAATAAATGAACTTCATACAAGCAGACCAAGGTAAACATACGATTAATCAAACGGTGTCAATACAGGGTGACCGTCATAGAATACACACACAGAATCTGAACACTGCCTGATAACTACATGAGGATCTCCAACAGCAGCCTAAAAATGCAGCCGTGCCCAAAAAACTGCTTTTTAGGTCACTTGGGGGTCAAAAAACGCTTCCAACAGCAGCGCTTTAGATATATGGTGCCCAGAAAAATTAGGTCCTGCCCAAAAAATTGCTACAAGTGATGCAAATATACATCACCACTAACAGCTGCCCAAAACCAAAGGGCTGCGGCCGGAACCCCAACCACCAGAAGTGAAACTTCACCCTGCAGCCGCCTCCTCACCAGCCGCCATCGCGCCCAATTCTGGCCGCCCTATGCCAATGGGGCCATACGAGGCAAGCCTTACCCCTGCAAAGTGCAATGCAGAGGGACTGCGTCAAACCCAGGACCTCTTGGCAGATCCTCTCCACTGCACCAGACTGTCAAAAGATCATATAAACTCAATGGACCCAAAAACATCCTAAACCAAAAGGGCAGCAGCAATTAGAAGTTTAACTAAGTGCACATTGTTCTATTTGACAATAGAGGTCTAATTGATCAAATGAATCAAAGCTATCAAATTATTCTATCATGCCAAAAAAATTGAGGCGAAAGAGATTGGCACATACTGCACGATGTTTGAAACTACCAGATATGCAATGAAATAACTGCAAAGTATGGCCATAGCACGAAAGCTAGATCCCAGAACAGACAGAGGAGGAAGGAGAGACCAGGGACTCACCTAAGTAGTGGTAGCCGAGGAGGCAGTTGTGGGAGCTGACGCTGAGATTACGGGGTGACACCCATTGTCTCGTCGGCGCTGGAAGCAAGGTGGTGAACCACCGTCATCCAAGACCGCGACAACGACCACCAGGCCGTGCCCACGAGAGCTGCAGGTCTGCGTGCACGACGCCATGACCAACCTGTTCAAACATCAAGATTAGTTGCTGCCAAACTCCTGGACAACGGGAGAGATAAACTAAGGAATATGTTCTTGATGGTCAGAACCTGAACCTAAAGCATGTTGGGTTAGTGCAACTCCAACGCGGATCACCAAACTGCCCCTAAATGTCCGGACTGGACTGTTAGGACATATTTTGCCACCCGATGGCGGTCACCAAATTTGGACATTCCCACCACTGTCCCCCCATCACCACCACCGTTCGGCCCTCCGCCGCCGCGATGGAGCCGGAGGACCCAAGCATGGTGGCCGCCCGCAAGGCTGCGGAACGCAACGCTCGCCGCGACAGGACAAATAAGAAGGCGGGCGGTGCGTCGGCGGCCGGTCAAAGTGCACCACCACCCTGATGTCACGTGGCCATCCCAGCTGAAGCCGCTCTACTACTACGCCTTTAGCACCTCGTTCCGCAGTAATCGCCATAGCAGTCCGTGTCCTCCTTCACCTCCAGCCATCGAATCTCGTTCACCGTCGACCTCAACACCGACTACGACTTCATGGAGTCGCGATCACGGGAGCTTGTCCGGTCGCAGATGGTAGTTGGCGACAGCTCGTCCGTCAACGCCCAATCAATGTTTGCCAAGATGCCTCATCTAAGGGGGGCGGCGGTAGCCAACAAGGCGATGATGAAAATTATTCACGACGAAGACGGCTATGAAGACGGACAAGTGGATGATCGTTAGCTGGAGAAACAACCGCGGCCGAACACCCAACAGATGTGCACCCAACAGTCGGACACCCAGCAGCCGGACATGGATCCGGATGAGCAATGGGCATCGGGTGTCAACCCAAAGAAGAAGCAAAGGGGGCTAAATTTCTCCCCAAAGGAGGATGAATTGTTGTGTGAGGCATGGTTGGCCACTAGTATCAATCCGTTTCAGGGCGCAAAGCAATGGAGCGCAGCGTTTTGGCAAAGCATGCATATTTGGTCCCTACCACAAGGAAGTGATCCATTAGCACAATTCGAAGACACTCAACCATCGACGGTACAACATTCAAAGAGGGCGTCAACAAGTTGTGCGGCTTTTACAATGAAGTGAAAACACAATGGCCGAGTAGCGCGGCAATCCAAGATCTCGCAAGTTTTGTGCCTTGTTGCTCTATGTGTTGGTCATTTCATTGATTTGCTCAATGTTGCAAATTGTTTTTCATCCATTGTCTTCCTTTGCTAGGTCGTACGTGCGTGCACATTATATCACAAGATGGAGAAGCACTTCATCTATATATGCATTGTTAGTTGAAGTTGAATGGGCAAAGCAAGTGGACCGCCTTGATTGCCTATTCCGTCAAGACCACCATGCTCAATGAAGATGAAGGTGGTGGTCCAACCGTTCCAACACAAGATGGGCTTGCTCCGGCCAAGAAGGTGATTAGGAACCAAGGGAGGAAGTGAGATGAAGAGAAGGAGAAACGAGAAGGGGCAAAGGCCAAGATGACGAAGAAGTTCGAGGACATCATGACAAAGGAGGCAAGTGTCTCGCGGAATGAGGTGAAGGAGGGAAAGAATGGGGGGTGGGGGAGAGTTTGGCATCTTCATGAAGATGCAAGACAAGAAGTTCAAGCTCCAAGAGAAGAAGCTTGAGATCAAGGCCACTCCGACGGACTCCAAAATGTTCGTGAAGATGTCGGGCTTGGATCCCGACATGGCGAAGATTGTCCAAGCCTACCGTGCGAGCATATTGAAGCGCTTCGCGCAAACGGAGGAGGCCGAGCCACCGAAGAGTGAGGTCTTTGCCACGGACAGCCGGACTAGGAGCCCAAGGAGGTCTTTGGATGTAAAAACATACTCCCTCTGTCCCAAAATAAGTGTCTTAGGCTTAGTACAACTTATTTTGGGACAGAGGGAGTATTGAACATCTGGTGCTTTTTGGTTGTTATTGCATATGTTTGCCACTATTAATTGATGCCGGACCAAGGGCAGGACATTTGGTGATTGTGGTTGGATGGCCTCTGCCCCTATCCCTGTCCACGGACATTTGGTGAGGTATGTTTTAGTGATTCACGTCGGAATTGCCCTTAGTGAGGCATTACCGTATCTAAAGTAGGTGTTTGAGTGTCCATCTAAGAGCATCAAATATATATGTAAATACCAACAGAAGATAAGCTACTATCTAGTATAATATGAATCTATGAACTGCACTATAGGAATCTCAGAAACGCCTATTTCATATCTATGACTAAATTTAAATAGATAAACCACAACCAAAGACCAAACATTGATGTTATTGTTCTTATCCCAAATTGATTGCTATCAAACAGTAGCATAGAATATCTCTCTCCACTTCATCATACATAGTAAATATAACCTGAAAACAGGGGCAGATTAGCATTGTGGAGACATCTAAGATTATTTAGCAAGCCTCAGTAAGCAGTAGCACTTCCCAAATTGTGCCATAAACAGAGATGATAACCATGACATCCGGTTAATCGGAGCCTAACCATTCACAAACCAAATCCATGGTCCTTAATAGAGACTAGAAAGCATATCACTAAGCCTGAACATGTCAACAGTAACATAGCACCATAGGCCAGTGAACACTGCCAAAGACCACAAGCACTGCATCATCGACTCGATGGCCAGAGCAGAGCACAGCATGGCTATAGCATGAAAGCTAGTTTCCATAGCAGACAGAGGAGGAAGGAGAGACAAGGGACTTGCCTAAGTAGTTGTAGCCAAGGAGGCAGTCATGGGAGCCCAGATCATCACACCATGTACGGACTGCTGGATGTTCTCGATGCCAAGCCCCTTCAGCTTGACAACCGACTCCACTTCGCCCTTGAGTGTCTCAAGTTCCCCAAGCTTGTAACAACCATGACTTCTAGGTCATTTTTATTTTCTTTACATATACTCTCTAGTGAACACAACACAAAACAAAGGTGCTGACTGAATAACTGAAAAAGTTCCATGGCTCTTTAGATTGTATAACGGAGCAACAAGGATCAATGAGTTGCAAATAACCAAAAAACTTTAACAAAATGTAAATAAACCAAGCTTCAGTTGAAATATTGGCAATTTGCTATCAAGAAAACGAGAGCTATAAACCATTTCCATATTGCAAATAAATACATCTTTGCTAAAAACAATAGTAGGTTGCTCATAGATAAATCGCACTTCATACATGCAGACCAAGGTAAAAGCATAAAATCCTTAAAATGGTATCTATACAGGGTGACTGTCGTAGCATGCAGAGTGCCAGATTGAGATAGAAGACTGCCTAATAACTACTTGAAATTACATGACTACGCATAGTTAGGAAGCTCATTCTCTTTTCAGACATCAATTAAGGTCATACATAAAGATAGTTTAACATTTAACATATAATCTTGCAAATGTGGCAACTGGAGGTGAAATAGATGTTTCCTTGTATATTACAGGAGACGCATGTCAACCTGAATTGAATCTTCAATTTGAAACTGAAGTTTTCAAGGTGCAGCAGGTACAGTAAAAGATTTGTTCCTTCCATATCAAGTTCTATACCCTAGGCAGTAGCACACCAAGATCCTAAATAAATACCAAACCATGACAAATAGCGTAAAATAGCACAAGGGCCTAATCACCACATGGAGCAAATTCATCAACAAGATCATCACAATCACAAGATTGTGGTGGGCAGAAGACCACCACCACAGACAACATGACCACATAACCGAACCCTATGATTGGCTCGATAATCAGCCACGACTCAGTGGCTGGATAATCTCAGGGCATAAGGGAGAGAGGGAGGAGACCAGGCACTCACCAGAACCAAGGAAGAGGCGACCACCGCCGTCATGAGGCTATCACCGCCCTGCAGTGCAGAAGCTGTAGTGGCTGAGGAGGTAGTCCACCGAAACCCATTGTTGTTGAACTCACCAAGAAAGACAAAAGTGAGCAAAATTCCTATAGGCAGCAGCAGCGCCTAGGCATTGGCTACTATCAAGGGGTGCAACTAATCAAATCAAAAATCTCAAGAATGCCATTGTGGGATAAGGTTGGGTTTACATGCCTATAACAAAGAAGGAAATATCATTTGGAAAGATACGGTTGTTTTTACCATTCTCTGCAGCAGGCTATAATTAACATAGTGTGCTCTTACAAAAACCGCATGTTGTTTACCAAGTGTTGTTCACAAGGCAAGATGTCCACTGTTCATGGGCCAAAATATCCACAACTTATAAATTGCTAATACATGAGATACATGGATCCAAAGTACAGACATGGATAAAACAAACACGCTTCTAAACAGCAGCGCAAAAAAAACTCGTTAAGATTACTCTTACAAACTAGATTCACGTATTCACAAATACAGTGGAGATGTCAATTACAGTGAATAATCAGAAGACACGGATAATAGCTTTAATGAACATCTATATAAAATACATGACGTGTTCTCAGCAGCAGAGGAAACACGGCTCTACATGCTCAAGCACACACTAATCAATCAAAATTATCCAAAGGCATGTGAGAAAAATAACTCTAACCTAAGCAAAAGATAATTTGTAGCTCTCTTAACTAACCACGGGTAGCATAATGCCAAAAGAATGATATATGTCATAACTCAAACATAATCATGCATATAGGCAGCACAACATAGTAGCCACAGAATCTTGCAAAGCATAAATATTGTGACATATTTCTTCGACAAAAAAGATTATCACAATAACAAGATTGTGGTGGCTAGAAGACCGCCACCACAGATCCAAACACCAAATCATCCGCTGGGTGACCGGCTCTACACTCAGCCACGGACCGACAGCCGGACCATCACACACGGCAAAATATAATTAATTAGTGCTTGTACTGTACACATACAATCCTCCTCAGAAACCTACAACTAAAAACAAACACCAGCCATTAATAGCCATTAATAGCACATACAATCCTCCGCGGCATGGCTCGGGTGGTAGATGGACACAGGCAGCTTGATGAACCCGAAATGACCTTGATCCAAAGACGAGAAGACAAACTTGTCAGGAAAAAATGAGGATACGATCATTCTGAATCAGAATCTTAGATCAAAGATTGCAGAGCAAACACAGACTGAGGAACACAATCTATCTCTCTGTGAAGTGCTGCAAAACTGATTTTACCAAGAATGTTTCTCACAGTGTACAATGCTAAACTGAGCATTCAGCTATGACCATATCATATATTTTCATATCCAACATTGCATATTTGCATCACAGACCGTGACCACAGCCCAAAACACTAGAAATTGCAATGGCTTGATGACCATGGGCACACAAGAGTATGAGAGAACAGAGCACCACTATTCTAAATAATAATGCAGTAGCATCTGTGTCTCAAAGAACAAAGCACGGAGTAAAACTATGATGCCAACATGGAGACACATAACAAGATGAAGGTTGAGGCAGGGCGCTGTGATCTAATTACTTACACCTTGTCGAAGAGGCAGGCCTTGCCGTGCTTGCAGCGGAACATCTGGCGAGGAAACTAGATGAACAAAAATGGAGAAGGGGTGTAGATGGAGATGGGAGACATAGGAGGAGACCGAGACCTTGGACACGATGTGCTGGCGTTGGCAAGGTCGGAGTCGAAGTGCTTGCAGCAGTAGATGGTGCCCGTTGGCGACAGGACCCCATCAACCACACACCCTGACCGATTAGTCTCGTCGTCTTCTTCTTCCTCCTCCTCCTCCTCCTCCTCCTCCTCTCTTTCGTCTGGCCAGCTAATTGATATCTGCTTGCTTGCCTCCTCCAGGCTGGCGACCATTGTGTCATCTTCATGCCGACGTCCCTCATTGACACCAAAAACTTTGATCGTGTGGCTCATGTTTTCAAGTAGCTCATGTGATTATGAAATTTGGTTATTACCCAGTATCTAAAACTTTGATTGTATTGCTGCCAGCAGGATCAATAACTGTCTCGACAGGCACATGTCTAAACTTTGGGGATCTATTATTGCTCATAGCGTTGTACGTTATGAGCATTAAGAACTCGAGAAACATACACTTGTCAATATCAGCAACTCTACCCTGGAGGTCATCCTCCATCTCCTTGGAAGCCCAGTCAAGTATATTCATTGTAGCGTCATCAAAAGCAACAGAATCTTCTCTGAGCTTCTCCGCCCACACAAGGGCTCGCCTTCCAAGACCTTGCTTACATAAATGAGAAAAGAAAACATTAACTGTGATGGTGTTGGGTTGAAAAGCCATCTTAATCAGTTTGCCGGTGAGAATCATAGCTCGATCAAGGACATCATTGCAAATGCCATCCATCAGTGTGTTGTATGTAACTGAATTAGGTGTGAAACCAACAGCAACAAGTTCATCCAGCATTCTCGCTGCTCGATTCATCGAATGGTTGTTGCAGAGGTTATGAATCCAGATATTATATGTGAAAATATCTGGATCACAGCCATCTGCAAGCATCTTGTTCATGAAAATCATGGCACCATTCATATCCTTGGCCCGGCAATATGCATTAATAATTGTATTGTACGTCACTACATCAGGAGTTAAGCCACTACTGCGCATGTCCAAGAAACGGTTATTCACAATATCCAACCTTCCTTCTCTGCAAAAACCATCAATCAGAATGTTGCTTGTGACAACATCAGGAACAAGACCACTCTGCCTCATCTTCTGCTCTAGTTTCAGTGCTTCGGCCACATGGCCAACCCTACAAAACGCAGATATCAGAGAGTTGTAAGTAATATTGTTCGGAACAAGACCTCTTCTTGCCATCTCCACAAATGCCCGATAAGCCTCATTTACATGATCTAATCTGCAAAGGCCACTGATATATGCAGAGAAAGCGATAAAATCAGGCTGCACACCAACTTTCGCCATATCATCCCAGCATTTCAAGGCACCTTCTACATTACCAGACCTGAAGCATGAATCCATGTAAACGGTACATGAGGTACCAACAGAATATCCCTTACTAATCATATGTTCTAGCAAAAGCTGTGCATCATCTAGTCTTCCTTGATTGCATAGGCCCAGTATCAAGTAATTGAAAGTGGAGGATAAGGGTGCAAGGCCTATCTCTTTCATAAGTTTATATAACTCGAGAGCTTCTTCTTCGAATCCCTCCTTGCTATATGCAGCAATCAAAGCATTAAATCCCGCAACACTCACTGGAGCACCCTGCGCGATTGCACAACACAGAAGCTGCCTGGCATCATCCAATCGTCCATCCCAACAAAGCCTACAGATCACCATGTCTACATTGTCTGCTGATACCTGTGAACCAAACATTTCATACAGCTCCTGCTGCTCATGTGCTAAGTGCACGGCCTTTCCAAACTTGTATGCTCCAGCAGAAAGAATGTTGAAAGTGCAGCAATCTGGCAGCAATCCCCTCTCCTTCATCTCTCTGTAGGCGGCATCAGCCTCGTCCATCTGCCCAGTCTTTGCATACCCATCGATTAAAACATTGAAGGTGATTGTATTTGCTTCGACCCCCACCACCACCATCTCATCGAACAGCCTCCTTGCCTCCACCATATTCCCATCACGACACCATACATTCACCAAAATGTTATACGTCACAACAGTAGGCTCGCACCCTGACTTGTGCATTTTTTCAAACAGCTCAAAAGCATTCCCTACCTGCCCAAATACACAATGTCCCTTGATCAGGATGTTATAGCTGCACGCATCAGGGATAACATGGAACCTCCACATGACACCGAGCAATCCCGCAGCTACAGGTATGAGTCCCTTGTGGCATAACCCTAGGATCATGGCGTTGAAGATGGCGAGGCTCGGCCGTGGCCCCATCGCGGTCATTTCCACGAACACCTTCCACGCGGCCTGGACGTTGCCCTCGCGGAACAGCAGGCGCAGCAGCGTCGCGAGCGCCGAGAGGCTGGGCGTTTTCCCGCAGCTGCGGATGCGTGCGAGCACGAAAAGCGCTTCAGCCGGCATGCCGGCGGCGAGAAAGGCGTGGAGCGCGAGGCGGAGGGCGGCGTACGGAGCGCCGCCTGGGGAGGCGCACCAGGCGAGGAGATGCGCGGAGGCGGCCGGCAGGAGGGCGGCGAGGAGGAGGGATGCGAAGGGGCGCAGTGCCGGCGACAAGATAGCGAGGCGGGAGGCGGCGGCGAAGCGGGCATGGAGCGGGGGGGTCAGGGAGGTGAGGGTGCGGAGAGCTAGGTGGCATTGCAGTGAGGACTTGAGGATGCGCGCGAGGTCGAGGAGGGAGTCGCGGCGGAGGGAGGTGGGGAGGGAGAGGTGCCGGGGAGAGCCGGAGGGGAGGAACTGCGCCGCGGGGTCGTAGAAGGAGCAGAGATGGGAGGAAGAGGTGCTGGTGGTGGTCGTAGTGGAGAGTTGGTGGTAGGGGGGTAAGGAGAAGAAGAAATGCCGCCGCCGGGATGGTTTCGCCGCCGCGACGAGGTGGCGCATCGGGCGCCGGCGGCGGGGGAGAGTGGGAGAGGGAAAACGGAGAGCGGGTGGCGATGGCTTCCGCGCACTTGAGGTGTACTGGTTGACTATGAATATGATGCCAACTCACTCACTATGTACCGTTGGATTCAAGATGGAGCGATCAGATCGAAGCGAGGGGACTTGCCTGCGTCGCTTCAAGGCTTTTGTTGTTTCCAAACAAAATGAACATTAGAGTATCTCCGAAAGATGCAAATTTGGAGATGTAAAATTAGGTGTTGTATAATTTACATTATTAAAAGGTGTTTTTTTAAAAAACTTCAACGGATGATGCAAAACGAAGATGTAAAAGAGCAACTCCAATAGAAAATGTGAATGGAGATGTAAAACTATACTTCAACTAATATTTCATTTGAAACATATACTACAAACATAGCAAATTCAACTAGTAGTTCATTTCAAACATAATTAAACATAATTCTAATTAATAAAAACATAACAAATTCAACTACTACTAGTTCAACTTTTACTAATTCGAGCTACTACATTCATCTACTCCTACTACTAGTTCGAATTACATCGACTTGAACTACACCGAAGATAAAACTACTCCTCGTTATCGGAGCTCTCGAACTGCTCCGAGCACGCATCCTTGTCCGGGTCATCATAGACCTCGTCCTCCTCCTTCGAGTCATCCTCTGAGGACTCGACGGGGATCACCGTCGAGGAGCCAGCCTCGTTTTCCTTCTCCTTCTTCTCCTTCTCCTTCTCCTTCTCCTTCTCCTTCTCCTTCTCCTTCTCCTTCTCCTTCTCCTGCTCCTTCTCCTGCTCCTGCTCCTGCTCCTGCTCCTCCTCCTCCTCCTCCTCCTCCTCCTCCTCCTCCTCCTCCTCCTCCTCCTCCTGCTCCTCCTCCTGCTCCTGCTCCTGCTCCTGCTCCTTCTCCTTCTCCTTCTCCTTCTCCTTCTCCTTCTCCTGCTCCTGCTCCTGCTCCTGCTCCTGCTCCTGCTCCTGCTCCTGCTCCTCCTCCTCAATGTGGTCGGGCATTGAGTCATACTTAATCTCACACCCTGTAACACAGGCAAGAACCCCTTCTTGGAATGATCCATATTGAACTTCTTCAATATCTTGTCAAGGTACGTGCTTTGTGAAATACCTATGAGGCGTCTCGATCTATCTCTATAGATCTTGATGCCTAATATGTAAGCAGCTTCTCCAAGATCCTTCATTGAAAAACACTTATTCAAGTAGGCCTTTATGCTTTTCAAAAGTTCTATATCATTTCCCATCAACAATATGTCATCCACATATAATATGAGAAATGCTACAGAGCTCCCACTCACTTTCTTGTAAATACAGGGTTCTCCATAAACCTGTATAAATCCAAACGCTTTAATCACCTCATTAAAGCGAATGTTCCAACTCCGAGATGCTTGCACCAGCCCATAGATGGAGCACTGAAGCTTGCATACTTTGTTAGCATCTTTAGGTTCGACAAAACCTTCTGGATGCACCATATACAGTTCTTCCTTAAGGAAACCATTAAGGAATGTCGTTTTGACGTCCATTTGCCAGATCTCATAATCATAAAATGCGGCAATTGCTAACATGATTCGGACGGACTTCAGCATTGCTACAGGTGAGAAAGTCTCATCGTAGTCAACTCCTTGAACTTGTCGATAACCCTTAGTGACAAGCCGAGTCTTATAGACGGTCACATTACCATCTGCGTCAGTCTTCTTCTTAAAGATCTATTTATTTTTTATGGCTCACTTATCATCGGGCAAGTCCACCAAAGTCCATACTTTGTTCTCATACATGGATCCTATCTCGGATTTCATGGCTTCAAGCCATTTGTTGGAATCCGGGCCCACCATCGCTTCTTCATAGTTCGAAGGTTCACTATTGTCCAACAACATGATCTCCAGGATAGGGTTGTCATACCACTCTGGTGCGGAACGTGTCCTAGTGGACCTTCGAATAGCAACTTGATCTATAGTTTCATGATCATCATCCTTAACTTCCTCTCTAGCCGGTGCAGGCTCCATAGAAACAACTTCCTGTGCTGCACTACTCTCCGGTTCGAGTGGTGGTACAATTACCTCATCAAGTTCTATTTTCCTCCCACTTACTTCTTTCGAGAGAAACTCTTTCTCTAGAAAGGATCCATTCTTGGCAACAAAGACTTTGCCTTTGGATCTGAGGTAGAAGGTATACCCAATAGTTTCTTTTGGGTATCCTATGAAGACACACTTTTCCGCTTTGGGTTCGAGCTTCTCAGGTTGAAGTTTCTTCACATAAGCATCGCATCCCCAAGCTTTCACAAACGACAACTTAGGTTTCTTTCCAAACCATAATTCATACGGTGTCGTCTCAACGGACTTAGACGGTGCCCTATTTAAAGTGAATGCGGCAGTCTCTAATGCATATCCCCAAAATGGTAGCGGTAAGTCGGTAAGAGACAACATAGATCGCACCATATCCAATAGAGTGCGATTACGACGTTCAGACACACCATTTCTCCGAGGTGTGCCAGGCGGCGTGAGTTGTGAAACAATTCCACATTTCCTTAGGTGTGCCAGGCGGCGTGAGTTGTGAAACAATTCCACATTTCCTTAGGTGTGCCAGGCGGCGTGAGTTGTCCAGACTCCCCTTGATATCCTTCTGCATACCCTGAACTGCTGAGATCAAAAGATCCATTTGCTCGTTTCTGGATCTGGGGGCTGGAGTACTAGCGGCTCGAACTGTTTCTGCCTCTGCCTGTGCTGTAGCAGATGTGGGATGATTTGGGTCCATCACCACAACATTATCCTCGAGATCTGGCTATAGGGGCAGATGTGGACGATCTAGAGCAAAAATGTGCTTCTTCAACTGAGAGTTGATAAGCATTTGGATGTAGGGTGCATAGCAGCAAGAGCGCTTTTGATCAGTAGCAACCCTCTTGATTGTCTCAACAATCAAATCCATGACTCTAATCCTGGTATGTCCGTCAAGATGGATCAACATGTTGATGGAGTAGCCTCGGATCATCTTGTCATCTCCTGACTTGGGCATCAAGGTGTGCCTCAGAATAGTGTTCATGGTACGGAGGCCTGCTTGCAGATAGTAGATGGATCCTAGCTTGTGAAATTGCACTTTGTCTGCAAGGATAGGAGTATACATATCCTTCATGACATTGTGACTCGCCTTGGATTCTGAGTATACATCCAGCTCACCATCCTGAACATCTGGAACTCCTAGAAGTGCAGCCCACTCCTCAACAGTCGTTTCATACCTTGCTCCTTCAGTCATCCATACAATTCTACCATCTTCGTAAAAATGTGGATTGGAGTAGAATTGCATGATCATCTCATCTTTCCATGCAGTAAGCTCTCTGCCAATGAACTCATCCAGACCAATGCAGTGGAAATTATCTTGGACACTTGGAAAGTAGTCCTCATTCTCCTTAATGAATTTCCAATCAACATATCTCATATCACTAACAGTTGGGCTCTTGTCAAGCAGCACTGTCTCATAAAAGTCCTATTGCTCTTTGGTGTAGAACCTATAGTCAACAACAGTTTTCTTCCTGTGGGCATAAGGATCTATAGCTCTCCAAGCTCTCAATCCCGAGCCTTTCCTCTTCTTCATGTCTTCAGCAACTAAGTGGCTAACATCATGTACTGGAAGACGTGGTCTGAGTTTCATCAAAGTAGTCAAGTCATCATCATCTTCAAGTCTGGAGGCAGTTCCCTTGTTCTTTTCAGAATCTGGAATGTCTCTGGTAGTCCTCTTGGACTTCTGTGCAGCAACTTTCTTGGATGTAGGCTTGGTGCTCTTGGAAGTGCCAGACTTTGGCATAGCATCATCCATAAGCTTCTTGGCCTTCTTCTTGGGAGGAGCCTTTGCAACTGGCTCATCCTCCTCTTCCTCAGCAGCAGCACCAGCAAGCCTCCTCTGGATCTTCATACATGGAGGTAGGCCTGCCAATCACATGGATAATTCTTTTTCTGGACTTCTTCTCCCCTGCCTTCTTAGGCAAAGACTTCCTTGACGGATCTATACTCATTGTGGCCCTAGCACGCTCAGGTGCTCTCATAGCTTCAGAAGTTGCATATACTTTGCTAACCACCCTCCTGGAAGAGGTGGCTTCACTAGCAGATTTCTTGGCAGCCTTTTCTTGCTTCTTGGCAAGAATCTCCTCAGGAATAAATTCTGAATCTTCTTCATCAAAATTTAGCTTCTTGCTTGTCCTTGTGACAGCCTTTGGCAACCCATGGGAGCTGGGGGTGCTTGGATCTGAAAAAGAACTAGGCTCTAGGCTTGTGCCTGAACTCATATCAACTCCCTGCTCTGCCAAATTTTGACTATCTTCACCATCTGACATACTGACTCTGTGAATAGAGTGTAGGAGAGCAGAAGTAGATGAGTCATCACAAAATGAGGCTGGATTTTGAAAGTTTGAACAATAAATTTTCAAGGTTTTTGCATTCTGTCAAATAAATATCGGTATAGCCGAAACAACATTTACGGTGCTCCCGAGACAGACTGTCTCTCTTAACCGCGGTCAGATTGAAAAGAGGTACTCGGTTCCACCTAGATAGTTCTCAGCATCACAGAAATACACATCAGTGAGACCGATAGGTTTGTTTCGGTTCCACCGAGATTTATCGGGCGGACGGCAAAACCCTAGAAAATTCACCATTCGCTAGACTATAGAAGTTTTGAGTGGATAGGAATACGTGCAAAGAGTGGCTTATTGATAAAATTGAATCTAATGCGCAAGAATCGGACGAGGAGCGCATAAGAGGTCGAATTCGTGCCCTAATTTGGTGCGGATCCGCTACGGCCGCGACGATGGAGAGGATTGTTGGGGAACGTCGCATGGGAAACAAAAATTTTCCTACGCACACGCAAACCTATCCATGGTGATGAGCATCTACGAGAGGGAGAGTGGATCTACGTACCCTTGTAGATCGCTAAGCGGGAAGCGTTAAGAAACGCGGTTGGTGTAGTCGAACATCTTCGCGATCCAAATCGCCGAGCGTCCCGCGATCTCATCACGATCCGTCCCGCGATCCAATCATGATCCGTCCCGTGAACTCATCACGATCCGTCCTGCGATCTCATCACGATCCATCTCACGATCTTGATCACGATCTATCCCGCGAACTCATCACGATCCGTTCCGTGATCACATCACGAACCGTCTCGCGATCTCGATCACGGTCCTTCCGATCTAGCGCCGAACGGACGGCACCTCCGCGTTCAGCACACGTGCAGCTTGATGACGATCTCCACCATCTTGATCCAGCAAGAGGAGGTGGAGAGGAGAGAGAGTTCACCGGCAGCGTGACGGCGCTCCGGTGATGGTGGTGGTGGAGCAATTCCGGCAGGGCTTCGCCTAAGCGCTGCAGAAATCCGATCTAGAGGAGAAACTGTGCACCGGTGAAACGGGTAGCACGTGGCCGGAAATTCTGTCCAAAAACCACCCAATCCACTAGTATATATAGGAGGAGAGGAGAGGAGAGGCAGCCAAGGCCTTTGGGTCGGCCGAAATAGGAGGTGGGAAGAAATCCTACTTCACCTCCAATCCTAGTTGGAGTAGGATTGCCTCCTATTGGCTGATTTTCCACTTTTTGCTTTAGGACTTTCTCTCCTGCGCCATGGGCCTTTGTGGCTGTTTTCCCAGCCCAATAAGGGCTGGTTATTATTCTCCCACAGCCCATGGACCTCTTGGGGTCGAAGTACCCCTCCCGGAGGTCCTCCGGTACACTACCGGCACTCCCGGTACAATACCGATACTCCCGGTACACTACCGATGAGCCCGAAACTTTTCCGGAAACCAAACTGGGACTTCCTATATATGAATCTTTACCTCCGGACCATTCCGGAGCTCCTCGTGACGTCCGGGATCTCATCCGGGACTCCGAACAACCTTCGGTCACCACCATACATAACTCTACACTACCGAAACGTCACCGAACCTTAAGTGTGCAGACCCTGCGGGTTCGAGAACTATGTAGACATGACCGAGACACCTCTACGGTCAATAACCAATGGCGGGACCTGGACGTCCACATTGGTTCCTACATATTCTACGAAGATCTTTATCGGTCGAACCTCTATGTCAAGGATTCAGTTAATCCCGTATATCGTTCCCTTTGTTCTTCGGTATGTTACTTGCCCGAGATTCGATCGTCGGTATCTCCATACCTAGTTCAACCTCGTTACCGGCAAGTCTCTTTACTCGTTCCGTAATACAAGATCCCGCAACTAACAATTAGTCACATTGCTTGCAAGGCTTATTGTGATGTTGCATTACCGAGTGGGCCCCGAGATACCTCTCCGTTACACGGAGTAACAAATCCCAGTCTCGATCCATGCCAACTCAACAAACACCATCAGAGATACCTGTAGAGCACCTTTATAGTCACCCAGTTACGTTGCGACGTTTGATACACACAAGGCACTCCTCCGATATCCGTGAGTTGCATGATCTCATGGTCATAGGAACATATACTTGACATGCAGAAAACAGTAGCAATAAACTGAAACGATCATATGCTATGTTTGTAGTTTGGGTCTTATCCATCACATCATTCTCCTAATGATGTGATCCCGTTATCAAATGACATCTCATGTCCATGGCTAGGAAACCTTAACCATCCTTTGATCAACGAGCTAGTCCATTAGAGGCATACTAGGGACATGGTTTTGTCTATGTATCCACACATGCATTTAAGTCTCCGATCAATACAGTTATAGCATGGATAATAAACGATTATCATGAACAAGGAAATATGATAATAACTAATTTATTATTGCCTCTAGGGCATATTTCCAACAGTCTCCCACTTGCACTAGAGTCAATAATCTAGTTCACATCACCATGTGATTCGCATTGTTATGAATCTAACACCCAATGAGTTTTGGGGCTCGATCATGCTTTGCATGTGAGAGAGGTCTTATAGTCAACGGGTCTGCGATATTCAGATCCGTGTGTACTTTGCAAATCTCTATGTCAAACTGTAATCACTGCTACCACACTCCACTTGGTACTATTTCCAAATGGCTGCTCCACTATACGTATCCAGATTGCTACTACTAGTCATCCGGATAGGTGTTAAAGCTTGCATCGACGTAACTCTTTACGACGAACTCTTTATCACCTCCATAATCAAGAAACATTTCCTTAGTCCTCTGGTTACTAAGGATAATTCCGACCGCTGTCCAGTGATCCACTCCTGGACCACTCTTGTACCCCTTGACAGACTCGTGGCAAGGCACACATAGGTGCGGTACACAGCATGGCATAATATAGAGCCTATGGCTAAGGCATAGGGGACGACATTCATCCTTTCTCTTTCTTCTGCCGTTGTCGAGCTTTGAGTCTCACTCAACTTCACACCTTACAAATCAGACGAGAACTATTTCTCTGGCTGATCCATTTTGAACTCTTTCAAAATCTTGTCAAGGTATGCACTCATTGAAAGTCTCATCAAGCATCTTGATCTATCTCTATAGATTTTGATGCTCAACAATTAGGTAGCTTTATCCAGGTCTTCCTTAGAAAAACACTTTTCAAACAACCTTTTATGCCTTCCAGAAATTCTACATTATTTCCGATCAACAATATGTCAACCACATATACTTATCAGAAACTCTATAGTGCTCCCACTCACTTTATTGCAAATACAAGTTTCTCGTAAACTTTGTATAAACATCAAAAACTTTGATCACCTCATCAAAGTGTATATTCCAACTCCGAGATGCTTGCTTCAGTCCATGGAAGGATCACCAAAGCTTGCACACCTTTTAGCATCCTTAGGACTGACAAAACCTTCTGGTTGTATCACATACAACCTTTCCTCAAGTAAACCGTTAAGGAAATGATGTTTTGACATCCATCTGTCAGATTTCATAATTGAAAACGCAGCAACTGCTAACATAATTCCAACAGACTTTAGCACCACTACGAGTGAGAAAATCTCATCGTAGTCAACTCCTTGAACTTGTCACAAACTACTTTGCAACAAGTCGAGCTTTACAAATGGTGATATTTACCATCAGCGTCTGTCTTCATTTTTAAAGATCCATTTGTACTCAACGACCTGCCGTCCAACGAGCAAGTCTACCAAAGTCTATACTTGGTTTTCATACATGGATCCTATCTCGGATTTCATGGTCTCATCCATTTGTCGGAATCCGGGCCCATCATCGCTTCTCCATAGCTCGTAGGTTCATCGCTGTCCAACAACATGACCTTTAAGACAGGGTTGTTGTACCACTCAAGAGCAGTACACATCCTTGTCGACCTACGGAGTTTGATAGTAACTTGATCCTGAAGCTTCATGATCATCATCATTAACTTCCTCTTCAACTAACGTAGGCTTCACAGAAACATCTTTCTGCGCTGCGCTACTCTCTGGTTGAACAAAGGTTTAACAACCTCATCAAGTTCTATCTTCCTCCCACTCAATTCTTTTGAGAGAAACTTTTTCTCGAGAAAGGACCCAGTTCTAGCAACAAACACTTTGCACTCGGATCTGAGATAGAAGGCATACCCATCTGTTCTTAGGGTATTCTATGAAGATACATTTGTCCGCTTTGGGTTCTAGCTTATTATGTGAAAACATTTTCCACACAAGCATCGCAGCCCCAAACATTAAGAAATGACAGCTTAGGTTTCTATCAAACCATAATTCACACGGTGTCATCTCAACGGATTTAGATGATGCCCTATTTAAAGTGAATGTAGTTGTCTCTAATGCATAACCCCAAAAATTATAGTAGTAATATGATAAGAGACATCACAGTATGCACTATGTCAATAGAGCATGACTATGATGTTCGGACACACCATCACAGCATGGTGTTCCAGGTGGCGTTAGTTGTGAAACAAATTTCACGTTGTCTTAAGTTGTATGCCAAACTCGTAACTCAGATATTCACCTCCACGATCATATCGCGGTCATTTTTATCTTCTTGTCACGATGATCTTTAAACTTCACTCTGAATTTGCTTGAACCTTTCAAACGATTCAGACTTGTGTTTCATTAAGTAAATATACACTATATCTACTCAAATCATCAGTGAAGGTAAGAAAATAACGATATCCACTGCACGCTACAAGACTCACTAGATTGCATACATCAACATGTATCATTTCCAATGAATCACTTGCTTGCTCCATCCAACGGGGTCCTTTAGTCATCTTGCCCAAGAGGCATGGTTCGCATGTCTCAACCGATTCGAAATCGATGAGTCCAAATATCCATCAGCATGGAGTTTCTACATGCGCTTTATACCAATATGACATTTAACGGCAGTGCCACAAGTATGTGGTACTATCATTATTAACTTTGTATCTTTTGACATCAATGTTATGAACATGTGTACTACTACGATCAAGATTTCAACAAACCATTCTCACTTGGTGCATGACCATTGAAGGTATTATTCATGTAACCAGAATAACTATTATTCTCTGACTTAAATGAATAATCGTATTGCAACAAACATGATCTAATCATGTTCATGCTCAACGCAAAACACCAAATAACATTTATTTAGGTTCGTTACTAATCCTGAAGGTAGAGAGAGCGTGCGATGTTGATCACATCAACCTTGGAAACATTTCCAACACACATCGTCACCTCACCCTTAGCTAGTTCTCCGTTTATTCCGTAGCTTTTATTTCGAGTTACTAACATTTAGCAACCGAACCGGTATCCAATACCCAGGTGCTACTAGGAGTACTAGCAAGGTACACATCAATAACTCGTATATCAAATATACTTCTGTCGATGTTGCCAGCCTTCTTATCTACCAAGTATCTAGGGTTGTTCCGCTTCAGCGACCTCTCACCTCATAATAGAAGCACTTAGTCTCGGGTTTGAGTTCAACTTTGGGTTGCTTCACTGGAGCAGCAATTGACTTGCTATCCATGAAGTTTCCCTCCTTGCTCTTGCCCTTTTCGAAACTAGTGGTTTGATTAACCATCAACACTTGACGCTCCTTCTTGATTTCTACCTTCGCGGTGTCAAACATCGCGAACAGCTCAGGGATCAATACTTCTATCCCTGGTGTATTATAGTTCATCACTAAGTTCTAGTAGCTTTAGTGACAGTGACTTGGAGAACTATATCAATCACTATCTTATCTGGAAGATCAACTCCCACTTGATTCAAGCGATTGTAGTACCCAGACAATCTGAGTACATGCTCAACGATTGAGCTATTCTCCTTCATCTTACAAGCAAAGAATCTTGTTGGAGATCTCATATCTCGCAACAAAGGCACGAGCCTGAGATCACAATCTCTGCTCCTAGAACATCTCATATGTTCCGTGACGTTCAAAACGTTTTGGAGCCTCAATTCTAAGCCGTAATGCATGACGCACTAAACTATCAAGTAGTCATCGAAACGTGCCTGTTAGATGTTCACAACATCTATAGACGACGCTAGAGGGGGTGGCGCACCGAGCGGTGCATTAAGGACATAAGCCTTCTGTGCAGCAGTGAGGACAATCCTCAGATCACGGACCCAGTCCGCAATTTTGCTACCAACATCTTTCAATTCTATTTCTCTAGGAACATATAAAAATACAAGGGAGCTACAGCGCGAGCTAGTAATCTACAACATAATTTGCAAAGACACTTTGACTATGTTCATGATAATGAGTTCAATTAATCATATTACTTAAGAACTCCCACTCAAATTGACATCCCTCCGATCATTCGAGTGATACATGATCCAAATTCACCAACTCAAGTCCGATCATCACGTGAGTTGAGGTGGCTGCAATGGTGAACATCATTATGTTGATCATATCTACTATATGACTCATGTTCGACCTTTCGGTCTCTCGTGTTCCGAGGCCATGTCTGTACATGCTAGGCTCGTCAAGTTTAACCCGAGTGTTCTGCGCGTGCAAATCTGGCTTGCACCCGTTGTATGTGAACGTAGAGTCTATCACACCCGATCATCACGTGGTGTCTCAACACGACGAACTTTCGCAACGGTGCACACTCGGGGAGAACACAATTTATCTTGAAATTAAGTGAGGGATCACCTTATAATGCTACCGCCGTACTAAGCAAAACAAGGTGCATAAAAGGATTAACATCTCATGCAATTCATAAGTGACATGATATGGCCATGAACTTGTGTTTAAGATCTCCATCTTCGAAACACCGGCATGATCTCCATCGTCACCGGCACAACACCATGATCTCCATCATCTTGATCTCCATCAATGTGTTGCCATTGGGGTTGTCACGCCCTGCATGCTTCTACTACTATTGCTACCGTAGCGATAAAGTAAAGCATTACATAGCGCTTAATGATTGACACGCAGGTCATACAATAATTAAAGACAACCCTATGGCTCCTGCCGGTTGCCGTACTCATCGACATGCAAGTCGTGATAATCTATACATCACATGATCATCTCATACATCACATATATCTCATCATGTAATTGGCCATATCACATCACAACATACCCTGCAAAAACAAGTTAGACGTCCTCTAATTGTTGTTGCATATTTTACGTGGCTGCTATGGGTATCTAGCAAGAACGATTCTCACCTACGCATAAACCACAACGGTGATACACTAGTTTGCTTTTCAACCTTCTCAAGGACCGCCTTTGTCGAATCCGATCCAACTAAAGTGAGAGAAACTGTCACCCGCAAGCCATCTAGGCAACAAGTTGCGTCGAGGGAACCGGTCTCTCGTAAGCGTACGAGTAATGTTGGTCCGGGCCGCTTCATCTCACAATCCCGCTGAACCAAAATACGACCAAGGGAGGAAGCAATCTAAGCATCAACGCCCACAAACCTTTTGTGTTCTACTCGAGATCTCATCGAACCATCAACCTAGCTCATGATGCCACTGTTGGGGAACGTCGCATGGGAAACAAAAATTTTCCTACGCACACGCAAACCTATCCATGGTGATGAGCATCTACGAGAGGGAGAGTGGATCTACGTACCCTTGTAGATCGCTAAGCGGGAAGCGTTAAGAAACGCGGTTGGTGTAGTCGAACATCTTCGCGATCCAAATCGCCGAGCGTCCCGCGATCTCATCACGATCCGTCCCGCGATCCAATCATGATCCGTCCCGTGAACTCATCACGATCCGTCCTGCGATCTCATCACGATCCATCTCACGATCTTGATCACGATCTATCCCGCGAACTCATCACGATCCGTTCCGTGATCACATCACGAACCGTCTCGCGATCTCGATCACGGTCCTTCCGATCTAGCGCCGAACGGACGGCACCTCCGCGTTCAGCACACGTGCAGCTTGATGACGATCTCCACCATCTTGATCCAGCAAGAGGAGGTGGAGAGGAGAGAGAGTTCACCGGCAGCGTGACGGCGCTCCGGTGATGGTGGTGGTGGAGCAATTCCGGCAGGGCTTCGCCTAAGCGCTGCAGAAATCCGATCTAGAGGAGAAACTGTGCACCGGTGAAACGGGTAGCACGTGGCCGGAAATTCTGTCCAAAAACCACCCAATCCACTAGTATATATAGGAGGAGAGGAGAGGAGAGGCAGCCAAGGCCTTTGGGTCGGCCGAAATAGGAGGTGGGAAGAAATCCTACTTCACCTCCAATCCTAGTTGGAGTAGGATTGCCTCCTATTGGCTGATTTTCCACTTTTTGCTTTAGGACTTTCTCTCCTGCGCCATGGGCCTTTGTGGCTGTTTTCCCAGCCCAATAAGGGCTGGTTATTATTCTCCCACAGCCCATGGACCTCTTGGGGTCGAAGTACCCCTCCCGGAGGTCCTCCGGTACACTACCGGCACTCCCGGTACAATACCGATACTCCCGGTACACTACCGATGAGCCCGAAACTTTTCCGGAAACCAAACTGGGACTTCCTATATATGAATCTTTACCTCCGGACCATTCCGGAGCTCCTCGTGACGTCCGGGATCTCATCCGGGACTCCGAACAACCTTCGGTCACCACCATACATAACTCTACACTACCGAAACGTCACCGAACCTTAAGTGTGCAGACCCTGCGGGTTCGAGAACTATGTAGACATGACCGAGACACCTCTACGGTCAATAACCAATGGCGGGACCTGGACGTCCACATTGGTTCCTACATATTCTACGAAGATCTTTATCGGTCGAACCTCTATGTCAAGGATTCAGTTAATCCCGTATATCGTTCCCTTTGTTCTTCGGTATGTTACTTGCCCGAGATTCGATCGTCGGTATCTCCATACCTAGTTCAACCTCGTTACCGGCAAGTCTCTTTACTCGTTCCGTAATACAAGATCCCGCAACTAACAATTAGTCACATTGCTTGCAAGGCTTATTGTGATGTTGCATTACCGAGTGGGCCCCGAGATACCTCTCCGTTACACGGAGTAACAAATCCCAGTCTCGATCCATGCCAACTCAACAAACACCATCAGAGATACCTGTAGAGCACCTTTATAGTCACCCAGTTACGTTGCGACGTTTGATACACACAAGGCACTCCTCCGATATCCGTGAGTTGCATGATCTCATGGTCATAGGAACATATACTTGACATGCAGAAAACAGTAGCAATAAACTGAAACGATCATATGCTATGTTTGTAGTTTGGGTCTTATCCATCACATCATTCTCCTAATGATGTGATCCCGTTATCAAATGACATCTCATGTCCATGGCTAGGAAACCTTAACCATCCTTTGATCAACGAGCTAGTCCATTAGAGGCATACTAGGGACATGGTTTTGTCTATGTATCCACACATGCATTTAAGTCTCCGATCAATACAGTTATAGCATGGATAATAAACGATTATCATGAACAAGGAAATATGATAATAACTAATTTATTATTGCCTCTAGGGCATATTTCCAACAAGGATTTCATTGACGGTGGGGATTCCCAGCGGCGGAGGAGCGCAGGGAGACAAGGGCGATGACCAGGGGTCTCGAAGGCGGCAGGTTAGGGTTCTGAGGCGCGACGGTTTGAGGATGAAATTCAAAGCGTCGGGGTCCATAGTTTATACACCCTCCACTATCGATGGCACCGATTCTAAATTTTCGGTGTCACCGAGTTCCTCAACTGTCAGTTGACAGGGAAACTCGGTGTAACCGAGAAGATGGAATCAATGGTACCGAGATTGAAAACCAGATCAACCCTAGGCATCGATGAGACCGAGATTTTGTGGTTGGTTCCACCGAGATGCACTTGGGTTTTTTTAATGGTTAGTCCTTGTCGATACGGAACTCCGAGTGCTCCACACATAGAGGGATTGAAAAGCACTTGTTCAAATTTTGTGATGCAGCATGAATATAGTATGAGGTGAGAAAGCATAGATAGCTAAAGAAGAGGTCCTAGGCATTCTTGTATATCCAATTGGCAAAAGATAAATCAAAAGCCAAATAGCAACAATTGGATATCCTCGAATGAGAAAATAAATGCAGACCAACATGCTCACACAATAAGATGTCAAATGAAATCATGGAAAACATGCACAAACACTCTAGCATCTAACAAGCACTTGGGCGATGACGAAGTCATCTATATATGAGTATTTGACTTAGGAGCCAAGTAAGAGTACTTGATCATAGGTCATACTCATCGTTTAAGCACAAGTGGGGTTACCACTTTTACACAAAGCATTTAATGTTGTCACATACTAAGAGATGCTTTGACTCAAGTCTTAGAGTAAAGCTCCCCCTGTTGGGGAACGTCGCATGGGAAACAAAAATTTTCCTACGCACACGCAAACCTATCCATGGTGATGAGCATCTACGAGAGGGAGAGTGGATCTACGTACCCTTGTAGATCGCTAAGCGGGAAGCGTTAAGAAACGCGGTTGGTGTAGTCGAACTTCTTCGCGATCCAAATCGCCGAGCGTCCCGCGATCCAATCATGAACCGTCCCGCGAACACATCATGATCCGTCCCGCGAACTCATCACGATCCGTCTCACGATCTTGATCACGATCTGTCCCGCGAACTCATCACGATCCGTTCCGTGATCACATCATGAACCGTCTCGCGATCTCGATCACGGTCCTTCCGATCTAGCGCCGAACGGACGGCACCTCCGCGTTCAGCACACGTGCAGCTTGATGACGATCTCCACCGTCTCGATCCAGCGAGAGGAGGTGGAGAGGAGAGAGAGTTCACCGGCAGCGTGACGGCGCTCCGGTGATGGTGGTGGAGCAGTTCCGGCAGGGCTTCGCCTAAGCGCTGCAGAAAACCGATCTAGAGGAGAAACTATGCACCGGTGTAACGGGTAGCACGTGGCCGAAAATTCTGTCCAAAAACCACCCAATCCACTAGTATATATAGGAGGAGAGGAGAGGAGAGGCAGCCAAGGCCTTTGGGTCGGCCGAAATAGGAGGTGGGAAGCAATCCTACTTCACCTCCAATCCTAGTTGGAGTAGGATTGCCTCCTATTGGCTGATTTTCCACTTTTTGCTTTAGGACTTTCTCTCCTGTGCCATGGGCCTTTGTGGCTGTTTTCCCAGCCCACTAAGGGCTGGTTATTATTCTCCCACAGCCCATGGACCTCTTGGGGTCGAAATACCCCTCCCGGAGGCCTCCCGGTACACTACCGGCACTCCCGGTACACTACCGATGAGCCCGAAACTTTTCCGGAAACCAAACTGGGACTTCCTATATATGAATCTTTACCTCCGGACCATTCCGGAGCTCCTCGTGACGTCCGGGATCTCATCCGGGACTCCGAACAAACTTCGGTCACCACCATACATAACTCTACACTACCGAAACGTCACCGAACCTTAAGTGTGCAGACCCTGCGGGTTCGAGAACTATGTAGACATGACCGAGACACCTCTACGGTCAATAACCAATGGCGGGACCTGGACGTCCACATTGGTTCCTACATATTCTACGAAGATCTTTATCGGTCGAACCTCTATGTCAAGGATTCAGTTAATCCCGTATAACGTTCCCTTTGTTCTTCGGTATGTTACTTGCCCGAGATTCGATCGTCGGTATCTCCATACCTAGTTCAACCTCGTTACCGGCAAGTCTCTTTACTCGTTCTGTAATACAAGATCCCGCAACTAACAATTAGTCACATCGCTTGCAAGGCTTATTGTGATGTTGCATTACCGAGTGGGCCCCGAGATACCTCTCCGTCACACGGAGTAACAAATCCCAGTCTCGATCCATGCCAACTCAATAGACACCATCGGAGATACCTGTAGAGCACCTTTATAGTCACCCAGTTACGTTGCGACGTTTGATACACACAAGGCACTCCTCCGATATCTGTGAGTTGCATGATCTCATGGTCATAGGAACACATACTTGACATGCGGAAAACAGTAGCAATAAACTGACACGATCATATGCTACGTTTGCAGTTTGGGTCTTGTCCATCACATCATTCTCCTAATGATGTGACCCCGTTATCAAATGACATCTCATGTCCATGGCTAGTAAACCTTAACCATCTTTTGATCAACGAGCTAGTCTATTAGAGGCATACTAGGGACATGGTTTTGTCTATGTATCCACACATGCATCTAAGTCTCCGATCAATACAATTATAGCATGGATAATAAACGATTATCATGAACAAGGAAATATGATAATAACTAATTTATTATTGCCTCTAGGGCATATTTCCAACACCCCCTTGATGTGAAATCCCCCTATAAGAGGGAAAAACTAACCTTGGGTTTTGTCGATGAAGACTTCATGTTGGTGAGGTAGTGGTGGATGCTCAAGGTTGATGAAGATCACCAAGAGTTGGGAGCATCCTTGTTGTTTCCTTACTCTTCTCACCTACATGGGTTAGTCCCAACACACAAGAGACAAATATAAGGATATCTATGGACATGGAGTGCAAAGCATGTGTTATGATGTCCATTGATTTGTTGATTACCTTGTCCCTTGCTTACCTTTGAGGGAATGTGTGACTCCTTGATCTATTGCATAGGGTTGATGTTGATTGCAAATAGATCTTGCCAATAATGAATATGAGTGAATTTCATTGGCAGAGTCACCCCTCAAGAACTCTCTAGTTCTTATTCTTGGGAACCCACATCACGTTGATGGGGATCCTTGGTGTTGAAGTAGCACTTGTAGAAGTTGAGCTTGTAGTAGCCTTGGGAACCCACTTCACCAAAGCTTGTGGTTCATCTTCATATGAGTCAAAGTCCTCTTGGAGCTTGTTCTTGCCCTTGAGCTTGTGGTCTTGTGGTGGAAGGTCATCTTGAGCTTTTGTCCCTTGGGAAGAGTATTTTCATACTTCTCCTTTTGAGGAACAAACTTGGGATTGGGGTATTGACCTTCTTCCCATTCAAGTCCATTTGCGTTGAAGTAGCCAACACCATGATTCTTCCGGTATCCTCCATGCTTGCGTACAATCTCATCAAATTGTTTGTACCCTTCAAGACTCTTGTGGATACCTTTCTCTATAGTTCCTTTCAATAAAGCATTTTCTTGCTCAAGTGTAACTTGGCTAAGAGAATCATCATTAGTGGAATCAATAGAACTACTAGGAGCAACATCATTGGGTTTAGCATTTTTATTGTTGCTACTAGATGAAGAACCTTTCTTTCCTTTGTTACTAGTTTGCTTAGATTTGACTTGTGGCATGAATGTAGACAAGAGTAGTCATTTGGCAAGATAAGATGAAGTCTTCTTTCGGAGATCGTCATTGATAGCTTTAAGAAATTCATGTTCTTGCTCCAAATTAAGCTTCTCGAAAAGTAGCTTCTCATGAGTTCTTACAAGCTCTCTATGATCTTCAAGAGTAGATTAATGGGATAAATTAAGATTGTTGAGTTCTTTAGTTAGTTCTTCTATTTTCATCTTATCATCGTCAATTGACCTATCTTGACTAGCACGAGAGATATCAAGTTCATTATGATTAACATCACTAGTTTTATCACATAGCAAGTCATCATCATAAAGCAAATCATCTTCATCACTATCGAAATCAAGATATTCGGGGTGTGATACCTTGGGGCCTTTAGCCATGAAGCAACTTCCACCTCCTTCACTTGGTGAATCAAATAGATCATAGGAGTTGGTTGTCACTAGTGCAATTCCGACAACACCATCATCTTGGCTATAGTCGGAGTTGGAGTGATAGCTTCTCTTGGAGTGGTTGTTAGAATCGGAGTCGGAAACCCATTCACCAACATGAGCTTGATGCTTTCTTCTTGAGTAGCTCTTGGTGTACTTGTCCTTCTTCTCCGAGTCCCTACTTCTCCTTGAGGGTCTTCATTCATAACGATCATCTCTACTCCTTCTCTCTCTTCGAGGCGATTCATCTCTTGAGCTTCGTCTTCTAGGTGACTCTTCTCTTCGTTTGTAGGGAGCTGTGCACTCATTGGAGTAGTGTCCGGGCTTCCAACAATTGTAGCAGTTTCGGTCACGACTTGACGAATGCTTCTCTTCATGTCTTGAGTTGGAGCTACGATCTTTGCTTCTATTCTTGTAGAACTTGTTGAATTTCTTGATCATGAGGCTTACCTCTTCACTTGTGACAAGGTTGTCACTTGAGGTAGCGGGAGCATCACTTGTGGCTTTGTAAGCACCGCTAGACTTGTGATGAAGCTCTTCCTTGTCTTTGAGTGTCATCTCATGAGCAACAATTCTACCAATCACTTCCGTTGGTTTGAGATCTTTGTAGTTGGGTATCATTTGGATCAAAGTGCACACAGTGTCATATCTCTCATCCAAAGCTCGAAGTATCTTCTTGATGATGAACTTGTCAGTCATTTCTTCGCTTCCTAAGCCGGCAATCTCATAGGTGATGAGAGCTAGCCTAGAGTACATTTCAGCGACTCACTCACCATCCTTCATCTTGAACTTGTCAAGTTAACCTTGAAGAACATCTAACTTGGATTCTCTCACGGACTCAATTCCTTCATGCATATCAACCAAAGTATCCCAAATCTCTTTTGCGTGTTCAAGACGGCTGATTTGGTTGAATTCTTCAGGGCATAGTCAGTTGAAGAGAATGTCACATGCTTGAGCATTGAGTTGCAACATCTTCAATTCATTTGCAGTCGCTTCATGATCCGGTTCCTTTCCTTCCGCAAAGAATTCACCTTGCAAGCCAACACGAACAACAGCCCAAACGACAGGATTATGACCAAGCAAATGCATTTTCATTTTGTGCTTCCAACTAGCAAAATCAGTGCCAACAAAGTACGGACCTCTACGGTGATAATTTCCCTCACTAGATGCCATACTTCTCCTAGGTTGTGAAACCAATGCAATGAAGACCAAAGCTCTGATACCACTTGTAGGGTCCAAAGTAGGTCTAGAGGGGATGATTAGACTACTTGACCAAATAAAAGTTTTGCCTTTTTCCCAATTTTAATTCTTGGCAAGTTTTAGCATTCCTAGCATATCAAGTAACACCCTACCCATGCATGTCTAAGAGTGTAGCAGCGGAAAGTAAAGACATTACACATGTAAGTAAAGAGAGGGTTACGAAAGCAAACACAAGTGATGACATGATGATTTTTCCCGTGGTTCCGATAGGTGGTGCTATCGTATGTCCATGTTCATGGAGTCTTCAACCCACGGCGGGTAACGATCGCGAGAGTCCACGGAGGGTTCTACCCATGGGGGGTTCCACGAAGAAGCAACCTTGACTATTCCATGCGGCTTTCGTTGGGTAGATCTTCACAAAGTAGGCGATCTCCTTTGTCACGCCCAAGATGCGACCCTATCCTTATTTTGGCTCGACGGCCTCGACAGAGATAGGAGCGCATCTCGTCGTGTTGCAAGAATGGATATCATTACAAGTACATGTACAGAAGAGATGAGTATATGGAATTGGCTTACACTCGCCACAAGCTACAACAAGATCACATCAATACAACAACATACTCAAACATCATACAGAAAAGCAGGGTCCGACTACGGACGAAAACAAACGGCAAAATGACATCCATCCTTGCTATCCCAGGCTGCTGCCTGGAACCCATCCTAGATTGATGATGAAGAAGGAGAAGAAGAATAACTCCAAATCAAATCAAGCATCACGCTCACGTCAAATCATCGCATTACCTGTACCTGCAACTATTGTTGTAGTAATCTGTGAGCCACAGGGACTCAGGAATCTCATTTCCAAGGGTATCAAGACTATTAAAGCTTAATGGGTGAGGTATGGTTAAGTGGTGAGGCTGCAGCAAGCGAGTAAGCATTTGTTTAAGTGGCTAACTTATGAGTACAGAAATTAAAGTATGGTGGTCTACGCATAACGAACGTGAACTAGCAATGATCACTAAGTGATCCTGAACACCTACTTACGTCAATCATAACCCCACCGTGTTCTCTTTTAGATAAGGACTCACGAGAACAGACAGTCACGGTTACGCACACAGTTGGTGTATTTTATTAGAGTTTACTTCAAGTTTGCTATGACCGAGTGTTAAACAAAGTATCCAAGTTTGCCACATAATCACGGGCATGGCTTTCTGAAAGATTTGACCCTGCAGGGGTGCTCCAACTCATCCATCACAAATTAACCACACGCCGCGGGAATAACCTCGACCACGGATCTCGTGATCTTCATAAGCAATTCCAAAGGAAATCCGACACCTCGAGATAGCCCGAAGAAGATCAAAGTTCCTCATGCAAGACATTCAAGAAAGGTAAAACAAATCCAGCAAGACCGTCCGACGTGTCGACGAACCCGATAAGAGTCGTGTATCTCGTTCTCAGGACACGACCGGATGGGACTAGCTACAAGGAAAACCAATCCCTGAGTTTCCTCGAGGCGGCCCTGCAAGCAGCCCATTTTGGACCAACACTCATGAGGAGCACTTGCCCGGGTTGTTGATTAATTATCCACGGGGTCATCATGCCCTATGCAAATTTTAGTTGTTATTAAGCAAATAGTGCCAATGTTGGGCCTTGCCAGACAAGTTTTATCCTAAAACGAAGATCAAGGGGGTCCCCATAACAACCCCGAGCATGTTAGGAGTGCTCAATTATGGAACATAACACCGGTTCACAAGTAACTAGGGCGGCAAGAGTGGAACAAAACACCAAGCAAAAGGCCAAACCTTCCACCCTTTACCAAGTGTATAAGTGCATTAAATTAAATAGCAATAATATTGTGATAGCAAAATAATGTCCATGTTGTCATACCGAAGCAATTGACAAACAAGTGGTAGGTAGCGAGACATAACGATAAACACGGGACAACTAGCATGGCAATGATAGTAGTGGTATCCAGGGAAATGTGTCATCTTGCCTGAGATCCCGCTCGAAAGAAGAACGAGTCCATGAAGAAGATGAGCCAACGTAGTCGAACGAATCCTCACACTCCGAACGCTTTCGGAACTCTATCGAGAAGAAGCAATCCAGAAACAACAATCAACACATGATGCACCACAACATATGCATGACATGACGCACAAACAAATATGATGCATGTCCGGTTTAATATGCAAGGCATGTCATGGCATGGCAAGAACAACAAACAACACTACACATTAAGTGAAGTTCAATATGCAACGAGTTGCATATTGACGAAACTCCACGGTCCGAATTATTTAGTTCACTCTCGTTTAGGTACTCATCAATATTAAATGTTGTTTAACATGGCAAACGGTGAAGCACAACCAACTACAACATCTAGGCATTTTAAATGAGGCCGGAAGCAATATATAGCATTTCCGAAACAACCCCATATGCATATTATGAAATTGGTCCAGATATGTCCTAACACAATTTTTTAGAGTTTTTAAACAGCCAAATAAATGTCACCATGAGATTCTACATGATTTTCTAGTCAAGTTACATACGTGAAACATTTTTATCGGAGCTACGGTTTAAAAGTTATTAAATAAATCATTTTAACATGGCATATGTGCAAATTAATGCAAACAACAAGTTTAAACATTTTATCACATGTTAAAGTAGGATATTGTGAATCTACATCAAATTCTAGTCAAGTTTCATATATAAAGTTTTTACATATGATGCACGGGTGAAAAGTTATTAGCAATTTAAAAACGAGGGTTTTTCTGTAAAACAGTAATTCCTGGATAAATAGCTAAATTCGCCAGACCGGAAAAAAAATGAATCGGGCCGAATCTACACGTTGGGCCAACAGCAGCATGGGCGGCAAATAGTTAAACGTGCTCAGGGCGGGGAATAGGCGGCTGCTCACCCAGGGCTCATGGGCCGGTCGGTGCAGCGGGGCGGCTGGGCCGACTCGGGGCCCACCTGGCCTTGCGCTGGGCAGCCCATGCGAGCGAGATAACGCGGTCTTCGTCCTCCTCCTCGCTCGATCCTGAGCAGGAGGCAGGGCGGCGGCGCCTGGTCAACGGCGGCAAGGCGGCACGGGGAGATGGGCTCCGGCGAGGGGGAAGGCCGGATCGGGGGCGGGGCTCTCCATTCCCGACGACGAGGAGGCTTGGCGGCTACGGGTCGAGGAGATCGGGCGGCGCTGCAGCTCCTGTCCATGGCAGAAGAGAGAGAGAGATTAGGGAGAGGGAGGAGAAGCCGGGCAGGGGAGAAAGGAGAGGGCAACGCGAGGGGACTGGCCTCCGGCGGCGAGGTCCGACATGGCGGCGGGCTACTGCTGGCTCCCTCGCTGTGGTTGCGGGGGCTAGCGGCGGTTGCGGGATCCGATGCAGATGGGCTTCCAGGGCCCGATCTGGGCCCTGGCAGGCCTGGTGGCAGGAGGAGGGACACACAGCGATGGAGGTGGCGGCTGGGGCTTGGGTGGCACGGAAATCGAGGGGAGGGCTAGGGTTTCCGTTTAGGGCAGGCTAGGGGTGCTTAAATAGGAAATGGGGGCTAGGTTAGGGGGGGTTTGTCCGTTTTCAGACCGTTCGATCTCGATCAGACGGCTCAGATCGCGGAGTTGGGTTAGGTGGGCTAGGTGGGCTGTGTAGAAGGTCTAGGGGGAGATGAAAGGGAGGTTTGCGGCCCGTGACACGAAGTTTTAAAACACCAAAAAAGGTCCGACGAATAACCGATGACTGCACTACTACGACTGACCGACGGGGTATCAAACGAACTCGGAATGCGACGAAATTTGGCACGCGATCTACCTACACTATAATAAGACCGCACGCTAACTTTCGACCCAATCCGGCAATATTTTTCGCATGCTTTAAAAACGGGGTTTTTTAACGATGCCGCGGGCACGTGCGTGTGTGGTTGGTCTCTAAATGGGCAACAGCAAGAACGGAGAGAACCGGCGACTACCAACGGATGCAAGTTTTCGAAAACGAGTGATGGTGCCATGCAGATGATGCGAATGATGCGATGATGAATGCAACAACCAAACGAAACACAGACGAGAATGGAAATAAAAGGGGAATCTTCTGGAGCGTTGGTCCCGGACTGTTACATCCTTGCCCTTACAAACTTCTTGATTCACTCCACAACACGAAGTAGGAGGCTCCCAAGCGACACCTAACTAATCAAGGAGGCACCACCCTCCAAAAGGTAATAGGCTCGGTAATGATGATGAACTCCTTGCTCTTGTGCTTCAAGATGATAGACTCCTCAACACACAATCACTCTCTTACAGATTTATCTTGGTAGAAGAGATGGGATTGGTGGAAAGCAACTTGGGGAGGCTATAAATCAAGATCCATATGGTTAGAGTGGAAGGTCTTGACCTCAACACAAGGGTAGGTGGTTCTCTCTCAGAAAACTGAGTAGGATAGGTATGGAATAGTTCCGAATGCTTCTCTTTCGAGTAGGTAGTGGTGGAGGGGTATATATAGGCATCCCCAAAAATCCAACCGTTACACACAAAATGACCAACTCGGTGACACCGATGTGTAAATCTCGGTGGTACCAAAGTGACCAAAAGTGGCAACTTTTGAATCTCAGAGGGACCGATATACGATTCTCGGTTGCACCGACAAGGTGACCAACGGTCAGATTTGCCAAACTTGTTGACGCTGATTCTCCATTTTCGAACGGACCAAAAATATGAACTTGCATAACAAAAACTTGGCAACCCAACTCGGTGGCACCGAGAGTAGTGTCGGCTACACCGAAGTGTTAGGGTTTGGCTGAGTCTGTCTAGGGTTTGGAATCGGTGGCACCGGGATAGAAATGTTGGTTGTACCAATTTTGCATATTTTGGTTTGGACAGACTTTGGTAGGAGAGTTTGTGGATGTTTTGGTGACTATGACTTGTGCACGTTTGAGCATATTGTTCACCAACAAAACCTTGCCCCCTTTTAATAGTATTGGATTTCCTATGGACTCAAAGTGATTTCTCACAAATGAAAAATGTAGAGTCCTCTTGCTTGAAGTTTGGCCAACCTATTTCCTTGCATATTGGGGTAATTCCACAATCTTTTGGCCATCCCTATCATTGAACTTTTCTTGAAATATACTTGGTGGAAACATTAGTTCAATGACTTATATGTTGTTATTGATTACCAAAACCACCAAGGAAGCAAATGTGCTTTCAGGCTTCCCCCGTCCAGCGGAGCACCAGAACATGGCTCCAAATGGAATCGCTTTGGAACATAGGCTTGCGGCGGCGATAAAATACCCTCGTTTGTCTTTCTGAGGGTTTCGATAATATTGAGAATTTATAGACCAGGGATTAGGTCAAACAGAGTTGGTCGGGGGGGGGGGGGTGCACAAGCCTAGGTGGCATGGCTAGGGGACGTGTCATGCCCCCAGGCTTGTGGCCCCCTCATCCATCTTTTGGTATTCTCCTAAACCTTCTAGGGTCTCTTATTTTCCACACAAAAATCACCATAAATTTTCATTGTGTTTGGATCTTCCTAGATATGTTTTTTCTTTGAAACCAAATACAAGCAAAAAACATGAATTGGCATTGGGCATTAAATGAACAGGTCGGTCCAAAAAAATAATATAAATGATAATATAATAGCATTTAACAATAAAAATATATATAATTTGGAGACGTATCAAGTATGAACACAAGCGTAATAAATTCAATATGTAATAATACTCTCAATAATTCGATTGTGGGTGCAAGAAAGGAATTAAATTCAATATGTAATAATACTCTCAATAACATCCAACACTTATGCAAGAGGATTTTAGTTACAACTTTGTGTGCCACTGCCAACACACCTACAAACTATTTTTAGTTGACATGAAATCAAAGGTTTTAGAGCTGCCTCACCGATGAAGAACTACAAGAACTTGACAGGGAACACGATGGTCTCCGGCATAACCTGCGTGGCACTGTCGAGCACCACGACGTCGTCTCATCTCATTTTGGACTTCTCGGAGATGCTCGGCGGCCAGGGGAACCTCACGTGGAGCTTTGCCTGTTTCGAGTTGCGTTCATCGATGCCAGCTGAGGCATCGCCAATGGTGACATCTGTTTTCTTGGTCTCCACAGCCGAACCCTCTTTCCCAACACAAGTGGTCTGTAAATATAACGACAATACCCTAAAAATGATCAAACAGAATTTGACATATTACTATTGATGCCTACAAAAAAAGTTGCAATCAAAACAAATCCATGAGGTTTATCTTTTTATATATAAAACATATGCATTTTAGTCCAATATCGATGCCTTGATGCAACAACAAGAAGTACAGATATCTCTTTCATCAAATTATGTCTTACAATTTCATAAACCTTCTTGAGGAAAACCGCAGGTTAAATTTATAGTATATTTAACTTCTATATTTCCCCACCACAAATGCTAGCTATTCTTTAATTTGTAGCATTTATGACTGAAACAGCCTTGAAATGCAACATATCAACACATTTATATCGCTTGTGCCATGTGTCATGTTAGTTTTCCATTCCATAATCCATTGCCATCAAAGCACTTGCCATAATGCCCTCAAAATGGTTGCGAGGATGATCCATTAACCTAGAGAGAGACCACCAATTTCAATTAAAAAATAAGCAAAACAAAAGGTTGTAATGTAATGAAGATCTCAGATGTACAATAAAAATGAGAGAAGCTATTGTATCTAATTAGAAGCAGGAACGTGTGTCATGGTTTATACTTATATTATATGCATATAATTCCATAGTCTGTTAACTTCACAATGCTCTGTCAATGGTAAAATAGTGCTAATGCCTGCAAAAAAAAGTGTAAGAAAATAATGAAACATTAAAAATAATAATTAATATTTGATGTCCTCAACATCTACTTGCCAAGATGATGCCCTCAAAGTTCTTAATGATTGAAATCCCACAAATATTCCTTCAAGTCAAATAAACGGTTATATAACTTGACTCGTGGAGACATCTCCAGTTTTTTCTTCCGTTCTTGCTTCCAAAAGGATTAGTATGTAATACATAAGAGTAAATAATTTTCTATGCGAGTTTCCAAATCATCTCCTAAATTGAAAACCTAGATAGCTGCAATGTTGAGAAGGGATATCCCATGACGATGAGATGCTAAGAATGCCTTGGCATTTGAACCGAACTTCTTTGAACTTCTGCAAATCAACTTTTGACTACAGTTTTCAAGCAGAAAGCATCTCACTTTAGTGTTTGAGCCTCTCATTATTTTGCATCTAAAGTTCCTTCCCTGAATATTTCTCGTGTTCAAACAATGGAGCCGTTATTCATTTTCCAATGAATAAAAGTCTAGGTATGCATTGTTGAATCTAAAACTCTTATTTTTCAGCTCAATTAACCACAAGCAGCTTCAATGCCACGAGCTTGGATAGGATTCAAGACTGGCCCGGAGTTACACCATCAACTAAAGGCTAGTTCCTTTTAACCAAAGCTAATTATGGTCACTTGTATCTATAGTTGAGTAGACGTGAAAGCACCCATAATGAGTCAAATCTTATTTCTGCTTCTTTGTACCTCCATCATCAAGGTCGTTCTTCTTCGTCTCAAACTTCCTGAGCAGCAAAACGAATGAGTCAAAGCTTTGATAGATAGCATGCGTTGTTATACGCCAGTAGTTGGTAGAACAAAAACATTCTCCAAACTACAGTCAAAAAATCATTTACACACATGATAAATTATGACATTGATTGGCGATGAAACGACATAAAAAGTTGCTGCTGCATACCGAGTTAAGTGGACAGAATTTTTTTTATCAAATCTATACCAAAATAAACTCTATATATAGTCATAAAAATAAATCCACACGTTGCAGTGCAACAGTAGAAATCAAACACCTACATCAAGCACCTTCTGTCAGGAATCGTGATTCAAGGTAACATGAAGGTTTGAGTGAGCAGCAAGCGCTGAGGAGAGCTCTGGAGTCGGGCGAGATCCGAAGAAGCCACGCCCATGCGATGGAGCTCGATTGAAGGGGGGCCCTCAGGCGTGAAGGAGGGCTCTCGATATGACCTAGACCAAACCAGGGGAACTAAGACGCAGTAATAGGACATCAGCCAGTATCGACCAACATTCTGAGTCTCATCTCCAAATCCAAACCCTCGGCTAGTATTAGATTCGCAAAAAAGTGCAGTCCAAAATCGCTCCAACCCTAGAATCAAAGGCTCTTTATCCTAGAACCATGGGAGCAGCAACCAACATAGTGACGCAAGCAAATTCACATCGATCGAGAGGTACCATTACCATAGGGGAAGACAACGGGGGAGGAGGGATTCGAAGCGTTACCTTGAGGATGTCGAGCGTGACGGAGCCATAGACGATGACGACGTCGACGTCGACGGCGGAGACCCTGGCGACCTGCATAGCCACAATGGAGGCACCAGGGTTGACCGCATACTGCTGCTCGTTCTGCCCTGGGGTTCCGTGTAGGTGGCGTCGGTGTGGTCCCACGGTGACCTGGAGGGCCACAATGGAGGCGGTGGTTGTGATCTAGGAGTTCGGCAGAGGTATCCTTGGTGGCAGCGATGGTCTACTTCTCGATCGAGTGGGTAAGATGGATCGAGAAGAGCCGCGGAATAGGGTTTTTTCCGTTTATGTGCGAGCTAACGTGAGAAAAAACGGCAGCAGATGGTGGTAGGAGGTGGGGTGGAAAAAAAACAGACAAAATAAATGGTTATGTGAGGAGAAACGAAAAATAATCAGACGAAGATGGAAGGTGAGACGAAAAAATGTGTAGCAAAAACTACCAACTCTTCCTTTAACAGTAGAGATTCATAGGAAACTTCCTAATTAAATTGACGGTACCATCCCGTTAGGAGAGTTGGTATTTGGAGTTGATTTTCGTGAAATTGAATTTTATTATTTGGTAATTTGCTATCGGTTCCTTCCCGTTTGTAAGGTGTCTCGCTAGGAAAGTTTGAAAATGTTAGGAAAGTTTTTAATGAGATGATGGAAACCAGTATAAAAATATGGCGGTGGGAGGAGAGACGAAAAAACCAGACAACGATGGAAGGAGAGACAGAAAACCCCGGTAAATGTCGGTTACCAACCCTCCCTTTAGGAGTAGAGACTACTACTACTATCGTTACCACCACCACCACCACCACCACTACTGCTACTGCTGCTGCTACTACTGTCGTTGTTGCTACTGCTGCTACTCCTCCTCCTCCTCTAAGGCTCCCCGTAAATTGACCATCATGCATCTTACTTTTATCAAATTTAACATTTCAAAGTATCAATTTCAATGACATGTTTTGTATTGTGTACATTTCCCCACTTTCGCGGTCCGTCGTGCATATAACCATGCAGTCTTCTGAGTGCATCAAAAATGAAAATATGTTTGGGTGTTACCAAATGTCCAACGCCAAATGGTTTTTGTGATGGCATGCCACATCTTCTATAGAATTATAACATACTTGGTATATAAACATTCAAAATCTTAATATACATGTTATTAGATAGTTAGTTGAAGGAAATTTGATGATGGCAGGATCATGTACTCCTTTGCAAATCATATTGGAAGTGAAGATAGTTGTTTTATTAAATAGGTCATTGTGTAAGTTTGTGAGGGTCCAGACCGGTCAAAGTAGATATACAACCTGGTAATACTAATATCAATCAATTTGTTCTTTGTTTCCCTTTCAATCCTCCTTTTAAAATTCATATTGTTTATGGAACATGAGGATAATAAAACAAAAATTAAAGTTAATTATAATCATTATCTTTCATTGTTTTGCACATAATATTATTTCAAACATGATATTAAATGTGTAAGTGAGATCTTCTTCTATCGTATATAATATATTTTTGAAAAAAACAAAAAGATGCACATGCCACTCCGCTAGCTTTTAAAATAGTAAAACCTACGAAATATGTGATAAAATAATGTATAAAAAGAGGCTTGTTTTAATTTAGCATGACGCAATTCTCTAACAAAAATGTGAATCATGAACTATATATTTTTGGTCCAAGCGTCCAACACACATAACCGTCCTGGATCATATACGTAAACTAATATAAAAACTGCCTAACATGCATGAATTTATTAGTCGCCATATACCCCATGAAAAAGGAGATGCGTGACTTGATGAGGCGGTATTGCCACCAGTAGAAAACAGGGCATCCGTTCGGGCCGGCCAGCCCATTAGTCCCGGTTCAGTCACGAACAGGGACCAATAAGGGCAACGGTCCCGGTTCGTGAGGCCAGGGGGCGGGCGGGCCACGTGGGGCATTGGTCCTGGTTCGTCGAACCCCTTTGGTCCCGGTTCCAGACACGAACCGGGACCAACGTGCCTCGCTCCTGGCCCACACCATTGGTCCCGATTCGTGTCTAGAACTGGTACCAAAGGTGGTCCTTTAGTCCCGGTTCCAGCCACGAACCGGGACCAATGAGATGCCTATATATACCCCCTCGCCGGCGAGCAGAGCACTCCACACACTGCTTTGTTTTTTTGCGGGCGGGGGAAGACCTTTGTGGTGCTCTAGCTCACCTCCTGTGCGCATGAGGTGTTTGATGAAATGCCCAAGCCAAACTTAAGCTTTCTCCTCTCGAAGCTCTTTGTCCAAACTCCATTTTCGTCAAGATTTGTCTAGGTTTGGCGGTCCGTCATGTCCCGTCCCCGTCCTGAAACCGCTGTCGATCGCCCGCGCTTGGTGATCCTCTTGATCTTATCTTCTTGCTAAAAGAAAATATACTTACTCGTATGATTTTATTACTTTTATTATTGTTTGTTATTATATAGTGCCATGGTTATGGTATCCGACCACGTCGGTCCTCGTCCAGTCTATGATTCAGATGTGGTATATTATCTCTTATATAACTCTTTCACACATCTAATGTCTATGACAATTAATTATGTCACCAACTTGACGTAGATGTTTTTATCTATAGGAACTAGTTGAATCAGAAATTCCAACCGACTATGCAATTCTGCTTGACAAGTTAACTAAAGCTGAAAAAGAAATCAATCATTTGAAAGAAAAATTGAAAAGAACTGAAGATGACAAGATGGGATTGGAGTTGCATGTTGCCGATGTCGTCGCCGATCACAAGACCAAGATGGATGCAATGCGCTTGAAGCTTAGAAAGATTAGAAAATATGCCATTCATACTGAGGCTTGGTATCATTATGCCGTTGGATCAATTGGTACCTTAGTAGCGGTTATGATTGCATTTGTTATTGCATTTAATTTTTTTACATAGTTTCGGTGTATGTTTTAATTAGATGCTCTAGAGACTTATATGTTGTTTAATAATGACAGCTATGTATGAACTGTACGTATTTATTTTGGTCAGTATTGTACTTTGACTTTAATGATGATGAATTTCTAATAATTTGGTCACTTCTGTATTCATGATATGTTGTAATGGTTTTTAATACACTTTATTATATAACGCACGCAAATGAACCGGCAATGGATGTACGGTGACCGACGCACCTTCGAGTATATTAAGGGTCTGCATAATTTTCTCGAAGCGTCTGAGGCAAACAAGCAGAATGATTTTATGCCTTGTCCATGTACTGTCCGTGAGAATATGAAGTCTTTCTCCAACTCTAAAACCCTTCACTTCCACCTGCTTTAGAAGGGTTTTATGTCACACTATAATGTTTGGACCAAGCACGGAGAAAGAAGGGTTATGATGGAAGACAACGAAGAAGAAGAGGATGACGACAACTACCCTCCCCTGAATATGGTGATGCTGCAATGGGGGACGCTGAAGATCAAGAGGAACCAGACGATGTACCCGATGATGATCTTCGCTGGGTCATTGTTGATGCGCAGAGAGAATGCGAAAGTGAAAGGAAGAAGTTGAAGTTCGATCGCATGTTAGAGGATCACAAAAAAGGGTTGTACCCAAATTGCGAAGATGACAACAAAAATCTCGGTACCACACTAGAATTGTTGCAATGCAAGGGATTTAGTTCGCTGCTGAAAATAATGAAGAAGAAGCTTCCAAAGGATAACGAATTGCCCGACAGTACGTACGCAACAAAGAAGGTTCTATGCCCTCTAGGATTGGAGGTGCAGAAGATACATGCATGCTCTAATGACTGCATCCTCTACCACGGTGAGTACGAGGAACGGAACGCATGCTCGGTATGTGGTGCATTGCGGTATAAGATCAGAAGAGATGACCCTGGTGATGTTGAGGGCCAGCGCACCGGGAAGAGGGTTCCTACCAAGGTGATGTGGTTCCTATAGTACCACGGTTGAAACGTCTGTTCAGAAACAAAAAGCATGCCGAGTTGATGCAATGGCACAAAAAAGACCGTAAGAAAGACGGGAAGTTGAGAGCATCCGCTGACGGGTCGCAGTGGAGAAAGATCGAGAGAAAGTGGAGCGACTTTATAGGTGACCCGAGGAACGTATGGTTTGGTTTAAGTGCAGATGGCGTTAATCCTTTTGGGGAGTAGAGCAGCCAGCATAGCACATGGCATGTGACTCTATGTATGTATAACCTTCCTCCTTGGTTGTGCATGAAGCGGAAGTTCATTATGATGCCAGTGCTCATCCAAGGCCCTAAGCAACCCAGCAATGACATTGATGTGTACCTAAGGTCATTAGTTGATGAACTTTTACAACTATGGAATGGAAGAGGTGTACGTGTGTGGGATGAGAACAAATAGGAGGATTTTGACCTACATGCGTTGTTGTTTGTAACCATCAACGATTGGCCTGCTCTCGGTAACCTTTCAGGACAGACAAACAAGGGATACCACGCATGCACACACTGTTTAGATGACACCGACAGTATATATTTGGACAAATGCAGGAAGAATGTGTACCTGGGGCATCGTCGATTTCTTCCGACTAACCATCAATGTTGAAAGAAAGGAAAGCATTTCAAAGGTGAGGCAAATCATCGGAAGAAACCCGCCCTCCGTACTGGTGATAACATACTTGATATGGTCAATGATTTACAAGTAATATTTGGAAAGGGTCCTGGTGGACTATCTGTTCCAAATGACGCTGACAAACGCGCACCCATGTGGAAGAAGAAATCTATATTTTGGGACCTACCCTATTGGAAAGACCTAGAGGTCCGCTCTGCAATCGACGTGATGCACGTGATGAAGAACCTTTGCGTGAACCTTCTAGGCTTCTTGGGAGTGTATGGGAAGACAAAAGATAAACCAGAGGCACGGGAGGAACAACAACGTGTGCATGAAAAAGACGACATGCATCCAAAGCAGTATGAAGGTCCTGCCAGCTACGCTCTTACCAAAGAAGAGAAGGAAATCTTCTTTGAATGCATGCTCAGTATGAAGGTCCCGTCTGGTTTCTCGTCGAATATAAAGGGAATAATAAATATGGTAGAGAAAAGTTCCAGAACCTAAAGTGTCATGACTGCCACGTGATTATGACACAACTGCTACCGGTTGCATTGAGGGGGCTTCTACCGGAAAACGTTCGATTAGCCATTGTGAAGCTTGTGCATTCCTCAATGCAATCTCTTAGAAGGTGATCGATCCAGAAATCCTGCCAAGGTTAAGAAGTTATTTGGTGCAATGTCTTGTTAGTTTCGAGCTGGTGTTCCCACCGTCCTTCTTCAATATCATGACGCACGTCCTAGTTCATCTAGTCGATGAGATTGCCGTTCTGGGTCCTGTATTTCTACACAATATGTTTCCCTTTGAGAGGTTCATGGGAGTCTTAAAGAAATATGTTCGTAACCATGCTAGGCCAGAAGCAAGCATCTCCATGGGCCATCAAACAGAGGATGTCATTGGGTTTTGTGTTGACTTCATTCCTGACCTTAAGAAGATTGGTCTCCCTCAATCGCGGTATGAGGGGAGACTGACTGGAAAAGGAACGCTAGGAGCGGAGTCAATAATATGTAGGGACGGGAATTCTTGGTCTCAAGCACACTACACAGTTCTACAGAATTCCACCTTGGTGACCCCGTATGTCGATGAACACAAGAATATTCTGCGCTCCAAACACCCGGAGCAGTGTGACGACTGGATTACATATGAACACATCAGGACTTTCGGTAGTTGGTTGCAAACACGTCTCATGGGTGACAACACTATTTCTGATGAGTTGTACTCGTTGGCCAGGGGACCATCTTCGACTGTATTGACTTACAAAGGGTACGAGATAAATGGGAATGCATTTTACACGATCGCCCAAGATGAAAAGAGCACCAACCAAAACAGCGAGGTCCGCTTTGATGCAGCAACCAAGAGGGGAAAGGACACATATTATGGTTACATAGTGGACATATGGGAACTTGACTGTGGACATGATTTCAAGGTCCCTTTGTTTCAGTGCAAATGGGTCAATCTGTCAAGAGGCAGGGTACAGGAAGACCCACAGTACGGAATGACAACAGTGGATCTAAACAATCTTGGGTACACAGACGAACCATTCGTCCTAGCCAATGATGTGGCACAAATTTTCTATGTGAAGGACATGTCTACCATACCGAGAAAAAGAAAAGATAAGGAAGCAAATACATCATACGATGAGCCAAAACGCCACATAGTTCTTTCAGGAAAAAGAGACATCGTGGGATTGGAGGGCAAGATAGACATGTCTGAAGATTATGAAAAGTTTCATGAAATTCCTCCCTTCAAAGTCAAGGCTGACCCAAACACCCTGTTAAACGATGAAAATTGTCCATGGTTACGGCACAATAAGCAAAGGACACACGCGAAGAAGAAGTGAAGACTTTCGCTCCACAAATATATCATTGCAGTGACATGTGAAGAAATGAAATGCCTTTTGTAACACATGAGTTTTCATCCGAAACCCTAATACTTCGAAAGAGATTCCCCGTTTTGTACACGAAGTGCATCCAGTTTTTGTCGTAACCCTCTCAATTTTTTATGACATGCTATGTGGGTGAAATGATGATACCATGCCAACTTTCAACCTTTTCAGAATTCATTTGAAGTGCTCTTCAATTTCAGGGTCATTTAGCTCAAAAAAATCAGTAAGTGCATGAAAAATACCAAATGAAGTCAGACAGGGTTGAAAATTGTTGATGTGGCTTTGAATGGTGCATTTTGAACACACAAAATTTCTGGAGTTCAAATGAGTTCAAAAAATAAATCCCTTCGTAACAGATGAGTTTTCGTTCGAAACCGTGATACTTCGAAATAGATTGACCATTTTGTACACGAAGTGCATCCAGTTTTTGCCGTACCCCACTCAAATTTTTAGCACATGCTATGTGGGTGAAATGATGATACCATGCCAACTTTCAACCTTTTCGGAGTTCATTTGAAGTGCTTTTCAATTCCAGGGTCATTTAGCTCAAAAAAATTCAGTAAGTGCATGAAAAATACCAAATGAAGTCAGAAAGGGTTGAAAAATTGATGATGTGGCTTTGAATGGTGCATTTTGAACACACAAAAATTCTGGAGTTCAAATGAGTTCAAAAAAATGAAATCCCTTCGTAACAGATGAGTTTTCATTCGAAACCTTGATACTTCGAAATAGATTGTCCATTTTGTACACGAAGTGCATCCAGTTTTTGTCGTACCCCACTCAACTTTTTAGCACATGCTATGTGGGTGAAATGATGATACCGTGCCAACTTTCAACCTTTTCAGAGTTTGTTTGAAGTGCTTTTTAATTTCTTTCAAAACATCGTAGGAGTGGAGTTCAAAAAAGAATCGGCTAAAAAGCTTTTATAAACCTCTAGTATTTTTCAAACAATAATTATATAAAAATTATGCAACTAAAATTATCAAAGTATTTTTTATTCAAAACATTAATAGCAAAAAGAATATAACGATAAAACACACTGGAAATAAATAAAGCAAAAAGTAAATAAAGCAAGAAACAAAACAAAATAATGGAATTATGCAACTAAAATTATCAAAGTATTTATTTGTTAAAAAGAATGAATTAAAATAACATAAGAAAAATACTGGAAAAAAATTAAAACAATAAATAAAGCAAAAAACAAAACAAAAAACAGTTTTTTAAAAAAAAATGCCGCCTACTAGGCCACCACGGCCTGAATACGACTAGAAACCCAACATCTAGTTAGGCCAGGATTCAGGCCCGTGGAAGGACCAGTAGGCCCACACACAGAGGAGAGTGCAATTAGGCTCATAAGCCTGCAGTTGAGAGGAGCTTGAGAGGGTTGGCGCAACAGCGCTTATAAACCACTCTCGAGCCCTCTCGGCTAGCGAGGTGGGACTAGACATTTGTCCCCGGGCAGCACCACCTTTTGGTCCCGGTTGGTGGCACCAATCGGGACCAATGCCCCCCTTTAGTCCCGGTTGTTGCCACCAACCGGGACCAATGCATCCCTTTAGTCCACCAATGGTCTCTGCTTCCCGCCCTTTGGGCTGCCGAAAATAGATCTTTGGTCCCGGTTGGTGTTACCAACCGGGACTAAAGGGGGCTTTGGTCCCGGTTGGTGCCACCAACCGGGACCAATGCTCTGTGTATATAAGCGACAGTTTTGATTTTTTCAGATTTCATCTAGCACTTGCCCCCGATGACGCCGAGCACATCGACGCCGCCAGGCTGCCCGAGCTCGCTGTCGATGCCCTCTGCCCTGACGCCCCTGCCCCGACGCGCCGCCCTGCCCCAACGTGCCGCCCCGTGCCCCGACGCGCCGCCCTGCCCCGACGTGCCGCCCTACCCCGACGCCCCGCCCCTGCCCCGAAACGACGCCGCTCCCTGACGCCGCCCCACGCCACAGCCCTGCCCCGACGCCACCGCCCCTCCTCCCCGTTCGGTCCGGCCGGCCCCCTTTCCTCCCCTGTCCGTTTTTGCTGATTTAATTTGATGATATATAGATGATAGATGATATATGATAGTTAGATGATGATGTTGATGATAGCTGATGATGTTGATGATAGATGATGTATGCTTTTTTTTGTTCATATAACTTTTATAGCATTTTTGGTCCATGTATATATGTATGTGTATATGGATGGATGGATGGATGGATGTATATATATAGAAAATTATCATATGATATAGAAAAATATCGTAGCTTCCTGGTTTTTTTCCATGGATGTATGCTAAAGAAAATTATGAAAGAGTTTATGGGAGGTTTCTGTCAAAAGGTTCAATGATTTGTCAAGGCAAAAATTGAACTAATTAAGGTATCCCATGTTTTTGTATATATGATATATGTATTTTGTTGGCACCTAGAAGTATTGTCGAGGCCACCCCAAACCCTAGAAGTGTTGTCGAGGCCACCCCAAACCCTAGAAGCATTGTCGAGGCCACCCCAAACCCTAGAAGCGTTGTCGAGGCCACCCAAATTTACCAAGTTAAATGAAGAAAACTCTGGTAACATAGATTTATCAAGTTAATTGTCATGTTGTAATATTTGCAGAAACTATGGATCCAAGAGACGAAGAACAAGAACAGTTGTTGGGGGACATAATCCACGGCGGACATGATGTCTTGTTGTATTTCAATGACACCGATGGTCTGGAAGGAGAGTGTTATGACGGCTTTGGTGATCGAACAATGGAGGAGAAGGACATGATCATGATGGCTCCGGTGACCGAATGCCGGAGGAAGAAGGAGACCATGATGACGGCTCCGGTGGCCGATCGGAGGAGGGAGCTGTTGCAAAGTTCGGCGAGGTATATATATTAATTAAGCCTGTGCTGACTCTAGATAATTGATGCATTAATTGTTTTGGTATGTACATATATTAATTAACTCTTCTTTCTTCTATTATAGCCCTCCGGATCGAGCCAAACTTCGGTAACGAGACGAGGCCCGAAGAAGAGGTTGCGCAAGGATGAAAAGTTCACGATCACAGCACTCGCGGACGATGGCCATCCGATTGAACCCAAGCGGACCAAGAACGCATTTTATATTCGGTGCGGAGCTATTGTTAGGGACAACATCCTGATCAGCATCAAGCAATGGAATAAGCCTAAGGACGGCGCCCCTGATGGTGATTATGTCACCGATAGACAAAAAGAAGATCTTTGGACCGTGTTGAAGGCAAATTTCACCCTACCGCCAGAGGAGGATCCGAATAAGCCAGTTATAGAGCCACGGGTCAAGGCATGTGCTCTTAAGAAGATGGAAGATCTATTCAGAAGGTTGAAGAATGAGTTGAAATCAAAGTTTGTCGACAAAGGGAAGACTCCAGCATTCGTCGGCTGATATGAGAAGATAGGAGATTACTGGCCCGCATTTGTGGCCTACAAGACATCGGAGAAGAGTAAGAAGATGTCAAAGACAAACAAGAACAATGCTGCAAAGAAGCAGTTTCACCATCACACGGGGTCAGGTGGCTACCATAAAGCCCGGCCGTTGTGGGACAAAGCTGAGAACGACCTGCTTGCTAAAGGGGTCCGAACACAGACATATAACTGGCCAGACTGTTGAAGGACTTGGTTCTTCGGGGTTGGGGGAACTTTGGACCCTGAAACAGGGAAGTGCCGTTGGACGGACGAGCAACTTGCAATACCCGTGAACAAGCTTCAGAACTATATCACCGCGGCGCAGGAAGGGACGTTCATTCCTGACAAAGAGAAGGAGGAGCTGACTGAGGCCCTAGGGAATGCTGAGCACCCTGGACGAACACGAGGCACAACAGGCTCTGTTCCGTGGAAGGTTGGGTTTCCCGACGCAGACGGTTACAAAAGCCGGGAGAGAAAGAGGAAATCAGAGCTGAGCGAAATTCATAAGCTCAATGCAAGACTACAAAAGCTAAAGGAAGCTGAGAGCCAGCGAGCTGCCGGCCAACCATCTCAGCGGCACGAAGCTACCCCAGAAGCTACTACCCCGCCATCTCAGCGGAGAAGCAACGTCGCTTCCACGGAGCTCGTTCAGCCTGACTTCACGTCTCCTAGCTACCCCATGGATACTATCACAGAGGCTCAACATTGCGAGCTTATGACGAAATGCTGAAACCTCACTTTCAAGGTGGTTGTCGGCTCTGTTGCGCCTCCTCAACCCAACGGAACTTTTCACTGCCATCCGATTCCACATGGCTATGCTGTTGTGATGGTGGATGAAGTAATGCCGGAATTTGAGGAGCTCAAGCTTGACCACTGTACAGGTGAAGGAGAGAATAAGCTGGTTCGTGCCCTGAGGAGTACATGTCTATGGCAGAAGGAGTACATCAAGCTTCCAAAGTGGACGCCTCCACCTCCTCCTTCTCCTCAGGCGAATCAGAGCACATCGCCTCCTTCTCCGGCTCCTCCGGCGCGTGGGGGCACTCCGCCTCCTCCTTCGCCTACTCCGGCACGTCGGAGCAATATGCCTCCTCCTTAGCCTCGTCGGCAATGGCGGAAGACAGCCGCCGCCGCTGTGACTCCTCCGACGCCTAGTAAGCAACGACGGAAGGGAGCCGCCGCCGCTTCGGCGGCTAGCAGTACAAGCATAGGCAGCCGGGGATACACATACGATCCATCTCTCAAGCCTGTGGAAAAGTTACCATATGAGAGGACCGAGTCTGAAAACAAGGAGATAAGTCAGGCCGAAGTGAGGGACCATTTTGCGAAGAAAACTCCAGCTCCGAAGGAGAAGATAGATCCGGTGAAAGCGATGTGCACTATCGATGCCCTGAAGCGACCACCATCGCCTCCGCCATATTCCAACTATGAACGCTGTATTAAAAAGGCATATCAAGATGCGCGGCGGTCGGGAAGTACTTCCAGTGATCCAAAGTTAGCAGAACGAAGAAGTGGGGAAAAAATCCCCAGCTCGGCGAACAGGCGAACCAATCGTGCCCCCCGCTTAAGGTTTCTAGCGATATCGTCGCTAATCATCCAGGGATGGTCCTTGGTACCAAACCTGGTGATTACCTGAGCGATGATATAATGTTTGAGAAGTTGGAGGTGGACGAATTCAAATACCGGTACGGGCATCCTCTCGTCAAACCCGATCATCCTCCTCTAACAACGATGATGCGAAGATTCCATGAATGGTACATGCAAAGCTGCCGCGAGTCTGTGATGGATTCTTTGTTACTATCAGTTAAAGAGGAGCACGTCCTCGTTAGAATTGATATGTTGAATGTTGAATATGAGGAGATATGACAGTTATACAATTAGAAGGCCATTGACAAAACAATCATGACTTGCTACTATCTGTAAGTACTACTTCTATAATTAAGTCTCTCTATGTATATAGCTCAGCTCTTTCATTGCATGTATATATAATTATCCTCACTACTATATTATGCAGATTGAAGATCGTCGAATGCAGAAAAGCACAAATCTATGACATTGGGTTCATTAACCCAAATGTCATACATGAACACAATATAAAACATTGGCCCACAGAAACCGAGAAGAACTTGCTACAATCGTTGCTTAAAAATCAAAACAAAGGGACAATACTCTTTCCTTACAACTTCAAGTGAGTGTTACTGTCTTGTGCATATTCGGTTTCCCTTATTACTCGAGGTTTATAATAATGTAATTGATGAGTTATGCATGCGTGCGCAGTTTCCACTTTATTCTGCTAGAGATTCATCTTGAGCGGAGAGTAGTAATCGTCTTAGACTCGAAACGAATAGATCCCCAGAATTATGCGGACATGACTAAAATTCTCCAGAAGTAAGTTCAATCGATCATTATCACATCATATCGGCAACTTTAATTTGTTCATTTCCTGATATCAAGTAATTATTTTCTTTGTCTGGCAGGGTTTGGAAAGAGTTCACAACAATTATTCCGGCACTGCCAAAGGAGCTGCGATTTACACACCCGAAAGTAAGTACTACTAGCTAGTTCCGCGCATCTCCCGTTGATTCTAGTTTCATCAATACCATTTATCATGCTTGATTATCAGTTTGATTGAACTATATTTCTCGTAAAGTGCTTGTGGCAGGAAGACGGGACTGATTTATGTGGATATTACGTTTGTGACTTCATCTACAACGCGACGGCCCCTAAGCGGGGCTACTCTACAAAACAATTTGAAGTGCATAAGCAATAATATTCACAATTTTATTTTATTACCATATATATGTATTGACCCCCTTCTTCAAATTAGATGTGACAGATGCGGGATGAACTCGTACCACATGATCGCATACGAGCAATTCAAGAAGAATTGGCGGGATTCTTTCTTGACCACGTCATAAATAAAACCGGAGAATACCATCTGGAAGTGGACATTAGATGTTAGGGATTGTAAGAGATCTTATATTGTATATATGTAGCTAGTAGCGTCGGATATATATACGAAAACTTGTTATACGACCAATCTCTTGGAGAAAGAGAGGTCGATCACTTCGATCTCTATATGTTCATGACGATCTTCTGTACTTAATGGTTCCTTCATTTGCTTACTAGCTAGCGTGTCGAGTTCTCTTTATAGTAGCTAGCGTCGACCAAGCACGAAGAAAGAGAGGACACTTCTCTCTATCAATTAGCTAGCTATAACAATATAAAACCCCTAAATTAACTCTCTAAAACCTCCTAAACCCCCCTCCCTTTCAAAATAAAAAAACAAGCAACTGCCAGATGCTGACGCGTGGATGTCTGTTGGTCCCGGTTGGTGTTACCAACCGGGACTAAAGGTCCTCCTGACTGGGCTCCCCGCAGAGGCCACGTGTAGCCCCTTCTGTCCCGGTTTGTAAGAGAACCGGGACTAAATGTTTTGGGCTTTAGTCCCGACACTTTAGTCCTGATTTCGGAACCGGGATAAATGGGCCTTACGAACCGGGACAAATGGTTCTTTTTCTACTAGTGTGCTTACATATAGGATTAACAAAAATGTTGTAAGTTATAAGTACATGCTGATATCACATGATTTTGATCGAACGACTAATACTTGAGGTGACGCGAAAACACACATGTACAGAAAATCTTGTGATGATACCAACCAATGTCCTAATAAATTTTGATGCATGTATGTCTTAGTTTTGGACAGTAATATACTTTGCTACTGGACATCAGTAATCTCTACCCCTCTATCTAATAATAAAATAGGGATAATTTTTGATCGTTCGTCATTAAAAATACCTTTTAAATTGGTAAAATTTATCCACCAATGCCACCCATAAGTTGTAAAAATACGATTTGTTTTTATTAAGTGGCCGCCGATTCCATCTGTTTCATGTACAATAATGCCCTTTTGTTTTCGTAACGACACAAGTGTTCGACTGGTTAGAGCCAACCTGGAGACCAGGGTTCGAACCTGGCTTGGCCCCTTTTTCCTTGATTTTTAATTGGCTTTAAGATAGAGCTATCTTGCTAAACGTCGTTGGCTGCACATTTTAATTTCGGTCCATTTTTTTCGCGCATTCATGTAGATTTAAGAATATTAATATCCTTCAAACACTAAATTCAAATGGGGTGGGATCTAACAAAATGTTAAAAAAATGTTAGAGCATTCTATTAAAATAGAAGCTATAATAGAATAAATTATGATTTGCAACCAGTTATTCATTTTAATATTTTAATAGAATGTCGTTGGCTGCACATTTTAATTTCGGTCCATTTTTTTCGCGCATTCATGTAGATTTAAGAATATTAATATCCTTCAAACACTAAATTCAAATGGGGTGGGATCTAACAAAATGTTAAAAAAATGTTAGAGCATTCTATTAAAATAGAAGCTATAATAGAATAAATTATGATTTGCAACCAGTTATTCATTTTAATATTTTAATTGGCTTTAAGATAGAGCTATCTTGCTAAACGTCGTTGGCTGCACATTTTAAATTCGGTCCATTTTTTTCGCGCATTCATGTAGATTTTAAAATATTAATATCCTTCAAACACTAAATTCAAATGGGGTGGGATCTAACAAAATGTTAAAAAAATGTTAGAGCATTCTATTAAAATAGAAGCTATAATAGAATAAATTATGATTTGCAACCAGTTATTCATTTTAATATTCATGAGACGCTTACTTAATGCTTTATTTGTTGTTTTTAGTTCACTATGATTTGCAACCAGTTATTCATTTATTTGTTTTTGTAAGCGTTTCAACTTCTGCATATTGTAATATTGAGAACGTTTTTAATTACTATTTTAGCTTTTATATAAAGTGAGGACATGGGTGGGTGACCTGTTCAAATAGAGGAAGTGTGTGAGAGAGAGGGTCCTAAGTCATTTTTAGAGGCATGTGGTGTTTTTTTTGTCTTAGTCATGTTTAGAGTCGCGTGATGTTTTTTTTATCCCGTTGCATCTCACGGGCATGTTTGCTAGTATCTTGTAAAGAGATAAATGGTGTCCTCACGTTGGAAGGTCAAATACATAAAATCAGATGAAGAAGCAAACAATAACGGTCAACCTACAAACAGAGAAGCAAATGACCTTTCGGTGAATTAACAACAAAAGAAGAGACTGAAAATGGGATGTGGATTAACCGAGTTCGACCTCATATGAGCCGGCTGAACAGTAAAATCTGATTTCATTTAAAAAACATTCTGAAAAAAACGTGACAAAATTTGACGATTTTTTAAAATGCTTGCAAAGTTTTATTGTAGTATGACATTCATGAAAGTTATGGCCAAAAAGAAATTTCAGTACTACCAGAACAACTTTTTTGGAGCATCAATTTTTTCCATGACTTCTATGTGTGTCATTTCATGACGAAACTTTTGCAAGTATTGAAATTTTTTGTTGAAGTTTGTCTCGAAAGATGCATTTTTTTCCTTGCCAAAAAAAAGATGCATATATTTTTATTTTTTTTCTAGATTTTATTGTTCATCCGATCTCATATGATCTCGAGGTAAGAAAGACGTTTTGGAAGAAAACGGTGGATTAACGACCAGTGAATAGGAGAAAAGGAAAAAAATGGCGCAACAAAACACTCCTATACTTTATATCCAAACTTGCCCTCGAGCAGGAAGCGGGACTCGAAGCAGTCAAATAGACAGGTCTAACATTTTTTTTTCTTTTTCAAAAAGGTCTAACACGCTTCTACGATGGTTTCGTGTCTTCAAGGAATGCCAACCACACGTGAGATAGGTGTAAATCTGGGATGAAGAAAATTTCATTCTAAAGCATCTCTACTGTGTTCGACGGATTTTGCAAGAGCAGATATGAAAAAAAAAATGGTAGCCAACGAAGAGGCGGTATTTTTCAAAAAGGAGAGCACGCCCGGTGGGACTCGAACCCACAATCGCTTGATTAGAAGTCAAACGCCTTATCCATTAGGCCACGGGCGCTCTGTGCTGTTGTACTCCCCTTAACTCTAATTATCCCTTGACCGTACCATTTTCTCGATTGCACGCCCCTCACCATGATATATATAGCTCGAAAAAAAAGAGAAGCACATGATCCGACCGACCGAAATGCAATATGCAGTTTTATCCATGACTTGGTTCAGCGAAGGCCTTGAGTAGGTCCAACAGACTATCTCACAAGATTGACGCTAGAAACTCCGGTCCGGTGTCCCGTAGATGAGGGGAAACGTTTGCTGTCTCGGAAAATAATAAATAGGGAAATTTCCATCCATGGATGACATGCCATCCCAACACCTAGGTGTGGTTTCACACGTGCTTTCACCTTTGTTATCCAATTTTACGTTTCCTCCGTCTTAAGATAAATGACTTAACCTTAGTATAATTTTGTATTCCTTCCGTCTTAGTTTACAAGTCCTGCACGTGTATCTAATTTGTCAATTTGACCAACTTAATAAATGACATATATTACAAAAAATATATCATTAAAAACTTTAAATGTTTTATTTTCTAAGGATATAGTTTTTATGTTAAACAATATATTTTACATAAGTTAAATTGACAATCTAGGTACACGTGCGTGCCTTCTAAACTCTGACGGAGAAAGTATTAAAATGAGTATAAAATTGGAGCATTTAATTTGAAACAAAAGAAGTAGTTGAGAAATACGATTCCAATTAAAACTGCACAGTAGCAAACAACGCATGCTCGAGCATAACTAATAAAAAGGTGGAACAGAAACATGCAGTGACGGAATCTACACAAACTCTGGCCCTCGTCCGAACCAATCCGTCGTTGAATGGTTAGTGGAACAATTGTATTCTTAGCTCATCACGGTTCAAGTTCTGATGCTTGCATTATTTTTGGATTTATTTCAAGACTACTTGCGATGCACATTTAGTGAAAGGACACGTTTTCGTCGATGACTTCATAAATCTCAAGATAATATATATATATATATATATATATATATATATATATATATATATATATATATATATATATATATATACACTACAACTAGACCTCCTATTTCATCCCTAAACTTTCTTAACGTTCGTTAGGTTAGTGCTTGGTCAAAATATAAGGACCCATCAGAACTCCTCACTTTCTCCGTATATTCCTGGACTGATCGACACATCTCAAATTCGTCTCATGAGGCTCTTCGGTCACATTGGGACACCCAACTCCACGTCACGGGCCTCCCACAAGGAACCACCTGCAGCGACAGAGTCTTCTTTCATCTCTCTCTACTGATCGGATGAGGCATCGGTACGGCAGAGGAGACAGTGTGTCGTGTCGCAGTGTCGGCGAACGAGGCGACTAAGGACGGCGTGGACGACGACGGAGGAGACGGCTGACGAGTTCGCACGCCCCATGCCGTGCAGGCTCGCTAGCCGCGCGTGTTGGCTGGCCTCGCGTCCGTGGCCAAAGCCAAAGTGGAGCTCGAGCTACGCATGTCCACCGCCCCCGCCCTCTACGGCCTCGTGTGTTTTCTGGATGGTCGTCGGCACCCTCGCGCCTGCTCTGGATGGCCACCGGCGCCGTGAGTTGTTGTCGCCCCCGTCCCCGAGCTCGCACGCCCATGTTTAATGCCTGAGCAAGACGCCGACGTTGTGGGCGTGCTAGCTCGCTGCTCGCCGTTGGTCACGACATGCGTGTTAGCTAGCCAGCCAGCCACCGCATGCGTTCTTGCTAGCTAGCTAGCTGCAGTTGTGTTTCTTGTCCTGCTCGCGTGTGAGCGCGGAGTTCGGAGGCCCGAGCTCGCGCGTTCGCATCCTCGCGTGGGCAGCCGCGTCAGAGAGGAGCTCAAGCTTGTGCATAGACGTCCGCATAGAAGCTCGCGTGCTCGCACCCACTCTAGAGGAAAAGCTGGGGCTTTACCAGCGTGACAGAAGCCTTCCATTTTTTTAGTTTCGCTGTGTGTTTTATTTATTTGTTGTATCCGTCATCACATTATTTGCATTGCATTGGTACTTTGTTGCCATTATATTTTAAACTTGCATCCATTCGTAGTTGCCGGTTTTTCCCGTTGTCTTCGTCGACCGTTTCAAAACCAACCACACTCGCAAGCGTCCTTGACATCATTACAATACTGGTTCAAAAAGTGCATATAAAACTTTCTCAGAATGGGTTAAAAATTGACGTGCGGTCTTGTTTTATTGTAGATAGACCTTATGTCAAATTTCATTGCATTCAGAGTCTATTTGATACCGGAACCCTTAATATCATCGGTTTATTTGTCCAACGTTTCGGTATTTAAAACCTGTGCCGGACCACACCACCTCCCTCAAATCTCAACCCAAACCAATCTACACAACCCACTAAGCCTGCCCTAACCCCCCGCGTGTTCGGAACCGTCCAATCGAGATTGAACAGTCCAAATTCAAACAAAAATACCAAACCCTTGCCCCCTTACTATAACTGGTGATAGGGGCGCCACCTGGTGGCGCCTCTTAAGGCGTGATTATACACACTAATCAAGCTATCATATTTGCTACGTATTTATATGACCATATGTTTAGTTTAGTGAGAAGACGGACAACACAGGTAAATATGAACCAGCTATATGAGTTTATTCCAGCATACTTGTCCTAGACACGCTTTGCTTATGTAGAAATTCTTTCAAAAATATCATACAGATCACAAGCTAAGGTAAAAGGAGCTAGTATCCATATAAACATAGGTCATTTGGTACATCTAAAACACATCACAGAACATAAACAGAAGACATATGTTAATAAAATTTAGATCTTAAACAGAATATCTAAAAACTAAGAGAATCTCGCCGCCTCAAAACTAAGAGCGCATCCGAAGTTACTTGCCATGTTGCATTAATCACTCCTGAGATATTCTCTCCAGCCTTTGCTTCAAGGCATTATTTTTCAAGTCCATCTCTTTGTTTTGTACTTCCGTTTCTAAATATTTGTCTTTTTAGAGATTTAACTATAGACTACATAAGAAGCAAAATGAATGAATCTACACTCTAAATTATGTTTATATACATCCATATGTAGTCCATAGTGAAATCTCTAAAAAGACAAATATTTATGTCTATATACATCCGTATGTACTCCATAATAAAATCTCTAAAAAGACAAATATTTATGTCAATATACATCCGTATGTACTTCATAGTGAAATCTCTAAAAAGACAAATATTTAGGAACGGAGGGAGTAGATAGCAGAGCAACCTATCATATAAACTCACTTTAATATATGTAAGGAAAGGGAAAATCACCGAAAGGCAAATGTAAACATGTACCAGGGTTAATCAATAGGAAAATACAGCATTAGATCGGATAGGGTACCTCTAAAGCTACTGAAACTAAAACTGAATTTGCACTCTCCAGGATATGCTGGTTCGAGTAGTGATTTTCATCCCTACAGAATAGACATCACCAATACAATAATCCTATTTAGATTGTGATTCACACTATAATAGGTTCTCTGAATGTGTGGGACTATGAACAGAGGAAAAATAAAAGGAAATCAGGGGAGAAACTTGTATAACTATTAACTTCTACGGGACTCAAAATCAAAGCCAACAAAGCAATTCACTAACATATATTATGACTGCAATGCATCTTTGAAGCATGTTGTCTTCCATGCGCCTGGCAATATACCATAGAGGAAAGTACACATGGCAATAACTCTCGTTATTCAAGAAAGGAATCTAAAAACAACAAAGAAGGCAATACTAAATCGAAATACTTCATATGGCTTAATTCTCACCGCGTAAAGGAAATACACCATGCGCAGAAGCAAAGCAACCTAGGAATCATCAATCCACAAAATTCCATAGGTTTGTAATAATATTCAAAGAGATGCCTCCCGGATTAGTTATTCCCAAGATTGAACCGAATATGGACAACAGGAAGGGGACGAGGTACCTGCAGCTCCAGTACCCGAGTCGTGTGAGCAACCCTACAAACAAGATAAGAGAGAATGCGTAATGAAGCAGTGATGAATTTCCATTCAGAGATAACTATAAAATCTTCGGTGCCATATACATACATCAAGAAATTGAGTTAATATAGTTTTACCTTTAGTGTATTTGTACGCAAGCACTCAAGGGGTTTTATTGTTTCAAATGATTCAAGTAACTCAACAACCTCAACAGCTGGGAACATCTGTAGGAGAAAAAGAATATTTCTGGACTGCAAACATCACAATTGTGTTTTCATAGGAAAACAAATAAAATGTAGAAACAATGATGTAAGTAGTTTGAAGTTGGAACTTCCAAAGAATAACATCGACTTGTACGGTCTATAATCAAACATCCAGGCATCAAATGTCAAGAATGAATATGCGTCTTTATTTTATAATCGTTTTTCAGAAAAGCAAGCACAAAGATCAAAGAAATTTCCAATCCAGATGAAATTGATCACCTACAGCAGGTACACCACTAAGAACCACTTATAAGATCTTGTCGCTATAGTCGCCTCGCTCCAATCAGTACGATATATAATTAAACTGCTCAGTACAGTACGATAATTAGGGCGGTTTAGTCAACGAACACCCTAGTGATACATATCAATTAGCAGTATGGGTTTACCGGAAATTAGTGGTGTGCGATTTGCAGGAAGTACATAGCATATATATAGTACCTATTGATGTATGACAATTTTGGTTTGTTTCATAGTGGAAGGACTAAACTGTGAGACAAACAAGGGACAATAACAAATCAACAATAGTCCGTTGCAGTCGCGGCAGTTATACCTTATAATGGAAAAAACCATAGCAAGTATGTATCCGCAATATCCTGTATGATATACAACTACAGTGATGGCAATTCTTTCATATCCTTGTTGAGATAGATCCGGAAACTCGATCTAAGGTCTTGCTTACGAAACATGTTACAGTGGCTTGAATGTTCTGACAAGGAAAAACATGGCAGTATATAAGTCAACAAAAATGGCAATGCCAAATTAGATAGTACCACACTAGTCAAATATCAGCAGAAACTTGTGAAGAGCAAAAGAGCTAACCTGCTCACCATATACTCATCGAATCTGATCCGACGACGCAAGAAAGATTCAAAACCCACTCACTGTGTTGTGGTCGACCAGGAGTCCAGGAAGGCTTCCCCGAGCTGGTTTTGGTGCATGAGTGAATCCTGAACCAGAGAAACACTTGAAGAAACAGATAGATCAGAATATAACAAATACACGTGATTTGTGGAATTTGTTTGTTGGAGTGAGAACACAACTTAAAATTGCAGTCTCATTTACAGATAACAGATAGGCAGGCATGGTCAGACTATAACTAATCATTGACACACTCTTAAGTGTTGCCTCTTTTATGTCTCTCTCTCTATATAAATGCGAACATATTTAAATTGAAGCATAATCGTAACCGTTGACCAGATGCATTGCTACTGTCCTACGGATAATTATGTGTTGTCTATATTTCTAGTCTCGCCACTTCCATTTATTTGTGGTGTGGTTGAACTCACAATCACGCATCCATCCCTTTTTGGAAAGATCGGAATGGCAGCGCCATTGCAAGAGAAAATATATCAGACGGCATAATCTTGGACTACCAGAATTCATTGTATTACCGGAAACGTTGAGATCACTATTAATTTTGGGATACCACAATCATAAGTACGTGCATATGGCAAAGTTAGAAATATCGCCCTAACCAAGTTTCAAGTGGCAAGATTAATTTTAATTTTCTGAAAGAACTTGAGATGACTTCTCTGAACTCTTATAGATCATCACATCCATACATCAGGGACCCTCCAAAAGCTCATACGCAAAAGGGCAATGGCAGCGAGGCAACATATGCTTGTTGACATTGGTGCAGACATATAATCTAGAGAGGATGTGGCAGACGGTAGTACCTGAACACGAGGCTGCTCCAAGATGGCGTGCTCGAGGGCGTGGATGCGGAACTCGTAGCCGGCGTCCCTTTCCTGTCCGAGTCCGAGGAGTCGGAGCCTATCTTTCGCGTCTCCTCCAGCGACGTCTTTGGGCGGCACAGCCATCGTCTCCAGCAGGCCCGATTTCGTCGGTGTTTCGGGCTTGGGCTTGATGCGGGCGGACGGACTCCTCCTCCCTTGGCTTTATTGCATGGCGAACTTCACCATGGTCGCCTGCTAGGCCAGGGGCGCGGCGGAGGAGTGACAGAGGAGGGCGGCGCGGTGGAGGATCAGCAAAGGAGGGCGGCGCGGCGGAGGAGTAGCAGAGGAGGGCGGCGGCGGAGCAGCGGGAAAGGGGCGGGATTGGAGGAGATGTACGGAGAGGGAGAGGAGTACCTTTTTATGCAGGGGAGGTGTTATATGATCCATCGAGTGTGGAACTGGAACAGCGAGGACGAGGGGTCGGCAGATTTTTTTACGCGAGAAACAGTACTTCTGCCAACGTGGACGTCTCAAGAGTGCGTCCTTTGCGCTATTCTTATTGTGTTTGATAGACCTTTCCTCGTCCAAATATGGAAACTCTATTTCTCTTGAAATACGTGTCACCACCAGCCACCAAACATCCCTCCATCGCCGCCACCTGGCCCCTATTGCCTCCCACCTTGCGTCGGCCGGCGGGGCCCATGCCAGGCCTGCCCGAGCCTGAACCGTCGCCGTCGCTTGCTCGCGCGATCCAAGCTACCCGCCCCCACCCGCCCCGCCTCTTGTGCCTCGAGCTCCCGCTCCAACCACGCCACCTCGCTGGAGGCCTCGCCGGACCGCCCGTCGCAGACAACTGGAGATCCTCCAGGACGGCCCTCGCTCCTCCCTGTGTCGCCCTCCCCTTGTATATTTGACAATTCCACCCCACACTGAGATTAACAACCCCGCAATGTGGCAACAATATAAGGAGGCGGCCATCATCAACTATCTTGCCGCTGACAATAGAAAATGGACCAAATCGATGATTATACAAGTAACTTGGGAGATATAGCAGAAGCACAACAAGTGCACCTTCAAGGAGGAAACTCCGCGGTCAATGATGTGATGGCCACCATCAGACAAGCACTAAGATCTATGGCGTTTAACAGACACAAAATTCCGTGAGACCCCTTTCAGGGACGTGGGAGACCGACCTTGCACCGTTTCCAGCCTTTTCCCCTTTCCGTGGTCTTTTTTCTTGATATTCGGGTTGTACCTTTCTTTCGGGGGATGTTAAAAATTTGAGATACTCCTTCCGTCTCGATGTATAAGTCATTTTAGGTCATTTTAGATCGTGCACCGCAACCAAGACAGAGAGAAAAACGAAAGAAATTAATGTTAATTTGCTAGTTAATATCATTGCATGCAATGAATTGACCACTGCATGTCATTCTAGTCAGTCTCAAGTCACTAAAAATATACACGGCCCACGTCTCTTATTGGTTAATTTATTTTTATTTATGACAAAAAAACAAGGTGAAAGTTAATGCACCGCGCCTAAGTGTTTTGAGATTATTTGGTTTTTGTAAGATGACTTATATACTGAGATGGAGGGAGGGAGTTTTTCAGGCACTAGGTGTTCGGTTTGCCGAGCTAAAAAAATAAAAGAAAATCTAACGTTTGTTTTTTAGCAAACTCTTTTTTTTCTATTTGCTCCTGCTTAAGAGCATCTTCAACAGCCGCCCAAAAACAGCTCCGCGCTGTAAAATCGCATGATTTAGTGCGTGTGTAATGAAACCACGTGCTTGAGCGGACGCCCAAAAAACCGCGCGTGCAGCAAAAGTGCTTCCGCGTGCGGAGCGAAATGGCATCGCGCGCGACTTATTTGGTGCGCCCGCTCCCGTGCGTGGAACCACTCGGCGCTCACGCATCGTCTCCCAGCTCCCTCCCACCAGCGCCCGCGCCACCGCCGCGCCACCCCTTTTCTCCGTCGACCATCCCCGCGCCTTTGCAGCTTCCTCCCCCTCCCACTAGTCGCCGCCCTTGCGCGCGCCATTACTCCGGCGAGAAGCGCTAGGCCTGTTGGAAATATGCCCTAGAGGCAATAATAAAATGGTTATTATTATATTTCCCTGTTCATGATAATCGTTTATTATCCATGTTATAATTGTATTGATTGGAAACATATTGCATTTGTGGATACATAGACAACACTTTGTCCCTAGTATGCCTCTAGTAGACTAGCTCGTTGATCAAAGATGGTCGAGGTTTACTAGCCATTGACATGAGATGTCATTTGATAATGGGATCATATCATTGGGAGAATGATGTGATGGACAAGACCCAAACTGTAAACATAGCATATGATCGTGTCAGTTTATGGCTATAGTTTTCTGCATGTCAAGTATCTGTTCCTATGACCATGACATCATGCAACTCACTAACACCGGAGGAGTGCCTTGTGTGTATCAAACGTCGCAACTTAACTGGATGACTATAAATGTGCTCTACAGGTATCTCCGAGAGTGTCTATTGAGTAGGTATGGATCAAGACTGAGATTTGTTACTCCGTGTGACGAAGAGGTAGCTTAGGTCCCACTCGGTAATACGACATTACAACAAGCCTTGCAAGCAATGTGACTAAAGTGTTAGCCACGAGATCTTGTATTACAAAACGAGTAAAGAGACTTGTCGATAACGAGTTGAACTAGGTATAGATATACCGACGATCGAATCTCGGGCAAGTAACATACCGAAGAACAAAGGGGAACAACATATGGGATTAACTGAATCCTTGACATAGAGGTTCAACCGATAAAGATCTTCGTACAATATGTAGGAACCAATATGGACATCCAGGTCCCGCTATTGGTTATTGTCCGCAGAAATGTCTCGGTCATGTCTGCACAGTTCTCGAACCCATAGGGTCTGCACATTTAAGGTTCGGTGACGTTTCGGTAGTATAGAGTTATGTATCGTGGTTACCAAAGGTTGTTCGGAGTCCCGGATGAGATCTTGGAAGTCACGAGGAGCTCTGAAATTGTCTGGAGGTAAAGATTGATATATAGGAAGTCCTGTTTTGGTCACCGAAAAAGTTTTGGGCTCATCGGTAGTGTACCGGGAATGCCGGGAGGGTACCGGGGACCATCGGGAGGGGTGTTTCAACCCAAGAGGCTATATGGGCTGTGGGAGAAGGTATACCATCCCTTAGTGGGCTGGCAGAAGTCCCACAAGAGGTCCATGTGGCTGGGAGGAGAAACCCAAGGTGGAAAGAAGGTTTCCAAGTGGGAGAGAAGGAGTCCTAATCCTACTAGGATTAGAGGAGGACTCCTCCTCCTCTCACTTCGGACGAACCAAGGGTTGGCCCCTTGGGGGCCAAGTCTCCTCCCTCCCTCTCTCCTCTATATATACTGGAGGTATTGAGGGTTTTTCACCACAGAAATCAGCCACGTGCTACCCTCTCCTCTAGATTGTAGTTTCTCCTCTAGATCGTTTAAGTAGTGCTTAGGCGAAGCCCTGCTGGAATAGCTCCACCACCATCGCCACCACGATGTCGCACCGCCGGAGAACTTATCTACCTCTCCGCTCCCTCTTGTTGGATCAAGAAGGTGGATATAGAAATTGAGTCGGACATGTGTTCAACGCGGAGGTGTTGTCCTTTCGGCGCTAGATCGGGACGGATCATGCTTGGATCGCGGGACGCTCGGCGATTTAGATCGCGAAGGCGTTCGACTACATCAACCGCGTTTAACGCTTCCCGCTTAGCGATCTACAAGGGTATCTAGATCCACTCTCTCTCTCGTAGATGCTCATCACCATGGATAGATCTTGCGTGTGCGTAGGAATTTTTTTGTTTCCCATGCAACGTTCCCCAACAGTGGCATCATGAGCTAGGTATATGTGTAGATGAGATCACGAGTAGAACACAAAGGAGTTTATGGGCGTTCATGCTTTGATTGCTTCCTCCTTGGTCATGTTTTTGTTCAGCGGGATTGTGGGATGAAGCGGCCCGAACCAACCTTACTCATATGCAACCTCCATCGACTGACGTGTAACTTCGTTGCACAAAGATGGCTTGCGGGTGCCTGTTTCTCCTACTTTAGTTGGATCGGATTTGATAAAGGCGGTCCTTGAAGAAGTTTGAAAAACAATTTATGTATCCCCGTTGTGGTTTTTGAGTAGGTGAGAATTGTTCTTGCTAGATACCCGTAGCAGCCACGTAAAACTTGCAACAACAATTAGAGGACGTCTAACTTGTTTTTGCAGGGTTGTTGTGATGTGATATGGCCAATTACATAATGAGATATATGTGATGTATGAGATGATCATGTATTGTATACAATATCATGACTTGCATGTCGATGAGTACCGCAACTGGCAGAACCATAGGGTTGTCTTTAATTATTTTCCCCATTTTGCTTTACTTTATCGCTATGAGTTAGCAATAGTCATGGAAGCAATAGTCGATGCAACAACCCCGATGGCGACAGTTTGATGGAGATCATGGTTCATGCCGGTGACGATGGAGATCATGCCGGTTCAAGATGGAGATTAAAAGCACAAGTTCATGGTCATATCATGTCACTTATGATTTGCATGTGATGTTAATCCTTTTATGCACCTTGTTTTGCTTAGGACGATGGTAGCATTATAAGGTGATCCCTCATATAAATTTCAAGATAAATTGTGTTCTCCCCGAGTGTGCACCGCTGTGAAAGTTCATCGTGTCGAGACACCACGCGATGATCGGGTGTGATAGACTCTACGTTCACATACAACGGGTGCAAGCCCGTGTTGCACGTGCGGAACACTCGGGTTAAACTTGACGACCCTAGCATGTACAAACATGCCCTGGGAACTCAAGAGACCGAAAGGTCGAACATGATTCATATAGTAGATATTATAAACATGATGATGTTCACCATTGAAACCACCTCAACTCACGTGATGATCAGACTTGAGTTGGTGAATTTGGATCATGTATCACTCAGATGACCTGAGGGATGTCAATTTGAGTGGGAGCTTTACTAATTTGATTAACTAAACTCATTATCTTGAACAATAGTCTTAGTAACCTTTGAATATTTATGTTGTAGATCAATGGCTCGCGTAGTAGCAACCCTGAATTTTAATGCGTTCCTAGAGAAAGCTAACTTGAAAGATGATGGAAGTAACTTTGTGGAGTGGGCCCATAATCTGAGGATTATCCTCACGTCTTCCCAGAAGGCTTATGTCCTTGATGCAGCGCTTGGTGATCCACCCGCTCCAGGTGAGTCTGCAGACGTTGCGAACGCCTGGCTGACATGTTCTGATGATTACTCAATAGTTCAATGTGCAATGTTGTATGGCTTAGAACCAGGACTTCAAAGACGTTTTGAACGTCATGGAGCACATGATATGTTCCAGGAGTTGAAGTTTATCTTTCAGAAGAATGCCCAGATCGAGAGGTATGAGACCTCCGATAAGTTCTATGCTTGCAAAATGGAGGAGAACGGGTCTGTCAGTGAACACGTACTCAGAATGTGTGGGTATTCTACCCTTCTGGCCGAATTGGGGATGCCCCTTCCGGCATAGGCAATCACCGACAGAGTTCTTCAATCATTGCCACCTAGCTACAAGAGCTTTGTGTTGAACTATAACATGCACGGGATGAACAAGTCAGTCCCCGAGCCGTTTGCGATGTTAAAAGTCGTTGAGTGTGAGACTCAGAAGGAGCATCAAGTGTTGATGGTCAATAAAACCACTAGTTTCAAGAAGAATGGCAAGGGCAAGAAGGGTAACTCTAAGAGGAGTGGCAAAGCAGTTGCCCCTCTCGTGAAGAAACCCAAGGCTGGACCCAAGCCAGAAACTGAGTGCTTTCATTGCAAGGGAACTGGTCACTGGAAGCGGAACTTCCCCAAGTATCTGGCTGACAAGAAGGTGGCCAACAACAAACAAGTTATATATGATATACATGTCATTGATGTGTACCTTACCAACTCTCGTTGTAGTGCATGGGTATTTGATACCGGTTCGGTTGCTCACATTTGCAACTCAAAATAGGAACTACGGAATAGACGAAGGCTGACAAAGGACGAAGTGATGATGCGCATGGGAAATGGTTCCAGGGTTGATGTGATCGTCGTCGGCACACTCGCTCTTCGATTACCATCGGGATTAGTGATGAACCTGAATAATTGTTATTTAGTGCCTGTGTTAAGCATGAACATTATATCTAGATCTTGTTTATTGCGATACGGTTACTCATTTAAATTAGAGAATAATGGTTGTTCTATTTATATGAGTAATATCTTTTATGGACATGCACCCAATGTGAGGGGTTTATTCATATTGAATCTCGATAGTGATGATACACATGTTCATTACATTGATGCCAAAAGATGTAGAGTTGATAATGATAGTACTACTTTCTTGTGGCACTGCCTTTTAGGTCATATTGGTGTAAAACGCATGAAGAAGCTCCATGCCGATGGACTTTTGGAGTCACTTGATTTTGAATCACTTGACACATGTGAACCATGCCTCATGGGCAAGATGACTAAAACGCCGTTCTCTGGAACAATGGAATGGACAATTGACTTGTTGGAAATCATACATATTGATGTGTGCGGTCCAATGAGCATTGAGGCACGCGGTGGATATCGCTATTTTCTCACCTTCACCGATGACTCAAGTAGATATGAGTATATTTAATTAATGAAACACAAGTCTGAAACGTTTGAAAAGTTCAAGCAATTTTAGAGTGAAGTTGAGAACCATCGTAACAAGAAGATTAAATTCCTGCGATCTGATCGAGGAGGTGAATATCTGAGTTATGAGTTTGGCAGTCACTTAAGATAGTGTGGAATTTTTTCACAATTGACACCGCATGTAACAACACAGCGTAATGGTGTGTCCGAACGTCGTAATCGAACCTTATTAGATATGGTGCATTCTATGATGTCTCTTGCCGATTTGCCAGTATCGTTTTGGGGTTATGCATTAGAGACAACTGCATTCACTTTAAATAGGGCACCATCAAAATCCGTTGTGATGATGCCATATGAACTGTGGTTTGACAAGAAGCCAAAGTTGTCGTTTCTGAAAGTTTGGGGATGTGATGCTTATGTCAAAAAGCTTCATCCTGAAAAGCTGGAACCCAAAGCGGAAAAATGCGTCTTCATAGGATACCCAAAAGAGACAGTTGGGTATACCTTCTATCTTAGATCCAAAGGCAAAGTGTTTGTCGCTAAAAACGGAACATTTCTTGAGAAAGAGTTTCTCTCGAAAGAATTGAGTGGGAGGAAGATAGAACTTGATGAGGTTGTTGAACCTCTGATTTAACCAGAGAGTAGCGCAATGCATAAAGATGTTTCTGTGGAGCCTACGACAGTTGAAGATGAAGTTAATGATGATGATCATGAAGCTTCGGATCAAGTTACTATTGAACCTCGTAGGTCGTCAAGGGCGTGTGTTGCTCGTGAGTGATATGGCAACCTTGTCTTAGAGGTCATGTTGTTAGACAACAATGAACCTACGAGCTATGGAGAAGTGATGATGGGTCCGGATTTCGAGAAATGGTTAGAGGCCATGAAATCCAAGATGGGATCCATGTATGAAAACAAAGTATGGACTTTTGGAAGTATTACCTGAAGGGCGAAAGGCCATTTAGAACAAATGGATCTTTAAGAGGAAGACGGACGCGGACGGTAATGTCACCGTCTATAATGGTCGACTTGTGGCAAAGGGTTTTTCACAAGTTCAAGGAGTTGGCTACAATGAGACCTTCTCACCTGTAGCAATGCTTAAGTCCGTCAGAATCATGTTAGCAATAGTTGCATATTTCGACTATGAAATTTGGCAGATGGATGTCAAAATAATGTTCCTTAACTGTTTCCTTAAGGAAGAGTTGTATATGATACAACCAGAAGGTTTTGTCGATCCAGAGAATGCTGACAAAGTTTGCAAACTCTAGCGATCCATTTATGGACTGGTGCAAGCATCTCGGAGTTGGAATCTATGCTTTGATGAGGTGATCAAAGCATTTTGGTTTATACAAGTTTACTGAGAAGCTTGTATTTACAAGAAAGTGAGTGGGAGCTCTATAGCGTTTCTAATATTATATGTGGATGACATATTGCTGACTGGAAACAATATAGAAATGCTGGAAAGCATGAAGGAATATTTGAACAAAAAAATTCAATGAAGGACCTAGGAGAAGTTGCTTTCATATTAGGCATCAAGATCTATAGAGGTAGATCAAGATGCTTAATAGGACTTTCGCAGAGCACATACCTAATAAAGTTTTGAAGAAGTTCAAAATGGATCAGTCCAAGAAGGGGTTCTTGCCTGTGTTAGAAGGTGTGAAGTTGAGTAAGACTCAATGCCCAGTGACTGCAGAAGATAGAGAGAAGATGAGTGTCACCCCCTATGCTTCAGCCATAGGCTCTATCATGTATGCAATGTTGTGCACAAGACCTGATGTCAGCCTTGCCATAAGTATGGCCAAAAGGTTTCAAAGTGATCCAGGAATGGAGCACTGGACGACGGTCAAGAATATCCTTAAGTACCTGAAAAATACTAAGGAAATGTTTCTCGTTTATGGAGGTGATCAAGAGCTCGTCGTAAAGGGTTACGTCGATGCAAGCTTTGACACTGATCCGAATGACTCTAAGTCGCAAACCAGATACGTATTTATTCTTAATGGGGGGAGTGGTAAGCTGGTGCAGTTCCAAGAAGAGTGTGGTAGCCGATTCTACATGCGAAGCGGAGTACATCGCAGCCTTAGAGGTGGCGAAGGAAGGTGTCTGGATGAAGGAGTTCATGACAGATCTTGGAGTAGTGTCGAGTGCACTGAATCCAGTGGATCTGTTCTGTGATAACACTGGTGCCATTGCCCTGGCCAAGGAACCAAGATTTCACAAGAGGACCAAACACATAAAGCGACACTTCAATTCCATCCACGAGTACATCAAGGAGGAGGACATAAATATTCGCAAAGTGCACACGGATCTGAATGTTGCAGACCCGTTGACTAAACCTCTTCCAAGGGCTAAACATGATCAACACCAGAACTGCATGGGTGTTCAATTCATTACAATGTAAATCACATAGTGATGTGAGCTAGATTATTGACTCTAGTGCAAGTGGGAAACTGTTAGAAATATGCCCTAGAGGCAATAATAAAATGGCTATTATTATATTTCCTTGTTCATGATAATCATCTATTATCCATGCTATAATTGTATTGATTGGAAACACATTGCATGTGTGGATACATAGACAACACTTTGTCCCTAGTATGCCTCTAGTAGACTAGCTCGTTGATCAAAGATGGTCGAGGTTTCCTAGCCATTGACATGAGATGTCATTTGATAACGGGATCAAATCATTGGGAGAATGATGTGATGGACAAGACCCAAACTGTAAACATAGCATATGAACATGTCGGTTTATTGCTATAGTTTTCTGCATGTCAAGTATCTGTTCCTATGACCATGAGATCATACAACTCACTGACACTGGAGGAGTGCCTTGTGTATATCAAACGTCACAACGTAAATGGGTGACTATAAAGGTGCTCTACAGGTATCTCCAAGAGTGTCTGTTGAGTAGGTATGGATCAAGACTGGGATTTGTTACTCCGTGTGATGGAGAGGTATCTCAGGGCACACTCAGTAATACAACATCACAACAAGCCTTGCAAGCAATGTGACTAAAGTGTTAGCCATGAGATCTTGTATCACAGAACGAGTAAAGAGACTTGTCGGTAACGAGATTCAACTAGGTATAGAGATACTGACGATCGAATCTCGGGCAAGCAACATACCGAAGAACAAAGGGAACAACGTACGGGATTAACTGAATCCTTGACATAGAGGTTCAACCGTTAAACATATTTGTACAATATGTAGGAACCAATATGGACATCCAGGTCCCGCTATTGGTTATTGATTCTAGAGGTGTCTCGGTCATGTCTGCACAGTTCTCGAACCCGCAGGGTCTGCACACTTAAGGTTCGGTGATGTTTCGGTAGTATAGAGTTATGTATGGTGGTGACCAAAGGTTGTTCAGAGTCCCGGATGAGATCCTGGACGTCACGAGGAGCTCCGGGTTGACTCTGAGGTAAAGATTGATATATATAGGAAGTCTTGTTTTGGTCACCGGAAAAGTTTCAGGCTCATCGGTAGTGTGCCGGAAGTGCTGGGAGGGTACCGGGGACCATCGGGAGGGTTGTTTCGACCCAAGAGGCTAAACTCATCCTTCTCTTGCTTCTTGGCAAGAACGTCATCTGGCACAAAGTCTGAATCTTCTTCATCTGAATTTAGTCTCTTCCTGGTCTTTGTAGCAGCTTTAGGCAAACCATGAGAACTAGGGGTGCCTGGATCTGAAAAATGAACTAGGCTCAGGACTAGTGCCCAAATCCATCTCAACACTGTGTTCTCTGAAGTTGTTCTCACTGTCATCTAAAGCAGACATCTCTGACCCTGTGAATAGAGTGTAGAGGAGCATAAGAAGATGAGTCATCACAAAATGAGGCTGATTTTTGAAAGTTTCAACACAAGATTTTCAAGATTTTACATTCTGTCACATGAAAATCGGTACAGACAAAGCAAAAAAATTCAGTGCTATCGGGACTGAGTATCCATTAATAGAAACTTGGCACTCTTTTCTGTCTCAGTTTCACCCAGACAGTTCTCAGCAACACAGATAGGCAAATCGGTGATACCAATTTGTTCACTTCGGTTCTACCGAGTTCCATCGGGCGGAAGGCATACCCTAGAAAATCGATGGTTCTCTATGAAGGGGAACGTAGTAGTAAATCAATTTTTTTCCTACGACCACCGAGATACATCTATGGAGAAACCAGCAAAGGAGCAAGGGGAGAGTGCATCTTCATACCTTTGAAGATCGCTAAGCAGAAGCGTTACTAGAACGCGGTTGGTGGAGTCGTACTCGCAGCGATTCAGATCGCAGTGGATTCCGATCTAAGCGCCGAACAACGATGCCTCCGCGTTCAACACACGTGCAGCCCGGTGACGTCTCCTAGGCCTTGATCCAGCAAGGAGGAAGGAGAGGTTGAGGGAGAGCTCCTGCAGCACGACGGCGTGGTGACAGTGGAGCTACGTGGCACTCTGGCAGGGCTTCGCCAACCACTACGGAGGACAAGGAGAGGGAGGAGTAGGGTTGCGCCGAGAGAGAGGGAAACTCGTGTGTCGGCAGCCCCAACACCCACCACTATATATAGGAGGAGGGGAGGGGAGGGTCTGCGCCCTAGGGTTCCCCTTAGGGGGCCGGCGGTAGCCCCAGATCCCATCTGGGTGGCGGCCAGAGGGAGGGAGAGAGGGGGGCGCGCCCTAGGGTGGGCCTAGAGCCCATCTACGCCTAGGGTTAGCCCCCTCTCCTCCCTGTTGTGCCTTGGGCTGGGGTGGGAGGCACACCAGCCCACCTAGGGGCTGGTTCGCTCCCACTCTTGGCCCATGAAGCCTTCCGAGGCCGGTGGCCCCTCCCGATGGATCCCCGGAACCCTTTCGGTGGTCCCGGTACATTACCGATGATGCGCGGAACACTTTCGGCGACCAAATCCTCACTTCCCATACATGAATCTTTACCTCCGGACCATTCCAGAACTCCTCGTGACATCCGGGATCTCATCTGGGACTCCTAACAACCTTTAGTGACCACGTACACTATTTCCCTATAACCCTAGCGTCATCGAACCTTAAGTGTGTAGACCCTACGGGTTTGGGAGACCCTTAGACATGACCGAGACACCTCTCCGGTCAATAACCAACAGCAGGATCTGGATACCCGTGTCGACTCCCACATGCTCCACGATGATCTCATCGGATGAACCACGATGTCGGGGATTCAATCAATCTCGTATACAATTCCTTTTGTCTACCGGTATGATACTTGCCCGAGATTCGATCATCGGTATCCCTATACCTTGTTCAATCTCGTTACCGGCAAGTCTCTTTTTACTCATTCCGTAACACATCGTCCCGTGGCTAACTCCTTAGTCACATTGAGCTCATTATGATGATGTCTTACTGAGTGGGCCCATAGATACCTCTCCGTCACACGAAGTGACAAATCCCAGTCTCGATTCGTGCCAACCCAACAGACACTTTCGGAGATACCCTATTGCACCTTTATGTCCACCCAGTTATGTTGTGAAGTTTGGCACACCCAAAGCATTCCTACGGTATCTGGGAGTTGCACAATCTCATGGTCTAAGGAAACGATACTTGACATTAGAAAAGCTTTAGCAGACGAACTACGTGATCTTGTGCTATGCTTAGGATTGGGTCTTGTCCATCACATCATTCTCCTAATGACGTGATCCCATTATAAACGACATCCAATGTCCATGGCCATGAAACCGTGACCATCTATTGATCAACGAGCTAGCCAACTAGAGGCTCGCTAGGGACACATTGTGGTATATGTACTCACACATGCATTACGGTTTCTGGTTAATACAATTATAGCATGAACAATAGACAATTATCAAGAAAAAGGAAATACAATAATAACTATTTTATTATTGCCTCTAGGGCATATTTCCAACAGTCTCCCACTTGCACTAGATTTAACAATCTAGTTACATTGTGATGTATCGAACACCCATAGAGTTCTCGTGTTGATCATGTTTTGCTCGTGAGAGAGGTTTAGTCAACGGATCTGCGACATTCGAATCCGTATGTACTTTACAAATATCTATATCTCCTTCCTAAATGTAATCACGAATGGAGTTGAAGCGGCGCTTGATGTGTCTTGTCTTCTTGTGAAACCTGGGCTGCTTCGCAAGGGTAATAGCTCCAGTGTTGTCACAGAATAGAGTCATCGGACCCGACGCACTGGGAATCACTCCTAGGTCGATGATGAACTCCTTCATCCAGACTCCTTCCTTTGCTGCTTCCGAAGCAGCTATGTACTCTGCTTCACATGTAGATGCCGCCACGACGCTTTGCTTGCTGCTGCACCAGCTAACTGCCCCTCCGTTCAAAATATACACGTATCTGGTTTGCGACTTGGAGTCGTCTGGATCTGTGTCGAAGCTAGCATCGACGTAACCCTTTAAGACGAGCTCTTCGGCACCTCCATATATGAGAAACATGTCCTTGGTCCTTTTTAGGTACTTCAGGATATTCTTGACCGCTGTCCAGTGTTCCGCTCCGGGATCACTTTGGTACCTCCCTACCAAACTTATGGCAAGGTTCACATCAGGTCTGGTACACAGCATGACATACATAATAGAGCCTATGGCTAAAGCATAGGGGATGTCACTCATATTTTCTCTATCCTTTGTCGTGGTCGGGCATTGAGTCGTACTCAATCTCACACCCTCTAACACAGGCAAGAACCCCTTCTTGGACTGATCCATATTGAACTTCTTCAATATCTTGTCAAGGTATATGCTTTGTGAAAGACCAATGAGGCGTTTCGATCTATCTCTATAGATCTTAATGCCTAATATGTAAGCAGCTTCTCCAAGGTCCTTCATTGAAAAACTCTTATTCAAGTAGGCCTTTATGCTTTCCAAAAGTTCTATATCATTTCCCATCAACAATATGTCATCCACATATAATATGAGAAATGCTACAGAGCTCCCACTCACTTTCTTGTGAATACAGGGTTCTCCATAAACATGTATAAATCCAAACGCTTTAATCACCTCATTAAAGCAAATGTTCCAACTCCGAGATGCTTGCACCAGCCCATAGATGGAGCGCTGAGCTTGCATACTTTGTTAGCACCCTTAGGATCGACAAAACCTTCCGATTGCATCATATACAGTTGTTCCTTAAGAAAGCCATTAAGGAATGCCATTTTGACGTCCATTTGCCAGATCTCATAATCATAAAATGCGGCAATTGTTAACATGATTCGGACGGACTTCGGCATCGCTACGGGTGAGAAAGTCTCATCGTAGTCAACTCCTTGAACTTGTCGATAACCCTTAGCGACAAGCCAAGCCTTATAGACGGTCACATTACCATCCCTATCAGTCTTCTTCTTAAAGATCCATTTATTTTCTATGGCTCGCCGATCATCGGGCAAGTCCACCAAAGTCCATACTTTGTTCTCATACATGGATCCTATCTTGGATTTCATGGCTTCAAGCCATTTGTTGGAGTCCGGGCCCGCCATCGCTTCTTCATAGTTCGAAGGTTCACTGTTGTCCAACAACATGATCTCCACGACAGGGTTGCCGTACCACTCTGGTGTGGAACGTGTCCTTGTGGACCTTCGAGTTTCAACAACAACTTGATCTGAAGTTTCATGATCATCATCATTAACTTCCTCTCCAGCCGGTGCAGGCTCCATAGAAACAACTTCCTATGCCGCGCTACTCTCCGGTTCGAGTGGAGGTACAATTACCTCATCAAGTTTTATTTTCCTCCCACTTACTTCTATCGAGAGAAACTCTTTCTCTAGAAAGGATCCATTCTTGGCAACAAAGATTTTGCCTTCGGATCTGAGGTAGAAGGTATACCCAACAGTTTCTTTGGGGTATCCTATGAAGACACACTTTTCCGCTTTGGGTTCGAGCTTCTCAGGTTGAAGTTTCTTCACATAAGCATCGCATCCCCAAACTTTTAGAAACGATGGCTTAGGTTTCTTTCTAAACCATAATTCATACGGTGTCGTCTCGACGGACTTTGACGGTGCCCTATTTAAAGTGAATGCGGTAGTCTCTAATGCATATCCACAAAATGAGAGCGGTAAGTTGGTAAGAGACATCATAGATCGCACCGTATCCAATAGAGTGCGATTATGACGTTCAGACACACCATTTCACTGAGGTGTGCCAGACGGTGTGAGTTCTGAAACAATTCCACATTTCCTTAGGTGCGTGCCAAACTCAAGACTCAAATATTCTCCGCCACGATCAGATCGTAGGCACTTTATTTTTCTGTCACGTTGATTCTCTACCTCACTCTGAAATTCCTTGAACTTTTCAAAGGTTTCAGACTTGTGTTTCATTAAGTAGACATACCCATATCTGCTCAAATCATCAGTGAGAGTGAGAACATAACGGTAGCCACCACGAGCCTCGACGCTCATTGGACCGCACACATCGGTATGTATTATCTCCAATAAGTCGGTCGCTCGCTCCATTGTTTCAGAGAACGGAGTCTTGGTCATCTTGCCCATGAGGCATGGTTTGCACGTGTCAAATGATTCAAAATCAAGAGACTCCAAAAGTCCATCAGGATGGAGTTTCTTCATGCGTTTGACACCAATATGACCAAGGCGGCAGTGCCACATGTAAGTGGGACTATCGTTATCAACCTTAAATCTTTTGATACTCACACTATGGACATGTGTAACATCACGTTCGAGATTCATCAAAAATAAACCATTTACCAGCGGGGCATGACCATAAAACATTTCTCTCATATAAATAGAACAACCATTATTCTCAGATTTAAATGAGTAGCCATCTCGCATCAAGCGAGATCCAGATACAATGTTCATGCTCAAAGCTGGTACTAAATAACAATTATTGAGATTTAAACCTAATCCCGAAGGTAGATGCAGAGGTAGTGTGCCGACGGCGATCATATCGACCTTGGAGCCAGTCTCTGCTTATTCCGTAGCTCCTGCTTGGAGTTACAAATATGAGCAACTGCACCGGTATCGAATACCCAGGAGCTACTATGAGCACTGGTTAGGTACACATCAATAACAAGTATATCACATATACCTTTAACATTGCCGGCCTTCTTATCTGCTAAGTACTTGGGGCAGTTCCGCTTCCAGTGAACGGTACCCTTGCAATAAAAGCACTCAGTCTCAGGCTTGGGTCCATTCTTGTTCTTCTTCCCGGCAACTTGCTTACCGGGCGCGGCAACATCTTTGCCGTCCTTCTTGATGTTCTTCTTACCCTTGCCTTTCTTGAAACTAGTGGTCTTATTCACCATCAACACTTGATGCTCCTTTTTGATCTCGACCTCCGCTGATTTCAGCATCGAGTACAACTCAGGAATGGACTTCTCCATACCTTGCATGTTGTAGTTCATCACAAAGCTCTTGTAGCTAGGTGGAAGTGACTGGAGGATTCTGGCAATGACCTAGTCATCCAGGAGATTAACTCCCAGCTGAGTCAAGCGGTTGTGCAACCCAGACATTTTGAGTATGTGCTCACTGACAGAACTATTTTCCTCCATCTTACAACTGAAGAACTTGTTGGATACATCATATCTCTTGACCCGGGCATGAGCTTGGAAAACCAGTTTCAGCTCTTGGAACATCTCATATGCTCTATGTTGCTCAAAACGCTTTTGGAGCCCTGGTTCTAAACTGTAAAGCATGCCGCACTGAACCAGGGAGTAATCATCACATCGCGTTTGCCAAGCGTTCATAACATCTTGTTCCGCTGGGAGAATGGGTGAGTCACCTAGTGGTGCATCAAGGACATACAATCTTTTGGAAGCTATGAGGATGATCCTCAAGCTACGGACCCAGTCCGCATAGTTGCTTCCATCATCTTTCAGCTTGGTTCTAGGAATGCGTTGAAGTTGAGGGTGACATTAGCATTGGCCATTGGATCTACAATATAGTTTGTAAAGAAAATTTTAGACTAAGTTCATGATAATCAAGTTCACATAATCAAATTATTTAATAAACTCCCACTTAGATAGACATCTCTCTAGTCATCCAAGTGATACATGATCCATGTCAACTAGCCCGTGCCCGATCATCACGTGAGACGGACTAGTCATCCATGGTGAACATCTCCATGTTGATCGTATCTTCTATACGACTCATGTTTGACCTTTCGGTCTTCCGTGTTCCGAGGCCATGTGTGTACATGCTAGGCTCGTCAAGTCAACCTAAGTGTATCGCGTGTGTAAATCTGGCTTACACCCGTTGTATGCGAACGTTAGAACCTATCACACCCGATCATCACGTGGTGCTTCAGAACAACGATCCTTAGCAACGGTGCACAGTTAGGGTGAACACATTTCTTGAAATTTTATTGAGAGATCATCTTATTTAGCTACCGTCGTTCTAAGCAAATAAGATGTAAACATGATAAACATCACATGCAATCAATATAGTGACATGATATGACCAATATCATCTTGCTCCTTTGATCTCCATCTTCGGGGCACCATGATCATCACTGTCACCGGCATGACACCATGATCTCCATCATCATGATCTCCATCATCGTGTCTTCATGAAGTTGTCTCGCCAACTATTACTTCTACTACTATGGCTAACGTTTAGCAATAAAGTAAAGTAATTACTTGGCGATCTTGATTGACACGCAGGTCATACAATAAATTAAGACAACTCCTATGGCTCCTGCCGGTTGTCATACTTATCGACATGCTAGTCGTGAATCCTATTACAAGAACATGATCAATCTTATACATCACAATGCATCACATCACATCCTTTGGCCATATCACATTACAAGGCATATGCTGCAAAAAAAGTTAGATGTCCTCTAATTTGTTGTTGCAAGTTTTTACGTGGCTGCTATAGGTTTCTAGCAAGAAAATTTCTTACCTACGCCAAAACCACAACGTGATATGCCAATTGCTATTTACCCTTCATCAGGACCCTTTTCATCGAATCTGATCCGACTAAGGTGGGAGAGACAGACACCCGCTAGCCACCTTATGCAACAAGTGCATGTCAGGCGGTGGAACCAGTCTCACGTAAGCGTACGTGTAAAGTTGGTTCGGGACGCTTCATCCCACAATACCGCCGAATGATGATAAGACTAGTAACTGCAAGCAAATTAACAAGATCGACACCCACAACAACTTGTGTTCTACTCATACATAGATTCTACGCATAGACCTAGCTCATGATGCCACTGATGGGGAACGTAGTAGTAAATCAAAAAAATTCCTACGACCACCAAGATCAATCTATGGAGAAACCAGTAAAGGAGCAAGGGGATAGTGCATCTTCATACCTTTGAAGATCGCTAAGCGGAAGCGTTACTAGAACGCGGTTGGTGGAGTCGTACTCACAGCGATTCAGATCGCGGTGGATTCCGATCTAAGCGCCGAACAATGACGCCTCCGCGTTCAACACATGTGCAGCCTGGTGACGTCTCCTAGGCCTTGATCCAGCAAGGAGGAAGGATAGGTTGAGGGAGAGCTTCGGTAGCGCGATGACGTGGTGACGGTGGAGCTACGTGGCACTCTAGCAGGGCTTCGCAAAGCACTACGGAGGACGAGGAGAGGGAGGAGTAGGGCTGCGCCGAGAGAGAGGGAAACTCGTGTGTCGGCAGCCCCCAAACCCACCTCTATATATAGGAGGAGGGGAGGGAAGGGGCTGTGCCCTAGGGTTCCCCTTAGGGGGCCGGCGGCAGCCCCAGATCCCATCTGGGCGGCGGCCAGACGGAGGGAGAGAGGGGGGCGCGCCCTAGGGCCCATCTACGCCTAGGGTTAGCCCCCTCTCCTCCCTGCTGCACCTTGGGCTGGGGTGGGAGGCGCACCAGACCACCTAGGGGCTGGTTCCCTCCCACTCTTGGCCCATGAAGCCTTCCGGGGCCGGTGGCCCCTCCCGGTGGAATCTCGTAACCCTTCGAGTGGTCCCGGTACATTACCGGTGATGCCCGGAACACTTCCGGTGACCAAATCCTCACTTGCCATACATGAATCTTTACCTCCGGACCATTCCGGAACTCCTCGTGACGTTCGGGATCTCATCCGGGACTCCAAACAACCTTCGGTGACCATGTACACTATTTCCCAATAACCCTAGCGTCATCGAACCTTAAGTGTGTAGACCCTACGGGTTCGGGAGACATGTAGACATGACCGAGACACCTTCCGATCAATAACCAACAGCGGGATCTGGATACCCATGTCGGCTGCCACATGCTCCACGATGATCTCATCGGATGAACCACAATGTTGGGGATTCAATCAATCCCGTATACTATTCCTTTTGTCTACCGGTATGATACTTGCCCGAGATTCGATCGTCGGTATCCCTATACCTTGTTCAATCTCGTTACCGTCAAGTCTCTTTTTACTCGTTCCGTAACACATCATCTCGTGGCTAACTCCTTAGTCACATTGAGCTCATTATGATGATGTCTTACCGAGTGGTCCCATAGATACCTCTCCGTCACACGAAGTGAGAAATCCCAGTCTCGATTCGTGCCAACCCAATAGACACTTTCGGAAATACCCGTAGTGCACCTTTATGGCCACCCAGTTACATTGTGACGTTTCGCACACCCAAAGCATTCCTACAGTATCCGGGAGTTGCACAATCTCATGGTCTAAGGAAACGATACTTGACATTAGAAAAGCTTTACTAGACAAACTACACGATCTTGTGCTATGCTTAGGATTGGGTCTTGTCCATCACATCATTCTCCTAATGATATGATCCCGTTATCAACGACATCCAATGTCCATGGCCATGGAACCGTGACCATCTATTTATCAACGAGCTAGCCAACTAGAGGCTCGCTAGGGACACGTTGTGGTCTATGTATTCACACATGCATTATGGTTTCTGGTTAATACAATTATAGCATGAACAATAGACAATTATCATGAACAAAGAAATACAATAATAACCATTTTATTATTGCCTCTAGGGATTATTTCCAACACTCTAATCTACGGAGTTTTCTCGTAGATAGAAAGCTATGCAAATTGTGTCTTATGATAAAATCAACTTTATTGCACAAGAATCAGATGGGGAGCGCAAGAAAGATCGAATCTGTACCCTAGCTCGGTGATGGATCCGCTATGGCGGCTACGACGGCGAAGATGCCCGTTGACGGCGAGATTCCCAATGGCAGAGATGCACGGGGAGGCAAGGTGATGACCACGGGGTCCTTCTAGGGCAGCTAAGGGTTTGGGGCACGACGATTGAAGATTGAAATTTCGAACCATCGGGGCCACAACTTATATACCCTTCACTGTTGGTGATACCAATTCTAAATTTTCGGTGTCACCGAGATAGGGAAACTCAGTGTAACCGAGAACATGGAATCGGTAGTACCGAGATAGAAAACCAGGTCAACCCTAGGTATTCGGTTAGACCGAGATTTTGGGGTTGGTTCCACCGAGATGCACTTGGGAGGTTTTAAATGTCAGTCCTTGTCGATACGGAACTCCGAGTGCTCCACTCACAGAGGGATCGAAAAGCACTTGTTCAAATTTTGTGATGCATCATGAATAGAGTATGAGGTGAAAAAGCATAGATAGCTAAAGAGTGATCCTAGGCATTCTTGTCCATCCAATTGGCAAAAGAGAAAATCAAGAGCCAAATAGCAACAATTGGATGTCCTCGAATGAGAAAATAAATGCAGACCAACATGTTCAAACAATAAGATGTCAAACGAAATCATGACAAACATGCACATACACACTAGCATCTAACAAGCACTTCGGCGATGACGAAGTCATCTATATATGAGTATTTGACTTAGGAGCCAAGTAAGAATACTTGATCATAGGTCATACTCATCGTTTAAGCACAAGTGGGGTTACTACTTTTACAGAAATCATTTAATGTTGTCACATACTATGAGATGCTTTAACTCAAGTCTTAGAGTAAAGCTCCCCCTTGATGTGACATCCCCCCATAAGAGGGATAAACTAACCTACATGGGTTAGTCCCAACACACAAGAGACAAATACAAGGATATCTTTGGACATGGAGTGCAAAGCATGTGTGATGATGTCCATTGATTTGTTGATTACCTTGTCACTTGCTTACCTTTGAGGGAATGTGTGACTCCTTGAACTATTGCATAAATTTGATGTTGTTTGCAAATAGTTCTTGCCAATAATGAATATGAGTGAATTTCATTAGCGGAGTCACCCCTCAAGAACTCTCTAGTTCTTCTTCTTGGGGACCCACATCAAGTTGATGGGGATCCTTTGTGTTGTAGTAGCCTTTGTAGAAGTTGAGCTTGAAGTAGCCTTGGGAACCCACTCCACCAAAGCTAGGGATTCATCTTCATATGAGCCATTGTCCTCTTGAAGTTTGTTCTTGCCCTTGAGCTTGTGGTCTTGTGGTGGAAGGTCATCTTGAGTGTTTGTCCCCTTGGGAAGAGTATTTTCATACTTCTCCTTTTGAGGAACAAACTTGGGTTCAGGGTATTGACCTTCTTCCCATTCAACTCCATTTGCGTTGAAGTAGCCAACACCACGATTCTTCCGGTATCCTCCATGCTTGCGTACAATTTCCTAAAATTGCTTACACCCAACAAGTCTATTGTAGATACCTTTTTCTATAATTCCTTTTAATAAAGCATTTTCTTGCTCAAGTGTTACTTGGCTAAGAGGATCATCATTAGTGGAATCAATAGAACTACTAGAAGCAACATCATTGGGTTTAACATTTTTATTGTTGCTACTAGATGAAGAACCTTTCTTGCCTTTGTTACTAGATTGCTTAGTTTTAACTTGAGGCATGAATGTAGACAAGAGTAGTTGTTTGGCTATATAAGATGAAGTCTTCTTTCGGAGATCATCATTGATAGCTTTAAGAAACTCATGCTCTTGCTCCAAGTTGAGCTTCTCGAAGCGTAGCTTCTCATGAGTTCTCACAAGCTCTCTATGATTTTCGATAGTAGATTCATGAGCTAACTTAAGAGTGTTTAGTTCTTTAGTTAGTTCGTCTATTTTCATCTTATCATCATCAATTGACTTATCTTGACTAGCATGAGAATTATCAAGTTCATGTGGATCAACATCATTAGTTTTATCTCAAAGCAAGTCATCATCACAAAGCAAATCATCTTCATCACTATTGAAATCAAGATACTCGGGGTGTGATACCTTGGGGACTTTAGCCATGAAGAAACTTCCGTTCCCTTCGTTTGGTGAATCAAATAGATCATAGGAGTTGGTAGTCACTAGAGCAATTCCGGCAACACCTTCATCTTGACTATAGTCAGAGTTGGAGTGGTAGCTTCTGTCGGAGTGGTTGTCTGATTCAAAGACGAAAACCCATTCACCAACATGAGCTTGATGTTTCCTTTTTGAGTAGCTCTTGGTGTACTTGTCCTTCTTCTCCGAGTCCCTACTTCTCCTTGAGGGTCTTTGTTCATAACGATCATCTCTACTCCTTCTCTCTCTTCGAGGTGACTCGTCTCTTGAGCTTCGTCTTCTTGGTGACTCTTCTTTCCTCTTGTAAGGAGCCGTGCACTCATTTGAGTAGTGTCCGGGCTTCCCACAATTGTAGCGGTTTCGGTCATCACTTGACGAATGCTTCTCTTCATATCTTGAGTTGGAGATTTGATCTTTGCTTCTATTCTTGTAGAACTTGTTGAAATTCTTGACCATGAGGCTTATCTCTTCATTTGTGACAAGGTTGTCGCTTGAGGTAGCGGGAGCATCACTTGTGGCTTTGTAAGCACCACTAGACTTGTGGTGAAGCTCTTCATTGTCTTTGAGTGTCATCTCATGAGCAACAATTCTACCAATCACTTTCGTTGGCTTGAGATCTTTGTAGTTGGGCATCATTTGGATCAATGTGCAAACGGTGTCATATCGATCGTCCAAAGCTCGAAGTATCTTGTTGATGATGAATTTGTGTGTCATTTCTTCGCTTCCTAAGCCGACAATCTCAATTGTGATGAGAGCTAGCCAAGAGTACATCTCAACGACTCCTTCACCACCCTTCATCTTGAACTTGTGAAGTTGACTTTGAAGAACATCCAACTTGGATTCTCTCGCAGATTTTGTACCTTCATGCATATCAATCAAAGTATCTCAAATCTCTTTTGCATTCTCAAGACGTCTGATTTTTTTGAATTCTTCGGGGCATAGGCAGTTGAAGAGAATGTCACATGCTTGAGCATTGAGTTGCAACATCTTCAATTCATCCACAGTCGCTTCGCGATCGGGTTCTCTTCCTTCTGTAAAGAATTCACCTTGCATACCAACATGAACAACAGCCCAAATGGAGGGGTTATGACCAAGAATATGCATTTTCATTTTGTGCTTCCAACTAGCAAAATTAGTGCCATCAAAGTACGGACCTCTACGGTGATAACTTTCCTCACTAGATGCCATAGTCTCCTAGATTGTGAGACCAATACAATGAAGACCAAAGCTTTGATACCACTTGTAGGATTGAAAGTAGTGCTAAAGGGGGATGATTAGCCTACTTGACCAAATAAAGTTTTTGCCTATTCCCAAATTTTAGTGTTTGCAGTTTTAGCATTCATGGCAAGTCAAGTACACCCTACACATGCATGTCTAAGAGTATAGCAGCAGAAAATAACAACAAGCATGAGTAGAAGGGATAGGGTAGGAAGATCTAACGCAATTGTAGACACGATGATTTTCCCGTGGTTCCAATAGGTAGTGCTATCGTACATCCACAATTATGAAGTCTTCAACCCACGGAGGGTAACGGTCGCGAGAGTCCACGGAGGGCTCCACCCATAAGGTTCCACGAAGTAGCAACCTTTACTATTACATAACGGCTTCCATCCACGAAGGACTAGCCTCACTATGGGTAGATCTTCACGAAGTAGGCGATCTCCTTGCCCGTACAAACTTCTTGGTTCAACTCCACAACACGAAGTAGGAGGCTCCCAAGCAACACCTAACTAATCTAGGAGGCACCACCCTCCAAAAGGTAATAGGCTCGATAATGACGATGAACTCCTTGCTCTTATGCTTCAATATGATAAACTCCCCAACACACAATCACTCTCTCACATATTTGGCTTGGTGGAAGAGATGGGATTGGTGGAAAGCAACTTGGGGAGGCTAGAAATCAAGATCCATATGGATGGAGTGGAAGATCTTGACCTCAACACAAGGGTAGGTGGTTCTCTCTCAGAAAACTGGATGGGGCAAGTATGGAATAGTTCTGAGTGCTTCTGTTTCGAGTAGGTGGTGGTGAAGGGGTATATATAGGCATCTCCAAAAATCCAACCGTTACACACAATAAGTCAGACTCGGTGGAACCGATGCGTGAATCTCGGTTGTACCGAAGTGACTTAAAGTTAGCAACTTTTGAATCTCGGTGAGACCGATATAGGAATCTCGGTTGCACCGATAAGGTGACCAACGGTCAGAATGCCCAATCTCGGTGACGCCGATCCGACAATCTCGGAGGGACCGAAACTATGAACTTGCGTAACAGAATGTTGGCAGCCCAACTCGATGGCACTGAATTGTCACACCCTGTGTTTGTATCACCTTGTTATGCTTGCATTTACAAATTTTGGAGCCAATTAAAACCTTTTCAGTGCTTGTGATTGCTTGAATTGTTGCTTGTTTGCTTGGTGTGTATGGCTATCTTAGATTCTATCCCTCTCCATATTCATCTTCCTTGACCCAAATTTCTTGCCCAAAGATCATGCCATGTGAATAGTGACCAAAACTATTTTTATCTAATATTATTTTTACCAAAAAGGATTTATTCAAAAATAGGTTTTCAAAACCCCTTGAGTTGAGGTTTGCACTTCAAGTCCTCAAATTGGGTGGATCCTCTTTCCCAAAAGGCTTTACTTAAAACCTAATATATATATGACTTTCCAAAACCAGCAAATATTAATTTTAAAGATTATTTTTATATTTTATTTAAAGGCTTTTTCTTAAGACCAAAAATGGTTTTTCATAGGAAAAAATAATTTAATTAGTTTCAAAATATTTGAGAAAATTTAGGAAAACTCAGTGGACATATGTTTTCCATATATATGAGTTTCAACACATGGTCATGATCAAAATCATGGGCAAAATCCCTCAAAACCCTTTTTGTCCAAATCAAGCTTTTGGAATATTTCTGTAAGAAATATTCTCAATAAATTCCAAGAAAATTATAGAAAGTCAACATTGTCATAGGTGATGATCTTGCAGAGTCTCATCTCAATCCAAGTTGATTTGATTCATCAAACTATTCCAAAACCCTCCCTGTCTAGATTTAGATTTGAATAAATTTACATTGTGAAGTTTCTTCCCTTGACCCCAAACTTTGTGGACATGTTCTAATCACCAAATAATGGTGCTACACTAAGTGGTGAACCAAGGGGATTAGCTTAGCATGACTAGATCTACATAAACCAGATTATGTTGATTTCTAGGGTTTCCCAAAGTTACATTGTGAACTTTCATCAATCCATCTCAAACCTGGTGATCAGGCCTAATTCCAACCACCATTTGATCCTGCCAAATCTCATGGCAAGCAACGTCCATTTGCTTGCCCTAATCTCCATCAAACACCTTCTGGCCATTTCTAAAAACTACTGTTTTCACCACTTCTACTCTCAAATTTTTACCACAACCTCTCAGGGTTACCTGCTACTTCCAGTAAAATTTGTGTGGCCTCAGCTCAATAATGCGTGGGGTAAAACCCCCATTTTACCCTCTGATTCACCATGACAGGAGGTTCTTCCCTCCCATTTCTTTTCTCCCTAGCTCACCCTAGCTTCAAAGCATCCAAGGGGCATCTAAGAAAACCCCATGAGTTTCAGGACAAGGTGGGGCACCCTAGAGCGCACGGGCAACGGCAATGCCGGCCATATGCACGCTCTGGAGCGCGCTACAGTGCGCTCCCGCACTGTAGCCGCACCCATCCCGAGCCACCCGACAGCCTAGGGATGCGGGGACCTGTCCCCTGAGATGCCCTCGACGTCCGCAAGCCTCCACCCTATCGGCCCCCTCCTCCTTGTCTCTCCGACGACCTCCCGCACACATGCCCGACGTCGCCCAACTCGGCCAACCGCGGAGCTCGCACGCGCGCTCTCTCCCGCCCCTCTCTCCTCTCCCCCTGGCCTAGACCAACCCCACGAGCGCCCTAGACACGTTCCCTCCCCCTCCCATGGCCTTTGACCTCGGCCACGAGCTCGTAGGAGCAGCCGAGCTCGATGGACCGAGGGCTGCCTACTTAAGGCCCTCCCCGAGCCTCGTCTCCCCTCTAGTCTCTCTCTCCCCGTCCCAGTGGAACCCATGTGGCCCCCGGTGAGCTCCCAAAGCCTGTGTGCTCGGGATCGAGCCGAGCGCCGCCGCATCGGGCTGCCGGCGTTCGCGACGTAACGGCCTCCTTTGCCCCCGTTTGGCCCCAATCTGGATCCCCCGCTTCCTTCTCACCTGTTTTCCCCTCGTCCTCATCCCTTTTGCAGCACGGAGCAGCCCCGGTGACTACCCCCAAAGCTCCTCCGTCGCGGCTTCTTCATCGCCGGCGAACAGGGCCTCCCTGCCAGCTGCCTCCACCTCCTCCGGAACGACGCCTCAGCCTCGAGCCTGTTCCCACATTCTCCTGCCATCGTCATGCCCCGCACCGCCGCCGGTGAGCATTGCCATCCTTTGTCTAGAGGTGGGACCCCCGTGTCATCCCCACACCCCTCTTCCGCGCCCTCGCTCTTGCTGACGCTGGGGCCCGCGCGTGTCAGGTTTGAACCTGGCTGCGCACGCGCCCGCAGCTCAGCTAGGCCGGCCTGGCCGGTTGTGCCCGGTACGGCTGGGCATTCGTCCCAAGGCATTGAGGCCTTTCCCTTTTTTCTTTTTCTATGGGTTTTCCAAAAATCCCACAAGATTAAATAAAAATCCAATTCAAAATATTCTTCCACCTAAATTCTTAAATTAATGCATAGTATTTAATAGTGCCTTTTGTATAAATTTTGAAAAAAACTTTAATGCACTCTTTTATTTTAAAACCTATTTTAGGCATCTTTTTGCCTGTGTTTAATAATTTTCAAAAATATTTTTCACAAAAAAACCTTGAACAAATATTTTTATTATAGTTTCTAGTATTTACCAGAATAGGGTAACATTTTAATAGTAGCTTTGTGTGCTCTGTTTTTGTGTGATGCTTATTATTATCGCTATTTATCGCAATGATAGATTGCACTATTGACGAGGGAGTTGGACTCAAAGACTTTGAAGACCCCGAAGACTTTGTTGAGCCAGGCAAGCAGCCCTTTGACCATGTTAAGAAACCATTTTTATTTGCATGGAAAATAGCACTTTACTTTCGTTATATTTGATCATGTGGAGTAGTGACCACTTCGGTAGGTTGCTTCCAATACTTTTGCTGTTGACACTTGCATCATGCATGACCCTACCACCTTATGAGGGTTATGCGGGTGGGTGTAGATAGGATGCTAGTAGATGCTATGCAAGTGAGTTCGGGATTATGCATGGTGATGGAAATAAAGAGGTGATTTCAAAGACTTTTCGAAAACCCCGTCGGGTGCCACTAATGCCCGAGGGAGATGATGACGAGTTGGGTGGACACTTGAGAAAGAAGTGGTTTGCCGGAACAAGTTGAGGGTGTATTTTCAAAAATGGATTAGATTTAAGATTTGTCGACCATCCCAACCTTACATGCGCAACCACGATACCCCTTATGGGACAGGGCTTTGTTGATTACCTTGGTGGGTACTAGCAAGGAGCACGCATTACTAGTGGCAGGAGTGGCGTGGTCACTCTCGATATGGGGTCGTGCCAGTATGGACGATCATGCGCTGTCTTCACACGCACCGAGCACATTGTTGCGTGCCCTCATGGATGATACGTGTGATGTATATCATGAGGGATGGCACCAACGAGTGGACTCTTTGTTAAGTATCGCTAGGGGAAAGGAAATGTTCGGGTGCTTACCTCGGGTATGTTAAATACCGCGAGTCGTGGATGACACGGAAGTTCCCCGAGTCTTGTGGGTAAAGTGTGCAACCTCTGCAGAGTGTAGAACTATTCGAATAGCTGTGTCCACGGTCAAGGATAGTTGGGTGGTGCTACTTAGACTATGTCCAGATGTTTTCGCAAACTTGGTGTGTGTGTATGTGCGGGAGACTGGAGGAAGATACTTGAGACAAGTCCGAAGACTTGATGTGATGAATGAACATGAGATGTTCAACCCCTGCTTATGATGATATCTGTAACTTGTTCATATGGATATCTGCCAACTGTTGATGCATGCTTACACATAGTTACTTGAACATGACATTGCATTTAAAATTAGCTTTCCGAAAAATACCTACTTAGTGCTATATCATGCATCATTATTACCTTGTTCCACAACTTGGGTTGCTTGCGAGTACATTCAAAGTACTCATTGGCTTGCCACTGGTTATTTAATTGGCCAGGCATGGAAGAACAGGAGTACGGTCAAGAGTTCGTTGGTGACGAACATGCGAAATAGGATGATTCCCAGTCAGAATGCCTGTAGGTTTAAGGCAGATGGCAATTAGTTCACGCTTTTGATCAAGATTTCTGTTGCTCGTTAAGTTTAAGTATTTGGCCCTTGTGGCCCTACCTATGTAAGACTAGACCTTCAAGGTCTTTATTTGTGTAAGACTCTAAATGTGGATGTAAGACTCTTGTTATTCAACTTCTGTGTGTTCAGTGAGCATTGATCTCTGGGATCACTGTACACGTGCAGTCGATGATCACGACTTATGAGTCGGGGTCCCCACACGAATGTAGTATCGGTTGCACCGAATAGCTAGGGTTTGGTTGAGTCTGTCTAGGGTTTGGCACCGAGTGTAGAATGTTGGTTACAATGATTTTGAGTATTTGGCTTTGGACAAACTTTGGTGGGAGAGTTTGTGTGTGTTTTTGGTGACTATCACTTGTGCATGTATGAGCATTTTGTTCACCAACAAAACCTTACCCCCTTTTAATAGTACTAGACGACCCATTACGCCAATGGCGCAAAGGGCAAGAGGGAGACAAGTATAGTGAGAATATTCAGACACCCAAGTGTTTACTGTTGCTACATAGATGCTTAGTTACAATGTGATATACAAGAAAAGTAAATAGAAAGAGATGCATTATATAGGTGGTATGAAGAATTGAACAACACACAAACCCATTGTTAAACTCTTCATAGTCGTTTTCATTGCGCAGAGCAGAAATTCCTTCGATATCATCGTCGAGGTTCTAGTAATACTTGTTTCTCTGCTCGAGTTCAAACTCAGATTGTGTAGTTGTATCACTAAGATAGTCAGCAACATATTTTACCTGTGATAAAATATAATTCAGATAATTGTCTTTGGATGTTGATCCGGTTGTGAAGTTGGTATTTATTATATGGTATAGTTCCTTCGTTGCCATGCGATAAGCTCTTGCTAAAATAATCTATTGTTCCGTTTTTCTCTTTGTTCTGATGCTCTAGAGAGTTACATTTTTTCTCAACCAGTTGTAATTTGTCGTAGTTTAGAAGATGGCAGTAGGAGAAGTAGATGGAAAGAGAATGCAATTGTAGATTATATATGCATCTACTATCTCTTATGCACCAAGAAAATAGCATATTAACATGTATGAGCATGCACAAATTGATTATTCAGGTGTTGATTAGGAAGCACACACGCAATAAGGATTGATAACTCAATCAAGGAAGAAACTTCATTTCCTTAATAGCATTTGGCAGATTAAGCTATATAATAAAAAATGAAGTACCATCAGGCTAATCTCTAATTTATAGTGAACTAATAGAAACACATTTTACACTACCCGCACACTACTATTACTGTAAATTTTGAGTAGGATTTGTAAGTGGATGTTTATCTACTGCTGCACTCAAGTTAACTTGAATTAGGTCGGCTGAATCGGATATTTCTGCCATTGCCATGAATATATCAATAGGGCATGCATACTGTATTGACACTTCTGCTTCAGAATTAAAACTTCTTTATCTTTGATCATGCTCTAGGAAAAAGTATTAAGGGAAGCCATCTATGAGGATAAATAAATGACCAAATTTAGAAGTGGGTGTTTCAGATACCTGTCGGCAATGATATCACCCGGTCTCTAAAGAACACATCCAAATCATCCTGCTATCTTGCTACATGTGGACACCCCAAGCCTAAAATCCTCAATGCTCCATCCAACCTCTACATGTGTGGGGACCCCGACTCATAAGTCGTGATCACCGAATGCACGTGTACAGTGATCCCAGAGATCAATGCTCACTGAACACACATAAGCTGAATAACAAGAGTATTACATCCACATTTGGCGTCTTACACAAATAAATACCATGAAGGTCTAGTCTTACATAGATAGGGCCACGAGGGCCAAACACTTAAATAGAACAAGCAGCAGAAATCTTGATCGAAAGCGTGAACCCATGCCATCTGCCTTAAACCTATAGGCATTCTGACTGGGAAGCGTCCTAGTTCGCATGTTCGTCACCAACGAACTCTTCAACATACTCCTGTTCTTCCATGCCTGGCCAATTAAATAACCAGTGGCAAGCCAATGAGTACTTTGAATGTACTCGCAAGCAACCCAAGTTGTGGAAGAAGGTAATAATGATGCATGATATAACACTAAGTAGGTAATTTGCGAAAAGCCAATTTTGAATGCAATGACATGATAAAGTAAATAAGTAAGCATGCATCAACAATTGGCAAATATCCATATGAACAAGTTACAGATATCATCATAAACAGGGGTTGAACATCTCCTATTCATTCATCACCTCAAGTCTTCAGACTTGTCTCAAGTCTCATCCGTCTATCTCCCACGCACACACACTAAGTTTTTACAAAAACATCTAGACATAGTCTAAGCAGCACCACCCAATTGTCCTTGACCGTGGACACAGCTATTCGAATAGTTTTACACTCTACAGAGGTTGCACGCTTTACCCACAAGACTCGGGGAACTTCCGTATCATCCACGACTCGCGGTACATTACATACCCGAGGTAAGCACCCGAACAATGCCTTTCCCATGGTGATACTAAACAAAGAGTCCACTCGTTGGTGCCATCCCTCATGATATACATCACACGTATCATCCATGGGTGCACGCAACGGTGTGCCCGGTGCCTGTAAAGACAGCGCATGGCCTTCCACTTCTGGGACGACCCCGTCTCGAGAGTGATCACTTCACCCTCGCCACTAGTAATGCGGGCTCCTTGCTAGCACCAACCATAGTATTGAACAAAGCCTCATCCCATAAGGGGTATCGTGGTCGCACATGTAAGGTTGGGACGGTCGACAAATCTTAAATCTAATCCGTTTTTGAAAACACACCCTCCACTTGTTCCGGCACACCACTTCTTTGTCAAGTGGTCACCCAACTCATCATCATCTCCCTCGGGCATTAGTGGCACCCGAAGGGGTTTTCGAAAAGTCTATGAAACCATTCTTACTTTCCATCACTATGCGTAAATCCCAACTCACTTGCGTAGCATCTATTAGCATCCTATCTACAGCCACCCGCATAACCCTCATAAGGTGGTAGGATCATGCACGATGCAAGTGTCAATGGTAAGAATATCGGAGGCAACCCACCGAAGGGGGAATACCGCATCATGATCAATCATCGAAACAACAAGTGATATATGTCATGCATGAAAAATGTTTCTTAACATGGTCAAAGGGCTGCTTGCCTGGCTCAACAAAGTCTTTGGGGTCTTCAAAGTCTTCGGGTTCAACTCCCTCGTCAATAGCGCAATCTATCGTCGCGAATAAAAGCGATAAAAATAAGCATCACACAAAAACAGAGCACATAAAGCTAGATTTAAAATGCTACCCTACTATGATAAATACTAAAAGCTATACTAAAAATATTTGCCTAAGGTTTTATTGTGAAAAATATTTTGGAAATTATTAAACAAAGGCAAAAAGATGGGTTTTAAAATAAAACAATGTATAAAACATTTTTAAATATTTTTACAAGTGGCACTAATAAATTTTATGGAATATTTCAAGATTTTAGGTGAAGGAATTTTGGACATTGGATTTAATTTTGCCCTGTGGAATTTTTGGAAAACAGAGAGAAAAAGAAAAAGAAAAAGAGAGGGGGGAGGCCTCTGTGCCTGGGCCAGCGACGGCCAGCAACTGGGCCGGCCCAGCTGGCCAGCCAGCCAGCCTCGTGCGCAGCCAGGTTCAAACCTGACGCGCGGGGCCTGGCTGTCGGCGACCGTGAGGGGGGGAGAGAGAGAGAGCGGGAAGGGGAGAGAGAGAGGCCGACAGGTGGGACCCCCTGTCGGATCCTTCTCCCTCCTCGGGGCAAAGAGGGGAGGCGCTCACCGGCAACGTGACAGGGCACGACGACGGTAGGCTATGGCGGGAATGGGCCCTGGGCCGAGTCGCTGTTCCAAGGGAGGTCGAAGGGGCGCCGGAGGTGGTCAGAGCCGCCGCTGGCGAGCACCCGCAGCGGAGGTAGCTTCGGGAGGAGGATGCGCTGGTCACCCTACGCATCAAACAAAGGGGGAAAGGAGGGGAACGGGCCAGGGAGTTGAGGGGAACCCAACGGGACAGGAATGGGGGCCGGAGAGGGGAGGCACCCGAAGATCGATGGTGGTGCCACCGCAGGGGAGTTTCGGCTGATCTAGCGCACGGGCTTCGGGGAGGACGAGTTGGTGGCGTAGGGCCGCTCTGGAGGAGTAGGAGTGTCAGCAGAAGGAAGGAGAGGCCTTGGAGGTGGCTTAAATAGCCAACCCCCGGCCCACCATGGACGCGTGCGCCGACGACGATGTAGGCAGGGGCTACAGGCCTCGGGGGTCTGCGGTGATGGGTCAGGGGTGGTCCTGGGCGATGCCTAGGACCAGCGGGAGGGAGAGAGAGAGGGTGGAGGTAGGCCCTAGCGCCCGCGCGTGCGAGCTCGCGCGTTGGACGGCTCGGGCGGCGTCGGGCACGCGCGACCAGGGGCGAGAGAGAGCCAGGGAGGAGGGGGCCAACGTTTTGGAGGGTTACGGACATCGAGGGAACCTCGGGGGACAGCTTCCCCTATCCCAAGGCTGTCGGGAGCCCTCGGGATGCTCCTGCTACAGTGCGGACATGCACTGTAGCGCGCTCCAGAGCATGTCTTTGGCATGCCATGGCATGCTTGCGTGCTCTGGACGCGCCCCTGCATGTCCACTAGCTCCTGGATGATTAGGAGATGCTCTAGGAGCTAGGGGGAGGCTAGAGGAAAAAGAAATGGGGGAGGAAGAGGATAGAAATGTCCCTGCCATGGTGAAATAGAGGGGTAAATGTGGGTTTTACCCCACTTACCCAATGAGCCTTAGCTAGAGAAATTTACTGGGGGTGAAAGGCAATACCAGATAGCTGTGGTAAAATTTTGGAGGCAAGGGAAATATTAGAAGTGGAGAAAATAATGGTTTCTAGAATTGACCAGATGGTGTTTGATGGAGATTAGGGCAAGCAATTGGACTTTTCTTGCCATGAGATTTGACAGGATCAAATGGTGGTTAAAAATAGGGCTGACCACCAAGTTTGAGATGGTTTGATGAAAGTTCATATTGTAACTTTGTGGAAACCTAGAAATCAAAAGATTCTGGTTCTTGTAGATATAGTCATGCTAAGCTATTACCCTTGATGCACCACTTAGTGGAGCATCATTATTTGGTGATTAGAGCATGTCCACAAAGTTTGGGGTCAAGGGGAGAAACTTCACAATGTAAATTTGTTCACATTTCAATCTGGACAGGAAGTGGTTTGGACTAGTTTGATGCATCAAAACAACTTGGATTGAGGTGGAACTTTGTAATATCATCACCTATGACAGTTTTGACTTGCTGGAATTTTCTTGAAATTTATTGAGAATATTTCTTATAGAAATATTTCAAAAGCTTGATTTGAACAGAAAGGGTTTTGAGGGGTTTTGCCCATGATTTGAACATGCCCATGTGTTGAAACTCATATATATGGAAAATATATGTCCACTGAGTTTCCTTAAATTTTCTCAAATATTTTGAAAGCATTTAAATAATTTTTCCCTATGAAAAACCATTTCTGGTCTTAAGAAAACGCCTTTAAATAAAATATAAGAATAGTCTTTAAAATTAATATTTGGTGGTTTTGAAAAGTCTTATATATAATAGGTTTGAAGTAAAGCCTTTGGGGAAGAAGGATCCACCCAATTTGAGGACTTGCAGTGCAAACCTCATTTCAGGGTTTTTGAAAACTTAATTTGGATAAATCCTTTTTGGTCAAGATAAAATTTGATAAAAATAGTTTTGGGCACTATTCACATGGCATGATCATTGGGCAAGAAGTTTTGGGTCAAGAAAGATGAATATAAATAGGGATAGAATCTAAGAGTGCCATATACCACAATCACAAGCAATCAAGCAACAATTCAAGCAAGCACAATCATTGAAAAAGTTTTAATTGGCTCCAAATTTTATAAATCCAAATGTAACAAGGTGACACAAACACAGGGTGTGACAGCATGGCAATAAGGCAAAACCAAGATCGATGTCATGATAAAGCTTTCCAAAAAAATAGTGTTCTTAACTAACGAATTACAAAAATCGATACAATTTTATATGAACAATTCAGGATCAAACCCTTTAGGCATTTGAACTAACATGTCTATCCCACAAAACTAAAATGCGTTGAACCTTGGCTCCGATAGAACATATTTCATGACAAAACAATCATGAAACTCTAGCAGGTGACTACGGAAGATTGTAATTAACCAAAAGAAGTAAAAGATTATATTGTATCCGACTAACCGAATAACCAAGCAGACTAACATGATGGAGAGGCAAACACGGCATCAGGTACATTGACAGTCACAACTAGCGACGCTTGTGTGGAGAGGTGTGATCGCTGCTACCAGTACAACAATACACGTCATATTGCGGCTCGAACGTTCTCATCTTTACATTGAATTAGATTATTTGCCCCGTGTTTTCCTTTTCCTATAGATAATATGCCCGTTTTAATTACTATGATCATTCTTTTTATCCCCTTTTCACCATGCAAAATGACTCTACTGCCCGTATGACAAATTTGCAATTCTATCCTAATCACCTTCCTTCTTGTTGACTGTTTTTGTTGACTGTCTTTTTTGGCAAACTTGAGGCCATCAAAGAACACTGCCCTGCATTATATTTCAAGATAACCGAAAATAAATCTCACGAAACAGTATAGATCATACCAACACATGCAGTACAAATTAGTACTAAAGATAATATTATAACCATGTCATTGTGAAAAGAGCCACACATCTTGAACACCTATACACACATGTCGCGCATGTCACACCAGAAATCACCACGTGGTTGATTGTTGGTCTTGCTTCCATCGACCGGTTCACCCCATCCCGTTCCTCTCCCCACTGTATATCCTACTTAAGCGACAAAGCGACAAGGCACCATCGACCAGTTCACCGCGGCCAGCCTAGCTTGTAGTTTGTTGGCGAGCATATGTCGCTGCAGCCCGGAGGCGGAGCAACTCCCGAGGCTGCTACTCCATCTGCATCTCTGCGGTCCGGCAGCTTGGAGGCGCAGTGGCTCCATCTGCATCTCGACGACCCGACAACTGCTGCTGCAGCTCGGAGCTTTGGAATCATCGGATGGCACCGCCATTGCTCATATCAGCGAGCCTAAATCCTTGCAGTTGCTGGTGTCGCTTCCTGCCGTGGGTGGCGTCTGGTGACTTTCCATGGCAAGGGAAGCTCCAGGAAGACCATGGAGGCCGTTGTTGCCGCTCAGGTAAAAACTAACCTCCTTCGGTGTTTGATGAATCCGTAGACTTTTTTTGTGAGCTTGTTGCTACTATGCTAATAGTCATGTCTCAAGGGCAGTGTTCATACTTAGCCGAGTGATTCAACACTGGAGTACTGATCAGCGGCTAGGACTGCTCCAATAATCGAGCTGAGCATATACATATATTATGCTATGCATCATGACATATGCACATCCTTGGAATTGTTGATATGTATGTACCATTGCTAGCAGCCGAACAAATAAGCATTTTAACATAAGGGCATCACACAATTACTTACAAAATCCAAATAATAAAACTATGCTAGCTTTGCAGTTTTTTTCATGCATCATCTGAGTTTACTGTACTTTTTGTGCAGCAGCAACCTGAAGCCGAAAGAACACAAAACTGTACAAACCAAAATAAAAACATGTCCACATGCCTAATAACTTTGAAAGTCTGAACCCTACTACAACAGTTCAAAAAGCCAATAGTCAGAAAAGTCTAATTAAGGTACTGATATAAGGTACTTAACTGGGCATACACAATATCTAGGATTAAAGAATTTTGATAAGATGCCAAGGGTTCTCCAGTCTATAAATGGCACTCACCTGAACACTAAAGCCATGGTTGTCATTGCATAGCTCCAGACTAACTAATAAGGGCATAACCAAGAGATATATGCATTAGTGCATGAACGAATAGAAAATAGAATACGCCTATAATGTCCCATGCTATATGCGCACCAAATCAGGGCAACAGAAGACCACCCATATGAAAAACAAAACTATGTGAGTATAAATTTTCAGGAAAACGATAGAATGGTGAGATACAATGTGTAATAGGGATTGTAAGCTCGGATATGTACATTTGAAGAAATAGATGATTAAGAAAGGGGAACATGCAATAAAATTCGAAAAGTAGTAATTTTAGCTCTGTAACAGAGCAAGTACAAAAATGTATTAGTTGGCATTTCGTCCGGATGGCGAATTGTCTGGGAAAAAGTGCAGTCGGTACAGTGTTGGTGTTACTTTCTTGCACAAGCCCAGCTTGAAGAAAGGGGGGATATGACCATGGATGCTGCGGAACATACAAATTGCAGCAAATAATTTATTAGGAAGAATATTACGCCGTAGAATAACAATGCAATACATGTAGTTAAATCTACCGATTTTTCGCATATAGAAATATTTTCCTCCGCTCCTTTACAATCATTTGTCAACACACCTTTTGTCAGTATGAGCAACCAACATAAACTAAACGGAATTGTACAAATATAGGTAGGATAGTAAATCCAAATAAGTGAATGAATCAGCACTACAACCTATATCTTGGTATTGATAAGTTATGCTACATAGCTCCATAGTATTTGAAGTTGTACAACAACACTCTATAATGTAAACATCAGACCCCTAATTATCTTTCTAGAAACCTGCAGAGAGTTTGTAATCTACAACTGTGTGACTACAACCGGCAAATATTATTATGCTTTTACTTTAGAAATAATAATTGCATGTCCAGACAGAGTATGGCCATGCACGGATGGTGCTGCACCTTCACTCTGAACCAATGCCAGTAACTGAAGAAATAGGAGACCAGTTGCATTGTGTGTGCGTGCAGTTATCTGTAATACTGAGTACAGCTAAGAATAGAACCAGCAAATTAAGAAAAAATTGGACCCTCTAAGAATAGTTAATCCAACATCAAATGGCACAAGCTGACATATGCTGAAATTAGAGACACGGTAGAAATATTTAGAACATATGTTGTGTAGACCAATAAACGAATTTCTCTGCTCGTAATTCATATCGAAGAAATACATAACTAACAATTTGTGCACCCACAAGCAACACATGCAGGTCAATTCCAGATATTTGAATGTACCTAAGCAAAATATTCCATGACAATCTTTATGAAATTTAGACCATATGCTGGTGAGCTTAGAGCATTACTTTCTGCATTTCCGGGGCAAAAGGAATGTGGACTCAGCCGGCAGCCGAACACCGGAGAATAAGACTTCAGAATAAGATCAATAATTTGTATGTACTGCCCAAAGAAATTTGTAGCTGCAACGGGAGGTTTGTGAGCAAATGAACATGCGGTTAAAGTGGCAGCATAAAAAAAAACTTGTGTTGACTATAGCTGCTTTGATGCACTAAGGGTGATTCAACATCAAAGATAAGTTGTCTCGCTCATTGGTGTATTCACAGTTGAACAAATTACATGTGAATCGTAAAGAAAAATGCACAACTTGTGTCCTAAGTCAGGTTTATCTCACCTTCTAGCACAGGAAGATGTCATCTGGACAATAGCAGATAGATCATTCAGAAGTTCAGATATATTGGTACAGTACTTACTATTTAATCCCCATCAACAATGTATCTTTATCTTGTACATTCACCTCCTTGAACCTGCAACAAATCCAGAAATTAAATAAGGCCGAGTAAAGAAAAAAATATGTGGAAGACCGAAAGAGTGTAATATTTCAACTAATTAGAAAGAGATACTGAGACAAAAGATTTATCGATGTACAACCTTGAAATCCCAAACTTAAAATTGTGTCCGAAACATAAACGTATCACATATGCTTTAATCCATTGCCCCAAGAAAAAGGCAAAATGAATTCAAACTATGTACCTCCATGAATCGGTCGTGATTGGCACCACATCAACAGTCCATCGCATCCTCGCCGCTGGTTACCAGTCTTGCATGTCAACGCACTTGCATCATTTCCTAACATTTTTGCCTCTGTATGGGGTGGCGCCAACATCAGGGCTCGATGTACATGTCCAATCATCTCACCTTGATTGGAACAAAGATGACACAAAAGCAGTAGGGATATTTAGACCCGTACTTGAATCTAGTCATACAGGGGACAAACAAATCAATACCTAAGGCTCTTGCTTGAAAGTTGGGGCTTCCATTGTCGCCACAAGCGGGTGCAATAGGAGCTTAATTCCCATCACAAACATGAGCTCAGCACGGATAAGATATTTTCTGTGATCCAAACGGATTCTTTTCTCTATAATAAAACAATGAACTAATAAGTCTCAATGGATGACTACTATTTTTAGCAGGTTCACAGAGGGAAAGACGAACCTGGTTTGACAGGTGCTTTTCTGGAACAGTTCTATGCAGGGAATGAAGATACTCGAGTGGTTTGCGATGCTCATGGCAAAGCGCTTGGACTGCAGACATGGCTACCGTTGGCATCTTCAGTGGTATCTAATTCTTATTTTTTAATTGTCACTTTCTGCAAACAAGGAGTAAAGTTGTCAGCATGATATATATTTTGGTGTTTTAGTTGGGATGGTTCATTGGAAAGTGTGAGTATATTTATAAACCTAAAACATGCTCATGTGATTTTGATGCACAAGTTTTCACATTATTTAGAGACCCAGAGTTCAGTAATTGAAGTGCATAAGATTTTAGGCTACATCTATGGCACGCAGTATCTTGTATGCATAGGATTATTATTTTGCCTATGGATGTTGGTGTCATAATAAAATCTGAAACCAACTGCCATTTAACATAAACTCTCATATATATATACTGTGCAGATATTTTGTAAATATGTATTTGCCCACCAACCATTTACTTTCTGTTGGAACGAAGGTATTACTTGATTATCAATTTTTCAAATCTATATCATTGTTTTGCTGCAACATAACATAACGAGGCACTGTGTAGACATTTTGTAAATATGTATTTGTCCACCAGCTATTTATTTTCTGTTGAACCATAGATAATACTTGATATCAATTTTTCAAATCTATATCATTATTTTGCTGCAACATAACATAACGAGGCATCGCTATCTAGAAACCTAATTCCCATATCAACAGGGTTAAAGGGGAGAATGGTACGACAGTTGGGGATTGCAATTAGCCACATCAAATACATGTGCGTACATGTTCCTGCCACTGGCCTACCAAGGAAAGCAAAGACAAACCTGGGTGGGTTGAAACGGTTTGTAGGTTGGAGTCCGTACGGTGACGGCCTCCCGCAAAGAGATTTCTGGATCGAAGCCCCATCCGGCCTTGCACGCTCGCGGGTGCATTGCCATGGTACAGGGTGGCGACCGCACAACTAAGGAGAGCACGACCTCCCAAGAAGAGGCAGATCCATCACTCCATCCTAAATTGATAAAAAAGAAGAAGAATAACTCCAAACCAAATCAAGCATCGCTTTCACGTGAAAACATCGCATTACCTTTTTTTTCGAAAAGGAGGGTATCCCCCGGCCTCTGCATCTTACGATACATGTAACCACAACATCGCATTACCTGTATCTGCAATTGTTGTTATAGTAATCTGTGAGCCACGGGGACTCAACAATCTCATTTTCAAGGGTATCAAGACTATTAAAGCTTAATGTGTGAGGTATGGTTAAGTGGTGAGGCTGCAACAAGCGACTAAGTATTTATTTGGGTAGCTAACTTACGAATACAGAAAATAAAGTATGATGGTTTACGCATAACGGATGTGAACTAGAAATGAACACTAACTGATCCTGAACACCTACTTACGTCAAACATAACCCCACCGTGTTTTCTCTCGGATAAGGACTCACGAGAAGAGACAATTACGGTTACGCACACAGTTGGTGTATTTTATTTGAGCTTAATTCAAGTTATTATGACCGGGTGTTAAACAAAGTTTCTAAGTTTGCCATATAACCGTGAGCATGGCTTTTCGAAAGATTTAACCCTACAGGGGTGCTCCAACTCATCCATCATAAATTAACCACATGCAGCGGGAATAACCTCGACCACGGATCTCGTGATCTTCCTAGGCAATTCCACAGGAAATCCGCCACCTCGAGATAGCCCGAAGAAAATCGGAATTCCTCACTCAAGACGTTTGAGAAAGGTAAAACAAATCCAACAAGGCATCCCGGTGAGCCAGATCCGCATCTAGAGTTGTGCGCTCTCTATCCACGAGCATCATCCGTCTATGCAAAGTGGACGGTAGCCTGAAAATGCCTCGAGTTTCCTCGAGGTGGAACCACCGACTGCTAGGTATGTGGACCAACACTCATGAGGAGCACTGCCCCGGTTTGTTGATTAATTATCCACGGGGTCCGGAAAGTCCCTATGCAAGTTTTATTAGGTTGGCAAATGGTAAAACCAATGTTGAGCCTTTCTAGAAGAGTTTTATCTCAAAACGAAATCAAGGAGGTCCCCATAACAACCCCGAGCATGTTAGGAGCGCAAAATATGGAACATAACACCGGTTCACAAGTAACTAGGGCGACAAATATGGAACAAAACACCGAACAAAAGGCCAAGCCTTCCACCTTTTCTAACTATATATGTGCATTAAATTAAATAACAATAATATTGTGATATCAAAATGTTCATGTTGTCACATGGAGGCAAATGCACCTGCAGCTAGAAATGCTATAAGAAGGGCTGAGCAAGTGGTAACATAGACAAACAAATGTTTGCTGGGATGTGGAGGGGTTAGAGGCTTTTCATGGCAATATTGGGAGGCTTGACAAACAAGTGGTAGGTAGCGAGACATAACAATAAAAGCGGGACAACTATCATAGCAATGATAGTAGTGGTATCCAGGGAAATGTGTTATCTTGTCTGAGATCCCACTCAAAAAAAGAACGACTCCATGAAGAAGACGAGCCAACGTAGTCAACGAATCCTCACAATCTGAACGCTTTCGGAACTCTATCGAGAAGGAACAATCCAGAAACAACAATCAACACACGGTACATCACAACATATGCATGACATGATGCACAAACCAATATGATGCATGTCCATTTAATTATGCAAGGCACGACATGATAAGAACAACAAACAACTACTACACATTAAGTGAAGTTCAATATGCAACGAATTGCATATTGACGAAACTCCACACTTGAGTTACTTAGTTCATTCCCGTTTAGGTACACATCAACATTAAAAGTTGTTAGACATGGCAAGAGGTGAAGCACAAACAACTACATCACCTAGGCACTTTAAATGAGGCCGGAAGCAACGAATAACAATTGCGGAACGACCTCATATGCAAATTATGAATTTGGCCCAGATCTAAACTAAATATGTTTTATATTTATTAAACATGAAAATAAAGTGAGGCATGAGATTCTACACGTTTTTCTAGTAAAGTTACATATATAAAACATTTGCATTGGAGCTACTGTTTAAAAGATATTAAACAATTCATTTTAGCATGACATTTACGAAAATACATGATAACAGCAAGTTAAACATTTTAACCACATGTGAGAGTTGGATATTGTGAATCTACACGAAATTCTAGTCATTTTACATATATAAAGTTTTTACATGTGATGCACGGTCGAAAAGTTATTAAATGCATGAAGGTTGGGTTTTTTTCTGCAATTCTGAAAATCCTGGAATAATTAGTAAATTCGTGGAGACTTAAAAAAACCCAAACATGGGCCGAATCCTGCTGGCCCAACAGTGCACAGGGACGCATGATAACAAAACAGCACGCAGAGCGGGGCTTAGCGGGGTGGCTCACCAGAGGGCCACTCGGCCGACGGATGCGGCTGGCTGGGCCTTGCGAGCGTGTGGCCCACACGGAGCCGACCGAGCGATGTTGGCCACGACGGGGCTCACGCGGGCGCTCGCCTGGATCGGGGCAGTCAACTCCCTCCTCGACAGGAAGCAACGGCGGCGACGGAAGGCCGTCGACGACGCATCCGAGCATGGAGGCCGGCAGGGGACTTCGGGGACGAGGAGATCCGGCCGGCGGCGAAATCTTGGGGCGGCAGCGAACTCCTGGGCGGTGCCATGGCGGGGTAGGTGCGGGGTGCTGCAAGCGTTGATGGGCAGAGGGGCTGGCGAGGCGGGGTGCACTAGCGGCGGGGCGAGACAGGGGCTTGGGGTCCCTCGGGCGCCATGGGAGGAGCGCAAGGGAGCTCGGCTCCAGGCGGAGGTTGGGCTTCGGGCGCAGGCGGCGATGGGGTTCGGGCCTCGGGCGGGCCTCCAGATGGGCTCTACCGGGCCGCGGCGGCTAGGAGGAGAGAGGAGGCATGGGTGGAGGCTGGGTGGCACGGAAAATGAGGCAGGGATTAGGGTTTTTCATTTTAGGCACGGTAGGGGTGTTTATATAGGGAATGGGGGCTAGGTTAGGGGTATTTCATCCGTTTTCAGACCGTGCGATCTCGATCGGACGTCCGAAAGTGGAGGGGGCTAGCTAGGAGGGCTAGTGGACTGTGTAGAGGGGTTGGGCCAAGAAGAGAGGGAAATGCGGCCCATGACACAAGGTTTTAAACACCGGAAAACGACCGATAATAACCCAATGACCGCACTGCTAAGACTGACCGATGAGGTATCAAACGACCTCAGAATGTGACGAAATTTGGCACGCGGTCTATCTACACTATAATAAGACCGCACTCCGAATCTTGATCCAATCCGAGAATATTTTCTGCACGCTTTAAATACGGTTTTTTAACGATGCCGCGGGCGCGTGCGTGTGTGTGGTTAGTCTCGAAATGGTCGATGATACAAAAGAAGAGAATCGGCAACTACGACGGATGCAATTTTCGAAAACGAGTGATGATGTTATGCATATGATGCAAATGAGGCAATGAGGAATGCGACAACCAAGCGAATCACACGACGAGAATGGAAATAAAAGGGGAATCTCTGGAGCGTCGGTCCCGGGCTGTTACAACTCTCCTCCACTACACAAGGATCTCGTCCCGAGATCTAGAATGAGAAGGGGAAGAGAAAGAGAAAGAGGTAAACTTAGTTGCTTCTTTGACAAACGAGTGAAACCAATGAAAACATGAAGGTTGGAAGAGATGAAGAATGACATGGGAACAAGCAAGAATTCACAAGAAATTTCAGCAGCACTTTGGTAGGATAGAGGGGCAAAAATTGATAAGAATGAAAAAGAACTTGAATAGATAACATAACACTCAAGTCAAATGAATAAGCAAAGAAAGAACATGATCTTAATCAAACGAGATGATGAGTTCAAAAGAGCAACACCACAAAGCCTCCGGAACAAAAGAGTAGAAGCTAGATCTTTAGAGAGAAGAGAACGGAGAAGAAAACGACAACTTCTACCACCATTGAATTTTAAAAGCATGGGTTGAACGGAGTTGTTGTAAAACCAACAACGAAAAGAATAGCTTGTTATGGGCTTATGGAAAACATCCCAAAATTATGAGGTGGCTACCTGCCACAACAGAAACAATTGATTGCTTGAGAGCAACAAGATATGCAAAACTTCTTTCACCAAGAGGAGAAGGAGGAAACTTGGATAATTAAAGACGCCATGATAGCAACAATCCTTAGGAAATTCTTTAGGTGAAATCCAACCCAAGATATCTTCGAGAAAACAAGATGGGTTTACTTATCTTATTCTTGACAATTTTTCTTTGAGACTCCTCAAGAATTCAATAAAACCATCTCAAAAGACAATGGAGAAGGAATTAAACTTATAAATCCAAGATAGAGAATACTTGAGCACCTCCAACACAATCTTGAAAAACAATTCGGGAATAATTACATCCTTAACAAACCAGCATGAAGAAGCATCTTGAAGAACTCCGAAAACAAATTGAAAGGACGTGGATATCGCCTGGAGGGGGGGGTGAATAGGCGCTTTAAAATAATTACGGTTTAGGTTGAACAAATACTAAGAAAGATATACAACTAAGTGATAGCAAGATATATAACAAGAAACAATATGGCTATCACAAAGTAAAGTGCATAAGTAAAGGGGCTTGGTAAGAGATAACCGAGGCACGCGGAGACGATGATGTATCCCGAAGTTCACAGCCTTGCGGATGCTAATCTCCGTTCGGAGCGGTGTGGAGGCACAATGCTCCCCAAGAAGCCACTAGGGCCACCGTAATCTCCTCATGCCGTCGCACAATGCAAGATGTCGTGATTCCACTAAGGGACCCTTGAGGGTGGTCACCGAACCCGTACAAACAAGGTTGGGGCAATCTCCACAACTGAATTGGAGGCTCCCAATGACACCAAGAATCTTCACCACAATGGATTGTGGCTCCGAGATGACCTCAAATGCTCGGGGCAATCTTCACAACCTAATTGGAGACCCCGAAGCTTGCCCGGAGCTTTGCACCACAATGATTGAGCTTCGAGGCACCACCAAGCGTCTAGGGCGCCAAAGCACCCAAGAGGAACAAGCTCTAGGGTGCTCAAACACCCAAGAGTAATAAGCTTCTCAACTTCTCACTTCCACGTATCATCGTGGAGAACTCAAACCTATGCACCAAATGCAATGGCAAGGGCACACGGAGTGCCCAAGTACTTCTCTCCCAAATACCACCAAAGCAACTAATGCTAGGGAGGAAAATGAGAGGAAGAACGAAGAACACAAAGAACTCCAAGATCTAGATCCAAGGGGTTCCCCTCACTTACAAGAAAAGTGATTGGTGGAAATGTGGATCTAGATCTCCTCTATCTTTCCCTCAAAAAGGAGCAAGAATCATTGGAGGGATTGAGAGATAGCAAGCTCAAAGAAGGTTAACAATGGGGGGCAAACACGGGCTCAAAGGATAAAGTCCATTGGATAAGAAGACCCCCTTTTATAGGTGGGGAAAAATCCAACCGTTATCCTCACAGCCCGCACAGAGCGATACTACCGCTCCAAGGAGCGGTACTACCGCTAGGGCGGTAGTAACCCTTTGAAAAACAACACCGAGGAGGCAAAAGGCCAGTAGAACCGCCGGAGCGGTACTACCGCTTGTCCTCACGGTACTACCGCTATGATAGCGGTACTACCGCTGTGGGTAGCGATACTGCTGCTTGCGAGCGGTACTAAAAAATTACATCCGTGCCTACCATGGCTAGACTTAACACGAGAATTTGGTCCGGAGTGGTAGTACCGCTCTTGGAGCCGCGGTAGTACAGCTCCGGAGCGGCAGTAAAAAATTACATCCGCTCTAGCCGCGGTAGTACCGCTACAGCCTTTTAAGAACACCAAAACTGCCACAACTTTTGCAAACAGACTTCGACTTCAATGAAACAAAGTTTGATGGAAATGTAAATACATGGGCTAACACAATATTGATTGAAATTTCAATAAGAAGCAAATGAGAAAAGGCCCATAAGAAAATGGTGAGAACCCTTCCTCGAATAAGACCGGTAAAACTTCCAACACCGAAAATGCAATAGACGAAGCATAAGAAATCCGTTCTCGATGAACTAGAGATTGTCATGAAGATAACCATAAGCTCAAGAACCCACATAGAGAAAAGCCAACCAAGAACCAAGAAATATGATGATGCCAAGAATGCAATGGTTTGAGCTCTCAACGAACGATGCGATCAAGCTACTCACTTGAGAGCCCCCCTTGATAGTACGGCAATCGATCCTATAACCTGGTCTCTCAACTACCACCATGAGACCAGTAAAATAGAAAACCCTATCAAGGTCAAACCTTAGCCTTGCGAATAGTCCACTTGAGCTAGATGATGACGATCTTGACTTCCTCAAGATGGACAACCTTTCTTGAGTGTGTTGGCTTGATGAAGACTAGATGATTGCTCCTCCATACTCCACTATGGGTGAGCCACTCTTCGGCACATCTTCACAAGTCCATTGTTACCATAATGAACGGCGAGCCTCAAGCATGATCTCTCCGTGATGCTTCACTTGATCTTGCACATCGCAACCTTGATGACGATCTCCACTGGATGTCATCTTCCATGGGATGTATGGGATCTGCCTCTTGATGTAAGCCCATGGAAATATACCTAACCCCACAAAGAAATCTCACGTAGACCATGGGTTAGTACACAAAGCGTAATTTACAATGCTTACCACACCATGGGATCACTTGATCCCTCTCAGTACATCTTGTACGCTTTGTGTGTTGATCAACTTGATTCACTTTTTGACTTAGTATTGATCAACCGTGTATCTTAGCTTCTCTCTTCATAAAGATGATGTCTTGAAGGTAAACATGAATGCTTACACAATCTTCTTCTTCAAGACATGCTTGCAATAAGCTCAACTCCCACATGACCAATCTTTGGATAAACCTTGAATACCACCTTTGTCACCATATAAACTCCTTGAAACCCAACAGATGGACTTCAAGAAGTGCCTATGGACAAATCCTTCGAATATAACTCAAGGCAACTATTAGTCCATAGGGGTGTCATCAATTACCCAAAACTACACATGGAGAAATGTGCTCTTACACAAATGATGATCAAAGAATGAAGGTTGGGAAGAATGAGATGGAAGCCTTGTCATGATTTAGAAGAAGCTTCACGAAGAGATACTTGAGAAATCTTGGAACACCGGAAAAGAAAAGCTGAACAACTTAGAATCGAGAATTTGATATCATGAACAACTCTGGAAGAAGGATTTAGATCACCTTGACCAACAAGAATAAGAATTATGTTATACTTATCCTTCATCAAATAAATTGATGACAAGCAACGGATTTAGCATACTACTTATTCTTGTTGCAAAGAATTGAAGAGAAAGAGAGAGAGAGAGAGAGATCACAAACTTGAAGAAGTCTTGAACGAGAACACCGGTTGGAATTCGAAATGAACGGGGATACTACAATTGAATGGAGATACATGACATGAGAACGAAGAGATGACGACCCACCTAGAGAAATCTTGATCGAAGCACAAGAATAATTGAGATACGAACGAAGAGACAACAATTGAGGAGAATTTGAGAATGAAAGCTGAAAGCTGAGAACGAAGAAATCTTATGAAACGATGGCCTTCGGAGGATCGAGAAATGAAAACAATATGAAATGCACCGGATAGATATGAAAGGTATTACTCATGCTCGAAAACAATTTAAGAGGATAGCAGGAAGCTAAAACCACGAATCATCAAGAAAATGGACCAAGATTTAAGAGAACCACTCCTTCGGTCTTCAACGCAGAGAATGATGACGAGAAACAACATCTTGAATTGTTGAGGCACTCCGACACAATGAATAAGGAAAGGTTGAGCCAACGATGAAAATAATTCAAAGCGATCATGGAGAAGGAATATGACTATTGAAAATCATTCTTACATCATATTTGAAAAGAACTTGAGAACATCTCCGGAAAGATTATAAGAGCCAGGTAAGATCCTAGGGAAAAACCTGTGGGTTATGGGCCCACTCAAAGAAAACTCCGCTGAAACGATTGCTTAAAAAGAGAGATTGCGCTGGTAAAAATGAAAAGTTGAGGAGGTGAGAACCTCAAAATAATTGAAAAGATTTTTGAATGGAAACATGAATCTTCTGAGATATCTTCAGCACTCCGGATAGAATAGAGAGAGGTGAACAAGAGATGATTGAATAGGAACTTCCAACATGAAAATATTACCGAATGAAAAGGATATGATGAGCACCTAAAGCTTGAATTGAGTCCACCGGGAAAGAAAACAAGAACAAAGAACAATGAACTTGAAGCACTTGAGGACCTTGACAATGAATCGTGGATACGAAACAGAAGACAAAATAGCTTTAGCATCACATGAATAGAGAAGGCACTTGGATGAGATTTAATTGATGAAGAAAAAGGGCGGGAGGGTGGGGAAAAACAAAGATAACTTAGGATGGATGAAGATAACTCCGGAAAGAAACATGAGGACTGATCTTGCAAATATTGGAGATGACTGAATATCTTGAAGAGGAGCGCACCGGTTGAAACGAATTGATATGATAACTTGATTGGGCAAAAGAATTAGCATTCCCATAGAAATATGAGAACACTACTTAGGAAAGATATGAAATCACCACTTGACATCGAAGCAGAAAAATTACCTTATTCCAACAAAACAAAGGACGAGGCTTACAAAACAAGCGAGAACAAATACATGACAGAGATTCCGCTCGATATTTTTGTGGTAAGGTTCGCACGGGCTCGATCGTACATTGGATTGTCATATTGAAATGACGCTCGAATATGCTCCCTAGGCGTAGCAAACTACAAGGCTTGACGAAGCATATCTGATGACATATATCAAGACTGTCCTCTGTAAGAAAGACCATGAACAAACGAATCCACTAGATGTCGAACCCCAACATCACATCATGATATGTTGGAAGATAGCCTAGGTAACTACTTGAATTCCACCTAAGAACTCCTGAATTCTTCCAGTTATGCAATCGGGTCCACGGATACAAGAAGCAAAATCCATCACTCAACTCCTAATAATAATACTACGCTCCAATGTAACACATCCGTTAACACATAATCAGAGGTCTCGGAAACTCATCTACCTCAGACCCTCGAAAACACAACGATACCAAACATGGCAGTACCCCGGACGCCTCCCCAGTACTGGGTGACTCCGACCTAATCTCGCCACGAAAAGTATTGAAGTAATTTCGAACATCCTCCGTCCTGAGAAGGAAAATGAATGATAACGATGTGTCAAGAATCCCCTGGAGCTTAAAACTCCCCAGAAGAAATCAAGTCAGACAGGAGGCACCAAGACAGAACTCCGTCACATCGGCATCATATAGTTTCCAAAATACCCGCGTGATCCTAAATTTTTTTTGAGTGAGAAGAGGGTAGAATCAAAATTCCTAAGTCGTAATTCCTCACTAGAGCATAGAAAAGGAGTAAAAAGAATCCTACTCTCTGATATAACTAGACTCAAAATAGTTTTTACTAGACTCGACTTGGCCAAGCTCGATCAATCAAGGGGGCTCCTAGGTCGGTACAGGCTCTGATACTAACTTGTCACATCCAAGATGCGATCCTATCCTTATTTTGGCACGAGGGCCTCGACAGGGATAGAAGCGCATCTCGTCGTGTTGCAAAAATGGATATCATTACAAGTACATTTACAGAAGAGATGAGTATATGGAATTGGCATACACTCGCCACAAGCTACATCAATATCACATCAATACAACAACATACTCAAACATCATACAGAATAGCAAGGTCCGACTATAGACGAAATCCAATGATAAAATGACATCCATCCTTGATATCCCAGGCTACCGCCTGAAACCCATCCTAGATTGATGATGAAGAAGAAGAATAACTCCAAACCAAATCAAGCATCACTCTCACGTCAAAGCATCGCATTACCTGTACCTACAACTGTTGTTGTAGTAATATGTGAGCCATAGGGACTCAGCAATCTCATTTCCAAGGGTATGAAGACTGTTAAAGCTTAATGGGTGAGGTATGGTTAAGTGGTGAGGCTGCAGTAGCCGACTAAGCATATATTTGGGTGGCTAACTTACGAATACAGAAAGTAAAGTATGGTGGTCTACGCATAACGGACGTGAACTAGAAATGATCACTAACTGATCCTGAACACCTACTTACGTCAAACATAACCCCATTGTGTTCTCTCTCGGATAAGGACTCACGAGAAGAGACAGTCACGGTTACGCACACAGTTGGTGTATTTTATTTGAGTTTACTATGACCGGGTGTTAAACAAAGTTTCCAAGTTTGCAACATAACTGCGGGCACGTCTTTTCGAAAGATTTAACCGTGCAGGGGTGCTCCAACTCATCCATCATAAATTAACCACACGCAGCGGGAATAACCTCGACCACGGATCTCGTGATCTGCCTAGGCAATTCCACAAGAAATCTGCCACCTCGAGATAGCCCGAAGAAAATCGGAATTCCTTACTCAAGATGTTCGAAAGGTAAAACAAATCTAGCAAGGCCTCCCGGTGAGCCAGATCCGCATCTAGAGCCGTCCGCTCTCTATCCACGGGCATCATCCGTCTATGCGAAGTGGACGGTAGCCTGAAAATGCCTCGAGTTGCCCCGAGGTGGCACCACCGACTGCTAGGTAGGTGGAACAACACTCATGAGGAGCACTGGCCCGGTTTGTTGATTAATTATCCACGGGGTCCGGAAAGTCCCTATGCAAGTTTTATTAGATTGACAAATGGTAAAACCAATGTTGGGCCTTGCCACAAGAGTTTTATCACAAAACGAAAATCAAGTGGGTCCTCATAAAAACCCCGAGCATGTTAGGAGTGCAAAATATGGAACATAACACCAGTTCACAAGTAACTAGGGCGGCAAACATGGAACAAAACACCGAGCAAAAGGCCAAGCCTTCCACCTTTTCCAAGTATATATGTGCATTAAATTAAATAGCAATAATATTGTGATATCAAAATGTCCATGTTGTCACATGGAAGCAATTGCACCTGCAACTAGAAACGCTGTAAGAAGGGTTGAGCAAGCGGTAACATAGACAAACAAAGGTTTGTTGGGATGTGGAGGGGTTAGAGGCTTTTCATGGCAATGTTGGGAGGCTTGAAAAACAAGTGGTGGGTAGCGAGACATAACAATAAAAGCGGGACAACTAGCATAGCAATGATAGTAGTGGTATCCAGGGAAATGTGTCATCTTGTCTCAGATCCCACTCGGAAGAAGAACGACTCCATGAAGAAGACGAGCCAACGTAGTCGAACAAATCCTCACAATCCGAACACTTTCGGAACTCAATCGAGAAGGAACAATTCAGAAATAACAATCAACACACAGTACACCACAACATATGCATGACATGATGCACAAACCAATATGATGCATGTCCATTTAATTATGCAAGGCATGGCATGGCAAGAACAACAAACAACTACTACACATTAAGTGAAGTTCTATATGCAACGAGTTGCATATTGACGAAACTCCATGCTTGAATTACTTAGTTCATTCCTGTTTAGGTACACATCAACGATAAATGTTGTTAGACATGGCAAGAGGTGAAGCACAAACAACTACATCACCTAGGCACTTTAAACAACTCCAAAAGCAACGAATAACAATTCCGGAACGACCTCATATGCAAATTATGAATTTGGTCCAGATCTGAACTAAATATGTTTTATATTTATTAAACATGAAAATAAAGTGGGACGTGAGATTCTACACATTTTTCTAGTCAAGTTACATATATAAAACATTTGCATCGGAGTTACGGTTTAAAAGATATTAAACAATTCATTTTAGCATGGCATTTACGCAAATACGTGATAACAACAAGTTAAACATTTTAACCACATGTGAGAGTTGGATATTGTGAATCTACACGAAATTCTAGTCATTTTACATATATAAAGTTTTTACATGCGATGCACGATCAAAAAGTTATTAAATGCATGAAGGTTGGGGGGTTTTCTACAATTCTAAAAATCCTAGAATAATTAGTAAATTCGCGGAGACTAAAAATAGACATGGGCCGAATCCTGCTGGCCCAACACTATATAGGGACACATGATCACAAAACAGCGCATAGAGCAGGGCTTAGCGGGGTGGCTCACAAGAGGGCCACCGGGCCGACGAATGCGGCTCGTTGGGCCTTGCCAGCGTGTGGCCCACGCGGAGCCGACCGAGCGTTGTTGGCCATGACGGGGCTCACGCGGGTGCTCGCCTGGATCGGGGCAGTCAACTTCCTCCTCGATAGGAAGCAAAGGCGGCGACGGAAGGCTGCCGGCGGCGCATCCGAGCATGGAGGCCGGCGGGGGACTTCGGGGACGAGGTGATCCGGTCGGCGGGGCACCGGATTCGGCCGGAGGCGAACTCTTGGGGCGGCAGCGAACTCCTGGGAGGTGCCATGGCGGGGTAGGTGCGGGGTGCCACAGGCGTAGATGGGCGGAGGGGCCGGGGAGGCGGGGTGCACTCCAGCGGCTCTCCGGCGGCGGGGCGGCGAGGCACTGGCGGCGGGGGCGAGGTAGGGGCTTGGGGTCCCTCGGGCGCCATGGGAGGAGCGCGAGGGAGCTCGGCTCTAGGCGGAGGTCGGGCTTCGGGCGCAGGGGGTGGCGGGGTTCGGGCCCGGGCCCGGGCGGGCCTCTAGCTGGGCTTTGCCGGGTCACGGCGGCTGAGAGGAGAGAGGAGGCGCGGGTGGAGGCTGAGTGGCATAGAAAACGAGGCAGGGATTAGGGTTAGCCATTTTGGCAGGGAAGGGGTGTTTATATAGGGAATGGGGGCCAGGTTAGGGGTATTTCATCCGTTTTCGGACCGTGCGATCTCGATCGGACGTCCGAAAGCGGAGGTGGCTTGCTAGGTGGGCTAGTGGACTGTGTAGAGGGGTTGGGCCAAGAAGAGAGGGAAATGCGGCCCGTGACACAAGGTTTTAAACACTGAAAAACGCCTGATAATAACCCAATGACCGCACTGCTAAGACTGGCCGATGGGGTATCAAACAACCTCGGAATGCGACGCAATTTGGTAGGCGGTCTACCTACACTATAATAAGACCGCACACCAAGTCTCAACCCAATCCGAGAATATTTTTCACGCGCTTTAAAAACGGTTTTTAAACAATGCCGCGGGCGCGTGCGTGTGTGTGGTTGGTCTCGAAATGCTCGACGATACAAACGAAGAGAATCGGCAACTACGACGGATGCAAGTTTTTGAAAACGAATGATGATGCTATGCATATGATGCAAATGATCCAACGATGAATGCGACAACCAAGCGAATCACACGACGAGAATGGAAATAAAGGGAATCTCTATATCGTCGGTCCCGGGCCGTTACACTAGATGCTCATCACCATGGATAGATCTTGCGTGTGCGTAGGACATTTTTGTTTCCCGTGCAACGTTCCTCAACAAGGCCGCCCACCGCCACTCGGCGCCAACAAGGTGTTTGACAGAACGCCCACAAGGTATATATTGCTCCAAACTACACATTTTTACATTAATTTGATGTTTGTTGTTCATAGTTTTTATAGACTAGTTTAAATTCAATATTGTAGAAGGGTTCATCATATAATTCTTCCGGAGAAGAATTTGATATGGAAGAGGAAGAGGACCTTGCAATCATACTAGCTATGCACATCAATAAAAAACCAAAGCACGGTGGTTCGGTTATGGGTAGGCAGAAAATTTGGAGGGACAAGACCGATGCCGACAATAGATTGATGAGGCACTATTTTGTGGAGAATCCCACATACCCCAAGTCGTATTTCCGGTGCCGTTTTAGGATGAGCGTCGGGTTGTTCAGGCGCATTGGAGAGAAACTAGCGAGCCATGATCATTTTTTCAGCAAAGGCGGAACGCTACCAGAGAACTCGGGCATAACACCTTTCAAAAGGTGATAGCCGCTTTGCGTATGTTGGCATATGGTATTCCGGCTGATCTAGTTGATGATCACTTGGCCATGGGTGAGAGTCAAGCCATCATGTGTGTCAAGCGCTTTGCAGTTGGAATTGTGCAAGTGTTTGGCCCAGTGTATCTGAGAACTCCCAACGTTGAAGATGTCGCAAGGCTTTTGGAGATGAACAAAGCTCATGGGTTCCCAGGTATCTTGGCTCAATAGATTGCATGCATTGGAATTGGAAGAACTGTCTTAAGGCATGGCATGGACAATTCCACGGCCAACAAAAGGGTTCAACTATAATCCTGGAAGCGGTGGCTGATCAAGAGACTTGGATTTGGCATGCTTTTTTGGCATGTCAGGATCTTTGAATGACATCAATGTGGTTAATCGGTCACCACTCATCAGTAAGATTGCAAATGGTGAACTGCCACCGATACAGTTCATAGCAAATGGCCATACATACAACTATGGCTACTATCTTGCTGCTAGCATCTACCTAAGGTGGCAAACATTTGTGAAGCCATTGAAAAACCGCAAGGTAAGAAAAATCTTGATTTCCACAATGCTACGCGGCTGTTAGGAAAGATGTGGAGAGAGCATTTGGGATTTTGCAAGCCCAATTTGCTATTGTGAGAGGACCAGCTAGATTTTAGGATCAAACGATCCTTTGGTACATCATGCACGCTTGTGTGATCATGCATAACATGATCATCGAGAATGAACGTGGTTAAGATTTAGACTACTCTCAGTACGAGCTCTTGGGACATCCCGTGCGAGTGCGGTGTAGTGCTACGAGGGTGGGCCGATTTGTTGCTTCGTATCATGCTATTCGGCGACCCAAAGCGCATGATGATCTTCAGAACGATCTCATCGAGGAGTGGTGGGAATGGAATGGCCGACATAACGCATGATGATTTGATTATTTGATGTCGTATGTTTGATGTTGTATTGTTAAACTATTTGTTGTATTGGATAATAAACTATTTGTTTGAGATGTACTAATAAAATTTAACTATTTATTGTTGATTGTTTGATCTTTTGATTTATTTTTAGAGTACATATGTTGTAGGGCATGCCGTGTAATTGCAGTGTCTACTGGAGTGCCGTGCGTGCCCTAAAATATGATGCGACCGTTGGAGCCGACGCTCGACGGCGCGCTCAAAAACGCAAGCAGCACGCTACAAATCCGTTTTTGGACGACGAGCAAAGCACACCTGTTAGAGATGCACTAATAGAGTAAAGTCACAAAAAGAAATAGCATGTGTCTAGACATATCTAAGGCAAGTAATATGGATGAGTTAAACTTTTCTGGGCCCCTATCTAAAACAGAACTTAGATCAACTCTAACCGGCCGACCCATTTTGTCCGCCCGCATTCGTTTGGGTCGCCACGGAAAGAAAAGATGGCCCAACGCGCGGACCCAAATGGATGCGCATCCCAAATCGCGTCCGCTTGGCGTCTGCACTGACCCATTTCTGGCTTAAATTTGGGTCACAGGCGGACACAAAGCGGATGCTTTCTGCGTCCGCGTCGCCCGCCTATGTCCGGGCATACCCTTTGATTTGTCATCTTGATACCTATCCATCTCACTAGTTACTCCCCTCCCTCGTGTCGCCCCCGTGGGCGACCCGGGGGTAAACCCTAGCCGCCGTCACCCGAACCCCCCTCCTCTCCCCCCTTCTTGCTGCCGTCTATAGCACTGCCAGGCAAAGCCTGGCTGGTAGGGCCGCAGCGGGGCATCTCCACCCTTCGAGAATCACATCCGGCATAGGATGGACAGGTCGCGAGGAGGTGTCGGGCTACCATGGGGTACGTCGGCATGATGGGTGATGAGCGCGATGCGTCGGCGTCGGCTTTAATGTGCGTTGGCCGACCCAATCCATGCGGCGTGACGGCAATGGCTACGGCCCTATATTGGGCGGTGGCGGCTGCAGGTGTGGCACAGCCTGTTCCGAGAAGGGCGACAGCTGCGGTCGGTGTGCCATCGGGCATCGGATCGGCGGCGACGGCGTGGAGGCCATGGTGGACTTGTCGGCGGCGCCTCCGGTTAGATCTAATCTGGCCTGGGAAGCCGGTGGTGGTGGCCATATCCTCCATCGGAGGTGGTCATGTTGGGGAACGTTGCATGGGAAACAAAAAATTTCCGACGCACACGCAAATATATCCATGGTGATGAGCATCTACGAGAGGGAGAGTGGATCTACGTACCCTTGTAGATCGCTAAGCAGGAAGCGTTAAGAAACGCGATTGGTGTAGTCGAACGTCTTTGCGATCCAAATCGCCGAGCATCCCGCGATCCAATCACGATCCATCCCGATCAAGCACCGAACGGACGGCACCTCCGCGTTCAGCACACGTACAACTTGACGACGATCTCCACCTTCTTGATCCAGCAAGAGGGAGCGGAGAGGAAGAAGAGTTCTCCGGCAGCGTGACGGCGCTCCGGCGATGTTGGTGGGGCTATTCCGGCAAGGCTCCGCCTAAGCACTGTAGAAATCCCATCTAGAGGAGAAACTATGCACTATGAGGAACGGGTAGCACGTGGCTGAAATTCTAGTGCAAAAACCCTAAAACCTCCAGCATATATAAGAGGGAGGGAGGAGAGGCATTGGCGCAAGGGCCAAGCCTCCTTTGGTTCGGCCAAAGTGGGGAGGAGAGGAGGACTCCTCCTCCAATCCTAGTAGGACTAGGATTCCTCCTTTTTTGCCTTTTTCCACCTTTTTCCCTTTGGGCTTTTCTTCCCTACCCGCATGGGCCTTGTGTGGGACTTCCACCAGCCCACTAAGGGCAGGTATTCACTCTCCCACAGCCCATGAAGACTCTTGGGTCGAAATACCCCTCCCGGTGGTCTCCCGATACACTGCCAGCACTCCCGGTACACAACCGATGAGCCCGATACTTTTCTGGCAACCAAAACAGGACTTCCTGACGGGGATATACCCCGCGGTATGACCCGGCCGGGCGACTCACAGGAGACCCGGCTGAAGATATGACATTCTTATTAAAGACCCGGTTGGCGGGCCGCAGATGACCAAAGCACAAGACCCGGCTGGCAGGCCAGCGCCAGGCGGCTCACGGGATAAAGACCCGGTGGGTGAGCCGGCACCAAGCGGCTCATAAGAGAAGACCCACAAGAGAAGGCCTGAAGAGAGAAGGATTCCATTAAAGGAAATAAGACCCGGAGTAGGATTCGTGAGAGACGAGTCCTACTCCTACTCCTAGTAGGACTCTATTTGTAAGCCTACCCTCTCCACTTATATAAAGAGAGGTAGAGCACCCCTAGAGGGACAGATTCTCAAGGGACACAAGTCCACAGATTTAGACAACACATGATTAGAGATAGAGAGATTAGAGGCTCTCGTGATTAGAGGTAATGATTAGCACCCTTGTAACCGAGAGATCTTCATCATCATCAATATCAGACAAGCAGGATGTAGGCTTTTACCTCGACTTGAGGGGCCGAACCTGGGTAAAAATCCGTGTCTTCTCGATTCCGACCAACCCCTTCAAGCCGCCACATAGTTGCGTCTCGCCCCGAACCTAAGTCCGTTGACCCGAACATCTTCCGTGACAAAACCACGATAGTTGGCGCCCACCGTGGGGCCGACGCATGGTGGTGTTGTGTTCTTGAAGGGAGCTCTCCCAGGAATCGAAGATCTTATGATTAAACGGACGAAGAAAAGTCGATGCCGAAGGATCTACATCTACTTCGAGTTCATCATTCAGACTAAGGGAACTGTCTGTGGTTATCCCTCTCGCTACTACAGGCGGTTTTCTCAGATCGATGCATTCAACGGCAGATCGGTCATATGCCACGGCTGCAATGAGATCAACCTAAACTTTTTTAATCAAGATCCATCGGCATACATGCAAGCCACCAAGGTTCATTAGGTCCTTCACGTGCTACAAGCTCCAAGGAACAAATTGATATATTATTAAAATCTCTCAAGGAGCCAAGGCAAAAAGCTCAGCATCCCGTCAAAAATTTCTAGTTCAGATTCAATCTACATAGCAAACATGTCCGGTTGTTGCTGCGTTTACCCGTCCACATGTAGGAGATCTTGGCGGATTCAGATGGATGTACCAGCTCAAAAAGGAAAATATTAAACAGAGCATGATTTTGACACGGATCTAAGGTCGATACCGAAGAAAAATTCAAACACACGGAAATGAATTGACAGTCGGAGAAGGAACGTCCGCCTGAGCCGCCACCAGCTCAGCACGCAGCTACCGCCGCGCCTCTCCCCACTGTGCCAGATCCGCCCGTGGCTCCACCTTGCCACTCCTCGCTGGCTAGCTGTCGCTCGCCTCGCCCGGCTATGCTGCCCCCGTGTGCCCAGCCTCCGCCTCTATTATGCTCCGCCGCGAGTCATCGCCGTAAGCTGCAGGCCCCGAGCCGGCCTACTCCGCCCCGCAAACGCGAGCTTGCAAAACTCCATGCCGGCCGGGTCGCCCCCGTGCCTCCGCACTACCCTCTCCTCCCGCGCCGCCTAAGCTGCCGGCCGCCGTGCTCCTCCCGCACCGCCCGCGCCGCCCCCGCCGGCGCCGCTCGCGCCTCCATGAGCCGCTCCGCCGGCCCTAGCCTTGACGTCGTAGAACCACCGGCCCGAATCCGGGTCACCCCTCCTCTGCCGGGTCAACCGCCGCTACTCCTCGCCCGTTGCGGCGCCTTCGGCTCTCCGCCGCGCCACGGCTAGGCACCCGCCCGTGCGCGCCGCCGCTGCTCCTCGCCCGTTGCGGCGCCTTCGGCTCTCCGCCGCGCCACGGCTAGGCACCCGCCCGTGCGCGCCGCCGCTGCTCCTCGCCCATTGCGGTGCCTCCGGCTCTCCTCCGCGCCACGGCTAGGCACCCGCCCGTGTGCGCCGCCGCTGCTCCTCGCCCGTTGTGGTGCCTCCGGCTCTCCTCCGCGCCACGGCTGGCACTCGCCCGCATCACCGAGCTGCCCGACCGCCTCTTTGTCGAGGCAGGCGCGAGTCACCAAGCCGCCCCTTCGCCGCTGACCTGCTATTACCGCTCCCGCCGGCCGCCTGAGCCGCCCGTTGGTCGTTAGCACCGTGCCGCCTCGCCTTCGCCCTGGCTCATGCAGCTGCGCGCCGCCTTGAGCCACCCCCCGCCGGCTCATAGCCCCCGGTCGGCCACTCCCCTCGCGTGGGGAAGGAGAAAGTGGGGGAGCATTGGATAAGAAAGAAGTGGATAAAAAAAGGGGGGCAGCTATCCCTTCCAAGCACAAAAAGACGAGGATCGATGGCAGCATCTGGCAGGGTCCTCAAAGCGTGTCAAACAAAAATATCCTTTATATGCATATATGGGTCAAACAGAATTCAGCAAACTACAACAAAAGGTGATTTGCAGACGCTATATACGGATCATCCGTCGACCCGAAGAATCAGGTGAAATCCATTTGATCTATTTTTATTGATGTATTTTCTTTCTTTCGAGGACAATTACTCCGGCTCTTGTCATATATCTTATGCAGGAAAATTATTCATGAGCCGTTATACCTCGGAGATGGAGTGCATGTCGTCGTCTTTGTGTCGCGGTGCTCAACGGGCGCTTATGAGCTGCCTAATGGATGCGGCAAGCCGCCACATTCGCGATATGGTCTTCAACAACCACGCCATGGCCGTCTCTCACTATTGCGCTGGTTTACAACGTTGTGGCTGATTCTCACCACCACGCCGGCTTACAATGTCGTGACAGTCTCTCGCCGCTGCTCTGGTTTACAACGCCTTGCCGACTCTCGCCACCCGCGCCGGTTCTCAATATTATGGTCGTTTCTCATCCGTCGGCACCAACTTACAATACCGCGGCCATTTTTTCACAACAGATCCGGCTTACAATGCAGCGGTTGGTTTTCTACGTCTACATCAAAATATCGGTGCAGTGTTCATCGATATGAGCCGCCCAACGGACAGGCACACAAGTCACCGCCACTACCGTTTGATTCACTTCGACAAACAACCGGAACATCGACCAGATCATTGAAATAGTTCATACGGGGTCATTCATAACCCGCCGCGGCCAACCTCAACTTTCGATGAAGATTCTCAAGCCGTCTCTTCGAGTCAACTTGAAACTCGGGGGCTACAGACATGGCAAGACACATTTGGTCGTTTTCAATGAGAAGCCCGGATCTTTTGCCAAGATGAAATTTTCTGGCTCAACAAGTTTAAAGTCGAAGTGGTTTGTGACCCGCCGAAAGCTCTTGCCAGTCAATCTCGCTTTAGAGACCCTGAGCCGGTTCACAGAGTTGACGGCCAATCTCGCCTTAGAGACCCTGAACTGATGTTACTCTTACCAGTCAATCTCGCTTTAGAGACCCTGAGCCGGTTCACAGAGTTGACGGCCAATCTCGCCTTAGAGACCCTGAACTGATGTTACTCTTACCACTCAATCTCGTTTTAGAGACCCTGAGCCGGTTCACAGAGTTGATAGCCAATCTCGCTTTAGAGACCCTGAACTGATGTTACTCTTACCAGTTAATCTCGTTTTAGAGACCCTGAGCCGGTTCACAGAGTTGACGGCCAATCTCGCTTTAGAGACCCTGAACTGCTGTAAGTTAAATAATTGAGCTCTTATCAATCAATCTTGCCTTAGAGACCCTGAGCCGGCTCACAGAGTTGACGACCAATCTCGCTTTAGAGACCCTGAACTGGTATGATGCATAGTTTGAGTACATTAAGCGCTGTTGCTGATGGAGGCTTCTTACCTTTGGTATAGCTTAAAAAATTCCCCTAAGGCAACAGCGTGTACTTCAAATTCTAGTTGCTTATCAATTGCGGCCATCGAAGGGGGCTTCTTACCGATGGGTATCGCTTATCTCACCCTAATGGTCGGCTTTATGCCACTTCCGGTTACTTATTAACCGCGGCTGTCGAAGGGAGCTTCTTACAGACGGGTTCGCTTATCTCACCCTAACAACCGGCGTTTACGCCAAAAATAGTTGTGGAAGGAGGCTTCTTGCCCTTGGGTATAGCTTACATAAACCCTTCACACAGCCGGCTAGTACAATTACTAGTCGCGGCTGTCGAATGGATGCTTCTTGCCATAAGGTATAGCTTACATAAAACCATCGGCAGCCGGCCCTATACAACATTGGTTGATTGGAGGAGGCTTCTTGCCTTCGGGTATAGCTTACATCACCCTCCAACAGCAGGCTTTTTGAGCTGCGATTGTCAGTAGAGGCTTCTTACCTTTGGTATAGCTTACATAAACCTATTGACAACCGGTGTTGGAATACAATGGATAAGTATTTGCTCTTAAAAGGAGGCTTCTTACCATCATGGTATAGCTTACATCACCCTTCATGCAGCCGGTTGTAGGTCGCTTCAAGTTCATCAACAGTCGCCGTTGTCAATAGAGGCTTCCTACCGTCAGGTATAGCTTACATATATCCTAAGACAACCGGATCTTAAAAGAAATTATTTTCAAGGGTGACTCATGTTACCCTGAAAAGTTGCTGGCTTTAGGCCGCTTCCGGCTCTTCATTAGCCGCAGTTGTCAATGGAGGCTTCTTACATTGGAGTACAACTCATATTACCCTACGACAACCGGTCATCAACAGAGCTCATAAGACTCGGAGTCATGCCACTCCGGTTGACATCTCACAGGTGGATTATTCAAGGGGGGCTTCCCACCTCCACATAAACATGCCGGCTTATAAAAGCCAGATCAGAGCAAGATTATGAGAAAGGAGCAATGTTATGAAAGGTATGAACATCTCCGGGTTGAGCTTCTTCAAGCCACCCTCACAACAATGCAGAATGTATTCTGTCTTGTTTATTTTTTGCAGGTATTATCTATTAATATGAGCCGCCATTAAATATTCGGCACAAGCAAATAGATCTTTTAATAGCCAACATGGCTAGATCTTCATAGTTATCATAACCAGTGTTAAAATGACAGGGTTTTTAAGCCAGCTCGGAGAAGTTTATTATTTTTCAAGAGCCGCCCTATCAGATATAAAGCCGTGTTATCTAATTGACCGGCTCTCGGATTTTTTCAATTGTGCTCTGTAGTAATTTACAACACTCATGGATTTCTCAAACTTATATTTGCCAGGTTGCACCGCAACCACGAGCAGGAATTTCATATGAAAGACAAAGGGATTATTCCAGGATATTCATTCCGGGTTATATTACAACCACGGTCAAAGATTCATTTAACAAATTTTGGTGAGTCATATTATTCTCACATAGTCCCGAGTCGCCGCAGGCAGACGACTCGGCACTTGGGGGCTACACTATTCAAATCCAGTTTATATCAAATATGCAAGTCCCATGTCACTGCAAGCATGCACCATGGCACTTGGGGGCTAATGCAAGCCGGTTTTCAAACCATTACATTGTCGGCAAGACCATATTATCTCACGGAGATGAACCGACCCTTCTATATTTTCTCAAGAATATGAGCCGGCCCTTCTATATTTTTCTAAAGTCCTAGCCCAGTAAATTCTTACTGACCCGGCACTTGGGGGCTACACCGCTCAGATCAAAATTTTCTAAATTCCCAAGTCGCCGCAGGCATGCGACCCGACACTTGGGGGCTACAGTATTCAGCCGGTTAAGCAGATTATAAGGTTCAAATTGAAGACCCGGCACATCACATTCTGATGAGCCGGCCCTTGGGGGCTACACCTGTCGAAGCTTTCTGATGAGCCAGTTCTTGGGGGCTACACCCGCCGAAGCTTTCTAATGAGCCGGTTCTTGGGGGCTACACCCGCCGAAACATTATAAGGTATAAAGCAATTATGAGTCCCAGGTTGCTACAAGCAGGACAACCCGGCACTTGGGGGCTACACAGTCCAAAATGTTATTTGCAAAGCACCAAGTTATCATGGATAATCTTGGAGCTTGGGGGCTACATGTAATATGGACATATCAAAAACTTTGAGGAGAATTTTCAAGATGTTAAATATGGAGTTCAGTTTTTAGACCCGGTGTCACCAAATACTTATGACCCGGTATTATCAAAAGATCATAACCCGCCAGATTTTATAAGTCGCCTTGTTTTACAACAATGGAAGTCCGACTTTACATTAGATGGATTTTCATCCCAATATTTTTATTAAGCCAGCTGGACTCTACTTATTTGACCCGGAGTCACCAACAATAATGACCCGGCATCACCAATAATTATGACCCGGCGGAGATAACCCGCCAAGTGTGTTGGAAGCTGACTCAATGGCATATGAGTATTCTATTCTCAATGTTTTTCAAAGGACATTGACAAGCAAGATGATTATCAAGACGATTTATTCATATGCAAGAAAACACCCGGATTTCTGAGGGGTTATTTTATAAGCCGGTCGAGGCAAGCCGGCCACTTAACATATTTGTTACTCTTATTTCAGGAGCTTAGCATGAATAAATTCAAGCTAACCTGGGGGCTAATGACGGGGATATACCCCGCGGTATGACCCGGCCGGGCGACTCACAGGAGACCCGGCTGAAGATATGACATTCTTATTAAAGACCCGGTTGGCGGGCCGCAGATGACCAAAGCCCAAGACCCGGCTGGCAGGCCAGCGCCAGGCGGCTCACGGGATAAAGACCCGGTGGGTGAGCCGGCGCCAGGCGGCTCACAAGAGAAGACCCACAAGAGAAGGCCCGAAGAGAGAAGGATTCCATTAAAGGAAATAAGACCCGGAGTAGGATTCGTGAGAGACGAGTCCTAATCCTACTCCTAGTAGGACTCTATTTGTAAGCCTACCCTCTCCACTTATATAAAGAGAGGTAGAGCACCCCTAGAGGGACAGATTCTCAAGGGACACAAGTCCACAGATTTAGACAACACATGATTAGAGATAGAGAGATTAGAGGCTCTCGTGATTAGAGGTAACGATTAGCACCCTTGTAACCGAGAGATCTTCATCATCATCAATATCAGACAAGCAGGATGTAGGCTTTTACCTCGACTTGAGGGGCCGAACCTGGGTGAAACTCTGTGTCTTCTCGATTCCGACCAACCCCTTCAAGCCGCCACATAGTTGCGTCTCGCCCCGAACCTAAGTCCGTTGACCCAGACATCTGCCGTGACAAAACCACGACACTTCCTATATATGAATCTTTACCTCCGAACCATTTAGGAGCTCCTCGTGACGTCCGAGATCTCATCCGGGACTCCGAACAACCTTCGGTCACCACCATACATAACTCTATACAATCGAAACGTCACCAAACCTTAAGTGTGCAGACCCTATGGGTTCGAGAACTATGTAGACATGACCGAGACACCTTTACGGTCAATAAGCAATAACGGGGCCTGGTTGCCCATATTGGTTCCTACATATTCTACGAAGATCTTTATCGGTCGAACCTCTATGCCAAGGATTTAGTTAATCCCGTATGATGTTCCCTTTGTTCTTCGGTATGTTACTTGCCCGAGATTCGATCGTCGGTATCTCCATACCTAGTTCAACCTCGTTACTGGCAAGTCTCTTTACTCGTTCCATAATACAAGATCGCGTAACTAACACTTAGTAACATGGCTTGCAAGGCTTATTGTGATATTGTATTACCGAGTGGGCCCTGAGATACCTCTCCATCACACGGAGTAACAAATCCCAGTCTTGATCCATGCCAACTCAACAGACACCCTCGGAGATACCTGTAGAGCACCTTTATAGTCACCCAGTTACGTTGTGACGTTTGATACACACAAAGCACTCCTCCGGTGTCCATGAGTTGCATGATCTCATGGTCATAGGAAGATATACTTGACATGTAGAAAACTGTAGCAATAAACTGACACGATCATATGCTACGTTTGTAGTTTGGGTCTTGTCCATCACATCATTCTACTAATGATGTGATCCCGTTATCAAATGACATCACATGTCAATGGCTAGGAAACCTTGACCATCTTTGATCAACGAGCTAGTTCACTAGAGGCATACTAGGGACAAAGTGTTGTCTATTTACCCACACATGTAATGTGTTTCCAATCAATACAGTATAGCATGGATAATAAACGATTATCATGAACAAGGAAATATAATAATAAACACTTTATTTATTGCCTCTAGGGCATATTTCCAACAGTCTCCCACTTGCACTAGAGTCAATAATCTAGTTCACATCACTATGTGATTTACATTATAATGAATCGAACACCCATGCAGTTCTGGTGTTGATCATGTTTAGCCCTTGGAAGAGGTTTAGTCAACGGGTCTGCAACATTCAAATCCATGTGTACTTTGCAAATATTTATGTCCTTCTCCTCGATGTAATCGCGGATGGAGTTGAAGCGTCGCTTTATGTGTCTGGTCCTCTTGTGAAACCTTGGTTCCTTGGACAGAGCAATGGCACGAGTGTTGTCACAGAACAGGTTCATTAGATTCAGTGCACTAGGCACTACTCTAAGATCTATCATGAACTGCTTCATCCAGACACCTTCCTTCGCCGCCTTCAAGGCTGGGATGTACTCCGCTTCGCATGTAGAATCAGCTACCACGCTTTGCTTGGAACTGCACCAGCTTACCGCTCCCCCGTTAAGAATAAGTACGTATCCGATTTGAGACTTAGAGTCATCCGGATCAGTGTCAAAGCTTGCATCGATGTAACCCTTTACGACGAGCTTTTCATCACCTCCATAAACGAAAAACATTTCCTTAGTCCTTTTCAGATACTTAAGGATATTCTTGACCGCTGCCCAGTGCTCCATTCCAGGATCACTTTGAAACCTTCCGGCCGTACTTATGGCTAGGATGACATTGGGTCTTGTGCACAACATTGCATACATGATAGAGCCTATGGCTGAAGCATAGGGGATGACACTCATCTTTTCTCTATCTTCTACAGTCACTGGGCCTTGAGTCTTACTCAAATTCACACCTTGTAACACAGGCAAGAAGCCCTTCTTGGACTGATCCATTTTGAACTTCTTCAAAACTTTATCAAGGTATGTGCTCTATGAAAGTGCTATTAAGCGTCTCGATCTATCTCTATAGATCTTAATGCCTAATATGAAATCAACTTCTCCTATCCTTCATTGAAAACTCTTGTTCAAGTATTCCTTCACGCTTTCCAGCATTTCTATATTGTTTCCAATCAACAATATGTCATCCACATATAATATTAGAAATGCTATAGAGCTTCCACTCACTTTCTTGTAAATACAAGCTTCTCCATAAACTTGTATAAACTCAAACGCTTTGATCACCTCATCAAAGCGCTTATTCCAACTCCGAGATGCTTGCACCAGCCCATAAATGGATCGTTGGAGTTTGCAAACTTTGTCAACATTCTCTGGATCGACAAAACCTTCTGGTTGCATCATATACAACTCTTCCTCAAGGAAACCGTTGAGGAACGCTGTTTTGACATTCATCTGCCAAATTTCATAGTCGAAATAAGCAGCTATTGCCAACATGATTCTGGCAGACTTAAGCATCGCTAGGGGTGAGAAGGTCTCATCGTAGTCAACTCCTTGAACTTGCGAAAAACCCTTTGCCACAAGTCGAGCTTTATAGACAGTGACATTACCGTTCGCGTCTGTCTTCTTCTTAAAGATCCATTTGTTCTGAATGGCCTTTCACCCTTCAGGTAATACTTCCAAAGTCCATACTTTGTTTTCATACATGGATCCCATCTCGGATTTCATGGCCTCTAACCATTTCTCGGAATCCGAGCCCACCACTGCTCCTCCATAGCTCGTAGGTTCATTGTTGTCCAATAACATGACCTCCAAGACAGGGTTGCCATACCACTCAGGAGTAGTGCGCGCCCTTGTCGACCTACGAGGTTCAATAGTAGCTTGATCTGAAGCTTCATGATCATCATCATTAACTTCCTCTTCTACCGTCGTAGGTTCCACAGAAACATCTTTCTGCGTTGCGCTACTTTCTGGTTGAAATAAAGGTTCAATAACCTCATCAAGCTCTATTTTCCTCCCACTCAATTCTTTCGAGAGAAACTCTTTCTCAAGAAATGTTCCGTTCTTAGCGAAAAACACTTTGCCTTCGGATCTAAGATAGAAGGTATACCCGACTGTCTCTTGGGTATCCTATGAAGACGCATGTCTCCGCTTTGGGTTCCAACTTTTCAGGCTGAAGCTTTTTGACATAAGCATCACATCCCCAAACTTTAAGAAACGACAACTTTGGCCTCTTGCAAAACCATAGTTCATATGGCATCGTCTCAACGGATTTTGATGGTGCCCTATTTAAAGTGAATGCAGCTGTCTCCAATGCATAACCCCAAAACGGTAGTGGCAAATCAGCAAGAGACATCATAGAACGCACCATATCTAATAAGGTTTACGACGTTCGGACACACCATTACGCCGTGGTGTTCCAGGCGGTGTCAACTGTGAAACAATTCCACACTGTCTTAAGTGACTGCCAAACTCATAACTCAGATATTCACCTCCTCGATCGGATTGCAAGAATTTAATCTTCTTGTTATGATGATTCTCAACTTCATTCTAAAATTGCTTGAACTTTTCAAACGTTTTAGACTTGTGTTTCATTAAGTAAATATACCCATATCTACTTAAGTCATCAGTGAAGGTGAGAAAATAACGATATCCACCACGCGCTGCAACATTCATTGGACCGCACACATCAGTATGTATGATTTCCAATAAGTCACTCGCCCATTCCATTGTTCCAGAGAACGGCGTTTTAGTCATCTTGCCCATGAGGCATGGTTCACATATGTCAAGTGATTCAAAATCAAGTGACTCCAAAAGTCCATCAGCATGGAGCTTCCTCATGCGTTTTACACCAATATGACCTAAACGGCAGTGCCACAAGAAAGTGGTACTATCATTATCAACTCTACATCTTTTGGCATAAATGTTATGAACATGTGTGTCATCACTATCAAGATTCAATATGAATAAACCCCTCACATTGGGTGCATGACCATAAAAGATATTACTCATATAAAAAGAACAACCTTTATTCTCTGATTTAAATGACTAACCGTCTTGCAATAAACAAGATCCAGATATAATGTTCATGCTTAACGCATGCACTAAATAACAATTATTTAGGTTCATCACTAATCCTGATGGTAATCGAAGAGAGAGCATGCCGACGGCGATCACATCAACCTTGGAACCATTTCCCACGCGCATCATCACTTCATCCTTTGCCAGCCTTCGTCTATTCCGTAGTTCCTGTTTGAGTTGCAAATGTGAGCAACCGAACCGGTATCAAATACCCAGGCACTACAACGAGAGCTAGTAAGGTACACATCAATAACATGTATATCATATATACCTTGTTTGTCGTTGGCCGCCTTCTTGTTAGCCAAGTACTTGGGGTAGTTCCGCTTCAAGTGACCAGTTCCTTTGCAATGAAAGCACTCAGTTTCTGGCTTGGCTCCATGCTTGGGCTTCTTTACAGGAGTAGCAATTGCTTTGCCATCCTTCTTGGTTTTACCCTTATTGCCCTTTCCCTTGCCATTCTTCTTGAAACTAGTGGTTTTATTGACCATCAACACTTGATGTTCTTTCTGGATTTCAGACTCAGCGACTTTTAGCATCACAAACAGCTCGGCGACTGACTTGTTCTTCCTGTGCATGTTATAGTTCATCACAAAGCTCTTGTAACTAGGTGGTAGTGATTGAAGATACTCTGTCAGTGATCGCTTCCAGTGGAAGGGCAATTCCCAAATCCGCTAGAAGAGTCAAATATCCAGACATTCTGAGTATATGTTCACTGATAGACCCGTTCTCCTCCATCTTGCAAGCATAGAACTTATCAGAGGTCTCATACCTCTCGATTCGGGCATTCTTCTAAAAGATAAACTTCAAATCCTAGAACATCTCATATGCTCCATGACGTTCAAAACATCTTTGAAGTCTCGGTTCTAAGCCATACAATATTGCACAGTGAACTATTGAGTAATCTCCAGAACGTGCCTCCCAAGCGTTCTTAATGTCTTCGGAAGACATGTCTTCTGGTTGGTCACCAAGCGGTGCATCAAGGACATATGATTTCTGGGAAGCCGTGAGGATAATCCTCATATTACGGGCCCAGTCAACAAAGTTACTTCCATCATCTTTGAACTTAGCTTTCTCTAGGAACTCATTAAAATTCAGGGGTGCTACTGCGCGAGCCATTGATCTACAACATAAATATGCAAAGGTTACTTAGACTATTGTTTAAGATAGTGAGTTTAATTAATCAAATCACTAAAGCTCCCACTCAAATTGACATCCCTCAGGTCATCTGAGTGTCACATGATCCAAATTCACCAACTCAAGTTCGATCATCACGTGAGTTGAGGTGGTTTCAATGGTGAACATCATCATGTTGATCATATCGACTATATGACTCATGTTCGACCTTTCAGTCTCTTGTGTTCCGAGGCCATGTCTATACATGCTAGGCTCGTCAAGTTTAACCCGAGTGTTCTGCACGTGCAACACTGGCTTGCCCGTTGTATGTGAACGTAGAGTCTATCACACCCGATCATCACGTGGTGTCTCGACATGACGAACTTTCGCAACGGTGCACACTCGGGGAGAACACAATTCATCTTGAAATTTAAGTGAGGGATCACCTTATAATGCTACCGTCGTCCTAAGCAAAACAAGGTGCATAAAAGGATTAACATCACATGCAAATCATAAGTGACATGATATGGCCATGAACTTGTGCTTTTGATCTTCATCTAGAAAGCACCGGCATGATCTCCATCGTCACCGGCACGACACCATGATCTCCATCATCTTGATCTCCATCAACGTATCGCCATCGGGGTTGTCGCGCCCAACATGCTTCTACTACTATTGGTACCCTTTTAGCGATAAAGTTAAGCATTACATAGCGCTTAATGATTGACACGCGGGTCATACAATAATTAAAGACAACCCTATGGCTCCTACCGGTTGCCGTACTCGTCGACATGCAAGTCGTGATAATCTATACATCACATGATCATCTCATACATCACATATATCACATCACAACATACTCTGCAAAAATAAGTTAGACGTCCTCTAATTGTTGTTGCATGTTTTACGTGGCTGCTACGGGTATCTAGCAAGAACAATTCTCATCTACGCAAAAACCACCATGGTGATACACTAGTTGCTTTTCAACCTTCTCAAGGACCGCTTTGTCGAATCCGATCCAACTAAAGTGAGAGAAACTGGCACCCGCAAGCCATCTATGCAACAAGTTGCGGTTGAGGGAACCGGTCTCCCATAAGCGTACGAGTAATGTTGGTCCGGGCCGCTTCATCTCACAATACCGCTGAACCAAAACACGACCAAGGGAGGAAGCAATCTAAGCATCAACGCCCACAAACTCTTTGTGTTCTACTCGAGATCTCATCTACACATAGACCTAGCTCTGATACCACTTTTGGGGAACGTTGCATGGGAAACAAAAAATTTCCTATGCACACGCAGATCTATCCATGGTGATGAGCATCTACGAGAGGGAGAGTGGATCAACGTACCCTTGTAGATCGCAAGGCGGGAAACGTTAAGAAACGCGGTTGGTGTAGTCGAACGTCTTCGCGATCCAAATCGTCGAGCGTCTCGCGATCCAATCACGATCCGTCCCGATCAAGCACCGAACGGACGGCACCTTCGCGTTCAGCACACGTACAGCTTGATGACGATCTCTGCCTTCTTGATCCATCAAGAGGGAGCGGAGAGGAAGAAGAATTCTCCGGCAGCATGACGGCGCTCCGACGATGTTGGTAGAGCTATTCCGGCAGGGCTTCGCCTAAGCACTGCAGAAATCCGATCTAGAGGAGAAACTATGCACTAGAGGAACGGGTAGCACGTGGCTGAAATTCTAGTGCAAAAACCCTAAAACCTCCAGTATATATAAGAGGGAGGGAAGAAAGGCCTTGGTGCAAGGGCCAAGCCTCCTTTGGTTCGGCCGAAGTGGGGAGGAGAGGAGGACTCCTCCTCCAATCCTAGTAGGACTAGGACTCCTCCTTTTTTTTTTGCCTTTTTCCACCTTTTTCCCTTTGGGCTTTTCTTCCCTAGCCGCATGGACCTTGTGTGGGACTTCCACCAGCCCACTAAGGGCTGGTATTCACTCTCCCACAGCCCATGTAGCCTCTTGGGTCGAAATACCCCTCCCGATGGTCTCCCGATACACTACCGGCACTCCCGGTACACTACCGATGAGCCCGAAACTTTTCCGGCGACCAAAACAGGACTTCCTATATATGCATCTTTACCTCTGGACCATTCGGAGCTCCTCGTGACGTCCGGGATCTCATCCGGGACTCCGAACAACCTTCGGTCACCACCATACATAACTCTATACTACCGAAACGTCACCAAACCTTAAGTGTGCAGACCCTATGGGTTCGAGAACTATGTAGACATGACCGAGACACCTCTACGGTCAATAAACAATAGCGGTACCTGGATGCCCATATTGGTTCCTACATATTCTACAAAGATCTTTATCGGTCAAACCTCTATGCCAAGGATTCAGTTAATCCCGTATGATGTTCCCTTTGTTCTTCGGTATGTTACTTGCCCAAGATTCGACCGTCGGTATCTCCATACCTAGTTCAACCTCGTTACCGGCAAGTCTCTTTACTCGTTCCGTAATACAAGATCCCATAACTAACACTTAGTCACATTGCTTGCAAGGCTTATTGTGATGTTGTATTACCGAGTGGGCCCTGAGATACCTCTCCGTCACACGGAGTAACAAATCCCAGTCTTGATACATGCCAACTCAACAGACAGCCTCGGAGATACCTGTAGAGCACCTTTATAGTCACCCAGTTACGTTGTGACGTTTGATACACACAAAGCACTCCTCCGGTGTCCGTGAGTTGCATGATCTCATGGTCATAGGAACATATACTTGACATGTAGAAAACAGTAGCAATAAACTGACATGATCATATGCTACGTTTGTAGTTTGGGTCTTGTCCATCACATCATTCTACTAATGATGTGATCCCGTTATCAAATGACATCACATGTCAATGGCTAGGAAACCTTGACCATCTTTGATCAACGAGCTAGTTCACTAGAGGCATACTAGGGACAAAGTGTTGTCTATTTACCCACACATGTAATGTGTTTCCAATCAATACAATTATAGCATGGATAATAAATGATTATCATGAACAAGGAAATATAATAATAAACACTTTATTTATTGCCTTTAGGGCATATTTCCAACAGGTCGGCCATCGTTGTGTGACTGATGTCGACCCACTCGTACTGCTCTGGGGGAAATCCTAGGATCTGGTTTTCCAGATCGGAGGATGACGACACTTTAGTGGCGTTTCTCTCTTGGGAGCATCGTTTGTGGAGCAGTGCTGGTGGTCAGAGGCAGGAGGTGGAGCAGCTTCGTCTTGCATGGAGCTTCGGTGGAGATGTCTAGTCATGCCTAGCCGACAGGGGCTACGCTTTGTCATGCCTGGTCGGCAAGTGCTACGCACGACAGATCTTCCAGAGACTTCAAGTTGTGTTGGCTGGTGGTACTTGGCGGCATGGTGCTGAGGTGTACCGGTGGCGACCGCGACGTGCTCAGCTATTCGCGCGCATGGAGGTGGTGTTGTTAGGCGTCATGGTGGTGTCGACGGCAGCTAGACCGGGCAAGGTTGTTGCGTCAGTACAACTCTGAAGTTGGAATGGTGGCAGTTGGCGGCGGCGGCCTCTGAGAGCGTGCCAGATCGGTGTGTGCCCTAGACCCGGCAAGTGGCTTGGTTGGGGCCCAGGTCGTCTTAGATGTTAGGCTTGGCTGCGAGGTCTGTGGTATTAGGCCCAGACTATCAGCATCCCTATATCAACTGGATAGAAGTAGCAACAGATGTTTCCTAGACGGTGGCTTTAGACTTACTGTTGTATGTCCTTGTAAGGTCTTTTGAGAATAATTAATAAAGTGGCTGCATGCATCGTGCAGATGCAGAGGCCGGGGGTCTTCCTCCTTTTCAAAAAAAAAAACATCAACCCACCTTTCCCTTTTTATTTAATTCGCTGGTCCACCCATCCATCTTTTTCCTATCATTCTATTGCCACAACGCTGACGTCCACCTGTTATCCGTTGGGTGTCCCGACTGACTTATTTAAAAAAACGAATATGAACAGGCAATCCAAACGGACGAAAAACGAACAAACCGCGTGTCCGTTTGGATCTTTACTTTGGAGTTGCTCTTAGGGCATGGCCATCGTATAGCCCCAGACATGCTGCCTCATGGTCCAGCTAGGCTAGGTTAGGACTCCATCGTGGCACTTGAATGCTAGCCTTAATGTGACCGGTGATGCTTGCAGAGGAGGCTGCCGCTTCGATGAAGAAAGCTAGTAAAAGCAAGGAAAAAGAAGGAAAAGAGAAAAAGGGCGCAACAAGCTGAGAAGAAAATAGCAAAGGGTGACGTAAGTAGAACGCGTAAAGCAGCAGGTGGGGTTGGACGTTAAGTAGTAGGGGCCATGAGCATAGTACTTCAAGCCTAGGTGGATGTATTGGGGGGCAGCACCTTGCTGGTGCTTCCGTTGTACATGCCCTTACCAGGCTTGCAACTTTGCCTTCACAAGAATTGCACTAACCAAAACACCTCCATGGAAGGGTTCACAAAGAATACGAGAAATGCAAGAACAATTCTCGTTAGAAAGATAATTACAGATGAGGAATTTTGAAAAAGCCAAAAAACAAAAGAAAACGTAGGAGACTCCGGTTTAAACAATTAGAATCCACGGTGACGGTGGCAATTGGAAACCGACGTGTCAAACCAGTGAGCCGGAGGTGTCCTGCTCCGGCGCCGGCGCGTGGTTCTGGCGGCCCCTCGCGAAATTGCCGCTCCACGTGGACGTGGATGTCACGACCGTGCTCGACGTCGATCCCGCCGTCGTCGACATGGTGTCGAACCCTCCGTCCGTCGCCGGCCACACGAAGGAGGGCTTGAACGGCGGCACCGCGGGCGTGGGCATGGAGCGCAGCAGGATCTGCGAGATGGCCTGCGCCTTGGGCCGCTCGGCGGGCGTCGGGTGGCTGCAGGCCAGGCCCAGCATGAGCAGGCGCTCGGCGTCGTCCTCGTCGAAGACGCCGTCGAGGCCGGGGTCGACAGCCTCGAGCGCGCGGCCGTCGCGGTGGAGGCGCCACACCCAGTCGACGAGGAAGTTGAAGCCGTCGATGTCGCAGCGCGGGCGGCGGCCGCAGACCACCTCGAGGATGACGGCGCCGAAGGCGTAGACGTCGGACTCGCGCGTGGCCTTCTCGGTGTGGAAGCACTCGGGGGCGATGTAGCCCACGGTGCCGTGCACGCCGCCGCCGGCCTCCTCCATGTAGGAGGTCTTGTCCGTCTCGATGGCGCGGGCGAGGCCGAAGTCGCCGAGGCGCGCGGTGAAGGCGGCGTCGAGCATGATGTTGGAGGCCTTGAGGTCGCGGTGCACCACCCGCTGGTCGAACTGGTCGTGCAGGTAGTGCAGCGCCGACGCCACGCCTTGGACGATGCCGTACCGGAGCTCCCACCCGAGCGGCTGCCCCGGCCGCGACCCCGGCGCCGAGCTGAACAGGTGCTGGTCCAGGCTGCCGTTCGACATGTACTCGTACACCAGCAGCAGCTCGCCGTTGTCGTGGCTCCACCCTGCACCGTCCATCCAGCAGCCATATTAATCTCTGAATGGCACTCGCTAAAAAGATTAAGGCCGTGTAATTCCGTTGTAGAGTGATAATCTCGCACAAAATGTTTTAGATCATCAGCCTACTGTACAGAATAAATAAAAAATAGATAGATCATCATGGCTTTGCTTGTGTAATTGCTTTGCTTGTAACGAGACGTGTTTATGAAACCTTGTTGTGTGATAATTGAGCAGGATGTTCTTTTAATTTAAATAAGGGGCAAGATGACATTGTTAATTAAGCAAAATACAGACTGGGAAAGCTTTGGTTGGTCTGAGTTTGACGGCATGAACGCATTCAAGCTGTAAAGTTCAACTAAAGTGAAGGGTCAAAGCATTTGTTGTGTGCAAGTGTGCACATGCATCAAGCTCCTAGGAAACCGAGCAAACTGGGTTCAAATTGGCCTTTGTTAATGGCGACAGCCCATGTGCAAGAATCACGTGTCGGAAAAACCACAAGCGAATAAAGAAATGATAATCAACAAGTTGTTAACCCGCGGCGGCGGCGGCGGCGGCCGGAGGGTGGGGGTCAGGGCTTACCGACGAGGCGGACGAGGTGCTTGTGGCGGAGGCGGTTGATGATGCTGAGCTCGGCGAGGAAGTCGTTCTGCCCCTGCGTGCTCGCCCGCGAGAACTTCTTGACCGCCACCTCCACCGTGGTCCCCGCGGCGGCCGGGTTGCTGTGGTCGTCGGTCACCGTGCCGCGGTACACCACCCCGTACCCGCCCTGCCCCAGCTTCATCCTCTCGTCGAAGTTGTTGGTCGCCTTCCGCAGCTCCCGGTAGTCGAACTCCCGCGGGCCGCCGGCGAGGCTCCGGATCATCGTCCCGGTGATGGCGCTGCCCTGGTCGCGCCGCACCTTCCGCCGCTTCACCACGCACATGTAGTACCCCAATGCGGCGGCGGCGCCCAGCGCGAGCACCGCGACGGGCACCCCGACGGCGAGCCCTAGAATGAGGCCCCTGGTGTTGCCCGGCTCGTCGAGCTTCTCCACCGTCATGTTCCACGCCAGGACGCAGTTGAGCTGGTACTTGCGGCCCGTGGAGGCGGAGAACCCGAAGTAGGACTTCTCGGCCACGGTGGCCCCGAGGTCCAGCGGCGCGGCGAGCACCGGAGACGACGGCTTGGCGGCCTCGAAGTCGGCCATGTACACCGCGATACGGCGGGCGTCGCCGTCGTAGTCGATCCAGACGTTGTACTTGGCGGTCTTGACCGGCGAGATCTCGATGCCGCGGGGCGTGAGGGAGGCGTTGGCGACGGAGACGACGCTGTTCACGTTGAGGCCGATGTGGTTGTCGTCCGGGTCGTAGGGCTGCTTCTCGGTGTCGAGCTCGACGGCGACGACCTGGTTGGTGGCGTTGCCGTCGGTCGTCGCGTTGGTGAGGCCGAGGAACCCGCCGTAGCTCCCGGCGGGCGGCTCGCCCGCGGACGGCGCGATGAGGAACGCGAACCCCTCCGCCGGCTCCGCGCCCGCCACGCGGAAGACGTTGACGGTGAAGACGGTGTTGAAGGACGCGGCCTTCAACTTGCCGCCGCCGCTGGCATTGCCCTTGCCGGCCTTCTCGCGGCGCCAGAGCCTGACCGGGTCGGAGTAGAGGACGCGGCCGGACTTGTTGGTGAGGAAGGGGCCCGGCTCGTTGACAGTGTCCGGCGTGATCTGGAGCGCGCCCTTGGTTATGTCAGCATCGCCGACCACCGTCAGGTTTTTGCCGCGGTAGTCAGGATGGAAGTTGGAGAAGCTGAACCGGGTGACGCTCCCCGCGTCCATACCATCCAGCGAGCCATCGGCGGTGGCGTTCGTGGCGAGCGACGTGGTGGAGCCTGAGCTGGAGGAGGCCAAGAGGAGGAGGGACAGTACGAGGAAACGCGCGGCCATTAATGGCGAACCAAGAGAGACGCGAGGCCCGTGCGTTCAGCTGGACCCCGTGCAACTGCCCGAGCCGCGTCCTTATTTCTACTCTACCGGTTTTGCTCCCCTGCGACTGCAAGATTCTGCCGCCGCCGCCGGTTTGGATGAATGAACGAAAGGCAAAAGTCACAGGGAGAAAGGGGAAAAAATTGGTTCCGGCGGTGGCAAAGCCACGTTCACACCGGTGTCGCCTTGCGGGGAAGCAGAGAGGAAGGCGCTAGCCAAATTACCCTGGGTCGCTTTTCTCCTAATCTTTCTGAGAGTCTGTGATCGGGGTGATGGCAATGGTGATTTTTTGCAGGTGATGTGGTAGGTTGGAAGTTCTTGACAACTACCCTTTTCTATCAGATAGGATGAATTTTTGTATAAGATATAGATAACTTACGTACTAAGCTGGGAGCTCGAAATCTAGCGCCATGCCAATTCGGAATTTCGGATAAAAAGTTGAGTTTGGCTGATAGGGTGAGCTTCGGTTAAACGTACTCTTTTCTGGAAACCTTGGTGGTTTTTCTTCGGCACTTTGGACTGAAAGTGCTACTACTGGTACTCGTGTATTGCTTGACGGAACAAACTTAAGCACTCTTCGGCATCAAACCCTCTCGTTCGTTATGAACAAGGAGATGCTCTGACCGGATGAACGAAGGTGATGCTCCTTGGACAGTTGGACTCTAGTACTACTAATGTATAGTATACTGTTTAGAGCATCTTTGCAATCCCTCCCCTTAAACGCCTAAAGACTACGGACACGATCACGATTCAAATAATGCATTTTAAAATCCCATACTTTTTAAAGTTGAAACGTCAAATTCATATTATTACATGCGTCGTAAAATGATATCTAAGCGGAGTCCCACCCCTTAAACGCCTGAAGACTACGGATGCCGGATCGAAGCACTAGTTGTGCCAATGCAATGGATTCCCAACGTTCCGAGTCCGAGCATTGTCGTAGGGCGGTCGCCTCCCGAAAGCGACAGAGCGTAAGCCAGGCAACCATCTTCTCCTCGGGGCCGCATAGGATGAGCTCATGGTCGACAGATCTGGAGGTGAAGGATTCGGATCTGCTGCTCGTCATGCCGGAAAATACCGAAGATCGCCGGAGGTGAGCTTGGGTAACGAACGAGAGTGGAGGGGAATGGACTGAAATGACTAGGATTTGGTCTGACAAGCGGATGAAGACGAATTTATGTGGAGGCGCCAGCGCGGGCCAAGCCGATGTTACCGACATGCCCGGACGTGGTCCAGCGCCATAATATATCCACCCATATTTGAATTGTATATGAGGGGCATCGATTAGTCCTGATGTTTGAAGCCCATTTAAAACGTTCGACTAGATCGACGATCGATGACTGTACGACCTGTTTCGATATTTGAAACAGATATTAAAGGTGTAAATGCTCCTGACCGGAATAAATTTGAGCACTCTTGGGCACCAAACCCTCTTCTTATTGGTTATGACTTATGAACAAGGTGATTTGTGCTCCTCTTGACCAAAGGAACAAAGGTGGATACGGATTACCCGGCCGTCTTCACCAATCTTTAATACTAACAGTACTACTCACCTCCCATCATTGTTTGTTTGTCTCTTTGTTCTTTAAAAGCAAGCATGTCATTCTTTGTTGCTGTAGGTGACACCGAACAGGAAGGAGACGGCAGGCAGAAGGTGTTCACGGCCGGCTGGCCAACGGGGGACGACCAGTCGACTGTGTTCACTGCATGTTCCGATCGTGGGTTCTGACGCACTGACATGACGCATGGCAGTAAATGTAAGAAAAACTTTAACGGGGCGTAAAGGGACGGTGATTTTGTCTTTCTTTTGTTCGTTTGGGTCGACCGTTCGCACGGCGTCCGTTTTCTTTTAAATTTAGGTTGACAGCACGCCCAACGCGCCAACCCATATATGCCGGCGTGACTGCCTGGACGCCGAATATGACATTGATTGCATTATCAAATAAACATAGTTTACCGGATAAAATAGTATAGTTTTATAAGCCTGATATAAAAAAATATGTTTCACACAGTTTTGTAAACGAATAAAAAAAGATACATCTATTGATTGCCAACATGAGCCCACATATGCTCAACCAAATCATTTTGCAGCTGCACATGAGTTTACCAAGCACGCATGTCTTCATGAAATTGGGTGAACTGTTTAAACGTTGCCGTTACTCCATGCTCAGGCACAACATTCTCATCCTGAAACTGAAAGCCTTGATCGTACAGACGTTCCGGGCGCTCGACTTCTACGATCATATTGTGCATGATCACACAAGCAGTCATCACCTCCCACGTTTTCTGCGTGCTCCAGGTATTAGCAGGATACCGAACGATGCCCCATCGAGATTGCAAAACACCAAAGGCACGCTCGACATCCTTCCTAACACTCTCTTGCTCTTGGGCAAATCTTTTCCTCTTCGACCCCGACACGGTTGGGTATTGTCTTGACAATAGTGGTCCACTGAGGATAGATACCGTCACCCAGGTAGTATCCTTTGTCGTAGTTGTGTCCGTTGACAGTAAAGTTCACTGGTGGGCTGTTGCCTTCGGCTAGGCTAGCAAACATCGGCGAGCGCTGAAGCACGTTGATATCATTGTGTGATCCAGCCATGCCAAAGAAAGAGTGTCAGATCTAGAGATCTTGAGACGCCACGGCCTCTAGTATGACAGTGCAAGCCCTGACATGTCCCTTATACTGCCCTTGCCAAGCAGAAGGACAGTTCTTCCACTCCCAGTGCATGCAGTCTATGCTGCCAAGCATCCTTGGGAAGCCCCTTCTGGCATTCATCGCCAACAAACAGGCTGTATCTTCAGTTGTCGGCTCTCTCAAGTACTCAGGGTCAAACACAGCAATAACAACCTTGCAGAATTTATATAGGGACTCTAGGCATGTAGACTCGCTCATACGGACGTACTCATCAATGAGATCACCGGGCACTCCATATGCAAGCATTCGGATGGCGGCAGTGCATTTCTAATAAGAGGAGAAACCAATCTTGCCGACGGCATCCTCTTTGCACTCGAAATAGTTATCATAGCCGACCACTCCGTCTCTAATACAGTTGAAAACATGCCTACTCATACGGAAACGGCGGCGGAATTTTTGATGTTTGAACAACGGGTTTGTTGTATCAAAGTAGTCCTTCTAGAGAAGGAAATGCCCACTCTCTCGGTTGCGATTCAACGCCGGAAGGTGGCCCGGAATGGAGCCACGAAACAATGGCCGCTGGCTGTTTAGGTGGTGATGGACCAACATGGCAACCAATATCTCCTCCTCGTCGTCGGACGACGAATCGTCGGAGTCGCAAAGGAAATTGTGGAAGAACTCGGCGGCGGAGTCCATTTCGTACCTTGGAAAACTGTCGACCAGCTTGCGGGCATCGAAGAAGGAGACGGTGGGCGAGGGGAGTCGCGGCTGGTACGGACCAGCTAGCTGTCCTGTCGGCATCCGATGAGCGTGCCGGTCGGGTCTGGCTGGGACGGCGAGGCGGCTTCTTGGTCGCGGGTGGCTGTGCGGCGGGGGGAGCGGCGGTGGGAAGCAGTTTGCTCCCCGGCGGCAAAACGGTGGTGGTGGGCGACGGTGGGAGTTGGACGGCGTTGCTGGGCGGATGTGGAGGAGGCGGCAGCTGGCAAAGTCGCCGGCAAAAATGGGCGGATGTGGAGGCGGCGGCGGCAACGAAGGAGGCGGGCGAGGGTTGTTGTTGGCTAGGGGGAGAGGGGAGGCCAATGTGCCACCGACCAGTGGGCCCGAGGAGGGGAGAGGGCGAGCACGCGCGCGTCCGTCTCGTGTCCGCGCCGACGCAAATCCGGCGCAAAAATGGGCCGGGAATGGGTCGCCCGTGGACGAAAAACGGACGCGCGTTCGTTTGGGTCGGCGCGTTGGGCCGCCTTTTATATCCGTGTCGACCCAAACGGACGACGGCGGATGAAATGGGTCGCCCCATTGGAGTTGCTCTAACAAATGGTGTCCGGCTACGATATTGGAGTAGAAATTCCGAGCAAACCTAACTGGAATCCTATAATAAGTTCGCCTTCATTACTTAATTTATCTTAGAGCAATTCTAATGGAAGGATCATTTCCTCCGTCCATGTCTATTTGGGTCTGCGCGGCAAAAATAATGACCCAATTTTACGTTCGTTTTGTGTTCGTGTGGACCCATTTCTGACTCAAATTTGAGGGGATCGTAGGCGGACACAAAGCAAACATTTTTTGCGTCTGCGTCGTCCACCTGTGTCCGCGCAGACCAACTTGTCAGCAACCCACCTTTCCCATCTTATTTAATTTGCTAGCCCACCCTCACACACCTCTCTCCTATTATTCTATCGCCACAACCCTCCCGTCCACCTGCTTCCCATTGGGTGCCCGACTGGTCTGTTTAAAAAAACGGACACGGATAGGCGGACGGGCAGCCCAAACGGACGAAAAGCGGACAAACCACGTTTGTGTTTGGGTCTCCCCGTTGGAGTTGTCCTTAGAGCAACTCCAACGCGTTGACCTATTTCGTCCGCCCGCGTCCGTTTGGGTCGTCGCGGACAAAAACAAGCGCCTAACGCGCCGGCCCATTTCAGGCTTAAATTTGCGCCGGATTTGCGTCGGCACAGACGCCAAGCGGACGCGTCGTGCGTCCCCTCGTGTCCGCCTCGGCCCCACTTGTCAGCCGGCCAACCGCCCCCGGTCGTATTAAATGTGGCCAGCTGCCTCTGGGGCCCGCTTGGAAGTGGGTGGAAGGTGGGCGCGGCTCGTCTTTTTAATGGAAGCGTGCGGTGGGGCCGGCCTCATCCGCTTCCGTCCACATCTGGCCATGCTTGCTCCCACACCGGCGACCAGCCAAAACCCTAGCCAGCCAGCGTCATGGGGTTTTTAGGACGGAAGGGAGGGAAGGGCAAGTTCAGCATCGGCGCAAGCTCTTCGCGCGGCGTCGCTGCGCCGCCCTCGTCGCTGCCACGTCGCAGCTTGTCGCCGAAACGAAACCGGCTTTACATCTCAGTCCACCAGCCGCGGTGGCACTGGCAGTACCGCCGACTGTTGCAATATCCAGATGTCAACCTGCCACACGCTTGGCATCTGGATCCGCAGCGGATCCCCATTCCGACGGTGCCGCGCACGCCACGAGTGCACGTCGAGGAGGTTCGCCGGTAGCGTGAGGCCCTCACGTCAGAGCAGCACGCCATGGGTGCCTACGCGCCGGACTCCCCCAACTGGGAGCGCTGGTTCATGCTAGAGCATGAGAAGGAGCGACGCTGGGGCGTGCATGTCGACCACGTCGTCCCTCCGTCGCCGCCCGAGGTGCTTCAGGAGGAGGAGGAGGAGGAGGAGCAGATGTACCAGGGCGCCCTAGAGCTAGCCCTCCAGAATGCGCTGGAGGCTAGCTGTATCGAGGAGGACGAGCACTGGGATGGCCTAGACCAGGCCCTCGCCCTCTCGGCTGTGTGGGACTCCGTCCACAGCCCGATCTTCGTCCTGCCGCCGCCTCCTCCTCCTCCACATCCGATGCCGCTGTCGCCCATGGCCGAGCCAAAGGTCAAGGCGGAGCCGGAGCCCATGCCCACGCGGAAGCGCTCGCCACGTCCTGTCAGCGAGTCCTACACATGGACCGGCATGGTCCGCGAGTGGGTCAGCGCGCCTCCGATCTGGTACGACTTGACACCGGAGGAGGAGTTGGCCCACCTCGAGCGTTGGCAGACGCACTGGCTCGCCGAGAAGGCAGAGGACGACAAGCGGTAGATCGAGTGGGAGAAAGACGCGGAGGCGCTGCGCCTGGAGGAGGAGGAGGAGGAGGAGGAGCGTGCCCGACTCTCCACAATGCCGCCGCCGCAGAAGATGTCGGAGGAGGTTGTCCTGGTGACCTACCAAGCGGCGTTCGGGTGGGCTAGGTGCCTCCTGCTTTCGTCGACCTCACTGGCGGCAATGGCGATAGCGGTGGCGACGACAAGGGCAAGGGCAAGGTGGATGACTAAGGGGTAGCGGGCACGTAGTTTTTTTGTATTTTTTTATGTTTAATTATGTTTTAAGTGGACTTTGGCCAACGGTTGACCGTCCACTTATGTTTAATTAATGTTTTATTATGTTTATTTTATGTCACGTCTTATTTTTTTGTGGGTGGCAAATTTGGGTCACCCTCCCGTTGGGCGCACGCGTCGACCCATTTCGCAAAGCGGACACGGGCGTCCGTTTCGCTGACCCAAACGAACAAAAAGCAACCAAAGGTCGCGTCCGTTTGGGTCGACCGATTGGAGTTGCTCTTAACATGCAGTTTATTCACGTCATCACCGTGTCATTTCAGTAAAAAATGTTCCCAGCTGCATCATATCAGCAAAACGTCAAGAGAATAATAATTAACGCCATGTCTGGTTCCACAGCAAACAACGTGTTCGCTTTCTCTTCCCCCTTTCATAACCGACGAGTCAATCTAATATCCACACCACTGGTCCATTCGACCCGGTGAGGCGCAGTGACGCTGTCGAGGTCCAATCAACCCTGATATGACTACGGTGAGCCCCCTCACGATCCTAGCGACGTCACCCTAACACCGGTACCCTGCTTCCTCATCAACGCCTCCATGTGTGGCGAGCCACCCCGTGACCACCTGCGCTCGATGCCACTCCGGTGAACCTAGCTAACTATGTGTCCGCGCACGTCCAAACTCCCGGGAAGGCTCATTTGTTTCTCACGCGGCCTCCTTAACATCGTCGCTGCAACAGCAGAGGTTCGTCACCGACCAACCCTTAGGACGCGTTTGGTTGCCAGCATATGGCCCAGCCTGGCCCACGCGGGAAGGAAGTGGCCCGTTTGGTTGCCTGCATTTACTGTGCGGCCCGCATGGCACGAACCTTAAAGCACCTCCAGGCTAGGCCCAGGGTAAACGCCCGAATCGGCAGTAGCTCGCAAGCCTGGCTCGGGCGACGCGTTTCTCTCCTCGTGCGACCAGGGAGATGGCGCGAGCTTGCCCGCGTCGCCGAAAAATCGACGGGAGGATTTCGGCTCACCTCCCGCAAAGTCCGCCTCTATTTAGCCCCCTCCCTCACCGCCCCAACTCCCGCCACCATTCTCCCCCCTTTCGAGCTTTCCCGCCGACGCGCATCGGCACCGACGAGCAGGTAAGCGGCACATCTACATTGGCCGGCGGTCCACGGCATCGGCGGTCCTTCACCGGCCGACGATGATCTTCTACGACCATTCCCCCTTGTCCTCGAGCTGCATCCATGGCCTCTGTGAGTTCAATCCCCCTTTCTCTTTGTTCCTTCTACCTAGATCTGAGCTGCAGATAGGGTTTGATGTAGATGCATGGTGGATTAGTGCTCTGATCTGTGAGCTCATATGGTTGATTGATATGCTGCGGTTGCAATTTGTGGTAGGGTTAGATGTTCAAGCATGTGGTAGGCTAGATTAGTAGTAGAGTTTGAAGTTGAACCTTGTGCTTGTGTTGATTCGTGCTTAGATCTGTGATTTGTAGCTATTGGTGGTCCATTTATAGCATGTTGTTTGTTGTAGATGTATGTTCCTGCTCATAGATTGTCCGGTATGCTTAGTATGATAGTGATGAACCATGTGCTTAGTTTGATAGTGATGTGTGCAGATAGTAGATTATGTTTAGGCCGTGTTGTGTGCTATGTTTACTGTCAATGCATGCTACGATTGTAGGACATGAACACGCAGACGCAAGATCTTAGTCAAGCCCTTGTTCTGTCGGACAACCAGTTTTCTCCATCGTTTGTCCAAGACTCGCAGCCTATGTCCGAGATGGCACCTGATACAGAGGTGTTCGCGTCTAATTCAGTCTATGTGCCAGTAGTGCTCGTTCAGCAAACTCCTCTTGCTGCCGCTGCAATAGCAAAGACAAAAAAAGGATGGTAGGTCGAACAACATGAAGTAGCAGCCGTTCATGTCCACGTTCGTGTTGACCAAGATGTGTGAGCTCATCTCTAGTGGAGTTAGAACTGACAAGGGCTTCAAGGAGGTGCACTTGAACACCGTTACGAAGCAGGTGCTCAAGTTCTGTGGGCAGGACGTGTCCGCCACCCAGGTGTACAATCACCTGAGGAAGTGGAGAGGTCGATGGATCCAAGTGTCCAAGCTAAGAGACCTTAGCGGCGCCTCATGGGATGAGAACACTTGCTCCATAGTTCTGGAGGTAGAGCACTACTGGCCATGTCACGGTTAGCTCATAGCCCTCTTCCTTTTCATACTGTCCACCATTGCCTACTCCTAATCGCAACTGACAACACTTGTGTTTCATTCTTAGGACCACCCAAGGGACTCTGAGTTCCTTAACACACCCATACAGAACTACAGGCAGATGCAACACATCTTCTCCTTCGGGCTGGCAACTGGGAAGCATGCCATGGGATTGGGGAGCCTCTTGGTTCTCCCATGCCAGACTTCCCTGCAACCCCAGACGCCGAGGTCATTGATGGCTCTGACAAGCACTTTGAGAAGCCCTTCGACAAGCTCTGTGACCCGGTCCATGATAGGAAGAGGAAGAGGGGAGGCCTCATGGAGAAGGAGATCAATGTCTTTTGTAGCATGACTGAGGCGGTGAAGGAGGTGGCAAGAGCCATCAGGGAGTGCAAGCCCCTCGACGTCCACCTTGACCTGTATGGCGCTACCATGACCCAGTGTGGCTTCAGCGACGAGGCTCTCATGGCAGCTCTCAGCTACCTGCTTGACAACAAGGCCTAGGATGTTGGGTTCGTTGCCATGGCAGACGCTCATAGGGTGTTGTGGCTCGGGAGCTGGCTGGGCAAGCACTACTACTAGAGTAGTGCTGCCTGTGAGCGTGCATGATCCCCGACGGCGATGGCGATGCCGGTGTCGACGACAATGATGATGACGATGACGATGTACATTTTGTGTAGCTAGGGCTGGAAAACTATTTGATGGTCTGTATATTTTGGTGAGGTGGTATATACTAACCTCTCACGATGATGGTGAACTTGCAATGGTAGGGCGACACCCTCTTTTTGATGTGGTGGTAGGATAACACCATGGAAGTGTTAGGTAGAACTTGCTATGTCGTATGATCATGCATGCTTTACTTCTTCTCTTCTACTTGTGTGCTCCATTGATTTGCTGCTTCAACTCTTGCTTTTGTGCATTGCTAGGCAAGTGGTATACCGTGTTCATCAGTAAGGCTCCATGGGTTTACAGTTCATGGGAATAAGCCAGTGCACAAGTGACATCGTATAGCAACAACATCCATAGAGTGTTCAAGATTAGGCAGGTAGCAAAACAAGCTTACTCCAACTGGGTGCGAAAGCATGGAGGCAGCAGTGTTGACAGTGGCAAGGTCGGAGGTGTCAAATTGGAAGGTGCTAAGGCGGATCGTCAGTTTGGGCTGAAGCTGAAGAACTTCATCATCTTCGCCCGGTTCATCACCATTGCTGTGTTGTAGCATTGGTATGCTAGGTGTGCTCATCGTGGGTAAGCTCACCAACTAGGGTACAAGGTAATCACACCATGTACACCGTATGCAACCAAACACCGTGCTCATGTGCCGCTTGGACCAATGCAGGCAACCAAACAAAATGCACTTGTGTATTACCTTAATGCAGGGACCCTAGATGCACGCAACCAAACAACTTGCAGATGGCGCATTTGGTACTGTTTTTTCTCAACCAGACTAGGTTGAGATCTGTATGCAATGCAGCTACTGTTCATTAATAGGACCAAACACGCCCTTACCGTCGTCTGCAGCTCTTCCTTATCCTTTGCCTGGTTTTATCACGATTCTCTCCATGATGTCCTCTACATCAAGGTTGTACTGAAGCTGCAACCGATCTACAATAAGCCGCGATTCAGTCCAGCCTCTTGACGACCCCCCTTAATCTCCAACCTTTTACTCTCCCCAGCATCAAATTCTTGGCCACACTTCAATCCAGCTTCTTTTCTGGGGTCAGACAACTGACATGGTTGTTGTTGCAACACAGGAGCAACTATTTTGATGGCTTCCGTCAGTGGGAAACTACGGCTGAGTCCTGCCATCTGCCCACTTGCCAACTCCAATATGTGTAGTTCTACGCATCACATCAAGGAGAATGAGATGTTCAGAGACCAGCGATGTGTGCTCTGGCCGACAGTAGCATGTTTCGGCATTGAGCAACAGCAAAATTGCAAATTTATGAGTACTCACACTTAACATTTAAGCATTCAATTTGTATGGTTGCCCCATATTATTGTATTTAAAATTATATATCTTTTTAGTACTCATTTAACAAATTCAATTTACATGGTAGCCTTTTCGTATATTTGCATATGAACAGGAATAGTCATCTCCTTGCTGGATTTTGCCACAGGTGGACTCCAGTCTAGAAGTTAGTATGGTCACTCTATATAGCCATCTGGTGTATTGAAGGATAGTGCGATTTGTATTATAGTATTATCTATGATTTTTATGTCTGCAACCTTGCTCTCAGCCGTGTAATTTTTGGCAGGGATCCATGGTTATGCTTTCTAATAATTGAGAATGTGCATCCAGTCACTGGTCCTTACTCGAACATCTATTTTTTCTATGTTTTATGTTCATGTTCATTGTTTTGATCTAATAATTTATCAGGTGACCAATGTTGTGTATGCCATATATAATTGTCGTCTGAGATTTGGAAATCACCAGCAGGACACATTGGAAGCTCCAGAGGGCTTATTATTAAGTTTGTACCTTTTATAATTTTGCAACTTAAATTTTGTATCGATGATATGCACCCAGGCTTGGCCCTGTATCTTAGCTATATCTTCTATGTGTGCCTATAAGTTCATGAATGGTAAACGGTGTCCATCATGGCTCCTCTGAAATGTACCGGATATAACCTTCTAATTCAGAGATGATATTCTTTATAGACAATTGAAAGCTTTTGGTGCATTGAGGGTTTTGGATCCTTGATTATTTGTTGTCATTTCCCTGTCTGTTATGAATAAACCCTTAGCTCAACCATACTGCTACATTTTCAGATAGAAAACACTATTTGCTGCTACTATTTCAAATTTGTTTTAATGCATATCTACAATATTGCACTTTTGGCTCATTGTTCTTGCAGATTTCCCATTTTCTCTGCCATACGAGGAGTGAAAAATATAATAGATGTAAGTTTACTCATAATATTGATATTTCACATGGAGTTCATATTTCCTCCCCGCTCTTTTCCTCGAATTGATTGTCCTCTTTCTTTCCATGTGTGTTCATGTCCTCCTTTCCTCTTCACACATACTCAAGATATGAATGGGTCTAATTTTCAAATTCCGATGCAACGAATACATAATTCTTATTTATAGTTTATGTACTCCACTTGTGACTATTTGTTGAAAATATGAGCAAATTACTACAAGATTTAATCCGAATAAGCAGCAAATAGATCATGGCAGCAAAAGCATAGATTAAACTAAACATGCAGACTAGCATAGTAATAGAATAGAACTAATCTACGACACAAACTAGACATAGGAATTTTAGTATGATTTCAAACAGGGAGGACAAGACCGCATATGATGCAGCAGGGGTAGAACCGCCAGTGTTGACGTTATCTCCCATGTCATTAAGGAAGAGGTTGCCAAGGTCGGGGAAGAAGTCGTCGTCCGGGAAACCGTCGCTGCCAGCAGTGACTGGATACAAGGTACGAGGCTGGACTCTGCTGCGACCCGCCCCATCCCGGCCCGCCTCTTACCGCCGAACGCAGTCGTCGCGTCGCTCCAGCTCATCGGCCCCGTGCGCCGCCCCATCCCACCGACCCCGCGCGCCGCCCTTGCTCGACGATCAGTTCGACGAGATGAAAAGCGTCAGTACGAGGCTGGGCTCTACTGCGACCTGCCCCACCCGACCCGCCTCCTACCGTCGGAGGCAATCGTCGCGCCACCCCATCCCGCCGGCCGCGCGCGCCGCCCCAGCTCGACGATCAGTTCAACGAGATGAAAAGCGTCAGTACAACTGCTCTAAGTCGTTAGTTCGGGAATACTATCAGAATAATATAATTTGCTGAACTCTAACAAATGGTTGAAAATTTCTAACGAAAACAGTACAAAAAACAGAGTAAAGTACAGTAAGTGAATAACGCTCAGTACAAACACACACATTTATCAGTACGAGTACTTTGTTTTCGGACGGGAAAACAACAAGACGGGTCTCACCGTATTCAAAATTACTCTTAAACGGTTGCGAATTTGAGAAAACGTTCAACATGACTAAGTTTTGCATTTTTGATAGCTTTCTATCAATATATTATTTGCCTTATTTCGACAAACTTTTCAAAAAATCACATTCGAAACCAAATTTCACCGAATTCGAATTCGACTTCAAACCGTAAAGAATTAGAAAAACTTTAAATACGCGAAAGTTACGCATTTTTCATAGCTATCCAACGCCATGTCATTTGCGTCAATCCGACAAGCCGTTTGCAAAAAATCGCGAAAATACGTTTCGCCCAGAATTTCACTATTTTCTAAATTACTTTTAAATCATACATAATTTGAAAAATCAATCTGCATATGGAAGATGCGGATTTTTACCAGCTTTCCAACGCCAGCTTTCCAACGATTCACATTTTTGGTTTTCAAAAAAAGGTTTTTTCAAAACTGCTCTTAAACCATGATGATTTTACAAAAACAAATTATATGACTGTAAGTTAGATGTCAAGGCCTTTCCAACGATATATTACACGCTCCGTTCCGACGATTTTTCTTGCAATGTTTGATTATTATGTTTCTGAACTAAACAAGATGATCGGTTCGGCATAATGAAAACATGAGTCCACCCGCTCGAATTCGTCAGTCCAATCTGTAAACTACGTCAGTTCAAATAGGGTAACAAAATAATATTCTATTACACGATATATATATATATATACCTACGACCGGGTGTAGTTACTACCATGTCTCATATACTATCATGTGATAGTATATATATACTACCTTATTATTTTTAGTATGTTCATATACTATATTTAAGATATTCCAAAGTGAATTCTATGAAAAAAATTGCAAGTTGACTCATATTTTTATTATATTTATAAAATACGTACATATTTATGCTCAAAATATGAGACATACTACCAAATTTTTGTATATATACTATCTAAATATTTTTATATACTATATACTATGTGTACATACATTTCAAAATGATAGATACTATCTATAGCATACGAAACAAAAGTGGGAGTAACTGCACCCGGTCGTACCAAATATTTGTCATATATATATATATATATATATATATATATATATATATATATATATATACACACACACACACACCATATACTACCATGTGATACTATATATATATATTAATTTATCACTTTGAATATGTTCACATACTATATATAAGATACTCTAAAGTGTGATACATGAAAAAAATATAGTTTATCCATAGTTTATATCATATTATGAAAATATGTACATATTTGGACATAAAAATGAGTATGCAAAAAATATGGTACATACTATCTAAGAAATAGTATCTATACTATCTAAATATTCTTATATACTACATACTACGCGTACATACTCTCTGATACTATAGATACTACCTACAACATATCAAACAAAAGTGGGAATAACTACACCCGGTCGTACGAAACATTTGTATATATATATATATATATATATATATATATATATATATATATATATATGCGCCGTAGGGTGGAGAGACATGGAATATACCCACGTCCGAGTTGGTTACTGCCCACGATCCGATGTCTCGGATCGTGGTGCATCTGTTAAGGGCTCTTCGTTTCTGACCGGCAAAAATAAGCACGTAGGTATGAGCTCGGCTCGGCTCGGCTCAATCTCGCAACCCGCGGTGTGTCGTGACGAGGCATGGTGTGACGAGGCGAGCGAGGAGGAGTGCGCGAGGGCCTCTTCTCTTCTCACTCTCTTACAAGTGCTAGAAGAGCTCACCTTATAAAGAGGTGCAACTCTTTCTCCACTAGCGGGTGGGACTAAACTTTAGTCCCACTCACACCATGCACACATCGAGCTCATATGGGCCATGAGAATTTCAGATTTCCAAATGGGCTTTTGGCCAAAGGTCCAATAACAAAAATCCAACAATCCCACACAAAGTCTTATTGGCACATCCCATCTCTTAGTTCCAAAACATTGTTTATATACCGGTGCTTAATGAAGATTGTGAAGTTGAACTTTCATTTAGAATTTTATGCTACACTAAATTACAACTTGAATAGTGGACTATGCTTTGAACTATAAGTTTTCTGCGAGTCTAGTTTCACACAAATCCTTGACCAATACCGGGCTGCTGATGTCTACTACACAACCTTCTTCTTGTAGACTCGTGTTGGGCCTCCAAGCGCAGAGCTTTGTAGGACAGTAGCAATTTTCCCTCAAGTGATGACCTAAGGTTTATCAATCCGTGGGAGGCGTAGGATGAAGATGGTCTCTCTCAAACAACCCTGCAACCAAATAACAAAGAGTCTCTTGTGTCCTCAACACATCCAATACAATGGTAAATTGTAAAGGTGCACTAGTTCGGCGAAGAGATGGTGATACAAGTGTAATACGGATGGTAGATATAGGTTTTTGTAACCTGAAAATATAAAAACAGCAAGGTAACAAGTAACAAAAGTAAGCACAAACGGTATTGCAATGCTTGAAAACAAGGCCTAGGGTTCATACTTTCACTAGTGCAATCTCTCAACAATACTAACATAGTTGAATCGTATGTAAATATCTCTCGTGCGACAAAGAGTTCACTCCAAAGTCATAAATAACGGAGAACTAACGAAGAAATTATTGTGGGGTATGAAACCACCTCAAAGTTATCTTTTCTGATCAATCTTATGAGCTATCCCTATAAGTGTCACGAACAACCCTAGAGTTCATACTAAAATAACACCTTAAGATACACATCAACCAAAACCCTAATGTTACCTAGATACTCCAATGTCACCACATGTACCCATGGGCTTGATTATACGATGTGCATCACATAATTTCAGATTCATCATGTTTAATCCAACACAAAGAACTTCAAAGAGTGCCCCAAAGTTTCTACCGAAAAGTCAAGACAAAAACGTGTGCCAACCCCTATGCATAGATTCCCAAGGTCACGGAACCCGCAAGTTGATCACCAAAACATACATCAAGTGGATCAATAGAACATCCCATTGTCACCACTGATATCCCATCGCAAGACATACATCAAGTGTTCTCGAATCCTTAAAGACTCAATCCGATAAGAAAACTTCAAAGGGAAAACTCAATTCATCACAACAAGATAGAGAGGAGGAAATTCCATATGATTCATTTATATCAATAAAGCTCGCGGTACATCAAGATCGTGCCACCTCAAGAACACGAGAGAGAGAGAGATCAAACACATAGCTACTGGTACATACCCTCAGCCTCGAGGGTGAACTACTGCCTCCTCGTCATGGAGACCACCGGGATGATGAAGATGGCCTTTGGTGATGGCTCCTCGCTCCGGCAGGGTGCCAGAACGGACTCCCGATTGGTTTTTCGTGGCTCTAGAGGCTTGCGGCGGCGGAACTCCCTATCTCACGTCAAGAGGGGCCACGAGGCGGTGACAAACCTGCTAGGCGTGGCTAGGGGTGGCCGCACCTAGCAGGCTTTTGATCTCCTCATGGATCTTCTGGCCCAACTCCAATGCTTTGGGGGTCTCTTTTGATCCAAAAAAATCATACTAAATTTTCAGCCCATTTCGGGAACTTTTATTTTTGCACAAAAAACGACACCATGGTAGTCTTGCTAAAAACATCGTCAGTCCGGCTTAGTTATAATAAAATCACACCAAAATCATATACAATTATTTTAAACATGGCATGAATACTTCATAAATTATAGATACGTTTGAGACGTATGAGCATCCCCAAGCTTAATTCCTGCTCGTCCTCGAGTAGGTAAATGATAAAAGAAATAATTTCTGAAGTGTGAATGCTAGCAAGTGCACAAGTTTGATCAATGATAATTTCAATCACCTTTTCTAGCATCATTATATAACATAAACAATATCTCATCTCATAAAACTTCTCATGATGAAATAACAAGCTATCCACATGTTAAAGTATAGATTAACAAACTATGCTTTCAGTCACCAAACAATGGCAATTCATCTTATTTTCAGGAAGGGTCTATGTAAGAGCTTTGATTTAGCAAATTCCACATACTCAACTATCATATAGTCTTCCATGATTGCTAACTCTCAAAGCATATTTTTAGAGCAAATGGCATCGTCGAACACAGAGAAAGATAGGGGCTTGAAGTTTAGCCTCCCAGCTTATTTATCACATAGATAATTGTCAACAATAATAATTCATGATCAAATATATTTGAATGGCCATATATGCTTGGATCTTTCCCACCACATGATGCTTGCATAGAGAAAAAGGCGAAATATAGGAAGTGGTGAAGATCACCATGGCTCTTGCAAGGTAAGTACTAGAAAGTAAAAGATAGGCCCTTCGCAGAGGGAAGCATTGATTTGCAGAGGTGCCAGAGCTCGAGCTTTTAAAACAGAGATGAATAATAATTTTGAGCAGTATGCTTTCATTGTCACCATAATAACCGAGAGATCTCGGTATCTTCCATGCTAGATACATTATAGGCGGTTCCCAAATAGAATGGTAATTTTTTTACTCCCCTTCCACCAATCAATCACACTCCACGGCGAGCCGAATCCACGGGTACCGTTCATACCAACAACATTCTTGGGGGAGTTTTGTTTAATTATTTGCATTTTTCTTTGATTTCGGGACTGGGAATCCCTATTACCAGCCACTTTCTTGTGAATAATAGTGAATCAACACATATCGTGAGAATAACCCATCTAGAATGGAAGATACCGACAACCCCTAGTTGCTATATGAGAGATTCAGGCATACAAAACAGAATATTATTTGAAGGTTTAAAGTTTGGCACACGCAAATTTACTTGGAACGGCAGGTAAATACCGCATATAGGTAGGTATGGTGGACTCATATGGAACAACTTTGGGTTTAAGGGTGTTTGGATACACAAGTAGTATTTCTACTTGGTGCGGAAGTTTTGGCTAGTATGAGGTGGAATCAAGCACCACATGTTGGAGGATCCATAACAATATAACTTCTATACAAATATACCCAAGCATAACTCATTACGTTGTCTTCCTTGTCCAAATTCAACTAATTTTCTCAAGTTTGAAAATATTTAATGGTTATTAACAATCATAGAAGATGTCCAACATAGTATACTTAATGTGAAATCTCTCTTCCTTGAATATTCTTCATGAATGGTTCAATTGACCAATGCGGTGTTTGCTAAATTCCAATAAATGTTACCACCTATATTTCTTATATGTGAAGTCATTAATCCCCATGGTATAAGCATATAAAACATGTATACTTTCAGATTTATGATATTCAATTCATTCAACCATTTACTCGTAGGATATAAGTGAAGGACGGGAGTAAATGACAAAACTACTCCAAAACATATAAGTGAAGAACAATGAGTAGTCAAACAATTAAGTAGCTATGTGAGGACTTTCTCTCTCTCTCTCTCTCTCTCAATAAAGATTTTAAGATATGAGTATTTTATTTAAACATCAAGAAAAACAAAAATAGCACTCCAAGAATAGCACATATCATCTGAACGAATAAAAATTTAGGTTCAACATAGTCTAACCGATAATTGTTGATGACGAGAGGTGGGATGCGTAGCATCCCCAAGCTTAGATGCTCGAGACTTCTTGAAATATTTACTTGGGGTGTCTTGGGAATACCAAAGCTTGATCTTTTGTATGTCGTTCAATCCTCTCATATCATGGTTTCACCTATCCTCGAAAACTTCATCCATAGAAAACTCGAAAAGAACTCATGAGATAGGTTAGTACACATAACAATAAATCAACACTTCATGTACTGCCAAGAAAAGTTGCACAATAATTTTAAAATATTATGTACTGTATAATATCATTTCCATAATTTATATCTACCATAATAGGCTATGGAAACTATAGGATAAGTAGATAACAAAACTATGACAGCAATCTGTCCAAACAGAACATCTGTAGAAATTGATGAAAATAGTGTACTTATGTAACTCAAACAATTATGAAAATTTAGGACATGCTATAAAATTTATATTAAAACACTGTGTAAAAATTTCAGAAACTTACCACATTCCAGTAAAATAGGAAAATTCAAATGATACAACAGAAGTTTCTGTTTTCACACAACACACATCAAAACATGCAATGCAAGCACCATAAGGCAATTCTTGGAACTTTTTATTGAAAAACAAGATTATAAATAACACCTAAAATATAACAACAAAATAAAATTATGCTCCAAGCAAAACTCATATTATGTGACGAATAAAAATATAGCTCCAAGTAAGATATACCGATAGTGTTGAAGACGAAAGAGGGGATGCCTTCCGGGTCATCCCCAAGCTTAGGGGCTTGAGTCTTGCTTGGATATTACCTTGGGGGTGACTTGGTAATACCCAAGCTTAGGTTATTTTCATTCCTTATTCTCCTCATATTGCTATCTCACCCAAAACATGAAAACTTCAATCACACAAAACTTAACGGAACTTCGTGAGAAGGGTTAGTGTAGTAAAGATAAATCATTCACTTAGGTACCATCAAGACAAGATTCATAATTATTCCCACAAGATACCTATTGTATTCCATCATTCCCACAATTTATATTACTCAATATAAGCTATAGTAACACTTGAAACAAGAAAATTATGCATGCAAAACAGAATCTGTCAAAAATAGAACGGTCTGTAAAGATCTGAGTGATCACCATACTTCCCCGACTTTAAAAGTTCTGGAACAATAGTAAAGCCCAAGGAATTTGCATATAATTTTTTTCTAAAAATTTCAGAATTTTTTGACGCTCAAGTAAAATCAGATAATTCATATACTGGACGCAAAACTTTCTGCTTTTGCACATAATCAAACAAGCAAGTATCCACACTATCCCAAAGGCTTTAATTGGCACTTAATTGAAATAAAAGACAAAAAACATGATTACTAAAGTAGATTAATCATGTGAACACATCAAAATATAAAGTAAAAGTGTTGGGTTATCTCCCAACAAGCGCTTTTCTTTAATGCCTTTTAGCTAGGCATGATGATTTCAAAGATACTCGTATAGGAATAGTAATTGAAACATGCAAAAGAGCACCATGAATCTCATGGCAAGCACATTTAAGTCTAACCCACTTACTATGCATAGGTATTTTGTGAGCAAACAATTTATGGCATCAAGAATCAACTAGCATAGGAAGGCAAAACAAGCATAACTTCAAAACTTTGAACACATAGAGAGGAAACTTGATATTATTGCAATTCCTACAAGCATGTGTTCCTCCCTCATAATAATTTTCAGTAGCATCATGAAGGAATTTCACAATATAACTATCACATACAACATTATTTTCATGATCTACAAGCATAGAAATTTTACTACTCTTCACACAAGAAAATTTCTTCTCATTCATAATAGTGGGAGCAAACTCAACAAAATAAATATCTTGAGATGCTTGATTGACATAATCGCATTGAATATTAAAATCATGATGACCATTTTCATGTTTACTATCACTCTTTATAGCATATGTGTCATCATCATAATCATCATAGATAGGAGGCATGTTATCATCATAATAGTTTTGATCATCAAAACTTGGGGGGCTAAAAATATCATATTCATCAAACGTAGCATCCCCAAGCTTGTGGCTTTGCATATCATTAGCATCATGGGTATTCAGAGAATTCATACTAACAATATTGCTATAATGCTTGTCACTCAAAGATATAGTGCCAAACATTTTAATAACTTCTTCTTCTAACACTTGAGCACAATTTTCCTTTCCATCATTTTCACGAAAGACATTAAAAAGATGAAGCATATGAGGCAACCTAAATTCCATTTTTTTGTAGTTTTCTTCTATATAACCAAACTAGTGAAAAACAAGAAACTAAAACATTCAGTTACAATATCTAAAGATATACCTTCAAGCACTCACCTCCCCGACAACAGCGCTAGAAAAGAGCTTGATGTCTACTACACAACCTTGTTCTTGTAGACTTGTGTTGGGCCTCCAAGCGCGGAGTTTTGTAGGATAGTAGCAATTTTCTCTCAAGTGGATGACCTAAGGTTTATCAATCCGTGGGAGGCGTAGGATGAAAATGGTCACTCTCAAACAACCCTGCAACCAAATAACAAAGAGTCTCTTGTGTCCCCAACACACCCAATACAATGGTAAATTGTATAGGTGCACTAGTTCAGCAAAGAGATGGTGATACAAGTGTAGTATGGATGGTAGATATAGGTTTTTGTAATCTGAAAATATAAAAACAGAAAGGTAACAAGTAACAAAAGTGAGCACAACCGGTATTGCATTGCTTGAAAACAAGGCCTAGGGTTCATACTTTCACTAGTGCAATCTCTCAACAATACTAACATAGCCGAATCATATGTAAATACCTCTCGTGCGACAAAGAGTTCACTCCAAAGTCACAAATAGCAGAGAACTAACGAAGAAATTATTGTAGGGTACGAAGCTACCTCAAAGTTATCTTTTCTGATCAATCTTAATAGCTATTCCTATAAGTGTCACGAACAGCCCTAGAGTTCGTACTAAAATAACACCTTAAGATACACATCAACCAAAACCCTAATGTCACCTAGATACTCCAATGTCACCACAAGTACCCGTGGGCTTGATTATACGATGTGCATCACATAATTTCAGATTTATCATGTTCAATCCAACACAAAGAACTTCAAAGAGTGCCCCAAAGTTTCTACCGGAAAGTCAAGACAAAAACGTGTGCCAACCCCCATGCATAGATTCCCAAGGTCACGGAACCCGCAAGTTGATCACCAAAACATACATCAAGTGGATCAATAGAACATCCCATTGTCACCATGGATATCCCATCGCAAGACATACATCAAGTGTTCTCAAATCCTTAAAGACTCAATCCGATAAGAAAACTTGAAAGGCAAAACTCAATTCATCACAAGAAGATAGAGAGGGGAAAACTCCATATGATTCATCTATATCAATAAAGCTCGCGGTACATCAAGATCGTGCCATCTCAAGAACACGAGAGAGAGAGAGAGAGAGATCAAAAACATACTACTGGTACATACCCTCAGCCTCGAGGGTGAACTACTCCCTCCTCGTGATGGAGACCGCTGGGATGATGAAGATGGCCTCCAGTGATGGATTCTCCCTCCGGGAGGGTGCCGGAACGGGCCCCGATTCGTTTTTCGTGGCTCTAGAGGCTCGCGGCGGCGGAACTCCTAGATCGGAAGTTTCGCCCCCGCAAACCTCCATAGCCACAAAAAACCAATTGGGAGCCCGTTCCGGCACCCTCCCGGAGAGGGAAACCATCACCGGAGGCCATCTTCATCATCCCGACGCTCTCCATGACGGGAAGGGAGTAGTTCACCCTCGGGGCTGAGGGTATGTACCAGTAGCTATGTGTTTGATCTCTCTCTCTCTCTCATGTTCTTGAGATGGCACGATCTTGATGTACCGCGAGCTTTATTGATATAGATGAATCATATGGAGTTTTCCCCTCTCTATCTTGTTGTGATGAATTGAGTTTTCCCTTTGAAGTTTTCTTATCGGATTGAGTCTTTAAGGATTTGAGAACACTTGATGTATGCCTTGCGATGGGATATCCGTGGTGACAATGGGATGTTCTATTGATCCACTTGATGTATGTTTTGGTGATCAACTTGCGAGTTATGTGACCTTGGGAATCTATGCATAGGGGTTGGCACACGTTTTTGGCTTGACTTTCCAATAGAAACTTTGGGGCACTCTTTGAAGTTCTTTGTGTTGGATTGAACATGATGAATCTGAAATTATGTGATGCATATCGTATAATCAAGCCCATGGGTACTTGTGGTGACATTGAAGTATCTAGGTGACATTAGGGTTTTGATTGATGTGTGTCTTAAGGTGTTCTTTTAGTACGAACTCTAGGGATGTTCATGACACTTATAGGGATAGCTCATAAGATTGACCAGAAAGGATAACTTTGAGGTGGTTTCGTACCCTACACTAATTTCTTCATTAGTTCTCCGCTATTTGTGACTTTGGAGTGAAGTTTTTGTCACACGAGAGGTACTTACATATGATTCAACTATGCCAATATTGTTGAGAGGAATTGCATTAGTGAAAGTATGCACCCTAGGCCTTGTTTCCAAGCATTTATACAACATTTTGCTCGCTGTTTTCTATTTGTTACCTTGCTGTTTTTATATTTTCAGCTTACAAAAACTTATATCTACCATCCATATTACACTTGTATCATCATCTCTTCGTTGAACTAGTGCACCTATACAATTTACCATTGTATTGGGTGTGTTGGGGACACAATAGACTCTTTGTTGTTTGGTTGCAGGGTTGTTTGAGAGAGACCATGTTCATCCTACACCTCTCGCGGATTGATAAACCTTAGGTCATCCACTTGAGGGAAAATTGCCATTTTCCTACAAAACTCTGCGCTTGGAGGCCCAACACGAGTCTACAAGAAGAAGGTTGTGTAGTACACATCAAGCTCTTTTCTGGCGCCGTTGCCGGAGAGGTGAGTGCTTGAAGGTATATCTTTAGATCTTGCAATTGAATCTTTTAGTTTCTTGTTTTTCACTAGTTTGGTTTTATAAAAGAAAACTACAAAAAAATGGAATTGAGGTTGTCTCATATGCTTCATCTTTTTAATGTCTTTCGTGAAAATGATGGAAAGGAAATTTTTGCTCAAGTGTTAGAATAAGTTATTAAAATGTTTCGCACTAAATATTTGAGTGATGAGCATGATAGTGATATTGTTAGTATGAATTCTTTGAGTATCCATAGTACTAATGATGATTGCGCTAGTCATGATAAAAATATTTCTTATAAGCATGTCAATTTTTGTGGAGTGCATAGAGTTTGTGTAGACATGCCTAAAAGGTAAGATACATTTTGTAAGAGGCACAAATATTTAGAAACTAAATGGTTGAAAGAGAGGTTATATGTTTGTGCTGAAAGACTTAACATTTCTCGCCTTCCTTGTGAACTTTGCAATGAACATGGTCATTATAATTTCCAATGTGAATTATTTCATGATCGAATTTTGTCCAAAAATTGTGATAACCTCATTACCCTTGAGCATGATAATGAACTTAGTCTATTTTTGGGGTATGAAGAAATGAAACGTGAAACTAAGGATGTTCCAGCATGGGCTCTCATGAAAATGATTGATTTTGATCTAAATAAAATCTATATGTATTGCATGGTAAATTGCATTGAGAATCCTTATATTGCCAATTACTTAAATACAAGAAAACAAATAGAAGAGTACGATAATACTAATGAAGGGGAAGAGGTTTCCCAATATCCTCCTATTTTTTCTTATGATAAATCGGGTAACGAGGAGAAGCTTTTTATTCAACCAACCTCTTCAAAAATAAGTTTGGAGGAATTAAATAAATCCACACATAATGTGGTTTAGAAGAAGAAAAGAAGGAAAATTGAAGGTAAAGAGGTATCTCTCCCAAATAATGTTGCTCCCATTATTGATAGGCCTCATGAGAATGAATCAAAAATAGTTGTGGAAGATGATACACTTGAGGATGATTTTATTATGCCTATTGCTTGTTGTGATAATTATGATTGGGAAGATAATGATACTTCTTATAATCTTGAAAATATTTATGGCACCAACTTGGAGTATGATGATAATAATTGCTATACTATTGGTGCTATTCATACCATTAATGATGAGAGTGATTATGTTTATGATATACAAAGCCACAAGCTTGGGGATGCTATGTTTGATGAAAATGACATGTTTGAGAATTTATTTTCTGCAATTAATGTTTGTCCCAAGCTTGGGGATGCTATGCTTAGTGAAGATGATCTCCCCCCTACTTTGAATCATCAAATTTGTTATAATGATTGCATGCCTCCTACTTATGATGATTATTGTGATGATACTTATGCAATGAAAAAGAGTGATGATTACTATTATGATAATTTTCATAATTATTAATATCCTTTTACTAAATATTACTATTTTAGTGTGGAACCAATTTGTAGTATTCAAGTCTTTTATGATACTCCCACTATTAGTCATGAGAAGAAATTTGCTTATGTGGAGAGTAGTAAAATTCCTATGCTTGTAGATCATGAAAAGAATGCTTTATGTGCTGGTTATATTGTGTAATTACTTCATGATGCTACTGAAAATTATTATGAGGGAGGAACATATGCTTGTAGGAATTGCAATAACATCAAGTTTCCTCTCTATGTGTTCAAGATTTTGAAGTTATGCTTGATTTGCTTTCCTATGCAAGTTAATTCTTGTTCCCATAAATTGTTTGGTAAAAAAATCCGTATACATAGGAAGTGGGTTAGACTTAATTGTGCTTGTCATGAGATTCATGATGCTCTTTTTCATGTTTCAATTACTATTCCTATGTGAGCATCATTGAAATCATCATGCCTAGCTAAAAGGCATTAAAGAAAAGCGCTTGTTGGGAGACAACCCAACACTTTTACCTTATGTTTTTGTGTGTTAACATGATTAAGCTACTGTATTAATCATGTTTTGTGTCTTTTATTTCAATTAAGTGCCAAGTAAATCCTTTGGGATAGTGTGGATGCTTGCTTGTTTGATTCTGTGCAAAAACAGAAAGTTTTGTGTCCAGTATATGAATTATCTAATTTTACTGGAGCGTCAAAAAAATCTGAAGTTGTTACACAAACTTTATATGCAAATTCCTTGAGTTTTAATAATGTTTCAGAATTTTTAGAGTCAGGGAAGTTTGGTGATCATTCAGATCTTCACAGACTATTCTGCTTTTGACAGATTCTGTTTTGCATGCATAGTTTGCTTGTTTTAGTGTTCCGATAGCTTATATTCAGTGGTATAAATTGTGGGAATGGTAGAATACAGTAGGTACCATGTGGGAACAATTATGAATCTTGTCTTGACAGTATCTAAGTGAATGATCTATATTTACTACATTAACCCATCTCACGAAGTTCTGTTAAGTTTTGTGTGATTGAAGTTTTGAAATTTTGGGTGGGACACCGATATGAGGAGAATAAGGAGTGACAAGAACCTATGCTTGGGGATTCCCAAGGCACTCCCAAGGTAACATTAAAGTAAGACTCAAGCGTCTAAGCTTGGGGATGCCGCGGAAGGCATCCCCTCTTTCGTCTTCAACACTATCGGTATATCTTACTTGGAGCTATATTTTTATTCCTCAGATAATATGTGTTTTTCTTGGAGCGCCATTATATTTTGTTATTTTCTGTTAGGTGTTATTTATAATCTAGTTTTTCAATAAAAAGTTCCAAGAATTGCCTTAGGATGCTTGCATTGCATGTTTTGATACGTGCTGGGTAAAAATAGAAACTTCTGCTGTAGTGTTTGAATTTTCATATTTTACTGGAACGTGCAAGTTTCTGAAATTTTTACACAGTGTTATCATATAAATTTTATAGCATGTACTAAATTTTCATAATTGTTTGAGTTACGGAAGTCCAATGTTTTCATAAATTTATACAGACTGTCCTGCTTAGACAGATTGCTGTCATAGTTTCGTTATCTACTTATCCTATAGTTTTCATAGCCTATATTGGTATATATAAATTGTGGAAATGATAGTATACAATACCTAATGTTTTAAAATTATTATGCAACTTGTCTTGGTAGTACATAAATATTTTATTTATTATTATGTGTACTAACCTATCTCACGAGTTCTTTTTGAGTTTTGTGTGGATGAAGTTTTTGAGAATAGGTGAAACCGTGGAATGAGAGGATTGAACGAGATACAAAAGCTAAAGCTTGGGGATGCCCCAGGCACCCCAAGTAAATATTTCAAGAAGTCTCAAGCATCTAAGCTTGGGGATGCTACGAATCCCACCTCTCTTCATCAACAATTATCGGTTAGCCTATGTTGAGCCTAAATTTTTATTCGTTCACATGATGCGTGCTATTCTTGGAGTGCTATTTTTATTTTGCTTGATGTTTGAATAAAGTACTTAAGATCTGAAAATATTTATTGAGGGAGAGAGAGTCCTCACATAACTCATTAATTGTTTGACTACTCATATCCTTTGGGAGTAGCTTGTCATTTGCTCATGTGATTTACTTAAATTTGTTTGAGATTGTCAAAAAAACAATGGCAATACATGAAACTAGTCCCAAAGTGATAGATATCCATGGAGAATATAATAAAAACTTTCATGAAGATCATGGGACAAATTAAACTTGATTCTTTGTAATAGTTTTGAAACATGATGATAGTAATATGTGAGTCATGTTAGGGAGTAATTATGCTTAGTAAGAATATTGGTGTTATGGTTTGTGATTCCCTATGCATACACGAAAGTCAATAGTTATGCAATGAAGTTACATCCTACCTATGGTGCATTATTCGGTGTTAGTTATGACTCAATGCTCACTTATGTGATTTTTCGTTCCTCGGTTTGGTTGCTTCTCAATCTATTTGCTAGACTTCATTTGTACTAAGTAGAAATACTACTTGTGCATCCAAAATCCTTAAACCAAGTTTTGCCTTATGAGTCCATCATACCTACCTATATGCGGTATTTCCATGCCATTCCAAGCAAATTTGTATGTGCCATCTCTAAATCTTCAAAATAATTTTTCTCTTTTGTGTGCCCGTACCGCTCATGAAACGGTGGGGAGTATCCAATATTTTTCCATGCTAGGTGTGTTATTCTCACGATATGTGTTGATTCACTATCATTCACGAGAAAGTGGCTGGTATTCGGGGTGCCCGGTCCCATGCTCAAAAATCAAATCAAAATACAATGAAACAAAACTCCCCCCAGGAATGTTGTTGCTATGGACGGTACCCATGGATTCGGCTCACCATGGAGTGTGATTGATTGGTGGAGGGGGATTAAAGACTTTACTATTCTGTTTGGGAACCGCCTATAATGTATCTAGCATGGAAAGTATGTTGAGCTACTTCATTGTTTTCGTTGACAGGAAAAGCATGCCACTCAAAATATTATTCTCTCTAAATATAAACCTTCAGCTCTGGCACCTCTACGAATCCCTACTTCCCTCTGCGAAGGGCCTATCTATTTACTTTATGCAATTTTTATTTTTACTTTGAGTCTCCATCTTCTCTTATAAGCACCAACTAGGGGGCACTATGATCGTACTTGAGCATTGGGCATAGCTAATATTTGAGTGTGTTTCATGAATGGATCAATGATTGAGCATGATGGGCTAGGGATAACTTTCTTTAGTGTTGATATTTTGAAAGACATGGTTGCTTGTTGACATGCTTGAGTATTGAAGTCGTTATGTTAAAACTAGACTATTGCTTTGAATAATTTACAAAGTCCGAATGTCCACGCTATACAAAGAAGAAAATAATATGATGAACATGTTAGGCATCATTCCACATCAAAAATTCTGTTTTTATCATTTACCTACTTGAGGACGAGCAGGAATTAAGCTTGGGGATGCTGATACGTCTCCAACGTATCTATAATTTTTGCTTGTTCCATGCTGTTATATTATCATTCTTGGATGTTTTACAATCATTTTACTACAAATTTATATTATTTTTGGGACTAACCTATTAACCTAGAGCCCAGTGCCAGTTCCTGTTTTTTTTCCCGTGTTTTTGAGTTTTACAGAAAAGGAATATCAAACGGAGTCCAAACGGAATAAAATTTACGGTGATTTTTATGGACCAGAAGACACCCGCGGAGCTTGGAGATGAAGCCAGAAGATTCCCAAGGAGGCCACAATCCTCAGGGGCTCGGCCACCCCCCTGGGCACGCCCCATAGGCTCGTGGGCCCCTCGGGAGTCCACCGACCTCCCTCTCAGCTCTATAAATCCTCAAATATTCCAAAAACCCCAATGCAGAACCTAGATCAGGAGTTCCGCCGCCGCAAACCTCCAGAGCCATGAAAAACCAATCGGGAGCCCGTTCCGGCACCCTGCTGGAGGGGGAAACCATCACCAGAGGCCATCTTCATCATCCCGGTGCTCTCCATGACGGGGAGGGAGTAGTTCACCCTCGGGGCTGAGGGTATGTACCGGTAGCTATGTGTTTGATCTCTCTCTCTCGTGTTCTTGAGATGACACGATCTTGATGTACCGCGAGCTTTATTGATATAGATGAATCATATGGAGTTTTCCCCTCTCTATCTTGTTGTGATGAATTGAGTTTTCCCTTTCAAGTTTTCTTATCGGATTGAGTCTTTAAGGATTTGAGAACACTTGATGTATGTCTTGCGATGGGATATCTGTGGTGACAATGGGATGTTCTATTGATCCACTTGATGTATGTTTTGGTGATCAACTTGCAGGTTCCGTGACCTTGGGAATCTATGCATAGGGGTTAGCACACGTTTTTGTCTTGACTTTCCGATAGAAACTTTGGGGCACTCTTTGAAGTTCTTTTTGTTGGATTGAACATGATGAATCTAAAATTATGTGATGGATATCGTATAATCAAGCCCATGGGTACTTGTGGTTACATTGGAGTATCTAGGTGACATTAGGGTTTTGGTTGATGTGTGTCTTAAGGTGTTATTTTAGTACGAACTCTAGGGTTGTTCGTGACACTTATAGGGATAGCTCATAAGATTGATCAAAAACGATAACTTTGAGGTGGTTTCGTACCCTACAATAATATCTTCATTAGTTCTCTGCTATTTAAGACTTTGGAGTGAAGTCTTTGTCGCACGAGAGGTACTTACATATGATTCAACTATGCCACTATTGTTGAGAGAAATTGCACTAGTGAAAGTATGGACCCTAGGCGTTGTTTCCAAGCATTTATACAACGTTTTGCTCGCTGTTTACTATTTTTACCTTGCTTTTTTATATTTTCAGATTACAAAAACTTATATCTACCATCCATATTGCACTTGTATCACCATCTCTTCACCGAACTAGTGCACCTATACAATTTACCATTGTATTGGGCATGTTGGGAACACAAGAGACTCTTTGTTATTTGGTTGGAGGGTTGTTTGAGAGAGACCATCTTCATCCTACACCTCCCGCGGATTTATAAACCTTAGGTCATCCACTTGAGGGAAAATTGCCATTGTCCTACAAAACTCTATGCTTGGAGGCCCAACACGAGTCTACAAGAAGAAGGTTGTGTAGTAGACATCAATGTTCAGTATAACATCAACTACTCCTAGACCCTTCATCTCAAAGCAACGTGATAAGAAATCTTTAACCTCCTTGATTAATTCAAGGTTGGTTCCAAATATCAGTATGTCATCGACATACAAACAAAGAATAACTCCTTCGCCCCCACCATGACGATAGTATACACACTTATCAGCTTCGTTTACGACAAAGCCTACAATAGTTAATGTTCTTTCCAACTTCTCATGCCACTACTTAGGATCTTGTTTAAGGCCATAAGGACTTCAATAACTTGCACACCTTTCCTTCATGACCAGGTACTACAAAACCATCGGGCTGATCCATGTAAATTTCCTCGTCCAACTCTTCATTGAGGAAATCTGTCTTAATGTCCATTTGATGAACAAGAAGACCGTGTGAGGCAGCTAGTGACAGTAGCACCCAAATACTGGCCAGTCTATCCACAAGTGAGTAAGTATCAAAGAATTCTTCACCTTCTTTCTGGGTATTACCCTTGGCCACAAGCCGTGCCTTGTACTTTTCAATTGTACCATTAGGTCTAAGCTTTTTCTTGAACACCCACTTACATCCCACGGGTTTGCATCCATAAGGACGATCAATGACTTCCCAGGTTCCATTAGATAAGATGGAATCCATCTCACTACGGACAACTTCCTTCCAGTAGTCAACATCACAAGATGCATAGGCTTCTGGAAGAGTCGTGGGTGTGTCATCCACAGGCTACACAATGAAATCATCACCAAAGGACTTTGTAGTCCTTTGTCTCTTACTCCTTATAGGAGTTTCATTGTCATCCTCCTCAGGATTCTCAACATGCTCCATCGCAATGGTGGGTTCATGAATTACAGAAAATTCCTGAGTAGACAGAATAGGTATCTCCTGATTTTATGAGTTAGACATATCTTTCATAGGAAATATGTCCTCAAAGAAAGTGGCATCATTCGAATCCATAATCGTACCAACATGCATGTCGGGTACCTTAGATTTTATTATCAAAAATCTATAGCCAATGCTATGAAAAGCATAGCCCAGAAGAACATAATCCACGGTTTTTGGTCCAAGCTTGCGCTTCTTGGGAATTGGTATATTGACTTTCGCCAAACAACCCCAAGTACGTAGATAAGAGAGTTTCAACCTTTTCCTTTACCATTACTCAAATGGAGCAATGGTTGTATGCTTTGTGGGAACTCAGTTTAGGACATGACATGCAGTCGTTAGCGCCTCCCCCATCATGCCTTGGAAAGACCCGATGTATCTAACATGGCGTTAACCAAATCAGTTAGAGTTCGGTTCTTTCTTTTGGCCACCCCATTTGACTGAAGTGAGTAGGGAGGCGTACTCTCATGGATTATACCATCTTCCGCACAAAATGAATCAAATTCAGTGGAAAAATACTCTCCGCCACAATCGGATCTAAGCCGTTTAACTTTTTGATCAAGTTGGTTCTCTGCTTCAGCTTTATAGTTTTTGAAGAAGTTTAAAGCCTCATATTTTGATTTCAAAAGATACACATAGCAATATCTAGTGGAGTCATCAATTAACATCATGAAATATTTCTTTTCACATTTTGTCAACATGCCATTCATCTCACAAAGATCTGAATGGATAAGCTCTAGTGGCGCTAAGTCTCTCGCCTCCGCAGTCTTATGGGACTTACGATGTTGCTTGGCTTGCACACACACTAGGCACTTGGAGCCCTTGACAGTAGTGTATGTCGGAATTAAACTCATATTGGCTAGCTGCGTCATGCAACCAAAGTTAATATGACAAAGTCGCGAATGTCAAATATTAGACTCATTATGGTGGCAAACATTATTAATAACTTTAGTGCAAATATCTGACAAAGATAGGCGGGACAAGCCTCCGCACTCATAGCCTTTTCCAACAAATTGTCCATACTTAGAAATAACAACTTTATTGGACTTGAAAACCAACTTAAAACCATCTCAGCACAAACGAGAACCGTTGACGAGATTTTTATTGATGGAGGGTACATGATGAACATTCTTTAGACGCATGATCTTCCCTGAAGTAAACTTCAGATCGAGCGTACCGACCCCTTGAACAGTGTCATGTGACCCGTTCCCCATCAGCACGGGAGAAGTCCTCGTGACTTGATAAGAATAAAACATAGAAGCATCAACACAAACATGTACATTGGCATCGGTGTCAATTAACGAATCTGAAGAATGACAAACTGAAAGGATGGTAGGAAAAATACCGTACCCATAATCCTTCATATCAGTATCACCGATGACCACATTAGCGGACTTGCCGCTCTTCTCATGTTCGCACTCCTCATAGCGGTTAGGACATCTCGAACCCAGTGATTGGGATCACCGCAGACATGGCACGGTCCCTTCCCCTTCTTATGAGAATTATTTTTGAAGTTGGTAGATTGTGACGGCTTGTTCTGTGCAACAAACTTGCCTTTGCCCTGAGATTTGTTCTTGTTGTTCTGGGGCTTGTTGAGATGGAAGTTATTCTTCTGCATCACGTGGGCACTAGAAGTTCCCTCAACTGCTCGAGCACGTGTGTCTTTTGCTCTCGCCTTCTCTTCAACATCAAGCGATCCAATGAGATCCGAGATGGAAAACTCTTGTTTCTTGTGCTTCAAAGAAGTGGAAAAATTGTTCCACGATGGTGGAAGCTTGGTAATGATGCCTCTGGCCACAAACTTGTCTGACAACACACACTTGAAGTACTCAAGCTCCTTTGCGAGTGACTGTATCTCATGAGCTTGTTGAACAACAGGGCGCTCATCAGTCATCCTGTAGTCATAGAATTGCTCCATAACGTACAACTCACTGCCAGCGCCTGAGGCCCCAAACTTAGCCTCGAGCGCAGCCCAGATGTCCTTGCCGTTGTCAAACGACATATACGAATCCACAATGGAATCGTCAAGAACGCTCAGAAGGGCGCCCTTGAAAAGGGTATCAATCTTCTCAAAAGCTTCCTGCTGTGCAGGATTAAGATCGCCCTCGGACTTACCCTTGGTGGCATCATAGCAGTACATGGTTTGAACCAGTAGATTGCTCTCGTGCGCCACCTCTTATATTGCACCTCCTTGAAGGTAGCCGGCTTCATATGAACACCAAAACCACTGGGTGTAAATTGCCTATAATCAGGTTTTTGGATTGTTGAAAATATGAGAAAATTACTACAAGATTTAATCCAAATAAGCAGCAAATAGATCATGGCAGCAAAAGCATAATTTAAACTAAACATGTAGACTAGCATAGTAAACGGATAGAACGAATCTACGGCACAAACTAGACATAGGAATTCTAGTATGATCTCAAACAGGGAGGACAAGATCGCATATGGTGCAGCGGGGGTAGAACCGCCAGTGTTGACGTAGTCGCCCATGTTGTTAAGGAAGAGGTTGCCGAGGTCGGGGAAGAAGTCATTGTCCGGGAAACCGTCGCTGCCAGCAGTCGCGCGAGTGCGCACCCCAAACACCTGATCCTCTCCCGTACAGGATCACAAGAGGCGGGGTTTCGGACGCCTGCTGTCCCTTCTCGCGGTGCACGCCGGAAGGAACGTCTCGGATCATGACGCATCTGTTAAGGACTCTCCGTTCCTGACCGACAAAAATAAGCGCGTAGGTATGAGCTCGGCTCGGCTCAATCCCGCAACCCGTGGCGTGGCATGGCGAGCGAGGAGGAGTGCGCGAGAGCCTCTTCTCTTCTCACTCTCTTACAAATGCTAAAAGAGCTCACCTTATAAAGAGATGCAACTCTCTCTCCACTAGCGGGATGTGACTAAACTTTAGTCCCACTCACACCACTCACACAACCAACTCATATGGGCCATGAGAATTTCAGATTTCCATATGGGCTTTGGGCCAAAGGTCCAATAGCAAAAATCCAACACTATTCTCCCAACGAATAGTCAAATTGTTCTTTGAACGGAACTTATAACTATTTTTTCAAGCATTTCCCTCTGTCTTGCTAAGTTTTTTTATTTAGGCTAACCTACAAGTAGTTGTGAACAATGGTGGCAAACACCATATGTATTTTTATTTTTAGTTCAATTTAGTGTGAACAACCAATAAATCTTATTTTGAGAAATAGACAACATGTGGTGTTGCACGGCTTGATGAACCATTGAGGTGCACATACTCCACATCTAAGTGACTAATATTTATATTTAATATTTTTTTACAACTATACAATAATAAAACACAATAAATCATATGTATTTTAAGTTTTATTTATTATATTATCATCAAACATTCATGTTCCATACAGCCAAACTCACTATAGTACGTTGTAAAACTTTTCTACAACAACGTGTGGGGTATCATCTAGTAAGAATAAGGATTTGATTTGAAACAAAAATCCCAAAAGAAATTACAGTTCAAGCAGTATAGGCCAGGCTTTTCCTTTCAGGGACTTAATGTTATCCTATCGACGGTAGCCTGCACATGCACAGCCAGCCATGTCCCCGTACCATACCAACTCGAGTCGTTCAGGGCAGTGCACCTTTTCTTTTCTTTTCCTGTTCCTCGAAAAGATCACTACATCGCGCTCGACTTTGCGGTGTGAAGTCATGGACCAATACGCGAAACCGTGAGAATAATTGGGCGCAAAAGAGATGCGAGCTGGAGGTGTCATGACGAGCACTTTGGCAGACATGATAAGAGCATGCAGCTAGCAAGTTCTGCCGTCAGGTGCAAACCATCATGCGGCATGAACGTGTAGCCTCTAGGCAAATGGTGGAAATGATTTGCTTCGTTTCGCTAATTTTTCCAAAGGATGCTGGATTCAGGTTTACCGCTCGACAAGCCGTGCCACTTTTTTATTTTTATTTTTTTAAAAGGAATACCTCCGTTTTCTAAAAAAAAAATACATGCGACACCTTTATTAAAGAAAGCAATAAAATTGTCTTCGATTACAAACAAGCTCATAGAAAACTTAAAAATAATACAAACTTACAAAATGTCACAACCGACGAAAATATGACTAGATGCCAAACCATATATCCTATTATTGGATCGTCATCCAAACCGGTTGTACATATCCCGAGGTACCATCTTTCATCGGATAGACCCAGTAACCAAAGGCTCCCTCGTTTTCGCAGGAGTAAGTAACGACCATGTACGGATCAGCGATGTTGTCCTGTAAATTACCTGCAAAAAGATTATACGTGTTTATCTGTTAAAAATCATATCATTCCCGCAACTCCATATAACCCAAAGTAAAACACATACTCCTATTCAAATATGTTTCGCAGTATTTATCTCAACTCCATTTAGTCACGTCCCAAACAATGTGTCAATGCTCTCTGGAGGTATAATATTAAAGGCTATATGAACGAATTCCTTATTTAACAATGGCTTAAATTATTTTGCCTTATTTAACACTGCAAAAGTTTTTCTTCCTTATGTAACACCAACACAAAATTTTGTTCCTTTTCTAACACTTCCATCAATTTTGACCACAAACAGTGTGAAATGAACCTGAGAAGACGATTTTACCCCTGATGAAGTTATGACCAAAACTCTTCATATACAAATTAGTTCAAAATTGGGCAGAACCTCCCCTATAATTCGATGCATATCAAGATCACACAATTCACATATACATATATTTCAACAAATAGTATTCAGATTTGCACATAAACATCCAGGCTCACATCCAGATACACATATATCACGTACAACATATCCAGATTCACATATATGGGTCCAACATCCAAGTCCACATCATATGAGCAACACAAAAGGATTGTCATCATATCCAGGTTCACGTACATAGTCCAAGTCCATACATTCATGATATGGACTGCACAAAAGTGACTTGCGCTTCACATACATGAGTCCAAATCCACACAACATGACATGAGCAGCAACAAAAGTGAGTTTAACCGAAAGAAATGAAACTTTTCACAAACTGAGCCTCCTTTTGCTTCTTGTGCTCATTGCGGGGATGGCTGGGTTAGTCTTTTTGCTTCTAGTGCCCATTGTCGGGCTGTCAAATGGCACCATAAGACAACTTCCATCCTTTTTAGCAAGCTCCATCTTCTTACCCTTTCCCTGATCTACACTTGTACATGTATGGCAGCAGTAATTTGAGAGCAAACAACAACATGAAAAATGCATAATCTGTGATATTAAAATTCAGAATTAGCAAAGGTCACCTTTTACACCCTTTTCCATTTTTCTTATTTGTAGTCTCCAAAGTTTGGCTATGTTTTCCCTTCTTCTTGGTTGTAATTTCTAAGCTTTGGCTATGGATTAGATGAATACACACAAATTAAACTCAGTTTTCATTTGTCACTAATCGAACTCAGTTTTCATTTGCAACATGCATAGGTGTAGTATTGTTAACCTTGGTAGAAAATACATAGCAGTTGCGGGTGCTTCATCACCTCTTGGCACAATGGATGACTCGACTAATTTGGTAGCCTTCCTCCTCTTCTTTGATGGTTCTCTACACAAGCAATAAGAAACTAGTTCACATGCATAGTTGATTACCAAATAGGAATGCAAGAAAGTAGTTCATTTGCAATAAGAAAGTAGAATGCATAGTTGATTACCTCACATCCATCAAAGCAGCAATGGCATCTTTGTTCCCCTTCTTGCACTTGTGCCAATGGTGCCCGTATTCCTTACAAATAGGGCATAAGTGTTGGCATTGAGTGCTAGCCACTTTTTCTCTCTTTCTCACTACAACCCTTATGCCTCTCTATTTGGGGCCGACCGGCTACACCTTTTAGCAAGGGTGGATGCATGAAGAATCCATGGTAAGATTCAGGCCACTGGGTCTTGTCGCACATAGCAGGGATGGCCATAAGCTGCTCTAAACTTGTCAATGGAGTAATAGGAGTCCACATGACTGTGTATGTGTGCATTGACAAGTGATGTGATGAATGCTAGAGCATGTTTGCAAGGAAGACCAGAAACTTGTCATTGTCTACAAGAACATATGTTGTCATGCAAGTTGATGACAAACCTAAACCCGCTGCCTCCCAATTGAGTAACTTCATCAACTTCTTCTGAGCTCTCTACCACCTCCAAGTTTAACTCTCTACTCTTTGCATTCAACTTCTTAATGGTGTGGGCCAAAATTAAGCCAGATAAATTCTTTGCTACTTTTCTCTGACGATTCCACATGATCATAATCATCTGCCTAAGCTTGTCCATTAAGTCATCCAAGTTAAAAGGCCTGTGGTGCTTAATCCAATTATTGAAGCACTCTGCCAGGTTGTTGGTTACATACACTAGTATAAAACAGGGCTTGGGTTGAGGTTATGATAAGGGCAGTAATCCCGGTTCACTTACGAACCGGGACTAAAGGTGCCATCTGTCTCGGTCCGTGAGGCCAGGGCGCCGGCAGGGCCTCGGAGGTCATTGGTCCCGGTTTTTCTGACACTTTTGGTCCCAGTTCTGAACAAGAACCGGGACCAATGGGCCCCGCTTCTCGACCAACACCTTTAGTCCCGGTTGGTAGCTGGAACCGGGACCAGAAGTGTGTCTTCTGTCCCAGTTCTGGCCACCAACCGAGACTAAAGATATAAGCCTATATATACTCCCGCCCCGCCCCTGCCCACTCACACTCTGTTTTTTTGGACACTGGCGTGTGGGTGTGTGTTGCTCTAGCTCTCACCTCCTATGCATATGAGGTGTTTGATGAAATGCTCGAGCCACACTTAAGCTTTCTCCTCTCCAAGCTCCATTTCCCTCAAGATTTGTCTAGGTTTGGCGGTCCGCCCTGTCCCGTCCCCGTCCTCACCTCCGTCGATCGCCCATGCCGATCTCGTCACCGACACCATCATGGTGAGCCTCTTGTTCTTATATTCTCTGTAAAAGAAAATAAAAATCTTACTTGTATGATTTAGGTAGATGCTTGTACAATTTTCTTACTTTTATTATTGTTTGTTATTATATAGTCCCATGGTTTTGGTTTCCTCCCCCGTCGGCCCTCGTCTTGTCTATGATTCGGATGTGCTATATTGTCTTTTATAACTATTTGTTTCATTTAGTGTTTATGAAAATTATGCCGACCAACGTGACATAGATGTTTTTATCTAGGAGTTATGTGAACCAGAAATTCCAACCGACATAGAAATTCTTGTCGAGAAGTTAAATTTGGTTGAAAAAGAAAACAATTACTTGAATGAAAAATTAAAAAGAGTTGAAGAGGAGAAGATGAAATTGGAGTTGCATGTTGCCGATGTCGTCGACGATCACAAGATCAAGATGGATGCAACGTGCTTGAAGATTAGAAATATTAGAAAATATGCCATTCATACCGAGGCTTGGTATCATTATGCCGTTGGATCAATTGGTACCTTAGTTGCGGTTATGATCGCATTTGTTCTTGCATTTAATTTTTTTACATAGTTTCAATGTATGTTTTAATTAGATGCTCTAGAGAGCTATATGTTGTTCAATGAGAACAATGTATGAACTTTATGTATTTATTTTGGTTACTACTGTACTTTGGCTTTAAATGTGATGATGAATTTCTATTAATTTGGTCACTTATCTATTCATGATGTTCTGTAATGGTTTTTGATACACTTTATTACATAACACACGTAGATGAACCGATAATGGATGTACGGTGACCGACGCACCTCCGAGTATATTAAGGGCCTGCATAATTTTCTCAAAGCGACTGAGGCAAACAAGCAGAATGGTTTTATGCATTGTCCACGTACCGTCTGAGAGAATACAAAGGCTTTCTCCAACTCTAAAATCCTTCACTTCCACCTGGTTGAGAAGGTTTTTATGCCACACTATAATGTTTGGACCAAGCACGGAGAAAGAGCGGTTATGATGGAAGACAACAAAGAAGAAGAGGATGATGACAACTACCCCCCTGAATACGGTGATGCTGCAATGGAGGAAGCTGAAGATCAAGAAGAACCAGACGATGTGCCCGATGATGATCTTCGTCGGGTCATTGTTGATGCACAGAGAGAAGCGAAAGTGAAAGGGGGAAGTTGAATTTCGATCGCATGTTAAAGGATCACAAAAAAGGGTTGTACCCAAATTGCGAAGATGAAAATAGAAAGCTCGGTACCACACTGGAATTGTTGCAATGGAAGGCACACAATGGTGTATCTGACAAGGGATTTGGTTCTCTACTGAAAATAATGAAGAAGAAGCTTCCAAAGGATAACGAATTACCCGGCAGGACGTACGAAGCAAAGAAGGTTCTATGCCCTCTAGGATTGGAGGTGCAGAAGATACATGCATGCACTAATGACTGCATCCTCTACCGCGGTGCATACGAGGATTTGAACGCATGCCTGGTATGCGGTGCATTGCGGTATAAGATCAGAAGAGATGACCCTGGTGATCAGAAGAGAGGGTTCCTTCCAAGGTGATATAGTATGCTCCTATAATACCACGGTTGAAACGTCTATTCAGAAATAAAAAGCATGCCGAGTTGATGCAATGGCACATAAAACACCGTAAGAAGACGATAAGTTGAGAGCACCCGCTGACGGGTCGCGGTGGAGAAAGATCAAGAGAAAGTGGAGTGACTTTACAGGTGACCCAAGGAACGTATGGTTTGGTTTAAGTGCAGATGGCGTTAATCCTTTTGGGGAGCAGAGCAGCAAGAACAACCCATGGCCTATGACTCTATGTATGTATAACCTTCCTCCTTGGTTGTGCATGAAGCGGAAGTTCATTATGATGCTAGTGCTCATCCAAGGCCCTAAGCAACCCGGGAACGACATTGATGTGTACCTAAGGCCATTAGTTGATGAACTTTTACAACTGTGGAATAAAAAAGTGTACGTGTGTGGGATGAGCACAAACAGCAGGAATACATTTTACACGATCGCCCAAGATAAAAAGATCACCAACCAAAACAGTGGTGTTCGCTTTGACGATGCGGCAAACACCAAGGAAAAGGACACATATTATGGTTACATAGAGGAGATATGGGAACTTGACTATGGAGGTGATTTGAAGGTCCCTTTGTTTCGGTGCAAATGGGCCAATCTGACTGGAGGAGGGGTAATGGTAGACCCGCAGTACGGAATGACAACAATGGATCTCAACAATCTTGGGCACACAGACGAACCATTCGTTCTAGCCAATGATGTGGCGCAAGTTTTCTATGTGAAGGACATGTCTACCAAACCGAGAAAAAGGAAAGATAAGAAAGAGGATACATCATATGATGAGCCAAAGTGCCACATAGTTCTTTCTAGGAAAAGAAACATCATGGGAGTGGAGGACAAGACAGATATGCCAAGGGATTATGAAAAGTTTGATGAAATTCCTCCCTTCGCAGTGAAGACTGACCCAAGCATCATGTTAAATGATGAAGATTGTCCATGGTCACGGCACAAAAATCAAGGGACACACGCGAAGAAAAAGTTTTATACCCCAAGATCCCACTCTGGGATGTGACTGGCTGCATCGTCATCACTTTTATTCTCTAGTGAGTAGTCGGGATGGTTCAGTTTGAACACGAAGTGCATCCAATTTTTGTTGTAACCTTATCAACTTTTTAACACTTTCTATGTGTGTGAAATGATGGTACCATGCCAAGTTTCAACCTTTTTAGAGTTCATCTGTGGTGCTTTTTAATTTCAGGGTCATTTAGCTCAAAACAAATCATTAAATGCATGAAAAATAGCAAATGAAGTGAGATAGGGTTGAAATTTTAGTATATGGATTCTAATGGTTCATATTGAATGCACAAAAAGTTTGGAGTTGAAATAAGTTGAATCCTTTTGTAACCGACGAGTTTTCGTCCAAAACCCCGATACTTCGAAACAGATTGTCCATTTTGACACTAAGTGCATCCATTTTTTGTCGTAACGCTCTCAAATTTTTAGCACATGCTATGTGGACGAAATGATGATACCATGCCAAGTTTCAACCTTTTCAGAGTTCATTTGTGGTGCTTTTTAATTTTAGGGTCATTTATCTCAAAACAAATCATTAAATGCATGAAAAATAGCAAATGAATTTAGATAGGGTTTAAATTTTAGTACGTGGCTTCTAATGGTTCATATTGAATGCACAAAAAGTCTGGAGTTGAAATAAGTTAAAAAAATTGAAATCCTTTTGTGACACACGAGTTTTCGTCCAAAACCCCGAAACTTCGAAAGAGATTGTCCATTTTGTAAACGAAGTGCATCCAGTTTTTGCCGTAATCGTCTCAACTTTTTACCATTTTCTATGTGGGTGAAATCATGGTAACATTCCAAGTTTCAACCTTTTCAGAGTTCATTTGTGGTGCTTTTTAATTTTAGGGTCATTTAGCTGATTTTTTTATTAAATGCATGAAAAATAGCAAATGAAGTTAGATAGGGTTGAAATTTAAGTATGTGGCTTCTAATGGTTCATATTGAATGCAAAAAAATTCTGCAGTTGAAATAAGTTTAAAAATATTGAAATCCTTTTGTAACAGACGAGTTTTCGTCTGAAACCCCGATACTTCAAAGGAGATTGTCCATTTTGTGCACGAAGTGCATCCAGTTTTTGCTGTAACACTCTCAACTTTTTAGCACATTCTATGTGGGTGAAATCAAGATACCATGCCAAGTTTCAACCTTTTCAGAATTCAGTTGGGTAATTTTGATTAAAACAAATGAAGGTATAAAACTAAAAGAGTTAAAAAGAATCTGATTTTGATTAAAACACCTATTTAAATTATCCTAAAAATTCCCAACTTTAACATAATGATAAAGCATAGTAATATTAAACAACAGGAAAAACAATCACTCAAATACCTATTTTTAAACTAAAGTTATTCACAAATTACTGTTCCATACAAATTTCAAATGAATTCAAATTTAAACTATTTCAATTTGATAACTACTGACACTAACAGAAAATTTGTAATTGTTTTGACCTAAAGCAAAAAAAATTCATTAAAAAACTATAAATATTCTAATAGTTATTCCAAATATAAAAACAGAAATTAGAAAAACAAAACAAAACAAAAGAGAGAAAATACATCTGTAGTCCTAGTTGGTGCTACCAACCGGGACTAAAGGCCCCTTTGAAAGTGCACTATTGCCCTTAACAGTTTTTGACATCTATGACAATTTCATTTGTGTTTCTAACCACATGATCTAGTATAAAACAACACTGTCAGAATTGAAGAGAAGCATGGATGGTTATTCTCCCTCTACGTGGAAAAAGGAAAAAGCGGATTGCCATATTGTTATCTTTTCTTTCTTGAGTTCCTAATGCAGCCGCACTATTAAGAGGGGGTGCATCATGAAAAACATCTGGGAATCAACTTCACACACACATATGATCTCGCACAATCAACTTCATTTTTCGTCCATTCTTACACGACGAATGACTCTGTCGAGGCCGGAACTTCCGGGACGGCCGGAACTTCCGGGGACAAAAAGGTCCGGGAAGCTTTCGAGCCACCCAGAGAAACTGCATTGTGTGCAATATCTCTATGTAGCCTGGAACCTTCCGGACCCTGGCCAGAACTTCCGTTCCCCGGAACTTCCGTGCTGGCAGGAACTTCCGGGCGTTGGAACTTCCGTCCCTGTTCCGGCAGCGTCTGGGGTATTCCAGAGAAGATGCAAACTCTCTGTGTAGCTCGGAACCTGCCCAGAACTTGGCTAGAACTTCCGGGGTTTGGAACCTCCGGGCTTGGACGAAACTTCAGGTCCACACAGGAATCTGGCCCCAACGACAGGATTTCGTCCCCACCTATAAATAGTCTTCTTCTCCCCCCACGAAGATGGTAACGACTCCATTTCTCTCTCCACCATTTCCAGGCCTCGATTTCTTGGAATTCTTCCTCCTTAGCCAACTAAAGCTCTTGATCTTTTGAGGAGTGAAGGAGGAGTACTTGATCTACACATTGACCAAAGCAAAAGTTGATTCCCCCTTGTTTTTTGTGGTGCATCTTGTTACTCTTGGAGGTTGGAGACTCCTAGGCAGTAGGAGTTCTTCGGTGAGGAATCGTCATTGTGATTACCCTCGAAAAGTTTGTGAGGGTTTGGAGACCACCCAAGGTCTACCACTAGTGGTTGGGAATCGCCTTCGTGGTGATATCTCAAGGAGAGAATAGGGTGAGCCTTCGTGGCGTTGGTGTGCCTTCGTGGTAACATCCACCTCTCTAAACAATGATGTAGCTTCCCTCCAAGGAAGTGAACATCGGCATACGTCCTCGTCTCTTGGAGTTGCGGTTATTCCTAAATCTAACTCCCTACTTGTTCTTATTTGTCTCTTAGTCTTTACTTATATCTTATTGTGCTTGCTTACTCATATACTTGTGGTACTTGTTTGCTTGGTGTAACTCTTAGCACCTTACTTGCAATTGTTTAGGCTTACTTTCATATTCCGCATTATCACCTAAAAATTGCTAATTAACAATTAAAATTTGTAATTGTACCTATTCACCCCCCTCTAGGTCCATCTCGATCCTTTCAATTGGTATCAGAGACTCGTGCTCTATTCGTGTGGCTTAACCGCCCTAGAGCGAGATGAACCCCGATGGGACTCCCCTTATTGCGGATCCGAAGGATAAGGCCACGAATTCCACGGAAGTCAAGTATTTTACTTCTGAGGATCTGGAATGGGCCCTTGCTAAGCAAAAGGAGGAGCATGATGCTTCTCTTGAGGCCTTGGTCCAAATGAGATTAGCCACATTAACCACGATGCTTGCACCACTTTCTGGTGGTGCGGCCTCAAGGCCAACTATGTCTACTCCATCACTTGGCCAACAACCTCCTAGCAATGATCACTCTAGTGTTACTTGGCTTTATGCAAGATATCAAGTTGAGAAACCTAAATATAATCCTGGAGGAAAACCTCCTTTGCTTGATGACAATTCCGATTTTGCTTTGTGGAGAGTTGGTATGCAGGACCATCTTAGGTACGCCAATGATGAAATGTTGGAAATCTTGGAGCATGGCTATAACCCTATCGACCCAAAGAATCTCACTCCAAGAGAGACATATTACAAGCATCTCAACGACACCGCAATCATGTGTATAAGAAAAGGAATGAATGATAAGCAAAGGAGACCCTACCTACATATCACAAGTGCCAAGGAATTATGGGACATCATTGTAAGGACCAAGACCGGTACCTCCACTCTCCGGCTTGCTTAGTATGAAATTGCCAAGGGTCAATTGCAAAACTTTTGTATGGAGAAAGGTGAATCCCCCAAGCATCTCCTTGAGCGTCTCATGACTCTCTTCACTGACATTGAGTTCTGTGATTGTGGCAAGACACAAGATGGTTTCAACTTGACTAAGCGGTTTCTCGTGGACAAACTACTACATGCTCTTTCCCCATATCATCACCAAATGGTGTGGGACATAAGACAAAATCATGGATTCAAGGAAATGACTCCAGATGACATCATATCTACTTTCCAATTATTTGAAGAGTCAAAGGCAAATGCTACAAAACATCTTGCCATGCATGGTACCTCAGCATCAAAGATCAATCTTGCTTTGAAGCCCAAGCATGTATGTGAGGAAGAGCAAAGTTAAGAAGAAGAAGAAGATGATGATGATGATGGTGATGAGATTGACTCCGATGAGATCCCTTCATATGAAGACATTGCCCTATTTGTCAAGAGGTTTAGCACGGGAAAATTCAAGGGAAGATTCCAAAAGAAGAAAGTGAGAAAATGCTACAACTGTGAAGAAACCAACCACTTCTCCAACGATTCCCTTATGAGAAGAGATAAGATAAACCAAGGTTTTCCAAGACCTTTTCTAAGAAGAAGTTGCCAAATCCTATGAACTCCAAGCTCAAGAAAAGATATGGGAAAGCAATGGTTGCTCATGAGGAATCCGATCCAGATGATGTTGGTCGTGTTGCCAGAGTAGCTCAAGATTCTCAAAACAACTTGAGGCTAGTCAACAAGAGTGGTGAGGTTGTCACCTACAACTATATGAAAGACTACAAGGGCAACACTCACAAGTGCTTAATGGCAAAGGCCGTGATAGAAGATGGAGAGGACCAAAACTCTCCTGACAAGGTCAAGGTAACCCCATACTCAAATCCTCCTCTTTTCACTCCGTCTACTTCTTGTGATGACGATCTTGATGTGGAGGATAATGATGATAATGATATAGATGATCCTATGCTTGCTAAACTAAATAATCTCATGTGCTCCCTTAAAGGAAACAAGCTCACTATGTTTCCTATGCTGATGGAGATGGTGAGTAAGCACACCGCTACCATTAAGAAACTCGAAACCCTAGTCACCGAGGAAAAGGAAAAGTATGAAATCCTTAAGCACAAAGTCCAATACGAGGAAGCACAAAATGATGAACTATGCTTAAAAATTGATGCAAACATTGATGATCATGCTAAAAAACTTGCCTCCTTGAAAAAGGCCAAGAACTCTTGCAAGGAATTGATGAATGATAAAAGTAAGCTTGTGGAATCTCATGTTTCTCTCTCTAAGGATTGTGAGCTTCTATCCGTCTCCCTCAAGACTAAGGAAGAGGAGATCACTCTTCTTACAAAGAGCTTTGAGACGCTCAAACTTACTTATCCTGAAACTCTAGCCAAGGTTTACTCTTCACCTATTATCAATGTTGATGCTTGTACTACTAACTCTAGTGGTTACCTAACATCTATTCTTGAGGAAACCCGCTTTCTAAAGGCACAACTCGAAAAGGGACTCATGACATGTGCTCAAGGACAAAAGAACCTTAATGAGGTGTTGAGCCAACACAATGAGGTGTTTGACAAGGAAGGGCTCGGGTTTGACCCAAGCATAAGCAAGAAGAAGACACCTCCTCATAAGTGCTCCACCCCTCTCAAAGAGACATTTGTACGTGAAGGGCACAAGGAGAAAGGTAAGGTTGTGAGTGAGAAGGCCACTAGGCACATGCCCACTTTCAACAAGCCAAAAGAGTTCATGCCTCCATCCTATGTACTTTGTAAAACAAAGGATGGAGAATTTTATGCAAAATTTGTTGGTCCTCGTAATGCATTCCGGTTTTATGCTATTTGGGTCCCTAAGACCCCTGTGACTAACTTGATAGGTCCCATTGCAAAATGGGTGCCTCTAAACAAGTCATAAAATTGTGTGTAGGTTGCTTTCTCTAGTGGAGTCAAATGGGTGATCGATAGTGGATGTACCAACCATATGACCGGAGATAGCAGACTGCTTTTTGACTTCATGGAAGCTATTCAACCATTTATGAGCATTGTGTTTGGTGGAGGATCAAAAGGACAGGTACATGGGTTGGGCAAGGTGGCTATCACAAATGACATGTCTCTTGCAAATGTCATGCTTGTCCAATCCCTTAAATACCATTTGCTTTCTGTTCGCCAATTGGCTTCAGTTGGTTATGATACACTATTTGGACTAATGGATGTGCAAGTCTTTAAGAGAGATACTCTCGAAGTGGCATTTGTTGGAAAGTTAGATGGCAACCTTTACACAGTTAATTTCTCGAAAGAGAGCACATTCCATGCAACTTGTCTAATGGCCAAGGCCGATAAGGGGTGGCTATGGCATTGACGGCTAGCCCATGTCGGCATGAGAAATATTCAAAATCTCTTAAAGGCTAATCACATCCTTGGACTAACCAATGTCTCTTTTGAGAAAGATCGTGTATGTAGTGCATGCATAGCTGAGAAGCAATATCAATCAAAGCACCCACCCAAGAATATTGTATCTACTTCAAGGCCTTTAGAGCTCCTTCATGTGGATCTTTTTGGGCCTCCGTCATGGGACAGTCTTGGTGGGAAAAAGTATGAACTTGTCATTGTTGATGATTACTCAAGATATACATGGGCGTTTTTCCTCAAGTCCAAGTATGAGACGAAGATCACCTTCATTGATTTTGCCAAGCAAGCCCAACGCAAGTTTGACAAAGAAATCTTGGCAATAAGAAGTGATAATGGCTCTGAGTTCAAGAACTACACCTTGGAAGAATTTCTTAGTGATGAAGGGATTAAGCATCAATATTCTGCACCCTACACTCCTCAACAAAATGGCGTAGCCGAGAGAAAGAACCATACATTTGTGGAAATGGCCAGGTCCATGTTGGATGAATACAAGTCACCACATAGTTTTTGGGTTGAGGCTATCAACACCGCATGCCATGCATCGAACCGGCTCTTCCTCCACACGATATTGGAGAAGACTCCATATGAGCTCCTGACCGCGAACAAGCCAAATGTCAAGTACTTTCGTGTATTTGGGTGCAAGTGTTTCATCCTCATCAAAATAGAACGGTTAGGAAAATTTCAATCCAAAACAACTGAGCGGATATTTGTTGGTTATGGATCATACTCTCACGCCTATAGAGTCTACAACAAATCCAATGGATGTGTTGTAGAAACTTGTGACATGGTGTTTGATGAATTTAATGGCTCCCATGGGGAGCAAGTTGATCTAAGTGATGTAGGTGGAGAAGACCCCTCTCAAGATATTTTGTCCATCGGCATTGGTGCTCTTCTTCCAATGGAACAAGAATCTCATGATGATGATGAAGAAGATGAAAGTTTCTCTCATCCTCAAGCCACTCCAACATCCATACCTCCACAAGATCCTATTGCTCAAACTATGCCCATTGTTCAAAATCAAGAAGGAGAACAAGTCCCTCACCATGATCACATTCAATAACAAGATCATCACCAAGAGCAAGAACAAGAAAGTGCAATCTTTGATTATGAACCTCAACAAATGCAACACGAAGAAGAAGATCTTCCATCACACATTAGTGATCCATATGTTGAGGATGTGGATGATGGAAATGAAGTTGAACCTTGTGAAACCCTAACCTCCATCATGCCACGAGTGGACGATCGTGTTGAAGTTGATCAAATTCTAAATGGCATATCGGAAGGTACATGATGCATTGATGGAAAATGATTGGCTCGTTGCTATGCAAGAAGAGTTGAACAGTTTTGAACGCAACAAAGTATGGTCATTAGTCAAGAGACCAACTAAGGAACACAATTTCATTAGAACAAAATGGATTTTCAAGAACAATAACGATGAGAATGGCGTAATCATCCGCAAGAAGGCAAGGTTAGTGGCACAAGGGTACTCACAAGTTGAAGGTTTGGACTTTGATGAGACCTTTGCTCCCATTGACCGTCTTGAATCTATTCGTATCTTACTTGCATATGTTGTTTTCAATGGTTTTACATTACATCAAATGTATGTTAAGAGTGCTTTCCTTAATGGTCCTCTACAAGAAAAGTATATGTATCACAACCACCTGGGTTTGTTGATCCCGATCACAAAGACTACGTGTATAAACTTCACGAGGCTTTGTATGGCCTCAAAAAAGCACCTCCTCCTTGGTATGATCATCTTAAGAAGTTTCTACTCGATGATGGCGTTGTGAGAGGGGTGATCGATCCCACCCTTTTTACTAAGAGGGAAAAAGGTGATTTAATCTTATGCCAAATCTATGTAGATGACATCATTTTTGGTTCTCCTAACGTTTATTTGTGCAAGAAGTTTGCGGCTTCCATGACCAAGACCTTTGATATGTCACTCAATGCGAACTTGAAGTTCTTTCTCGGATTTCAAATACAACAATTTCAAGAAGGAATTTTCTTGTCTCAAACAAAATACCTCAAGGAAATTCTACAGAAGATTGATATGACAAATGCCAACCCTTGTAAGACACCCATGCCTACAAAACGTGTTCTCACTGAAGACACCAACGGTATTCCTTTTGACCCATCTATACACCGCTCTATGATTGGTTCATTGCTTTATCTTTGTGCATCTAGACCAGATATCATGTTAAGTGTAGGCATATGTGCAAGATTTCAAGCTTCCCCTAGGGAAAGTCATCATAAGGCGGTTAAGAATATTCTTAGATACCTTGTTCACACCACAAAGTTGGGTCTATGGTACCCCAAGGATGCCAAGTTTTATCTCATTGGGTACACGGATGCAGATTGGGCCGGAGACAAAGTGGGAAGGAAGTCTACTTCTGGGGCATGTCAATTTCTTGGATGCTCCTTGGTAAGTTGGTCCTCGAAGAAGCAAAATTGTGTCTCCCTCTCAACAGCTGAAGCCGAATATATTGCAACCGCAAGTTCTGCAACACAACTGCTATGGATGAGGCAAACTTTGAAGGATTATGGTATCATCTATAGACATGTGCCTCTTCTATGCAATAATCAAAGTGCCATCAAGATTGCTGAGAACCCTATTGATCACCTGCACACAAAACACATTGATATTAGGTATCACTTCTTGAGAGATCATGTGCAAAAGGGGGACATTTATCTTGATCATGTTGGCACAGATATGCAACTTGCAGACATTTTCACCAAACCATTGGATGAAGCAAGATTATGTCAACTTAGGCGTGAACTTGGTATCTTGGAGCTTGATAACATTGTGTGAAATCATGTACATCTACATACACTTACTTCATGTCTTGTCTAGGTGGAGACATTCAATTCATAAGTTCTCTCACCCTATATGATGCATAAACAAACCAAACACTCTCAAAGTTACCAGGTCTCACTTTTGTGACTTAGTACTTTAAATGATGGAGTTGTGATGTTGTACTCAAGGTTTATATCTTCACAGTGCCAAGTCACATATACTCAAACATGGTGGATCCGTCCATCGCCCTATCTTCGTTCCTCATGGTTTTTGATTTGATCTATATTTTTTTCTGATCTCTACACTCATATTTTGGGATTTCTTTCCTTGATTCATTTCCTTTTGCCATGTGTGCGTAGTAGTTCTATATGACCATAGTACAGGTTCTACCTAAGCCTCTCTCATCTTAAAACCCTCTGATTTTTCTCTTACTTCACAAAGCTTCTTCCATACACATAAATGTTGATTGGGCTACTGGTGGTCCTGGCAGCTTTCGAACTCTCTCCGTCAAGTTCTCAGGATTTCAGAGAGATCGTGTTCTCTCTAAATAACCCGGAACTTCCGGGGTAGAGCCCGGAACTTCCGGGCCTGACTGGAACTTCTGGGCATCGCGAATTTGAGACACTTAAGCGAGGGACAGGGGTCGACAAAGGGGTTTTCCCTCATTTGTTTCCCTGCTCCTTCCCTCGTCTCCTCTTCCTGTGATGCCCCTCTCCCATCGACGACTACTAGGCGAGCTGCCGGCCCTAGGAACCTCCGGCCTTCCTCCCTTCCATCGTGTTCGGAGGGCATCTCGTGTGCTCCTCCCCATATCCATGGAGCAATTTAACCTGTAAGTGCATCTAGTGCCCCTTAGTGATTTTGGTGTATTGAAGACTTATAGGATAAGGAACTAATGTGTTTGTGAGTGTACACAGGCTCTATAAGTCGATGAGGAGTTTGATATATTTGGTGATTATCGACCCCTAAAAATGTATGTCTTCAACTTAAGACTTTGGTGAAGACTTTGCTGAAGACTTTGGTATTCCCTGAAGACTTTGAAAATGAAGAAGTTGGTGTGACCTTGAAGATATGAACGAGGACTATGAAGCGTGAAGACTTTTGTTTTTGTAGTTTCATTTTCCTTTCTTTGAGTCATAGGAAACACCGTACTATTAAAGGGGGCCAAGGTAATACTAAGGAAAATTTCCAACTGATGCTCAACTCAAAATCCTCAACCTATCCAATCCTTCGAGTGGAGCCTTTGGAAATCTCTTGCGGTTCAGTCAAGTTCTTCAGTGACAGGGACAAAGTTCTTCTAGTCTCTGAGGGAATTGATCTGACTGAGGAGTTTGGATTTCGCTAGTGCAAATTGCCTACAAGTGAGGAACAGGATATGTCTAGGGACTTTCCTAGTTCGAAATTCCGACCGTTGCTATGCTTAGCGCTAGCTGTCCCCAATCATAACATCCACATAATGGTCATATCATTGGGGGCATTTATGTCTTATCATGTGAGGTTGCACCCTGGCTATAAATAGCCACCCCCCACAACAACTAGTTGGTTGGCTGCTACGAGAGAGAACTGACACTTGTTATCTGAGAGCAACTCATCCTCCGAGGACTTTGAGAGAAAATCATCAGTGAGGAAAACCCCACAATCAAACCACCAAACCCATAGTGATTGAGCATCACTGAAGAAATTCCTGTGTGGAACCGATGCTTGTTACCTTTGAGGATTGTGCATCCTCTAGACAGTTAGGCGTCATGGTCTAGTGCATCCTATAGTCAATTGGGGATCACGAAGTGACCTTGGTCTAGAGCATCCAGTAGTCAATTGTGGATCACCAGGTGACCAGTTTGTGAGGGTTTTGGAAGTCTACCTTGAAGACTTACCACGAGTGTTGGGCGAGGATTGTGTAACCTTAGCTCAAGGAGAATACGGTAAGGACTGTGGGTCCTGGGACTGTGTGTCCTCTGTATTAAATACCAGGCCGCTCCAAACCAGACGTACGACTGTCACATCAGTTGGAACTGGGTCATCAAACCATTGTCTTCATCGAGCTACCTGGTTCTATTTCCTCAACCCATCTATTCCTCGTATACTTGTTGATGAAGTTGATCGTTACTGTTTGAAGAATTTGACTGAAGACTTCCACAATTTCCTCACCTCAATTTCTTCAAGTTGCCTTGTTCCTCACCTATTTAACCTGTATCACGCTACTTGTAATCTGTGCATGTTTTATTTCATCATGATGATTATGCTGTCATTGTGTTCCTCATGCACTCGAGTACTTATTTTGCTGCTAGTTATTCACCACATTTCAAATTCCTCAAGTCGAAATTCCTCAAGTGATGAATTTGTAAAAATCGCCTATTCACCCCCCTCTAGTCGATATAACGCACTTTCAATTGGTATCCGAGCAAGGTACTCCCTTGTTCTGTGTGATTTTGGTTTAACCACCTGGAGTTCTAGTTATGTCGATTGCAGGTATGATCAAGGTTTCCATGGGATGTCCTACCTTCGATGGGACGGACTACCCCTACTGGAAGAACAAGATGCGCATGCATCTTGAAGCTATTGACAACGATCTCTGGTACGTTGTGGAAAATGGTGTTCCCTGTGTTACTCCCACGGTCAATGTTGCTGATGTGAAGAGATTCAAGCAACTCGATTCTCAAGTGAAGAATATCATCTGTGGCCATCTGAGCAAAGGTTAGTATGGCAGAGTGAGTGCTTTGGAGTCTGCTAAGCTTATTTGGGATAGGCTATCTAAAGTCAACGAAGGTGTTTCCACTCAACGTGACTCTCGTTTTGATGTTCTTCGCAATATCTTCAACCACTTCAAGAGACTCGACAATGAAAATGTTCAGCAAACTCTTGATCGTCTCACTAATATCTCCAATGAGCTTCAAGCACTGGGTACCACTGATATCACTGACCATGAAGTGGTGAAGAAACTGCTAAGATCTCTTGACTCCTCATTCGATACTCTGGCTTTGATGATTCAAGAACGTGAAGACTACAAGTCACTTGATCCTGCTGATATTCTTGAGAGACTTAATACTCACGAATTCCAACAAGCTGAGAAGAGAGACCTTTACGGGCCAAGCTATGGAAGATCTCGTGCTCTGAAGGCAAAAGCAATTTCCTCATCCGAAGACGAAGATTTTGACTGTAGCCTTGGTGATCCTGAAGAACTAAGACAGGAGCTAGCAATGCTCGTGAGGAAATTCCAGAATTTCTCAAGGAGAGGTGGATTTGGAAAGTCATCAAAGAGTGGTTTGAGGAAATCAGATTCCTCAGATGACTACAAGAAAAGAACCTGTCACCGTTGCAAGAAACCTGGTCACTTCATCTCTGACTGTCCTTTCTGGGAAAAAGATTCAAATAAGAAGAAGAAATACAAGGATGATAGTTTTGATGACTCAAAGAAAAAGAAGAAATCTTCAAAGTCCTCATATGCAAAGTCCTCATCTTCAAAGTCCTCAAAGCACAATAAGAATGGTTCTAGAAAGGCTCGAGCGTTCATTGCCAAGGAAATGGATTCTGAAGAAGAATATGAAGAATATGAAGAAGAGGAAGAATCTGAGGTGGAATCAGAATCTGGTGTTGCAAGCCTTGCTCTCGCCACTGCTTTCGTCAACAAGTCCATCTTCAACGATGAAGAAAATGACTAGTCCAATGACTCTGACATCAGCAATGATGATTATGCTCCCACCTATTGCTTCATGGTAAAAAGCTCAAAGGTACACAAACATCATTCATCATCTGAATCAAGTGAAGGTGAATATGTGAAACATAGCTATGATAAACTTGTTGAACTTGCCACTAAGCAACAAAGTGCACTTGAAAAGCTTCAGAAAATGCTAGACAAAAGCGATGATCTGTTGAACGATGAAGTGGATCGGACTCAAACTCTGTTTGATGATCTCAAAAGTCTTCAGACAAAGTATGATAACCTTCAGAGTCATCATAATGATCTCTTAGCCGATCATGAGAAGCTTTCTTATGAATTTCTTCAAAGAAAGCAAGATCTTGAGAAACTAAGGGTGTCACATGAGGATCTCCAAAGGGAAAATGATTGCTTACTGGCTCAACAGATCAATACCGCTTAGGAAGAATTTGTTCCACCTTGTTTGAAATGCATCGAATGTGAAACTGCTACTTCTTCACCTAAATGTTCAAATGCTTCTATTACTATAAATTCTTCAACTGTTCCAGTGGTCTCAAATTCCTCATCTGAGGATACCACAAGTATGAGGGATCACTAGAAGAGTGTCTAGAGGGGGGTGAATAGACTACTAGCAGAAATTCAAAACCTAACCTTTTCCCAAGTTAATTGGTTGGCAGATTTTAGCAGTTTTAGCAAAGCTAGCAAGTCTAATAGGCCTACACATGCATTTCAACAAATATGGCAGCGGAAAGTAAAGACATTGCATATGAAGTAAAAAGTTGAGATAGGTAGATCAAACGTAGTTGGAGATGCAAGGATTTTTCTCGTGGTTCCGATAGGTGGCGCTATTGTACATCCACGTTTATGGAGTCTTCAACCCACGGAGGGCAACGGTCGTGAGAGTCCACAGAGGGCTCCAGCCAAAAGGGTCCACGAAGTAGCAACCTTGACTATTCCATAACGGCTTCCGTCCATGAAGGACTAGCCTCACTATGGGTAGATCTTCATGAAGTAGGCGATCTCCTTGACCTTACAAACTTCTTGGTTCACTCCACAACATGAAGTAAGAGGCTCCCAAGCGACACCTAACAAATCTAGGAGGCACCACCCTCCAAAAGGTAATAGGCTCAGTAATAACGATGAACTCCTTGCTCTTGTGCTTCAAGATGTTATACTCCTCAGCACCCAATCACTCTCTCATAGGTTTGGCTTGGTAGAAGAGATGGGATTGGTGGAAAGCAACTTGGGGAGGCTAGAAATCAAGATCCATATGATTGGAGTGGAAAATCTTGACCTCAACACAAGGGTAGGTGGTTGTCTCTCAGAAAATCTGATACGATAGGTATGGAATAGTTCTGAGTACTTTTTCTTTCGAGTAGGTGGTGGTGAAGGGGTATATATAGGCATCCCCAAAAATCCAACCGTTACACACAAAATGACCAACTCGGTGACACCGATGTGTTAATCTGGGTGGTACTGAAGTGACCAAAAGGTGGCAACTTTTGAATCTCGGTAAAGCCGATATAGGAAACTCGGTTGCACCGATAAGGTGACCAACGGTTAGATTTCCAATCTCAGTGACGCCGATCCAATATTCTCAGTGGGACCGAAAATGTGAATTTGCGTAACAGAAAGTTGGCAACCTAAACTCGGTGGCACCGGTATGGAATCGGTTGCATCGAAGTGCCTAGGGTTTGGCTTGAGTCTGTCTAGGTTCTGGAATCGGTGGCAGCGGTATGGGAAAGTTGGTTGCACCAATTTTGAGTGTTAGGTATAGAACAGACTTTGGTGGGAGAGTTTGTGGATGTTTTTGGCGACTATCACTTGTGCATGTTTGAGCATATTGTTCACCAACAAAACCTTACCCCCTTTTAATAGTATTGGCTTTCCTATGGACTCAAGGTGATTTCTCACAAATATAAAGTGTAGAGTCCTCTTGCTTGAAGCTTGGCCAACCTATTTCCTTTCATCTTGGGGTTTCTCCACATTCTCCTTTTGCCAATCCTCTCTATAGACTATATCTGAAATACACTAGGTAAAAATATCAGTCCAAGAGACAATGTATGTTGTCATGAAATATCAAAACCACCAAGGGAGCATGTTGTGCTTTCAATCTCTCCCTTTTTGGTAATTGATGACAACATACAATCAAAACTTCAAATAAAGATATGCATGGTCATACTAAAGACTTTGAGAGACACATGACTTAGACTAGCTCCCCCTAAATGTGTGCAGTCCTTTAAAGGATGGTTGCTTTTGAATGCATGAACACACATAAGGTAGAAGGGATATAACATGTCATGTGTATCTTGGTTATATGCATCAAATATATATGAATGATATGTATCTTTGTTCAAGACATCACTCTTGCAAACAATATGTGCAAGAAGCAAGAGATCATCTTGACCAAGGATATGATGCATATACTTACCTTGAGTTCTTGAGCATCCTGGTGATAGAAACACACTTGAGAAGACAATGTTAGGAAAAACAAGAGTATTCTACCAAATAGCAAGGCAATAGAACGCAAAATTTCCAATATAAGATATGGAGGACATATAGAAAATAATATTCCTTAGAATTGATATGTCTCCAAGATCATTTAGAATTTTCTCACCGTAGATATGAAAATATATTATCCTCTCCCCCTGAATCTTAGCATGTAGATATGGGAATTGGATAAGGTGAGAAAGGTCAAAGATTTTCTTCTCTCCCTACTTTGATATTCTCCCCCTGTTTATAAAGATATGAGAATTGATATTTGCTCTCCCCCTTGGTCATATCTCCCCCTTTGCGTAAGCATGTATCTCCCCTTTAGCATGAAGCTTTGGTCTTCTCCCCCTTTGGCATTAATTTCCAAAAAGGTCAAAAACAGGGATAGATATAGGGATCATTGACTGAGAAGGGATCCTTGAGAACAAGGGTCATCGAAATGTAGGATTCATAGAAGTGAAAACTGAGAAAGTCATGGAAAATGACCTGTTCTCCTCCTCCTTTCTTCATGGAAGATAGGGATCCTTGAGAAACGAATTTTTCTCCTCAGGATTTACTTTAGTTCTTCTCCCCCTAAGTAATATACACAGTTTTTTATGGGATCATGGAAGTAACAGAAGAATTAGAAGAAATATCACTTAAAAAAACACAGAATTGCAAAGAAAATGAATTCAAATGAAATAGAATGAAAATTGGGACTCCGAGATAGATAGATCGGTGGTACTGAGATTTTGTAGTGTAGCTTGTCTGCAATTTCGGTAGAACCGAGATATTTGACTCAGTGGCTCCGAAAGAGAAACCAAGTTTCTGTTTTCACAGAGTCAAGAGAAAGATTTTCAACAAAATATGAAGTTTGGAGTGGTTATGAGAAATCATGCAATAGAGAGCAAACAACACCAGATTCTTAACTAGATGATGGGCATGACTAGGTCACCTATATTAGAGTATATCAACTTAGGAGCCAAGCAAGAATACTTGATCATAGGTCATACTCTACGTTAAGCTCAAAATGGGGTTACCATTTTTCGATTAAGCATTTTAATGTCTTCATATCACTTGAGTTGCTTTAGCTCATTTCTTGGAGTAGAGCCTTTTCAAGGACATGAGTACATACCTTTGAGTGATGTTGATGACGTAGCTTGTAGATGAACTTGTTGAGGATGCTCGGGGTTGATGAAGATCATCTTTAGTTTTGAGCAATCCTTCTTGTTATACTACACTGGTTACCTACAAAGATTAGTCATGCAAGGAAGAACAATAGATATATCCAATTGACATGATACCAATTGAGAGTGTGCAATTTTGATCAAGTATATGTCAAGGATATGGTTGAGTGGCCTTCTTCCTTCCATCATCAAGAGGGGTTGTGGATACTTGGTAATGACAAGATTGCTTATGATAGGAGTTGATGGCAATCTTGCGGAATGAAGTTTTTCAAGTACCTACAAGAGATTAGATGCAATACAAGGGAGCATAGAATTCCATGGCACAAGATGAAATGTTAAGATACATGGAAATATCAAGAAAGCTCATGCCCTTGCATGCAACCGAGTGAGTCTAGCTCAAGTTTGAAGCATCGATGATGTTCAACTCACTCCTCAAGTGACAAAATGTCTTCTCATCAAGTGGCTTAGTAAAGATATCTGTCAATTGCTTGTTAGTGCGAACATGCTTAAGATTAATATCTCCTTTGGCAACATGATCACGAATGAAATGATGTCGAACTTGAATATGCTTAGTTCGAGAATGTTGCACAGGATTATGACCAATTTTAATAGCACTTTCCTTGTCACGAAGTAATGGAACATTTTTAACATGAATTCCATAATCCTTAAGTGTTTGTGTCATCCATAGTAATTGCGCACAACAAGATCCAGCAGCAATATACTCAACTTCGGTAGTCGAGAGAGATACCGAGTTTTGTTTCTTAGAGGACCAAGATACAAGAGATCTGCCCAAAAATTGACAAGTACCTGAGGTGGATTTTATATCAACCTTGTCACCTGCATAGTCCGAATCAGAATAGCCAACAAGGTCAAAAGAAGATCCCTTGGGATACCAAATGCCAAAATTTGACGTTTGTATCAAGTACCTCACAATGCGTTTTACAGCTAAAAGATGACATTCTTTCGGTGTAGCTTGATATCTAGCACACATCCAAACACTAAGCATAATCTCGGGACGAGATGCACATATATATAGCAATGAACCAATCATAGATCGATAAACCTTTTGATCAACCGGCTCATCCTCTCTGGTAAGATCAACATGTCCACTAGTAGGCATAGGGTTTTTCATACCTTTGCACTCCTGTATATTGAACTTTTTGATCAAGTCCTTGGTATACTTAGTTTGAGAGATGAAAGTTCCTTATTTTGATTTCTTGATTTGCAACCCAAGAAAGAATTTCAGCTCACACATCATGGACATCTCATACTTTTCGGACATCAACTTTCCAAATCTTTCTCTAAATTGAGGGTTAGTGGAACCAAAGATAATATCATCCACGTAGATTTGGCACACAAATAATTCACCATTAACTCTCTTAGTGAATAAGGTTGCGTCAATTTTACCAATTTCAAAACCCTTTTCGATAAGAAACTTCGTTAAACATTTATACCAAGCACGAGGGGCTTGCTTAAGACCATAAAGAGCTTTACGAAGCTTGTAAACATGATTAGGTTTCTTAGGATTAACAAAGCCAGGTGGTTGCTTAACATAAACCTCTTCTTCAATCCTATCATTTAAAAATGCACTTTTAATGTCCATTTGATAAAGCGTGATATCATGGTGATTGGCGTAAACAAGAAGAATGCGAATAGCTTCAAGTCTAGCAACGGGGGCGTAGGTCTCACCGTAGTCCATACCTTCGACTTGCGTATATCCTTGAGCTATGAGGTGAGTCTTGTTGCGTATGACTTGACCGTCTTCGTCTTGCTTGTTCCGAAATACCCATTTGGTTCTGATGATGTTGTGTTCATCCTTGGGCTTCTTCACGAGTGTCCACACTTCATTCCTTTCGAAGTTGTGAATCTCTTCATGCATAGCATTCACCCAATCCGCGTCTTCAAGAGCTTGTTCTACCTTCAAGGTCTCAATGCTAGAAATGAAAGAATAATGCTCACACAAGTTTGCTAGACGAGTTTTAGAGCGAGTGATCCTCCCTGTTTGTATGTCACCAAAGATTTTGTTTAGGGGATGGTTCTTGGTCACTTGTGCTCGAACTCGGGTCAGCTTGTGATTGTTGGTTGATGGAGCTTCTTCTTCATTATCATCTCCTTCATCTTCATTGTTGTTGAAGGTGTCGTTTCCTTGAGGTGGTGGTGAAGGAGGTTGTGGTGGATATTCATGATGTTCTTCCTCCTCTTCATCATCTTGCCGTGTACCGCTTGTGGATGCCTCCATGCCATGTTGTGGTTCACCTTGTCATCGGGTAGGGGCTTCCACTTGAGTTGATGAAGTACTTTCCTTCACTTCCATGGGACGAATCTTGCCGATAGGTAAATCTAGGATAACTTTCGAAGAGTTCTTATCACCTACGTCATTTGGCAATTGTCTGACTTGCGAACCATTAGATTTATCAAACTTCACATCTACCGTCTCTTCAACTTTTCGAGTGAAGTTGTTGTAGACACGATAAGTGTGAGAGTTCGATCCATAACCAAGTAGGAATCCTTCATGATATTTAGGAGCAAATTTAGTACGATGATGCTTATCAAGAATGTAGCACTTGGAGCCGAATACCCGAAAGTATCCAACTTGGGGTTTGTTACCAGTGAGTAGCTCGTATGCCGTTTTACCGAGAAGCTTGTGCAAGTAAAGTCGGTTTGTGGCATGAGATGCTGTTTCCACGGCTTCTGCCCAAAAGTATTTTGGCGTCTTGTATTCGTCAAGCATCGTTCTTGCCATCTCAATGAGTGTCCGGTTCTTCCTCTCAACAACTCCATTTTGTTAAGGCGTGTATCTAGCCAAGAACTCATGTGAGACACCTTATTCGTCAAGAAAGGTATCCACATGGGTGTTCTTGAACTCAGATCTGTTATCACTCCGAACCTTCTTGATCTTCACTTCAAACTGATTTTGCACTTTGCAAGCAAAGTTCTTGAAGATCTTTTGAACCTGCGACTTATCATCAAGAAAGAATACCCACGTAAATCTGGAAAAATCATCAACTATAACTAGACCATAGGAATTTCTACCGAGACTCTTGTAAGCATTGGGAACAAAAAGATCCATGTGAAGTAACTCGAGTGGTCTCCTAGTAGTCATGATATTCTTAACAGGATGACTTCCACCTACTTGCTTTCCAGCTTGACAAGCACTACAAAGTCTATCTTTGTCAAAGATAACATATTTAACACCAAGTATATGATCACCTTGATAAGTTTGTCTAAATTACGCATGCCAACATGTCCTAATCTTCTATGCCAAAGCTAGCCTTTAGAAGATTTAGCAATTAAACAAGTGCGAGGTTTGGATCTTTTAGTGAAAAAGACAATGTATAGATCACCTCTACGGATACCGGTAAAGACAATTTTATGATTATCTTGACGATACACATGGCAATCTACTTTCATGAATAGAACATTGAAACCGAAATCAGCAAGTCTAGATACAGAAATAAGATTGTAACCAAGGGATTCAACAAGCATAACATTTTGAATAGAGCTATCATGGGATATGTCCACCTTACCAAGGCCGAGTACCTTACCCTTAGATTTGTCTCCAAAGGTCACGTACCGTCGAGGACCTTGATTAGGCGTGATCTCCTGGAACATGTCTTTATTACCAGTCATATGATCCGTACATCCGCTGTCGAGAATCCACTCTTTTCCTCCGGACATGTAATCCTTAAGGTTTTCCATAAGACTCAGATTCTTCATGATCTTCTCATACTCGATGTCAAACAACTCATCTTATTCATAATAGCCATGTTCCACATTTTCATCATCAAGTGGGAAATCCTCGTCACAAAGAACAAGAGATTCGTTAGAATAGTGATCATGATAATGTTCAAGTTTATGAGTGCGAATGGCTTCAAAGATAATGTTGTTGATAGTGGTGACATCTCCTTTAGCACGCATAAGATCACGGAGTTCAAATAGGCATTTATCAAAGTTTGGATCACTAGGCTTCATTTTGTGAAAAGCAATGGCTTTATGAAGGATTTCATCTAGATTCCCTAAGGAAAGATTTGGATATCGTTTCTCCAAATAAGTCCATAAGGTATAAGCACATGCAAAGTTCTTCATTTGAGAAAGCATGAATCTTGGTAAACCTCTAACAATAAGATTGACAGGTCTTAGGTTACCAAGCATGTTAATTTCCTCTTCATGTGTGGGATGCAATTCATCAATAGGAGGCTCATAGGGGCGCATAACATATTTGCTCAATTGAAATTCATTAAACAACTCAAGCATCAAAGATTTCCATTGACTATAGTACTCTCCATCAAGAATGGGCACTCTACAACTCAAACTCCCTATACTAGACACATCCATCTTCCTCCTCGGTGATTAAACCGAAGCAATGGAGACCAAAGCTCTGATACCAATTGAGGGATCACTAGAAGAGTGTCTAGAGGGGGGGGGGGTGAATAGACTACTAGCAGAAATTTAAAAGCTAACCTTTTCCCAAGTTAATTGGTTGGCAGATTTTAACAGTTTTAGCAAAGCTAGCAAGTCTAACAGCCCTACACATGCATGTCAACAAATATGGCAGCGGAAAGTAAAAGACATTGCTTATGAAGTAAAGAGTTGAGATAGGTAGATCAAACGCAGTTGGAGATGCAAGGATTTTTCCCGTGGTTCCGATAGGTGGTGCTATTGTACATCCACGTTTATGGAGTCTTCAACCCACGAAGGGTAACGATCGTGAGAGTCCACGGAGGGCTCCACCCAAAAGGGTCCACGAAGTAGCAACCTTGACTATTCCATAACGGCTTCCATCCACGAAGGACTAGCCTCACTATAGGTAGATCTTCACAAAGTAGGTGATCTCCTTGACCTTATGAACTTCTTGGTTCACTCCACAACACGAAGTAGGAGGCTCCCAAGCGACACCTAACCAATCTAGGAGGCACCACCCTCCAAAAGGTAATAGGCTCAGTAATGACGATGAACTCCTTGCTCTTGTGCTTCAAGATGATAGACTCCTCAGCACCCAGTCACTTCCTCATAGGTTTGGCTTGGTAGAAGAGATGGGATTGGTGGAAAGCAACTTGGGGAGGCTAGAAATCAAGATCCATATGATTGGAGTGGAAAATCTTGACCTCAACACAAGGGTAGGTGGTTGTCTCTCAGAAAATCTGATAGGATAGGTATGGAATAGTTCTGAGTACTTTTTCTTTCGAGTAGGTGGTGGTGAAGGGGTATATATAGGCATCCCCAAAAATCCAACCGTTACACACAAAATGACCAACTCGGTGACACCGATGTGTTAATTTGGGTGGTACCGAAGTGACCAAAAGGTGGCAACTTTTGAATCTTGGTAAAGCCGATATAGGAAACTCGGTTGCACCGAGAAGGTGACCAACAGTCAGATTTCCAATCTCGGTGACGCTGATCCAACATTCTCGGTGGGACCGAAAATGTGAATTTGCGTAATAGAAAGTTGGCAACCTAAACTCGGTGGCACCGGTATGGAATCAGTTGCACCGAAATGGCTAGGGTTTGGCTTGAGTCTGTCTAGGTTCTGGAATCGGTGGCACCGGTATGGGAAAGTTGGTTGCACGGATTTTGAGTATTAGGTATGGAATAGACTTTGGTGGGAGAGTTTGTGGATGTTTTTGGCGACTATCACTTGTGCATGTTTGAGCATATTGTTCACCAACAAAACCTTACCCCCTTTTAATAGTATTGGCTTTCCTATGGACTCAAGGTGATTTCTCACAAATATAAAATGTAGAGTCCTTTTTCTTGAAGCTTGGCCAACCTATTTCCTTGCATCTTGGGGTTTCTGCACAGTCTCCTTTTGCCAATCCTCTCTATAGACTGTATCTGAAATACACTAGGTAAAAATATCAGACCAAGAGACAACGTATGTTGTCATGAATTATCAAAACCACCAAGGGAGCATGTTGTGCTTTCAAAGTATCACTGACGAAAATGCAGGGTTGAAGGAATTGTATGTGACAAGCATGTACAAAAGTCTCAAAGGGCATCAAACCCTTTGCGATGTCCTCAAAAAGCAGATTCTGAACAAGAACCCTAGGAAAGAGGGTATTGCCTTTGTGAGGAAACTCAATGCTGATGGATCCTACTGGATACCTGAGCAGTACCCCAAAACCTCATGGGTTGCTGCGAAAGGACCTCTTGTAGATCCATCCACTTTATCTGGATTTCCTTATAAAACTTCATATTCCTCTAATGAGTCACTTGACTCCAACTACAATTTCTTCAAAAATCAGGAAGGTGAAGTATTTTCTAGATTTGTTGGAACTAACTGTAGGAACGGTTCACCTATGAAGTAAATCTGGGTTCCCAAGAGCTGCCTACAAAATCTTCAAGTGAATGTCCTCACGACACCACTCATGAAAAATATGAACCCCAGATCAAATTCCTCATGTGGACCAAAGTCTTAACTTGGACCAAATTCCTCAAATGGTCAAAAATATCATTCTCGTGCTAATGCCTCTGTTTCACATGGAAAATCTAAGAGTTCTAAATATGTGCATTATTCTTCAAATCATTAAGCTCATAAGTCCTTGAAGAATTTCTCTACTTATTCATATGATTACTCTAACGCTCGCCCTGTGAAACGAAGCGCACTTGCTTCAATGCCTCCCTTCTCATATGGTGCTCGCAGAATGATGAACTCTTTACGACCCCTCCAGATATGGGTGGTGAAGAAATTGAACCAATCTCTTATGCAGGGTCAGGTCTCTAGATGAACTTGAACATCTGATGAATTTGCTGGAGACCTGAGGAAATGCTTGAAATGACACAAGCTAACCATGTAGAAATGAATTCCTCATTTCTCACGTCCTCACACTACTTGCTTACTACCTTGTGTGAAGAAATTATGTCTGATGAAATTGATGTCATATTCTTCACTCTGAAGCATATGAGTTCGTAAGTTGTACTAATTCAACTGCAGGATGATTCTCCAAAAGCTACTGAGTGGGTCCTCGATAGTTAATGCACAAACCACATGACTGGTGACAAGAATCTACTGATGAATTTTCCACTAGCTCCATCTCATCTGAAGCATATCACCTACGCAGATAAAGGAAAAAAGCAATGTATTGGGTCTTGGTAAGGTTGCAATCTCAAAGTACCGAACCATGGATAAGGTGATGCTTGTCGAATCCCTTGGGCTCAACCTTATGTCTGTCTCAATGCTTTGTGATCTTGATATGGTTGTCGTATTTGGAAAATATTGTTGTGTTGTCATCATGGAATCTGACAATTCCAAAGTCTTCGAAGGCTTTAGGAGAGGATACTTGTATATTGTTGATTTCTCTATAGGTCCTTAGCCTACCACAAGCCTACTTGCAAAGTCCTCAGAAGGCTAGCTGTGGCATCGACGACTTGGACATGCTGGTATGAGGAACTTGCACACGCTCGTGGAGAAAAAGCATGTCATTGACATTGAAGGTGTCAAATTCCTCAAGGACCATCTCTGTGGTGCATGTCAGTCTGGGAAGATGACCAGATCCAAGCATCCCTCAAAGACTATCATGACCAAGCTTCACATGGATCTCTTTGGCCCCACTCATTACTCCACACTAACAAATTCTTCAAGTTTGTATGCCTTTGTCATTGTTGATGACGACTCTCGTTACACCTGGGTGCATATTATTCTGTACAAGTCTGAAGTGCAAGATGTCTTTAGACAATTTGCTTCAAGGGCCACCACCAACTTCGGCGTCAAGATCAAGCATATTAGGAGTGATAATGGGACCGAGTTCAAGAACACAAATCTTGATGAATATCCTGATGAACTTGGTATTACTCATGAGTTATCTGCCCCTTATACTCCTCAGCAGAACGACATCGTGGAGTGCAAGAACAGGACTCTTGTTGAGATGGCTCGTACCATGCTTGATGAATACAAGACTCCTCGTCGCTTCTGGCCTGAAGCAATTGATACTGCATGCCACATCATCAATAGGGTATATCTTTAGAAATTCTTCAAGAAGACTTCGTATGAACTTATGACTGGCAAGAAACCCAATGTATGTTACCTCAAAGTCTTCGGTGCAAAATGATGGATTAGAGATCCTCACCATAGTTCAAAATTTGCACCAAAAGCACATGAAGGTTTTATGCTTGGTTACGGAAAGGAATCACACACCTACAGAGTCTTCAACACCTACCACCACAGGGTTGTTGAAACTGTAGATGTGCAGTTTGATGAAACTAATGGCTCACAAAGAGAGCACCTGCCTTCTATGCCAGATGAACAGGCTCCCGAGGAATCCATTAAGCTGAAGGATACTGAAGACATCATACCCACTAAGGAAGTCATTCCAACGGATGAATACATTCATGCTGATACACTTGAAGAAAATGGTGCTGAAGAAAATCCTCAGCCACGTCAACCTGCTCACCCAAGAGTTGCAAATGAAGTGCAGATTGACAAAATCATCGATGACATCAATGCACCAGGTCCCCTCACTCGCTCAAGAGCTTCACATTTGACTAACTTTTGTGGGCACTTTTCCTTTGTCTCTATCATAGAGCCCACCAAAGTTGATGAAGCTTTCAAGGAGCCTAAGTGGATTCAAGCTATGCAAGAGGAATTGCATCAATTCAAGCTCAACAATGTGTGGGAACTTGTCAAGTGGCCATATTCTCGCAAGCATAACATCATAGGTACCAAGTGGATCTACCACAACAAGCAAGATGAAAATGGCCTTGTGGTAAGGAATAAGGCTCGTCTTGTAGCTCAAGGCTACACACAGGTTGAGGGGATTGACTTTGATGAAACTTTTGCACCTGTTGCTAAACTTGAAGCTATTCGCATATTGCTTGCTTATGCTAACCATCATGATATCATCTTACATAAAATGGATGTGAAAAGTGCATTCCTCAATGGTAATCTTGAGGAAGAAGTATATGTTGCTCAACCCCGAGGTTTTGAAGACCCTAAGCATCCTGACAAAGTCTTCAGACTCAACAAGGCCCTCTATGGCCTCAAGCAGGTGTTGGAAATATGCCCTAGAGGCAATAAATAAAGTGTTTATTATTATATTTCCTTGTTCATGATAATTGTTTATTATCCATGCTATAATTGTATTGATTGGAAACACATTGCATGTGTGGACGAATAGAATACACTTTGTCCCTAGTATGCCTCTAGTGAACTAGCTCGTTGATCAAAGATGGTCAAGGTTTCCTAGACATTGACATGTGATGTCATTTGATAACGGGATCATATCGTTAGGAGAATGATGGGATGGACGAGACCCAAACTATAAACGTAGCATATGATCGTGTCTGTTTATTGCTACAGTTTTCTGCATGTCAAGTATATGTTCCTATGACCATGAGATCATGCAACTCACGGACACCGGAGGAATGCCTTGTGTGTATCAAACATTGCAATGTAACTGGGTGACTATACAAGTACTCTACAGGTATCTCCGAGGGTGTCTGTTGAGTTGGCATGGATCAACACTGGGATTTGTTACTCCGTGTGACGGAGAGGCATCTCAGGGCCCACATGGTAATACAACATCACAATAAGCCTTGCAAGCAATGTGACTAAAGTGTTAGTCACGGGATCTTGTATTACGAAACGAGTAAATAGACTTGCCGGTAACGAGGTTGAACTAGGCATGGAGATATCGAAGATCGAGTCTCGGGCAAGTAACATACCGAAGAACAAAGGGAACATCATACGGGATTAACTGAATCCTTGACATAGAGGTTTGAACGATAAAGATCTTCGTAGAATATGTAGGAACCAATATGGGCATCTAGGTCCCACTATTGGTTATTGACCGTAGAGGTGTCTCGGTCATGTCTACATAGTTCTCGAACCCGTAGGGTCTGCACACTTAAGGTTCGGTGATGTTTGAGTAGTATAGAGTTATATATGGTGGTGACCGAAGGTTGTTCGGATTCCCAGATGAGAACCCGTATGTCACGAGGAGCTCCGGAATGGTCCAGAGGTTAATATTGATATATAGGAAGTCCTATTTTGGTCGCCGGAAAAGTTCCGGGCTCATCGGAAGTGTACCGGGAGTGTCGAGAGGGTACCGGGTGACCATCGGGACGTGTATTTCGACCCAAGAGGCTACATGGACTATGGAAGGATAAATACTAGACCTTAGTGGGCTAGCCAAAGTCCCATACAAGGCCCATGCGGCTGGGAAGAAATTCCAAAGTGGAAAAGGTGGGAAAAAGGCAAAAAGGTGGAAATAAGGAAGGAGTCCTAATCATACTAGGAGTGGAGGAGGAGGACTCCTCCTCTCCACTTCGGCCGAACCAAAGAGGGGCTGGCCCTTGCACCAAGCCTCCTCCTCCTCTCCTCCTATGTATACTAGAGGTTTTAGGGTTTTTGCATGAGATTTTCAGCCACGTGCAACCCTACCCTCTAGTCCGTAGTTTCTCCTCTAGATCGGTTTCAGCTGTGCTTAGGCGAAGCCCTGCTGAGATTACTCCACCACCATCGCCGCAGCGCCGTCATGCTGCCAGAGAACTCGTCTACCTCTCGGATCCCTCTTGTTGGATCAACAAGGTAGAGATTGTCATCAAGCCGTATGTGTGCTGAACGCAGAGGTGCCGTCCGTTCGGTGCTAGATCGAGACGGATCGTGATTGGATCGCGGGACGCTCGGCAATTTGGATCGCAAAGACGTTCGACTACATCAACCACATTTCTTAATGCTTCTCGCTTAGCGATCTACAAGGGTACGTAGATCCACTCTCCCTCTCGTAGATGCTCATCACCATGGATAGATCTTGTGTGTGCGTGGGAATGTTTTTGTTTCCCATGCAACGTTCCCCAACAGTGGCATCATGAGCAATGTCTATGTGTAGATGGGATCTCGAGTAGAACACAAAGAGTTTGTGGGTGTTGATGCTTCGATTGCTTCCTCCCTTGGCTGTGTTTTGGTTCAACGGTATTGTGGGATGAAGCGGCCCGGACCAACCTGACTCGTACACCTATGAGAGATCGGTTCCATCGACTGACGTGTAACTTCGTTGCACAAAGATGGCTGCCGGGTGTCTATTTCTCCTACTTTAGTTGGATCGGATTCGACTAAGGCGGTCCTTGAGAATGTTGAAAAGCAACTTATGTATCACCATTGTGGTTTATGCGTAGGTAAGAATTGTTCTTGCTAGATACCCGTAGCAGCCACGTAAAACATGCAACAACAATTAGAGGACGTCTAACTTGTTTTTGCAGGGTATGTTGTGATGTGATATGGCCAATTACATGATGAGATATATGTGATGTATGAGATTATCATGTGTTGTATAGAATATCATGACTTGCATGTCGATGAGTAAGGCAATCGGCAGGAGCCATAGGGTTGTCTTTAATTATTGTATGACCTGCGTGTCAATCATTAAGCGCTATGTAATGCTTTACTTTATCGCTAAACAGTAGAAACAGTAGTAGAAGCATGGTGGGCGCGACAACCCCGATGGTGACACGTTGATGGAGATCAAGATGATGGAGATCATGGTGTCGTGCCGGTGACGATGGAGATCATGCCGGTGCTTTCAAGATGGAGATCAAAAGCACAAGTTCATGGTCATATCATGTCACTTATGATTTGCGTGTGATGTTAATCCTTTTATGCACCTTGTTTTGCTTAGGACGACGGTAGCATTATAAGGTGATCCCTCACTTAAATTTCAAGATGAATTGTGTTCTCCCCAAGTGTGCACTATTGCGAAAGTTCGTCGTGTCGAGACACCACGTGATGATCGGGTGTGATAGACTCTATGTTCACATACAACGGGTGCAAGCCAGTGTTGCACATGTAGAACACTCGGGTTAAACTTGACGAGCCTAGCATGTACAGACATGGCCTCGGAACACAAGAGACCTAAAGGTCGAACATGAGTCATATAGTAGATATGATCAACATGATGATGTTCACCGTTGAAACCACCTCAACTCACGTGATGATTGGACTTGAGTTGGTGAATTTGGATCATGTGACACTCATATGACCTGAGGGATGTCAATTTGATTGGGAGCTTTAGTAATTTGAGTAACTAAACTCATTATCTTGAACAATAGTCTAAGTAACCTTTGCATATTTATGTTGTAGATCAATGGCTCGCGCAGTAGCACCCCTGAATTTTAATGCATTCCTAGAGAAAGCTAAGTTGAAAGATGATGGAAGTAACTTTGTGTGCTGGGCCCGTAAGCTGAGGATTATCCTCACAGCTTCCCAGAAATCATATGTCATTTATGCACCGTTTGGTGACCAACCCGAAGACATGTCATCAGAAGACGTTAAGAACGCTTGGGAGGCACGTTCTGGAGATTACTCAATAGTTCAGTGTGCAATATTGTATGGCTTAGAGCCGGGACTTCAAAGACGTTAAGAACGTCATGGAGCATATGAGATGTTCCAGGAGTTGAAGTTTATCTTTCAGAAGAATGCCCGGATCGAGAGGTATGAGACCTCTGATAAGTTCTATGCTTGCAAAATGAAGGAGAACGGATCTATCAGTGAACATATACTTAGAATATCTGGGGTATTCGACTTGTTTGGCGGAGTTGGGAATTGCCCTTCCGCCAGAGGCGATCACTGATAGAGTTTTTCAAGCACTGCCACCTAGCTACAAGAGCTTTGTGATGAACTATAACATGCACGGGATGAACAAGTCAGACGCCGAGCTGTTTGCGATGCTGAAAGTCGCAGAGTCTGAAATCCAGAAAGAACATCAAGTGTTGATGGTCAATAAAACCACTAGTTTCAAGAAGAATGTCAAGGGCAAGGGCAAGAAGGGTAAATTCAAGAAGGATGACAAAGCAGTTGCTCCTCCTATAAAGAAACCCAAGGCTGGACCCAAGCCAGAAATTAAGTGCTTTCATTGCAAGGGAACTGGTCACTAGAAGCGGAACTACCCCAAGTACCTGGCTAACAAGAAGGCGGCCAACAAGAAACAAGGTATATATGATATGCATGTTATTGATGTGTACCTTACTAGCTCTTGTTGTAGTGCCTGGGTATTTGATACCGGTTCGATTTCTCACATTTGCAACTCAAAGCGGGACCTACGAAATAGATAGAGGTTGGCTAAGGACGGAGTGACGATGCGCGTGGGAAATGGTTCCAAGGTTGATGTGATCGCCGTAGGCACGCTCTCTCTTCGATTACCATCGGGATTAGTGATGAACCTGAATAATTGTTATTTAGTGCCTGCGCTAAGCATGAACATTATATCTGGATCTTGTTTATTGCGAGACGGTTACTCATTTAAATCAGAGAATAATGGTTGTTCTATTTATATGAGTAATATCTTTTATGGTCATCCACCCAATGTGAGGGGTTTATTCATATTAAATCTTGAAAGTGGTGATACACATGTTCATAACATTGATGCCAAAAGATGTAGAGTTGATAATGATAGTACCACTTTCTTGTGGCACTGGCGTTTGGGTCATATTGGTGTAAAACGCATGAGGAAGCTCCATGCTGATGGACTTTTGGAGTCACTTGATTTTGAATCACTTGACACATGTGAACCATGCCTCATGGGCAAGATGACTAAAATGCCGTTCTCTGGAAAAATGGAACGGGCAAGTGACTTATTAGAAATCATACATACTGATGTGTGCGGTCCAATGAATGTTGCAGCGCGCGGTGGATATTGTTATTTTCTCACCTTCATTGATGACTTCAGTAGATATGGGTATATTTACTTAATGAAACATAAGTCTGAAACATTTGAAAAGTTCAAGCAATTTCGGAGTGAAGTTGAGAATCATCGTAACAAGAAGATTAAATTCCTACGATCTGATCGAGGAGGTGAATATCTGAGTTATGAGTTTGCCAGTCACTTAAGGCAGTGTGGAATTGTTTCACAGTTGATACCGCACGGAACACCATAGTGTAATGGTGTGTCTGGATGTCATAATCCACCCTTTTTAGATATGGTGCGTTCTATGATGTCTCTTGCCAATTTGCCACTATCATTTTGGGGTTATGAATTAGAGACATCTGCATTCACTTTAAATAGGGCACCATCGAAATCCGTTGAGACGAGGCCATATGAACTGTGGTTTGGCAAGAGGCCAAAGTTGTCATTTCTTAAAGTTTGGGGATGTGATGCGTATGTCAAAAAGCTTCAGCCTAAAAAGCTGGAACCCAAAGCGAAGAAATGCGTCTTCATAGGATACCTGAAAGAGACAGTTGGGTATACCTTCTATCTCAGATCCGAAGGCAAAGTGTTTGTCGCTAAGAACGGAACATTTCTTGAGAAAGGGTTTCTCTCGAAAGAATTGAGTGGGAGGAAAATAGAGCTTGATGAGGTTATTGAACCTTTACTTCAACCAGAGAGTAGCACAACATAGAAAGATGTTTCTGTGAAGCCTACAACAGTTGAAGAGGAAGTTAATGATGATGATCATGAAGCTTCGAATCAAGTCACTATTGAACCTCATAGGTCGACAAGGGCGCGTACTGCTCTTGAGTGGTACGACAACCCTGTCTTGGTGGTCATGTTGTTGGAAAACAATGAACCTATGAGCTATGAAGGAGCGATGATGGGCCCGGATTCCAAGAAATGGTTAGAGGCCATGAAATCCGAGATGGGATCCATGTATGAAAACAAAGTATGGACTTTGGAAGTATTACCTGAAGGGCGAAAGGCCATTCAGAACAAATGGATCTTTAAGAAGAAGACGGACGCGGACGGTAATGTCACCATCTATAAAGCTTGACTTGTGGCAAAGGGTTTTTCACAAGTTCAAGGAGTTGACTACGATGAGACCTTCTCACCCATAGCGATGCTTAAGTCCGTCAGAATCATGTTAGCAATAGCTGCATATTTTGACTATGAAATTTGGAAGATGGATGTCAAAACAGCGTTCCTCAACGGTTTCCTTGAGGAAGAGTTGTATGTGATGCAACCGGAAGGTTTTGTTGATCCAGGGAATGTTGACAAAGTTTGCAAACTCCAGCGATCCATTTATGGACTGGTGCAAGCATCTCGGAGTTGGAATAAGTGCTTTGATGACGTGATCAAAGCGTTTGGGTTTATACAAGTTTATGGAGAACCTTGTATTTACAAGAAAGTGAGTGGGAGCTCTGTAGCGTTTCTAATATTATATGTAGATGCATATTGCTGATTGGAAACAATATACAAATGCTGGAAAGCGTGAAGGAATATTTAAACAAGAGTTTCAATGAAGGACTTAGGAGAAGCTGCTTTCATATTAGGCATTAAGATCTATAGAGATAGATCGAGACGCTTAATAGCACTTTCACAGAGCACATACCTTGATAAAGTTTTGAAGAAGTTCAAAATGGATTAGTCCAAAAAGGGGTTCTTGCCTGTGTTACAAGGTGTGAAGTTGAGTAAGACTCAATGCCCAATGACTGTAGAAGATAGAGAGAAGATGAGTGTCATCCCCTATGCTTCAGCCATAGGCTCTATCATGTATGCAATGTTGTGCACAAGACCCGATGTCAACCTTGCTATAAGTATGGCTGGAAGGTTTCAACATGATCCTCGAATGGAGCATTGGACGACAGTCAAGAATATCCTTAAGTACCTGAAAAGGACTAAGGAAATGTTTCTCGTTTATGGAGGTGATGAAGAGCTCATCGTAAAGGGTTACGTCGATGCAAGCTTTGACACTGATCCGGATGACTCTAAGTCGCAAATCGGATACGTATTTATTCTCAACGGGGGAGCGGTAAGCTGGTGCAGTTCCAAGCAAACCGTGGTAGGCGATTCTACATGCGAGGTGGAGTACATCGCAGCCTTGGAGGCAGCGAAGGAAGGTGTCTGGATGAAGCACCTTGGTTCTGTGACTATATCTTGGAGTAGTGCCCAGTGCACTGAATCCAATGACTATGTTCTGTGACAACACTGGTGCCATTGCTCTGGCCAAGGAACCAAGGTTTCACAAGAGGACCAGACACATAAAGCGACGCTTCAATTCCATCCGCAATTATATCGAGGAGAAGGACATAAATATTTGCAAAGTACACATGGATCTGCATTTGCAGACCCGTTGACTAAACCTCTTCCAAGGGCTAAACATGATCAACACCAGAACTCATTGGGTGTTAGATTCATAACAATGCGGATCACATGATGATGTGAACTAGATTATTGACTCTAGCGCAAGTGGGAGACTGTTGGAAATATGCCCTAGGGGCAATAAATAAAGTGTTTATTATTATATTTCCTTGTTCATGATATTTTTTTATTATCCATGCTATAATTGTATTGATTGGAAACACATTGCATGTGTGGATGAATAGGCAACACTTTGTCCCTAGTATGCCTCTAGTGAACTAGCTCGTTGATCAAAGATGGTCAAGGTTTCCTAGCCATTGACATGTCATGTCATTTGATAATGGGATCACATCATTAGGAGAATTATGGGATGGACGAGACCCAAACTATAAACGTAGCATATGATCATGTCAGTTTATTGCTACAGTTTTCTGCATGTCAATTATATGTTCCTATGACCATGAGATCATGCAACTCACGGACACCGGAGGAATGGCTTGTGTGTATCAAACGTCACAACGTAATTGGGTGACTATAAAGGTACTCTACAGGTATCTCCGAGGGTGTCTGTTGAGTTGGCATGGATCAACACTGGGATTTGTTACTCTGTGTGACGGAGAGGTATCTCAGGCCCACTCGGTAATACAACATCACAATAAGCCTTGCAAGGAATGTGACTAAAGTGTTAGTCATGAGATCTTGTATTTCCGAATGAGTAAAGAGACTTTCCGGTAACGAGGTTGAACTAGGTATGGATATACCGATGATCGAATCTCGGGCAAGTAACATACTGAAGAACAAAGGGAACATCATACGGTATTAACTGAATCCTTGACATAAAGGTTCGACCGATAAAGATCTTCGTAGAATATGTAGGAACCAATATGGGCATCCAGGTCCCGCTATTGGTTATTGACCGTAGAGGTGTGTCAGTCATGTCTACATAGTTCTTGAACCCGCAGGGTCTGCACACTTAAGGTTCGATGACATTTCGGTAGTATAGAGTTATATATGGTGGTGACCGAAGGTTGTTCAGAGTCCTGGATGAGATCCCGGATGTCACGAGGAGCTCCGAAATGGTCCGGAGGTAAAGATTGACATATCGGAAGTCCTGTTTTGGTTGCCGGAAAAGTTTCGGGCTCATCGGTAGTGTACCGGGAGTGCCGGGAGGGTACCGGGTGGCCATCGGGAGGTGTATTTCGACCCAAGAGGCTACATGGGCTGTGTAAGGATAAATACCATCCCTTAGTGGGCTGACCAAAGTCCCACATAAGGCCCATGTGGCCGAGAAGACATTCCAAAGTGGAAAATGTGGAAAAAAGGCAAAAAGGTGGAAATAAGGAAGGAGTCCTAATCCTACTAGGAGTGGAGGAGGAGGACTCCTCCTCTCCACTTCGGCCGAACCAAAGAGGGACTGCCCTTGCACCAAGCCTCCTCCTCCTCTCCTCCTATATATACTAGAGGTTTTAGGTTTTTTGCATAAGATTTTCAGCCACGTGCAACCGTACCCTCTAGTCCGTAGTTCTCCTCTAGATCGGTTTCAGTTGTGCTTCGGCGAAGCCCTGCTGAGATTACTCCAACACCATCACCGCAGCACCGTCACGCTGCCAGAGAACTCTTCTACCTCTCCGATCCCTCTTGTGGGATCAACAAGGCGGAGATCGTCATCAAGCGGTACGTGTGCTGAACGTGGAGGTGTCGTCCGTTCAGTGCTAGATCGGGATGGATCGTAATTGGATCGCGGGACGCTCGGCGATTTGGATCGCGAAGACATTCGACTACATCAACCGCGTTTCTTAACGCTTCCCGCTTAGCGATCTACAAGGGTACATAGATCCACTCTCCCTCTCGTAGATGCTCATCACCATGGATAGATCTTGGGTGTGCGTAGGAATTTTTTTGTTTCCCATGCGACGTTCCCCAACAGTGGCATCATGAGCTATGTCTATGTGTAGATGAGATCTCGAGTAGAACACAAAGAGTTTGTGGGTGTTGATGCTTAGATTGCTTCCTCCCTTGGTCGTGTTTTGGTTCAGCGGTATTGTGGGATGAAGCAAACCCTCAAGGACTATGGCATCAAGTTGAATAATGTGCCTCTCTACTGCGACAACGAGAGTGCCATCAAGATTGCTTACAACCGAGTTCAGCATTCCAAGACCAAGCACATCCAGATTCGTCATCACTTTCTTTGAGATCATGTACTCAAGGGCGACATCTCCATCGACCACATTCCCACTGAAGAACAACTGGCCGATATGTTCACAAAGCCCTTGGATGAAAAGAGATTTTGCAAGTTGCGGTGTGAGCTAAATATCTTAGAATCTTCAAATGTTGTTTGAGAAAGGACACACATCCTAACACTTATGCAAAATTGATGACTTAGATGTGCAACACACGAAGTAACATTTTTCTTCAATCAATGAAGAATAACCCTCTAAGTGTGGAGAAATTAATGAAGAATTTCATTCTCAGAACCCTAGGACAATTGTACGCGGTGTCTGAAGTCATCATTCTTATACGGTGGGTCACGCCAGCAACCAAAGTTGAAATTCTTCAAAGTTGAGTTTTTCGTCATTTCTGCAAATTCTTCAAAATTTTCAAATTCCTCAACTTTGCAAATTCCTCAACTTTTCAAATTATTCAAACTATGAAACTCATGTTCTTCATTGACTATATATATATATATTTGAGTTTTCAATGACCTCAACAGCATTCATTTATTGCTAATTCTTCAAGTTGATTTTCATCTAAGTGAATGTGATCGGACCCTTTTCCCTCTATGCTAAACTCAACCAAGTCTTTTCACAAATTATTCATATGCATTCTACTTTGAAACTCATACAAAGTCTTCACTGTGTCCTTGATAGCTGAAGAATTTGCGAACAGAAACTTTAAAATTTCCACTATCAAAATTTTCGGCGGTTCCTGCTCAAACAGTTCCGATTCCCATGACCGGATAACCCATGATCCCCCACCATCGCCACTACTCAGAACGTGGGTGACACATGTCACATGGAGAGCAAGGGTCAGGGGCAATCTGGTCCAAAATCTTTGGACGGATTGGTTTTCACCTCCACTATAAATACCCCTCCCCTTTCACTGTGCTCGGTTACTCCTAACTTCTACTCTCTCCCGAGCTCCGACCTAGCGCCACCGCTAAAATCATCACCGCCGATGTGGAAGAGCTTCACTACCTCGACCTTGCCGTCATCGTACTCGCATCGTCCGCGGAAGTCTTCATCCCGCCGCTGATGTAGCTGTCTCCCTCTGCCAAGCTAGGGCGTGGGAGATCTGGACAGACGAACTTCCTCAATCTCTTCTCACAGTTCGTCGTGTTCTTCATCAGGGTAAATAAAATCTATTTTTACTACCCTTGTTTGATCTTCAAGTTTTCCTAAATCTTCACAAAGGTGTTTATTCTTCAAGAATCTCATTCTAAAGCACCTTACATGTTCATATATTTGATGATTTTTCCATAAGTTATGATTCTTGAAGATTCCTCAATTGTGTGAATCCTCAAAATTTGCACAACTCTGGAACCTAAGACAAAGAACACTTAGTGAAATTCCTCAAGACGCCAATGATCAAATTCCTCACACCTAATTTTATTGAAAATTTCTGAGAACGCATATGACCTCTTAAATTTCCTCGCACCTATACTCTGTTCACAGGTACAAACATGTTCATTGATGAATCACTAGGTTCTCATCAACTTAAGTCATTTGCAGCGTTTCTTGAGGAAAAACTGTGCACTTCTTCAAATCATCAAGAGTTCAAAATCCTCAGCTAAAGAAAATGGCTGATGGGAAGAAGGCACAGAAAGGTGGAAAGAAAGCTGAACAAAACACTGCTTTTGAGATACCGGAACATTTGTATGCTGGCTAGTGTACACCAGGTGAATCCATACACGAAAAAGATACAAAAGAACAGAGGAAAATCAGAATTCAGCGGATTGAACGAAGGTGGGTGAGGGAGTGGAAAGAATATCCTATGTCACTCCCAAATATATGAAGAAATTCACACTCAAACCCCCTTGCAACAGGGCTCCTCCTACTGATGATCAAGAGGTTGATCCCACAAGTGTTGCTCGCGGTGAAGACTTTCCCGCTGAGTGGGCAAAGCGTCAACTCAAACTTTAGAGAACTGCCAAAGTTGTAGTGAAGAAATTCAATGAAGACTCTGTTGTTGCTGCCACTATCGGAGCCTCTGCAAGTGCTCCAAAGAAATCGATGATGAAGAACTCTGCTGTGAAGCCAAACTCTTCAACATCAAAATCATCATAGCAGATTCCTCAAGCTCAAAGGCCTCAACCGTTGGTACGGTTGCTGCTCAGTCCTCAATTGCAGCTACAAAGTCCTCAACACCCGTGCATCATGCATATTGCCAGAGGACAGAGGGATACTCAAATGCTTCAAAGATCTCTGCAAGCCCCTCTACTCAAGCAAAGTCTTCAACAAGCCCAACCATGTTGAAACTGAAGAAAACTGCTAGACGAGGTCAAAGACTAAGTCCTCACACAGGCACATCTGTGGTAACTGTACCCTCAGGATCTAAGGATGATGATGAAGCTGATGATGAAGAATTGGAAGAAATCATTAGAGAAAGTCAGCAAAAGGCTACAATAGCCAAAGGCAACTCTGTTCCACTTCTAATGGATCCCAAGATGATCCTCAACTTCATAGACATATGGCATGAGGATCCAAGCACCCCACTTTCCTCACTGAACCTGCCTCTTGGTGTGGACCATGTCCTCACCCACTTTATTGCTGAGGAAAAATGGAAAAGAGACCAAGCTCGGAGAGCAAAGAGGAATAGGGCTCGAAAAGATAAATTTCTGAGGAATAACATGATGAATTTGACTCCAAATCAACTTGTCACAGTTCAGTCTGAAATTCGCTCCCTCTCTGAGGAACAAGAAAAATACGATGCTGAATGGAAGGGCACCAAGGTGAGATTTGTCAGGGCAGCCCAAGCTGTTTCTAAGGACCATAACACTAGGGTTGCAGCTTGATCACAACCAAAAAATCCTCAGGCTGAAGAAACTGCTCAACCTGTTGAGGAAACTGCCAACGCTGCTGAAGAAAGTCAGACTGCTAAAGAACCTGCCAGGGCACCCTCCACGGTGCGCCTGATGAAACTGAACACACAAGGACGACTGCATCAGTCGTGCCTGAAGAAACTGCTGCCACTTCACCCTCCTCGGAAATCCCAAAATCTTCAAAGATGAAGACAATCAACCTTCCTTCTGCATCAGAAGTGAAGAAAACTAAGCTGCTGAGAAAAAGGCTCTAAAGAGAAAAGCTTCAACTTCAGAGTCCTCAGCCGTGAAGAAGTTGAAGACTCTGCTAACATCTTCAACTGAACCATTAGATGCCGCTCCAATCTCCTCAGCACCAGCCAATGAGATTATTCCATTTGGCGTTGACTATGTCATCCCAGATGTTGAAGATGAAGAAGATCATTTTGCTGCTTCAACAGAGCAGATTGATGAAGACATTGAAGTTGAAGCAAATGCTTCAACTCCACAGGTATCATCGCCCCAGACTTAGTTTACTGCTGAAGAGGCCGGCATTGAAGAAATTGATGAGGATGTAGACATTGGCAATACAACTCCTGTCATTAATGACGAATATTGGGAAACTGCTCACCCAAATTCCCCAATGACTACTCCTCTGTCACAGATTCCTTAGTCCCCAACCCTGACTGAAGAAATTCATGAAGGATCTGATGACTTGGCCGCAAAAGCCACTGAAGAAATTCCAGCTGCATCAGCTGATGACTTTGCTGCTCCAACTGCCACTGAGGAAACTGTACCACAAATTCCTCGGACTGAAGAAATTCCTCCTATGCTGAAGGAGATCAAGGGCCGCTTCAAGCCAAATCTTCAGCCTAAGCCATGAATGCCATTCAAAAGCTCAAAGCGCCCCAAATTCCTCAAGTCCAATTTCTTCAACGAGCACATTTTCTTCACTGTACCTAATCCATATGACTCAGCAAGGGCCGGTCGAACAAGATTCTGGACTCCAACTCACATGAATACTATGCATCAGTTTTGTTCGACAAGAAGAAAGTCTTCGAGCACCACCAAATTCCTCACGCTGATATGGAAACAATTTTTGTGGTTGGTATGCAACATTTTTTCATTAAACAATGTGTTAAGAAAATCGTAGTACACAGATGGATAAGTAGATTGATTTTGTTTATGATGCTTTTTATGTTTTAGTTGTTTTATGTTTTTAGTTAATCAGGAGTCCTAGGAAAATTAGTATGTGTATGTTAGATTAGAGAAAAATTCTTGGATTTTGGAAAAAAATAGTGATTAAATGATAAGAAATGTTCTTATAGGAATTTGTCTCGACATCGACGATGCCCGTCCCGCATCCTTGTCGTCGAGTGGTCCACGAGAGGCTGCTTGATAGGCGCCATGTCCGGGACTGGGCTCTGTCGGGCTGGCACTAGGAGGTGCTACCTTCCGGGGCTCGAAGCTTGGTGAGGAATCCGGGTCTCGTCGTTGACCCGGAGCTTCTTTGGTGGTAGTCATGTGGGCCACTTTTGGTGCAGAGGGAGCGCCCCCCCCCCCCCCCCGCGGAGGTTGTACGTCGCCATGTCAGGGAGGAGGACGAGCACGTCCGTCACTATATGGCGGCGTCGGATGCCAGGTTCAACAATACCTGGCAGATTCTTCAGGGATCTCACCCGAGTTATGATCCCGTCATGGTTCCTTATCTTTGGGTGTCCACCACCCGCAACCCAGGAGCCGCTAGTGACTTAGATTATTCGATAGTATTCGATCTGTATTAGTGATCTTATATGATAATATTCGAGATGTGTTAGTTAACATTTGATGATGCATTAATAACTAGATTATTCGAGATGATGTATTAGTGATATTATATTCGAGTTCATTATAAATGTATTAGTGATATTTTATTGGTATAATGCGTGTGTGACTTTCGGTCTGTTGTTTCTCCTTGTGTGACTTTTATGTGTGTTCTTGATGGAGGAATCCCGACTGTTGTCGTGGGGGCGCCTCCTCATCTTCTCTTCCTTGCCATATATTCGTTGGTATAATGCGCAAGAAAAGAAGAGGGGGGCGTCCATCACCAATAGTCGAACTATTACCGTGAGAGAGCGTCCACCAACATATATACACCACCATATCAGTGTGAGAGATTGCGCACCAACACACCATGAGATATGAGAGTTATTTAAGGAAAGCCTCGATGGACCGGAAGCCACACACGCATTAGGATCCAAGCGTATCGTAATTCTTGAATCATGAACACAGGAAATGTCGTCATCATCAGACGACAATAGGATCCAAGCGTGTGAATTTTGCGATGAATATAAGGGTCTTTGCGACCAGCCTGGGCTGCAAAACGACAGGTTCTTCACCATGAAGCTTTACGGGGAGTTCGATATTTCTACGGTACGCAACGATGACAACTGTTTTTTCGTAATTAAGCATGATTTCTGTTTCCTTCCTTCAACGCATAATTTTTGTTTTATACAATTCGACTAGTTCATCCCATGTCATGCAAGACGGTATTTCTTGGAGAGGCTCGGTTTCGAAGACCACGGGAGTTTCGAGACGAGGACAACCAACCTGAGGACTAAACATGGTCACACATTTCTTGTGAAAGTAATGAATGCACCTAATAACACAGAATTAGGGTGCTCAAACTGGGAAGGTCTTTGCAAGGCATATGGATTTCAGGAGGATATGGAAATAACCTTCAATCTTCGTCCTGAAGATCATATTGAAGGAAACATCGACATTTGGTTGAATGTCGATATGCTTCCTGTTTTACCTCCATGTGAGTTTGTCAACCATGCATATTTGTCAAGTAATTTGCATTCTATATTTAAAAATAGTTGGTGTTCATCCGTACTAAATTTGTTAATTTATAATTTACAGCTTATTTCATTTCTTCGAGTGAAACACGGAACATAATCGACATGACACACTAAACTTATGGATCACATCTAACATGGGAGGAGAAGGATGATCATATCAACTTTGTTATTGGTGTCCTAGTTGGTAGGGAGATCTTCTCGTATAATTTGGGAACTGGTCCAAATTATACATTATACATGACACTAGTGCATAGGTTGAGGGCGGATGACATTCGCCAAAATATCTTGGTAAGAGTTGCTAATTAAGTACACTAGTACTATTGCGTAAATGGGATTGATTATATTGCTAACTAGGCTAGTATTATGTTCTGCAACAGAAATTGCTATATGAAGTTGTGCCACCGTTGATGCAACCCAAAGGTAATATGACAATTAAAAGCCCCTTTCATCCCGAGTTCTCTTTTGGATACTCAACTGAGTGCAAACCACCAAGATGGCTCCAAATTGAAGCATGGGGACAAATAAAGAAAGATCGCAAGCCAAAAGTTGTAGACCGTTGGATCTCTTTTCTTCATCATGGATACATAGGTGTTATTCTTTTTATGTCATTTTACCCATGAGGGAGGACTAGGTCCTATGAGGGAGGACTAGGTCATTTTATATATATATTGTTTTATGAGACTTTAACTTTGTATGATTAAGATGATGATGATGAGTTCTTAGATCTTGTGTAATTAATGGTTTCCTTCATTTGCTTATTAGCTAGCATCGAGTTCTCTCTATATGTATAGTAGCTAGCAGCGTCGACCAAGATTGGAGAAAGAGAGGTCACTTCTCTCTATTAGCTAGCTAACACAATATGAAACCCCTAAATTAACCCTCCAAAACCCCTAAACCCCCTTCCAAAAAAAACCAACGCCTAACACGTGGCGGCCTTTTGGTCTCGGTTGGTCTTACCAACCTAGACTAAACGTACTCCTGCCTGGGCGCCTCACAACGGCCATGTGGAGCCCCTTTGGTCCTAGTTCGTAAGCGAACCGGGACTAGAGGTTTTGGGTATTAGTCCCGCTTGTTTTGTCTAGGTTCCAGAACCGGGACTAAAGGCCCCCTCGAACCGGGACTAGTTCCCTATTTTCTACTAGTGATAGTCAACCTTACAAATGGTTGAGAACTGACTCCTAGTCCACAACCTAGTGTGCCACTTCCTAAGATATGCAGTTGCCGCTGGCTTTGCTGTTTCCATTGCAACCCATTTTTTCTCAAATATATATATATATATGTATATGTGTGTGTGTGTGTGTGTGTTCCACGAGTAAGTAGCAGCCCAAAGGTGGTCATCAAATATCTTTCCATGATACTTTTTCTTGAAGTTTGACAACAAGTGAAACATGCACTCCCTATGTTCTACTCCTGGGAAAACTTCCTTCCCCCCTGTGATCACCGCCCGCCCAGCATCAGTGCTTATGGCTAAACCCCTAGGCGATCCTATGGCTTGCCTAAGCAATTACATGAACCAGTTCCAGTTTTCATTTGTTTCGGAATCAAAAAATTCCAAAACAAAGTGGATACATCCAATTATGGCCATCTACAGCAGTAGCACTAGCCAGCTGCCCCTTTAATCTGCCCGTTAAGAATGTGCTATCTACTGCCAAATACAACCTGCAACCACTAAGGAATCCGTCTATGCAAGGTTTCACAGCAAAGAAGAACCTTCTAAATCTGATTTTTCCTTTTATAGTGTAATGGTCAATCTGAACTATGCTACCAGGGCAGGAGATTTCAACTTTAGCTTTAAACCTATACAAATTGTCAAAGCTGCTATCCCAATCACCATACAATTCTTTCAGAGCTAGCTTCTTACCCATATATACTCTCTTGTAGCGGAGGTTAACCTTGTGGTGTTCTTTAATCTTCTTCTGCAATGCCTTCGCTCCGAGAGTTGCATCTTCAATCAGCCAATCCTTCACCTTATCACATACCCAATGCTTGGTTCCATACTTTGTCTTCTTTTTCCTTCTTGTACTAGAGCAATCATGACCTCATGGGTTTTTCTTCACCATCGAAAGAGAAAACAGATGTAATTAGCTACAAACACTTAACAATTATTCAAGAAATGTTCAAGAATGGGTAAAGTTAAACAATTACCATCACTCTACACTTATCCTTCTTCGTAGAAGCATGTATCTGACACGTCTCCAACGTATCTATAATTTTTGATTGTGTCATGCTATTATATTATCTGTTTTGGACGTTTTATATTTATTAATATGCTATTTTATATTATTTTGGGGACTAACCTATTAATCTGGAGACTAGTGCCAGTTTTAGTTTTTTTCTTGTTTTTCAGTATTGCAGATATGGAATATTAAACGGAGTCTAAACAGATTAAAATCTTTGCGGTGCTTTTTCTAGAACGAAAGAGATCTACCAGGCTTGGAGTGCAAGGCAAGGACCTTTCCAGGAAGTCACAAGCCAGGGGCGCGACCACCCCCCTGGTCGTGCCTGACAGCTTGTGACTCCTTGGCAGGAATCCTAGCCCTAATCTTCATCCTATAAATACCCAAATATTCCCCCAATACCAAAAAGAGCCACACAAATACTTTTCCGCTGCCAGAAGCCTCCGTTCTCGAGAGATCCAATCTTGGAGCCTTTTTCGATAATCTATCGGAGGGGGATTCGATCACGGAGGGCATCTACATCAACTCCATTGCTCCTCTGATGATGCGTGAGTAGTCCACCACAGACCTACGGGTCCATAGCTAGTAGCTATATGGCTTCTTCTCTCTCTTTGTGCTTCAATACCGTGTTCTTCATGATCGTCATGGAGATCTATCCGATGTAATACTCTTTAGTAGTGTGTTTGTCGAGATCCGATGAATTGTGGGTTTATGCTCAGATTATCCATGAATATTATTTGAGTCTTTTCTGAATTCTTATATGCATGATTTCATATCTTTGCAAGTCTGTTAGAGTTATTGGTTTGGTTTGGCCAACTAGATTGGTAATTCTTGCAATGGGAGAAGTGCTTAGTTTTGGGTTCAATCTTGCGGCGTCCTCACCCAGTGACAAAGTAGGGGTAGCGAGGCACGTATTGTATTATTGCCATCAAGGGTAACAATATGGGGTTTTCATCATATTGCTTGAGTTTATTCCTCTACATCATGGCATCTTACCTAATGTGTTACTCTGTTCTTCATGAACTTAATACTCTAGATGTAGGCAGGAGTCGATCAATGTGTGGACTAATAGTAGTAGATGCAGAATCGTTTCGGTCTACTTGACACAGACGTGATGCCTATATGCATAATCATTGCCTTGGATATCTTCGTAATTATTCGCTTTTCTATCAATTTCTCGACAGTAATTTTTTCACCCACCGTGATACTTTCCTTCAAGAGACAAACCTCTAGTGAAACCTATGCCCCCCGGGTCTACTTTCCATAATATATTTTCAGATCTATAAACCAAAAATACCAAAAACACCTTGCTGCAATTTATTTACTTTTTACTTTCCGTAATATTTAACATCTATCTCTATCAGATCTAATCCTTGCAAATAACCGTGAAGGGGTTGACAACCCCTTTATAACGTTGGGTGCAATAGTTTGATTGTTTGTGTAGGTGCATCCATTGGTGACTTGCTCTTTCCTCCTACTAGATTAATACACTGGTTCTCAACAACTGAGGGAAATACTTATCTACTTCGTTGCATCACTCTTTCCTCTTCAAGGGAAAACCAACGCACGCTCAAGAGGTAGCAAGAAGGATTTCTGGCGTCATTGTGGGGGAGGATACATAGCAAGTCAAGACAAGAACTCTCCCATCAACTTGCCAATTTCTGGCGCTGTTGCCATGGAGGATACATATAAAGCCTACCAAGTACCCATCACAAACTCATCTCTTGCATTTACATTATTTGCCATTTGCCTCTCTTTTTCCTCTCCCCCACTTCTAAAACGATTTTTGGAAAATACCAAAAAGATTTGCCTTTTTATTCTCCCTTCTTCTGTTCGCCCTTTAGCTTGCCTTTTGTTTGCTCGTGTGTTGGATTGCTTGAACTCATGGCTAATCTTACGACTATAGCTAATACTCCCGAGAATGAAGTTCTTAAATTTAAGCAAAGGGAGGGGGAAACTTAAAAGATGCTTGGTATATAATTTGCAATGCTCAAAATAGATCTATTTGTAAGCAATCTACTACCGTTCTCCTTCACAATTTTTATGTGGGTATTTCTCCATGGAATAAATATGTTCTAGATACCATTATGGGAGGAAATTTATTGGGAAGTCATACCTTTGATTCTTATAACACTATGATAAATTTGGTAGGTTCACCTCCAATCATGGTTAATGGAACAAATGGAACATATGGTGCGAAGGCTGGATATTATTAAAAAAAAGTTTGCTACTGTTAAGCTTATTTGAAAACTTGGATAAAAGGATTCATAATAACATTACTCAATATGGATATAAGGTAGGAGTTAGTCTAAAAAATCTAAGGGAAAAAGAACCCATAGTTAATGAAAAATTGGATCACAATTCCTCTAGAATTGGCAAGTTAGAGGACATTATTACCAACTTGGGATCCACTTTTGTCTTGGTTCAAACCACTCCAAATCCTTCTCCTCCTAAATCTTCCAAGTTTGTTTATGTTCCTAAAAATAAGGGTGAATCCTCTAGTAAAGGAGGTGAAGATCTTAAGATGATAAGTATTCACCCTAACTTTTTCAATATTGTTAAGAAACCAATTGCCACAATTGAATCTCTTGACTTCTTGCCTAGGAGCATTATTATTGAGAAGAACAATGGACCTCCTAGGACTTATAATTGTACAATAGACGAATTGCATACCAAAGATGACAATACCTAAAACTATTGTGTTTTGCCTAGCTAGGGGCGTTAAACAATAGCGCTTGTTGGGAGGCAACCCAATTTTATCTTTTATGTTCTGTTTTTGCTTCTGTTTTTGAGTGTTTACCACATTGTTACTTCTGTAAATAGTGTTTTGGTGTTTTAATTAGTGTTTGAGCCAAGTAAGACCTTTAGGATGGTCTAGGGTGGTTGTTGATTTGATCTTGCTAAAAAACAGAAACTTCTGCGCCCAGTCTAGGAATTTTAGAACTTTTTAGAGCGTGGAATGAGTCTTAAATTTTTAAGCAAGATTGATATACAAATTTCCCAGGCTGTCCTAATGTTTCAGAATTTTTTGAGTTATAGAAGTATACGAAGTTTTCATATTGCTACAGACTGTTTTGTTTCTGACAGATTCTGTTTTCTTTGAGTTGTTTACCTATTTTGATGTATACATGGGTTGTATCAGGGGGTATGAACCATGGAGAAGTTAGAATACAGTAGGTATTACACCAATATAAATAAAGAATGTGTTCACAACAGTACCTAAAGTGGTGATTTATTTTCTTATACTAACGGATCTCACGAGTTTTCTATTAAGTTTTGTGTTGTGAAGTTTTCAAGTTTTGGGTAAAGATTTGATGGACTATGGAATAAGGAGTGGCAAGAGCCTAAGCTTGGGGATTCCCAAGGAACCCCAAGTCATATTAAAGTATTCCAAAGAGCCTAAGCTTGGGGATGCCCCGGAAGGCATCCCCTCTTTCGTCTTCAATCCATCGGTAAATTACTTGAGGCTATATTTTTATTCACCACATGATATGTGTTTTGCTTGGAGCGTCTTGTATGATATGAGTCTTTGCTTTTTAGTTTGCCATAATTATCCTTGCTGCACACATCTTTTGAGAGAGACATGCATTAATCATGAATTTATTAGAATAATCTATGTGCTTCACTTATATCTTTTGAGATAGGCAATTTTGCTCTAGTGCTTCACTTATATCTTTTTAGAGCACGGTGGTGTTTTGTTTTATAGAAATAATTGAACTCTCGTACCTCACTTATATTATTTTGAGAGTCTTTAAACAACATGGTAAATAATTGGTTTAGGTTAAGAATTTAGTCCTAATATGATAGGCATCCAAGAAGGATATAATAAAAACTTCCATATTAAGTGCATTGAGTATTATGAGAAGTTTGATTCCTTGCATAAAGTTTTGAGATATAAAGATGGTAATGTTAAGAGTCATGTTAGGAAGTAATTGTGAATTGGTAAAAATACTTGTGTAAAGGTTTGTGATTCCCATAGCATGCACGTATGGTGAACCGTTATATAAGGAAGTTGGAGCATGATTTGTTTATAGATTGTCGACCTTTGTGTGAGGGTCGGGAGCGCGCGATGGTTTACTCCTACCAACCTATCCCCTAGGGGCATGCATTTAATGCTTTGCTTTGATGACTAATAAACTTTTGCAATAAGTATGTGAGTTCTTTATGACTAATGTGAGTCCATGGATTATACACACTCTCACCCTGCCACCTTTGCTAGCCTCTCTAGTACCGCGCAACTTTCGTCGATGCGATAAACCCACCTTCCTCAAAACAGTCACCATATATCTTTCCTCAAAACAGTCACCATACCTACCTATTATGGCATTTCCATAGCCATCCTGAGATATATTGCCATGCAACTTCCACCGTTCCGTTTATTATGACACGCACCATCATTTTCATATTGCTTTGCATGATCGTAAGATAGCTAGCATGATGTTTTCATGGATTGTCCCTTTTTTGATGTCATTTCCTACGCTAGATCATTGCACATCCTGGTACACCGTCGGAGGCATTCATATGGAGTCATAATTTGTTCGTGTTGTCGAGTTGTAATTCTTGAGTTGTAAGTAAATAAAAGTGTGATGACCATAATTATTATAGCATTGTCCCATGTGAGGAAAGGATGATGGAAGCTCTGATTCCTCACAAGTGGGGATAAGAATCTAGACTTTATGAAAAATAAAATAGGCCAGTGAAGCCCAAATAATAATAATAAAGGCCTTAGATGCCCACCAAAATAATAATAATAATGAGAGAAAAGAGAGAAGGGACAATGCTACTATGTTTTTTCCACCCTTGTGCTCCAAAGTAGCACCTTGATCTTCATGACAGAGAGTTTCCTATTTTGTCACTTTCATATGCTGGTGGGAATTTTTCATTATATAACTTGGTTTGTATATTCTAATGATGGGCTTCCACAAATTGCCCTAGGTCTTCATGAGCAAGCAAGTTGGATGCACACCCACTTAGTTTCCTTTTGAGCTTTCATACACTTCTAGATCTAGTGCATCTGTTGCATGGCAATCCCTACTCACTCACATTGATATCTATTAGTGGGCATCTCCATAGCTCGTTGATACGCCTAGTTGATGTGAGACTATCTTCTCCTTTTCCTTCACAACCTTTATCATATTCTATTCCACCTATAGTTATATATCCATGGCTCACACTCATGTATTGTGTGAGAGTTGAAAAAGTTTGAGAAAATAAAGGTGTGAAACAATTGCTTGACTTGTCATCAGGGTTGTGCATGATATAAATACTTTGTGTGGGGAAGATGGAGCATAACCAGACTATATGATATTGTAGGGATAACTTTCTCTTGCCATTATATTTTGAAGATATACACTTTCTTTGCTAGTATGCTTGAAATATTATTGTTTTTATGTCAACATTAAGCTTTTGTTTTGAGTCTTACGGATCTGAATATTCATGCCACAATAACGAAAATTACATGGATAAATATGTTAGGTAGCATTCCACATCAAAAATTGTCTTTTTATCATTTATCTACTCGAGGACGAGCAGGAATTAAGCTTGGAGATGTTGATACGTCTCCAACATATCTATAATTTTTGATTGTGTCATGCTATTATATTATCTGTTTTGGATGTTTTATATGCATTAATATGCTATTTTATATTATTTTTGGTACTAACCTATTAATCTAGAGCCTAGTGCCAGTTGTTGGAGAACGTCGCATGGGAAACAAAAAATTTCCTACGCTCACGCAAGACCTATCCATGGTGATGAGCATCTACGAGAGGGAGATTGGATGTACATACCCTTGTAGATCGCTAAGAGGGAGGTGTTAAGAAATGTGGTTGGTGTAGTCGAACGTCTTCGCGATCCAAATCGCCGAGCATCCCGTGATCCAATCACGATCCGTCCCGATCAAGCACCGAACGAATGACACCTCTGCATTCAGCACACGTACAGCTTGATGATGATCTCCGCCTTCTTGATCCAGCAAGAGGGAGCGGAGAGGTAGATGAGTTCTCCGGCAGCGTGACGGTGCCACAGAGATGGTGGTGGAGCAATTCAGGCAGGGCTTCGCCTAAGCACTTCAGAAAACCGATCTAGAGGAGAAACTATGCACTAGAGGAACGGGTAGCACGTGGCTGAAAATCTAGTGCAAAAACCCTAAAACCTCTAGTATATATAAGAGGAAGAGAGGAGGAGGCTTGGCCCAAGGGCCAAGCCACCTAGGCTTCGGCCGAACCAAGAGGAGAGGAGGATTCCTCCTCCAATCCTAGTAGGACTAGGACTCCTCCTTATTTTTGCCTTTTTGCCTTTTTCCACCTTTTTCTCCTTGGGCTTTTCTTCCCAGCCACATGGGCCTTGTGTGGGACTTCCACCAGCCCACTAAGGGCTGGTAAACACTCTCCCACAGCCCATGGAGCCTCTTGGGTCGAAATACTCCTCCCGATGGTCTCCCGGTACACTACCGATGAGCCCGAAACTTTTCCGGCGACCAAAATAGGACTTCCTATATATAATCTTTACCTACAGACCATTCCGGAGCTCTTCGTGACGTCCTAGATCTCATACGGGACTCCAAACAACCTTTAGTCACCACCATGCATAACTCTATACTACCAAAACGTCACCAAACCTTAAGTGTGCAGACCCTGCGGGTTCAAGAACTATGTAGACATGACCGAGACACCTCTACGGTCAATAACCAATAGTGGGACCTGGATGCCCATATTGGTACCTACATATTCTATGAAGATCTTTATTGTTCGAACCTCTATGTCAAGGATTCAGTTAATCCCGTATGATGTTCCCTTTGTTCTTCGGTATGTTACTTGCCCGAGATTCGATCGTCGGTATCTCCATACCTAGTTCAACCTCGTTACCGGCAAGTCTCTTTACTCGTTTCGTAATACAAGATCCTGTGACTAACACTTAGTCACATTGCTTGCAAGGCTTATTGTGATGTTGTATTACCGAGTGGGCCCTGAGATACCTCTCCGTCACACGGAGTAACAAATCCCAGTCTTGATCCATGCCAACCCAACAGACACCCTCGAAGATACCTGTAGAGCACCTTTATAGTCACCCAGTTACGTTGTGACGTTTGAAACATATACTTGACATGCAGAAAACAGTAGCAATAAACTGACATGATCATATGCTACGTTTGTAGTTTGGGTCTTGTCCAACACATCATTCTCCTAATGATGTGATCCCGTTATCAAATGACATCACATGTCAATGGCTAGGAAACCTTGACCATCTTTGACCAACGAACTAGTTCACTAGAGGCATACTAGGGACAAAGTATTGTCTATTTACCCACACACGTAATGTGTTTCCAATCAATACAATTATAGCTTGGATAATAAACGATTATCATGAACAAGGAAATACAATAATAATAAACTTTATTTATTGCCTCTAGGGCATATTTCCAACAGTCTCCCACTTGCACTAGAGTCAATAATCTAGTTCACATCACTATGTGATTTACATTGTAATGAATCGAACACCCATGCAGTTATGGTGTTGATCATGTTTAGCCCTTGGAAGAGGTTTAGTGTAACATCCCAAATCTTGGAATGTTATAATAAAAATTAGAATGAGTGTTTGTTTGTTTGAGTGATTGAATTGAGTGAAACTTGAAACTTTTGAAAACTTTTGAATGAGAGGGAATAAAATGACTTTCCCCTTTGTGTTTGATTTCAAATTAATACTTTACAAATCAGTGAGAGAAGATAACATGACTTCTTCATAAACAAGGAATTTGAAAAGTGGATTTGAAAATCTCTGAATTATTCTTTTTGGATTTCATTTCATATTTGGTTCCATTTTAAATTTTTTAAGAATTCAAATACCCTTGACAAGTTTTGAGAGGAGTAACATGACACTCCACACTAGGGTTATTTTTGTGAAGTATTTGAACCATAAAACCCAGGGGGTTATTTGAAAATTATTTGCAAAAGGAATTAAAAGCCATTTAGGCATTTTCTGAAAATAATTTTTTTAAGTATTTATTTTTGGCCGTGGAAAAATGTTCATTAAATTGTATTTATTTCCCTGATCATTTTGGTATATAGAAGTTTATTTTTTTGGAAATGTTTTGATTGCCCAGAAGATAGTTTCCAATCTCTGTTATTTTAAAAAAGGACATATTTTATAATAGGAACCCCCCCCCCCCGGTGGCCCGTTAGGAAAGAAATCGGTCCACCGCCAACTCTCTAGATCCGAAAAAGATTTCGGATCGACCGCCCGATCCTTTGCTCCCTCTCTCTCTCTGTCGTTGACGCCCCGGCCCCACCGCCCGACCGAATTGCCCGTCGGTCGCCACCTTCCTTTCTTTCTTCCTCCTTTTCATATCTCGCCGGAGCCGGCCGGATCCGCCGCGATCTCCCTCTCCCTTTCCTTTCGGACGACCTCGAGGCCCCTATATAAACGCCCGACCCCTATCGCACCCATCCCCCCTAATCCCTCTGCCCGACATCTCTCCTCGCCGTCATTTCTCACCGGAGCCCGAGCGCCGTCGCCGCGCCATTGCTCTCCTGCCGCTCCACTCCGACCTCCCGAGCCACCGCACTCACCACCAACCTCTTCCCCACTCTCGTGCGCACCTCCTCGTCCATTCGCCCGAGTCCCACACCCATCGGAGCCCTTTCCCCGTCGACACCCGAGCGCCGCCAACGCCTCTGAGCTCACCGTCGTCGCCATCGTTTCCCCCGAGCCCCGATGACGCCACCAACAAAGTCGTCGTCCTCGCCCGCGTCGATTGGAGACCTCCCCATCGCCGGAGGACCACCGAAGCGACGTCCCCGTCGACCTCACTGGCTCGGACATCGCCGGAGCTCCCCTCCTCCTCTGTAAGTCACCGGAGCCCTCCTCGTCCGTCTGATATGTTTGAACGGCACAGATTAGAAGCCCCGTACCCCTTCGTTAAAGCCCGATTTATCTTTAGTGAACCGCCCGGGTTTTAGTCGTTTTATTTTAGGCCGAACCATTTTCTTTTAGTTACCGGTCGTCCGCTCGTTTCAACCTAGCATGCATAGGTCTCGGCCAATCAGAGAACGCCATGTAGCACCCCTTATCCGTTAGTTAGATTTTTCTATTTTTTATTTTTATTTTAAAAACAGAATAGTTCTATTTTTGTTTTCCTTATATCTTTTATGTTTTTAATTATTTTAAATTGATTCTTTTTGCATCATGTCACAAATGTTATCTAGTTTCTGTAGATATAAAGTTTGACCATATTTGAAAATTTTAAAATTGAATTCAAACAGATTTGATTCAAATCTTATTTTCTGAATATCTTGAGTTTAAATATTTATTTTGAGTTGATTATTTTTGCTACTTGTCAGTAGTGACTTTATTTAACAGTAGGTAGAATTTGGAAATTTTTGGAATAATTTAAATTAGTATTTTTAACAAAACAGATTCTGTTTTAGTTCTTTTAGGTTTATTTCTACTTCTTTTGTTTTAAATTGTTTAATCTATTTTTATTTTATATTAGTTGACACATTTTACTTTGTTTTCTGTTAGTTAGCAGTAGTATTTCAACCAAGTTTATTTTTATGTCATTTATTATTTTTATAGCATGAAATCAATTCTAGTTTCATAATAACTTGCAAATTGATTTCATTTCTAGTTAGAATTCTTATTTGAAAATATTTTTATAAATTGTTCTATAAGTTTTACTTTCTGTTAACTTAGTTGTTTTGTTTTCCCTTATTTTATCATTCTATTTGTTTTACTTGTTGTTAAGATTATTAGCTAGAAAACTTAGTGTTTAATGTGTTATTTATCATAATTCTTAGTTGATTTTTCAAAAGTAATTCTTTTGCTAGTAAAATATTTTCCATAATACTTTTGTTAGATTTTTACTTTGTTTTTGTTTTGTGTTTTTACTTTTGAAAATAGGATTTACTTGTAGAGAAAACCAACCTTAGTTGTGTTGCTAAAACTTTGTTGTTTTGAGTTTTGTCTTAAGTATTTCCTGCATCACAACCTTGTTGCTTTTGGTTTTGTGTTACTTTTTGATTGTTAGAATTGATTACTAGTATGATTGTTTATTTGAATGCAATGTTTGACTATATAGATTTCCCTCGGAGAGTGATGAATAGTTCTATCAAGTAAATTTCTGAGAGTGATTCTATCTTCGTCAACCTTACCAGGCAAGTTCACTTTGACCATCTATTTCATACCTATGTTTTATTGCATGTAGTGATATCCTTCAACAAATCCCTCCAGTAGTGTTATTAAAAATTCTTGTAGTCAAGTAGAATGCATGAGGCAGGAACCCACCACTTGTTACTAAAGCCCCGGGAACGTTAGTTATTTTAATGCTATGCTAAAGTAGACGGGGTCTGGTATGAGTGTTCGTGAGTGGTTTGAGAAGGAGGACTCCATGTCAAGACGACAACTTCATGAAGGCATCTTCAAGTCCTGCATCTTCAAGACCTCAAGACTTCGAGACTCGAGAAACAAGTTTTCAATACACACTACTGGGTGAAGGATGGTTGATTGGGCATCCCTGGAGTAACCATGGATGGTCGGGATGCATGGAGAAGCGCCATGACATCTTACGGAAAGCTTCACCCAGACTCAAAGATACGGATGAATACTTCATGCCCGGAAGCTTACCTGTGTAGCCACAAGTCATTATGGGCTCTGGCTTGGTTGATCTTTGTTGTGACTCTGGCTGCGCAGTGCTACGAGATGTAGTCGACGTTAGGATTGGATGGGCACTGATAGTAGTCAGGGAAACACTCTGAAAGACCATGTTTCGTTCGTCCTGTTCTCAAACACCCGGCAGTGCGAGGACTTACCAGGAGGGAACGAATCTTGTGGGTAAAGTACACAACACTCTGTACAGTTAAACCTAATCGATTAGCCGTATCCCCGGTTACAAACAATTTGAGCCTCTGGACTTGGATCTATCTCTGAACTCTCAACACCGGACTGATAATTAATTGTGGGCAACCACTGATACTTGTGGGCATTAAGACATCGGTTGGCGGAACCATGTCATGTTAGGTAACTCTATAGTGAAAACTCATGATATTCCTTTGTTGTAGGAAAAGAAAATAAAATCAGCATCTATGCAAAAACTCAGACACAGAGCCACAAAGCCTTACTGCATATAGAATAGTTTTTATCTTTTGTTCTACTTTGGTGATCTTGCCGGTACATTCAATGTACTGACCTACACGGCTGCAATGTCTTATGTTACACATAAGCTCTACGACGGGTAAGCGTACGATTCAGGGTTACGGTCTACACTCAACCTGCAGTTGGTGTTTATTGGGACTCCACTCCCGTTGACTGTTTCCGCTGAGATTTTGAGGTATATATCAATTTTACGTTAATTACATGTGATTGCACTTTGAGATATACATTGATGTACTGTGTGTGCCAGCATACTGATCCAAGGATGGCACAGAACACACAGAGGCTTGACCTTTCCAGGTCGGGTCGCTACGTTTAGTCAATGGGTCTGCAACATTTATTTCCGTGTGCACTTTGCAAATATTTATGTCCTTTTCCTTGATGTAATCACGGATGGATTTGAAGCGTCGCTTTATGTGTCTGGTCCTCTTGTGAAATCTTAGTTCCTTGGTCAGAGCAATGGCACCAGTGTTGTCACAGAACAGGTTCATTGGGTTCAGTGCACTGGGCACTACTCCAAGATCTATCATGAACTGCTTCATCCAGACACCTTCCTTCGCTGCCTCCGAGGCTGCGATGTACTCCGCTTCGCACATAGAATCGGCTACCACGCTTTGCTTGGAACTACACCAGCTTACCGCTCCCCCGTTGAGAATAAATACGTATCCGATTTGTGACTTAGAGTCATCCAGATCAGTGTCAAAGCTTGCATCAACGTAACCCTTTACGACGAGCTCTTCATCACCTTCATAAACGAGAAACATTTCCTTAGTCCTTTTCAGGTACTTAAGGATATTCTTGACCGTTCCCAGTGCTCCATTCCAAGATCACTTTGAAACCTTCCGGCCATACTTATGGCAAGACTGACATTGGGTCTTGCGCACAACATTGCATACATGATAGAGCCTATGGCTGAAGCATAGGGGATGACACTCATCTTTTCTTTATCTTCTACAGTCACTGGGCATTGAGTCTTACTCAACTTCACACCTTGTAACCCAGGCAAGAACCCCTTCTTGGACTGATCCATTTTGAACTTCTTCAAAACTTTATCAAGGTATGTGCTCTGTGAAAGTGCTATTAAGTGTCTCGATCTATCTCTATAGATCTTAATGCGTAATATGAAAGCAGCTTCTCCTAGGTCCTTCATTGAAAAACTCTTGTTCAAATATTCCTTCACGCTTTCCAACATTTCTATATTGTTTACAATCAGCAATATGTCATCCACATATAATATTGGAAACTCTATAGAGCTCCCACTCACTTTCTTGTAAATACAAGCTTCTCCATAAACTTGTATAAACTCAAACGCTTTGATCACCTCATCAAAGCACTTATTCCAACTCCGAGATGCTTGCACCAGCCCATAAATGGATCGATGGAGTTTGCAAACTTTGTCGGCATTCTCTGGATCGACAAAACCTTCTGGTTGCATCATATACAACTCTTCCTCAAGGAAACCATTGAGAAACGTTGTTTTGACATCCATCTGCCAAATTTCATAGTCGAAATAAGAAGCTATTGCCAACATGATTCTGACAGATTTAAGCATCGCTACGGGTGAGAATGTCTCATCGTAGTCAACTCCTTGAACTTGTGAAAAACCCTTTGCCACAAGTCGAGCTTTATGGACGGTGACATTACCGTCCGCGTCCGTCTTCTTCTTAAAGATCCATTTGTTCTGAATGGCCTTTCGCCCTTCAGGTAATACTTCCAAAGTCCATACTTTGTTTTCATACATGGATCCCATCTCGGATTTCATGGCCTCTAACCATTTCTCGGAATCCGGGCCTATCACCGCTCCTCCATAGCTCGTAGGTTCATTGTTGTCCAACAACATAACCTCCAAGACAGGGTTGTCGTACCACTCAGGAGCAGTATGCGCCCTTGTCGACCTACGAGGTTCAACAGTAACTTGCCCGAAGCTTCATGATCATCATCATTGACTTCCTCTTCAACTGTCGCAGGCTCCACAAAAACATCTTTTTGCGCTGCGCTACTCTCTGGTTGAAGTAACGGTTCAATAACCTCACCAAGATCTATTTTCCTCCCACTCAATTCTTTCGAGAGAAACTCTTTCTCAAAAAATGTTCCGTTCTTAGCGACAAACACTTTGCCTTCGGATCTGAGATAGAAGGTATACCCGACTGTCTCTTTCGGGTATCCTATGAAGACGCATTTCTCCGCTTTGGGTTCCAGCTTTTCAGCCTGAAGCTTTTTGACATAAGCATCACATCCCCAAACTTTAATAAACGACAACTTTGGCCTCTTGCCAAACCATAGTTCATATGGCGTCGTCTCAACGGATTTCGATGGTGCCCTATTTAAAGTGAATGCAGCTGTCTCTAATGCATAACCTCAAAATGATAGTGGAAAATCAGCAAGAGACATCATAGAACGCACCATATCTAATAAGGTTCGATTATGATGTTCGGACGCACCATTACGATGTGGTGTTCCAGGCGGTGTCAACTGTGAAATAATTCCACACTGTCTTAAGTGACTGCCAAACTCATAACTCAGATATTCACCTCCTCGATCAGATCGCAGAAATTTAATCTTCTTGTTACGATGATTCTCAACTTCACTCTGAAATTGCTTGAACTTTTCAAATGTTTTAGACTTGTGTTTCATTAAGTAAATATACCCATATCTACTTAAGTCATCAGTGAAGGTGAGAAAATAACAATATCCACCACGCACTGTAACATTCATTGGACCGCACACATCAGTATGTATGATTTCCAATAAGTCACTTGCCCATTCCATTGTTCCATACAACGGCGTTTTAGTCATCTTGCCCATGAGGCATGGTTCACATGTGTCAAGTGAGTCAAAATCAAGTGACTCCAAAAGTCCATCAGCATGGAGCTTCCTCATGCGTTTTACACCAATATGACCTAAACGGCAATGCCACAAGAAAGTGGTACTATCATTATCAACTCTACATTTTTTGGCATCAATGTTATGAACATGTGTTTCATCACTATCAAGATTCAATATGAATAAACCCCTCACATTGGGTGCATGACCATAAAAGATATTACTCATATAAATAGAACAACCTTTATTCTCTGATTTAAATGAGTAACCGTCTCGCAATAAACAAGATCCAGATATAATGTTCATGCTTAATGCAGGCACTAAATAACAATTATCCAGGTTCATCACTAATCCCGATGGTATTCGAAGAGAGAGCGTGCCGACAGCGATCACATAAACCTTGGAACCATTTCCCATGCGCATCGTCACTTCATCCTTTGCCAGCCTTCATCTATTCCGTAGTTCCTGTCTTGAGTTGCAAATGTGAGAAACCGAACCGGTATAAAATACCCAGGCACTACAACGAGAGCTAGTAAGGTACACACCAATAACATGTATATCATATATACCTTGTTTGTCGTTGGCCGCCTTCTTGTGAGCCACGTACTTGGGGCAGTTCCGCTTCGAGTGACCAGTTCCCTTGCAATGAAAGCACTCAGTTTCTGGCTTGGGTCCATGCTTGGGCTTCTTTACAGGAGTAGCAACTGCTTTTCCATCCTTCTTGGTTTTACCCTTCTTGCCCTTGCCCTTGCCATTCTTCTTGAAACTAGTGGTTTTATTGACCATCAACACTTGATGTTCTTTCTGGATTTCATACTCAGCGACTTTTAGCATCGCAAATAGCTCGGCGACTGACTTGTTCATCACGTGCATGTTATAGTTCATCACAAAGCTCTTATAACTAGGTGGCAGTGATTAAAGAACTCTGTTAGTGATCGCCTCTGGTGGAAGGGCAATTCCCAACTTTGCTAGGCGATTCGAATACCCAGACATTCTTTGTATATGCTCACTGATAGACCCGTTCTCCTCCATTTTGCAAGCATAGAACTTATCGGAGGTCTCATACCTCTCGATTCGGGCATTCTTCTAAAAGATAAACTTCAACTCCTAGAACATCTCATATGCTCCATGACATTCAAAAAACGTCTTTGAAGTCCCGGTTCTAAGCCATACAATATTGCACACTGAACTATCGAGTAATCTCCAGAACGTGCCTCCCAAGCGTTCTTAACATCTTCGGATGACATGTCTTCTGGTTGGTCACCAAGCGGTGCATCAAGGACATATGATTTATGGGAAGCCATGAGGATAATCCTCAGATTACGGGCCCAGTCAACAAAGTTACATCCATCATCTTTCAGCTTAGCTTTCTCTAGGAATGCATTAAAATTTAGGGCTGCTACTGCGCGAGCCATTGATCTACAACATAAATATGCAAAGGTTACTTAGACTATTATTCAAGATAATGAGTTTAGTTAATCAAATTACTAAAGCTCCCACTCAAATTAACATCCCTCAGGTCATCTGAGTGTCACATGATCCAAATTCACCAACTCAAGTCCGATCATCACATGAGTTGAGGTGGTTTCAATGGTGAACATCATCATGTTGATCATATCTACTATATGACTCATGTTCGACCTTTCGGTCTCTTGTGTTCCGAGGCCATGTCTATACATGCTAGGCTCGTCAAGTTTAACCCGAGTGTTCTGTACGTGCAACACTGGCTTGCACCCGTTGTATGTGAACGTAGAGTCTGTCACACCCGATCATCACGTGGTGTCTCGAAACGACGAACTTTCGCAACGGTGCACACTCGGGGAGAACACAATTCATCTTGAAATTTAAGTGAGGGATCACCTTATAATGCTACCATCGTTCTAAGCAAAACAAGGTGCATAAAAGGATTAACATCACATGCAAATCATAAGTAACATGATATGGCCATGACTTGTGCTTTTGATCTCCATCTTGAAAGCACCGGCATGATCTCCATCGTCACCGGCATGACACCATGATCTCCATCAACGTGTCGCCATCGGGGTTGTCGTGCCCATCATGCTTGTACTACTATTGCTACCGTTTAGCGATAAAGTAAAGCATTACATAGCGCTTAATGATTGACACGCAGGTCATACAATAATTAAAGACAACCCTATGGCTCCTGCCGGTTGCCATACTCATCGACATGCAAGTCGTGATATTCTATACAACACATGATCATCTCATACATCACATATATCACATCACGTAATTGGCCATATCACATCACAACATACCCTTCAAAAACAAGTTAGACGTCCTCTAATTGTTGTTGCATGTTTTACGTGGCTGCTACGGGTATCTAGCAAGAACAATTCTCACCTACGCATAAACCACAACGGTGATACATAAGTTGCTTTTCAACCTTCTCAAGGACCGCCTTTGTCGAATCCGATCCAACTAAAGTAGGAGAAACTGCCACCCGTCAGCCATCTTTTGCAATAAGTTGTAGTTAAGGGAACCGGTCTCTCGAAAGCGTAGGAGTAATGTTGGTCCGGGCCGCTTCATCCCACAATACCGCTGAACCAAAGCACGACCAAGGGAGGAAGCAATCTAAGCATCAACGCCCACAAACTCTTTGTGTTCTACTCGAGATCTCATCTACACATAGACCTAGATCATGATGCCACTGTTGGAGAACGTCGCATGGGAAACAAAAAAATTCCTACGCTCACGCAAGACCTATCCATGATGATGAGCATCTACGAGAGAGAGAGAGAGTGGATCTACATACCCTTGTAGATCGCTAAGCGGGAAGCGTTAAGAAACGCGGTTGGTGTAGTCGAACGTCTTCGCGATCCAAATCTCCGAGCGTCCCGCGATCCAATCACGATCCGCCCCGATCAAGCACCGAAAGAACGGCACCTCCGCGTTCAGCACACGTATAGCTTGATGACGATCTCCGTCTTCTTGATCCAGCAAGAGGGAGCGGAGAGGTAGACGAGTTCTCCGGCAGCGTGATGGTGCCGCGGCAATGGTGGTGGAGCAATTCCGGCAAGCCTTCTCCTAAGCACTGCAGAAAATCGATCTAGAGGAGAAACTATGCACTAGAGGAACGGGTAGCACGTGGCTGAAAATCTAGCGCAAAAACCCTAAAACCTCTAGTATATATAAGAGGAAGAGAGGAGGAGGCTTGGCCCAAGGGTCAAGCCACCTAGGCTTCGGCCGAACCAAGAGGAGAGGGTGATTCCTCCTCCAATCCTAGTAGGACTAGGACTCCTCCTTATTTTTGCCTTTTTGCCTTTTTCCACCTTTTTCTCTTTGGGCTTTTCTTCCCAGCTGCATGGGCCTTGTGTGGGACTTCCACCAACCCACTAAGGGCTGGTATTCACTCTCCCACAGCCCATGTAGCCTCTTGGGTCGAAATACCCCTTCTGATGGTCTCTCGGTACACTCCCGGCACTCCCGGTACACTACCGATGAGCCCAAAGCTTTTCCGGCGACAAAATAGGACTTCCTATATATGAATCTTTACCTCCGGACCATTATGGAGCTCATCGTGACGTCCGAGATCTCATCCGGGACTCCGAACAACCTTCGGTCACCACCATGCATAACTCTATACTACCGAAACGTCACCAAACCTTAAGTGTGCAGACCCAATGGGTTCGAGAACTATGTAAACATGACCGAGACACCTCTATGGTCAATAACCAATAGCGGGATCTGGATGCCCATATTGGTTCCTACATATTCTACGAAGATCTTTATCGGTCGAACCTCTATGTCAAGGATTCAGTTAATCCCGTATGATGTTCCCTTTGTTCTTCGGTATGTTACTTGCCCGAGATTCGATTGTCGGTATCTCCATACCTAGTTCAACCTCGTTACCGGCAAGTCTCTTTACTCGTTCCGTAATACAAGATCCCATGAATAACACTTAGTCACATTGCTTGCAAGGCTTATTGTGATGTTGTATTACCGAGTGGGCCCTGAGATACCTCTCCGTCACACGGAGTAACAAATCCCAGTCTTGATCCATGCTAACTGTCGTGGGAACGAGCCTGATAGTAGATGGTAGGGGTACGAAGGGAGAGGGCAGAGTCCTAGCTACGGCGAGGGTGTACACAAAGATGTATGAGTTCAGGCCCCTCTCGTGGAGGTAATAGCCCTACGTCTCAGTGCTCGGGAGCTTTATGTCGAGTGGAGTATAGATATTACAATGGTTGCGACCCTTGTGCAGGAGGGGAGGGGTGGCTTATATAGAGTTCGCTGCCCCTCATAACTGCCCCGCATCAAAGGGTCTGGTCGTGGGATTGAAGTCTGCCGTTACAAGTAACGTACGTAATAAAAGCTATTAATGACCATTGAACCAGTGTCTGCCCGTTGGGCGCTTATGATGGCTACTGGTCTTCTGGCGTCGAGTGAAAGCGAGGTCTTCCGAATGATACGCGACTGCCGAGTGAGAGCGGTAGCTTCCGAGTGGATTATTGTCGAGTGACTTTGAACGTCTCTAGGGATCCACTTGGAAGTTCATGCTTGATCTTCAAGTCCTCCCATGTGGTGTCCTTAGGTAGGGTATGTAGGCCGTGCCTAGGACCCTACCCTAGGTACATATCCTCGTCATTAGCCCCCGAATGGATCAGGGTTTGAGTGGTGGAAAGAGGTATCTTCGAGGGCCTTGAGTTAGTGCATGAGATCCTACGAATGATAACTGGGGTTTCCATGAAACTTGTGTCGATTGAACTCTGAGCATTAGCATTCATTCAGGGTCAACACGCAAAATCTTCCAAATGATATTTGGGGCTTTAACGAAACTTGTGTCGATTGAATTCCTCTCCGCTCGCCCGAATCCATTCAGCCTTAAAGGTGTCCGAGTTGATGTTCAGCATTTGTTTTGGTCCGAGTGAGTTGGTAGTATCTTGGGACGCGACGGGTCGGTCTGACAGACCCAGATTTTCCGGGATACGAAAATTTGAGAAGCGCGCGTGCTCGCACGAAGATTACGCCACGATCGGGGCAAGTGAGGGCGCGACGCCTCGATTTTCGCGCCGGTCGTATCGCCACGTACCGAGCGCTGTCAGCGGTTGGCGTGTGCGGTAACCTCACGGGTCCACTGGTTAGTGAGACACTCGGCAGCGTATAAAGCTGTCTTCGCTGCGGTGTGCCGCAACGAAGATTAATAATCCAACGGAGAAGCTGGAGCGAGCGAAGAAGGGGGCGGCAAAGCTCAAGGGCAAGAAGCCCTCGACCGCCCGATTCATCGCGCTGGCGGGCTGGATGCAAAGGGATTTTCTCCCCTCTGTCGTCACCCGCGAAGATATGGAGGGCCTCGTCTTCGACGGGCTCGTGGCGGACGGTGCCTGGAGGCTGCCAGGGGAGGAGCGCGAGCCGAAGCCGCATGATGGGGAGCGGGTCCTCCTTCTCTCCCACGTCGAGCGAGGTTTTTCTCTGCCGCCCCACCCATTCTTTAGGGGCTTTCTGAATTTTTTCGGTGCCCAACTGCACCACCTCTCGCCCAACAGCATAGCCTATCTGTCTACATTCGTCACTCTATGTGAATGTTTCCTGGGCTGCACTCCCCATTGGGGATTGTTCAAACACCTCTTCATGGTCAGATCCCAGACTGTGAAGAAAGCCCTCCCCGCCGATGGGAAGACACGCGTGCTCCAGCTATGCGGAGGGTTAGGAGTTCAGAAAAGAGCTCGTAGCTCCTTCCCCGCCATGACCTTTCCTGAGTCTGTAAGGGGTTGGCAGTCGACCTGGTTCTACTGCAAGGATGCAACATCGCCCAATATGTCGACTGGCCTTCCCCATACACACCCGACCGTCCGGCTGTTCCCAAGTCCCTAAAGGTGACTGAAGAGGAGCACGTCCAAGTAGGCATCTTGGTTGAAGCGGTGGTGCAGCTAATCCGGGGCAGGTTGACCGGCATGGATCTGTTGGAGACGTTTCTCGGTCGACGTATCCAACCGCTCAAAGCTAGAGACCACACCATGTGGCACTACGCGGGCCCTGAGGACTCGACAAGGACGCCTCCTGAGGAAGTTCCTTAGAAAACTGTCGAGCAGTGGCTCTGTAGCATCACCGGGGCCTACGACAATCCTTTGGGAGCCAAGAGGATCCGGCCATATTCGGCCGAAAACCCGCCGAAGAACCTGGTGAGTTGTGTAATGTCGACTGATGTATTGTACTGTCGAGTGATATATTGAACTGATTTCTTTGCTTGAATCATGCAGGAATGGATGCATATGCGCTCGCCTGTTCCCAACATGAACCATGCCGAAGACGGCGTGGTGAGCGAGGGCGGCAGTGTGGACGGCGACGGTTCTTCCGACTCCGAGGAACAATACGAGGACTCCGGCGAGGAGGAAGAAATCGAGTCACCTCCCCGCCGTGAAAGTCGCACCAAGTCCCGCCAAGATCCGTCGACTGTTGAGGACAGGGCTCCAGGACCTAGCGAGAAGAACCTGAAGCGCAGCCGCCCCTCGACCGCTGAGCCGAGAGAAAAACTGGCTAAGCAGCCCAAGCAAGCCGTCACCAAGCCTCGCAAGGATCTGCCTCGGTGGCAGTGCCTGTCGTCTCTACGTAAGAGTTTATTTCTGTACTTGTTCTGTTGACTGAAGTCTGGAGTTGTATTTGACCGAATGCCACTCAATTCGTCAGAGCTGCTACATCTATGTCTTCGCCTCATCGAGATGGAGGGGATGCAATGGATGTCGACAGTGCTGACGCAGCCACTTCTCATAGAGGTTAGATAGTTGTTGGTTCGTCCTAATGGAACTTGACATATGCGAATGTTAACACCGTCGGTTGTCGATGCAGAGGTCATTCAGGTGGAGGACGACGAGGAGCGACTTTGAACTTTGCGCCCTCACATCCAAGGAGCGTCATCGGCGCAAGCACTTCAGCGGTCGACTGCAGAATCTTCCCAGGGGGGTGGCCCGACACAACTCAGGGCTGAACCTGCAGTACCTCTATCGCATGCTCCTCCAACTGTTTCGATCGTTGTGGTGTCGACTCCAACCGAGCCCTCTCAGACTGCCTCAGCTGCTCCTGCAACCACGCCAACCCCACCTATGACGGCCTTCTCTCTGCATCGCACCCTGGAAAATCAAACCGGGGCTGCGAAGGAAGCCATGATCCAGGCGGAGCAGCTCATGGTGAGGACCAAGGAGGCATACGAGGCCAGCAAACTGGCTTTTGACGTCAGCGCAACCCTCCGCACCAATGTCCGAGTAAGTTCGATTGTAAGTCCATTGTTGATTGAATTCTTGTCTTTTCTTGGCTGTTGTACACCCACTGGGTGATTGTCGTAGAATGTTTGAACTTTCTCCACTCAAATAGATCTGATCGTAGTCGAGTAGGATTGGGATTGATAGTACGTGTGGTACTAGTGTCACTCGACATGTCGAGTGTATTTTTTGACGAGTTACTCGACGGATCGAGAATTAACCGTCTCAATGGGGGCGCTCTTAGCTCACCCACTGGGTGTAGTCCCCGAGACCGCTGTCGAATGCTTGCATCGGCAGGTTTTTTTAGAGTTTATTGTATACGGGATACGTTTTGCTTTTGAATCACACCACTCCGTAGCTACCTTGCAGGTTTCATGGACATTAGTGGCAAACCATGATATGACGCTGCATAAGGATAGACTGCACTTCACAGAGTAGAGAGGCGCGTCACTCGACGGGTCGAGTGTCGTGACAAGGCTGACCTTGTCGAATGTTTGAATAACCAGTGAGGGCACGCTAAGTGCACCCACTGGGTGTAGTCCCCGAGGCTACTGTTCATCGCAGACGGTAAACAGTAGGCTTGAAAACTTGCCGTACGCGTGGTACTGGGGTCACCCGACATGTCGAGTGGTTTTTTTTGACGAGTTACTCGACGGATCGAGAGTTAACTATCTCAGTGGGGGCGCTCTTAGCGCACCCACTGGGTGTAGTCCCCGACACCGCTTGCATCGGCAGGGGTCTTAATAGAGACATCTTTTGAATTTGTTTATGGCACGCGGAGCGCGAGAGTCACTCGACATGTCGAGTGGATTTTCTGCTTGAATTCTTCCAAGACGATCATTCGCCGGTGTTCATAACTCAGTCGACTGTCCAGGAACTACTTGCTCATTGAACTCCTGTCTTTTGTGGGTTCCAGACGACTTGCGAACTTGGGACGCAATACAAGGACATGGAGGATGAGAGGAACCGATTGCAGGTGGATCTGGCGGTCGCCAACAATGCCCTGGAGCGAGCGCGTGCTGATCTGAAGTCTCTGGAGGTAATTACTATCGACTGTCAGCATTCCCATCTTCACTTTCCATGTTTTGAACCGAGTTCTCTCGCTCGCACAGACGTGCGCAATGAAAACCGTCGACTCCAAGCGCGACTCAACAATGTTGTTTCTTTAGATTCCATGAAGAAGGCACTGGAGGAGAAGGACAAGGCACTCGTGGACGCCCAACGGGCGACAAAACTGAAGCTGCAGATCAGAAGCTGGCGGCTGCCTAGAAGTTGAAAGAAGAGAACACCAAGCTGAAGCAGGAGCACGCGGACCTCGTCAAAAGGGCCAAGCATCTAAACAAGAGGAGCAATGTCCTGGAGAGGCATTTGGGTGAGTTCTCGAGGAAGACGTATATTCTGCTCAACGGTAAGTATTTTTGTCGACTGAGCTTTGCAAAATCTTTTAGGGTCGCAGTTCACCAATTCTCCTCCCATTCCCCATTGTTCAACAGAATTCTGCCAAGACTTTGAGAAGGAGACGGAGGAGGCTGAGCCCAATCTGGATCCCACCAAGTCTCCTGTCGCAGACGCGGTGGCCATGAACATGCTCCGACTCAATTTCCGGCTCTAGGGCGTCCAGGCGTATCTTGTCCGGCTGAAGTCTGCGATGGAGAGAATCGACAAAGAGCTATGGCCGGAGGACACCATTCAGCTCGACCTCAACTCTATGATGGCTCGCCTGGACGAACTTCCAAGTCGAGTGCAGGCCTGGAAGAAATCTGCTGCTCATTGTGGGGCCGACGTGGCGTTATCACTCGTTAGAGTCCATTGCAGGGACGTGAAGGAGGAGAGGCTGAAGGAGCTTCAGGTGGTCAACACGAAGAAACTCTAGTTCGAGGACTTCATGGAGACATTCATTGAAGCGGACACCAGAATCGCCGACGGCATCGACCTAGACACTTTCGTCGAGCCCACCAGTCCGTCTCCTGCTTGAAAAACTTGTCTTTGAAAGAAACAGCTAAATTTGCCTCTATGTGTCGAGTGGATTTGTATCCTTAAAAACTTCATTCAGGCCTTGAGTCTAAGCACATTTTCTTTCATACGAAACGTTTATCCGTGGTTTACCCTTTGGATTTTGTTCGAATTTGGCTTTCGATCGTCTGTTTGACTAAGTTTGTTTTTAACTTAGGCGAAGCGTGTTCGCAGCTAAGCCCCCCGAGTGTGAGGATTGCTCATCACTCTGAGTATTTTCGAACTTAGGAGAATGTTGATTCGCAGCTAAGCTCTCGAGTGTGAGGATTGCTCATCACTCGAAGTATTTTCGAACTTAGGCGAATGTCGATTCGCAGCTAAGCTGTCGAGTGAATGGATTACTATCCACCCGACAAGGATTTTTATTTAGGTAAAACGTGTTTCGCAGCTAAGTCCTCGAGTGTTAGAATTGCTCATCACTCGAAGTATATTTGAACTTAGGCAAATGTCGATTCGCAGCTAAGTTGTCGAGTGAATGGATTACTATCCACTCGACAAGTTTTTGACTTAGGCAAAACCTGTTTCGCAACTAAGTCCTCGAGTGTGAGGATTGCTCATCACTCGAAGTATATTTAAACTTAGGGGAATGTCGATTCGCAGCTAAGTTGTCGAGTGAATGGATTACTATCCACTCGACAAGGTGTTTGACTTAAGCGAAACGTGTTCGCAGCTAAGCCCCCGAGTGTGAGGATTGCTCATCACTCGAAGTATTTTTGAACTTAGGTGAGTGTCGATTCGCATCTAAGTTGTCGAGTGAATGGATTACTATCCACCCGATGAGGTTTTTAACTTAGGTGAAACGTGTTTCGCAGCTAAGCCCCCGAGTGTGAGGATTGCTCATAACTCGAAGTATTTTCAAACTTAGGCGAATTTCGATTCGCAGATAAGCTCTCGAGTGAATGGATTACTATCCACCTGACGAGGTTTTTAACTTAGGCGAAACGTGTTCGCAGCTAAGCCCCCGAGTGTGAGAATTGCTCATCACTCGAAGTATATTTGAACTCGACAAGTTTTTTTTTGAACCCAAGCGAAGACGGATTCGCAAATAGGTCATCGAGTGAATGGACTGCTATCCACCCGATAGGGTTTTTAACTTAGGCGAAACATGTTTCGCAACTAAGCCCCCGAGTGTAAGGGTTGCTCATCACTCGGAGTATCCCCAAGAATGTAACTGCACGGTTGGAATCGACGAAGTATTAATCGCAGAAACACAGATTGCATTGATGAAGTACTCTTATTACATTAGAAAACTCGTGCCTAAAGTGTAAAAACGCCAGAACAGGTCTGCGTTCCAGGCTCGTGGCTCATCTATCTGTTTCATGAGATTATATAGGTGATAGGCTCCGTTGTTTAGCACCTTAGTGACGACAAAAGGGCCTTCCCATGCAGGAGCAAGCTTGTGAGGTCGGTGTTGATTCACTCGGAGCACCAAATCTCCTTCATGAAACGCTCGGCTTTTGACATTCCTTGCATGGAAGCGTCGTAGGTCTTGTTGATAGGCAGTGGTCCGGATCAGAGCCATCTCACGCTCCTCCTCCAAAAGATCTACCCCATCCTGTCTGGCATGTTCAGCTTCAGCCTCAGAATATAGTTCCACTCGAGGAGAATTGTGGGCCAAGTCACTCGGCAATATGGCTTCAGCACCATAGACAAGGAAGAAAGGAGTTCGTCCAGTCGACTGATTAGGCGTTGTCCTCAATTCCCACAAAACAGACGGCAGCTCAGTTACCCATGCACCAGCGGCATGATCCAAATCGCGCATGAGACGAGGCTTCAGACCTTGCAGAATGAGACCATTAGCCCGCTCAACTTGCCCATTGGTTTGAGGATATGCAACGGAAGCGTAATCCACTCGGGTGCCTTGGGAGTTACAGAATCTCCTGAATTCTTTCGAGTCAAAATTAGTGCCGTTGTCCGTGATGATGTTGTGCGGAATGCCGTACCGGATAATGATCTCCCTCATGAACGTGACCATCATGTGGGAATTCAGCTTCTTGATGGGCTTGGCTTCAATCCACTTAGTGAATTTGTCGACTGCTACCAATAGGTGGGTGAATCCTCCTTTTCCAGGTCGGAAGGGACCAACCATGTCGAGTCCCCAAACTGTAAATGGCCAAGCGAGAGGGATTGTCTTCAGAGCAAACGCTGGTTTGTGTGACAGATTCGCATAGAACTGGCAGCCTTCGCAGTGATCGACGATGTCCTTAGCCATCTCATTAGCTCGCAGCCAATAAAAACCATCTCGGTATGCTTTAGCGATGATCGCCCTTGAAGACGCATGGTGGCCGCAAGTTCCTGAGTGGATTTCGTCTAGAATCATCTGACCTTCCTCGGGGGAAATGCTGCGCTGGATGACACCAGTCACACTCTCTCTGAATAGCTGATCTCCCATCACAGTGAAAGCCTTGGACCCACGCACAATCTATCGAGCCTCTGCTTCATCTTCAGGGCGCTCTTGTCTAAGGATATAGGCAATGTATGGCACAGTCCAGCCGGGCATGATAACTAGTATCTCCATGACCAAGTCAGTCACAGCAGGAACATCGACTTTAGTCGAGTCAGAGGAGCTTAAAGCTTGTGAGGGCTCTTCGGTGAAGGGATCCTCTTGAATCGAAGGAGTGTGCAAATGCTCCTGGAACACCCCGCTGGGGACAGGCCGTCGAGTGGAACCAATCTTGGACAGCTCATCAGCAGCTTGATTTTTCAGTCGAGGAACATGGTGAAGTTCCAGGCCTTCAAATTTCTTCTCCAACTTCCGGACTGCATTGCAATATCCGGTCATGGCGGGGTTTCTAACATCCCATTCTTTCATCACTTCATTCACCACCAAATCTGAGTCGCCATAAACCATCAAGCGCTTGACGCCGAATGAGATAGCCATGCGCAGCCCATACAAAAGTGCTTCATATTCTGCCTCATTGTTGGAGGAATAAAAATGAATCTGCAAGACATAGCTGAGCTTGTCGCCTCTAGGGGATATCAAAACAACACCAGTGCCGGACCCATTCAACATTTTGGAGTCGTCGAAGAACATTGTCCAATGTGTCGAGTGGACTTGGATGGGCTGTTGATGTTCAGTCCACTCGGCCATGAAATCTACCAATGCTTGGGACTTGATTGCCTTCTTGGCCTCGAATCTGATGTCAAAGTGTCCAAGCTCAATAACCCATTTAGCCACTCGACCTGATGCGTCGCGATTATTGAAAATCTCGGATAAAGGAGCATCACTGATGACTGAGATCGAATGGTCTTGGAAATAATGTGCCACCTTCTTCACTGATAGGTAAATACCATACACCAGCTTCTGATAGTGTGGATATCTTTGCTTTGAGGAGGACAATACTTTCGAGACATGATAAACTGGCCGCTGGACTTTATAGACTTTACCCTCCTCTTCTCGCTCGACAGTCGGCACTGTACTAACAACCTGATTTGTGGCCGCGATGTATAGGAGCAAGGGCTCTTTGCTGGCAGGAGCGACAAGCACCGACTGGGTGGAGAGCAGGGCTTTGAGCTCAACAAACGCTGCTTCGTCTTCGGGAGTCCAGTCGAACATGTCGGACTTCTTCATCAACTGATATAAGGGCAGACCCTTCTCACCAAGATGAGAAATGAATCGACTCAATGCTGCCAAGCAACCTGTGAGCTTCTGAACGTTGTGCACTCGCATAGGAGTCTTCATACGGGTAATGGCACTGATCTTCTCGGGATTGACATCGATTCCTCGCTCGGAAACGAGAAAACCGAGCAACTTGCCGCCAGGGACACCGAAGGTACATTTGGCCGGATTCAGCTTTATGTCGAATCGCCTCAGATTGGCGAATGTCTCGGCCAAGTAAGCCAGCAGGTCGAAACCTTTGCAGGACTTGACCACTATATCGTCCATGTATGCCTCGACATTCCGAGGGATCTGGTCGAGTAAACATTTCTGAATCATGTGTATAAAAGTAGTGCCGGCATTCTTAAGACCAAAAGGCATGGTGATGTAGCAAAAGCACCCAAACGGGGTGATGAAGGCTGTTTTTATTTCGTCTGGACCATACAGACGGATCTGATGGTACCCAGAATAGGCATCCAAAAACGATAAACGCTCGCACCCTGCTGTCGAGTCAACAATTTGATCTATGCGGGGAGCGGAAAATGGTCTTTTGGGCACACCTTATTGAGATGTTTGAAGTCAACGCACATGCGCAACAACTTATCTTTCTTGGGCACCATCACAACATTCGAGAGCCACTCGGAGTGGTAAATCTCCCGAATGAACTTGGCTTGCAAGAGACGGGCCACTTCTTCTCCGATTGCCTTGCGCTTCTCCACCGAGGATCGACGCAAATGCTCCCTGGCGGGCTTGGCCTTCGGATCCAATCGCAGACGGTGCTCAGCCAGCTCCCTGGGAATCCCCGGCATGTCAGCAGGCTTCCATGTAAAGATATCCCAGTTCTCACGGAGGAACTGGATGAGCTCGGCTTCCTATTTACTATCGAGTGTTGTTGAGATATTTGTCGGGGCAGCAGTTGGATCCGTTAGGTGGATGTGCACCTTCTTCACTTCCCCTTCCGATTGAAATGCCGACTCGGAAGCCGGCTTTTTTGCGCAAAGCAAATCAGCGGGGTCAGCGGTTTTCTTGTACTCCTCCAGCTCGACCATGGCCATCTGTTGATCGGCATCTTGGATCCTTGCTGGAGACACCCTTCAGACCGTTGTCGATTGCTAGTGACCATGATCACGCCCTTAGGGCCTGGCATTTTCAACTTGAGATACACGTAACATGGACGGGCCATGAAACGTGCATAAGCGGGTCGACCCAAGATGGTGTGGTAGGCACTCTTCAAATCCACGACTTCAAATGTCAACTTTTCTTTTCAGAAATTTTTGCTATCTCCGAATGTCACATCCAATGCTATCTGGACGAGTGACTTGGCCTTCTTTCCTGGGATGACCCCGTGAAAATGCATGCTGCTCTCGCTCAGACGGGACATCGGAATGCCCATCCTTTTCAAGGTATCCGCATACAGAATGTTCAGGCCGCTGCCACCGTCCATGAGGACCTTTCTGAGTCGAGTCCCCTGCACCACCGGATCGACTACCAGAGTCTGTCGACCGGGAGTGGCCACACGAGCAGGATGGTCTGTCTGGTCGAATGTGACAGCATATTGAGACCATTTGAGGTAGGTGGGGTGTCTGGCACAGTCATGCTGATTTTTTTATTGATGAATTTCAGACGACTCTTGCTCTCGACATCAGCAAAGATCACTAGTGTTGTAGTGACATTTGGGAATGTTTCCTTTTCCTCATCTTCATCTTCTTTTTCAGGAGACTTCGGACTCGACTGGTCTCCCTTGAATTGCTGGATAAGGGTTTGACACTGTCGAGTGGTGTGCTTGGGCAAAATCAGGTTGCCTTCTACATCTTTCCTCATGTGAATTACACACGGCTGATCCAAGATATCAGTTTCTGACTGACCTTTCCCCTTCTTGAGGGCATACTGAGCTTTTTCTTTGCCCTTGTTCATCGAATGAGTCGCCAATGCTGTTGCCTCTGCCGGAGCCAGGTCTTCAGCCTTTCGCTTCTGTTTCCGATTGTTGCCGCCGCCATAATCGTTGGCGACTGCTTTTCCTTTGCCGCTACGGAGGCGGTCTTCTTCCTCGCCATTACCATAGAGAGTGGCAATTTCCATCATCTTGCCGAGTGAAATGTCACCAGTGCGTCCGAACTTCAGGTACAGCTCCCTATATCTCACACCGGCCTTGAAGGCACAAACAGCCTGATGTTCTGACACATTCTCCACCCTATGATGCAGGGTGGACCATCGCTGAATATAATCCCTTAAGGTTTCATTGGGTTTCTGGACACGGTGTTGTAAGTCGACCAGACCCGCGGGGCGCTTGCAAGTGTCCTCAAAGGTCCGGACAAACACTCGGGCAAGATCTTCCCAACAATGTATGCTGGAAGGAGCCAAACGATTCAACCAAGCTTGAGCTAAACCATCCAACATGAGGGGCATGTGCTTCATTGCGACATTATCATTTCCGCCGCCAATCTGCACAGCCACTCGGTAATCATCTAACCAAGTCTCTGGTTTTGTTTCACCAGAAAACTTCCCGATCCCCGCCGCCATTCTGAAATTGGGGGGAATCTCTACAGAACGTATAGCTTTGCTAAAACACTCAGGACCAGACACCACAGCTGAGCTTCCACTCGGAACATCTCTGTCGAGTCCTTCCCTGTAGGCTCTGCTCTTGTCAATCCGCTTCTGAACCAGATAGGCGCGGGCGTCAAAATCCGCGTCCCGCTCGTCACCACGAGAGTGCCTGTCGTCCTGGCGCCGAGGCGCGTACGGACCACTCCGCGGAGGAGTGGGCACTCGACGGTGGTCTTCTCGGTGATGCTGATCTATGTCTTGCCCTTCACGAAAACCGCCGCCTCGACGACGCAAGGGCGATGCAGGGCTATGTGCCGACTGAACGGTCTCTGCCTTGGGTGAATTACTATATATCCTGTTACGGGACTGAGAAACTGCTGAATTCTAACGTTGTGCTGCATCCAACAACGCCCTGATCTGCAACAGCCCTCTACCAGCCTCTGACCGGGACAGCTGAATGGAATCTGCTATCCTAGCAGCAACAACAACATTTAGCATAGGAGTTCGGTATACCTCAACGCCATCGTGAGATCCAGTCGGAAACAGTTGTCGATGACGTCGATTGGGGCGCGGCAGGCGCTAGCGAGCGCGCTCGTCAATGTTTGCCTGGAGCTCTTGCAAACGAATGCGCGCGGCCTCCAAAGCTTGGGCCTCGACAGTCGCGTCGACGATGGGGGTATGAAGGACCTCCTCATCACGACGCAGCTGCACGTTCGACGGACCTCCAGCCTCGCGCTTGACACGGCCGAAGCCAGGCGGTGAACTCTGATGAGAGCCCGCCATCAAGACCTCTGCTGCGGGATCATAGCTTTCGCACTCGGAAGACACGTCGGATGGATCGGAATCCGACTCGAACACGCCGTGAAGGGACTCAGCGGGCTCGAGCGCTGCAACCTGTGGAGAAGCTTGACGCACCGCTGCGTGTTTGACCCACCGCTGGAGTCGTGAGCGGCCGAACTGCTTGTGACCACGAACGGCGAGAGGAGCTGACGCGTAGAGGGTCGACGGCTGACGCAGCAACACGCCACAAGGGCTAGCGCGGAAGTGCGCGGCCCCGCGGACCGGGAGCGCCTCGACATTGAGAGGCGTCTCTTGGAGCCATGCCGAATCGTCGGCGATGAAGGTGAGCACTCCGAAACGGATCTCGTGGCCTAGAGCAAAAACACCACCGGAAAGACATGTTGAAGGATGAAAATCGCAACCTCGCCGAAAGTCCCTTAGACGCCTGCCCCACGGTGGGCGCCAACTGTCGTGGGAACGAGCCTGACAGTAGATGGTAAGGGTACAAAGGGAGAGGGCAGAGTCCTATCTACGGCGAGGGTGTACACAAAGATGTATGAGTTCAGGCCCCTCTCGTAGAGGTAACAGCCCTACGTCTCAGTGCTCGGGAGCTTTATGTCGAGTGGAGTATAGATATTACAATGGTTGCAAACCCTTGTGCAGGAGGGGAGGGGTGGCTTATATAGAGTTCGCTGCCCCTCATAACTGCCCCGCATCAAAGGGTCTGGTCGTGGGATTGAAGTCTGTCGTTACAGGTAACGTACGTAATAATAGCTATTAATGACCATTGAACCAGCGTCTGTCCGTTGGGCGCTTATGATGGCTACTGGTCTTCTGGCGTCAAGACAAAGCGAGGTCTTCCGAGTGATACGCGACTGCCGAGTGAGAGCGGGAGCTTCCGAGTGGATTATTGTCGAGTGACTTTGAACGTCTCCAGGGATCCACTCGAAAGTTCATGCTTGATCTTCAAGTCCTCCCATGTGGTGTCCTTAGGTAGGGTATGTAGATCGTGCCTAGGACCCTACCCTAGGTACATATCCTCGTCACCAACCCAACAGACGCCCTCGGAGATACCTGTAGAGCACATTTATAGTCACCCAGTTACGTTGCGACGTTTGATACACACAAGGCACTCTTCCAGTGTCCGTGAGTTGCATGATCTCATGGTCATAATATAGACGTTGAGGCGGACGGACACTAAGATGGAATAAGCCCGCTAATATACCCAATGTACCCGCAGCAATATGATGAGAAGCTATTCCCCCCGGAACAAAAGGATCAAAACCTTCTGCACCCCACGCTGGATTTACAGCTTGTACTTTTCCAGTTAGTCCATAAGGATCGGATACCCATATCCCAGGACCATACAAACCCGTTACATGAAATGCCCCAAAGCCAAAGCAAGCCACCCCTGCAAGAAATAAATGAATTCCAAAGATCTTGGGCAAATCCAAAGAGGGTTTTCCCGTCCGCTCATCAGAGAATAGAAAACAGTAGCAATAAACTGACACGATCATATGCTACGTTTGTAGTTTGGGTCTTGTCCGTCACATTATTCTCCTAATGATGTGATCCCGTTATCAAATGACATCACATGTCCATGGCTAGGAAACCTTGACCATCTTTGACCAACGAGCTAGTTCACTAGAGGCATACTAGGGACAAAGTGTTGTCTATTTACTCACACATGTAATGTGTTTCCAATCAATACAATTATAGCATGGATAATAAATGATTATCATGAACAAGGAAATATAATAATAAACACTTTATTTATTGCCTCTAGGGCATATTTCCAACACCAGTTTCTGTTTTTTCTTTGTTTTTGAGTATTATAGATATGGAATATTAAACGGAGTCCAAACAGAATAAAATCTTAGCGATGATTTTTTCTAGAACAAAAGAGATATACCAGGCTTGGAGTGCAAGGCAAGGACCTTGCGAGGAAGTCACAAGCCAAGGGGTGCGGCCACCCCCCTGGCCGTGCCTGGCAGGCTTGTGACTCCCTGGCAGAAGTCCTAGCCCTAATCTCCGTCTTATAAATACCCAAATATTCCCCCAATACCAAAAAGATCCACACAAATACTCTTCCGCCGCCAGAAGTCTCCGTTCCCGAGAGATCCAATCTTGAAGCCTTTTTCAGTAATCTGCCGGTGGGGGGTTCAATCACGCAGGGCATCTACATCAACTTCATTGCCCCTCCGATGATGCGTGAGTAGTCCACCACAGACCTACGTGTCCATAGCTAGTAGCTAGATGGCTTCTTCTCTCTCTTGGTGCTTCAATACCATGTTCTTCATGATCTTCATGAAGATCTATCTGATGTAATACTCTTTTGCGGTGTGTTTGTCGAGATCCGGTGAATTGTGGGTTTATGTTAATATTATCCATGAATATTATTTGAGTCTTTTCTGAATTCTTATATGCATGATTTAATATCTTTGCAAGTCTCTTCGAGTTATTGGTTTGGCCAACTAGATTGGTAATTCTTGCAATAGGAGAAGTGCTTAGTTTTGGGTTCAATCTTGCGGTGTCCTCATGCAGCTCCTCATCCTCCTCTATTTCATCATCCTCTACATCACTCTCAGCCTCACTATCATCCTCAAAAATATAGTCTTTATCTTTTTCTTTATTAGGACAAAGAACCACATTTAAGGGCATAGGTTCATCCACATCATTCATATGCTCCTCATCAACACCAACATGCTCATTCTCAGGTCTTGGGTTGCGAAGGTAAGTATCATCCTCTTGTTCTACATTGTTATTAGGTTGGCTATGCACATCACTATGCCACTCAGTGATAGGCTCATACGGATCAGACGGATCACAATATGCAATGATCATATGCAGCACCTTTGTCTCCGAGTGTTTCTCAAACATAAGCATTAAATCTTGGTGAGATTTTACTTCTGGACATATTTTTAGAACATTATCATAGTATTGCACATGTGCAACTTCCAAATAATCAGGAGGGTACTGCTCTACAATTGATTCAACGGACCCCTTGTAGTTTGTGAAGTCACAATATATGATCTTCTCAAAACAAAAAACATCGAATGTCTTTTCGAGCATTTTTTTTTATTGCCAAACAATTTGATATTTATCAAATAACTTGAATTTGGATCCATCCCGTGAATTAAAGAGGCAATTTTGCATCAAACCTATGCATGACTATTGCTAAACAGTTTTGATTATTAATTGCAATTAAATGAAGAATCCTATGCATTAGTATTGCTAGACAATTCCGATCATTACCAGTGGTAGAAACATCATACAAACCTACCAAGTGCCATGAACTTACCCATCTGGACACGCCCATGTAGCCGAGCCCAACCGAGATGCACCTTGGCCTGACCCTACAACTGCCGCCGTGTAAGATCGATCACCGTACTGGCCTGACCGTGAGCGTACAACTGCTGCTGAGGCTGACCCAGCTGTGCCTTGGCCCGACCCTCCAACCATGCCGGTGACCGAGCCCTCGGCTCATGCCCCGCCCACTACAGCCGAGACACCACCTCGCGCCGAAGCTCTACGCTGACCCGGCCCCTCCGCACCCTTAGCCACGCGCTGGCCCGACCCATCTGCAGCCCCGCAGTCGCCAAGGCTCACCATCGCCGGATCCATCGCCGGATCCATCGCCGGATCCTCAGGAGCGCCAAGGTCGGACCCCTCCGCAGCCGCACAGTGGCCATCCTCCGCAGCACCTTCCCCATCTGCAGCACCGCCGCCGTCCATAACATCGATTCTTCGCCTCCACCGCTAGCAGGTTCGTCGCCGCCGCCGCTAGCAGGTTCGCCGCCGCCGCTAGCAGGGTTCGGGACAGGGGAGGAGGGAGTTGGATCGTGGAGAGAAGAGAGGGACGGTTCGGTCGCTTTGTGCTCTTTTTCTCTCGATGCATACGGGCAGGGGCACTTCTGTCCAGCTAAAAAAACTGACATCGGTTCAGGTCTATTTTAACGGTGTAACCGAACGGAATTGACGGGAGTGTTAGAAAGGGCAAAAAAAATATACACGATGTTAGATAAGGAAGAAAAAAAATCAGTGTTAAATAAGGAACCAATATTTAAAATAGAGTTATATAAGAAATTTTCTCTAGAATTTTTGCTAGCGGACATTGAAAAAATAGGTGTTTGATAGTTTGATCATGATCACGAAAGCTACATCGTTTACTACCCTTTCAATTACTCTTTGTCAAATATCCTTAGTGAGAATCATCTCCTTGTGAACAAAGCACATGAAAACTTTGATTCATAAGTATACTTTGACCTTTTAAATATGAATCGATTTGGGAATTGATCCAACATCAATAAGGTTCAAAAACATCCATTTCACTAAAAAGATGCCTTTTATGGTTAACTTCTAACGAAGCCTATCAGAACCTTTCCAAGTTCATGAAGAATTTATTAAAGAATTCACAAAACAAAATTCATGTTTTTTAAAATTTGTGAAATTTTTCTTATCTGATACTACAATTTTTTTAATCTGTAAGAAAGTAAAATATTTGTCTAAACGAGCCGTTGCTGGTTTTCTAGAGAAGAAAAAAAACTAGTGATTACATCCCACATGTCAACGCGAGTGCTGCAGGGGGGGGGGGGACAAACCTATTTCGAGCGTAGGTCGTTGAATAGCGAGCTAGCACATACCCCTCAAGCGCCTATTTTTCTGCTTGGGCCGGACTATTTTGAGTTTCTTCCCCATGTTTTTTTTTCTTTAGTTTTTCGTACTTGTTCCCTTTTTCTTTTACAGTTTCATCAATTATATTTTATTTTTTAATTTTGAGATTTTTGGTTGAAATCACAGACATCTTTTGAAATCATGAAATTTTTAGAATTCATGAATATTTTCCAAATTTGCTTACACTTTTGTAAAATCATGAACATTTCTTTTCAAATTTTCGCGAATATTTGTTGAAATTTTCAAATTTTATGAAATATGAGAGCATTTTATGAATTTGATAATATTATTAAATGTTTGGGAACCAAATTTGAAATTCCGAAACTTTTTTTACTAACGATTTTTTTTTTGAAATGCATGAATATTCTTGAATTCGTGAACATTTTTTGAGTCAAAAAATTTTGTTTGAAATTTAAAACACTTTTTTACATTCAATAAATTTTAGAATATTGTGAATTTATTAAAAATCATGAACATGTTCTGAATTTGTGATCATTTTATTCAAATGCACGAACAATTTCTAAATGTGTGTACTCTATCTTTAGAATCATGAAACAAATATTTGCCGAGAAATTTATTCAAAATCATGAGCATTTTTTGAATATGTGAACATTTTATGATTTCTTGATATGTTTGTTCAAAATAATGAGCATTTTTTTGAATTCACAAATGTTTTATGATTTTCAGATCTAGCCATGGGGAAGAACGGGGATCCCCCACGTCGAGACCACCTCCTCTATGCCCTCCATGTCGACGTAGCCAACGGTCACAGCGAGTCGTCTGGCGGGCGCCTCCCGCCCCAGGAAGGACACCACCGTCACCATCGAGGCCGCCGCCTCAAAGCTCGACCCTTCGTCACCAGGAGGAGTGAATCAGGCAGATCCTCGCCGCCCCCTTCACCAGCTGCGAGCTAACGGCCCTCTTTGAGGGCTACTAGGGAGATGAGGGAGGAGGGGAAGGGCCGGCGGCTAGGGTTGGGAGCCGTACTGATTTGTTCTGAAAATCATAAGACTACTAATTAGCTAATACACATGAGACACATAGGCTTGACTTGCACTTGTCGATTTGCAGTGAACCTGGCCATATGGCTCCGCAAGGCTAAAATCTCTAGCTTGCCGGAGCAAACTAAGAGCATCTACATCCAAACTCCTTAAATCCTTTTCAAACATATACGAACACGACCGGTCAGAGACCAGACAAGAGAGAAAAGATAAAACTAACCCAACCAGATCTCCATATCATCACTATAGTCTAGGTTGTCTGTGAACCCTTATATCTCTCTCAAATTTAGGAAGAATATGAGGCCTCGCGGACGCGTCCGGTCAGTCCGCCACTTAGGATACGCCACACTCGGATCACCTTTTCTCTTTCTTTATTCATTTTTTTCTTTCTCTTTCTTCATCTCCATCAATCACGTGCAAGCGACCTGACATATGAAAAAGAAAATAAAAATTATGGCTGCGCGAACGGACATATAGAGGCTCAAAACGGACGTTTTAAGGGTCGGATTAGAGGTATGTGGTTGTAGATGCTCTAATGAAGAACAATGTACTACTAAGCACGTAATATCCACATGTATTTACATTTTACTGTGATTACCTTACGTTCACGGTCAGTTTTGCAGTTTACATATGTTAACTTCGTCAGTAAAAAGGATGTTTATATAAAAATCAAGCTAAGAAAGGGATCACATTCTCTTCGAAAAGAAATGGTAGTTGTTCGAAAAGAAATGGTAGTTGTAGCATACACAAAGTAATATTTCATGCTGGATCAACACGATTCTCCAGTTCTCCTCTTTGCATTGTGACAACCTTTTTTGGATCTGTGTTACTCATGAAACCAAAACCGATAACCAAAGCATATCGGTTTTAAAAGAAAAGGCATATTAACAACACGAGCCTCACTTCTGAAAATCATAAGAGTAGCTAGCTGATACACATTCGACACATATATAGGCTTCACCTGGACTCGCCGATCTGCATTGAACCAGACCATATGGCTCTGCAAGGTAATCTTTTGCTTGCCAGAGCAACACGTATCCTAGCTTGAACATACTAATGAAGAACAATGTACTACGTACTAAGTACGAGAATATCTACATGTATTTACATTTACTATGTTCACCCTACGTTCATAGCCAGTTTTTTTACAGTTTACATATGTTAACTTCGTCGTCACCGGCCGGACGACAGCGCTGGGAAGTACTCCTGGCTGTTGATTGGTGCCGAGGGCGGCCGCCGGAAGCTGTCGTAGGATGTCTCCTGTGTCGCGCGCGTCGATGAACCATTGCCTGTGCCGACGAAGCTGCTCCCGCTGCTCGTCGTCATCTCGATGTCGCTCAGGCTGAAGTGCGCCGCTCCGCCTTCCGGCGGCCATACGAAGCTCGGCTTGAACAGCGGCACCTCCGGCGGCGGCGCCTTCTTGGCAACGATCTGCAGCACCTCTGGCATGGTGGGCCTGTCGCCGGGGTTGGGGCTGCTGCACGCCAGCCCGAGGAGCAGCAGCCTGGTGGCCTCGTCGGCGTCGTACCCCGCCGTGCCGAGGTCCTGGTCCACTGCCCCGACGAGCGCGCCGCGGCCGTGCATCCGCCACACGAAGTCCACCAGCAGCGGGCAGCTGGCGTCGCCGAGCAGCGCGTAGCGGCCCGTGACGACCTCCAGCACGAGCGCGCCGAAGGCGAACACGTCCGTCTGGCTCGTGGCCTTGTGCCCCACGGAGTACTCCGGCGCGATGTACCCGCGCGTGCCGGCGACGCCGATGTCGGTGAAGGAGCTCCGGTCGAAGTCGATGACGCGGGCGAGGCCGAAGTCCCCGAGGCGCGCGGAGAAGGACGCGTCCAGCATCACGTTGCTGGCCTTGATGTCGCGGTGGAGCACCGTGCGGCCGTACTCGTGGTGCACGTAGTGGAGGCCCGACGCGACGTCGGCGACGATGCCGTAGCGGCTCGCCCAGCTGAGCGGCGCCGCCTGCTGCTCCTGCTGGGCGCCCCCACGGCGGAAGAGGTGCTGGTCGAGGCTGCCGTTGGGCATGTACTCGTACACCAGCAGCAGCTGCCCTTTCTTGTAACACCAACCTGCACCAAAAATGCAAGCAAACGTTCAGAATCAGAACCATCACCTAACCAATAGTCTATTTTTGTTGCACGTTGGTCCTCAGATAGTAGAAAATTCAAAGAGACTAGAAATATAACTACTACAACATTTGATCATTCACGTTTCGTGTAGCAAGTGACAATGCTACGTTTGGTAGCATAAACGCGTTATGACCTGAATAGAGTACTGGCATCTACTCCATTACTTGGACTTGTCAATGCCTTAAAATACAAGTAGCAAAACTAGAGAAGGGTTGATTAGGACTAAATCATTTTTTTCCTAGTCAAGTCTCGGCTGATAAACAATGATCATGTAACTCATGAATTCATGATCGGACGTACAGTTAAATCTCAACTAGTATTATGCATTGTAGGGTTTTGCTACCATGAGGTGTAGCAATTAAGTGAGGGATTTCATGCACATACCAATGAGGGGCACGATGTTTTTGTGGCGAAGGCGGTTGATGATGTCCACCTCCTTGACGAAGTCCTCGACGCACCTGGCGTCATCCCGGATGAACTTCTTCACGGCGACCTCGGTCGCCTCCGTCTGGCCGTGCTCGGCGGGGAGCGTTCCCTTGTACACGACGCCGTACCCTCCTTTCCCCAGCCGGAGCCGCTCGTCGAAGTTCTTGGTCGCCTTCCTCAGCATCTCGTACGAGAACTCCCTCGGCATCCCCGGGAGGTGGCTCAGCGTGTGCCCCAGCCGCGTCTGGCTCCTCTGTATCTTCCGCCTCGCCCGCGACATTCTGACCAGGAAGAAGGCGGCAATGGCGATGGCAACCACGGCGAAGGACACGAAGACGGCGACGAGGATTATCCACTCCTTCTTCCCCTCCTTCTCGAGGAAGGTCTCGATTGACATGCTCCACTCCAGGATGCAGTTGAGCTCGAAGGTGGCGCCGGTGGAAGCCGAGAAGCCGATGTACGCCTGTTCGGGGACGTGCTCGCTGAGGTCCAGCGGGCTGGCCAGGACGGGGGTCGCCGGCTTCGGTTTCCCCTTGCCGCCCATGTGCACCGTGACACGCCGACCCACGCCGTCGTACTCGATCCAAACGGTGTAGTTGGCGGACATCTTGGCGTTCGTGGCGATGGTTATATTGAAGTCGGCGAGGTTGGCCGTCAAATTAGACACGACGCTGCCGATGTCGAGGCCGACGTGGTTATCGCTCGGGTCGTGGCTCTGGTTGAAGGTGTCGAACTCGATCGCCACGAAGCGGTTCTTGGACGGGCCGGCGGCCTGCAGCGTCGCGTTGGTGAGGCCGAGGAACCCGCCGTGGCTGCCTGGAGGCGGCCCGTCGAGCGAGGGCGCGATAACGAACGCCAGGCCCTCGCCGGGGACCGCGCTGTCGTAGAACACGTTCATGGAGAAGGTGGTGTTGAACGACACGACACGGACGCGCCGAGCCTGCGGCTGCGGCGCACGGCCGGCGCCAGTGCCGTTGCCGCCACCGGGGACCTCGGGGAGAGTGCGCCAGATCGTGAAGGGCTGCCTGAGGAGGACGGAGCCGGACTTGTTGACGAGGTAGGCGTCGTTGTTGCGGGTGTCCGGCGTGAGCTGGAGCGCGCCGCCGTTGATGCTGGCGTCCTTGAGCACCTGCAGGGTGGCCGAGTCGCCCCGGTCGAACGAATCGTACGGGCCGTAGCTCGTCACCGCCATGCGCTGCTCCTCCAGCTCCCGCAGCGGCCGCTGCTCCCTGGCGCTGCAGACGAAGGCGGCGCAGAGCCAGACGAACAGCACTGCGACGAGGCAGCTAGCGCCGAAGCGCCGCAAAGAGTCGTGGCACGCCATGGAGTTGGAGTGAGCGAGCGGAGCCAAGCGGGTGAGGGAGGGGGAGGATCCACGGTGTCGCCCGTGCCGGCTCTATATATGTTGCGGCGTGGGTGAGAGTTGGTGGCGTGGGCCGGGGGAAAGGGAAGGCGCGCGGGAAATTCCTCGCTCCCTGCCGAATGCCGATCACGGCGAGACCGGGAAGGCGGAACTCATGGCATCGTCGGGGAAACGTGGCGTACAGCGACGGCGTACGGTCCGTTGACAATTTTAAAATGCAATGTGTGAGAAATGGCGGGGGTGCCCTGTCTAGAGTTTCCCAGTTTTTTCTGCGCGTCCAAAAAAAAACATTATCATTAGAATTGTGGGGCACGGTATGGATGGTTTCAGTCAACTTTTTCGAAAAGAATTGACTATTATAGAAGTTCATAGGAAATACAAAATATTTGAGACATAATAAAAATTACATCGAGATTGCGAGGCCACTGAACGACCATTACTATCGCCCGAACGAGCTGTTGATGCGTTGTTGTTGACGCTCCCCTCTCGGAGCCGACTTGACCTTATCAATGACAACCGGAAAATCTGCGTGTACATTTTCTTCGAAGACCAACGCCCTAGAGCCGCGGTCATTGCCGTTAAACCTTTGCATAAATCTAAAGCATCTGATATCAAATCTCACAATATGTCGAGATACCCTAACCTCATCGTCCCATGTAGACGACGGGAATGTACGTCGAAGCTCCATCAACTACGTCCAAACAGATGAACTCAAGGAAAGGGGGGAGGGGCAGGGTCAAAGCACGAAAAATGAACTCGAAGAATAAGCGACACCATTACCCAAGCGACATACATATAAGGACAAAAACACTCATCTTCGAAACTACTAGCTAGAGAGAGTGCATCGGAATTCCCTTTCCCATCACCGGTCGCCGGAGCGGCATGCAGAGAAACGGTGAATCCTAGGGCTCATCGGCGAAGTCTAGATGAGAAAAATAACCTAGGCGTCTAAGATTAGGGGAGAAAACGAGAGAAAGTTGTAAACGCCTCACGGTTTTAGTCATTTTTTTGCGGGTAGTTTTAGTCATATTAGAGCATCTACAGGCGGACCCCAGATACCCTTCTTAAACGCTCGAGCAAGCCGCCCGGGTCACTGTCCGGTCATAAAAATTGATCTAGACGGCCCCCTCAAACCGGTCTCAAACGACCGGGCTGACCGGCACCCCTCATTTCCAGCCAAATATGGGGCGGGTATAGGGGAGCCCGAGCACGCCCACCTGGCCTGCACTGGCGTGCATCGACCCCACATATATTCGTTCCCATCCGCTCGCCGGATCAAACCCTAGCCAATTCACTCCACCCCCTCGACTCCCATCTGCCACCCTTGCTCACCTCCGGCGACATCCGACCGTCTCCGGCATGGCGGGCAGCGGATCTGACTCCAACCAGTCCGGATCCGTCGACTGGGGGGTCATCCATTGCGGATTGGAGAAGGCAATGACGGTTCACATTGCACTCCGTCGCTCCCGCAAGGACAGCGCCCGACCGACGGCAGGCTCTGTCCGCCGCGACTCCATAGCATCTTCTCAACAAGCGCTTGGTTCCTCCAGGCGGTCGTCAAGGTCCCGGCGGGTGGATTCGGAGGCCTTCGAGTCCCATCGGTAATGGGTTGCCTGTCGTGGGAAGGAGCGGATAAGGATCACTAAGGCCTTTCTCGCAGAGGAAATGGTGGAGGCGAATGCGGCTGATGCAGCGGCACGTGCGGTTGCGGAGGAGGAAGCCATCCGTGCCCGCATTTTGAAGAAACGACAACGGAGGAACACACGCGCCCTCGCCTGCGAGCATAATCGGGCGGTCCGTAAAATTGTCGGACTGTCACCGAAGGAGGAGAAGGAGGTGAGCGACGGCGAGGATAGCTCCGACGACGAGCAAATCCGGCTCGATCCATACTGTGTCTTCGACCGATACTTCCACAACAAGAACGACAAGGACGCCGAAAAGGGCAAGGGCAGCCGGACGATGACATGTTAATAGTGATGGAGTAGCCGGACGATGTGTGTAATGCATCGACGTAGTAGTTGCATGAATTCATATGAATTTAAGATATAAGATTTGAGATGTCCAAATATAAAATGCGTTATTTTAAGATGTAATCGATCTGTATCTGCAGATACGCCCAATCAGGTCCGCGAGCATTTGAATAGCCCGATTTGCCAAGTCAACTCTAAATGCTGTTAGCCAACAGGCATCCCGGTAGCCGTCGCTGCGTGCGTGGGATCTTGCATGTTGCGACGACGCAGGCAGGTGAGGTCCCGCTGAGCGGATCCACGCATGCCCTACCTTCATCGGTTTTGGAACTTTCCCCATGACCAGAACATACACGCCCAGCTCGTCGCGGTCGTCTTTTTCTGTAGCCACGGCCAGCTCGGATGCGTGTAAACCCGGCCTGAAAGGATAGTGCTGCCAATGCTTGAATCTGAATAGAGCCTAGTGTCATCGGTTTCTACATCGTGTCTACTTTTCTTTGTTAAAACGGGTGTTTCCATTGGCTTGCCAGCATGGAGCTGGTGCTACATTGCTATCCTTCAATACCTGACCATATCTCGGGCCAGGCCGGGCCAAAAAAAACCGATGTTAAAAACCCAGGTCCGAACCTGACCCGGTCTGATCATCGTGCTTATTTTTTGGGCCTGAGCCTGAAAAAACCCGGCATGTCTGGTCCGGCGTAGGCGTAAACTCGGGTTTCGTCGGGTCCGAGCTCGATCCGATCCGATCCGGTCACCGGACTCAAAATATAGGCCCGAGCCCGGCACGTGGGCAAGGTCGGGCCTGGTCGAGTCGGGTTTTTTCGGGCCGGGCTGCCATGACAGGGCTACCTCCAACTATCTACTGCTTGCTCTTTTTTCTAAATATAAATATTTTCTAAAAATATATTATAAATTACATACGAAACAAAATAAGTGAATATACATTTTAAAGTATGTTTATACATATCTGTATTTAGTTTGTAGTAAAATATCTAAAAAGATTTTTAGGAATGAAGGAAGTACCACCAAGAGCATCTACAACCGAATCCCTCATACCCATCTCAAGCCTCCGGGCAGGCCATCCGGTTACTGACCGGTCACAAAAATCGACCTAGTCGACCCCCTCAAACGAGCCTCAAACGCGCGGAATGACCGCCACCCCCCATATCTAGTCCAAATATGGGACGGGTATGGGAGCACGGGTGTGGCCTCACGCGGACTCGCCCAGAAACCCGACGGGCCGACGGGCGCCTTGACTGTCGCAGCGGTGAGGTCGTCGCGTGGCGCCGCTTTGGCTCACCGCCCAAGACCATAGCTGGCTATATAAGCCAGCCGCCATCCCCCAGCCCTAGCACATCCACCTCCTCCCTCCCTCCACCGACACCCGAGCCCATCCGCCTCCTCCCTTCCTTCACCGCCACCCGAGCCCGCCAGCCATGCTCCCATGTCGTCGCCACTACACGATCCAACACCTTCTATGGATCCTTGAGCATATCCGGATCCGGAGGGCCGCAGGGCTACCTCTGGATCTGGAGGAAGATTTTGGGGACAATGAGGAGGTGGAGGTGGAGGAGGAAGATGAGGAGAAGCTGGGGCAGGAAGAGGAGGAGGGGCAGGAGCCGACGAAGGAGGCATCATCGCTAGGTGTGGGGGAGGACCAGCAGGAGCTGACGGAGGAGGCGTCGCCGCTAGGTGTGAAGGAGGCGTCGCCGCTGGATGTCGGGGAGGAGGAGGCGCCAACGATGGAGGAGGACGTGAATTTGTGACCGGAGCAGCATGCCATCCTGAACTCCATCCTCTCGTAGTTGGCTGTAGAGGCCATGCGTCTTCGTCGGTAGTAGATGGAGGCGGGACGGGCTGCGGCAGAGGCGGCGCGGACGGCTCAGGCTGCGGTGGAGGAGGCGCAGGCTCCGGCAGAGATGGCTCTGGCTCCGAGGGTGGCGACTCAGGCTCCGGCGGTGGCGGCGCAGTCGGCTCGAGTCATGTCGACGACAACGAAGAGTAGTATAGTACGTAGTAAGTAGGCTACATATTTGCATATTTTTGTATGGATCTAGGGGATCAAATATAAAAAAATTGACAGATTTGAGACGTGACCGATCAGTGTCCGCGAACACGCACGAATACGTCCACGGCCGTTTTACGTGCTAGATCTGCAAGGTCCGGATGTAAATGCTCTGAAACGAACTAATTCAACATTTTTATAGTATGAAGCTTGATGTATACGAAACTCCTTGTCCTGCATAAGATGTTGCATTGACCATCTGGGCTTAAGTGATAAGAATTACACCGGCGATGAGCGCATATTCTTTATGGGTGCTATGTCGAAATGTTCAGTTGCCCAACTAAGATTGTTATTGGACAAGTCTCTTCGATGTTTCAGTCTCAATTTTGTCTAACCCTTGCTTTCTCAAAAAAACGAAGATAAAAGTCTAACCCGTGCAGAACTTGACAACGTTATTCGATGGAGGTTGCGTACACCCACATTTAAATACAAGATTATCCCAAGTTCAGAAAAGAAATACAAGATAATCATTGCTGGACACTGAAATCATATCGAACCTGCATTATGCATGGGACTTCCTCCTTAAAGAGAAATGCATGGGACTTTCTCTGGCTTTGAGTTTATCCAGGATTGCCAAGTCCTGACCATTGAAATAGTCCCTTCACATTATTCGCCTTTCTTTAGTCTTGCGCCAATTTTCCGTGTGATGTCATAGCATAGTCTGACGGCACACACGGATTAAAATACTTGTGCATTGTGAAGTTTCCTCTGAAATGTGGAGCGATTACATATCCTCTGGGCGGATAATGAGGTGTCTGTTTGGTCAAGTACGCTCTGTTACCAGTTGCACATTTTTTTGGCATAGAAAATAGAAGAGGGTTACAGGAATCAACTATGTAAAATAAGTCCATTTCGGCCGGCAAGCGCAGGTAGTCAAGTCGTCCAATCATCCGATTCGCTAGTAGCAGGCTCCCGAGTCCGAGGTTCGCCGAGGGACTTCTGTAAAGATTCGCCCCCTCCGAGTCCGAGTAGCAGGCTAATACAGCTGCACCCCCTCCGAAAGAACATCAGATTTACAAGTACTTGGTAAAGATTATTGTTACTACCAGTCGCTTGTAAGTTGTACTATCTTTTTTTCGGTTTATAAGACTTGCGCGTATATCTAGGTTGATAATAAACCAACGTAATACAAGTTTTATATTATAAAAATATATCATTAAATTTTTTAAATCATTTACTTTCTGATGATATAATTTTTAGACTATATAACTCATTTTATGCCTATTAAGTTATAGATTTCATGATACGCGTAAGCCTTATAAACCGAAAAGAAAGTAACATATTAGAGAAAGATAAAATGTTGCTATCATCTGGGCGCTGGTTACATGCATATTCCGTTTCTGTTTCTAGCCCAGTCCGTGCATGTCAGCGATACATGACATGTTCAGCAAGCCGCTTGCCAAACTAATTGAGAAGTTGGTTTCTGTATCTATATCTACATAAAAAATTCTAGATCTACGCAAGTTTAAATTGTTTTATGTGGACACATGTCTTGCTCTCATTGACCTCTTCCTCCTGAAACTTTCGGGTGGAGGCCCCCCTTCTCGCTAATCAAAACTTGCCAGCTCGTCTGGTACATAATTTTTCATACGGCGTTGTTAAAATTCAGTCGACTGAGACTTCGCAAAGTCTTAATCAATACTATAATTCGTTGATCTTGCATCGAGATTTGTGCAAATAATGTTTTTTCTGTTTTTTTCTTTTCGCATATATTATATTACTTGACTGAGGCTTAATGAAGTCTCAGTCGACTGAGACCTAGACACATCTTTTTTATAACTTTTTTTTATCTTGGTGTAGCAAAGCTCATATCTATATCTACCTACTAATAAAATATGATATGTTTCTTTGACTTTTTAGGTCTGTCCACTTCCTTTAATCTATACCTACTTTACTAGTAAAGTATGATGCGATTATCTGATTTTTTGTCCATCCATTTTTCTTAATATATTCCTTTTAATAAAATATGATGCATTTATCTGATTTTTTTGGTCTGTCCATTTCTTTAATCTATACCTATCAATAAAATATAATTTGTTTCTTCGTTTTTTTGGTCCATCCACTTTCTTTCAAGTTGTAAATATTTACCCACTAATGGTATCGGTTAGTAAAAAAATGTTTCAATGTTTTACCTGTACGTCCTCTCCTTCCCACACAGCCTGATTCGAATGGAAAAAGAGAAACATAAGTCAACTGGACTTCGAAGTATCAGTGTGGGCTGCATAAGTGGGCTTCCTAGAAGAATGAAAAAGGATGCTCGGGTGAGGTATCGACCTCACGAGCTCCCCTCATGTTTCTTAAGGCTGCCATCATTGTGCTAATTTTTTGCATGCCAAAAGGTATAAGGTCTATATACACGTGAATTGTGACAATAAACAAGCCAAGACATCAATAAATAAAGAGAGGTTGCGCTTAGGAGAAGCGGGGAAATCAACTTCGCCTCTCGCTGCAAGTAGCGGTTGTGCCAAAGAAAAAAGAGGAAAGTGAAGAAAAGGAAGTCGTGTGGTGCCTGTCATATATGAATGCATAACCAAAGCCACACGATGATGTGTGTATGTATCATCTACAATCAGAATTACAAGCCAAATGAACTATGAGGTGTGATATTCAGCAGAACAACTTAATCCAATTAATAAGTGTAATTATCAAGAAAACTGTTCACACGTTTTTAATATTTTGTGTCGTTTAAAATGTGTTTGTGCTTTTTGAAAAAATGTAAATTTTAAAATATTTCATGCATTTAAAATTGTCTGTGTTGTTTTAAGAAAAGTGTTCACGTGTTAATAGTGTTCTTATAATTGAAGAAAATGTGCACCCTTTTCTCAAAAACAAAGTTCATGTAATTCTAAAAAGTGCTGTAATTCTAAAAAGTGCTCTAAAAAGTGCTCAAAAACAAAACATATTCATAATTAAAATTTTATCTATGCTATTTAAAAGGTTTTCATGTGTTGTAAAAGAAGGTTGGTGCATTTTGAAACAATATAAATAATTTAAAAGTGAGTGGGTGTCTGAGGCCTAGTGTATGGACTATGTGTAGGTCATAACTCGGGAAGGACACCTCTAGCTCGACGAGATTAGTTTTACAACTATTAAACATTGACTTGTGATGGTGTGGTTCAATATCAGATATGCGTGCAATAGCTGAGATCATCATCATCGAATTGACCAAGTCGAACACACTGTGATCGAGTGGACACAACGATCATGGTTAGTGAAGGCAAATAACAGAATAAGCGAGAACACAGTTGAGGCGCTTTATTAAAATAGATAATGTGAACTTGTTGAGGGGCCTTCAGTCGTGCTTATTTTGCTAGGCACATGCGAATATTTTACATCGCTGCAACGCATGGACATGTTTGCTACATTAAAACATTAATAAGGAGGTACGTTTCTCTAATATTTATGTCCGTCCCCCAACTTTTCATCCGTCTCCAGTTGGAGATTCGTGAGATGGTACTAATTCGGTATTCAATTTGCAGTCGAGAAAAGAAATTAAAAAGGTTCACGAAAGCAAGCCTTCTCGGCATCTAAAGGATTCGTCCATCGGCCGCAACCAACACACTCGTCTCGGGCTTGCCCGTAGTCCACAGAGGCCCACCAAAGTCAGCACAACAACAAAGTCTAGGAAAAGGATGTAAAAATATTTGCGAGCAGATAGTCGGACTCGCGACATACCATGTTTTTTGGACTAGTCACGACATGCCATGCTGTTTTGGGAACTCCTATATGCCACTCTTTGCGGCAAGTAGTCAGGCAATTGCACGGGGGGCAGTATAATTGGGCCGGCCCATTGCGGTGTGCAGCGTAGCGAGGGTAAAAATAGCAAAAATGGATGGTCGTACCTTGGATTCCAACTGACGACGAGACGCTGGGTGTACGATCAACGAAAGCCAATATGACTGAAGTGCTCTTACGGCAGAAGTGCATCGCCAAACTAAAAGAACTACCATAGTATAAAACTTAGATCTCCTTGATAAAATCACGAACAAATTTTGAAATTTCTGAGATCGTAAACTCATCTTGAAATTCCTGCACCTTTTCCACAAACGTGAACAATTTTGAAATTTAGAAAAAAATGAAAACGGGAACAATTAGACATAAACAATTTTTGAAAGCACAAACACTTTTATGATTTTAAAAACAAATTTTGAAATCTAGAATATTTTTGAAATTCCTGAGAAAATTTGGAATCATGACATTCTTTTAATACATGAACAAACTTTTGAAACCGGACATTTTTTGAAAACTTTTCACATTTTTTATAAAACACGATTTTTTAAACTTCAAAAATTTTATTAAAAATATGAATTTCATTTAAACTAGTAAAAAATTGTGAAATATTTTTAACATTCTTTGAATTTGTTAACCAAATCTGAGAACTGGAACAAATTTTTGGAAGCACGAACATTTCTTTAATTTAAGAACAATTTTTGAAACGGAGAAAAATTTTGTAAATCTCGACCAACTTTGCCATCATGAAATTTTTTTGAATACATCAACAACATTTCTAAAAAGCCGTAACATGTTTTGAAACTATGACCATTTTTGTCAAAATGCAAAGAATTTTTTAAATAACCAAACATTTTTCTAAATGCAAACAAATTATGAAATATTTTAACATTCTTTAAATTTGTTAACCAAATCGAGAACTAGTACCAATTTTTTTAAGTACATACATTTTTAAAATTTAAGAACATTTTTTATAACGGGGAACAATTTTGAAAATCTTGCCCACTTTGGAAAAGTGAACAATTTTTAATACATCAACAACTTTTCTGAAAACTGTAACATCTTTTGAAACTATGTACATTTTTTTTAGGATGCAAACAATTTGTTAAAATACCGAACATTTTTCTAAATGCCAGCAAATTATGATTTTTCAATACTCTTTAATCTGAGAACTAGAACAATTTTTTGTAAGCACAGACATTTTTTAATTTATGATTTTTTTTGAAACAGAGAACAATTTTGTAAATCACGCCAACTTTGGAAACGTGAACAAATTTTAAATAAATCAACAACTTTTTCTGAAAACCGTAACATTTTTGAAACATGAACGTTTTTGTTGAAATGCGAACATTTTTTTAAATATCGAACATTTTTTGAATGCAAACAGATTCAGAATATTTAAACATTTTTAAATTCTGAAAAGAAAAAAAGAAGAAAAGGTAAAAAGAAACATATAAAACGAAACAAGACTAAAATAAAACTAGAAAAAAGAGAAAAGGAAACCGAAAGAAGAGAATAGAAAATAAATAGTAAAACAAAAAACAAAAAAAGAAACAGAAAAACAAAGTTTCTGAAACCTCCTAAAAGGTTCTCGAAACCAGAAAAAAAACGACCGGGAACCAGCTAGGTGATTTCCAAAACAGGAATCCTCGCAACATTCCACGGGCCGGCCCACCCCGAACGCTCGTGGATTTCCTTGTGCGCCCCCTCCCCCCCCCCCAACGAGCGGCAAATAGGGTTTCGCTATTGTTTCTATAGCTACGGCAAACTAATAAACTAGCTTACGACTCAACTTATGTCGTGTGCCAAACTTGCACAGCCAAGCGTCCAAGTGACGAGACATCAGGTCCACAAGTACTCCCTCCATTTCACAATGTAGTGCGTCCATACTTTTCAAAATCTAAGTTTGATCACAAATTTAACCAACGAGACCGATTGCGGCGGAAGTAAAATTTTTATCATTGAATTCTTATTTGAATGAAGTTTTCGATGGTACAATTTTTACTCCCGCCGCAATCGGTCTCATTGGTTAAATTTATGGTCAAACTTAAAGCTCGAAAATCAAGGACGCACTATATTATGAAATGGAGGGAATAGGACTAAACCCTGGAGAAGTAGCACTTTCCTGGTGCGTCGTACTAATAAATATATTAGGAAAACACTAGATATTTTTATGAGCCAACCACGACGCACGACGAGCGGGTAGCTTGCACCTTATGTAGGGTTTCTCCTCTCCCCGTCAGTGCCAGCGCCGATCTACCTCATCTTTTGTGGTTTTAGGATCATGGACATGTAGTGGATCCTGGTCCTTGCCGGCGGAAGGGATTTGTTTTTTGGTGTTGTTTTAAGTTTTGTTAAGATTTGTGTCCTACTCAGAGATGAGAGGCGGATGCATCTCTCTGCAGATGAAATAAGGTCCTTCTCATCTAGCCTTTGTTTCGATGGTGTTTCTAGCATCGTCGGAGGGTGTGTGAAGGTTTGTCTCCAGCGGATTTCATGGGATTCGGTCGGCGTTTGTATTTGGTGGATCCAGGTGGATCCGGTCTTCATTCGTCTGTGTTCGTGTGTCTACACATTGGATACTTTCGATCTACTCTTTTCTTCAGCGGCGGCGGTTGTTGTTCTGGTACGCTGGTCCTATGGGGCCTTAGCACGACGAATTCCCGATTCTGGAATCAGGACATTTGCCGTCTGCCATGGCAGACGGCAAAGGGCAGAAAGCAGAAAACAAAGACCTTTGCCGTCCGCTAGCGGACGGCACAATTTTGGGTCCAGTGAACTCCGGCAAACGGGTCCTTTGCCGTCTGCTTCGGTCAAGCGGACGACAAAGTCTTTGCCGTCCGCTTGCAGACGACAAAGGAACTGGACAACGTACTGCTGACGGCGCCACCGTTAGGCGGCTAACAGACCCCAAGCGTTTGCCGTTTGCCTCCAGCTGGTCTTTGCCGTCTGCCGCGGACGGCAAAGAGGCCGTTGCCGTCTGCCGCGGACGGCAAAGAGGCCGTTGCCGTCTGCCCCCAGCTGGTCTTTGCCGTCTGCCGCAGACGACAAAGAGGCAAAGCGCCCAGCCTGGCAACAGGCTAGCCTTTGCCGTCTGCCTCGAGTCCCTCTTTGCCGTCGGCCGCGGACGGCAAAGAGGCTTCCTAGGTTTGCAGGTGGCCGCCACGTGGCAACTTTGCCGTCCGCGGCAGACGACAAAGGGGTTGTATTGCCACTTTTTATTCTGTGTTTTGTTATATCAAAGCAATTTCAATGCAAATATATGATATATGTATATTTCACATAATAAGGCAAACAATAGTCTCATCCAACACATAATAAACTATATCCAAACATATACCAAATCAAATCTGCAAACCATATCCAACACATATACCATATATGATCATCCAACACATATACCAAATCAAAACATACGCAAGTTCCACCATATTACAATAGTTTCACACTGTTCATCCTACAAAATCAAAACAAAAAAGGAAGGACAAGGACTCCATGAACGCAAGCTTCCGTGAAGTGAATCAAATCTGTAAAATGGGAAATAAGAAAGTTAGAAGAAGAAGAAGAGAAGAAGAAGAAGAAGAAGACTAGAAGAAGAAGAAAAAGAAGAAGAAGAAGAAGGAGAAGAAGAAGAGAAGAAGAAGAAGAAGAAGAAGAAAAAGAACTTCTCCTTCTCCTTCTTCTTATTCTTCTATTCCTTTTTTTCTCCTCTTCCTTGTTTTTCTTCATCTTATTCCTTATTTGTGTCATTTTAGAGCTAACCTATGTAAGCACGCCATTTTTTTGTGCTAACCTAGGAAAAATTAGGTAAGTATAGGTCATTTTTGTGCTAACCTAGGTAATGATGCCATCTTTGAGCCAAATTATGTAAGTATAGGTCATTTGAGAGCTAACTTAGGTAATTATGTCATTTTGGAGAATAATAAGCTAAGTATATGACATTTATGAGGTAACCATGGTTATTATGCCATTTTTGAAACGAATAAGCTAATTATGTCATAAATGGACTAAATAAGCTAATTATGTCATTGTGGAGGATAAGCTAATTGTACTAAGTTTGTCTAAGTGCTATGTTTGTCTTTGTTTGAGAAAATGAGCCAAGTAAGTGGCATATTAGGGATTACCGTCCTCGTCATCACGGACGTGAAACACCAGGGGTGCTCGGGTCATGCGATGCGGCTCGGGAGTTATGCTGTACCAAAGATCATTTGCGTTAGAATGATGACACTGAAATGTTAAGACTAGTAAATAATGAACATTGAAATGAAACTCACCGTTCCAGCCGTGGTAATGACTGGCATCGGCGGAGGGGTCTGGCCATTCTGCGTGTACATAGTCTGCACATTTGGTTTTCACAAGTCAAACATATTGGTTATTAATGAAAAGAACATGTAGTGCAAGATTTGGCTAATATGAAGAAGAACCTTACCACGATGAGGTCGTACATGGCCCAATTAGACGCATCGTTACGTGCCCTCTCCTCCTCCACCAACTTTGTCGTCCTCTCCTCCAGATCCCTCTTCTCCTCCGCCGCCTATCGGGCCTGTTCCGCCAGAAGCGCCTGGGTTTTCTCTCTCTCTTTCTGCAGAGCAGCCTGCAACACAAATCGTCGTTAGCATTGTAATCATCTTTTTTCGCACACATTGTAATGGAGGAAAGATATCTAAGTCCGTATGACTAACCTCGATGGCAAGCTCGATTGGCCGTGGACGAGGCGACATCACAGGACAGGAGCTCGTTTGGCGCGCCTTAATCTCCCGAAGAGTGCTCGAAGACCCTATATCTCCATCTCCAATGGCTATCGAGCCATGGGGCCTCCCATGGCTAGTTATCATCACCAGGTCTGGATCAATAGGATGCTGGCTCGGGTTGAAGTCCTCCCCATTCACCGCCTTCCCCACATCTCTGTACCTCACGAGCTTGTTGTGGGAGGAGATATTGGTGAAGTTCTAGGGATCATCGAGGTCAGACTCAGAGAATGGCTTGACCTTCTTGTATGAGGCAGTATGGGCCATGGCATAGACGTCGTACAACTTTGGCACCTCCGTCTTATTGTGATGAGCCTACAAGAGAGGAACAAAGTATTAATAAAGGGGTCAAGGCTAGCATCAAGAATGAATTGCAGGAATCATGAAGCAAACCACATACCCAGTTGCGCCCGAACTGATATATGTTGGCACTGCCTTGATGGTGTGGCACACCTCCCATTTGGGCACGCCGTGCCTTGGTGTCGTCGCGGAGGACTCGCCATTGGTCAGAGCACCATTCATTCACCAACGCCTCCCAACAATCCATCTTATCCGCACACCATCTCGGGGGCACCTAAGTTAGTAAAGAGAAATTTGAGAGCTACACCTACGAATCAAAGGAAGGAAACTAAGTACAAGGCCTTAAGAATAGGTAATTACCTTCATGTACTGCTCCTTGTCCAGAAACTTTCGGCGGGACGACGACTTGGCCTTCTTAATACGCTGCGAGGCATAGTAGTCTCGAACAGCCTGTACCCGAGCCTCGTGCCGTAAGTTCTGTAGTAGGCGCTTGCACTCCTGATCGATAAGCTTTGCCGCGACCTCCTCGTATCCCTCCTCACACCTATAGAAGGTCTGCAATCAAAAGAGATAACACTGATTAGTACAATAACTAGCTATTATTGATTTTTAATTGTGTAAAGGAGAAATTACCCAGAATTCCCTGATCACCATGTCGGCCCTTGTGTGGCACAACACATCGTCGATCATCTCCTCCGGTGGGGCCGGGGCAGCCAAGTAGTGCTCCCATTTCAATCCTAACTCTCGAAGCTGACCCTCACCGGGCAACGTGACAAACCCCGGGAAGTTATTGTTGGGGAACGTCGCATGGGAAACAAAAATTTTCCTACGCACACGCAAACCTATCCATGGTGATGAGCATCTACGAGAGGGAGAGTGGATCTACATACCCTTGTAGATCGCTAAGCGGGAAGCGTTAAGAAACGCGGTTGGTGTAGTCGAAAATCTTCGCGATCCAAATCGCCGAGCGTCCCGCGATCTCATCACGATCCGTCCCGCGATCCAATCACGATCCGTCCCATGAACTCATCACGATCCGTCCCGCGATCTCATCACGATCCGTCTCACGATCTTGATCACGATCTGTCCCGTGAACTCATCACGATCCGTTCCGCGATCTCATCACGAACCGTCTCGCCATCTCGATCACGGTCCTTCCGATCTAGCGCCGAACGGACGACACCTCCGCGTTCATCACACGTGCAGCTTGATGACGATCTCCACCGTCTTGATCCAGCAAGAGGAGGTGGAGAGGAGATAGAGTTCACCGGCAGCGTGACGGCGCTCCGGTGATGGTGGTGGAGTGATTCCGGCAGGGCTTCGCCTAAGCGCTGCGGAAAACCGATCTAGATGAGAAACTGTGCACCGGTGAAACGGGTAGCACGTGGCCGGAAATTCTGTCCAAAAACCACCCAATCCACTAGTATATATAGGAGGAGAGGAGAGGAGAGGCAGCCAAGGCCTTTGGGTCGGCCGAAATAGGAGGTGGGAGCAATCCTACTTCACCTCCAATCCTAGTTGGAGTAGGATTGCCTCCTATTGGCTGATTTTCCACTTTTTGCTTTAGGAATTTCTCTCCTGCGCCATGGGCCTTTGTGGCTGTTTTCCCAGCCCAATAAGGGCTGATTATTATTCTCCCACAGCCCATGGACCTCTTGGGGTCGAAATACCCCTCCCGGAGGCCTCCCGGTACACTACCGGCACTCTCGGTACACTACCGGCACTCCCGGTACACTACCGATGAGCCCGAAACTTTTCTGGAAACCAAACTGGGACTTCCTATATATGAATCTTTACCTCCGGACCATTTCGGAGCTCCTCGTGACGTCCGGGATATCATCCGGGACTCCGAACAAACTCCGGTCACCACCATACATAACTCTACACTACCGAAACGTCACCGAACCTTAAGTGTGCAGACCCTGCGGGTTCGAGAACTATGTAGACATGACCGAGACACCTCTATGGTCAATAACCAATGGCGGGACCTAGACGTCCACATTGGTTCCTACATATTCTACGAAGATCTTTATCAGTCGAACCTCTATGTCAAGGATTCAGTTAATCCCGTATAACGTTCCCTTTGTTCTTCGGTATGTTACTTGCCCGAGATTCGATCATCGGTATCTCCATACCTAGTTCAACCTCGTTACCGGCAAGTCTCTTTACTCGTTCTGTAATACAAGATCCCGCAACTAACAATTAGTCACATTGCTTGCAAGGCTTATTGTGATGTTGCATTACCGAGTGGGCCCCGAGATACCTCTCCGTCACACGGAGTAACAAATCCCAGTCTCGATCCACGCCAACTCAACAGACACCATCGAAGATACCTGTAGAGCACCTTTATAGTCACCCAGTTACGTTGCGACGTTTGATACACACAAGGCACTCCTCCGATATCTGTGAGTTGCATGATCTCATGGTCATAGGAACATATACTTGACATGCAGAAAACAGTAGCAATAAACTGACACGATCATATGCTATGTTTGTAGTTTGGGTCTTATCCATCACATCATTCTCCTAATGATGTGATCCCGTTATCAAATGACATCTCATGTCCATGGCTAGGAAACCTTAACCATCCTTTGATCAACGAGCTAGTCCATTAGAGGCATACTAGGGACATGGTTTTGTCTATGTATCCACACATGCATTTAAGTCTCCGATCAATACAATTATAGCATGGATAATAAACGATTATCATGAACAAGGAAATATGATAATAACTAATTTATTATTGCCTCTAGGGCATATTTCCAACAGTTATGCCGCAAAAGCACACCAAGGATGGAGTTGGGCCTGCGGACATCCTTGGCGTGAATCCAACCCCTGCAGTATGACAAAGACAACGCATTAGATATGTGAATAAACATGAAGGCAAAAGGTTTAAAAAGAGTAAATGCACTCACTTCAGCGACTCGGGCTTAATCAGCCACCTCTGCTCGCGGGTCGCCGGCACGGGCGGGAGCCGTGTACACCCATGCTGGTAGACGGTGCCCTCAACCACCTCGTCCCCGCTATCAGAAAGCTGATCCCCGCCACCATCAGCATGGCCACTCGGCTCCGCTTGATGCAGATCCGGCCAGGCATCCCATCCGGTGGAAGCCTATGGAGTCTCACCGGACGAAGCGTCTGGCCCATGAGTCTCGCGGGACGTAGCATCTGGCACAGGAGTCTCGCGTGTTGAAGCGTCTAGGACAGAAGGATCATTGACCCGAGGCTCGTGGACAGGAGTCCTCATAGCCTCCACCTCAGACAAGTCCACCGTAGCAGTCCTATGCTCGGATGAATCAACTGGGGGTGGCGGCGAGGAAGGTGTAGCAGTCTTCGTACCTCTCCCGCGGCCACCATGTGTAGCTTTAGGAGCTCTCTTCTTCCCACGACCTCCTCTCCCGGTGGGCAACTTCGCCGACGAAGAAGCGCCCTCGGGTGTCCCCATACCTTCGTACAACGCTCTTCGGAGAGATTGGGGTGGAATGGAAGTACCCCTCCCACCACTCGCCGACGAAGAAGGAGCCTCAGATCGCTCTCGACCCGCGCCCACCATCTTTCAACACCTACCATGACAAATAGTAAACAAAATTAGTACACAACATAAAAAAATTGAATACCGACATGAATAATAATATGTATATAATTTAAGTGTATCATCATCATGTATATAATAAAAATTGAATACCGACATGAATAATAATATGTATATATATAATTTGAGTATATCATCATCATGTATACCTGACATGAACTAATAATAATCTTCATCGTCTATATATGCTCCGGGATCAATAAATGCATCATCATCATCACTATCATCAATAAATGCATCGTCATCACTATTGGGAGCAACATGCGGAAGGCCTCCTTTGTGTAATCGGTCAAGCATTGAGAGGTCTTCCGCAGCAGTAACCTCTTCTTCTTCCGTCTCTTCTTGTTCCGGCTCAGGGGTGAAGTCAGATTCATTGTCGCCGTCTACCTCAATGTTTTGGGGTGAAGTAGAGCGGTTCTTGAAACGTTTTTTGGAACGACATGTTTCTTGGAAGAATTCTCCTTCATATGTGTCTGGGTTAATGTGAGGTTCATAATAATATTCATTGAGGGGAGGTGGTCTAAAATGTGGCGGCACATCATAAACGACATCCCAACCATTCAGATTTGGATCAGTTTGGCAGGCCCACGGTAGATAGAAAACTTGGGGGTCGCCTGTTGAGCCGTAATATAGACATCGGGAACATCTAAATGGGTGCTTTGTTTGATTTCGACTAGCCCTATATGTTCATGAGTCCTTCTAGTCTCCTTCGGCTGGAACCAATAACATTTGAATACTATGACGTTTGATGGGTTTTCACCAAAGAATGAAAGTTCATAAATTGCTTCAACTCTTCCATAATACTCGATCCCTCCTTCACCGACAGCGGAGACACAACAATTTGTAGACTTTTGGTCGGCCATAGATAGCTCTTTGCCAAAAGTACGAAAGCGATACCCGTTGATGTCGTATTTGTCAAATGAATGGACCTTATAGTCAAAACCATTAGCGACTTGTCTCAATTCGGAGTCCATAGACTCTGCATTAGCCTACAAGTTTAATACGAAAGGATTGTTGCATTAGCCGCAAACTAGACGAAGAAATGAAATGGTCTAATGGAAATTACCGTTTGTTTGAACCAAGAGATGAAACCGGGATAGCCGCCTCCATGCTTTGCCAGAAGCTCATACTCTTCGATGGAATCCTTTTGGATCACCGCTCCATCCGAGAATTTGGCGACGTATCGACTGTATCACATTTCCGGGAATAAGAGCATTTCAAAGGAATTAGAAGTTGCGAAACAATGTACCGAGAACTTACTCGATGTACGGCCGCACTTCTGTTAGGTTGTTAAAGATATACAACGAAATGGTCCGCCATTCTTCGACATCCAACGCTATTGCTTTCGAAGCACCGGCTGGTGTGAGCTTCCCTTTGTATAGGCTGAGGTTGGATCGACCTTTTTCATGGTCGCCGTCATTGTACCGAGGCTTCGGATTATGCAAATGATGATTCTTGGCTTTGTAGTGTGCTGTCACGAAGTTTGCCGCCTCCTCAGTAATGAATGCCTCAACCATCGATGCTTCAATTCTATGTTTATTTTTACATTTTGCTCGAAGTGTCTTCTGCATCCTCTCAGTTGCGAAGCACCAACGATTTTGCACGGGCCCCCCCAATCTTGCCTCGGTCAGGAGATGCAAAATCAAATGTTGCATTGGATTAAAGAATCCCGGTGGAAAGATCTTTTCTAACTTGCAGATCGACTCCGGCGCCAACTCTTCCAGTTCGTCTAGCACGTCAGGCGATAGTTCTTTCGCACAAAGAGCACGGAAGAAATAGCTCAGCTCTGCCAGTACTAGCCATTCATCCTTAGGGATAAAGCCACGCAACATCACCGGTATTACCCGCTCAAGCCATATGTGCCAATCATGACTCTTGAGACCAAATATTTTTAATTTGTCAAGACTTGCTCCCCTCTTTAGATTTGTTGCATACCCATCGGGGAACATCAACTGCATTTTCACCCACAAGATCATTTCCCTCATAGCTGGCCTTCCAAGATTGAACCATGCCTTTGGCTTCCTCCAGTTCTTTTTTTCCTTTCGGTTGTCGCATGTTTTGTGACGGTCTATCACACAGAGCCTCCTGATCGACTCTAGCCTTTGGATTATCCTTTGACTTCCCCTCTATGCCGAACAATGTACCAAAAAGGGCCTCGGCGATATTCTTTTTAGTGTGCATCACGTCGATGTTGTGTGGGCAAAGGAGGTCTTTAAAGTAAGGCAAATCCCACAAGCATATATTGTGAGTCCAGGCGTGTTTCGAATTATACCCTTTGAAATACCCTGGACGATCTGGATCCGGCTTGAGAGCATTTATCTGATCCAGGGTCTGTTGGCCTGTCAATGCAGGTGGTGCAGAGTTTTTGACAATTCTACCTTTCATGAAATTCTTCTTGTCTTTTCTGAACTTATGGCAAGGATCCAGGAACTGTCTATGCAAGTCGAAGCAAGAATACTTGTGACCCGCCTGCAGCCAACGGAACTCAAGAGCTGCCTTGCATGTGGGGCACAGGAACCTTCCATGCACACACCAGCCAATGAATAGCGCATACGCCGACAAGTCATGCGACGAGTACATATACCACACATGCATTTTGAAGTTTTTTTTTGTAGCGGCGTCATATGTCTTGATCCCATTACCCCAAGCTTCTTGCAATTCATCCTTAAGCGGCTGCATGTACACATTCGTATTCTTCCCCGGATAGTTGGGCCCTAGAATTATCAACGTCAAGAAAATGTTCTTTCTTTTCATAATCTCTCCGGGGGGAAGATTGAGTGGAATGACAAATATAGGCCAGCAACTGTATTGGGTCGCCGTCATACCAAACACATTGAATCCATCCGTGCTGATGGCGACTCGAGGATGCCTTGGATCTGCCGCTTTATCCTTATGTAATGCATCAAAGTGCTTCCACGCAAAAGCGTCTGAAGTGTGTCCCAACATCGGATTCCCATCTGCATCCAGTTCAGTTCTTTTGCCCAATTTATGCCACGTCATCTGTCTGGCCGTCTCTTCGACCATGAAAAGACGTTGAAGTCTTGGTATGATTGACATATACCGAAGAACATTAACTGGGATTTTGGTCTGACTCTTCTCACCCATACCGTTGTCTACCAAAACATACCTGGAAGACTTGCAAATGGAACAATAGTTGAAGCCCGCATACTCAAGCCTAAATAAGGCACATCCATTCTCATAGGCATCTATCTTCTCATAGGGCATCTTAAGCGTACGTAGGATTTTGTCCCACTGGTATAGGTTTGCTGGCAATACATGGCCTTTGGGTAGAAAGCGTCCAAATATCGTCATCATCGCGTCGTAGCATTCTCTGCCTAGGTTGAACTGAGCCTTCAGAGACATTACTTGCGCGATGGCATCCAACTGACAAAGCTCAGTGTGCTCGTGGAGAGGACATTTTGAAGACTCCAACATTTCATAGAAGGCCTTTGCAGATTCCTCCATCTCATCATCCGAATCCCGAGCATCATCAAAGTCTTGCATCATGTCTTCGATCCCGGTACCATGCTCGTCGGTGCGACGACGAACAACCTCAGCTCTGGCACGTTGGGCACACTCACCATGATATCTCCACACCGTATAATCAGGCGTAAAACTCACTTCTGCAAGTGTTTACCCATTTCATCCCATGTCCACTTTTTATGGTTGTCGCACCGGACATAGGGGGACCAGGTTATTTCCTGCCCATTTGCAAATGCGGCGCTCAGAAACCCCTTGGTTTTTCTTAACCATTCAATGGTCATTTCTTTCTGACTAGGGTGACCGGTGTACATCCAAGCACGATCACTCATCTTGCCTATCTACTAAACACACAAGGTATATATATATAATTCATCATCTATATTCATCCGTTAATCAAGTTTTGTCAGTTTTATTACGTCCATGCAACCTACACGCTAATAGGTAGAGATAGGTCCTAATCCCACCCGAGTATGTGTAGATTGGGTTTGTTTTCCCATGCTCTGCTCCGGATCCGACGCAGAATTTCAGCAGCACCTCCCCGCTGTTCTCCTCATACACGTCTCGGCAATAAGCAGAGAGGATGTGTACTCGGAGAACAACAGGGAGGCACTGACGAAATTCCGCATCGGATCCGGAGAAAAGCATAAGGGAAAATGAACCCAATCTACACATACTCGGGCTGTCCATGGATAACGTTGGACAATTCGAAAGGATGGCGGTTATAAATATGCAAAGACATGCATATTTATAGATGCCGCCCTTTCGAATGGGAGACGCATACTGGTCACGCATACTGATGATTGAAGACACCTATAGCTAGCAAGTTTCATCAGCACGAAGACCGGAACCGAGCAAATTAAGGGGGCCAGGGGAGGAGATGTCATTTGTGCTCACGCACGAACGCAGTAGGGGAGCTCGTCCAACGCACGGGGAGGTCGTCGAACAACTGCACATTAAAATTCACCCGACCAACACAAATATGATGTTTTTTATAACAAAATCAGAAAATATGTGACCTAACTCATAATTTACAAAACTATGACCTCCTTGGCTTCTGGAAGGCCGAGAGCAGCTTTTCGGTCAATAGGAGGTAGGATAGGTGTCGGGGGTCGGGGGTCAGTGACCTCGGGAGTCAGTGGCGTCGGGGGTCAGTGGCGTCGGGAGTCAGTGGCGTCAAGGGTCAGTGGCGTCGGGGGTAGGGGGTCGGTGGTCGGTGGTGTCGGTGGTCGGGGGTCGGTGGCATCGGTGGTCGGGGGTCGATGGCATCGGGGGTCGGGGGTCGGTGGCGTCGGGGGTCGGGGGTTAGGGGTCGGGGGTCGGTGGCGTCGGGGGTAGGGGTTAGTGGCGTCGGGGGTCGGTGGCGTTGGGGGTCGATGGCGTCGAGGGTCGGGGGTCCATAGCGTCGGAGTTCAATGGGGTCAGTGTCGAGCCATTTCCTTTTTTCCTTCTTCTTATTCTTCTCCTCCTCCTCCTCCTCTCTTCTTCTTCTTCTTTTCCTTTTTTCCTTGTTCTACTTATTCTTCTTCTTCTACTTCTTCTTCTTTTGTTCTACTAAACAGGTATCTAACCTAAGACTAAAACTAAACTAAACTAAAACAAAACCTAAACTAAACTAAAACTAAACCTATACTAAAACTAAACCTAAACCACAACAAAACTAAAACCTAAAACTAAACAGAAACAAAACGAAAGGAGACAGGGAGGCGGTCACCTGCGGTGGAGGGCTCACCTTGGATCAGGGATGGCGCGGCCTGGCTCCGGCGGCCACGATGGTGGAGGAGGGCCGCGGGGAGGGGGGCGGGCGGGTGCCATGGCATGGCTCCGGCGGTAGTGGAGGAGGGCCGCGGGGAGGGGGCGATGCCGTGGTGGTGGAGGTGGGCCGCGGGGAGGGGGGCGGGCAGCGCCGCGGCCTGGCTCCGGCGGTGGTGGAGGAGGGCGGCGGGAAGGGGCGGTGGTGGAGGAGGGCCGCGAGGAGGGGGCGGTACCGCAGCCTGGCCCTGCTGCGAGGTGGTCGGGGGGGGGGGGGGGGCGACGGCGATGTTGGGCGCGCGACATCGGGAGGGCGGGGCGGCGGCGGTAAGAGGGAGAGAGAGGGGCACGGGGTGTGTGTGGGGGTGAGAGAGAGAGAGAGAGGCGCGGGGCCGAAAATTAAAACCCTTTCTTTGCCGTCTGCTGGCAGACAGCAAAGAGGGTGAATGTTAGCCGCGCCATGCCGTGACACTGCGGGCCCACACTCAGCTCGTTGCCGTCTGCTGGCAGATGGCAAAGAAATCTTTGCCGTCTGCCAGCAGACGGCAAAGAGGGTGAATGTTAGCCGCGCCATGCCGTGACACTGCGGGCCCACACTCAGCTCGTTGCCGTCTGCTGGCAGATGGCAAAGAAATCTTTGCCGTCTGCCAGCAGACGGCAGAGAGGTGGCAGACGACAAAGGGTTTGACCTAGCCAGTGCCGTGCCCCGTGGGGCCCACTGTGTTCTTTGAGTCTTTGCCATCAGCTGCTTCTTTGCCGTTTGCTTTGGAAAGACAGACGGCAAACCGCCTCTTTGCCATCAGCTGGCAAACGGCAAAGAGCTGGCAGACGGCAAAATTCCTGATTCCAGTAGTGATTGTCTATCGCTTTGGTGTTTGTAGTCATCGCTAGGTGGTATATAAACCTGGATGTATTTTATACTTCTGGTGTTCTTTGTACTATCTTAACAGTTGATAAATAGATTAAAAGTCTTTCTTGAAAAAAAGAAGTAGCACTTTCCCCAAAAAAGACATGCAAGATGTAGCACATACACAACTGCATACAAAGGCAGCATGAACATGCTCATAAACCTTAGTGTGCATCTCCCTACCGCAACAGGCACCATCCATATATTTCCGTGTTGTTGTTGTTGTTTTGAAAGAAAGGGGTCACCCCCTGCCCCATTTTATTGATGAAGCAAAACAAGAGACAACCTAAAATGTTTTCGACCTACAAAGGCCACAACCAACTGACAAACTAAGATGACCAGGAACTAAAACTACCAAGCAACAGAAATATAAATGTGACTTTATTACAGGTCCCTGAATTTTATTACAACTCATTTTTAGCAACAGACGGTCAGGTTGCAGGATGATCACATGTTCATCTCCAGGTGATCTGTAGGAGCTCATTTCGATGCTTGCCTAGCAATACGATGTAGCATCAAAGGATCTCCATGAGTGTGTCGTCACAAAGAGCCTTTTAGATTTGTAAAACCCCTCTTAACTTGGCAAGAGCGCAGCCCAGTCCTCTCCATGTTCGTCCCTGAAAACAGAATTCATTCCTCAATCTTCATACGCTCCATACGGAAGCAGCAACCACCAAGTTAAGTATAGGTTTACTTCTATGAGCACACCAAATAGCATAGACATCGTTAAAATAAGAGATAATCCGAATCTTAAAAAATTCAGAAACCAAGGAGAAAATACATCTAGAATTAACACAGTCAAAGAAAAGATGTTGAACAGACTCTTTCTCACTACAAAACAAGCATGACAAGTCATCCACTTGTCTTCTCTTTGCTAAGTTATCTCTGGCTAAAGTTCTATTGTAAACACAAAGCCATAGGAAGACATGAATGTTTTGTGGGCACTTCACTTTCCAAAGTGAATCATCAATGGAGGAGGCAACATCCGCAAAATTAATGCTTTTATAGAAGGATTTAACAGAGTAAACCTTGTTTGCCTCTAAACCCCACACCGGGATATCATGTGTTTCAGACAAAGGGAATTTTATTAAGTGTTCAATAAGTTGCATTCATACCAACATCCATCTTTGATCCACACTGTGTCTGAAAGAGATTTTAAGGGTATTCCCATCCCACACTTGAGAAACTGAACATTTTGTTTGATTGCAAATCTCAAACATCTCCTAGAACTTAGTTTTTAGGGAACAATCCCCAGTCCACGTGTCATGCCAGAAACTAATGTGTTCCCCTCTACCAATCTTCCATGTATAAAAGGTTTTGGAAGCATTGAGGGCCCAAGTCACACTCTTCCAAAAGGGAGAGCTACATTGTTGCTTGGACCATAGGATGTTTGGGGATTGCACATTATATTTATATGTAACTAGTTTTTTTTCCAATCACTATCATTATTATTAAAAAGTGTTAGTGGATGTAGTGCCCCTTAGTGATTTTGGTGTATTGAAGACTTATAGGTTAAGGAACTAATGTGTTTGTGAGTATACACATGTTCTACAAGTCGATGAGGAGTTTGATATATTCGGAGATTATCGACCCCTAAAAATGAATGTCTTCAGCTGAAGACTTTGGTATTCCCTAAAGACTTTGAAGTTGAAGAACTCGGTGTGACCTTGAAGATATTAACGAGGACTATGAAGCATGAAGACTTTTATTTTCATAGTTTAATTTCCTTTCTTTGAGTCATAGGAAACACCGTATCGCTAAAGGGGCCCGAGGTTATACTAAGGAAAAATTTCCAACTGATGCTCAACTCAAAAACCTCAACCTACCCAATCCTTCGAGTGAAGCCTTTGGAAATCTCTTATAGTTCAGTCAAGTTCTTCAATGACAGAGACGAAGTTCTTCCGGTCTCTGAGGAAATTGGTCTGACTGATGAGTTAGGATTTCGCTAGTGCCAATTGCCTACAGTGAGGAATATGATAAGACCTAAGGAATTTGACAGTTCAAATTCCGACTATTGATGTACTTGCGCCAGCTATCCAGATATTTTATCCACCTAAGGGGCATATCATTGGGGGGGAATTTATGTCTTATCATGTTGGGTTGCACCTTGGATATAAATAGCCGCCCCCACAACCACTAGATGGTTGGCTGCTCCGAGAGAAAACTTGACACTTGTCATTTTTGAACAACCCATCCTCCGAGGACTTTGAGAAAAAATCATCAGTGAGGAAAAAACCCAAAACCAAACCACCAAACCCAAAGTGATTGATCATCACTTAAGATATTGTTCCTGTGTTGAACCGACACTTGTTACCTTTGAAGACTCTATATCTTCCAGACGGTCAGGCATCATGGTCTAGAGCATCCAGCAGTCAATTCTGGATCATCAGGTGACTGAGTTTGTGAGGGTTTCGGAAGTCTGCCCTGAAGACTTACCACGAATGTTGGGCGAGGTCTGTGTGACCTTAGCTCAAGGAGAATACGGTAAGGACTGTGTGTTCTTGGACTATGTCCTTTGGTTTAAATACCAAGCTGCTCAAACCAGACGTACAACTGTCATAGCAGTTGGAACTGTGTCATCAAATCATTGTCTTCACCGAGCTACCTGGTTCCATTTCCTCAACCGTTCTATTTCCCCGAATACTTGTTGATGAAATTGATCATTATTGTTTGAAGAATTTGACTGAAGACTTTCTCAATTTCCTCATCTCAAATTCTTCAGTCACTTTGTTCTTCATCTGCTTATCCTGTATCACGCTACTTGTATTATGTACATGTTCTATTTCATCATGATGACTATGCTACTGCTCTATCATGCATGCACTTGAGTACTTATTCCGCTGCTAGTAGTTCATCACATTTCAAATTCCTCAAGTTGAAATTCTTCGGTGAAGAATTTGTAAAAATCGCCTATTCACCCCCTCTAGTTGATATAACATACTTTAAATTGGTATCAAAGCAAGTTACTCCCTTGTTGTTTGTGATTTTAGTTTAACTGCATGGAGTTTTAGTTATGTCGGCTGCAGGTATGTTCAAGGTTTCTGCAGGGTGTCCTACCTTCAATGGGACGTGACGTACTACCCATACTGGAAGAACAAGATGCGTATGCATCTTGAGGCAATTGACAACAATCTCTAGTATGTTGTGGAAAATGATGTTCCCTCTGTCACTCCCACGATCAATGTTGCTGATGTGAAGAGATTCAAGCAACTCGACTCTCAAGCAAAGAATATCATCTGTGGCCATCTGGGTCAGTATGGCAGAGTGAGTGCTTTGGAGTCTGCGAAGCTTATCTGGGATAAGCTGTCCAAAGTGAATGAAGGTGTTTCAACTCAACGTGACTCCCGTGTTGGTGTTCTTCGCAATCTCTTCAACCGCTTGAAAAGACTCAACAATGAAAATTTTCAACAAACTTTTGATCATCTCACTGATATCTCCAACGATCTTCAAGCACTTGGTGCCACTGACATCACTGACCATGAGTTGGTGAATAAACTGCTGAGATCTCTTGATTACTCATTCGATACACTAGCTTTGATTATTCAAGAGCATGAAGACTACAAGTCACTTGATCCTGCTGATATACTTGAGAGACTAAATACTCATGAATTCCAACAAGCTGAGAAGAGAGACCTCTACTGGCCAAGCTATGGAAGATCTCGTGCATTGAAGTCTAAGGCAATTTCCTCATCCGAAGGCAAAGAATTTGATAGTAGCCTTGGTGATCCTGAAGAAATGAGTCAGGAGCTGCTAATGCTTGTGAGGAAATTCCAAAAGTTCTCAAGGAGAGGTTGGTTTGGAAAGTCATCAAGAAGTGGCATGGAGAACTCAAAATCTTCGTTAAGAGACTACAAGAAGAGAACTTGTCACAAATGAAGAAGTCTGGTCACTATATCTCTGATTGTCATTTCCCGGAAAAAGAATTAGAGAAGAAGAAATACAAGGATGATAGTTCTGATGACTCGAAGAAAAAGAAGAAATCTTCAAAGTCCTCAAAGTCCTTATCTTCAAAGTCCTCATCGCACAAGACGAATAACTTCAAAAAGGCTCGGGCATTCATTGACAAGGAAATGGATTCTAAATAAGAATCTCAAGAATATGAGGAAGAGGAAGAATCTGAGAAGGAGTCAGACTCTGGTGTGGCGAGCCTAGCTCTTGCTACTGCTTTCGTCAGCAAGTCCAGCTTCAACAATAAATAAAATGAAAACTCGAACAACTCTGACGTCAACAACGATGAATATGCTCCCACCTATTGCTTCATGGCAAAAGGTGCCAAGGTACTCAAACGCCATTCCTCCTCTGAATCAAGTGAAGGTGAATCTGATGAATATGTGAAACCTAGCCATTCCTAACTTTCTAATATTGCCACTAAGCAACAAAGTGCTCTTGAAAAGCTTCAGAAACTTCTAGACAAAAGCGATGATCTGTTGAATGAGGAAATGGATCGAACTCAAACTCTGACTGATGACCTCAAAAGTCTGCAGTCAAAGTATGGTAACCTTCAAAGTCATCATAATGCTCTCTTAGTCGATCATGAGAAGCTTTCTTATGAATTTCTTCAAAGAAAGCAAGATCTTGAGAAAATAAGAGTGTCTCATGAGGATCTTAAAAGGGAAAACGATTCCTTACTTGCTCAACAGATCAGTACCACTCAGGAAGATTTTGTTCCGCCATGTTTGAAATGCATCGAACCTGGAACTTCTAATTCTTCACCTGAATGTTCACATGCTTTTGTTGCTGCAAATTATTCAACTATCTTCGTGGTCACAAATTCCTTATCTGAGGATACGACAAGTATCACTGACGAAAATGCAGGGTTGAAGGAATTGTATGTGACAGGCATATACAAAAGTCTCAAAGGGCATCAAACCGTTTGTGATCTGCTCAAAAAGTAGATTCTGAATAGGAACCTTAGGAAAGAGGGTAATGCATTTGAGAGGAAAATCTATGATGATGGATCCTACTAGAAACCTGAGCAATATCCCAAAACCTCATGGGTTGCTTCAAAAGGACCTCATGTAGATCCATCCACTTTATCTGGCTTTACTTGTGAAACTTCATATTCCTCTGATGAGACATTTGACTCCAACTATAAATTGTTCAAAAATCAGAATGGTGAAGTATTTGCCAAATATGTTGGAACTAACTGCAGGAATGGTTCCCCTATGAGGAAAATCTGGGTTCCCAAGAGCTGCTTGAAAAGTCTTCAGGTGAATGTCCTCATGACACCACCCATGAAGAAAAGGGACCCTAGATCAAATTCCTCATATGGACCAAAGTCTTCACTTGGACCAAATTTCTCAAATGTTCAAAAGTCATATCATTCTCGTACTAATGCATTTGTTTTGTAGGAAAAATCCAAGAGTCCTGAATATGTGCATTATTCTTCAAATCATTATGTTCATAAGTCCTCAAAGAATTTCTTTGCTTATTCATATGAGTACTCTAACCCCTCTCCTGCGAAACGAAGTGCAGTAGCTTCAATGCCACCCTTCTCATATGGATCTCACAGAATGATGAACTCTTTGCCACCCCTCCAGATGTGGGTGGTGAAGAAATTGAACTAATCTCTTATGCAGGGTCAGGTCTCCAAGACGAACATGAACGTTTGATGAATTTGCTGGAGACCAGAGGAAATGCTTGAAAGGATGCAAGCTAAACATACAGAAATGAATTCTTCATTTATCGCGTCCTCACACCACTTTACTTACTATATTGTGTGATAAAATTATGTCTGATGAATTTGATGTCATATTCTTCACACTGAAGCATATGAGTTCATAAGTTGTACTAATTCATCTACAGGATGAACGCCTAAAGCTACTGAGTGGGTCCTCGACATTGGATGCACAAACCACATGACTGGTGACAAGAATCTATTGATGAGCATACCACTAGCTCCATCTCATCTGAAGCATATCACTTACGCCGACAAAGGAAAAAGCAAGGTATTGGGCATGGTAAGGTTGCTATCTCAAAGGACCGGCACATGGATAAGGTGATGCTTGTCGAATCCCTCGGGTTCAACCTCATGTCTATCTCAATGCTTTGTGATCTTGATATGGTTTTCATCTTTGGAAAATATCGTTTTGTTGTTGTCATGGAATCTAACAAATCCAAAGTCTTTGAAGGATTTAGGAGAGGAGACTTGTATATTGTTGATTTCTCTACAGGTCCTCAGCTTGCCACGTGCCTACTTCCAAAAGCTTCATAAGGTTGGGTGTGGCATCGATGACTTGGACAGCTTGGCATGAGGAATTTGCACACGCTTGTGAAGAAAAAGCATGTCAAATTCCTCAAGGATCATCTCTATGGTGCTTGTGAGTCTAGAAACATGACCAGATCGAAGCATCCCTCGAAGACTATCGTGACCACTACTCGACCCTTTGAATTGCTTCACATGGACCTCTTTGGCCCCACTCATTATGCCACACTAACAAATACTTCATGTTTGTATGGTTTTTTATTGATGATGACTACTCTCGTTACACTTGGGTGCATATTATTCTGTACAAGTCTGAGGTGCAGGATGTCTTCAGATGATTTGCTTCAAGGGCCTCAATGAACTTCAGCGTCAAGATCAAGCACATCAGGGGTGACAATGGGACTGAGTTCAAGAACACTGGTCTTGAGGAATATCTTGATGAACTTGGTATTACTCATGAGCTATCTGCCCCATATAATCCTTAGCAGAATGGCGTCGTGGAGCGCAAGAACAGGACTCTTGTTGATATGGCTTGCACTATGCTTGATGAATACAAAACTCCTCGTTGCTTCTAGCGTGAGGCAATCAATATTGCTTGCCACATCATCAACGGGGTATATCTTCACAAATTCTTCAAGAAGACTTCATATGAACTCATCACTGACAAGAAACCCAATGTGATTTATTTCAAAGTCTTCGGTGCCAAATGTTGGATTAGAGATCCTCATCACAGTTATAAATTTGCACCGAAAGCACATGAAGGTTTTATGCTTGGTTACGGAAAGGACTCGCACACCTACAGAGTCTTCAACACCTACCACAACAAGGTTGTTGAAACTGTAGATGTGCGGTTCGATGAAACTAACGACTCGCAAAAAGAGCACCTGCCTTCTGTGCTAGATGAAATGTCTCCTAAGGAACCCATTAAGTTGAAGGATACTGAAGACATCATACCCACCGAAGAACCTCAACCAAATGAGGAAGTCATCCCAATTAATGAAGACATTCATGCTGATACACCTAAGAAAAATGGTGCTAGAGAAAATCCTCAGCCCCGTCAACCTGCTCATCCAAGAGTGGCAAATGAAGTGCAGATTGACAAAATCCTCGACGACATCGATGCACCAGGTCCCCTCACTCGCTCAAAAGCTTCACATTTGTCTAACTTTTGTGGGCACTTTGCTTTTGTCTCTAGCATAGAGCCCACCAAAGTTGATGAAGCGTTTATGGAGCCCGAGTGGATTCATGCTATGCAAGAGGAATTGCATCAATTCAAGCTCAACAACATGTGGGAACGTGTCAAGTGTCCAGATCCTCGCAAGCATAACATCATAGGTACTAGGTGGATCTACCGGGACAAGCAAGACAAAAACAGCCTAGTGGTGAGGAATAAGGCTCACCTTGAAGCTCAGGGCTACACACAGGTTGAGGGAATTGACTTTGATGAAACTTTTGCACTTGTTGCTAGACTTGAAGCTATTTGCATACTACTTGCTTATGCTAACCATCATGATATCATCTTATATCAAATGGATGTGAAAAGTGCATTCCTCAATGGTAAGCTTGAGGAAGAAGTATATGTTTATGCTAACCATCATGATATCACCCTTAGGTTTTGAAGACCCTAAGCATCCTGACAAAGTCTTCAGACTCAACAAGGCCCTCTATGGCCTCAAGCAGGCCCCTCGGGCGTGGTATGACACTCTCAAGGAATTCCTCATGAAGATAGGCTTCAAACCCGGTTCACTCGACCCAACTCTTTTCACAAAATCCTATGACAATGAATTATTCGTGTGCCAAATATACGTAGATGACATTATCTTTGGTTGTACTGACAAAGTTATAGTGACGAATTTTTTATATGATGAGTAAAGAATATCATATATCTATGATGGGGGAGTTGAAATTCTTCTTAGGTCTTCAAATTCATCAGCAACACAATGGCATATTCATATCTCAAGAGAAATACATCAAGGATGACCTGAAGAAATTCGACATGAAAGACTCCAAAGGCGCCAAGACACCAATGCCTTCAAAAGGCCACCTCTACACTGACGAAAATGGTACAAATTTCGATGAGAAGGTATATCGCTCTATGATTGACTCTTTATTGTATCTATGTGCATCTAGGCAATTATGACAAGTCTAATGCACCCTACACATGCTGATCAACAAATATGACAGCAAAAAGTAAGACAAGCATATGTAAGAGGGTAGAGAGGATAAGATCAAACGCAGTTGTGGGCACGAAGATTTTTCCCGTAGTTCCAATAGGTGGCGCTATCGTACATCCACGTTTATGGAGTCTTCAACCCACAGAGGATAGCGGTCGTGAGAGTCCACGGAGGGCTCCATCCATAAGGGTCCATGACGTAGCAACCTTGACTATTCCATAACGGCTTCCGTCAACGAAGTACTAGCCTCACTATGGGTAGATCTTCACGAAGTAGGCGATCTCCTTGACCGTACAAACTTCTTGGTTCAAATCCACAACACGGAGTAGGAGGCTCCCAAGCAACACCTAACCAATCTAGGAGGCACCACCCTCCAAAAGGTAATAGGCTTGATAATGGTGATGAACTCCTTGCTCTTGTGCTTCAATATGATAGACTTGTCAACACTAAATCACTCTCTCACAGATTTGGCTTGGTAGAAGAGATTGATTCAGTGTAAAGCAACTTGGGGAGGCTAGAAATCAAGATCCATATGGTTGGAGTGGATGATCTTGATCCCAACACAAGGGTAGGTGGTTCTCTCTCAGAAATTTGGCAGTCAACTTGGTTCTACTACAAGACGTAGCATCACCCAATATGTCGACTGGACTTCCCCCTTTATACCTGACCGCCCCGCTATTCCCAAATCTCCGAGGGTGACCGAAGAGGAGCATGTCCAAGTGGGTATCTTAGTTGAAGCGGTGGTGCAACTGATCTGAGGCGGAGTGACAAGAATGGATTTGCTGGAGACGTTCCTCGGTCGACGCATTCAGCCGCTCCAAGCCAGAGACCACACCATGTGGCACTACGCGGGCCCAGAGGACACGACCAGGACGCATCCAGAGGAGGTTCCACAGAAAACTGTCGAGCAGTGGCTTCGTAGCATCACTGGATCTTGCGACAATCCTCTGGGAGCCAAGAGGGTCCGACCTTACTCGGCCGAAAACCCGCCGAAAAATCTGGTGAGTTGTGTGGTGTCGACTGATGTTGTACTCTCGAGTGATACTTTGACTTATAAACTGACTTACTCCCTTGAATCATGCATGAGTGGACGAACATGCACTCGCCCGTTCCCAACGGGAACCATGTGGAAGATGGCATGGTGAGCGAGGGCGGTAGCATGGACGACGACGGTCTTTCTGACACCGAGGACTAATACGAAGACTCCGGCAAAGAGGAAGAGGTCGAGTCGCCTCCCTGGCACGAAGGTCGCACCAAGGCCCGCCAGGATACGGCAACTATTGAGGACAGGGCTCCGGGCCCTAGTGAGAAGAACCCAAAACGGAGCCGCCCTTCGACCGTTGAGTCGAGTGAAAGACTGGCCAAGCAGCCCAAGCAAGCCATCACCAAGCCTCGCAAAGCTCTGCCTCACATGAGGGTGGCCGTACCTGTCGTCTCCATGTAAGTGTTTATTTCCGAATTTTTTCTGTTGACTGAAGTCTGCAGTTGTATCTGACCGAATGCCACTCAATCCGTCAGAGCTGCTACATCTGTGACCTCGCCTCAACGGGATGGAGGGGAAGCGATGGATGTTGACACTGCTAATGCTGCCACTTCTCATAGAGGTAAGGAAGTTGTTGGTTCGTCCGGATGGTACTCGACACATGTAGATGTTAACACTGTTGGTTGTCATTGTAGAGGTCATTCAAGTGGAGGACGACGAGGAGCAACTGAACACTTCGCGCACTCGTACCCGGAGGGCATCATCGGTGCAAGTGCTTCAGCGCTTGACTTCAGAGTCTTCCCAGGGGAGAGGTGGCTCGACACAACCCAGGGCTGAACCCGCAACACCTCTGTCGCATGCTCCTCCAGCCGTCTCGACCATTGTGACATCGACTCAAACTGGACCCCCTCAGACTGCTTCAGCTGCCACAGCGATCATGCTGACCCCACCTGTGACGGCCTTCTCTCTGCATCGCACCCCAGAAGATCAGACCGGAGTTGCGAAGGAAACCATGATTCAGGCGGAGCAGCTCATGCTGAGAACCAAGGAAGCATTCGAGGGCAGCAAACTAGCTTTTGATGTCAGCGCAACCCTCCGTACCAATGTCTGAGTAAGTTTGATTGTAAGTCCATTGTCGATTGAATTCCTCTCTTCTCTTGGCTGTTGTACACCCACTGGGTGATTGCTGTAGAATGTTTAAATTTTCTCCACTAGAATAGTCCGGATCGTAGTCGAGTAGGACTGGGATTGATAGTACGCGTGGTACTAGGGTCACTTGACATGTCGAGTGTATTTTCTGACAAGTTGCTCGACGGATCGAGAGTTAACCGTCTCAGTGGGGGCGCTCTTAGCGCACCCACTAGATGTAGTCCCCGAGACCGCCGTCGAGTGCTTGCATCGGCAGGGGTCTTAGAGTCTATTGTATACAGGATACACTTCGTCTTTAATCACACCACTCCATAGCTACCTTGCAGGTTTCATGGATATTATTGGCAAACCATGATATGACGATGCATGAGGATAGACTGCACTTCATAGGGTAGGGAGGTGCGTCATTCGACGGGTCGAGTGTCGTGACAGGGCTGACCTTGTCGAGTGTATATTTTTTCTGACGAGTTACTCAATGGATCGAGAGTTAACCATCTCAGTGGGGGCACTCTTAGCGCACCCACTGGGTGTAGTACCCGAGACCACTGTCGAGTGCTTGCATCGGTAGGGGTCTTAATAGAGACAACTTTTGAATTTGTTTATGGCGCGTAGAGCGCCAGAGCCACTCGACATGTCGAGTGGACTTTTTGCTTTAATTCTTCTAAGATGGTCATTCACCGGCGTTCGATACCCAGTCGACTGTTCCAAGCGTCACCCGCCAATTGAATTCCTGTCTTGTGTTGATTCCAGAGGGCTTGTGAGATTGGGGCGGAGTACAAGGACGTGGAGGATGAAAGGAACCGGTTGCAGGTGGATCTGGCGGTCGCCAACAACGCTCTAGAGCGAGCGCGTGCTGAGATGAAGACTTTGGGAGGTAATTACTGCTGATTTTCTGCATTCTCCTCTTCACTCTTCATGTTTTGAATCGAGTGCTCTCACTCGAACAGATGTACGTAATAAAAACCATCGACTCCAAGCATGACTCAACAATGTTGTTTCTTTAGATTCCACGAAGAAGGCGCTGGAGGAGAAGGACAAGGCGCTTGCTGACGCTCAACGAGTGGCCAAGGACAAGACTAAAGCTGGAGGCCGCCAAGAAGCTGGAGGATGAGAACACCAAGCTGAAGCAGGAGCGTGCGGACCTTGTTAAGAAGGCCGATCAACTAACCAAGAGGGGTAATGGCCTGGAGAAGCATCTGGGAAAATTCTCGAGGAAGATGTATCTTCTGCTCGACGGTGAGTATTTCTTGTCGACTGACATTTGCAAATTTTTTGACGGTCGAAGTTCACCGATTCTCTTCCTATTTCCCCTTCTTCAACAGAATTCTGTCAGGACTTTGAAAAGGAAACAGAAGAGATTGAGCCCATGCTTGACCCTACCAAGTCATCGGTTGCTGATGCGGTGGCGATGAACATGCTACAGCTCAACTTTCGGCTCCAGGGTGACTAGGCCTACATCATTCGACTGAAATCTTCCATGGAAAGAATCGATAAGGAGCTATGGCCTGAGGACACTCTTCATCTCGACCTCAACTCCATGATGGCTCGCCTGAACGAACTTCCCAGTTGAGTGCAAGCTTGGAAAAAATCTGCTGCTCGCTGCGGGGCCGACATGGCATTGTCACTCGTCAGGGTCCACTGTAGGGATGTGAGGGAGGAGAAGTTGAAGGAGCTCCAGGAGGTAAACACGAAGAAACTCCAGTTCGAGGACTTCATGGAAACCTTCATCAAGGCAACTACCAGAATCACTGACGGCATCGACCTGGACACTTTCGTCGAGCCTGCCAGTCCGCTCCCTGCTTAAAAAGCTTGGGTTTAGAAAAAACAATTAAATTTGCATCGGTATGCCGACTGGAACCGTATCTCCTAAAACTTCATTCAGGCCTTAGGCTTGAGCACATTTGCTTCTGCACAAGACGTTTATCCACGGTTTTACCTTTCGGATTTTACTCGTGCTTTGGCTTTCAATCATTTGTTCGACTGATTTTGTTTTTAACTTAGGCAGAATGCTTTCGCTGCTAAGCCTCCGAGTGTGAGAATTACTCATCGCTCGGAGTATTATTGATCTTAGGCGAATGTCGATTCGCAGCTAAGTTGTCGAGTGAACGGATTACTATCCACCCGACGAGGTTTTTAACTTAGACGAAGCGTGTTTTGCAGCTAAGTCCCCGAGCGTGAGGATTGCTCATTACCCGGAGTATTTTTGGACTTAGGCGAATGTCGATTCGCAGCTAAGTTGTCGAGTGAATGGATTACCATCCACTCGACAAGGTTTTTAACTTAGGCGAAACGTGTTTCGCAGCTAAGCCCCTGAGTGTGAGGATTGCTCATCACTCGGAGTATTTTTTGAGCTTACGCGAATGTCGATTCGCAGCTAAGTTGTCGAGTGAATGGATTACTATCCACTCGACGAGGTTTTTAACTTAGGCGAAACGTGTTTTGCAGCTAAGCCCCCGACTATGAGGATTTCTCATCACTCGGGGTATTTTTGAACTTAGGCGAATGTCGATTCGCAGCTAAGTTGTCGAGTGAATGGACTGCTATCCACTCGACGAGGTTTTTGACTTAGGCGAAACGTGTTTCGCAGCTAAGCCCCCGAGTGTGAGGATTGCTCATCACTCGGAGTATTTTTGAACTTAGGCGAATGTCGATTCGCAGCTAAGTTGTCGAGTGAATGGATTACTATCCACTCGACGAGGTTTTTAACTTAGGCGAAATGTGTTTCGCAGCTAAGCCCCCGAGTGTGATGATTGCTCATCACTCAAAGTATTTTTGACCTTAGGCGAATGTCGATTCGCAGCTAAGTTGTTGAGTGAATGGATAACTATCTACTGGATGAGGTTTTTAACTTAGGCAAAACGTGTTTCACAGTTAAGCCCCCGAGTGTGAGGATTGCTCATCACTCGGAGTATTTTTTTTGAACCTAAGTGAAGACGGATTCGCAAATAGGCCGTCGAGTGAATGGACTGCTATCCACCCGATAGGGTTTTAAACTTAGACGAAACATGTTTCGTAGCTAAGCCCCCGAGTGTGAGGATTGCTCATCAATCAGAGTATCCCCAAGAATGTAACAACACGATTGGAATCGACGAAGTATATATCGCAGAAACATGAATTGCATTGATGAAGTATTCTTATTACATCAGAAAACTCTTGTCTCAAGTATAAAAACGCCAGAGCAGATCTACATTCTAGGCTCGTGGCTCATCTATCTGTTTCATGAGATTATACAGGTGATAGGCTCCATTGTTTAGCACCTTAGTAACGACAAAAGGGCCTTCCCATGCAGGAGCAAGCTTGTGAGGTCGGTGTTGATTCACCCGGAGCACCAAATCTCCCTCATAGAATGCTCGACTCTTGACATTCCTTGCATGGAAGCGCTGTAGGTCTTGCTGATAGGCAGTGGTCCGAATAAGAGCCATCTCTCGCTCCTCCTCCAGAAGATCTACCCCATCCTGTCTAGCCTGTTCAGCTTCAGCCTCAGAATATAGCTCCACTCGAGGAGAATTGTGGGCCAGGTCACTCGGCAACATGGCTTCAACGCCATAGACAAGGAAGAAAGGAGTTTGTCCAGTCGACCGATTAGGCGTTGTCCTCAATCCCCATAAAACATACGGCAGCTCAGTTACCCATGCACCGGCGGCATGATCCAAATCGCACATGAGACGAGGCTTCAGACCTTGCAGAATGAGACCACTAGCCAGCTCAACTTGCCCGTTGGTTTGAGGATGTGCAACAGAAGCATAATCCACTCGGGTGCCTTGGGAGTTACAGAATCTCCTCGATTCTTTCGAGTCAAAATTAGTGCCGTTGCCCATGATGATGCTACGCGAAATGCCATATCGGATAATGATCTCCGTCATGAACATGACCGCTGTACGAGAATTCAGCTTCTTGATGGGCTTGGCTTCAATCCACTTGTTGAATTTGTCGACTGCTACCAATAGGTGGGTGAATCCTCCTTTTCTGGGTCGGAAGGGACCAACCATGTCGAGTCCCCAAACTATAAATGGCCAGGCAAGAGGAATTGTCTTCAGAGCAGACACCGGCTTGTGCGACAGATTCGCATAGAACTGACAGCCCTGGCAGTGATCAACGATGTCCTTAGCCATCTCATTAGCTCGTGGCCAATAAAAACCAGCTCGGTATGCTTTAGCGACGATCGCTCTCGAAGACGCATGGTGGCCGCAAGTTCCCGAGTGGATTTCGTCTAGAATCATCCGACCTTCCTCGGGGGAAATGCAGCGCTGGGTGACACCAGTCACACTCTCTCTGAATAGCTGATCTCCCATCACAGTGAAAGCCTTGGACCTGCACACAATCTGTCGAGCCTCTGCTTCATCTTTAGGGAGCTCTTGTTTGAGGATATAGGCAATGTATGGCACAGTCCAGTCGGGAATGATAACCAGAATCTCCATGACCAGGTCAATCACAGCAGGAACATCGACTTTAGTCGAGTTAGAGGAGCTCAAAGCTTGTGGGGGCTCTTCGGTGAAGGGATCCTCTTGAACCGAAGTAGTGTGCAAGTGCTCTAGAAACACACCGCCGGGGACAGGCCGTCGAGTGGAACCAATCTTGGACAGCTCATCGGCCGCTTGATTTTTCAGTCGGGGAACATGATGAAGTTCCAAGCCTTCAAATTTCTTCTCCAACTTCCGGACCGCATTGCAGTATCCAGTCATAGAAGGGTTTCTAACATCCCACTCTTTCATCACTTGATTCACCACCAAATCCGAGTCGCCATAAACCATCAAGCGCTTGACGCCGAGTGAGATAGCCATGCGCAACCCGTACAAAAGTGCTTCATACCCTGCCTCATTGTTGGAGGAATCAAAGTGAATTTGCAAGACATAGCTAAGCTTGTCGCCTTTGGGAGATATCAAGACAACACCAGCACCGGACCCATTCAACATTTTGGAGCCATCGAAGAACATTGTCCAATGCGTCGAGTGAACTTGGATGGGCTATTGCTGTTCAGTCCACTCTGCCATGAAATCTGCCAATGCTTGGGACTTGATTGCTTTCTTGGCCTCGAATCTAATGTCAAAGTGTCCAAGATCAATTGCCCATTTAGCCACTCGACCTGACGCGTCACGATTATTGAAAATCTCGGATAAAGGAGCATCACTGACGACTGAGATCGAATGGTCTTGGAAATAATGCGCCACCTTCTTCTCTGACAGGAAATACCATACACCAGCTTCTGATAGTGTGGATATCTTTTCTTTGTGGGGGACAATACTTCCGAGACATAATAAACTGGCCTCTGGACTTTATAGGCTTTACCCTCCTCTTCTCGCTCGACAGTCAGCACTATACTGACGACCTGATTTGTGGCCGCGATGTACAGGAGCAAGGGCTCTTTGCTGGTAGGAGCGGCAAGCACCGGCTGGGTGGAGAGTCGGGCTTTGAGCTCAACAATCGCTGCTTTGGCTTCAGGAGTCCAGTCGAACATGTCGTACTTCTTCATCAACTGATATAAGGGCAGAGCCTTCTCACCAAGACGAGAAATGAATCGACTCAATGCTGCCAGGCAACCTGTGAGCTTCTGAACGTCGTGCACTCACACGGGAGTCTTCATACGAGTAATGGCGCTAATCTTCTCGGGATTGACATCAATTCCTCGCTCAGAAACAAGAAAACCGAGCAATTTGCCGCCAGGGACACCGAAGGTATATTTGGCCGGATTCAGCTTTATGTCGAATCGCCTCAGATTGGCGAATGTCTCGGCCAAGTCAGCCAGCAGGTTGGAACCTTTGCGGGACTTGACCACTATATCATCCATGTACGCCTCGACATTTCGAGGGATCTGGTCGAGTAAACATTTCTAAACCATGCGCATAAAAGTAACGCCGACATTCTTAAGACCAAATGGCATGGTGATGTAGCAAAAGCACCCAAATTGGGTGATGAAGGCTGTCTTTATTTCGTCTGGCCCATACAGACGGATCAGATGTACCCAGAATAAGCGTCCAAAAACGATAAATGCTCGTACCCCGCTATTGAATCAACAATTTGATCTATGCGGGGAGCAGAAAATGGTCTTTTGAGCACACCTTATTGAGATCTTTGAAGTCAATGCACATGCGCAACGACTTATCTTTCTTTGGCACCATCACAACATTCGAGAGCCACTCAGAGTGGTAAATCTCCTGAATGAACTTGGCTTGCAAGAGACGGGCCACTTCTTATTTGATCGCCTTGCGCTTCTCCGCCGCTGATCGATGCAAATGCTCCCAGACAGGCTTGGCTTTCGGATCCACTCGCAGACTGTGCTCAGCTAGCTCCCTGGGAATCCCCGGCATGTCAACAGGCTTCCATGCAAAGATATCCCAATTCTCACGGAGGAACTGGATGAGCTCGGCTTCCTATTTACTATCGAGTGTTGTTGAGATATTCGTCGGGGCAGCAGTTGGATCCGTCGGGTGGATGTGCACCTTCTTCACCTCCCCTGCCGACTGAAATGCCAACTCGAAATCCGACTTCTTTGCACGGAGCAAATCAGCAAGGTCAACAATTTTCTTGTACTCCTCGAGCTCGACCATGGCCATCTGTTGATCGGCGATCTTGGAGCCTTGCTGGAGGCACTCTTCGGCGCGCTGTTGATTGCCAGTGACTGTGATCACGCCCGTAGGGCCTGACATTTTCAACTTGAGATACACGTAACATGGTCGGGCCATGAAACGTGCATAAGCGGGTCGACCCAAGATGGCATGGTAAGCACTCTTGATATCCATGACTTCAAATGTCAACTTTTATTTTCGGAAATTTTTGTCATCTCCGAATGTCACATCCAATGCTATCTGGCCAAGTGACTTGGCTTTCTTTCCTGGGATGACCCCGTGAAATTGCATGCTGCTCTCGCTCAGACAGGACATCGGAATGCCCATCCCTTTTAGGGTATCCGCATAAAGAATGTTTAGGCCGCTGCCGCCGTCCATGAGGACCTTTCTGAGTCGAGTCTCCTGCACCACCGGATCAACTACCAGAGCCTGTCGACCGGGAGTGGCCACACGAGTAGGATGGTCTGTCTGATCGAATGTGATAGCATATTGGGACCATTTGAGGTAGGTGGGGGTGTCTGGCACAGCCATGTTGACTTCTCTATTGATGACTTTCAGACGACTCTTGCTCTCGACATCAGCCAAGATCACCAGTGTAGAAGTGACATCCAGGAATGTTTCCTTTACCTCATCTTCATCTCCCTTTTCAGGAGATTTCTCACTCGGCTGGTCTCCCTTGAATTGCTAGATAAGGGTTCGACACTGTCGAGTGGTGTGCTTGGGCAAAATCAGGTTGCCTTCTACGTCTTTCCTCGTGTGAATCACACACGGCTGATCCATGATATCAGTTCCTGACTGACCTTTCCACTTCTTGGGGGCATACCGAGCCTTGGCTTTGCCCTTGTTCTTCGACTAAGTCGCCAGTGCCACTGCCTCTGCCGAAGCCGTGTCTTTAGCCTTCCGCTTCTGTTTCCGATTGTTGCCGCCGCCAGACTCATTGGCGACTATTTTTCCTTTGCCGCTACGGAGGCGGTCTTCTTCTTCTCCATTTGCGTACCGGGTGGAAATTTCCATCATCTTGCCGAGTGAAATATCACCAGTGCGCCTGAACTTCAGGTACAACTCCCTGTATCTCACACCGGCCTTGAAAGCACAAACAGCCTGGTGTTCCAACACATTATCCACCGTATGATGCAGGGTGGACCAACTGAATATAATCCCTTAAGGTTTCGTTGGGCTTCTAGACGCATTGCTATAAGTCGACCAAACCTGCCGGGCGCTTGCATGTGCCCTCAAAGGTCCGGACAAACACTCGAGCAAGATCTTCCCAACAATGTATGCTGCAAGGAGCCAAACGATTCAACCAAGCTCGAGCTGAACCCTCCAACTTGAGGGGCAGGTGCTTCATTGCAACATTGTCATTTCCATCGCCAATCTGCACAGCCACTCGGTAATCATCTAACCAAGTCTCTGGCTTTGTTTCACCAGAAAACTTTCCGATTCCCGCCGCCATTCTGAAGTTGGGGGGAATCTCTACAGAACGTATAGATATGCTAAAACACTCGTGACCAGACACCACACCTGAACTTCCACTCGGAACATCTCTATCGAGTCCTTCTCTGTAGGCTCTGTTCTTGTCGATCCGCTTCTGAACAAGATATGCGCGGGCGTCAAAGTCCGCGTCCCGCTCATCACCAAAGGAGCGCTTGTCATCCTGGCACCGAGGCGCGTACAGACCACTCCGCGGAGGAGTGGGCACTCGATGGTGGTCTTCGTGGTGATGCTGATCTCTGTCTTGCCCTTCATGAAAACCGCCGCCTCGACGACGCAAGGGTGATCCAGGGCTGTGTGTCGACTGAATGGTCTTCGCCTTGGGTGAATTGTTGTATATCCTGTTACGGGACTGAGAAACTGCTGAATTCTGACGCTGTGCTGCATCCAACATCGCTCTGATCTGCAACAGCCGTCTACCAGCCTTTGACCAGGACGGCTGAATGGAATTCGCCATCCTAGCAGCAGCAACAACATTTAGCACAGGAGTTCGGTATACCTCAACGTCGTCGTGAGATCCAGTCGGAAACAGTTGTTGATGATGTCGACTGGGGCGTGGCGGGCGCTGGCGAGCGTGATCGTCAATCTCTGCCTGGAGCTCTTCCAGACGAACACGCGTGGCCTCCAAAGCTTGGGCCTCGGCAGTCGTGCCGACGATGGGAGTATGAAGAACCTCCTCATGGCAACGTGGCTGCTCTTTCGACGGACCTCCAGCCTCGCGCTTGCCATGGCCGAAGCCAGGTGGTGAACTCTTATGAGAGCCCTCCATCAAGACCTCCGCTGCAGGATCGCAACTTTCGCACTGGGAAGGCACATCGGACGGATCGGAATCCGACTCGAACACGCCGTGAAGGGACTCGGTGGGCTCGAGCGCTGCAATCTGTGAAGAAGTTTGGCACGCTGCTGCGTGTTCAACCCAACGCTGAAGTCGTGGGTGGCCGTACCGCTTGCGACTGCGAACAGCGAGAGGAGCCGATGCATAAGGAGTCGATGGGTGACGCAGCAACACGCCGCAGGGACTCACGCGGAAGTGCGCGGCCCCGTGGACCGAGAGCACCTCGACATCGAGAGGCACCTCCTAGAGCCATGCCGAATCGTCGGCAATGTAGGTGAGCGCTGTGAAACGGATCTCATGGCCCAGAGCGAAAACACCGTTGGGAGACATGCTGAAGGATGAAAATCGCAACCTCGCCAGAAGTCGCTTAGACGCCTGCCCCATGGTGGGCGCCAACTGTCGTGGGAACGAGCCTGATAGTAGATGGTAGGAGTACAAAGGGAGAGGGCAGAGTCCTAGATACGGCGAGGGTGTACACACTGATGTATGAGTTCAAGCCCCTCTCGTGGAGGTAATAGCCCTACGTCTCACTGCTCGGGAGCTTATGTCGTGTGGAATGTTGAGATTACAATGGTTGCGAACCCTTGTGTAGGAGGGGAGGGGCGGCTTATATAGAGTTTGCTGCCCCTCATAATTATCCCGCATCTAAGGGCCTGGTCATGGGGTTTAAAGTCTGCCGTTACAGGTAACGTATGTAATAAAAGCTACTAATGACCATTGAACCAACATTTGCCCGTTGGGCTCTTGATGATGGCTCCTGGTCTTTTGGCGTCGAGTGAAAGCAAGGTCTTCCGAGTGACACGTGACTGCCGAGTGAGAGCGGGAGTCTTCGAGTGGATTACTGTCGAGTGACTTTGAACGTCTCCAGGGATCCACTCGGAAGTTCATGCTTGATCTTCAAGTCCTCCCATGTGGTGTCCTTACGTAGGGTATGTGGGCCTTGCCTAGGACCCTACCCTAGGTACATATCCTCATCAAAGATCATCTTGAGTTGGGAGCAATCCTTGTTTGTTTTTGGTTCTCTTTTCTCCTACATGGGTTAGTCATGCAAGGAAGAACAAGATATATCTGAATGCCTTATTATCAATTGAGAATTTGCAATTGTGATCTCATCAAATATATGTCAAGGATATGGTTTGAGTTGTATTCTTCCTTCCATCATCGAAGAAGGGTTGTGGATACTTGGTCATGACAAGATTGCTTATGATATGAGTTGTTGGCAATCTTGTGGAATTAAGTTCTTCCAAGTACCTAAAAGGTTAGTTGCAATACAAGGGAGCATATATTTCCATGGTATATGATAACATGTCAAGTGTATCTTGGGAGTATCATGTAAGCTCATGCCCTTGCATGCAACGGAGTGAGTCTAGCTAAAGTTTGAAGCATCAATGATGTTCAACTCACTCCTCAAATGACAAAACACTCACTCATCAAGTGGCTTAGTAAAGATATCAGCCAATTGTTTGCCAGTACGAACATGCTTGAGATTGATATCTCCTTTGGCAACATGATAACGAGTGAAATGATGTCGAACTTGAATATGCTTAGTTCGCAAATGAGGCATGGGATTATGAGCAATTTTGATATCACTCTAATTGTCACATAGCAATGGTACATGTATCACATGTATGCCATAGTCCTTAAGAGTTTGAGACATCCATAACAATTGAGCATACCATGATCCAGCGGCAATGTATTCCACTTCGGCAGTAGATAGAGATATCGAGTTTTGTTTCTTGGAGGACCAAGACACAAGAGATCTACAAGGAAATTGACAACTACCCGAGGTGGATTTTCTATTAACCTTGTCTCTGGCCTAGTCCGAGTAGGAATAGCCAACAAGATTAAAATAAGATCCCTTGGGATTAAAAAATGTCAAAGTTTGGTGTATGTATCAAGTATCTCACAATTCTTTTCATGGCCTTAAGATGACACTCTTTAGGAGCAGCTTCATATCTAGCACACATGCAAACACTAAGCATGACATCGGGACGGGAGGCTCATAGATATAGCAATGAACCAATCATTGATCGATAAACCTTTTGATCAATGGGTTTGTCCTCCTTGGTAAGATCAAAATGTCCACTACTAGGCATAGGAGTTTTCATACCTTTACACTCTTGCATGTTGAACTTCTTGATCAAGTCCTTGGTGTACTTGGTTTGAGAGATGAAAGTTCCTTCTCTCGTTTGCTTGGTTTGCAAACCAAGGAAATTTTTTAGCTCACACATCATGGACATCTCACACTTCTCATACATCAACCTTCCAAATTTCTCACTAAATTGTGGGTTAGTATGTCCAAAGATAATATCATCCACATAAATTTGGCACAAAAATAGTTCACCATTAACTCTTTTAGTGAATAAGGTTGCGTCAATTTTACCAATCTCAAAACCCTTTTCAAGAAGAAACTTTGTTAGGCAGTTGTACCAAGGAAGAGGGGCTTGCTAAAGTCCATAAAGAGATTTATGAAGCTTGTAAACATGGTTGGGTTTCTTAGGATTTACAAACCTAGGGGTTGCTTAACATAGACTTCTTCCTCAATATCCCCATTTAGAAATGCACTTTTAATATCCATTTGGTAAAGAGTGATGTCATGATGATTCACATAAGCAAGAAATACACGAATAGCTTCAAGTCTAGCAACAGGGGCATAGGTCTCACCGTAGTCCATACCTTCGACTTGCGTGTAGCCTTGCACCACGAGACGTGCCTTGTTGCGAACGACTTGACTATCTTCGTCTTGCTTGTTCTGAAACACCCATTTGGTTCCTATGAAGTTTTGCTCATCCTTGGTATTCTCCACAAGTGTCCACACTTCATTCCTCTCGAAGTTGTGAAGCTCTTCATGCATTGCATTCACCCAATCCGGATCTTCGAGCGCTTCTTCCACCTTCACAGACTCAATACTAGAAATGAATGAGTAGTGCTCACAAAAGTTATCTAAGCGGGATTTAGAGTGAGTGATCCTCCCAGTTTGAATGTCACCAAAGGTTTTCTCTAAGGGATGATTCTTGTTCCCTCTTGCTCAAACTCGAGGTAGCTTTTGCTTGTTGGATGGTGGAGCTTCCTTATCATCATCTTATTCTTCATTGTTGTTGGTGAAGGTGTTGTCTCCTTGATGTGGTGGTGAAGGAGGTTGAGGTGGATCATCATTATGTACTTCTTCCTCCTCTTCATCTCGTCATGTACCACTTTTGGATGCTTCCATGTCATGTTGAGGTTCGCCTTGACGCGAAGTAGGATCTTTCACTTGGGTTGATGAGGTACTTTCCTTCACCTCCATGGTACGAATCTTGCCAATGGACAAGTCTTGGATAGCTTTCGAAGGTTCTTTGTCTCTTACATCATTTGGCAATTGTTCGACCTACGAACCATTATAATCATCAAACTTCACATCTACCGTCTCTTCAACTTTTTGAGAGAAGTTGTTGTAGACACGGTAAGTGTGAGAGTTTGATCCATAACCGAGTAGGAAACCTTCATGAGATTTAGGAGAAAATTTATAACGATGATGTTTATCAAGAATGTAACACTTGGTTGCAAATACTCGAAAGTACCCAACTTGGGGTTTGTTACCGGTGAGTAGCTCATATGACTATTTACCGAGAAGCTTGTGAAGATAGAGTCGGTTCGTGGCATGACAAGCTGTTTCCACGGCCTCCACCCAAAAGTGTCTTGGCGTCTTGTATTCGTCAAGCATCGTTCTTGCCATCTCAATAAGTGTTTGTTTCTTTCTCTAAACAGCTCCATTTTGTTGAGGTGTGTACGTAGCCGAGAACTCATGTAGAATCCCTTCTTTGTCAATAAAGGTGTCTACATTTGTGTTCTTGAACTCCATTCCGTTGTCGCTCCAAATTTTCTTGATCTTCAACTCAAACTGATTTTGAGCTTTGCGAGCGAAGTTCTTGACAAGGATATGTACCTAGGGTAAGGTCCTAGGCAAAGCCCACATACCCTACCTAAGGACACCACATGGGAGGACTTGAAGATTAAGCATGAACTTCCGAGTGGATCCCTGGAGACGTTCAAAGTCACTCGACAGTAATCCACTCGGAGACTCCCGCTCTCACTCGGCAGTCACGTGTCACTTGGAAGACCTCGCTTTCACTCGATGCCAGAAGACCAGGAGCCATCATCAAGAGCCCAACAGGCAGACGCTGGTTCAATGGTCATTAGTAGCTTTTATTACATACGTTACCTATAACGGCAGACTTTAAACCCCACGACCAGGCCCTTAGATGCGAGATAATTATGAGGGGCAACAAACTCTATATAAGCCGCCCCTCCCCTCCTACACAAGGGTTCGCAACCACGTTGAAAGAGGATAGAGGTCCGTCGAAAGAGCAGCCGCGTCGCGACAATGAGGTTCTTCATACTCCCATCATTAGCGCGACTGCCGAGGCCCAAGCTTTGGAGGCCGCGGGCATTCATCTGGAAGAGCTCCAGGCAGAGATTGACGAGCACGCTCGCCATCGCCCGCCATGCCCCAGTCGACATCATCGACAACTGTTTCCGAAGGGATCTCACGATGACGTTGGGGTATACCGAACTCCTGTGCTAAATGTTGTTGTTGCTGCTAGGACAACGGATTCCATTTAGTCATCCCGGTTAGAGGCTGGTAGTGGGCTGTTGCAGATTAGAGCACTGTTGGATGCAGCGCAGCGTCAGAATTCAGTAGTTTCTCAGTCCCATAATAGGATATCCAACAATTCACCCAAGGCGGAGACCGTTCAGTCAACACACAGCCCTGGATCGCCCTTGCATCGTCGAGGCATCGGTTTTTGTGAAGGGCAAGACAGATATCGGCATCACCGCGAAGACCACCGCCGAGTGCCCACTCCTCCGCGGAGTGGTCCGTACGCGCCCTGGCGCCAGGACGACAGGCGCTCCTTCGGTGATGAGCGGGACGCGGACTTTGACGCCCGTGCCTATCTTGTTCATAAGCGGATCGACAAGAGCAGAGCCTACAGAGAAGGACTCAACAGAGATGTTCCGAGTGGAAGCTCAGCTATGGTGTCCGGTCCTGAGTGTTTTAGTAGAGCTATATGTTCTGCAGAGATTCCCCCCAACTTCAGAATGGCGGCGGGGATCGGAAAGTTTTCTGGTGAAACAAAGACAGAGACTTGGTTAGATGATTACCGAGTGGCTGTGCAGATTGGCGGCGGAAATGACAATGTTGCAATGAAGCACCTGCCCCTCATGTTGGATGGTTCAGCTCGAGATTGGTTGAATCGTTTGGCTCCTTCTAGCATACATTGTTAGGAAGATCTTGCCCGAGTGTTTGTCCGGACCTTTGAGGGCACATGCAAGCGCCCGGCAGGTCTGGTCGACTTACAACACTGCGTCCAGAAGCCCAGTGAAACCTTAAGGGATTATATGCAGCGATGGTCCACCCTACATCATACGGTGGAGAATGTGTCGGAACACCAGGCTGTTTGTGCTTTCAAGGCCGGTGTGAGATACAGGGAGCTGTACCTGAAGTTTAGACGCACTGGTGATATTTCACTCGGCAAGATGATGGAAATTGCCACTTGGTACACCAATGGAGAAGAAGAAGACCGCCTCCATAGCGGCAAAGGAAAAATAGTCGCCAACGAGTCTGGCGGCGGCAACAATCGGAAACAGAAGCAGAAGGCTGAAGACCTGGCTTCGGCAGAGGCAGCGGCACTAGCGACTCAGTCAAAGAACAAGGGCAAAGCCAAGGCTCAATATGCCCCCAAGAAGTGGAAAGGTCAGTCAGGAACTGATATCATGGATCAGCCGTGTGTGATTCACACGAGGAAAGACGCAGAAGGCAACCTGATTTTGCCCAAGCACACCACTCGACAGTGTCAAACCCTTATCTAGCAATTCAAGGGAGACCAGTCGAGTGAGAAATCTCCTGAAAAGGGAGATGAAGATTAGGAAAAGGAAACATTCCCGGATGTCACTGCTACACTGGTGATCTTTGCTGATATCGAGAGCAAGAGTCGTCTGAAAGTCATCAATAGAGAAATCAACATGGATGTGCCAGACACCCCCACCTACCTCAAATGGTCCCAATATGCTTTCACATTCGACCAGACAAACCATCCTGCTCGTGTGGCTACTCTCGGTCGACAGGCTCTGGTAGTTGATCCGGTGGTGCAGGGGACTCGACTCAGAAAGGTCCTCATGGACGGCGGCAACGGCATGAACATTGTTTATGCGGATACCCTAAAAGGGATGGGCATTCTGATGTCCCATCTGAGCGAGAGCAGCATGCAGTTCCCGGGGTCATCCCAGGAAAGAAAGCCAAGTCACTCGGCCAGATAGCATTGGATGTGACATTCGGAGATGACAAAAATTTCCGAAAAGAAAAGTTGACATTTGAAGTCATGGATTTCAAGAGTGCTGACCACGCCATCTTGGGTCGACCCGCTTATGCATGTTTCATGGCCCGACCATGTTACGTGTATCTCAAGTTGAAAATGCCAGGCCCTAAGGGCGTGATCACGGTCACTGGCAATCGACAGTGGGCCGAAGACTGCCTCCAGCAAGGCTCCAAGATCGCCGATCAACAAATGGCCATGGTCGAGCTCGAGGAGTACAAGAAAACCGCTGACCCTGCTGATTTGCTCCGTGCAAAGAAGCCAGCTTCTGAGTCGGCATTTCAGTCGATAGGGGAAGTGAAGAAGGTGCACATCCACCCGACGGATCCAACTGCTGCCCTAACGAATATCGCAACAACACTCGACATTAAATAGGAGGCCGAGCTCATCTAGTTCCTCCGTGTGAACTGGGATATCTTTGCATGGAAGCCTGCTGACATGCCAGGGATTCCCAGGGAGCTGGCTGAGCACTGTCTGTGAGTGGATCCGAAAGCTAAGCCCGTCTGGGAGCATTTGCGTCGATCAGCGGCGGAGAAGCGTAGGGCGATCAGAGAAGAAGTGGCCCGTCTCTTGCAAGCCAAGTTCATTCGGGAGATTTACCACTCCGAGTGGCTCTCAAATGTTGTGATGGTGCAAAAGAAAGATAAGTCATTGCGCATATACATTGACTTCAAACATCTCAATAAGGTGTGCCCAAAAGACCATTTTCTGCTCCCTCGCATAGATCAAATTGTTGAGTCGACAGTGGGGTGCGAGCGTTTATCATTTTTTGGACGCTTATTCTGGGTACCATCAGATCCATTTGTATGGCCCGAACGAAATAAAGACAACCTTCGTCACCCCATTCGGGTGCTTTTGCTACATCACCATGCCTTTTGGTCTTAAGAATGTCGGCGCTACTTTTATGTGCATGATTTAGAAATGTTTACTCGACCAGATCCCTCGGAATGTCGAGGCATACATGGACGATATAGTGGTCAAGTCCCGTAAAGGTTCCGACCTGCTGGCTTACTTGGTCGAGACATTCGCCAATCTGAGGCGATTCGACATAAAGCTGAATCCGGCCAAATGTACCTTCGGTGTCCCTGGCGGCAAGTTGCTCGGTTTTCTTGTTTCCGAGCGAGGAATTGATGTCAATCCCGAGAAGATCAACGCCATTACCCGTATGAAGACTCCCGTGCGAGTGCACGACGTTTACAAGCTTACAGGTTGCTTGGCAGCATTGAGTCGATTCATTCCTCGTCTTGGTGAGAAGGCTCTGCCCTTATATCGGTTGATGAAGAAGTCCGACACATTCGACTAGACTCCCGAAGCCGAAGCAGCATTTGTTGAGCTCAAAGCCCTGCTCTCCACCCAGCCGGTGCTTGCCGCTCCTGCCAGCAAAGAGCCCTTGCTCCTATACATCATGGCCACAAATCAGGTCGTCAGTACAGTGCTGACTGTCGAGCAAGAAGAGGAGGGTAAAACCTATAAAGTCCAGCGGCCAGTTTATTATGTCTCGGAAGCATTGTCCCCCTCAAAGCAAAGATATCCACAGTATCAGAACTGGTGTATGGTATTTACCTGTCAGCGAAGAAGGTGGCGCATTATTTCCAAGACCATTCGATCTCAGTCCTCAGTGATGCTCCTTTATCCGAGATTTTCAATAATTGCGACGCATCAGGTCGAGTGGCTAAATGGGCAAATGAGCTTGGACGCTTTGACATCACATTCAAGGCCAAGAAAGCAATCAAGTCCCAAGCATTGGCAGATTTCATGGCCGAGTGGACTGAACAGCAACATCCCATCCAAGTTCACTCGGTGCATTGGACAATGTTTTTTGACGGCTCCAAAATGTTGAATGGGTCCGGTGCCGATGTTGTCTTGATATCCCCCAGAGGCGACAAGCTCAGCTATGTGTTGCAAATTCACTTTGATTCCTCCAACAATGAGGCAGAGTATGAAGCACTTTTGTATGAGTTACGCATGGCTATCTCACTCGGTGTCAAGTGCCTGATGGTTTATGGTGACTCAGATTTGGTGGTGAATCAAGTGATGAAAGAGTGGGATGTTAGACACCCTGCTATGACCGGATACTGCAATGCAGTCCGGAAGTTGGAGAAGAAATTTGAAGGCCTGGAACTTCATCATGTTCCCCAACTGAAAAATCAAGCGTCCGATGAGCTGTCCAAGATTGGTTCCACTCGACGGTCTGTCCCCAGCGGTGTGTTCCTAGAGCACTTGCACACTCCTTCGATTCAAGAGGATCCCTTCAGCAAAGAGCCCCCACAAGCTTTGAGCTCCTCTGACTCGACTGAAGTCGATGTTCCTGCTGTGATTGACCTGGTCATGGAGACTCTAGTTATCATTCCTGACTGGACTGTGCCATACATTGCCTATATCCTTAGACAAGAGCTCCCTGAAGATGAAGCAGAGGCTCGGCAGATTGTGCGCAGGTCCAAGGCTTTCACTGTGATGGGAGATTAGCTATTCAGAGAGAGTGTGACTGGTGTCACCCAGCGCTGCATTTCCCCCGAGGAAGGTCAGATGATTCTAGACGAAATTCACTCGAGAACTTGCGGCCACCATGCGTCTTCGAGGGTGATCGTCGCTAAAGCATACCGAGCTAGTTTTTACTGGCCACGAGCTAATGAGATGGCTAAGGACATCATTGATCACTACGAGGGCTGCCAGTTCTATGTGAATCTGTCGCACAAGCCAGCGTCTGCTCTAAAGACAATTCCTCTCACCTGGCTGTTTGCGGTTTTGAGACTCGACATGGTTGGTCCCTTTTGACCCGGAAAAGGAGGATTCACCCACCTGTTGGTAGCAGTCGAAAAATTCACCAAGTGGATTGAAGCCAAGCCCATCAAGAAGCTGAATTCCCATACGGCGGTCACGTTCATGAGGGAGATCATTATCCGATACGTCATTCCGCACAGCATCATCACGGACAACATCACTAATCTTGACTCGGAAGAATTTAGGAGATTCTGTAACTCCCAAGGCACCCGAGTGGATTATACTTCTGTTGCACATCTTCAAACCAATGGGCAAGTTGAGTGGGCTAATGGTCACATTCTGCAAGGTTTGAAGCCTCGTCTCATGCGCGATTTGGATCGTGCCACCAGTGCGTGGGTGACTGAGCTGCCGTCTATTTTGTGGGGATTGAGGACAACGCCTAATTGGTTGACTGGACGAACTCCTTTCTTCCTTGTCTATGGCGCTGAGCTATGTTGCCAAGTGACTTGGCCCACAATTCTCCTTGAGTGGAGCTATATTCTAAGGCTGAAGCTGAGCAGGACAAATAAGATGGGGTAGATCTTCTGGAGGAGGAGCGAGAGATGGCTCTGATCCGGACCACTGCCTATCAGGAAGACATGCGGTGCTTCCATGCAAGGAATGTCAAGAGTCGAGCGTTCCATGAGGGAGATTTGGTGCTCCGGGTGAATCAACACCGACCTCACAAGCTTGCTCCTGCATGGGAAGGCCCTTTTGTCGTCACTAAGGTGCTAAACAATGGAGCCTATCACCTGTATAATCTCATGAAACAGGTAGATGAGCCACGAGCCTGGAATGCATATCTGCTCCGGTGTTTTTACACTTGAGACAAGAGTTTTCTGATGTAATAAGAATACTTCGTCAATGCAATTCATGTTTCTGTGATATATACTTCGTCGATTCCAACCGTGCACTTACATTCTTGGGGATACTCCGAGTGATGAGCAATCCTCACACTCGGGGGCTTAGCTGCGAAACACGTTTCGCCTAAGTTAAAAACTTCGTCGAGTGGATAGTAATCCATTCACTCGACAACTTAGCTGCGAATCGACATTCGCCTAAGTTCAAAAATACTCCGAGTGATGAGCAATCCTCACACTCGGGGGCTTAGCTGCGAAACACGTTTCACCTAAGTTAAAAACCTCGTCGAGTGGATAGCAGTCCATTCACTCGACAACTTAGCTGCGAATCGACATTCGCCTAAGTTCAAAAATACCCCGAGTGATGAGCAATCCTCATAGTCGGGGGCTTAGCTGCAAAACACGTTTCACCTAAGTTAAAAACCTCGTCGAGTGGATAGTAATCCATTCACTCGACAACTTAGCTGCGAATCGACATTCGCGTAAGCTCAAAAAATACTCCGAGTGATGAGCAATCCTCACACTCAGGGGCTTAGCTGCGAACCACGTTTCGCCTAAGTTAAAAACCTCGTCGAGTGGATGGTAATCCATTCACTCGACAACTTAGCTACAAATCGACATTCACCTAAGTCCAAAAATACTCCGGGTAATGAGCAATCCTCACGCTCGGGGACTTAGCTGCAAAACACGTTTCGTCTAAGTTAAAAACCTCGTCGGGTGGATAGTAATCCGTTCACTCGACAACTTAGCTGCGAATCGACATTCGCCTAAGATCAATAATACTCTGAGCGATGAGTAATCCTCACACTCGGAGGCTTAGCTGCGAAAGCATTTTGCCTAAGTTAAAAACAAAATCAGTCGAACAAATGATTGAAAGACAAAGCACGAGTAAAATCTGAAAGGAAAAACCGCGGATAAATGTCTTGTGCAGAAGCAAATGTGCTCAAGCCTAAGGCCTGAATGAAGTTTTAGGAGATACAGTTCCACTCAGCATACCTAGGAAAATTTAACTGTTTTTTCTAAAGACCCAAGTTTTTTAAGCAAGGGACGGACTGGCGGGATCGATGAAAGTGTCCAGGTCGACGCCGTCAGCGATTCTGGTAGCTGCCTCGATGAAGGTTTACATGAAGTCCTCGAACTGGAGTTTCTTCGTGTTTAGCACCTGGAGCTCCTTCAGCTTCTCCTCCCTCACATCCCTACAGTGGACCCTGACGAGTGACAACGCCACGTCGGCCCCGCAGCAAGCAGCAGATTTTTTCCAAGCTTGCACTCGACTGAGAAGTTTGTTCAGGCGATCCATCATGGAGTTGAGGTCGAGTTGAAGAGTGTCCTCAAGCCATAGCTCCTTATCGATTCTTTCCATGGCAGATTTCAGTCGAGTGATGTAGGCCTGGGCACCCTGGAGCCGAAAGTTGAGCCGCAGCAAGTTCATCGCCACCGCATCATCAACCGGCGACTTGGTAGGGTCAAGCATGTGCTTAGTCTCTTCTATTTCCTTTTCAAAGTCCTGGCAGATTCTGTTGAAGAAGGGGAAATAGGAACAGAATCGATGAACTGCGACCCTCCATTTTTTTGCAAATGTCAGTCGACAAGAAATACTCACCGTCGAGCAGAAGATACATCTTCCTCGAGAATTCGCCCAGATGCTTCTCCAGGCCATTACCCCTCTTGGTTAGTTGCTCAGCCTTCTTGACAAGGTCCGCACGCTCTTGCTTTAGCTTGGTGTTCTCATCCTCCAGCTTCTTGGCGGCCTCCAGCTTCCGATCTGCAGCTTCAATCTTGTCCTTGGCCACTCGTTGAGCGTCAGCAAGCGCCTTGTCCTTCTCCTCCAGCGCCTTCTTCATGGAATCTAAAGAAACAACATTGTTGAGTCGTGCTTGGAGTCGACGGTTTTCATTGCGTATGTCTGTTCGAGTGAGAGCACTCGGTTCAAAACATGAAGAGTGAAGAGGAGAATGTAGAAAATCAGTAGTAATTACCTCCCAAAGTCTTCATCTCAGCACGCGCTCGCTCCAGAGCGTTGTTGGCGACCGCCAGATCCACCTGCAACCGGTTCCTTTCATCCTCCACATCCTTGTACTCCGCCCCAAGCTCACAAGCCCTCCGGAATCAACACAAGACAGGAATTCAATCGGCGGTGATGCTTGGAATAGTTGAGTGGGTATCGAACGTCGGCGAATGACCATCTTAGAAGAATTCAAGCAGAAAGTCCACTCGACATGTCGAGTGGCTCTGGCGCTCTACACGCCATAAACAAATTCAAAGGCTGTGTCGGGACCCCGATCCTAAGTCATATGAATCCAGGCTGTAACACATCACATCGCTTTGCGGCCTCACGCACGGTAACTCCACGGCTGCAGCCTTACCTTGGCCGGAACCGTTTGCGTCTTTTGGCTCACGTATGTGAACATGTCGCTGGCAATACACAACAGAGAACCCGGGCCGACATTACTAGTCATAGAACCCAAGTGGCACATCCGTACGGAAATAGGCATACATAACCCAACAATGCAGGTGTCGGCCTCAAGCGTGTGTAGAAGAGTCATAGCAAGCTACAAGGACTCCATTATGTCGCGAGACACGAATGTCATCACTGCACGTAGACGAGTCGTAGCAGGCTACAGGGACTCCATTACACTGCGAGACATTTCCCCGAAGGGGTAGACACAGCAGCAAAGAAGGATACATGCCGGTCAATCAATGTGTCCGGAGCAGTAGCAAGCTACCATGGCTCGGTGGAAGCACAAAGAGGCAGTTTCCCGTAAAGAGTACTACTAAAGGCACACGACTAGGTGTCGGATCCCATACATACCGTTTCATGTCACACGTACGCACGACATGCCCGATATGCATAGATACAACTATGGCATCACAACATAACCATACAACAACATGACTTTTATTTAAGAGGCTCAGACGAGCCTTGCATAATATGTTCTTACAGATAGGGGTCACATGACCCGACACTCAAATCATACAAACAAAGTCATACAAGCCAGCTGAAACTTAAACTGTCTGAGTACAGACGACGAAAATAGAAAAGAGGCACACGGCCTGACTACCTACAACCCACCACACGGGCAAGATCGTAGCTGGGACACAAGCTATTCGGCGTCATCAACGTCTAGAAAGAACCCACCTGATGGGTCTTGGCTCTCTTCTGCAACATTTATTAAGCAAGGATGAGTACAAACGTACTCAGCAAGTCTTTAAAATAGACCTAGTCTATTTATGCTCATGTATCAACAAGGGGGTGGTGGAGTTCATGCAGAAATGCCAGCTTTGACTCATGGCTATCCTACACTACTCAATTTTAACCCTTTGTTAATATTTTAAGTATCGCACTCGAGTCCACTAACTCCACAACAATACACCACCATGGATTCATCTTCCTATCCTGGAAGAGTGCCATCCATGGTACTCACACTTGTCTTGATATTTTTATGAGTATCCATTTGATTATCTATGAACATCATAAGATCTCCAAGTAGTCCATATCCGAGGACGCGGCTATTCGAATAGTTTCATACCCTGCAGGGGTGTACTTCTTCACACACGCTCTCGCCACTTATTGCTGTGTCCCATAAACCACGCACCTCGGCAACCTTCAAGCGAATGCCCAGCGAGGGAGTCATCCACGACCGTCAATCACATAAGACCTCTAGTCCAGGCTATCGCCTATTTGAGACTGAACCCGCACGGAAGTCCGGCCGAAGTTTCCGCTACGGTCCCAAACGATGTGCGTAGGGTTCCCAAGCTCACCATTCGGGTGACCCTTGGTACACCGTGCCACTGCCTACCGCGTCGTAACCCATTCCGAGGGTCAGCGCTACGCACGGCCTCCAGCATGCTATAAACACCAGAAACTACTTGCAATACCTGGACCAAGGACTAAGCGACTGATGAGTCGAGCGGGGTCATATTTCAGGGCCCAGCATGTGGTAGTATCTAGTCTTGGATCACAGACATGGAACCCAGTTCCTAAGAACAGTCCCAATGAGACAACCCACTATGTACTCCTACATAGCCTCTCATCGCTACCTTTACCAAATCGAATTCATTATGTGCTCATCACATCGGACAACACTGTTTCACTCAGTTCATCACCCATATGAAACAGACCTGACACAACTCTAAGCATAGCATGCATAGCAGGCAAAGTAAACTAAGAACATCATGGCACAAGCATCTACCAGGTATGCTAGGTTGCAAGGTTTAGCTATTTACTGTGACAAGATCAGGTCATGCATAGGAGTAGGATCATATACCGTGTATGATTGACATGTGATCGTTTGTCCTAATGCAATAAACGAGAGCAGGAGCGAGAGAGTGGGATGTTATCGAAATGATCAATGGGGTTGCTTGCCTTGCTGGGTTGCGGAGGAGTTCTCTCCTTCGTCGGGATACGGGGTGGTATCTTCCGGATTAGGGCCTACTGCAACGCAGATGAGAGCATTCAATACAAGCAAATGCAACAATATGATGCATGATCATGGCATAGTAATATGCTTGGGTGAGCTAATGTAACTAGTGATCATGTCAATTTGAAATAGATTTGATTATAGGTTCAAAGTTGTTCTCCTTTCAAATTCCATATATTAACCTAATGATAAATGTCCATGTTCACCTATTTAGGTTGCTCTAACATTCATTAGAATAGCACCATTGGATTCATTGGATTTTTCTGATAAATTTTCATATATAAATTATTTTCATCTGACTTACAGATTATTTATATGATTTTTCAAAGTTTTAAACATTTTCTGGAATTATTTTTAAATAGGAAAATGCAATTATGACATCAGCCTGACGTCATCCTGACGTCAGCTAGTCAACAGACCCGCTCCAGGTCAAATCTGACTAGTGGGGCCCATCTGTCATAGACTCATTACTAATCAGTTTGTTTTAATTAATTAACCTGACTAATTAACCTACTAGGGCCCACTGTCAGTGTCACATTAACTAATCAAAACGATTAAAACTAATTACTAATTAACCTAAAACTAATCAGGGCTGAGGCCCACCTGTCATTGACTCACGGAGTCAAGCCAGGGCCCACTGGGGTCAAACCCGCCGGAGTTGGTTGACGGCTCGTCGCCGGTGACCAACAGAGACGGCAGCGACCATCGGGTTTTGCCCACATGCGCCCACTCGATGAGCTGAAGCCACTGGCGAGTAGCTCGTGCTCGCCCGCATCCAACGGAGGCCACAGGGGGCTGCGGGATCACCGGAGCTCGTCGGAAACGAGCTCATGGCGGCGGCCGAAGCTCGGGCTCAGACCAAAACGCGATACAGGGCACGGGGCGACTCGGCAATGGGCTCTACGAGCTCCTGGGAACTCCAGGAGTTCAACCATGCGCTCGCACGTGATCTCGGGGGACTGCACGCACGATGGCGACTGATCACGGCGGCGGAAGGTTTTTGGGTCCGGCGGCCAGGCTAGCTAGGGAGCGCTAGAGAGAGGGGAAGCACAGGGGGGAGGAAGAGGAGCTCACGGCGCTTCCGGGGAGCTGGTCAGCGGGCTCGGGGAGGCAGCAACGGTGACGAATCAATGGCCGGCAGGGGGGAACGAGAGAGAGAGAGACAAAGGAGAAGGGAGGAGATGGAATGAGCTCGGGGGAGAGCTCTCGTGTCTTCCAGGCGCAGGGGAGGCAGGGAAGCAGCCTGCTCCGTGGCAAGCAGGAGGTGGAGGCCGGCGAACGCTCGGTCGCCACCTCGATGCCTACTGGCGTGAGGTGGAAGATGACCTCCCCACCCCTGGTGGGCTGGGCTGGGCCTCCCACTTGACCAGGTATTCTTCTCCCTTTTCTTTTTTTATTTCTGTTTTCTGTTTTCTTTGCTAACATTTGTTTATTACTTTGCAGGTCCAAATAACCTTTCAAATATTCCAAAACTTTTGTATATTCAAGTTTGAATATTTCAAACTTGTATAAAAAGTTTCAGATTAATTTGAAAACAGTAGTAATGATAATGTTTTTTTATTTATCAATTTCAGAGGCTTAAATCTTTAATTTAAATTATTTGAAATGTTCAAATAATTAGAATGATCCCTGGTATATCCATGCCCTCAATTATCAGGCATAGGGAACATTTTTGATGGGCATTTTGGATTTGTTGAAATTCCATTAAACTTGAATTTCTTTAATTCATTAAGTGCTTGGGGTTTCTTTTCTTTCTCCCCATTTCACATTGATGCAATGATGATGATGATGATGCAAACACAATGCTAACCTAGGACAACTTGCTAGGGTTGTGGCAGGCTGTCTCTATTAAGACCCCTGCCGATGCAAGCACTTGATAGTGGTCTTGGGGACTACACCCAGTGGGTGCGCTAAGAGTGCCCCCACTAAGACGGTTAACTCTCGATCCGTCGAGTAACTCGTCAGAAAAAATATACACTCGACAGGGTCAGCCCTGTCACGACACTCGACCCATCGAATGACGCACCTCCCTACTCTATGAAGTGTAGTCTATCCTTATGTAGTGTCATATCATGGTTTGCCAATAATATCCACGAAACCTGCAAGGTAGCTACGGAGTGGTGTGAATCAATACTAAGTGTACCATGTATACAACAGACTCTAAGACCCCTGCCGATGCAAGAACTCGACAGCGGTCTCGGGGACTACACCCAGCGAGTGCGCTAAGAGCACCCCCATTGAGACAGTTAACTCTCGATATGTCAAGAAACTCATCAGAAAATACACTCGACATGTCGAGTGACCCTAGTACCACGCGTACTATCAACCCCAGTCCTACTCGACTATGATTCGGTCTATTTGAGTGGAGAAAGTTCAAACATTCTACAGCAACCACCCAGTGGGTGTACAACAGCCAAGAGAAGACATGAATTCAATCGACAATGTACTTACAATTGAACTTACTCGGGCATTGGTATGGAGGGTTGCGCTGATGTCAAAAGCCGGTTTGCTGGCCTCGAACGCCTCCTTGGTTCTCAGCATGAGCTACTCCGCCATGTCTTCCTTCGCAACTTCGATCTGATCTTCCGGGGTGCGATGTAGAGAGAAGGCCGTCACAGGTGGTGTCGGCATGATTGCTGGGGCAGCTGAAGCAGTCTGAGGGGTCCAGTTAGAGTTGATGTCACAACGGTTGAGATGGATGGAGGAGCATGCGACAAAGGTGCTCCGGTTTAGCCCTGGGTTGTGTCGAGCCACCTCTCCCCTGGGAAGACTCTGCAGTCGAGTGCTGAAGCGCTTGCGCCGATGATGCCCTCCGGGTGCGAGCGCGCGAAGTGTCCAGTTGCTCCTTCTCGTCCTCCACCCGAATAACCTCTGCAATGACAACCGACAGTGTTAACATCTACATGTGTTGAGTCCCATCCGGACGAACCAACAACTTTCTTACCTCTATGAGAAGTGGCAACATCAGCAGTGTCAACATCCATCGCTTCCTCTACATCCCGATGAGGCGAGGTCACAGATGTAGCAGCTCTGATGGATTGAGTGGAATTCGGTCAGATACAACTCCAGACTTCAGTCGACAGATTTTTTTTGGAAATAAACACTTACGTGGATACGACAGGTACGACCACCGTCATGCGAGGCAGAGCTTTGCGAGGCTTGGTGACGGCTTGCTTGGGTTGCTTGGCCAGTCTTTCACTCGACTCAACGGTCGAAGGGCGGCTCCGTTTCGGGTTCTTCTCACTAGGGATCGAAGCCCTATCCTCAACAGCTGCCGGATCCTGGCGGGCCTTGGTGCAACCTTCATGCCGGGGAGGCGACTCGATCTCTTCCTCTTTGCTGGAGTCCTCATATTCGTCCTCGGTGTCGGAAGAACCGTCATCGTCCACACTGCCACCCTCGCTCACCACGCCATCTTGCACATGGTTCCCATTGGGAACGGGCGAGTGCATGTTCGTCCACTCCTGCATGATTCAAGGGAGTAAGTCAGTTTATAAGTCAAAGTATCACTCGATAGTACAACATCAGTCAACACCTCACAACTCACCAGATTCTTCGGCGGGTTTTCGGTTGAGTAAGGTCGTACCCTCTTGGCTCCTAGAGGATTGTCGCAAGCTCCGGTGATGCTACGAAGCCACTGCTCGATAGTTTTCTGTGGAACCTCCTCTGGATGCGTCCTGGTCATGTACTCTGGGCTCGCGTAATGCCACATGGTTTGGTCTTTGGCTTGGAGCGGCTGGATACGTCGACCGAGAAACGTCTCAAGCAAATCCATTCCTGTCACTCCGCCCCGGATCAACTGCACCACCGCTTCGACTAGGATACCCACTTGGACAGGCTCCTCTTCGGTCACCCTCAAAGATTGGGGAACAGTGGGACGGTTGGGTGTATAGGGGGGAAGGCCAGTCGACATATTGGGTGACACAACATCTTTCAAATAGAACCAAGTCAACTGCCAGCCTCTGAGAGACTCGGGAAAAGTCTTGGCAGGGAAGATTCTACGGGCTCTTTTCTGAACCCCTAAACCTCCGGACAATTGGAGCACATGAGTCTTCCCATCGGCAAGGAGAGCTTTCTGCACGGTCTGGGATTTGACCGTGAAGAGGTGCTTGAACAACCGCCAATGGGGAGAGCATCCCAGGAAACATTCGCACAAAGTGACGAATGCAGACAGATAGGCGATGGTACTTGGCGAGAGGTGGTGCAGTTAAGCACCGAAAAAGTTCAGAAATCCCCTAAAGAACGGGTGGGGAGGCATGGAAAAACCTCTTTCGACATGGGAGAGAAGAAGAATCTGCTCCCCGTCGCGTGGCTCTGGCTCGTGCTCCTCCCTCGGCAACTTCCAAGCGCCATCTACCATCAGCCCGTCGGAAACGAGGCCCTCCATGTCCTCGCGAGTGACTAAAGAGGGGAGAAAATCCCCCCTGCATCTAACCCGCCGGCGCGGTGAACCGGGCGGTCGAGGGCTTCTTCGCCCGCTCCAGCTTCTCCATCATGTTCTTAATCGTTGGCACGACGGCTCTCGTCGAGGAAGATCGGAGTGGAGCGCTGGGAGCAGAGGAGGCGGAGGAAAAGAGAGAAAGAACTGGTGGAAGTACTGTGCGAACCACAACACGGAAATCTTTATACGCTGCCGAGTGTCTCATCGACCAGTGGACCCGCGAGGTTCCCCCGCACGCCAACCGCTGACGGTGCCCGGTACATGGCGACATGACCGGCGTGAAAATCGAGGCGTCGTGACTCGACTTGCCCTGATCGTGGCGTCATCATCACGCGTGCGCGCGCTTCCCAAATTTTCGTATCCCGGAAAATCCGGGTCTGTCCGACCGACCCATCGCCTCCCAAGATACTGTCAGTTCACTCGGGGCAAAACAAATGCTAAACATCCACTCGGGCACTTTTAAGGCTGAATGAATCCGGGCGAGCGGAGAAGAATTCAATCGACGCAAGTTTCGTTGAAGCCCCGAATATCATTCGGAAGATTTTGCATGTTGATCCGGAATGAACGCTAATGCTCAGAGTTCAATCGACGCAAGTTTCATGGAAATCCCAAATATCATTCGGAGGATTTGATGCACTAACTCAAGGTCTACGTTGATACCTCCTTCCACCACTCAAACCCCGATCCATTCGGGGGCTAATGACGAGGATATGTACCCAGGGTAGGGTCCTAGGCAAAGCCCACATACCCTACCTAAGGACACCATATGGGAGGACTTGAAGATTAAGCATGAACTTCCGAGTGGATCCCTGGAGACGTTCAAAGTCACTCAACAGTAATCTACTCAAAGACTCCTGCTCTCACTCGGCAGTCGCGTGTCACTCGGAAGACCTCGCTTTCACTCGACGCCAGAAGACCAGGAGCCATCATCAAGAGCCCAACAGGCAGACGCTGGTTCAATGGTCATTAGTAGCTTTTATTACGTACGTTACCTGTAACGGCAGACTTTAAACCCCACAACTAGGCCCTTAGATGCGGGATAATTATGAGGGGCAGCGAACTCTATATAAGCCGCCCCTCCCCTCCTACACAAGGGTTCGCAACCATTGTAATCTCAACATTCCACACGACATAAGCTCCCAAGCACTCAGACGTAGGGCTATTACCTCCACGAGAGGGGCCTGAACTCATACATCCGTGTGTACACCCTTGCCGTAGCTAGGACTCTGCCCTCTCCCTTTGTACCCCTACCATCTACTGCCAGGCTCGTTCCCACGACAGTTCTTGAAGATCTTTTGCACCTGCGACTTATCATCAAGAAATAATACGCACATAAATCTGGAAAAATCATCAACTATAACTAGACAAAAGGAATTTCCACCGTGGGTCTTGTAAGTATTGGGACCAAAAAGATCCATATGAAGCAACTCGAGTGGTCTCCTAGTAGTCATGATATTCTTTATGGGATGGCTTGCAACTACTTGTTTTATGGCTTGACAAGCACTACAAAGTCTATCTTTGTCAAAGATAACATCTTTAACACCAAGAATGTGATCACCTTTGATGAGCTTGTCTAGATTACGCATACAAACATGACCTAATCTTCTATGCCAAAGCCAATCTTTAGAAGATTTTGCAATAAGACAAGTGTGAGGTTTGGATATCTTAGTGAAATCAACAATGTATAGATCACCTCTATGAAAATCGGTAAATACCATGTTGTTGTTATCTTGACGAAACACTCGGCAATATACTTTGGTAAATATCACATTAAAACCGAAGTCGGTAAGTCTAGATACGGAAAGAAGATTGTAGCCAAGGGATTCAACAAGCATGACATTTTGAATAGAGCTATCATGAGATATGGCTACCGTACCAAGACCAAGTACCTTACCTTTGGAGTTATCTCTAAAAGTTACATACCTGCGTGGTCCATGGTTTGGTGTGATTTCTTGAAACATGTATCTATCTCCAGTCATATGATCTATGCATCCACTATCAAGAATCCATTCCTTTCCTCCAGCCATGTAGTCTTTGAAGTTTGTCATAAGACTTATACTCTTCATAGTCTTCTTATAGTCGATGTCGAATAACTCATCTTCTTCATATTAGCCATGTTCGACGTTGTCATCATCAAGTGGGATATCCTCGTCATAAGAGACAAGAGATTCGTTAGGATTGAGATGATGACAATGTTCAAGTTTATGAATGTCAATGGCTTCAAAGATAATGTTATTGATGGTAGTGACATCTCCTTTAGCACGCATGAGGTCTCGAAGCTCAAATAAGCATATATCAAAGTTAGGATCACTAGGCTACATAATGTGAAAGGCAATAGCTTTATGGAGAATTTCATCAAGATTACTTAATGAATAACTTGGATATCGTTTCTCCAAGTCATTACACAAAGTATAAGCACATTCAAAATTCTTCATTTGATCAAACACAAATCTAGGCAATCCTTTGATTATGAGATTAACAGTTCTAAGATTGTGAAGCATATCAATTTCCTCTTAGTGTGTGGGATGTAAGGGATCAATGGGAGGTACATAAGGGCTCTTAACATATTTGTCAAATGGAATTCATTGAATAGCTCAAGCATCTCATGTTTATGTCGACTATAGTACTCCCCATCAAGAACGGGCACTCTACAACTAATACTCCCCAAACTAGACACATCCATCTTCCTCCACGGTGATGAAACTGAAGCTATGGATACCAAAGCTCTGATACCAATTGAAGGGATTGGTAGAAGCGACGTCTAGAGGGGGGTGAATAGACTACTTGCAAGAATTAAAACCTAACCTTTTCCCAAGTTAATATGTTGGTAGATTTTAGCAATTATGACACGTCTAATGCACCCTACACATGCTAATCAACAAATATGGCAGCGAAAAGTAAGACAATCATATGTAAGAGGGTAGAGAGGAGAATATCAAACGCAGTTGTGGACACGAAGATTTTTCCCATGGTTCCGATAGGTGGCGCTATCGTACATCCATGTTTATGGAGTCTTCAACCCATAGATGGTAGCGGCCGCGAGAGTCCATGGAGGGCTCCATCCATAAGGGTCCACGAAGTAACAAACTTGACTATTCCATAAAGACTTCCATCCACGAAGGACTAGCCTCACTATGGGTAGATCTTCACGAAGTAGGTGATCTCCTTGCTCTTTTGCTTCAAGATGATAGACTCCTCAACACTCAATCACTCTCTCACAGATTTGGCTTGGTAGAAGAGATTTATTGGGTGGAAAGCAACTTGGGGAGGCTAGAAATCAAGATCCATATGGTTGGAGTGGATAATCTTGACCTCAACACAAGGGTAGGTGGTTCTCTCTCAGAAATGTGGATATGGGAAGTGGGGAACTGTTCTGGGTGCTTCTCTTGCGAGTGGGATGTGGTGGAGGGGTATATATAGGTATCTCCAAAAATCCAATAATTACAACATTACTGACCATCTCGGTCAAACCGATGCAAAACTCGATTGTACCAATCTATTCAAAATTTGGCAACTTTCAGAATCTTGGTGAGACCGATATAGGAATGTCGGTGGTGCTGAAGTCATTGGCCGAGGCAGTTTCCATGACTCGGTGAGACCGAAACACAAAACTCGGAAATTCCGATTTTATGAAATCAGCTAACAGAATCGTGGTCACCGATTCTCGGTTGCACCGATGTGAACTCGGTTCCACCGAAGAGCTACGGTTTGGCTAGGGTTTTGTCTTACTAAGGGATCACTAGAAGTGTGTGTGTATAGAGGGGGGGGGGTGAATAGAATAATAGCACAAATTCAAACCTACCCTATTTCCAAAGTTAATGGTTGGCAAATTTTTGCAATTATAGCAGGTCTAGCAAACCCTACACATGCAAGTCAACAAGTATGGCAACGGAAAGTAGAGACATTGCACATGGAAGTAAGGAGTTGAGATAGGGAGATCAAACACATGAGGGATACGAAGAATTTTCCCGTGGTTCCAATAGGTAGTGCTATCGTACATCCACGTTTATCGAGACTTCGACCCACAAAGGGTAACGGTCGCGAGAGTCCACGGAGGGATCTACCCATAGAGGTTTCCATGAAGAAGCAACGTTGTTTATTCCATGATGTCATATGTCCAAGGAGGACTAGCCTTACTCGAGGTAGATCTTCACAAAGTAGGCAATCTCCTTGCCTTTACAAACTTCTTGGTTCAACTCCACAACACGAAGTAGGAGGATCCCAAGCGACACCTAGCCAATCTAGGAGGCACCGCCCTCCAAAAGGTAATAGGCTTGATAATGATGATGAACTCCTTGATCTTGTGCTTACAGATGATAGAATCCTAAACACTCAATCACTCTCTCACATATTTGGCTTTGGTGGAAGAGATTGATTGGTTGGAAAGCAACTTGGCGAGGCTAGAAATCAAGATCCGTATGATTGGAGTGGAATGGCTTGATCTCAACACATGAGTAGGTGGCTCTCTCTCTCAGAAAACCAGATGGGATAAGTGGGGAATTGTTCTGAGTGCTTCTTTTTCAAGTGAGTGGTGGCGGAGGGGTATATATAGGCATCTCCAAAAATCCAACCGTTACACCTTAAGTTACCAACTCGATGACACTGAAGTGTAAAACACGATGGTACCGAGTTGCTCAAAAGGTAGCAACTTTTGAATCTCGGTGAGACCAATATATAAGTATCGACAGTACCGAAAATGTGACCAATGGTCAGATTGCAAAACTCGGTGGCACCGATCCAAAAAATCATAAATTCCAATTTTAGGAAAAGGGGCAACAGAAAGTTGGCAACCTTAACTCGGTGGCACCAATGCAGAATCAGTTGTACCGAAGACTTAGGGTTTGGTTGGGATCTGTCTAAGGTGAAAATCGGTAGGGCCGAGTGGGAAGAATTGGTGGCACCGATTTTGCATGATAGGCTTTTGACAGACTTTTGTGGAAGAGCTTGTGGGTGTTTTTGGTGACTATCACTTCTGCACGTGGAGCATTTTGTTCACCAACAAGACCTCACCCCCTTTAAATAGTATTGGCTTTCCTATGAACTCAAAGTGATTTCTCACAAAGTAGAATGTAGAGTCTTCTTGCTTGAAGCTTTTCAATCTCCCCCTTTTTGGTAATTGATGACAACATACAATCAAAGCTTTAATTTAAGATATGCAGAAATATTTGAAGACTTTGAAGGATACATGACTAATACAAGCTCCCCCTAAATGTGTGCAATCCATTTTAAAAGATAGTTGTTTGGAATGCATGAAGACACACATAGTAGAAAGGACATGAGAAGTCATGTTTATCTTGGCTATATGCATCAAGTATATATGAATGAAATGATTCCATGTTCAGATTCACTCTTGCAAACAATATGTGAAAGGAGCAAGAGATCATCTTGAGCAGGAAAATGATACATATACTTACCTTGAGGTCCTTGAGCATTTAACAGTATGAACACACTTGAGAAAACAATGTTAGGAAACACAAGTCTATTCTAATTATGCAAATGCAAATGAAACCAAGAGTACCAAGATATGGAAGACATATGAGAAATAGTTTCCTAAGAATGATATGTCTCCAAACACATTTAGATCTTTCTCCCCTAGATATGGATTTGTACATTTCCTCTCCCCTTGAATCATAGCATGTAGATATTGAGAGTAGGTAGGGCTGAGAAAAGTCTAAGACAGATAAGAATCAAATTCAATCAGATTCATTCTTCTCTCTTCTCCTCGAGAAGTGTTTCTGAGATAAGGGATCCTTGATATTTCTCCTCCTTGACATGGAAGAGATCATTCAACTTTGTCCCTATTTATCTTATTAGATGTACACTTCTTCTTTCCATGATTATCTATCCCCCTGAAGCATGAATGCTTAGATATTTCTCCCCTTTAGTATTATATCTCCTCCTTTGGTATTATCTCCCATTTGGTATGAGTATAAGCTTTGAAGCTCTGATATTTCTCCCCCTTTGGCATTAATTTCCAAAAAGGGTCACAAAAAGGCTCAGATAAAAAGGGAATCATTGAGTGGGAAGGCATCCTAGAGAATAAGGGTCATTGAGAGCATTTGAGACAAGGATTCCTTGAAGACAAATTTTCCCTTAAGATCTGGAATTTTTTAAGATTCTCCTCCTTTGATGTAGGGATCATTGAATATTTGAGATTATATCTCTTGATGTTTCTCCCCCTACATCATTGTGGGATCATTGATCTGACCATAAGACAAAAACAAACAAAATGCATAGAAGTTAAAAAGGTCGGTGGCTCCGATGCAAAAGGTGTCGACAACACCGATGTGTGATTTTCCAGTTTGACTGCAATATCAGCGAGACCGAGTTTTTGGGATCACAAACTCCGAGATAGAAGACTGAAACTTGTCAAAATGATTTTTGGCTATCTTGTCATATGCAACTTTTCAGACAGTCTCAAAAGAGTCACAAAGATTTGGAATGAATTTTCAGAAAGATTTGCAATGAATTTTCATCTAGGTTAGAGTTGAATGGAAATGTTAATGAGCAACAAATCAGAAATTCTCCATTCAATTCTTATTACTAGATGATGGGCGGTGACTAGGTCAGCTATATTAGAGTACATTGACTTAAGGAGTCAATCAAGAATACTTGATCATAGGCCATACTCATCATTAAGATCAAAATGGGGTTACCATTATTTCTTTAAGCATTTTGATGTCTTCATATCGCTTGAGATGCTTTATCCCATGACTTGGAGTGAAGCTATATCAAGGATATGAGTACATACCTTTGAGTGATGTTGATGACAAGGCTTGTAGATGAACTTGATGAGGATGCTCGAGGTTGATGAAGTTCATCTTGAGTTGGGAGCAATCCTTCTTGTTTTGGTTCACTAATCACCTACATGTTAGTCACGCAAGGAAGAACATGATACAAGTAACATGATTCCAATTGTGAGTTGATACCAATTGAGAAATTCAAATATATGTCAAGGATATGTTTTGTTGTCTTCTTCCTTGCATCACCAAAGAGGGGATGTGGATACTTGGACATGACAAGATTTCTTAAGATATGAGTTGATGGCAATCTTGTGGAGTGTTGTTCTTCCAAGTACCTAAAAAAGCGTTAGATGCAATACAAGGGAGCATAGAATTCCAAGAAGCATGATATTCACGGTAATGATAACATGGAATGGTTAAGTAACCTCATCCCCTTGCATGCATCTGAGTGAGTTTAGCTCAAGTTTGAAGCATCAATGATGTTTAACTCATTCCTCAAGTGAGAAAAAAATGTTTTCATCAAGTGGCTTAGTAAAGATATCGACCAATTGCTTGTTAGTACGAACATGCTTAATATTAATATCTCCTTTGGCAACATGATCATGAATGAAATGATGTCAAACTTGAATATGTTTAGTTCGAGAATGTTGCATGGGATTATGACCAATCCTAATAGCACTTTCATTGTCACAAAGTAATGGAACATTTCTCACATCAATTCCATAATCCTTAAGTGTTTGTGTCATCCATAGCAATTGTGCACAACACAATCCGGCGGCAATATACTCAGCTTCGGCAGTCGATAGAGATATCGAGTTTTGTTTCTTGGAGGACCAAGAGACAAGAGATCTACCAAGAAATTGACATGTACCCAAGGTGGATTATCTATCAACCTTGTCACCAGGATAGTCCGAATCGGAGTAGCCAACAAGATTAAAAGAAGATCCCTTGGGATACCAAATGCCAAAGTTTGGTGTATGTATCAAATATCTCACAATACGTTTCACGGATAAAAGATGACACTCTTTAGGTGAAACTTGATATTGGTCACACATGCAGACACTTAGCATAATATCGGGACGAGAGGCACATAGATATAGCAATGAACCAATCATTGATCGATAAACCTTTTGATCAACCGGTTCGTTCTCCTTAGTAAGATCAACATGTCCACTAGTAGGCATGGGTGTTTTCATACCTTTGTACTCTTGCATGTTGAACTTGTTGAGCAAGTCCTTGGTGTACTTGGTTTGAGAGATAAACATACCTTCTCTCGTTTGCTTGATTTTTCGACCAATGGAGAATTTCAGCTCACACACCATTGACATCTCATATTTCTCTGACATCAACCTTCCAAATTTCTCACTAAATTGTGGGTTAGTAGATCCAAAGATGACATCATCCACATATATTTGGCACACAAAAAATTCAGAATTAACTCTCTTTGTGAATACGGTAGCGTCAATTTTACCAATTTCAAAACCCTTTTCAATCAAAAACTTTGTTAGGCATTTGTACCAAGCACGAGGAACTTGCTTAAGACCATATAGCTTTGCGAATTTATTAGACATGGTTAGATTTCTTAGGATTCACAACTCCGGGAGGTTGTTCAACATAGACCTCCTCCTCTATCTCTCCATTTAAAATTGCACTTTTGATATCCAGTTCCTAAAGAGTGATATCATGGTGATTTCCATAAGCAAGAAGAATTCGAATAGCTTAAAGTCTAGCAACGGGGGCATAGGTCTCACCGTAGTCCATACCTTCGACTTGCGTATATCCTTGGGCTACAAGATGTGCCTTGTTGCATACAACTTGACCGTCTTCATCTTGCTTGTTCTGAAACACCCATTTTGTACCGATGATGTTGTGCTCGTCCTTGGGCTTCTCCACGAGTGTCCACACTTTGTTCCTCTCGAAGCTATGAAGCTCTTCATGCATAACATTCACCTAATCCGGGTCTTCAAGTGCTTGTTCAACCTTCAAGGGTTCAATGCTAGAGATGAAAGAATAATGCTCACAAAAATTAGCCAAGTGAGTTTTATAGCGAGTGATTCTCCCGGTTTGTATGTCACTAAAGATTCGGTTTAGAGGATGGTTCTTAGTCACTCTTGCTCGAACTCAAGGTGGCTTTGGCTTGTTGCATGGTGGAGCTTCTTCATCATCATCTCATTCATCTTCGTTGTTGTCGAAGGTGTCGTCTTCTTGAGGGGGTGGTGAAGGAGGTTGTGGTGGATCTTCATTATGTACTTCCTCCTCCTCTTCATCTTGTCGTGTACCACTTGTGGATGCTTCCATGTCGTTTTGTGGGTCGCCTTGACGTGAAGTAGGAGCTTCCACTTTGGGTTGATGAAGTACTTTCCTTCACCTCCTTGGGACGAATCTTGCCGATGGGCAAGTCTTGGATAGCTTCCAAAGGATCCTTATCTCCTACATCATTTGGCAAGTGTTCGACTTGCGAACCATTAGGTTCATCAAACTTCACATCTACCGTCTCTTCAACTTTTCGAGTGAAGTTGTTGTAGACACGGTAAGTGTGAGAGTTCGATACGTAACCAAGTAGGAAGCCTTCATGAGATTTAGGAGCAAATTTAGTACGATGATGCTTATCAAGAACGTAGCACTTAGAGCCGAATACACAAAGTATCCAACTTGGGGTTTGTTACCGATGAGTAGCTTGTATGCCGTTTTACCAAGAAGCTTGTGCAAGTAGAGTCGGTTTGTGGCATGGCACGTTGTATCCACGGCTTCTGCCCAAAAGTGTATTGGCCTCTTGTATTCTGCAAGCATCATTCTTGCCATCTCAATAAGAGTTCGGTTCTTCCTCTCAACAACTCCATTTTGTTGATGCGTGTACGTAGCCTAGAACTCATGTGAAATACCTTCTTCATCAAGAAAGGTATCCACATGGGTGTTATTGAACTCCAATCCGTTATTGCTCTAAACCATCTTGATCTTCACTTCAAATTGATTTTGCTCTTCGCGAGCGAAGTTCTTGAAGATCTTTTGTACCTGCGACTTATCATCAAGAAAGAATACCCACGTAAATCTGGAAAAATCATCAACTATAACTAGACCATAGGAGTTTCCACCGAGGCTCTTGTAAGCATTGCGATACGCGGCAACGCCGGTAGGAGTCGATATTTCACGAATTGGAGGGGGAAACACGAAGAACATGAAGAAGAACAAGAGAAACACTCAAGAGCAAAATCAATCACACATCCACTAGGTCCATAATCATCACAAGAGGTACAAGATCCCAAATCAACCAACGATACAAGGATAGGTAGTGTTCTCTCACTCCGGAGGAGGAGACTTGAATCCATGGGGGATCTTCCCTCTAGAGGGGCCTCGGCATCACTTGGATCTACTCCCAAAGGAGGACAAACTCCCTAGAAGAAGCAAGTGATGGAGCTAAGCTCAAGAGCAAACATTAGCTAACCCTAACATCAGTCCCAAGGGTCCTAGATATAGCAAGGGGAAGGAAGAGGACGAAAGGAGGGCGAAATGGGATGGTTGGGTCGACAGGCCTGGGAGGCCCGTGCGCACGACCTAAGTGAACCCCGTGTGCACGGGGGGGGGGGGGCACGGGACATAGTCGTGCGCACGGGGTCACCGTTGTAGCATCACGGGAGGCCCGTGTGCACGGGGTCTTCTGGGCCCGTGCGCACGGGGTGGCGGATCTAGCTCCTGGGAGGCCTGTGTGCACGGGGTCTTCTATTACTCTGTTACCCTCGTGCGCACGGGGTCCAGGTAGCCCATGCGCATGGGGTCGGTTGTAGCTGAGGGTCTTGGCTGCAGCTTTGGCTCCGTCTTTTGTGCTTCCTTGTGGTTGCTCCCCTTGGCCTTGGATTTCTTCCTCGTACCTAATGATGCATGGAGTGTCGAGGTGAGGTAGCATCCAAGTTCCCTTAGCATTCATGTCAAACTCAAATAGGAGGGAGTTCACCTTAGCTTCTATTGTGCGTGCGTGAGCTCTTGTCATAGGACCACTTGTGTTTTGTGGAGATAGTGTAGACTTCATGGGGATGAATGATGGATTCTCCGGATCACATTGGGACGAAGAAGATCCATATGAAGTAACTTGAGTGGTCTCCTAGTAGTCATGATGTTTTGACTGGATGACTTCCACCTACTTGCTTTCCATCTTGACAAGCGCTACAAAGCCTATCTTTGTCATAGATAAAATCTTTAACACCAAGAATGTGATCGCCCTTGATAAGCTTATCTAAATTGCGTATGCCTACATGTCCTAGCCTTCTATGTCGTAACCAACCTTTAGATGATTTTGCAATAAGACAAGTGCGATGTTGAGCCTTTTTAGTGAAATTGACTATGTATAGTTCACCTATATGAATACCGATAAAGACAATGTTATGATTGTCATGATGAAACACTTGGCAATCTACTTTAGTAAATAGCACATTGAAACCGAAGTTTGCTAGTCTAGATACGGAAAGAAGATTGTAGCCAAGGGATTCAACAAGCATGGCATCTTGAACAGAACTATCATGAGATATGGCGACCTTACCAATACCAAGTACCTTACCCTTGGAGTTGTCTCCAAAGGTCACCGTCGGTGTCACAACCGGCGGATCTCGGGTAGGGGGTCCCGAACTATGAGACTAGAATCAACAGTAACAGGAGATGAAGGAGACACGAGTTTACCCAGGTTCGGGCCCTCCTATGGAGGTAATACTCTACGTCCTCCTTGGTTGTATTAATGATGTAAGGGGTTACAGAGTTGATCTACCTCTAGATCTTATCGCTAACCCTAGATGAGTTGTTGCATATCTACACCCTAAAACTCTTCGGCTTATATAGACGCCGAGGATGCCTAGGGTTTACACATGGTCGGTTACATGCCAAAGAGATAAACTTGCCTAACTATTACATCGGAAGTGGAGCGCAAGCCATGTTTCCTGAAGCTTCCATCTTGGAGATTGGGCCTTCAAATCCTTCGGTGTTCGGTAAGTAGCCCTCATAGTCCGGTCCATAACAATAGGCCGGCTATCGGAGGACCCCCTAATCCAGGACTCCCTCAGTAGCCCCCAAACTTGCCTCCAACGCCAAGGGTCTTCAGCTCCAACTGCTTCGCGGACAGAGTCTTCGGCTTGCGAGGTGAGTTCCTTCCTGCCGAACCATAGCCCCGCCTCCGATGCCAAGTAGTCTCCCGCATAGTGGCACGTCCGAATACTGTAAATTGATTGGCTTTGAAGCCCAAACGCCGGGGGAAAAACAACAGCCCTCTGATGACCTTTCTGATGAAAGGCTACGGTCCACCACGACCGCTAGACCAGTTGCATAGACTCAATTCGCGGTTCGAGGCCGTTTTAATCATCACAATCAATCAATATACCGTTCGTGTCCCATTTTATACGAGATGTACTTAATCATGTGCACGCAATGGCTCGCGTGTCTCGGGAAGTGGAGGGATTCACAGCGCGGCGAGGGGAATCCACATCGACAAGCCTCATGAAAAGAGAAGGAAAACCCCCAAAGGCTTTTTACGCTCTCCATTCGACTTCTCCGCCTCCCATTCCCTTGCGCCTCCAAAGCACAGATCTAGGTCTCTCCTCCCCCACCTTCGAGCTCGGCAATGGCGGGTTCCAATGGCCAGTGGGAAGCTTCCACGGTAAAAAACAAGGACATACTCGACCTCAAGAAGGCCGGTTACCTCCTTGCTGACATCTCTCACCGTGCAGCAGGGGAGGGCCAAGTGATCCCCACCCCCAGGCCAGGCGAGAGGGTGGTGTTCATTCCCCACTTCATCAGGGGGTTGAGCTTCCCACTCCAGCCCTTCGTTAGGGGTTAATGTTCTTCCACGGCCTTGACTTCCATGACCTCCCGCCAAACTCCATCATGCACATCTCGGCGTTCATCCTCGTCTGCAAGGACTTCCTGCGCGTCGAGCCACACTTCGGGCTCTGGCTGCAGGTCTTCAACATCAATCCCAAGTGCGTCGGCGGCAAGCACGCGGACTACGGCACGGCAGTCATCGGCAAGCTCGCCCGTGTCGGGTGGCCATTGGACACCTTCATCAACACAATCAAGGGATGGCAAAAGGAGTGGTTCTATGTCACCTAACCACAAGAAGAGGGACAACTCCCTACCAGTGCATTCAGATCCGGTACCGCCACCAGACTAGCTTCATGGCCTGAAAAGGGCCTAGTCTGGGGATCAAGCAAGGAGGTGACCGGTCTGTAGAAATGCCTCCGCTCCTTGGCCGAGGAGGGCATCAAGCTAGCCGACGTGGTCTAGGTGATGCTCCGAAGACGCATCCTCCCCAGCCAGAGTCGGGACACTCCCCTGTGGGCTCAAGAACTTGAAGCCAAGCCCACAGTCCGGAATCTCTTCCGCACTACGCAAGAGAAGTTGTGGAAGGCGCTCTTCAAATCAATGAAGATCCGGCCATCCGAGGAGGAGGACAAGGGTCTGCACGCCGCCAAGCCCGATTCGGAGGTATGATACACCCCATCTTGGTCGGCTTTATTACACAGACAATTCCTATAACCTTTTATCCGATCTGCTTGAACAGAGATGCTGAAGAAAGCCATCAACATCAATAGTCTGGCTCCTCAGCCCGAAGACGAGAGGACCGGGCTGTTAGCCAAGATGCTCGTGGAGAAGCCTTATGAGGCTCCCACGAAGAAAGATAAGAATAAGAAACCAGGCTAGGCTGGCCTTCTCATCAGGGACCAGCCTGATGCTACATCCGAAGACACCCCCGCCTCCTCAAATCAGGAGGAGGCCAAGGAGGAGGAAGAAGAGGAGGAGGAGGTTGAGGTCGAGAGCGAGGGGGAGGCAATTCCCCCCGCGCCAAGAAGAGAGCGGCATCTTTGGACGCCTCGAGGCAGGTCGCTTCTCCTGCCCTGAAGAGGGCACAACAGATGCGGGTGGTCCTATCCGACGACATCTCAGACTCGAGATCTGCATCCGAAGACCCTGAGGAGGTTGCACGAAGGAGACTAAGAGTCAAGTACCCCCCATCCAGGTTAGGATCCAAAGACCCCCTACCTATCACAAGTAGATTCAGAGTTTGCTAACACGCATGTTATTGGTCCTACAGCCCCTCGCATGTTATCCCCACCGAGGTGGTATCGGATGGGGAGACCCCGCCCACCGAACTGGCAGAGAGCAGGGATGCCTCGCACCCCACCACTCCATGCGCCATGAAGGACGCTATGGAGGTATCGTCCCAGCCTACTCCAATGGAGGCAGACACAGGGGGCAAGGGAGATCGCATCGTGGCTGAGGCTAACGCTTCAGCCATCGAAGACCGAGGGACAACGCCCCGCCCGGACACCGAGGAGGCCGAACGAGCAGGCATTCCGTCCCCTCTGAGAACATCTCCAGAGCGAACTATGCCTTCGAAGGCACCGGTCCAATCCCTGGTGGGTGATCGAGAAATCCGATCATCCCCGGCACCGCCGACCAACAAGTGGTCGGCCATGGATGAGGCTCTATCAAGTGCCTCCATCCCCGAGGATCACTTCACCCTTATGGGCGCGATACTACAAAGCATTCAGTCCGTTGACAACGGACTAAAGGAGGCCTTTAAAGCCCCCAAGCCCTAGGTGAGGTGAACAAGCTCACCTAGAGGTCACGTCTGAGTCTGATAACACACTAGAAGCACTTTAAGTGTTCAACATGCTAGAATAAATCGATCTATGATCGGATTGTCTATAATTCGGGAAGTGGGCGCCGATGTAATGTATTAATTGTGTGTGTAATGTAGGATTTGTCATCAGCGGTAGCCACAAATGGTGCCGAGCTGGAGGAGTTAAATCGGAAGCTGAAGCACTCCGAGGACGAAGCTGCAACCCTCAACCGAAGGCTCGACGAGGCTCAAGGTATGTTGAGATAGAACCCGAATACCTTTGTCTGAATTTTATAGTCTGAATATTGTCAAAGTAGATTCTTTATCTATGTATACTACGCATGCAGCCTCAGCGAAGGAGGTGGAGAGGTTCAAGACCGAGCTCCAGCGTGCGAAGGACGAGATGACCGTCGAGAGGGCGGATGCTAAGGAAACGGCTACTACCCTTTCTGCCATGCGGGCCACTAGTGGCAAGCATGAAGCTCGTGTGGCAGAGGTCCAACAGGAGCTCAAGGATGCTAGCAAGAGATGCGAGGCCTTGGAGTAGAAGAACAAAGCGAGCTCGGCCGAACTGTCCACCATGAAAGCCGACCTCCAGAAGGAGCAGATGGACAGACGGTTCTACAAGGAGCAAGTGCACCAGGCTAAGGAAATAGCCGATGGTAAGTCAAACTCATTAAAGTGCATATTCGGGGATAGCAGACTCAATTTACTTACCCGGGTGTGGCGATCCTCAGGCGCGTCCGTCGATCTCCTGAAGAGCGTGTTGGATGCCAATCAGCTGTTCGCCTCGCGGGGAGAGGAAGATGAAGCTCGGAGGTTCTGGGCACAGTTTGGAGCCCCCGAGTGTCCTCCTCTTCGGGTGGACCAGCTGAAATAGCTAATGGAGCTACATCAGATGGCGGAGCCGGCCATGAAGGACCTCTGCATCCGCTTATGGCCCGGCGAGCTGCTGCTAGGCAACTACTTCGGCCTGGTGCAGAGACTGATCGCTGCCACACCTCGCCTCGACATCATCAAGCGCTCCTCCTGCATCGAAGGAGTCTGGATGGCCCTTGCCAAGGCCAAAGTGTATTGGCCGGGTCTCAATCCGATGAAGGTCGGCACTGACACGCCGACACTCGGGAAGGAGCACCGATGCCCCGAGCTATACTTCGATGGAGTGATGGAGAGTGCTCGGGTGATAGCGTCGTAGTGTTCGCGTGAAAAATTATTTGAATGAGCTTGTAACATGTACGAAGACTCGTGATAACTTTTTAGTGATATTAGTATTTGCTCTTACATGGTTTTGCATTCCTTTATAACTCCTATGTGGTTGTTTAATACTGAAAGATGCGAGTCGTCGGCTTCAGCCCCCACATAGATACTACATGGGGTGTCTCTGCCAATGCACTATGTCCCTTAACCGTAACATCGGATCTCGAAGGCAGTGTAGTGCGGCAGACTACGAAATCAGAATATAGTGCTTTATTTCTTTCACTTAACCGAAGCGGCATGAAAAGGACTACGGGAAGCGTACGATTAGCCACCGGAGTGTGGTGATGTTCGGAAGAACCGTGGCCGAAGCCGACAACATAATGTTTGCACAAAGGGCAAGTTCCTCGTATAACACGGAATAACTGCTTACGAGGATTGAAGTATAATACTTCTAGCTTGGAGTTCACAGATCGGATCGCCCATACTATGACAGTTCGTTTTCGGCTTTCTCCCCTGAGGTGCTTGACTAGACTATCCGGAAACACAATCGCAAGGGTGCTTCCTTTGCCCTTTTAGCAAAACGAGCGGAACATAAAGGGGAAAGCATAGGAGCCGGGCAACCCAACTTAATGACCAAAGACATAGTTCAGAACCGATGCATATAAAGCGAACGCCAAGACACCCAACACATGATAAGGCGATTTGTGTTTGAAATCGAGCCCCCGGTCTCTTAGCCGGTTACCTCGCATCATACCGAACAGGTTCACGAGAAGAGGGAGAAAGGAGAAAAAGTATGCGCCGAAAACAGGACAGATGAGGCGTACTTGCGCCATGCAATTTTGCATTTTCTCAACGACTCTTATAACTCGGATTGCCAAAGCAACTGTTTACATGTATGCAAAATGAAATAAGAAATAAAATCCTACAGGAGTTGTTGTACCAGGGGTCTTCAATTGGTGACCCGACGTCCTCAATATACCCCCTTGCTAGTTGACTCCTGCTCTTGGATGCACCTTGATGGGGTGTTTAGTGTTCGGTGGGCGGATTTTGCTAACAACATCTTGAGAGGCTGCTGAACTACAAGTGAGCTTTACGCCGTAGGCAGACTATCTTAAGAGCGCCTATATCTTTTCCGAAGACGTATTGGTGGAAGCCGAACTCCCTTCCCAGCTTTATGTGCCTTTATGGCGGATATCGGAACTTGCTGATCTTCTTTATAGCTGAATTCGGCCACTAGGGCCAGTGCATGTTCCTCAGTTCTAAGGGAGCACTCGGTGTTGCCGTTGAAAGTAATGACCCCCTTGGGGCCCGACATCTTGAGCTTGAGGTATGCGTAGTGTGGGACCGCATTGAAATGAGCGAACATTGTCCATCCAAGCAGCGCGTGATAGCCGTTGCGGAAGGGAATGATGTCGAAGATCAAGTCTTCGCTGCGAAAGTTATCGGGTGAGCCGAACACGACCTCTAGAGTTACCGAGCCCGTGCATCGGGCCTCAACACCCGGTATCACTCCTTTGAAGGTAGTGCTGTTGGGTTTGATCCTTGACGGATCAATGCCCATCTTTTTCACCATATCTAAGTAAATCAGGTTAAGGCTACTTCCTCCGTCCATTAGGACCTTTGTGAGGTTATACCCATCTATAATGGGGTCTAGGACGAGGGACACTGAACCCCCATGGCGGATACTAGTTGGATGATCCCATCGATCAAAAGTGATCGGGTATGCAGACCATACGCTGTACTTAGGGTCTACGGGTTCCACCACGTAGACTTCTCGAAGGGCACGCTTCATCTGCTTCTTTGGTATGTGGGTGGCGTATATCATGTTCACCGTTTTTACTTCGGAGGGGAATTTTTCTATCCGCCACCAATTGGACCCCGAGGCTCATCTTGATCCTTGCCGCGAGAGCTTTTGCCTTCGTCTTCGGGTTGTATCTTGCCAGCCTGTTTAAACACCCAGCAGTTGCGGTGTGTGTGGTTGGCGGGCTTTTTCGAAGTTCCATGGATTTGGCAAGGCCTTTCCATGATCTTCTTGAGCTGAGTGGGTCCGTCACGATTTCCTTTAGGGGGCTTCTTCCACTGCCTAGGTCAGAAATTACGGAATCCGGCGTTAATAGTCGTGTCATCGGCATCACTATTATTGTTGTTGGCGCTTATTCTTATTGTGCTATGGCTTTGAGTTGCCATCCTGGGCTACAGGTGCCGCGAGATCTTTAGAATTGTGGCTACGTCTTGCCAGCCAGTTATCTTCGCCCGCACAAAAGCAGGTCATGAGAGAGGTAAGGGCGGACATAGTTCGAGGCTTGTCCTGGCCTAGCTGGCGGGGCCAGCCATTCGTCTCGAATATTGTGCTGGAAGGAGGCTATGGCCTCAGCATCCGCATAGTCGGCGATTTGGTTCTTCTTAGGCAAGAACTGATTCCAGAACTGCCGAGCGGACTCGCCGGCTTCTGGATGACATTGTTGATATCGGAAGAGTCCGGCGGGCGGACATAGGTCCCTTGGAAGTTAGAGAGGAACGCATCATCCAAGTCTTCCCAGCATTCAATGGAGATTTTGGGGAGGCTGTTTAACCAGTGCAATTGGGGATATAACCCCACGGTAAGACCCGCCTAGGAGGGGCCAAGTCATAGCTGGCGGCTCGTTATCAAGTGGGCCGGAAGAGGAAGACTTAGCCACATGGCGGCTTACTAGAGGGGCTGAGACGGAGGCCCAGAGACAGGAGGTAGCGTCAGACCCGAGCAGGTGAGGCGCCCGGATATGGCTTGCCAAAGGCGGCAAGGAGGCTTAGAGACAAGACTAGACACGTTGTAAGAGTCGGTTTGGGATTCGTGTAACCCGGGTCCTTGACCTCCTATATAAAGGCAAGACCCGAGGACGTCTTAGACAAAAAAACCAATCCATCGAGAGCTAGGTAAAGCGAATACGGTCCCTTGTAATCGATATTCCAATCAATATACACAAAGCAGTACGTAGGCTTTTACCTCTTCCCGATGGGCTGAACCTGGGTAAAACCCATGTCTTTCGTCCCGATCAACCCCTTTGAGTCCACCGCCTTAGCGATGGTCTCGAACCTAAGTCTTCGGACATCTGCCGTGACAAAACCACGACAGTTGGCGCCCACCGTGGGGCTAGCGCACGGTGGTGTTGAGTTCTCAAAGGGCTCTCTCCCAAGGATCGAAGGATACGTCGTCGGCTTGATGACGAAGAGTCGCCGCGGCAAGCTCTACATCGACGATTCAGGATGGGGGCCGGAGGCCGGCTCAATCGAGTACGGGTATCGGGTTCCCATTGGCAAGATGCATGTCTTCATCGGCAAGCATGACAGATCCACACCTGGGCCGGACATCTGCACCGACCTCGTCGAGCCGGCCCGGCGCATGATACCCGCCCGTGTTCAACCCGGACGGAAGAGTGTTTTCGTCGGCTTTACACAGGACAGGGGAGATTCCGTGTCAGGAGGAGAAACCTTGGCTTTCTTGGATGAAGGATCTTCCAGCAGGGATGCAGAGTCAATCTATTAGCTTCACGACAACGGGTTAGGGGGCTATGCCGATGGCGACAGTATTCCGGAGCCCTACGACCCGTCGAGCCGAGCCGCCGTGTTCATGGCAGGCTCGGCGCCAACTTTTAACGGCACAACGTCTAGAGTGGCAGCAGGAGCGGCCCCACCTGATGCCGAGCCTCCTAAGCCGCTGACTCAAGTTTTACTAGAACTTATGGATGAGCTAGCAACCCTGATGGCCACAGAAGTGACGACCGAAAATCGAGGAGAGCGCAATGTCGAGATTAACCGGATCAAGGGATAGATGGCTCAGGCCCAGGAGGATATCAATGCAATGCAGGTTCAGATGAATGCCAAGTCGGAATGCTTGAGGGCGGAGGCTCTCCGTTTTAGCCTGGACCAGCGAGCTTCGGAGGCGATTCAACGTAGGAGGACTCAAGTTGGTCTCCCTATCCAGCCTCGGAATCTCTTCAACACTCCTAGAGCCGGACCAAGTACGTTGTCGATGGTAACCCAGGCCGTGGAGGTGTCGCGGCTGCCAGACCCGCCATGGAGGAACATGACCCCTTCATGACGCATCGTGACGCCACCCGGCCATTACTCTAACCCGGTGGAAAACATGATAGCTACGGCTGCCAGGCTTGACGCTCTCCCCTTGGCTGAAGGAACATCATTCGCTGAAGAGGCGATGAATGCAATCAGTCTATTGTAAACAACAGTGGCTTAGCAAGAAAGGTATGCACACAGCCAGAGCCGGGTGCACTCAACGCCGGTTCACAGTCGTAGCTATAGTCGGCGCATAGAGTCACTGGCGATTTCTAGTAGTGAGCGGAGGCGAAACCCACCCAATGATAACATGCCTGATGGGGATGCTCAGGGGATTATGGATAGGGGTTGGACTCAGCGAGGATCAACACCGGTGATGGATTACCCGTAGATTCTTGAGCCGGCGCCAGCAACCCCCCCTCGTTAGCACTTCTTCCAAGGGAGTTGGAGTGCAGTGTCTCACGGTGGATTTAAGAAATGAACGTTTTCCTAAGGACTTCAAGGGGCCGCGGAAGGTGCCAAACTACAAGGTTGATCTACCCCCGGAGGCCTAGATCGAGAGTTATGAGCTTGCCATGGAGATGTTGGATGTCAGTGAGGCAGTTTGTGCAAAATACTTCTTCATGATGTTAGAAGGACAGGCCCGCACTTGGTTGAAGGGTTTCCTGCCTAATACCATCACGTCTTGGGCTGAGTTGAAAGCAAGCTTTATCAAGAATTTCAGGGGAACCTGCAAGCAGCCTATGACGATCGTAGATCTTGATCACTGTGTATAGCAGGAAGGTGAGTAGGCCCATCATTGGGTTCGGCGGGTCTCGACGGTGATCCACTCGTCTGCGAATATTTCAGCATCTCAAGCAGTTCTGATTTTGGAGAGGAACTGTCATTTTTTACCCCTTAAGCAGAAGCTTGGGCGGCTGAAGCGTTCTTGTCAGGATATGGGTGATCTCATGACGGCTCTCACCAAATATGCAGATTCAGATACCACCAAAGACTCAAGCTCCGATGATGAGAAATCAGCTCATGGTAAGAAGAACAACAATGGCAAGAATCGACAGCAGAACGGGGCTCGAAATAGCAACCAAGGCAAGCGGAAGAACCCGGATTGCGGGTCGGAGTTAGTGGCGAGCAGCAACATTGGGAACAATCATGCCAGGAGCAATGGAAATTTTAAGCCATCGTTCAACAAAGATAAGGCTCCTCTGCCTTTCAACTTTGAAGAGGCGCTAAACAGACCTTGCCCGGTGCACAGTCGGTCAGATAAACTAGCCACCCATACATGGAAGGAGTGCACCATTATGCACCAGTTCCTAGATTACAACCGTAATCAGCACCGTAATAATAGTAACGACCTGTCGGGCGGTTCAAGACCGGGCGGCTTAGGAGCCGGTTTCGGTGCCGGCGGGTCAGGTTCAGGTTACCAGGGTCAAGGAAATTAGGGAGGTCATCATCAACAGTTAGGTAATGGTGGTCAGCAGCAGAATAATCAGTCTGGGTATCAGAGCAACCCGAAGCAAGTTAGCGGGGGGCAGTATCATGTCTTCACTACGAGCCTTGACAAGTGGGGTCAGAAGCTATCCAAGAGGGCGGTTAATGTGGCCATGCCGGCTCTCCCATGATACTTAAAGTGGTCAGAGTACTCAATCAGGTGGAGCCAGGAGGATCACCCGCCACGGGTTGATAATCTGGGTCACCTGGCTCTGGTGGTAGCTCCTCAGGTTGGGCGTTATAAGTTTACACAAGTACTCATGGATGGTGGTACAAGCATCAATATCTTGTACTATGACACCTTCCAGCGGATGGAGTTAACTGACAAGGCTCTAAAGCCGTCGTCGACAGTTTTTCATGGGTTGGTGCTAGGTAAGTCGACCTACCCAGTGGGGAAGATTATCCTAGAGGTGGCGTTTGGAGATGAATACAACTACAGGGTGGAAACTTTGTGGTTCGAAGTGGTGAAAATTAAGAGCCCGTATCATGCTCTGTTTGGCCAATCAGCTTTTGCAAAGTTTATGGACAGGCCTTGTTATGTCTATCTGCACCTCAAGATGTCGGCCCTCAACGGGACGATCACAGTGCACAGTGATCGGAAGGTGGCCATTGAGTGTGAGGAAGGAGACGCGGCTTACGCGGAATCAAGTTGCACGGAGGTAGAGCTCAAGTTTTACAAGGATATTGTTGACCCGATGGACATGACTCTGTTGAAGAAGCCCAATACAGAGTCTAAGCCGCCCTTGAAGTTTGCGGCGGATGAAACAAAGCTGGTGGATTTTACTCTGGGCGACTCATCCAAACAGTTCACTATCGGGGCAAACATGGACCCCACATAGGAAAGCGCGCTCATCGAATTCATCAGTGAGAATCGGGACATCTTCGCATGGAAGCCATCTAACATGCTGGGTGTACCAAGAGAATTCGCTGAGCACCACCTTAATGTGGATCCTAAATTTAAACCGATCAAACAATTCCTCCGTGGTTTTAACAAGGAGTGGCGGAAAGCGATTGGAGAAGAGTTGGCCTGGCTCTTAGTGGCATGGTTCATCGTAGAAGTATTCCACCCGGAGTGGTTAGCAAATCCCGTGCTGGTGCTCAAGAAGAACGGCACGTGGCGTATATGTATAGATTAAATGGATCTTAATAAGGCCTGTCCAATTGACCCGTTTGCTCTCCCTTATATCGACCAGATTATTGATGCAACATCGGGTTGTGAGAGTTTATGCTTCGTGGACGCCTATTCAGGTTATCACCAGATCAAGATGGCAGTTAAATAACAGGAGAAGACATCATTTATAACACCTTTTGGGGCTTTCTGCTATGTGTCTATGCCGTTTGGGCTCAAGAGTGCGTAGGCGACTTACCAACGTTGTGTGCAAAATTGCCTTCACGGTCAGATTGGGTGCAATGTTCATGCTTACACGGACGACATTGTGGTTAAATCAAGGAAGAAGGAGACATTACTTGATAACCTGAAGGAGACGTTTGACAACTTACGGGTCTACAAGATGATGCTTAACCCGACTAAGTGTGTTTTCGAGGTTCCTGTAGGCAAGCTCCTTGGTTTCTTGGTTTCGGAACGGGGGATTGAGACCAACCCGGACAAGATAAACGCCATCACGTCACTGGCTAAACCGGCGAGCGTCAATGATGTGCACCGCTTGGCGGGTCGAATTGCTGCTTTAAGCCGCTTCATCGGCCGCTTGGGCGAGAAGGCTATTCCTCTATACTAGATGATGAAAAAGACGGATGACTTTGTCTGGAGTAAGGCTACGGATGAAGCCCTGGAAGCACTCAAAAAACAATTGGTTGAACCGCCGATTTTGGCTGCTCCGGCTAAGAAAGAGCCTTTGCTCCTCTACGTGGCTGCTAACAACAAGGTTGTCAGCGTCGAGATTGTAGTAGAACGCAAGGAGGCAGGGAAAGAGTACCCGGTTCAGAGGCCGGTTTATTATGTTAGTGAGGTTCTCATAGAATCCAAGCAAAGGTACCTGCATTGGCAGAAACTGATATATGGGGTATTCATGGCGAACCGTAAGAAGCATTACTTCCTTGGACATCCGATCACTGTGGTTAGCTCTACCCCATTGGGTGATATAATTCAGAACATGGAAGCTACAGGAAGGATGCTAAGTGGGCACTAGAGCTTGGGTCACTTAAACTAAAGTATGTGCCTCGCACGGCTGTTAAGTCTCAAACGTTGGTGGACTTCATAAACGACTGGACATAGTGTCAATCACCTGAGGAAAAGTCAGACAATACATACTGGACAATCCACTTCAATGGGTCCAGACAGTTGGGGAGATAAGGGGCTTGAGTTGTCATAACTTCCCCCAAAGGTGACAAATTCTGTTACGTGTTGAGGCTGATGTTTCCTTGTACTAACAATGCAGCTGAATATGAAGCCTTGCTTCATGGCCTCAGTGTGGGCAAGGAGATGAATCTGAGTCATGTTAGATGCCTAGGCAACTTAGACCTCATAGCTCAGCAAGTTTCGGGCACGTGGGACTCCAAGGATCCATGGATGGCGTCTTATCGTTAGGAGGTGGATATCATTTCAAGGGTTATCAAGTGGATCATATTGACTGTCGCAAGAATGAGGCGGCTGATGCATTATCAAGACTGGGCTCTCGACGTAAGCCGGCACCGCCTAATGTTTTCTTGGATGTGATATATCACCCGTTTGTTAAGCTACCTTTACAGGAGGATCTAGCTATATCTGACCCGGAAGGACAGCTAGTGGCGGCTCTGCACACTATTTTGGATTGGACATTACCGTACTTGACGTACCTGACTCTTGGCGAGTTGCCTGAGGATGAGACTCTAGCACGGAAAATTGTGAGGCGATGCAAGTCCATGACCATCGTTAATGGTGAATTGCATAAGTGCAGCGTCACCGGCGTCTTCCAGCGTTGTGTTTCTCCTGAAGAGGGTAGGGAAATCTTAAATGAAATACACGCCGGTGATTCTGGACATCACGCCGGCTCAAAATCTTTGGTGTCCAAGGCTTTCCGGCATGGTTTCATTTGGCTGACGGCTCATAAAGACGTAGAGGACCTGGTTGCCAAGTGTGATGGGTGTCATAAGTTCAGAAGACGTGCCCACGTGCCCGCTCAAGAATTGCGGATGATTCCAATCACTTGGCTGTTCGCGGTCTGGGGGCTTGACATGGTTGGACCTTTCAAGAGGTCTAAGGATAAAAAGACCCATCTCTTGGTGGCAGTGGACAAGTTTACCAAGTGGGTGGAGGCTGAGCCGGTTAGTAAATGTGATGCGGCCACGATGGTTTAGTTTGTCAAAAAATTGATCTACCATTTTGGCTATCCTCATAGTATCATAACAGACAATGGAACAAATCTATCCAAGGGGCTATGAAGGCATTCTGTGAAAGTGAGCACATCCGGTTTGACGTCTCTGCTGTTGCTCATCCACAATCCAATGGTCAGGCGGAGCAAGCTAACCAGGAAGTCTTGAGAGGTATCAAGCCCCGGCTTATGGTTCCTTTACAACGAACGCCAGGCTGTTGGGTTGAGGAGATACCCTCCGTCCTTTGGAGTATCAATACTACACCCAACAAATCAATAGGTTATACGCCTTTCTTCATGGTGTACGGTGCAGAGGCAGTGTTACCAAGCGACATACATCATGATTCACTGCGGGTGGCGGCTTACGTGGAAGCTGATAATGAGACGGCGCGTCAGGACGCGTTAGATGCTCTAGATGAAGTGTGCGATCTTGCAGCAGCTCGATCGGTGATTTATCAACAAGACATGCATCACTATCATAGCCGCAGAGTCAAGACTTGGACGTTTCAAGAAGGCGATTTGGTGTTACGTTTGATTCAAGATTAGACAGATGGACACAAGTTATCTCCCCCTTGGGAAGGACCTTTCATGGTCAGCAGAAATCTTAACAATGGGTCATATTATCTCATTGACGTGCGAGCCGAGTCACGTACTTCTTGACAGGAGACCCACCGGCCATGGAATATCGCTCATCTGCGGCCTTACTATACTTGAGTCATCGACTCCCAACTTTGTACATACATACTTCATTGTATCTATATTTTGAATACAATAAAGTTGGCATCCCTGCAAGGCGGGGCCTCTGTCATTTTTCTTTTGCACTACAGTTTGTGCAAAGATGAACACTTCTACATGGTCACTTGGGGGCTTCCAACCCACCGGGTTTATCTCGCTCACCCTCTTAATCGTCTCTTCAGCCAAAACAGCAACATTGTACGGTGGCTTACAGGACGGCGACTTACAAATTGGCAATCCACAAGATGGCGACTTACAAGTTGGCGATCCACAAGACGGTGGCTTACATAGTGGCGCGCAAGGTGATATCATCGATAAGGTCGTTTGGGGGCTTTCAACCCTCTCGATCGGGCTTTTCAACCACTGTAAGGCGGGTCATGGACCCAAATTTTGACTCCATCAAACCAGATCATTAGGGGTGCAACGAGTTATAAACTTACCCCCTTTTGATGGCCTCTCCAACAGGTGACCCACCAAACTCTTACCAGTTAATCACCGCTTAGAGACACTGTCTGTCCAATGTACCCGCCAGTTAATCTCACCAGGACACCCTAAGCACTAGTTAAGGTTCAAACGGCGGACCGTGTCACGTGAGAGGGGGCTTCTGGGCCCTAGGGATACTCATGCCCTGCTGTGTCTCCTTCTGGGATGCTGCGCTCAACAATCCTCGCCTGGAAACCAAGTATTGTTATGAGTTCAAGTAGCGAGTCCACTCAGCGGAACCAGTGTCTGTGTCTCTTTCTAGGGCGTTGCGCTCTTCAATCTCGCCTAGAAACCGAGCATTGTATGAGTTCAAGCAGGGAGTCCACCCAGCAGAACCGACGGATGTGTCTCTTTCTAGTTCGTTGCGCTCTTATCAGTTAATCTCGCCTAGAGACCCTGAGTCGCTCAAAGGAGTTGACGGTCACTCTCGTTAGAGACCCTACACTGGTATGATATTCAAGCATCGAGTCCAGCCAGGAAGAACCATCATATGAGTTTTTGAAAACAAAAAAGAAAGCAAGAACACCATACATTGCATCGTGCATTCCATCATACATTATATCATGCATTGCATCATATTCACATATCATGCCGGTTTACCAAACTGGGTGAGAACAAGATTATGAAAGAAGAAGCAAGGCTGCAACAGATTTTAACATCTCCGGGTTATGCTTTTTCAAGCCGCCCTATGACAATGCAGACTATTCTGTCTTGTTTATTTTTGCAGGGTTTTATCTCTTAAGATGAACTGCTATTACGTAAAATATTGTGAGAAGAATGCAAAGCATATTATAAGTGCATAAGATGATTATAACATCATGTGTGCACGATGGCATTACTGGGGCAATCAAGTTTCTACTATGCCTATTACAAATCTCTCCACGAGCTCAAAAGATGAAGGACTTAAAGTTTTCATACACTTCAAAATACCGGCGGCTCAGCAGGCCGGGTTATAATCAATCAAGAAGAACAAAGTTTTAACTTGCCGGTGGGTTATCCTGCATCGGGTCTTCGCGCTCTTTGATCTGAAGATTATCCACATCCCAGTTGTAGTTTAATAAGGCTTCGAACTCAGCTTCATCAAAAAGAGGAGACAGATCAACTTCAGGGGCAAAGAGCGGCTTACGGCGTGCATGGATCAGGTCCTTGGCTTCAAAGGTTAGGCAGCGCAGATGTTGATTGTTTGCATTGTAAGCCACCTAGTAGGGAGTTAGATCCATCTCACCAACAAGAGTGGAGGATAACTGGCAGCTTCTCTCACCTCCAAAGACAAATTTGAGGGTAAGCCGCCCAAAAGCTATTTTTGGCTTGACATGGAATTTTTTTAAGGCATGGATACTTACCAAAAATCATGGCAGTCATCTTAGATATATGGCCCTTGAGAGTCTTCAATTCTTCTGCCGTGAGTTTAAGCCGCTCCTCGGCATCAATTGCACTCTTTGACAGGGCGGCTTGTTCAGATTCGACAGTCTCCTTATACGTGGCAAAGTCAATTTGGATCTTTTCAAGTTTTTCAACGGCCAACCATAATTTTTCTTCTGCTATGGCTCGGGCGGTTTGTTGGGTGGTAAGATTTTCCCTTAAATCGGCTCGCTCCGACTCAGTTGTGTCTAAAGCCTCCTACATTGTACAAGTGGCAGATTATAAAAGTTAAGTCGCCAGGATGAAGAAATAATGAAGTTATCCTGATGCAAGTCCCAAGTAGATGGCAAGCAATATTATTGACACTTGGGGGATAATGTCTGTGTTTTCTCTCCAAGTTTACATGGAAGTTCTGGATCATCGTCCATAATGACCCTGACTTGGGGGCTAAACCCGGTGAGCTTTTTAACTATCGAAGTTCCGGCTCGTCATTATCATAATGACCCGGACTTGGGGGCTACACTTAGATCTCTATTTCAAGTAAGTACCGGCTTATATTTGTTCTAACCCATTACTTGGGGGCTACAGGCTAAGTTCTTTACAGTATGATAAGATTTGAAAGACCTGGTTCATCATTTGTAATATTAAACCGGCTCTTGGGGGCTACATAAAGGTATAAGGGAAAAGGCAAGAGAAGGAGAAGTACCTCATATTTTTTATTCATTAAGCCAACAAGTTTGGATTCCATGTTGCGGCTGGCAGAAAGTTGATTCAAGTAACCAACATGCAGATCATCCGCAGACATTTTTTCTAGCATGGGAAATCCGAAGTCAAGCTTTTCTGGGGAGCAAGTGTCAATCTTGCTGGCGTGTTTTGTCAACACATGAGGTGTAGGAGATTGGTAACCCGTCCTAGTGATGATAATGTCGGGATGAGACGGATATTCGATGGCGATTGAAGGACTGGGCGGCTTAGGGTCAGCCGTCGGACTTTCAGGAGCTGTCATGCAGCGATCCTCTGGCTCTAAAGGTGGAGGAGTGCGCTCAGGTGCATCTTTGTTAGCTTTAGAAGGCTCAGGAGGAGTGGAAGGAGCCAGCTCGGCACTTTCCGGCTTTTGGGGCAGTAGCAGGAACGGTCGACCCGCCTGTTGGGGATATAACCCCACGGTGAGACCCGCCCAGAGGCTCCGGGTCACACTAGGCGGCTCGTACACCAGCCCAAGAGTGGGCTGTGAAGACTTAAGCCCAAGACATTTGGCGACTTGACAAGATGGCTGGAACATGGCCCGGACGGAGAAGACCCGGGCGAGTAAGACGCCCGGAGACAACTTGGTCATGAAAGGAAGATAAGGTAAAGATAGACTTAGACACGTAGTGAGAGTCGGTTACAACTTGTATGACCCAAGGTCTTGACCTCCTATATAAAGGCGAGACCCGGGGCGACTTAGGGACAAGACTATCGAGAGCTAGGTCAATCAATAGCTCCCTTGTAATCGATACACCAAGCAATATAACACAAGCAGGACATAGGTTTTTACCTCGACTTGAGGGGCCGAACCTGGGTAAACTCGTGTCCTTCATCCTAACCAACCCCTTTGAGTCCATCACCTTAGCGATGGCCTTGAATCCAAGTCCGTTCATCCAGACATCTGCCATGATAAAACCACGATAGTTGGCGCCCACCATGGAGCGCACGCTCGGTGATGTTGAGTTCTCAAATGGCTCTCTCTCAGGGCCCGAGGGATACGTGGTCGGAAGGATGAACAAAAGTCGCCGCGGCCGGCTCTACATCGACGACGCTGGCTGGGGTCTTGATGCCAACTCTGTCAAATATGGATTTCAGATTCCCTTCAGCGGGATCCATGTCTTCATCGGTAGGATCGACGGATCTACACCCGAGCCGGAGATCTGCACCAGCATTGTCGAACCGGCTCGGCGCGCGCAACCCACCCGTGATGTGCGACCTGCCCATGTTAACCCGGGCCGGAAGCACGTCTTCGTGGGCTTCACTCAAGGTATGGATCTTGAAGCTTTTGCGTCGCAGGAGACTCTTGTCTGTTCAGAGGAATGATCTTCGAGCGGGGAAGCAGAGTCGATCTGCCAGCTTCACAACGGTGGGCTCGGGGGCTACGATGAGCTTTACCCTGAGTCGGAGCATTCTGAGTCGGATGATTTCGGGCCGCTGGTTCATGCGGCCGTGTTCGTGGCGGGATCGGCCCCAGGTGCGAGCAGCACATCCACCGGAGCAGCAACCTCGGGGGCTGAGCCACCGCTGCCGGCTCAAGTTCTTATGGATCTGATGAATGAGCTCGCGGCTCTGATGGCCACTGAAGTCACGCCAGATTATCAAGCCACTTGGAACTTGGAGATTGTGAGACTCAAGGACCGGATGGCAGAGGAGCAACAGAGGATAGCTGAGCTAAAAGTTTAGATGGAGGCAGAGGCAGAACGCATTAAGACGGATGCCTTCTGCCTCGGGCTAGAACAACAATCAGCGGCTACGGTGCATCAGATGAGGCATCAATCCCGCTTACCAGAACATTATGAGGCTAGGAATCTCTTCAATACGCCAGGAACGGGAAAAGCAGCGGATGCACCTGGAAGTTGGACAACGGCTCGACCGTAGCTTAACCCGCCCCAACGAAACCACGCCTCACCGGTGGTCTGTCCAACGCCGGCGGGTCATTATTCCAACCCGGCAGAGAATATGGTGGCCGCGGCCACCCGGCTTGAAACAATCACTATCCCAGATTAGGCGCCTTTTGCAGAAGAGGTACGGAACGCCATTTGGTACCTTCAGACGGTGATGGCCCAGCAGGAGAAGTATGCTTACAATCGGAGCCGCGTTTATTCAACCCCCCTCCCCAGCCACAAATTTAGCCGGCACTATGAATCGCCGGCGGTCTCCAGCAGCGATCGGCACAAAGGGCCTCCGGGGGAGGATCAGGCGGCTCTAGATGCACAAGAGATCATAAATCGAGCGAGAAACCAGCAAGAGGTGGTAGCTTTGGCCACGATGGCTCACCGAGAGCCCGCGCCCTCCATATCAGTAGGAGTGGGAGTGACCACCAGGGCCGTGGGAGTGCCATGCTTAGCACCGGATCTACGGAGTGAGCGGTTGCCAGAGGACTTTAAAGGACCTCGCAAGCTCCCGAATTACACTGGTGACTTACCTCCGGAGGCCTGGATTGAAAGTTATGAGCTGGCTATGGAGATGTTGGATGTTAGTGAGGCGGTGTGTGCTAAGTACTTCATCATGATGCTTGAAGGTCCGGCTCGCACGTGGTTAAAGGGTTTGCCACCCAATACCATCAATTCATGGGCTGAGTTGAGGGCAAGGTTCATCAAAAACTTTCAGGGGACTTGTAAACAGCCTATGACTATTGTGGATCTCGATCATTGTGTCTAGTAGGAGAATGAGTCGGCTCATCATTGGGTCTGACGGATGTCGGCCATCATCCACTCATCTGAAAAGATCAAGGCGGCTCAAGCGGTGCTGATCCTAGAAAAGAACTGTCACTTTGTCCCTCTAAACCAGAAGCTCGGCCGGCTCAAGCGTACGTGTCAGGACATGGGAGAACTCATGGCGGCTCTCACAAAGTATGTTGACTCTGATAACACGAAGGATCCAGGCTCGGATGAGGAGAAGGCCGGACAAGGTAAGAGAAACAACCAGGGCAAGGGTGCAGCAAACAATGGTAATCGGAGCAAGTGCAAAAACCCGGATGGCGGGTCAGAACTGGTGGCCAATGCGAGCTCCTGTCAGAATCATCCTAAGGGCAGTGGGAACTTCAGACCGCCTTTTAACAAAAATAGGACTCCTTTCAATTTGGAGGAAATGCTCAAAAAAACCCGTCCGGAGCACAACCGGCCCGATAAACCTTCGGTGCACACATGGGGTGATTGCCATATCATGCAGAAGTTCAAGAATTACATCATGCAACAACACAACAACCATGGCGATGGCCCGCCTGGCGGCTCAGGACCAGGCGGGTCAGGAGCCGGATTTGGATCCGGCAGCTCAGGGTCTGGTCATCATGGTCAGGGCAATCAAGGAGGACATCCTCAGCACTCTGGTAACAACAATCAGCAGCAGCATAACCAGTCTGGGTATCAGAGTAATCCAAAGCAACTCAATTCGGGCCAATATCATGTTTTTACGACCAGCCTTAACAAGCGGGATCAGAAATTGCGCAAGCGAGCGGTTAATGCGGTCGTGCCGGCTCTGCCGTAATACTTGAAGTGGTCTGAGTATGACATAACATGGAGCCGGGAGGATCACCCGCTGCGTGTTGATGACCCGGGGCGGATGGCCTTGGTAGTTGCCCCCCAAGTGGGAGGATATATGGTGAATAAGGTACTTATGGATGGTGGTAGTAGCATCAACATCCTGTATTATGATACCTTCCGGCGGATGAGGCTACTTGATAAAGACCTTAAGCCCTCATCAACCTTTTTCATGGTGTGGTACCGGGCAAGTCAGCTTATCCGGTGGGCAGGATTTCTTTGGAAGTCGCCTTTGGTGACGAATACAACTACAGGGTGGAGTCCTTGTGGTTTGAAGTGGTCAAGATCAAGAGCCCTTATCATGCGTTGTTTGGGCGGCCGGCTTATGCTAAGTTCATGGCTAGACCCTGTTATGTCTGCTTACAGCTCAAGATGCCCGGATTAAAAGGCACGATTACCGTTCATGGTGATCGGAATACAGCTATTGAGTGCGAGGAAGGAGACACGGCTTACGCAAAATCCAGTTGTGTTGAGGCGGAGGTCAAGTTCTATAAGGAGAATGTTGACCCGAAGGATATGACCTTGCTGAAGAAGCCTACGACGGAGGTTGAGCCGCCCCTCAAATTTTTGGCGGATGATACCAAGGCGGTAGATTTTACTCCGGGCGACTCATCCAAACAGTTCATCATTGGGGCCAACATGGATCCCAAATAGGAAAGCGCTCTCATCGAATTCATCCGTGAGAATCGGGACATCTTTGCATGGAAACCTTCTGACATGCTGGGTGTACCGAGAGGGTTCGCTGAGCATAACCTTAATGTGGATCATAAGTTTAAACCTGTCAAGCAGTTTCTACGGCGGTTCAATGAGGAGAGACGCAAGGCCATTGGGGAAGAGGTCGCCCGGCTCTTAGTGGCAGGTTTCATCATCGAGGTCTTTCACCCGGAGTGCCTTGCTAACCTAGTGCTTGTGCTTAAGAAGAACGGCACGTGGTGTATGTGTGTGGACTATACGGATCTTAACAAGGCTTGTCCGGATGATCCTTTTTCTCTCCCTCGTATTGATCAAATAATTGATGCCACGGCGGGTTGCGAAAGCCTATGCTTCCTGGATGCCTATTCGGGATATCATCAGATCAAGATGGTAGTCAAGGACCAAGAGAAGACGGCTTTCATCACGCCTTTTGGAGCCTTCTGCTATGTGTCTATGACTTTTGGGCTCAAGAGTGCCCAGGCGACTTATCAGCATTGTGTGCAGAATTGTCTTCACAATCAGATTGGACGCAACGTTCATGCTTATGTGGATGATATTGTGATCAAATCAAGGAAGAAGGAGACCCTGCTTGATGACTTAAGAGAAACCTTTGACAATCTTCGGATCTATAAGATGATACTTAACCCGGCAAAGTGTGTCTTTGGTGTTCCGGCTGGCAAGCTCTTGGGATTTCTGGTTTCTGAGCGTGGCATTGAAGCTAACCCGGATAAGATCAAGGCAATCACCTCCTTGGCTGAGCCAGCTTGTATCAATGATGTCCATCGCCTAGCAGGGCGGATCGCCATGTTGAGCCGGTTCATAAGCCGCCTTGGTGGGAAAGCTATCCCTCTATATCAGATGATGAAAAATACAGACAGTTTTGTCTGGAGTACGACGGAGGGTGAAGCGTTTGAGGCGCTCAAGAAGCAGCTCACTAAGCCGCCGGTAATAGCCGCTCCGGCTGAAAAAGAGCCTTTGCTCCTATACGTGGCGGCTAACAACCGGGCTATCAGCGTTGCAATTGTGGTCGAGCACAAGGAAGCAGGGAAGGATTATCTGGTTCAGAGGCCGGTTTATTATATCAGTGGGGTCCTGACAGAGTCTAAGCAGAGATATCCACATTGGCAGAAGCTAGTGTATGGGGTGTTCATGGCCAACTGCAAGTTAAAGCATTACTTCTTAGGGCACCAGATCACCGTGGTCAGCTCTGCTCCATTGGGGGACATAATTCAAAACAGAGAAGCCACTAGTAGGATTGCTAAGTGGGCATTGGAGCTGGGACCTCTCAATCTAAAATACGTACCTCGTACGGCTGTCAAGTCTCAAGCCCTTGTGGATTTCATAAACGACTGGACAGAGTGCCAAGCACCCAAGGAAAAGCCAGATAACACATATCGTACTATACACTTTGATGGATCCAAGCAGCTAGAAGGATCAGGGGCAGGAGTTGTTTTAACATCTCCCAAAGGTGATAAGTTCTGTTGTGCGCTTCGGCTAATGTTCCCTTGTACCAATAATGCGGCTAAATACGAAGCCCTGCTTCATGGCCTCGGAGTAGCTAAGGAGATGAATTTAAGTCGGGTAAGGTGCTTTGGCGACTCAGATCTTGTGGCTCGGCAAGTTTCGGGCACTTGGGATTCCAGGGACCCACGGATGGCGGCTTATCATCAGGCGGTGGATGTCATTGTTGGTCACTTCAAGGGTTATCAGGTGGATCACATTGATCGTCGTAGGAACGAGGCGGATGATGCCCTGTCAAGGTTACGCTCTCAGCAAAAGCCGGTGCCGCCCAATATCTATCTGGACGTCTTACATCACCCGACTGTTAGGTTACCCTCAAAGGAAGATTTGGTTGTTCCTGACCCGGAGGGGCAATTGGTGGCGGCTCTACATGCTATTCCGGATTGGACTATACCTTACTTGGCGTATTTGACTCAGGGCGAGTTACTTGATGATGAAAATCTGGCAAGACAGATCACCCGGCGGTCTAAGTCCATGACAATAGTTAATGGTGAGTTGCACAATTGTAGCGTCACTAGGGTGTTTCAACGTTGTGTCTCACCAAAGGAGGGTAAAGAAATCTTGAATGAAATTCACGCTAGAGATTGCGGACATCACACCGGCTCAAAATATCTAGTGGCCAAGGCTTTCTGGCATGGTTTCTTCTGGTTGACGGCTCACAAGGATGCAGAGGATCTGGTCCGCAAGTGTGATGGCTATCAAAAGTTTGGCCGGCGTGCTCATGTTCCGGCTCAAGAATTGCGCATGATACCAATTACTTGGCCGTTTGTAGTCTGGGGGCTTGATATGGCCAGGCCTTTCAAGAGATCCAAGGATAAGAAAACACACCTTTTGGTGGCGGTTGATAAGTTCACCAAGTGGGTAGAGGCTGAGCCGGTCAGCAAGTGTGACGCAGCTACGGCGGTTCAGTTTATTAAAAAGCTGATCTACCATTTTCGTTACCCTCACAGCATCATCACGGACAATGGCACAAACTTGTCCAAGGGGGCTATGAAAAAATTCTGCGACCTGGAGCACATCCGGCTTGATGTTTCGGCAGTTGCTCATCCACAGTCCAACGGTCAGACGGAGCGTGCTAATCAAGAAATCTTGAGAGGTATCAAACCCTGGCTTATGGTTCCTTTACGATGGATGTCGGGTTGTTGGGTGGAAGAGTTGTCGTCCGTCTTATGGAGCATCAAAACTACCCCCAACAGATCCACATGTTATACACCTTTCTTCATGGTTTACAGTGCAGATGCCGTGTTACCAAGTGACATCCGGCATGACTTGCCACGAGTGGCGGCTTACACTGAGACGGACAATGAGACAGGGCGTCAAGACGCGTTGGATGCTTTGTAGGAGCAACGAGAACTGGCGGCTACTCGTTCAGTGATCTATCAGTAAGACCTGCGCCGCTATCATAGCCGCAGGGTCAAGACCCGGACGTTTCAAGAAGGTGACTTAGTGTTGCGGCTGATTCAAGACCAGACAAATATGCATAAGTTATCTCCTCCATGGGAAGGACCTTTCGTGGTCAGCAGAAATCTCAACAACGGGTCGTATTATATCATTGACATCCAGGACGACTCTGATACCTCGGGGCAGGAGACCCGCCGGCCATGGAATATAGCGCATCTGCGGCCTTATTATACCTGAGTTGTTGATACTCAACATTGTACACTATTATTGTAAATATCATATTATATATGAATAAAGTAGCATCCCTGCAAGCCGGGGCATGTGCCATTTCGCATATCTTCATCCATGCAAGAAAAATCCAAAACTTGGTTGTCGAAGGGGGCTTCCCACCTTCGGGTGTAGCTTACCTAACCCTAACAACCGGCTCTCAAGCCAAAAAATGTTGACAAGTCAACATAGCTGTCAAAGGGGGCTTCCCACCTCCGGGTGTAGCTTATCTAACCCTAACAGTCGACTCTTATGCCAAAAAAGTTGACAAGTCAACTTGGTTTTCGAAGGGGGCTTCCCACCCTCTAACCCTAACAGCCGGCTCTTATGCCAAAAAAGTTGACAAGTCAACTTGGTTGTCGAAGGGGGCTTCCCACCCTACGGGTGTAGCTTATCTAACCCTAACAACCGGCTCTCAAGCCAAAAAATGTTGACAAGTCAACATAGCTGTCGAAGGGGGCTTCCCACCTCCGGGTGTAGCTTGTCTAACCCTAACAGCCGGCTCTTATGCCAAAAATGTTGACAAGTCAACTTGGTTGTCGAAGGGGGCTTCCCACCCTCCGAGTGTAGCTTATATAACCCAAACAACCGGCTCTCAAGCCAAAAAATGTCGACAAGTCAACATAGTTGTCAAAGGAGGCTTCCCACCTCCGGGTGTAGCTTATCTAACCCTAACAACCAGCTCTTATGCCAAAAAAGTTGACAAGTCAACTTGGTTGTCGAAGGGGGCTTCCCACCCTCCGGTGTAGCTTATCTAACCCTAACAACCGGCTCTCAAGCCAAAAATGTTGACAAGTCAACATAGCCGTCCAGGGGGGCTTCCTACCCTACGGGTGTAGCTTATCAAACCCTATCGGTCGGCTCTTAAGCCAAGCAGTTGACTCTATCAACACATTAGGAAGATACAACATCTTTGTGTTATGCTTTCAAGCCGCCCTCCTAACGGTATAAAGATACATCTATTCTTGCAAGAAATTAAGCTGACAAGAGCTGGTAAAGCATACAATGAGAAACACAAGGAAGATGACATATATATGTTAAGCCAGACTTTTCATATGTGCACGATGGCAACATTCAAGCAAAGGCAAAATTACTACCAGTATATTACATATGATCTCTGTGGAGCCCAAAAATATCTTCAAGTTTTTTACACCGCTCATGGCGGGTCACAAAGAGCCGGCTATCAACAGGCGTTCACAGCGCGATCAGTTGGTTGGCGGGTCACCCTGCTCCGGGTCTTCGACTGCCTTGATCTGAAGATTTTCCAAGTCCCAGTTGTAGTTGGTTAAAGCCGCAAAGGTTCCTTCTTCAAATAAGGGGGACGGGTCAAGTTCAGAGGCGAAAAGATTCTTACTGTGGGCAGGCGTCAGATCCCTGGACTCAAAGAGAGGGCCGCAGATTCTTTTCTGGTCAGCGTTGTAAGCCGCCTGGTATGTCTCTAGGTTAACTTCTTCTGCTAACACGGAGGCAAGGACTTTGGAAGGCTTTACACACCGTGCATAGATGGCCTCTGTAAACTCAGAGCCATCGTTCTTTTTGGAAGGAAATCCATCCATCATATTAGTCGGAGTTAGCTCTGGAGCAAAAGTCAATGATCGGCTTATGGCTACGACCGCCCCCTGACGGGCGGCTGATCTCTTCAGTTCTACAATCTGTTTTGGCAGCGTCGACAAAAGCTCCAAGACCCCTTTGATAGTTGAAGGGGTATTATCCTTGTACAACACAACCTTTATTGTGCACACAACGCCGCAATAAAGTTGTTCTGTCAGAGTATACATGACCTTCAGGGGCAGCAAGCTATCGAAGGCAAGTTGGCGGCTCCTAGGACCTGCATAAGATGGACGCCTCATCATGAGTCGCCAGCACAAGTACAATACACATTGAGTTAAGTTATCAAATACTTACCAAAGATGGCAGATGTCATCTTCTGGATGTGACGCTTCAAGGACTTTAGTTCATCAGACACGATCATAAGCCGCTGATCAGCATCATCCGCCTGTTTGGTCAGGGCGGCTTGTTCAGTCTTAGCAGATTCCTTGAAGGTTGCAAATTCGGCCTTAATCTTGGTTAGTTATTCAGAAAGGAGCCGGCATTTTTCATCAGCTTCACTTCAGGCGGGCTACTGCATGGCTAGATTATTTTTTAAGCCGGCCACCTCTGACCCGGCTTTGTTTAAAGCTTCCTGTGACATATCAAAGTATGGAATGAGCCGACAGGAGGAGAATTTTCAAAAAAACTCAGCAAGTCTCAAAGAGATTGCAAGCAATATGTATGAAACTTGGGGGCTAATGTCTATTTGATCTCCTAGATTAAAGGCAGTTCCGGATCATCTTTATCAAGTTAACCCGGAACTTGGGGGCTACAATTGGCTCTATTACCTATTCTCAATAAAGTCCCAACTCAACTTTGGAAAATATTGAGCCGACCCTTGGGGGCTACAATTGGCTCTATTACCTATCTTCTATAAAGCTCCGGTTCAATGTTATCAACTTTGAGCCGACCCTTGGGGGCTAATAACGATGATTTGAGATTACCTCTAAGTAAGTTGAGGCCTACACGCTAAATATTTCTACTTCTACCAAGATTAAAGACCCGGATTATCATCAGCCAATATTAACCCGACTCTTGGGGGCTACGTAAGGGTATAAGGAGAGTAAAGAATACCTCATATTCCTTCTTCATTAAGTTAACAAGCTTGAGCTCTAGGTCCCGGCTTGTGGACAGCCGGCTCATATAGCCAGCATGAAGTTCGTCAGTTGTCATCTTCTCAAGGGCGGGGAGCTCAAACTCCAGCTTCATGGAGGCCTCAACCATCTCACTATGTTTTGTCACCACATGAGATGGAGGAGAGTGGAAACCGGCGCCGGTAATCAGGACGTCCGGAGTAGTGGTGTCATCACCAGCCTTGGCAGGGCTCGGCGGCTTGGAATGGTCCTTCGGTGGACTCTCTGGAATAATATCATCAGTTGTCGGCTTTGCAGAAGCCGCTGAGCGATTTGCATCCAACATAGGAGCATCCGGCTTGGCAAGCTCCGGTTCTAGAGCAGTAGGGCCAGTGGAGGACTGGTTGGTCTTTCTTCGCTAGGCCTGAGCCCTCGAAAAGCATAAAAGTTAGAGCCCAATGTTTACAACCGCCAAAGACCCGGATGTAAGGCTTGAAAAACACGTATAGCTGATTAATCTTTGGAGGCGGCAGAGCAATGGCCGTAGAGTTGCCAGACCAAGACGATGATCTCTGAAAGGCAGTTCAGATAATTTAAGGCAATGTTGGAATTACAAAGGAAGAGCTAGTAAAATCAAGCAGAGAAGAAATACATACCTCCACGGGGCGCTTCTTTTGAGCCGGGGAGTTAGGTAACCCGGACATGAGATCGGTAGAGCCTGCGCTTCGGGTCTGGCGTCGGTCGGCTTGTTGTTGCTTTTTCAAAAGAAATTGGGGGTCCAAGTAAGCAAGAGGATGAGAAAGGGGAACTTTTCGAATGGCCCGCCGTATCTTTTGGGGTACAAAATATTCTGAGTCGGACGAAACATAAGTTACCTCAGGGGCGTTGGCGTGGCTAGTCTCTGCCTCGTCCTGTGAATAGTTGTTTCAATAAGGTGAATAAAGAGGTGGCAAAAAATAGTCAAATTATACCTTTGAGCCATCTGATTCTGGCGGTTCAAACCATTCTTCCTGAGGAGTGGTCTTCTTCGTCCTCTTGGCCGCGGCCTTCTTGGTTTTCTTCAGAGGAGGAGCATATTTCTTCTTCCAGAAGTTGGAGTCAGCCTGAAAAGATAAGCCGACAAGTAGTGAGGAATTGCCAAGACATAGCTAATAAAGAGAAGAGACTATGAAGAGTCGCCTTACATCTGGGGCCGGGTTAATGACACAGAAAGGTGCCAGCCCGATGGCACCGCAAGCTCCTGAAGTCTCATGGACAAGACTCCGGATGACAGTTGTAATGTCATCTTCTGTTAACATCCTCCGGCTGAAGCAGAGGGAATCATCGTACTGGCCCGGATATTCGCACATAAGGCGATTTATCCGGCTCAAGGGCATAATCCTCCAAGAGATCCAGCAGCGGATCAAATCCAATCAAGTCAGTCCGTTGGCCATAAGGGCTTTAATCTTGGCGTGAGCCGGCTCGTGTTTCGCCCATTCAGTAGATGACAGCCAGCCAGGAAGCTCAGAGGTCGTCTTGAGCCGGGATGGGCGGTAACCCGGCAGTGGATGCTCACCCTCTAGGGAGGTATCTTTGCAGTAAAACCAAGTCTTATTCCAATATTTTGGATGACTCGGCATCTGAACAGCCGGAAAAGTTATGTCCCGGCGCCTTTGAATTGAAATCCCATCGAGTTCTAAGCTTGGGCCGGCCTTCACTTCGGTTTGGCGATTTGCGTAAAAGAACTCACGGAAGAGACCAACAGACGGCTCAGTTTGCAGATAGATTTCGTTGAGCACTTGGAAGTTGCATATGTTGGAGACAGAATTTGGGGCAAGGTCTTGAGGGCGCAACTTGTAAAAGTGAAGGACATCCCGGAAGAATTTTGAGCCGGGGGTACAAACCCACGTTCGATGTGATCTGAAAATACAACTACTTCACCCTCCTGAGGAACGGGCTTCAGTTCATTACCCGGAACCCGCCAATGGATGACATCCTTGGCGAGAAGGGTGCCCGCGTGTACAAAGTCCATTAGGAACTCTTCAGTGATGCAAGAGCTGACCCAATTGCATGAGTTCGATGCACGAGACATGGCGGCGGCTCAAAATTGTGCAAGGTAACAATGTGCGACGAGTCAGGGAAATGCAGACATCTACGGGCGGTTAACGGCCTACGATTTTAAGATTAAGCTGCCAGGATCCGGCTGGTGAGAGCCGGAATTACATGGCGGGTCAAGCTTATGAGAAGACAAAGCAAAATTTGGCTAAGTGCGGAAAAGAGGTTTCACAAAGTATCTCTGAAATTATGGATCTACAAAACAGAGAAAAATGGTTTTATTTCAAACCTAGAGATGAACAATCAAAACGGCGAAAGTTTGAAAATGGCAAGCGGAGCCGTTATAGATCTGCATTGTGCTACTATCGATTTCCTACAGAACGCCGCATTGGGGACAGGATATTATCGGGTCCGTATGGACTAAGCATGGCCGACATTGAGAGAGGCCCGTGTTCTAAGAGGCGGGAGAGCTCCATGAAACCCTACCGAAATGTCTATGGATCTAGTGGAGGAAGGACTCACTGGAGATGGTGTGGAGGACGCTGGTAGAACTCTGGAACGAACAGGTTGATGCAGCGGCCTCTACGACGGCGGTGTGGAGACGGCACCGGAGCGGAGTGTGCTAGAGCGGCGGCGTTGGAAGGAGGAAGATGAAGAGCGAGCGGTAAGGAAAGCAAATGCCGCCCCTCGCGGTCCTATTTATAGGCAAAGGTGGAAGCAGGCACGAAAATCCAGGCGGCGGATATCAGTTGACCGAGGCGGACGCCTTGATTCCCGGATCGCCCATTTAATAAGGGAACGATTCGTTGTGGATGTTAGAGGATCTTTCTGACAGATTTGACATGACGTCATGGCGGGTCATTATTTTCAGGTTACATAATGGAGACTCGCCGATGATTGAGAAGGAGGCTGAAGTGAGCAAGCTCAAATCAACCTGGGGCCTAATGTTGGGGATATAACCCCATGGTGAGACCCGCCCAGAGGCTCCGGGTCACACTAGGTGGCTCGTACACCAGCCCAAAAGTGGGATGTGAAGACTTAAGCCCAAGACGTTTGGTGGCTTGACAAGATGGGCCGGAACGTGGCCCGGATGGAGAAGACCCGGGCGAGTAAGCCGCCCGGAGACAACTTGGTCAGGAAAGCAAGATAAGGTAGAGATAGACTCAGACACGTAGTGAGAGTCAGTTACAACTTGTATGACCCGAGGTCTTGACCTCCTATATAAAGGCGAGACCCGGGGCGACTTAGGGGCAAGACTATCAAGAGCTAGGTCAAGCAATAGCTCCCTTGTAATTGATACACCAAGCAATATAACACAAGCAGGACGTAGGCTGTTACCTCGACTTGAGGGGCCGAACCTGGGTAAACTCGTGTCCTTCGTCCCAACCAACCCCTTTGTGTCCATCACCTTAGCGATGGCCTCGAATCCAAGTCCGTTCACCCAGACATCTGCCATGATAAAACCACGACACCGCCTGTCTTCCTTCATTTTGCTTGAGCCATGGAAAGTAAAGATAGTTGTCATGCGGTGCAGGGAAAGAGATAATACACGCACTGCAAGGTAAAAGGCATACTCTAGGTTGATCTTCATAGGAGGAAGCTTGGAGGAAGTTGAGTCGCTGGACAAAGGGGGTGACTCCTATAAAATTGAGATAATAAAGTACAAGAGTAAGGTGATAGTGCAGGGGTATAAGGCGGATATTAAGACTTGGTAAAAAGATCACCTAAGCCGGTCATTTCCGCGGTGCCGGGGAGTTTGGTAAGCCGGCCATAAGATCTTCAGAGCTAGAGCTCCGGGTCTGACGTTGCGAGCCGTGTTGTTGCTTTTTCAAAGGAAATTCAGGGTCTAAGTAAGCAAGAGGATGCAAAAAAAGGAAAATTTTGGACGACCCGCCGTATTTTCTCTTGCGGTAAGACCTCTGAGTCGTAGCAAATGTAAGTTACCTCAGGGGCGTTGGCATGACTCATTTCCGTGTCCTCCTGTGTACAAACAACGTCAGTAAGTTGCATAAAGAGACAATTAAGGGAATCAAGTTTTCTACCTCTAAGTCATTCAGAGCAAGCAGTTCTTGAGCTGAAGTTTTCTTCTTGCGGCCATGGGCGTTAACTGCTTGGGACTTCTTCTTCATGGGGAGAGTGTATTTCTTCTTCCAGAAGTTAGAGCCAGCATGTATGCAGAGCCGCCAAAATAGTTAAAGATGCCATGAATAAGGTTAAGACAGGAATGAGAAGTTTTGAGAAGAAGGTCTCTTCTTACATCCGAAGTTGGGTTTGCGACGCAGAAGGGTCTTAACCCGATCGTGTTGCAAGCCTCCTGGGTTTCACGGAGAAGTTGTTTTATAGCAAAGTTGACATTTTCTTCTATCAGAGGCGTGTGGTTGCAACAGAGAGGATCATTCTCATCGCATGTGTATTCGCACATAAGCCAGTCATGTCGGCTTAGTGGTAAGACTTTCCACGAGACCCAGCTGTGGGTTAAATTGACTCCAGTTAAGCCGTTCGTCGGGAGGGCCTTGATCTTTGCAAAAGATGGAGCATACTTCGCTCGCTTTGCGGCAGACATCCAATCTAGAAGTTCAGTGGAGGTACAGAGCCGAGTACGGCGATAACCCGGCAGTGGATTTTCTCCTTCTGGAGAGGTGTCCTTGCAATAAAACCAAGTCCTATTCCAATCTTTGGGGTGGCTTGGCAAAAGGTCAGCCGGATAATCCAGGTCTCTCCATCTCTGGATGGAGACGCCACTGAGCTACAAGCTTGGTCCAGCCGCCACTTCTGTTTGGCGGTTGACATAGAAGAAATCACGGAAGAGGTCGATGGACGGCTCTTCTTGCATGTAAACTTCACACAGGACATGGAAGTTGCACATGTTGGTGATAGAATTTGGGGCAATGTCTTGAGGATGAAGCTTGAAAAAGTAGAGGACGTCTCGGAATTTTTTACTCCGACGGGCTGAAACTACGGAGGAGGTGATTAGCGAATACAACAACCCCCTCCTTAGGGGTGGGCTTTTTCTCTGACCCAGGAACCCGCCAGTGGATGACATCCCGAGCCGGCAATGAGCCCGTTTCTATGAACTCAAGCAAGAATTGCTCGGTTATTCCAGAGCCAACCCAATCACTGGATGAAGGTGCTCGAGACATGGTGGTAGGTCAACTCTGAGAAAGTGCAAGGTATGGAGGGTTAGGAAGCAAAAAAATCAAAACGGTTATAGTCAGCATGGTAGAGGAAAGCTAAGCCGCCCGGCCGTTTTGCCAGAGGGCCGGCAAGGTAACGGCGGATTAAGTTGGCAGGATGATGCCCGAGATATTGCTAAGTGTGAAAAACAGGTTTCACATGTTACTACCGTGGCTACAAGATCTACAGGCGAGGTAAAATGAAATATAATCAAAACCTAGAATGGGTGTTGCGGAAGAACAGACAGTCGATACACAGAAAGGAGCGGGATACAGATCTACGATGAGCGGGTATTGACTTTGTACAGATGGCCGCGATGGATTAACAAACATTACGAGGTTCAAGGGAATAATTAACAGTCTACATTACAATGAACAATCTGATGAATGGCGAAGCGCGCTGATGGAGCAACGACCAACTTGGGGGGATCCAGTGCGGGAAAGGTTCCGATCTAACGAGGATGAAAAGGGTACCTTGCGGATGTGGTCGATGCGGGCGAGACTCTGGACAAGCTCAGGTTGATGCAATGGCCGGTGTTGAGGACGATGGTGAAGTCCGGTCGGGGCGGTGGAGCTCCGGAGGAGCGAAGCGTCGAGATGAAGAAGAAGACAGGGGTGGCGGAAAGAGAAAAGACCCCCTCACGACCCTATTTATGAGATGCGATAGCCAAAATAGTGTGTGCGGGAATCGAGGTGGCGAAATGATAATTGACCAAAGGGTCCGCCTTGATTTTCGAGCCAACAGTTTAATGAGAGGATCCGTTGCGGACTTCACGGAATATTTCGAGCATATATGTATGTGACGTCACGGTGGGTTATGAAATTCTTTTCTTGCAGGTAACGAGGACGTGAGACTCGCCGCCAAATAAAATGGAAGATTGACATGGACAAGCTCAAATCAATCTGGAGCCTAATGTTGGGGATATAACCCCATGGTAAGACCCTCCTAAGAGGGGTCGGGTCATACCTGGCGGCTTGTTATCAAGTGGGCCGGAAGAGGAAGACTTAGCCGTATGGTGGCTTACCAGATGGGCTGAGACGGAGGCCTAGATATAGGAGGTAGCGTAAGACCCGGGCGGATGAGCCGCCTGGAGATGGCTTGCCAAATGATGCAAGGCGGCTTAGAGACAGGACCAGACATGTTGTAAGAGTTGGCTTGGGATTCGTGTAACCTGGGTCCTTGACCTCCTATATAAAGGCAAGACCCGGGGACGGCTTAGACAGAAGACCAATCCATCGAGAGCTAGGTCAAGCGAATACACTCCCTTGTAATCGATACTCCAATCAATATACACAGAGCATGACGTAGGCTTTTACCTCTTCTCGAGGGTCCGAACCTGGGTAAAACCCGTGTCTTTCATCCCGATCAACCCCTTTGAGTCCACCGCCTTAGCGATGGCCTCGAACCTAAGTCTTCGGACATCTGTCATGAAAAAACCATGATAAGTACCGAGCTGGCCCCTTGAGCTTAAGAGGGAGGTATTTGTTGGCATGGAGATCGTTTCCTAGCGCCATGTGGATATGGAGGAGGAAGTCCTCGATCCATACAGTTGGGTCAGTGGTCCCGTCGTACTATTCTATATTCAGGGGTTTGAACCCTTCGGTGAACTGATGCCGCATTACTTCATCTGTGAAGCATAGTGGGTGAGTGGCGCCTCTGACCCGAGCTATGCCCCTCCTGTATTCGATGCCTGTATGGGGCCGGTTGCGTTCCCGGACTTTGTTGTTTTGGTCGAACCGTGGTCTGTATTCGCCGCGTCTATCGGGCACGTACTCTCTGGGTCCATAGATGGATCTAGTGTGGCCTGCTCTATGATCCAGGACATCTCGTAGGTCAAACCTATCGTTGGGCTCTAATGGCTCCTTGCCCCATCTTCGGGGCATTGCCGGTATGTAACCGGCGTCATCGATCGTCCTGTCGCAACCACGAGGGGGGCATCCGGTTTGTCATATGGAGTATGGTTTGGAGATGGAGTATCAGTAAGTTCGTTGTTGAATTGCAGCAACAACCTTCTCCAAGGGTAGCTTTTGGGCTAGTTTGATAGACCAGTTCCGTATACTTCCTAGGCTGAGAGGTCTTTCATCCATCGATCATTGAGGTCGGCATGTTCAGCTTTGAGTTGCCGTTCTTTGGCCTTTAGGCTACGAGTCGTTGATATGAGCCGTTGCCTGACTTCTTCCTGATCCTCGAGGTTATCAGGGATGTACAAGTCATCGGCTTCCGGCATATCTTCCTCCTTGACGGGGGGGAGGTAATCGTCGCCTTCAGGGTCATTGACGGTATCAAGGTCGTTTTGGTCCTCGGGCTCTTCCGGACCCTCAAATGGGTGCTCAGGGATATCGGGATTGTCGTGATCGGTGGGGGCATTATGAAAGCACATTTGCTCCCTTGGTGGTTTTGGTAATTTATAACAACATATAAGTCATTGAACTAATGTTTCCATCAAGTATGTTTTAGGAAAAGTTCAATGATCGGTTGGCAAAAAGAGATTGTGAAATACCCCAAGATGCAAGGAAATGGATTGGCAAAGCTTCAAGCAAGAGGACTCTACATTTTATATTTGTGAGAAATCACTTTAGGTCCATAGGAAAGCCAATACTATTAAAAGGGGGTAAGGTTTTGTTGGTGAAAAAAATGCTCATACGTGCACAAGTGATAGTCACCAAAGACACCCACAAACTCTCCCACCAAAGTCTCGCAAAGCCAAACACTCAAAATCAGTGCAACCAGCATTCAACATTCGGTGCCACCGATTCCAAACCCTAGACAGACTCAGCCAAACCCTAGCCACTTCGGTACAGCCGATTCCATACCGGTGCCACCGAGTTTAGGCTGCCAACTTTCGGTTACGCAAGTTCACAGTTTCGGTCCCTCCGAGATTGTTGAGTCGACGTCACCGAGAATGGGCATTCTGACCGTTGGTCACCTTATCAGTGCAACCGAGATTCCTATATCGGTCTCAGCAAGATTCAAAAGTTCCACTTTTTAGTCACTTCGGTACCACCAAGATTAACACATCGGTGTCACCAAGTCTGACTTATTGTGTGTAATGGTTGGATTTTTGGAGATGCCTATATATACCCCTCCACCACCACCTACTCGAAGGAGAAGCACTCAGAACTATTCCATACCTATCGTATGAGTTTTCGGAGAGAGAGCCACCTACCCTTGTGTAGTGGCAGTGCCAAGATGAAAAACTTGTGATGTCAAGCTTTACTAATGATTTTTTAGATCATAAACCTGAACAAAAACATACTTTACTACATACAAACATATCTATGCATGGTATAGTTCCCTATTTATCAATTTCTAACATTTGCTTCTTCACAATTTTTTCCATTTATATCAAATCAAAGACCTAGTAAAATAAATATGTTGCTCAGAAAAAGGGAAATTTGCAATTCTTATATTCTTAATAAAAACCAACTCCTACATCGTAAATCCTAATATTGCTAGTGAGAGAAAAAACAATGGATAATGAAGTGTATAGCAGACTTGCAGTTTCGGCACATATAAGAAACAAGTCGAAGTGCAATAGTGGGGGGCCTTGCCTTGTCTTGGATCATATACAGAGTATTTATTGATTGATTCAGAGTTTCAGACGAACAGTTCATGTGTAGTCATGGGTGCATCGTTCTCGGCTCGTCGGACGACCCGAGGTGGTCATCATTTCATTTCACGTCCAGAGTCCAGCGAAAGATCGTCGGCACCGGGCGAAGGCCAAAGGACGAGAGTTGCCAAGACGATGCTATGCGGTGGCCGTCCGATAGGCATGCGTGATACAGAAGATGAAGGAGAGTCAAGAAGATCACGCAATTTGGGGATCAACCACTGCGATCAGGTAAGGTATTTTGGACTTCTACTTCCTATATGGCCCGATAGTGGCCCAACTAATTGTTACAGAAGCAAAGAATAAGAGGATGGATGGTCCAAGCATTGCTGGTTCAACAACATGGTCTGGTCAATGACCGACCGTGAGGAAATCCTGTGTAGTCAAGCGACTACACAGGTATAACGTGGCTTCGCCATTGTCCTTGTGTTGAGGTCAAGATCTTCCACTCCAACCATATGGATCTTGATTTATAGCCTCCCCAAGTTGCTTTCCACCAATCCCATCTCTTCTACCAAGCCATATCTGTGAGAGAGTGATGTTGTGTTGAGGAGTCTATCATCTTAAAGCACAAGAGCAAGGAGTTCATCGACATTATCGAGCCTATTACATTTCGGAGGGTGGTGCCTCCTAGATTGGTTAGGTGTCGCTTGGGAGCCTCCCACCTTGTGTTGTGGAGTGAACCAAGAAGTTTGTAAGGGTAAGGAGATCGCCTATTTCGGGAAGATCTACCCCGAGTAAGGCTAGTCCTCCGTGGACGTAGGTCGTCATGGTATAGTCAAGGTTGCGTCTTCATGGAACCCTCTGTGGGTAGAGCCCTCCATGGACTCTCGCGGTCGTTACCCTCCAGGGGTTGAAAACTCCATGAATGTGGATGTACGATAGCACCACCTATCGAAACCACGGGAAAAATCATCGTGTCATCAATTCTGTTTGCTTCCCTTACCCTCTCTTTACTTACATGTGCAATGTCTTTATTTCCGCTACTATACTCTTAGACATGCATGTGTAGGGTGTACTTGACATACTATGAATGCTAAAATATGCCAAGAATTAAAATAGGGAAAAAGTAGATTTTTATTTGGTCAAGTAGTCTAATCCTCCCTCTAGACCTACTTTCGATCCTACAAGTGGTATCAGAGCTTTCGTCTCCATTGCATTGGTCTCACAATCTAGGAGAAGTATGGCGTCTAGTGAGGGAAATTATCACGGTAGAGGTCCATACTTTGATGGCACAAATTTTTCTAGTTGAAGCACAAAATGAAAATGCATTTGCTTAGTCATAACCCTGCCGTTTGGGCTATTGTTCGTGTTGACTTGCAAGGTGAATTCTTTGCGGAAGGAAAGGAACCCGATCGTGAAGTGACTGTGGATGAATTGAAGATGTTGCAACTCAATGCTCAAGCATGTGATATTCTCTTCAACTGCCTATGCCCCGAAGAATTCAACAAAAGCAGCCGTCTTGAACACGCAAAAGAGATTTGGGATACTTCGGTTGATTTGCATGAAGGAACTGAGTCCGTGAGAGAATCCAAGTTGGATGTTCTTCAAGGTGAACTTGACAAATTCAAGATGAAGGATGGTGAAGGAGTCGTTGAGATGTACTCTAGGCTAGCTCTCATCACCAATGAGATTGTCGGCTTAGGAAGCGAAGAAATGACTAACAAATTCATCATCAAGAAGATACTTCGAGCTTTGGATGATCGATATGACACTGTTTGCACATTAATCCAAATGATGTCCAACTACAAAGATCTCAAGCCAACGGAAGTGATTGGTAGAATTGTTGCTCATGAGATGACACCCAAAGACAAGGAAGAGCTTCATCACAAGTCTAGCGATTCTTACAAAGCCACAAGTGATGCTCCCGCTACCTCAAGCGACAACCTTGTCACAAATGAAGAGATAAGCCTCATGTTCAAGAAATTCAACAAGTTCTACAAGAATATAAGCAAAGATCGAAGCTCCAACTCAAGATATGAAGAGAAGCGTTCGTCAAGTCGTGATTGAAACTGCTACAATTGTGGGAAGCCCAGACACTACTCCAATGAGAGCATGGCTCCCTACAAACGAAGAGAAGAGTAACTAAGATGACGAAGCTCAAGAGACGAGTCACCTCGAAGAGAGATAAGGAGTAGAGATGATCGTTATGAGCGAAGACCCTCAAGGAGAAGTAAGGACTCGGAGAAGAAGGACAAGTAAACTAAGAGCTACTCAAGAATGAAACATCAAGCTCATGTTGGTGAATGGGTTTCCAGCTCTGACTCTGACAACCAGTCCGAGAGAAGTTATCACTCCAACTCCAACTATAGTCAAGATGAAGGTGTTGCCGGAATTGCACTAGTGACTACCAACTCCTATGATCTATTTGATTCACCAAATGAAGGGAGTGGAAGTTGCTTCATGGCTAAAGTCCCCAAGGTATCACACCCCGAGTATCTTGATTTCAATAGTCATGAAAATGACTTGGTAATTGAAAATGACTTGTTATTTGACAAAACTAGTAATGTTAGTCAAAACGAACTTGATAGTACTCACTCTAGTGTAGATAAGTCATGTGGTGATGATAAGTTGGAAATAGAACGACTAACTGATAAGTTGGAAATAGAACGACTAACTCAAGAACTGAGAACTCTTAAGTTAGCTCATGAGTCAACTCTTGAAGATCATAGAGAGCTTGTAAGGACACATGAGAAGCTATGCTTCGAGAAGCTCAATTTAGAGCAAGAGCATGAGTTCCTTAAAGCTATCAATGATGATCTTCGAAAGAAGACTTCCTCTTATCTAGCCAAACGACTTCTCTTATCTACATTCATGCCACAAGTTAAGTCTAAGAAAGCTAGTAACAAAGGAAAGAAAGGTTCTTCAACTAGTAGCAATAAAAATGATAAATCCAATGATATTGATGTTGGAAATATGCCCTAGAGGCAATAAATAAAGAGTTTATTATTATATTTCCTTGTTCATAATAATCGTTTATTATCCATGCTATAATTGCATTGATTGGAAACACATTACATGTGTGGGTAAATAGACAACACTTCGTCCCTAGTATGCCTCTAGTGAACTAGCTCGTTGGTCAAAGATGGTCAAGGTTTCCTAGCCATTGACATGTGATGTCATTTGACAACGGGATCACATCATTAGGAGAATGATGTGATACACAAGACCCAAACTACAAACATAGCATATGATCGTGTCAGTTTATTGCTACTGTTTTCTGAATGTCAAGTATATGTTTCTCTGACCATGAGATCATGCAACTCACGGACACCAGAAGAGTGACTTGTGTGTATCAAACATCGCAACGTAACTGGGTGACTATAAAGGTGCTCTACAAGTATCTCTGAGGATGTCTGTTGGGTTGGCATGGATCAAGACTGGGATTTGTTACTCCGTGTGACGGAGAGGTATCTCAGGGCCCACTCGGTAATACAACATCACAATAAGCCTTGCAAGCAATGTGACTAAGTGTTAGTCACGGGATCTTGTATTACGGAACGAGTAAAGAGACTTGCCGGTAACGAGGTTGAACTAGGTATGGAGATACCGACAATAGAATCTCGGGCAAGTAACATACCGAAGAACAAAGGGAACATCATACGGGATTAACTAAATCCTTGACATAAAGGTTCGACCGATAAAGATCTTCGTAGAATGTGTAGAAACCAATATGGGCATCTAGATCCCGCTATTGGTTATTGACCGTAGAGGTGTCTTGGTCATGTCTACATACTTCTCGAACCCACAGGGTCTGCACACTTAAAGTTTGGTGACGTTTCGGTAGTATAGAGTTATGCATGGTGGTGACCAAAGGTTGTTAGGAGTCCCAGATGAGATCCTGGACGCCACGAGGAGCTCCGGAATGGTCCGAAGGTAAAGATTGATATATACGAAGTCCTATTTTGGTCACGAGAAAAGTTTCGGGCTCATCGGTAGTGTACCGGGAGACCACCGGGAGGGGTATTTCGACCCAAGAGGCTACATGGGCTGTGGGAGCATGAATACCATACCTTAGTGGGCTGGTGGAAGTCCCACACAAGGCCCATGCGGCTGGGAAGAAAAGCCCAAAGAGAAAAAGGTGGAAAAGGCAAAAATGCCAAAATAAGGAGGAGTCCTAGTCCTACTAGGATTGGAGAAGGAATCCTCCTCTCCTGTTGGTTCGGCCGATGCCTAGATGGATTGGCCCTTGGGCCAAGCCTCCTCCTCTCTTCCTCTTATATATACTAGAGGTTTTAGGGGTTTTGCAGTTGATTTTCAGCCACGTGCTACCCGTTCCTCTAGTGCATAGTTTCTCCTCTAGATCGATTTTCTGCAGTGCTTAGGCGAAGCCCTGCCGGAATTGCTCCACCACCATCGCCGCGGCGCCATCATGCTGCCAGAGAACTCGTCTACCTCTCTACTCCCTCTTGCTGGATCTAGAAGGTGGAGATCGTCATCAAGCTGTACGTGTGCTGAACGTGAAGGTGCCGTCTGTTCGGTGCTTGATCGGGACGGATCGTGATTGGATCGCGGGACGCTCGGCGATTTGGATCGCGAAGACGTTCGACTACACCAACCGCATTTCTTAACACTTCCCGCTTAGCGATCTACAAGGGTATGTAGATCCACTCTCCCTCTCGTAGATGCTAATCACCATGGATAGGTCTTGCGTGAGCATAGGAAATTTTTTGTTTCCTATGCGACGTTCCCCAATAGTGGCATCATGAGCTAGGTCTATGTGTAGATGAGATCTCGAGTAGAACACAAAGAGTTTGTGGGCGTTGATGCTTAGATTGCTTCCTCCCTTGGTCGTGTTTTGGTTCAACGGTATTGTGGGATGAAGCGGCCCGCACCAACATTACTCATACGCTTACGAGAGATCGGTTCCCTCAACTGCAACTTGTTGCAAAAGATGGCCGGCGGGTGGCAGTTTCTCCTACTTTAGTTGGATCAGATTCCACAAAGGTGGTCCTTGAGAAGGTTGAAAAGCAACTTACGTATCACCGTTGTGGTTTATTCGTAGGTGAGAATTATTCTTGCTAGATACCCGTAGCAGCCACGTAAAACATGCAACAACAAATAGAGGACGTCTAACTTGTTTTGGCAGGGTATGTTGTGATGTGATATGGCCAATTACATGATGTGATATATGTGATGTATGAGATGATCATATGTTGTATAGAATATCACGACTTGCATGTCGATGAGTACGGCAACCGGCAGGAGCCATAGGGTTGTCTTTAATTCTTGTATGACCTGCGTGTCAATCATTAAGCGCTATGTAATGCTTTACTTTATCGCTAAATGGTAGCAATAGTAGTACAAGCATGATGGGCACGACAACCCCGATGGCGACACGTTGATGGAGATCAATATCATGGAGATCATGGTGTCGTGCCGGTGACGATGGAGATCATGTCGGTGCTTTCAAGATGGAGATCAAAAGCACAAGTACATGGCCATATCATGTCACTTATGATTTGCATGTGATGTTAATGCTTTTATGCACCTTGTTTTTCTTAGGACGACGGTAGCATTATAAGGTGATCCCTCACTTAAATTTCAAGATGAATTGTGTTCTCCCTGAGTGTGCACCATTGCGAAAGTTCGTCGTGTCGAGACACCACGTGATGATCGGGTGTGATAGACTCTACATTGACATACAATGGGTGCAAGCTAGTGTTGCACATGCAGAACACTCAGGTTAAACTTGATGAGCCTAGCATGTATAGACATGGCCTCGGAACACAAGAGACTGAAAGGTCGAACATGAGTCATATAGTAGATATGATCAACATGATGATGTTCACCATTGAAACCACCTCAACTCACGTGATGATCGGACTTGAGTTGGTGAATTTGGATCATGTGAGACTCAGATGACCTGAGGGATGTCAATTTGAGTGGGAGCTTTGGTAATTTGATTAACTAAACTCATTATCTTGAACAATAGTCTAAGTAACCTTTGCATATTTATGTTGTAGATCAATGGCTCGTGCGGTAGCACCCCTGAATTTTAATGCGCTCCTAGAGAAAGCTAAGTTGAAAGATGATGGAAGTAACTTTATTGACTGGGCCCATAATCTAAGGATTATCCTCACGGCTTCCTAGAAATCATATGTCCTTGATGCACCTCTTGGTGACCAACCAGAAGACATGTCATCCGAAGACGTTAAGAACGCTTGGGAGGCACGTTCTGGAGATTACTCAATAGTTTAGTGTGCAATATTGTATGGCTTAGAACCGGGACTTCAAAGACGTTTGGAACGTCATGGAGCATATGAGATGTTCCAGGAGTTGAAGTTTATCTTTCAGAAGAATGCCCGAATCGAGAGGTATGAGATCTTCGATAAGTTCTATGCTTGCAAGATGGAGGAGAACGGGTCTATCAGTAAACATATACTCAGAATGTCTTGGTATTCGACTCGTCTAGAGGAGTTGGTAATTTCCCTTCCACCAAAGGCGATCATTGACAGAGTTCTTCAATCACTGCCACCTAGTTACAAGAACTTTGTGATGAACTATAACATGCACGGGATGAACAAGTCAGTCCCTGGAGGCAATAAATAAAGTGTTTATTATTATATTTCCTTGTTCATGATAATCATTTATTATCCATGTTATAGTTGTATTATCAATCTACAAGGGTATTTAGATCCACTCTCCCTCTGTAGATGCTCATCACCATGAATAGGTCTTGCATGAGCGTAGGAATTTTTTTGTTTCCTATGCGACGTTCCCCAACAATTGCTTCTAGTAGATCTCTTGATCCCACTAACTGTTCTCTTAGCCAAATTACACTTGAGCAAGAAAATGAACTCTTGAAAGGGATTATAGAGAAAGGTATCTACAAGAGTCTTAAAGGATGCAAACAATTTTAGGAGATTATACGCAAGCATGGAGGATACCGGAAGAATCGTGGTGTTGGCTACTTCAACGCTAATGGAATTGAATGGGAAGAAGGTCAATACCACAATCCCAAGTTTGTTCCTCAAAAGGAGAAGTGTGAAAATACTCTTACCAAGGGAACAAAAGCTCAAGATGATCTTCCACCACAAGACACCAAGCTCAAGGACAAGAACAAGCTTCAAGAGGACTTTGACTCATATGAAGATGAATCCCAAGCTTTGGTGAAGTGGGTTCCCAAGGCTACTACAAGCTCAACTTCTAGAAGTACTACTTCAACACCAAGGATCCCCATCAACTTGATGTGGGTCCCCAAGAAAAAGAACTAGAGAGTTCTTGAGGGGTGACTTCGCCAATGAAATTCACTCATATTCATTATTGGCAAGAACTAGTTGCAAACAACCTCAACATTATGCAATAGTTCAAGGAGTCACACGTTCCCTCAAAGGTAAGCAAGGGACAAGGTAATCAACAAATCAATGGACATCATCACATATGCTTTGCACTCCATGTCCATGGATATCCTTATATTTGTCTCTTGTATGTTGGGACTAACCCATGTCGGTGAGAAGAGTAATAAAACAACAAGGATGCTCCCAACTCTTGGTGATCTTCATCAACTTTGAGCATCCACCACTACCTCACCAACATGAAGTCTTCATAGACAAAACCCAAGGTTAGTTTATCCCTCTTATGGGGGGATGTTACATCTAGGGGGAGCTTTACTCTAAGACTTGAGTTAAAGCATCTCATAAGAATGTGACAACATTAAATGCTTTATGTGAAAGTGGTAACCCCACTTGTGCTTAAACGATGAGTATGACTTATGATCAAGTATTATAACTTGGCTCCTAAGTCAATATACTCATATATAGATGACTCCGTCATCTCCAAAGTGCTTGTTAGATGGTATTGTGCTTGTGCATGTTTGCCATGATTTCATTTGACATCTTATTGTGTGAGCATGTTGGTCTGCATTTATTCACTCATTCAAGGATATCCAATTGTTGCTATTTGGCTTTTCATATTTATTTGCCAATTGGATATACAAGAATGTCTAGGAACACTTCTTTAGTTATCTATGATTTCTCACCTCATACTCTATTCATGTTGCATCACAAAATTTGAACAAGTACCTTTCGATCTCTCTGTGTGAGGAGCACTCGGAGTTCCGTATCGACAAGGACTGACCATTGAAACCTCCCAAGTGCATCTCGGTGGAACCAACACCAAAAGCTCGGTCTCACCGAATGCCTAGGGTTGACATGGATTTCTTGCCTCGGTTACCAATTCCATATTCTCGGTTACACCGAGTTTCCCTATCAGCTCATAGTTGAGAAACTCGGTGACACCGAAAATTTAGATCGGTATCACCGATAGTGTAGGGTATATATTCGGTGGCCCCGATGGTTCGTAAATTCATTCTTCAAACCGTCGCACCCCAAGCCCTAAGCTGCCGCAGAAGGCGCCATGGTCGCCGCCCTTGTCTTCCCGCTCTCCTTCGCCGCTGGGAATCGTTGTCGTCGACGGAATCATCGCCCTCGTCGCCGCCGTAGCAAATCCGTCACCGAGCTAGGGTCCAGATTTGGCCCCCTCTTGTGCTCCAACCTCCGAATCTTGCGCATTAGGGTTTTACCATTATCTAGCCATAGTTTGAGATCGTTCTATCCACAAGAATAACACCATAGTCTAGCAAATCGAAAAAAATTAGGTTTAGTTGCCCGTGAAATTGCATCTCGGTGATTGCCTTTTTGTGGTACTGAGGACAGAACTCGGTGAGACCGAGTGACAGTTTTTGGTCTGACCGAAATTGTTGCCAAGTTTCGGTTAAGGGTTTTGTGAGTATCGGCAGCACCGAAATGTTTAACTCGGTGACACCAAAATCCAATTTTGGAGTGAACTACCTCTATAATTTTTCTGTTCAAACTTTCAAAAATCAGCTAAATATTGTGGTGAATGATCCTATTCCACTGTTCTATACTCTATTCATAGGGTCAGCATGTCAGGATCAGACCATCAGAATTTGCCAGAGCAGGACGTTGACATGAGTTCAGGCACTAGCCGTGAGCCTAGTTCTTTCTCAGATCCAGGCCCCCCCCAGCTCCCATGGGTTGCCCAAGGCTGCCACTAGGGCCAGAAAGAAGCTGAGTTTAGATGAGGAAGATTCAGACTTTGTGCCAGAAGAGGTTCTTGCCAATAAGCAAGATAAGGCTGCTAGGAAGTCAGCAATTGAGACCACCTCTTCCAGGAGGGTGGTCAGCAAATCATATGCACCTCCTGAAGTTATGAGAGCACCTGAGAGTGCCAGAGCTACAATGATAGTTGATCCCCCAAAGCAGTCTATTCCTAAGAAGGCAGGGGAGAAAAAGAAGGCAAGAAAGAGAATAATCCATGTTACTAGCAGGCATGCATCTATGTATGAAGATCTAGAGGATAAAGAGCCGGCTGCAAAGGCTCCTCACAAGAAGAAGGCCAAGAAACTTCTAGCTAATGCTATGCCCAAGACTGGCACGTCCAAGAGCACAAAATCCCAGAAGGCTACTTCTGAAAAGCCTAAGAGGACAACCAGTCAGATTCCAGCTTCTGAAAAGAACAAGGGAACTACCTCCAGAGTTGGGAATGATGATGACTTGACAACCTTGATGAAACTTAGACCACACCTTCCAGAACATAATTCAAGCTATCCACTTGATTAAGACATGAACAAGAGGAAAGACTCAGGATTGAGGGCATGGAGAGCTATTGATCCATATGCCCAAAGGAAGAAGATAGTTGTGGACTGCAGATTCTATACCAAAGAGCAACGGGATTCCTATGAGACTGTGCTTTTTGACAAGAGTCCAGTTGTAAGTGACATGAGATATGTTGACTGGAAATTCATTAAGGAGAATGAAGACTATTTTCCAAGTGTCCAACACAATGCCCACTGCATTGGTTTGGATGAGTTTGTTGGCAGAGAATTTACTGGATGGAATGATGAAATGATCATGCAATTCTACTCCACTACATATTTCTACGGAGATGGTAGTATGTATGGATGACAGAAGGAGCAAGATATGAATCCACAGTTGATGAATGGGCTGCACTTCTAGGAGTCCCAGAGGTTCGGGGTGGAGACTTGGATGTCTACACGGAATCCAAGGCAAGCCACAATGCCATGAAGGATATGTATAATCATATCCCTGTAGACAAAGTGCAATCTCACAAGCTTAGATCCATATACTATCTTCAAGCTGGCCTCCGCACCATGAACACCATTCTGAGGCATAATTTGATGCCCAAGTCAAGAGATGAAAAGATGATTCAAGGCTACTCCATCAACATGTTGATCCACCTTGACAGACACACCAAGATCAGAGTCATGGACTTGATTGTTGAGACAGTCAAGAGGGTTGCTGCTGATCAGAAGCGCTCTTGCTGCTATGCAACCTGTATCCATATGCTTATCAACTCTCAGATTGAGAAGCACATATTTGCTCTTGACAGTCCCCATTTGCCCCTACAGCCATAGCTCGAGGATAACGTTGTGGTGATGGACCCAGATCATCCCACATCTGCTATAGCTCAGGCAGTGGCACAGGCAGCTCGAGCCACTAGTGCTCAAGTCCCTAGATCCAGAAATGAGCAAATGGATCTGTTGATATCATCAGTTCAAGGCATGCAAAAGGACATTAAGGGGATTCTGGACAACCAGAACAGTCTTGCGAGGATCTTTGAAACTAGGATCAAGACCCTTAATGATAAGGTGGATAGGCTGACTAAGACAGTCACAAAGCTCTAGAAGGAAGTTGACTCAGTGCCTCTTTGTCACACCACTTCTTCATATGATGATGATGATGATGAGGAGGAGGAGGAGGAGGATGGATCACCTCTCAGGATCGGAACACAGTTTCCTACTCAGGCCAGATCAGCCATTGTGCCAGCTCCAGACTTGAGGCCCTCTTCATCAACTCATGATGTTGTCACCTCAGCTCCTGCTCCATCAGCTCCAGTTCCTCTAGCTGCCACTCCTACTCCATCCACGACATCTGCAAAGATCTTCGCCGACGTTGTTCTCTCGACTCCTTCATCAATAACCAGAGGAGATCAGCCCAAGAACGCTTAGACATATGCCTTTGAACTTTTTGGTAACTTGTTGCCAAAGGGGGAGAAGTGTATATAGATCTTTAGGCTTCGAGTGAGAGAGCGTTTTGGTGTTTATTGCCTTTTAAAAACAATTGTCTTTTGGTTGCTTGTGATACACTTTTTGTGTGATGCTACTACTTCCTATCATCTTAATGCTTTAAGAGATGATCTTTCTACATTGCTTGTTTGTGTTGTGCTATGATGTTCACTCTAATTATTCTCGCACACCACCAAGATGTATGTGACATGAAAGAAGTAACCCATGTACCTAATCGATTGTGCATTTGCATTCAAACGCAAATTCAAAATAATGCACAAATTTAGGGGGAGCTCTTGCTTATCACATACTTCTCAAAGCGACGATTACATTCATTAATTATATCATATGTTGAAGCTTTGATCTATATGTTGTCATAAATTACCAAAAAGGGGGAGATTGAAAACACATTTGCTCCCTTGGTGGTTTTGGTAATTTATAACAACACATAAGTAATTCAACTAATGTTTCCATCAAGTATGTTTCAGGGAAAGTTCAATGATGGGTTGGCAAAAGAGATTTTGAAGTACCCCAAGATGCAAGGAAATGGATTGGCAAAGCTTCAAGCAAGAGAACTCTACATTTAATATTTGTGAGAAATCACTTTGAGTCCATAGGAAAGTCAATACTATTAAAAGGGGGTACCGTTTTGTTGGTGAACAAAATGCTCATACGTGCACAAGTGATAGTCACCAAAGACAACCACAAACTCTCCCACCAAAGTTTGCCCAAAGCCAAACACTCAAAATCGATGCAACCAGCATTCCACATTCGGTGCCACTAATTCCAAACCCTAGACAGATTTAGCCAAACCCTAGCCACTTCGGTACAGACGATTCCATACCGATGCCACCGAGTTTAGGCTGCCAACTTTCTATTACGCAAGTTCACAGTTTCGGTCCCTCTGAGATTGTCGAGTCAGCGTCATCGAGAATAGGCATTCTTAACGTTGGTCACCTTATCAGTGCAACCGAGATTCCTATATCGGTCTCACCGAGATTCAAAAGTTGCCACTTTTTAGTCACTTCGGTACCACCGAGATTAACACATCGGTGTCACCAAGTCTGACTTATTATGTGTAATGGTTGGATTTTTTGAGATGCCTATATATACCCCTCCACCACCACCTACTCGAAGGAGAAGCACTCAGAACTATTCCACACCTATCCTATCAGTTTTTTGAGAGAGAACCACCTACCCTTGTGTTGAGGTCAAGATCTTCCACTCCAACCATATGGATCTTGATTTCTAGCCTCCCCAAGTTGCTTTCCACAAATCCCATCTCTTCTACCAAGCCATATCTGTGAGAGAGTGATTGTATGTTGAGGAGTCTATCATCTTGAAGCACAAGAGCAAGGAGTTCATCGACATTACCAAGCCTATTACCTTTTGGAGGGTGGTGCCTCCTAGATTGGTTAGGGTCACTTGGGAGCCTCCTACTTCGTGTTGTGGAGTGAACCAAGAAGTTTGTAAGGGCAAGGAGATTGCCTACTTCGTGAAGATCTACCCTGAGTAAGGCTAGTCCTCCGTGGATGTAGGTTGTCATGGTATAGTCAATGTTGCTTCTTCGTGGAACCCTCTGTTGGTAGAGCCCTCCATGGACTCTCGCGACCGTTACGCTTAGTGGGTTGAAGACTCCATGAATGTGGATGTATGATAGCGCCACCTATCGGAACCACGGGAAAAATCATCGTGTCACCAATTGTGTTTGCTTTCCTTACCCTCTCTTTACTTACATGTACAATGTCTTTACTTTCCGCTGCTATACTCTTAGACATCCATGTGTAGGGTGTACTTGACATACTATGAATTCTAAAATCTGCCAAGAATTAAAATTGGGAAAAGTAGATTTTTATTTGGTCAAGTAGTCTAATCACACACCCCCTGTAGACCTACTTTCAATCCTACACATTATCGTCCCCGTTGCTGATAATAGCTCGTCTTCCCTTTTTGCTTTTGGATCGTTTATGCGATTTCTGGCGCCTTGATGGCGCATCACCCGATCTGTCGCCGTCGTTGTGAGGCGTATTGTCGCCATTTGTGGCAGGAGTGTCCACCATGTAGACGCCATATGTAGAAGCGGTGGTCCAACTCCCGGTGTTAACGGGGGTAGGAGCATGGTCCTCTTCATCCATGTATTCTGCCTCCTCAGAGGCATAGTCTAGCATGTCAGTTAAGTCTTCAACGGTGGCTATCAAGTGGGTGGTGGGTGGGTTGAAAAATCCGTCCCTACCCGAACTGTAACAAGGCCAGGCATAGATCGGGGCTGGATCATCGGTGATCCTCATCGACGAGAATTGCTCCAAGGCCTCGTCGACCGCTGAGGGCCCGATCGGATCCAGCTGTTCGGAACTCATGGAGTTAACCCCCATGAAGTCCAACCATGGGGAGTGTTCGGAAGGAACACATGTCCGGTCATATGGCTTTATGGCCAGACCGGGATGAGAGATCGGACTGCCTCCATGGGTGACCCCATTGGCATGTCCGAAGAAGGGGCTCGAGGTTAAGGCCTTGGAGTCCTCGGGGGCTACGAGCGAAGCCGTGAGCCCGATTAGTGAAAAGTCGCCCGGAGAGTCGACGGAAAACTCTATGTTTCCGAATCTGACCTCTTGATCAGGAGTGAAGCTCTCAACGCGGCCTGGATGGCCGGCGGAATCAGCATGCAACACAACACTGCCGAAGGCGAAGATCTGCCCGGGGACGAAAATGTCCATATTGCGGACCTCTTCATTGATGATGAGGCGAGGCATTGATTCCATCTCGCTGACAGAGTAACTCTCAATGAAAGCACCAATGTCGGTGTCAAAACTGGTGGATCTCGGGTAGGGGGTCCCGAACTGTGAGAGTAGAATCGACGGTAACAGGAGACGAAGGGGACACGAGTTTACCCAGGTTCTGACCCTCCTATGGAGGTAATACCCTATGTCCTACTTGGTTGTATTGATGATTTAAGGGGTTACATAGTTGATCTACCTCGAGATCGTATAGCTAACCCAAGATGAGTTGGCGTATATCTACACCCTAAAACTCTCCGACTTATATAGGCGCCGAGGATGCCTAGGGTTTACACATGGTCGGTTACATGCCGAAGAGATAAACTTGCCTAACTATTACATCAGACGTGGAGCGCAAGATGTGTTTCCTGAAGCTTCCATCTTGGAGATTGGGCCTTCTAGTCCTTCGATGTTCGGTAAGTAGCCCTCATAGTTCAGCCCATAACAATAGGTCGGCTATCTGAGGACCCCCTAATCCAGGACTCCCTCAGTCACATACCTCTGAGATCCTTGATTAGGTGTGATCTCTTGGAACATTTCTTTATCTCCAGTCATATGATCGGTGCATCCACTTTCGAGAATCCACTCTTTTCCAACGGACATGTAATCCTTGAAGTTTGCCATGAGACTTAGGCATTTCATCGTCTTGGCACATTCGATGTCAAACATCTCATCTTCATCATACTATCCATGTTCTTCATTGTCATCTTAGGTGGAACCTCCTCATCATAGAAACCAAGAGATTCGTTAGAATTTTGACCAAGACAACGTTCAAACTTATGCAGAGTCCAAAGCAAATTCCTCAGATATACACATCTTTAGGGGGAGTTCTATATCTTGCAATCAAATTCCTCAAACACAATACTTACACTTCATGTGTTTATCCCCCTTGAAAACTTAACCTATTTGTCATCAATCACCAAAAAGGGGGAGATTGTTAGTGCATCTAGTGTCCCTTAGTGATTTTGGTGTATTGAAGACTTATACGTTAAGGTGTTGGGGAACGTTGCATGGGAAACAAAAAAATCCTACGCACACGCAAGATTTATCCATGGTGATGAGCATCTATTAGAGGGAGAGTGGATCTACATACCCTTGTAGATTTCTAAGCGGGAAGCATTAAGAAACGCGGTTGATGTAGTCGAACGTCTTCGCAATCCAAATTGCAAGCTGCCGGCGATCCAATCACGACCCGTCCCGCGATCCAACCATGGTCCTTCCAATCTAGTGCCAAATGGACGGCACCTCTGCATTCAGAACACACACAGCTCGATGACGATCTCCATCGAGCAAGCTAGAGTGGAGAGGTAGATGATTTCTCCTGTAGCACAACGGCATGGCGGCGGTTGTGGTGGAGCTCATATGGCAGAGCTTCGCTAAGCTATAGCAAACATATCTAGAGGAGAGAGACGATCTAGAGGGCGGAAGGCAGCACGTGGATTTTCAGGTGGTGGTTGCCCTCAAAACCTCCACTATATATAGGAGGGAGAGGGAATAGGTGGAGCGCCCTAGGGTTTCCCCTAGGTCCCTTGGCGCACAAGAGAGGGGGGAGTCCACCTCCCACAAGGGAGGTGGAGTCCTAGTAGGACTCCTTCCCACTTGGCCCTCTCCCCACCTCCTTGCACAAGGGCCTCTAGGGGCTGTCTACCTAGCCCACCAAGGGATGGTGCGCCACCTCCTAGGCCCATGCATCCGTTGGGGTGGGTGGGCCCCACTTGGTGGACCCCCGGAACCCATTTGTCACTCCCGGTACACTACCGGAAGTGCCAAAACTTTTTCCGGAGCCCAAACACTACTTTCCTATATAACAATCGTTACCTCCAAACCATTTAGGAGCTCCTCCTGATGTCCAGGGTCTCAACCAGGACTCCGAACAACCTTCGGTCACCAACATACATAACTCATTACTACTGAAACGTCTGTTGGGAGACATAGTAGTAAATCAAAAAAATTCCTACGTGTCATCAAGATCTATCTATGGAGAAACCAGCAACGAGTGGGATGAAGGGGAGTGCATCTTCATACCTTTGAAGATTGCAAAGCGGAAGCTTTACTAGAACGCGGTTGGTAGAGTCGTACTCGGAGCGATTCAGATCGCGGTGGATTTCGATCTAAGCGCCGAACAACGGCGCCTCCGCGTTCAACACATGTGCAGCCCGATAACGTCTCCTACGCCTTGATCTAGCAAGGAGGAAGGAGAGGTTGAGGGAGAGCTCCGGCAGCACGATGGCGTGGTGATGGTGGAGCTGCGTGGTACTCCGGCAGGGCTTCGCCAAGCACTACGGAGGACGAGGAGGAGGACGGGTAGGGCTGCGCCGAGGGAGAGAGAGAGACTTGTGTGTTGCAGCCCCCAAAAAACCCACATATATATAGGGGGAACGAGGAGGATGCACCCCATCTAGGGTTCTCACCCTAGAGGGTGTGGCAGCCCTAGAGGGGAGGGCCGGCGGCCAAGGTGGGAGGAGGGGCGACGCCCTAGGGTGGGCCTTGGGCCCCTCCATGCCTAGGGTTTGCCCCCACCACCCTTGCTGCGCCTTGGGCTGAAGTGGGAGGTGCACCAGCGCACCTAGGGGCTGGTTCCCTCCCACTCTTGGCCCATGTAGCCTTTCGGGGCCTGGGGCCCCTCCCGATGGACCCCCAGAACCCTTCCGGTGGTCCCGGTACATTACCTGTGATGCCCAAAACACTTCCGATGACCAAATCCTCACTTCCTATATATGAATCTTTACCTACGGACCATTCCCGAACTCCTCGTGACATCCGGGATCTCATCTAGGACTCTGAACAACCCTAGGTAACCACGTACACAATTTCCCTATAACCCTAGCGTCATCGAACCTTAAGTGTGTAGACCCTACGGGTTTGAGAGGCATGTAGACATGACCAAGACACCTCTCCGGTCAATAACCAACAGCGGGATCTGGATACCCATGTTGGCTCCGACATGCTCCACGATGATCTCATCGGATGAACCACGATGTCGGGGATTCAATCAATCCCGTATACAATTCCCTTTGTCTACCGGTATGACACTTGCCCGAGATTCGATCGTCGGTATCCCTATACCTTGTTCAATCTCGTTACCGACAAGTCTCTTTACTCGTTTCGTAACACATCATCACATGGCTAACTCCTTAGTCACATTGAGCTCATTATGATGATGTCTTACCGAGTGGGCCCAGAGATACCTCTCTGTCACACGGAGTGACAAATCCCAATCTCGATTCGTGCCAACCCAACAGATACTTTCAGGGATACCCGTAGTGTACCTTTATAGCCACGCATTATGTTGTGACATTTGGCACACCCAAAGTATTTCTACGGTATCCGGGAGTTGCACAATCTCATGGTCTAAGGAAACGATACTTGACATTATAAAATCTTTAGCAGACGAACTACACGATCTTGTGCTATGCTTAGGATTGGGTCTAGTCCATCACATCATTCTCCTAATGATGTGATTCCGATATCAATGACATCACATGTCAATGGCTAGGAAACCTTGACCATCTTTGATCAACGAGCTAGTTCACTAGAGGCATACTAGGAACATAGTGTTGTCTATTTACCCACACATGTAATGTGTTTCCAATCAATACAATTATAGCATGGATAATAAACGATTATCATGAACAAGGAAATATAATAATAAACACTTTATTTATTGCCTCTAGGGCATATTTCCAACAGTCTCCCACTTGCACTAGAGTCAATAATCTAGTTCACATCACTATGTGATTTACATTGTAATGAATCGAACACCCACAGTTCTGGTGTTGATCATGTGTAGCCCTTGGAAGAGGTTTAGTCAACGGGTCTGCAACATTCAGATCCGTGTGCACTTGGCAAATATTTATGTCCTTCTCCTCGATGTAATCGCGGATGGAGTTGAAGCGTCGCTTTATGTGTCTGGTCCTCTTGTGAAACCTTGGTTCCTTGGCCAGAGCAATGGCACCACTGTTGTCACAGAACAGGTTCATTGGATTCAGTGCATTGGGCACTACTCCAAGATCTGTCATGAACTGCTTCATCCAGACACCTTCCTTCGCCACCTCCGAGGCTGCGATGTACTCCGCTTCACATGTAGAATTGGCTACCACGCTTTGCTTGGAACTGCACCAGCTTACCGCTCCCCCGTTGAGAATAAATACGTATCTGGTTTGCGACTTAGAGTCATCTGGATCAGTGTCAAAGCTTGCATTGATGTAACCCTTTACGACGAGCTCTTCATCACCTCCATAAACGAGAAACATTTCCTTTGTCCTTTTCAGGTACTTAAGGATATTCTTGACCGCTGCCCAGTGTTCCATTCCAGGATCACTTTGAAACCTTCCGACCATACTTATGGCAAGGCTGACATCGGCTCTTGTGCGCAGCATTGCATACATGATAGAGCCTATGGTTGAAGCATAGGGGATGACACTCATCTTTTCTCTATCTTCTGCAGTCACTGGGCATTGAGTCTTACTCAACTTCAAACCTTGTAAAACAAGCAAGAACCCCTTCTTGGACTGATCCATTTTGAACTTCTTCAAAACTTTATCAAGGTATGTGCTCTGTGAAAGTGCTATTAAGCGTCTCGATCTATCTCTATAGATCTTAACGCCTAATATGAAAGCAGCTTCTCCTAGGTCCTTCATTGAAAAACTCTTGTTCAAATATTCCTTCAAGCTTTCCAGCATTTCTATATTGTTTCCAATCAGCAATATGTCATCCACATATAATATTAGAAACGCTATAGAGCTCCCACTTACTTTCTTGTAAATACAAGCTTCTCCATAAACTTCTATAAACTCAAACGCTTTGATCACCTCATCAAAATGCTTATTCCAACTCCGAGATGCTTGCACCAGCCCATTAATGGATCGCTGGAGTTTGCAAACTTTGTCAGCATTCTCTGGATTGACAAAACCTTCTGGTTGCATCATATACAACTCTTCCTCAAGGAAACCGTTGAGGAACGCTGTTTTGACATCCATTTGCCAAATTTCATAATCGAAAGAAGAAGCTATTACCAACATGATTCTGACAGACTTAAGCATCACTACGGGCGAGAATGTCTCATCGTAGTCAACTCCTTGACCTTGTGAAAAACCCTTTGCCACAAGTCGAGCTTTATAGACGGTGACATTACCATTCGTGTCTGTCTTCTTCTAAAAGATCCATTTGTTCTGAATGGCCTTTCACCCTTTAGGTAATACTTCCAAAGTCCATACTTTGTTTTCATACATGGATCCCATCTCGGATTTCATGGCCTCTAACAATTTCTCGGAATCCGGGCCCACCACTACTCCTCCATAGCTCGTAGGTTCATTGTTGTCCAACAACATGACTTCCAAGACAGGGTTGCCATACCACTCAGGAGTAGTACGCGGCCTTATCGACCTACGAGGTTCAATAGTAGCTTGATCCGAAGCTTCATGATCATCATTATTAACTTCCTCTTCTACCGTCGTAGGTTCCACAGAAACATCTTTATGCACTGCGCTACTTTATGGTTGAAGTAAAGGTTCAATAACCTCATCAAGCTCTATTTTCGTCTCACTCAATTCTTTCGAGAGAAACTCTTTCTCAAGAAATGTTCTGTTCTTAGCGACAAACACTTTGCCTTCGGATCTGAGAGAGAAGGTATACCCGACTGTCTCTTTCGGGTATCCTATGAAGACGCATTTCTCCGCTTTGGGTTCCAGCTTTTCAGGCTGAAGCTTTTTGACATAAGCATCACATCCCCAAACTTTAAGAAACGACAACTTTGGCCTCTTGCCAAACCATAGTTCATATGGTGTCGTCTCAACGGATTTCGATGGTGCCCAATTTAAAGTGAATGCAGTTGTCTCTAATGCATAACCCGAAAACGATAGTGGCAAATCAGCAAGAGAGATCATAGAACGCACCATATCTAATAAGGTTCGATTATGACGTTCGGACACACCATTACGTTGTGATGTTCCGGGCGGTGTCAACTGTGAAACAATTCCACAATGTCTTAAGTGACTCCCATACTCATAACTCAGATATTCACCTCCTCGATCAGATCTCAGGAATTTGATCTTCTTGTTATGATGATTCTCAACTTCACTCTGAAATTGCTTGAACTTTTCAAACATTTCAGACTTGTGTTTCATTAAGTAAATATACCCATATCTACTTAAGTCATCGGTGAAGGTGAGAAAATAATGATATCCACCATGCGTTGTAACATTCATTGGACCGCACACATCAGTATATATGATTTCCAATAAGTCACTTGCCCGTTCCATTGTTCCAGAGAACGGCGTTTTAGTCATATTGCCCATGAGGCATGGTTCACATGTGTCAAGTGATTCAAAATCAAGCGACTCCAAAAGTTCATCAGCATGGAGCTTCCTCATGCGTTTTACACCAATATGACCTAAACGGCAGTGCCACAAGAAAGTGGTACGATCCTTATTAACTCTACATCTTTTGGCATCAATGTTATGAACATGTGTATCATCACTATCAAGATTCAATATGAATAAACCCCTCACATTGGGTGCATGACCATAAAATATATTACTCATATAAATAGAACAACCTTTATTCTTTGATTTAAATTAGTAACCATCTTGCAATAAACAAGATCCAGATATAATGCTCATGCTTAACGCAGGCACTAAATAACAACTATTCAGGTTCATCACTAATCCTGATGGTAATTGAAGAGAGAGCGTGCCGACGGCGATCACATCAACCTTGGAACCATTTCCCACATGCATCGTCACTTCATCCTTTGCCAGCCTTCGTCTATTCCGTAGTTCCTGTTTTGAGTTGCAAATGTGAGCAAGCGAACCGGTATCAAATACCCAGGCACTACAACGAGAGCTAGTAAGGTACACATCAATAACATGTATATCATATATACCTTGTTTGCCGTTCGCCGCCTTCTTGCCAACCAGGTACTTGGGGCAGTTCTGCTTCCAGTGACCAGTTCCCTTGCAATGAAAGCACTCAGTTTCTGGCTTAGGTCCATGCTTAGGCTTCTTTACAGGAGTAGCACCTTCTTTGCCATCCTTCTTGGTTTTACCCTTCTTGCCCTTGCCCTTGCCATTCTTCTTGAAACTAGTGGTTTTATTGACCATCAACACTTGATGTTCTTTTTGGATTTCAGACTCAGCGACTTTTAGCATCGCAAACAGCTTGGCGACTGACTTGTTCATCCCGTGCATGTTATAGTTCATCACAAAGCTCTTGTAACTAGGTGGCAGTGATTGAAGAACTCTGTCAGTGATCGCCTCTGGCGGAAGGGCAATTCCCAACTCTGCTAGACGAGTTGAATACCCAGACATTCTGAGTATATGTTCATTGATAGACCCGTTCTCCTCCATCTTGCAAGCATAGAACTTATCGGAGGTTTCATACCTCTCGATCCGGGCGTTCTTCTGGAAGATAAACTTCAACTCTTGGAACATCTCATATGCTCCATGACGTTCAAAACGTCTTTGAAGTCCTAGTTCTAGGACATACAATATTGCACACTGAACTATTGAGTAATCTCCAGCATGTGCCTCCCAAGCGTACTTAACGTCTTCGAAGGTCATGTCTTCTGGTTGGTCACCAAGCGGTGCATCAAGGACATATGATTTCTAGGAAGTCGTGAGGAAAATCCTCGAATTACAGGCCCAGTCAACAAAGTTACTTCCATCATCTTTCAACATAGCTTTCTCTAGGAACGCATTAAAATCCAAGGGTGCTACTGCGTGAGCCATTGATCTACAACATAAATATGCAAAGGTTGCTTAGACTATTGTTCAAGATAATGAGTTTAGTTATCAAATTACTAAAGCTCCCACTCAAATTGACATCCCTCAGGTCATCTGAGTGTCACATGATCCAAATTCACCAACTCAAGTCCGATCATCATGTGAGTTGAGGTGGCTTCAATGGTGAACATCATCATGTTGATCATATCTACTATATGACTCATGTTTGACCTTTCGGTCTCTTGTGTTCCGAGGCCATGTCTGTACATGCTAGGCTCGTCAAGTTTAACCCGAGTGTTCTGCACGTGCAACACTGGCTTGCACCCGTTGTATGTGAACGTAGAGTCTACCACACCCGATCATCACGTGGTGTCTCGACACGACGAACTTTCGCAACGGTGCACACTCGGGGAGAACACAATTCATCTTGAAATTTAAGTGAGGGGTCACCTTATAATGCTACCGTCGTCCTAAGCAAAACAAGGTGCATAAAAGGATTAACATCACATGCTAATCATAAGTGACATGATATGGCCATGAACTTGTGCTTTTGATCTCCATCTAGAAAGCACCGGCATGATCTCCATCGTCACCCGCACGCACCATGATCTCCATCATTTTGATCTCCATCAATGTGTCGCCATCGAGGTTGTCGCGCCCAACATGCTTCTACTACTATTGCTACTGTTTAGCGATAAAGTAAAGCATTACATAGAGCTTAATGATTGATATGAAGGTCATACAATAATTAAAGACAACCCTATGGCTCCTGTCGGTTGCCGTACTCATCGACATGCAAGTCGTGATAATCTATACATCACATGATCATCTCATACATCACATATATCACATCATGTAATTGGCCATATCACACCACAACATAACCTGCAAAAACAAGTTAGACGTCCTCTAATTGTTGTTGCATGTTTTACGTGGCTGCTACGGGTATCTAGCAAGAACAATTCTCATCTACGCAAAAACCACAACGGAGATACACTAGTTGCTTTTCATCCTTCTCAAGGACCGCCTTTGTCGAATCCGATCCAACTAAAGTGAGAGAAACTGGCACCCGTAAGCCATCTATGCAACAAGTTGTGGTTGAGGGCACCAGTCCCTCGTAAGCATACGAGTAATGTTGGTCCGGGCCGCTTCATCTCACAATACAGCTGAACCAAAACACGACCAAGGGTGGAAGCAATCTAAGCATCAACGCCCACAAACTCTTTGTGTTCTACTCGAGATCTCATCTACACATAGACCTAGCTCATGATGCCACTGTTGGGGAATGTCGCATGGGAAACAAAAAAATTCCTACATTCATGCAAGACCTATCCATGGTGATGAGCATCTATGAGAGGGAGAGTGGATCTACATACCCTTGTAGATCGCTAAGCGGGAAGCGTTAAGAAACGCGGTTGGTGTAGTCGAATGTCTTCGTGATCCAAATCGCCGAGTGTCCCGCTATCCAATCATGATCTATCCCGCGATCCAATCACGATCCATCCCACGAACTTGATCACGATCTGTCCCGCGAACTTGATCACGTTCCTTCCGATCTAGCGCCGAACAGACGGCACCTCCGCGTTCAGCACACGTACAGCTTGATGACGTTCTCCATCGTCTTGATCCAGCAAGAGGGAGCGGAGAGGAAGAAGAGTTCTCCGGCAGCATGATGGTGCTCCGGCGATGGTGGTGGAGCTATTCCAGCAGGGCTTCGCCTAAGCACTGCAGAAATCCGATCTAGAGGAGAAACTACGCACTGGAGGAACGGGCAGCACGTGGCTGAAAATTCTATGCAAAAAACCTAAAACCTCCAGTATATATAAGAGGGAGGGAGGAGAGGACTTGGCGCAAGGGCTAAGCCTCCTTTGTTCGGCCGAAGTGGGGAGGAGAGGAGGACTCCTCCTCCAATCCTAGTAGGACTAGGATTCCTCCTTTTTTGGCCTTTTTCCACCTTTTTCCCTTTGGGCTTTTCTTCCCAGGACTTCCTATATATCAATCTTTACCTCCGGACCATTCCTTTGGGAGCTCCTCGTGATGTCCGGGATCTCATTCGGGACTCCGCCCAACCTTCGGTCACCACCATACATAACTCTATACTACCGAAACGTCACCGAACCTTAAGTGTGCAGACCCTGCGGGTTCGAGAACTATGTAGACATGACCAAGACACCTCTATGGTCAATAACCAATAGTGGGACCTGGATGCCCATATTGGTTCCTACATATTCTACGAAGATCTTTATAATTCGAACCTCTATGTCAAGGATTCAGTTAATCTCGTATGATGTTCCCTTTGTTCTTTGGTATGTTACTTGCCCGAGATTCGATCATCGGTATCTCCATACCTTGTTCAACCCCGTTACCAGCAAGTCTCTTTACTCGTTCCGTAATACAACATCCCGTGACTAACACTTAGTCACATTGCTTGCAAGGCTTATTATGATGTTGTATTACCGAGTGGGCCCTAAGATACCTCTCCGTCACACGGAGTAACAAATCCCAGTCTTGATCATGCCAACTCAACAGACACCCTCGGAGATACCTATAGAGCACCTTTATAGTCACCCAGTTATGTTGCGACGTTTGATACACACAAGGCACTCCTCCGGTATCCGTGAGTTGCATGATCTCATGGTCATAGGAACATATACTTGACATGCAGAAAACAGTAGCAATAAACTGACACGATCATATGCTACGTTTGTAGTTTGGGTCTTGTCCATCACATCATTAGGAAATGACATCACATGTCAATGGCTAGGAAACCTTGACAATATTTGATCAACGAGCTAGTTCACTAGAGGCATACTAGGGACATAGTGTTGTCTATTTACCCACACATGTAATGTGTTTCCAATCAATACAATTATAGCATGGATAATAAACGATTATCATGAACAAGGAAATATAATAATAAACACTTTATATATTGCCTCTAGGGCATATTTCCAACACATGATAATTAAGTTCATATAATCAAATTATTTAATGAACTCCCACTTAGATAGACATATCTCTAGTCATCCAAGTGACACATGATCCACGTGAACTAGCTCGTGTCCGATCATCACGTGAGACGGACTAGTCATCCATGGTGAACATCCCCATGTTGATCATATCTTCTATACGACACATGTTCGACCTTTCGGTCTCCCATGTTCTGAGGCCATGTCTGTACATGGTAGGCTCATCAAGTCAACCTACATGTATTCCGTGTGTAAATTTGGCTTACACCCGTTGTATGCGAACGTTAGAATATATCACACCCGATCATCACGTGGTGCTTCGGAACAACGATCCTTAGCAATGGTGCACAGTTAGGGTGAACACATTTCTTGAAATTTTAGTGAGAGATCATCTTATTTTGCTACCGTCGTTCTAAGCAAATAAGATGTAAACATGATAAACATCACATGCAATCAATATAGTGACATGATATGGCCAATATCATCTTGCTCCTTTGATCTCCATCTTCGGGGCACCATGATCATCATTGTCACCGGCACGACACCATGATCTCCATCATCATGATCTCCGTCATCGTGTCTTCATGAAGTTGTCTCGCCAACTATTACTTCTACTACTATGGCTAACGATTAGCAATAAAGTAAAGCAATTACAGGGCCTTTATGATTGACACGCGGGTCATACAATAAAATAAGACAACTCCTATGGCTCCTGTCGGTTGTCATACTCATCGACATGCAAGTCGTGAATCCTATTATAAGAACATGATCAATCTCATACATCACAATGCATCACATCCCATCCTTTGGCCATATCACATCACAAGGCATATGCTGCAAAAACAAGTTAGACGTCCTCTAATTTGTTGTTGCAAGTTTTTACGTGGATGCTATAGGTTTCTAGCAAGAACGTTTCTTACCTACGCAAAAACCACAACGTGATATCCCAATTGCTATTTACCCTTCATAAGGACCCTCTTCATCGAATCCGATCCGACTAGAGTGGGAGAGACACACACCCGCAAGCCACCTTATGCAACAAGTGCATGTCAGGCAGTGGAACCGGTCTCACGTAAGCGTACGTGTAAAGTTGGTCCGGGCCACTTCATCCCACAATACTGCCGAATCAAGATAAGACTAGTAATGGCAAGCAAATTAAAAAGATCAACGCCCACAACAACTTGTGATCTACTCGTGCATAGATTCTACGCATAGACCTAGCTCTGATGCCATTGTTGGGAGACGTAGTAATAAATCAAAAAAATCCACGTGTCACCAAGATCTATCTATGGAGAAACCAGCAACGAGTGGGATGAGGGGGAGTGCATCTTCATACCTTTGAAGATTGCAAAGCGGAAGCATTACTAGAACGCGGTTGGTAGAGTCGTACTCGGAGCGATTCAGATCGCGGTGGATTCCGATCTAAGCGCCGAACAACGGCGCCTCCGCGTTCAACACATGTGCAGCCCGATAACGTCTCCTACGCCTTGATCTAGCAAGGAGGAAGGAGAGGTTGAGGGAGAGCTCCGGCAGCACGATGGCGTGGTGATGGTGGAGCTGCGTGGTACTCCGGCAGGGCTTCGCCAAGCACTACGGAGGAAGAGGAGGAGGAGGGGTAGGGCTGCACCGAGGGAGAGAGAGACTTGTGTGTTGCAGCCCCCAAAAAACCCACATATATATAGGGGGAAGGAGGAGGAGGCACCCCATCTAGGGTTCCCACCCTAGAGGGTGCGACAACCCTAGATGGGAGGGCCGACGGCCAAGGTGAGAGGAGGGGCGACGCCCTAGGGTAGGCCTTGGGACCCTCCACGCCTAGGGTTTGCCCCCTTCCACCCTTTTTGCGCCTTGGGATGAGGTGGGAGGCGCACCAGCCCACCTAGGGGATGGTTCCCTCCCACTCTTGGCCCATGTAGCCTTCCGGGGCCTGTGGCCCCTCCTGGTGGACCCCCGGAACCTTTCCGGTGGTCCCGGTACATTACCGGTGATGCCCGAAACACTTCCGGTCACCAAATCCTCACATCCTATATATGAATCTTTACCTCCACACCATTCTGGAACTCCTCTTGACGTCCGGGATCTCATCCGGGACTCTGAACAACCTTCCGTAACCATGTACACAATTTCCCTATAACCCTAGGGTCATCGAACCTTAAGTGTGTAGACTCTACGGGTTCGGGAGGCATGTAGACATGACCGAGACACCTCTCTGGTCAATAACCAACATGGGGATCTGGATACCCATGTTGATTCCCACATGCTCCACAATGATCTCATCGGATGAACCACGATGTCGGGGATTCAATCAATCTCGTATACAATTCCCTTTGTCTACCGGTATGACACTTGCCCGAGATTCGATCGTCGGTATCCCTATACCTTGTTCAATCTTGTTACCGGCAAGTCTCTTTACTCGTTCTGTAACACATCATCCCATGGCGAACTCCTTAGTCACATTGAGCTCATTATGATGATGTCTTACCAAGTGGGCCCAGAGATACCACTCCGTCACACGGAGTGACAAATCCCAGTCTCGATTCGTGCCAACCCAACAGATACTTTTGGGGATACCCGTAGTGTACCTTTATAGCCACCAAGTTACGTTGTGATGTTTGGCACACCCAAAGTATTCCTACGGTATCCGGGAGTTGCACAATCTCATGGTCTAAGGAAACGATACTTGACATTAGAAAAGCTTTAGCAGACGAACTACACGATCTTGTGCTATGCTTAGGATTGGGTCTAGTCCATCACATCATTATCCTAACGATGTGATCCCGTTATCAGTGACATCCAATGTCCATGGTCATGAAACCGTGACCATATATTGATCGAGCTAGCCAACTAGAGCCTCACTAGGGACATGTTGTGGTCTATGTATTCACACATGTATTACGGTTTCTGGTTAATACAATTATAGCATGAACAATAGACAATTATCATGAACAAGGAAATATAATAATAACCATTTTATTATTGCCTCTAGGGCATATTTCCAACAACGTCACCAAACGTTAAGTGTGTAGACCCTATGGGTTCGAGAATTATGTATACATGACCGAGACACCTCTACGGTCAATAACCAATAGGAGGACCTGGATGCCCATATTTGTTCCTACATATTCTATGAAGATCTTTATCGGTTGAATCTCTATGTCAAGGATTTAGTTAATCTCGTATGCAGTTCCCTTTGTTCTTCGATATGTTAATCTCCCGAGATTCGATCGTCGATATCTTTATACCTAGTTCAATCTCGTTACGGGCAAGTCTCTTTACTCATTCCGTAATACATGATCTCGTGGCTAACTCTTTAGTCAATTTGCTTTTAAGGCTCATTATGATGTTGTATTACCGAGCGGGCCCTAAGATACATCTCCATCACATGGAGTAACAAATCCCAGTCTTGATCCATGCCAACCCAACAGACACCCTCAGAGATACCTATAGAGCATCTTTATAGTCACCCACTTATGTTTCGATGTTTAATACACACAAGGTACTCCTCCGGTGTCAGTGAGTTGCATGATCTCATGGTCATAGGAATAGATACTTGACATGAAGAAAACAATAGCAATAAACTAACATGATCATATGCTATGTGTATAGTTTGGCTCTTGTCCATCACATCCTCCTCCTAATGATGTGATCCCGTTATCAAATGATAACACATGTCTATGGCTAGGAAACCTTAACCATCTCTGACCAACGAGCTAGTTTAGTAGAGGCTTACTAGGGACACTTTGTTGTCTATGTATCCACACATGTATCTGAGTTTCCAATCAATACAATTATAGCTTGGATAATAAACGATTACCATGAACAAGGAAATATGATAATAATAACTAATTTATTATTTCCTCTAGGGCATATTTCTAATAGTCTCCCACTTGCACTAGAGTCAATAATCTAGTTCACATCACCATGTGATTTACACCCAATGAGTTCTGGGGTTTGATCATGTTTTGCTTATGAGAGAGGATTTAGTAAACATGTCTGCAACATTTAGATTTGTGTGTACTTTGCAAATTTCTGTCATACTGTAGATGTTGCTACCACACTCCACTTGGAGCTACTCCAAATGTCTGCTCCACTATACGTATCCGGACTGCTACTCAAAGTCATCCGGATTGGTGTCAAAGCTTGCATCGATGTAACCCTTTACAGCGAACTCTTTATCACCTCCATAATCGAGAAATGTTTCCTTGGTCCTCTAGTTACTAAGGATACTTTTGACCGCTCTCCGGTGATCCACTCCTAGACCACTCTTGTACCCCTTGACAGACTCATGGTAAGGCACACACCAGGTGAGGTACATAGCATGGCATACTATATAGAGCCTATGGATAAGGCATAGGGGACGCCCTTCATCCTTTCTATTTATTCTGCTGTGGTCGAGCTTTGAGTCTCACTCAACTCCACGCCTTACAAATCAGGTAAAAACTCTTTCTTTGACTCGTCCATTTTGAACTCTTTCAAAATCTTGTCAATGTATGTACTCATTGAAAGTCTTATCAAATGTCTTGATCTATCTCTATAGATCTTGATGCCCAATATTTAAGTAGCTTCATTGTAGGTCTTTCTTTGAAAAACTCCTTTCAAACAACCCTTTATGCTTTCCAGAAATTCTACATCATTTCCGGTCAGCAATATGTCATCCACATATACTTATCAGAAATTCTATAGTGCTCCCCCTCACTTTCTTGTAAATACAAGTTTCTCATAAACTTTGTATAAACCCAAAAAACTTTGATGACCACATCAAAGCGTATATTCCAACTCCGAGATGCTTGCTCCAGCCCATAGAAGGATTGTTGGAGCTTGCACACCTTTTTGCATCCTTAGGATTGATAAAACCTTCTGGTTGCATCACATACAACCTTTCCTCAAGGAAACCGTGAAGGAAACAATGTTTTGACATCCATCTGCCAGATTTCATAATCGAAAAATGTAGCAACTGCTAACATAACCAACAAACTTTAGCATTGCTACGGGTGAGAAAGGCTCATCGTATTCTACTCCTTGAACTTGTTGGGAACTTCTTTGCGACAAGTCAAGCTTTATAAATGGTGACATTTACCATCAGCGTATGTCTTCTTCTTAAAGGTCCATTTGTACTCAACGACATGTCGTTCAACGCGCAAGTCTACCAAAGTCCATACTTGGTTTTCATACATGGATCCTTTCTCGGATTTCATGGCTCCCATCCATTTGTTGGAATCCGGGCCCACTAGCTTCTTCATAGCTCATAGGTTCACGACTGTCTAACAACATGACCTCCAAGACATGATTGACGTGCCACTCGGGGGCGGTATGAGTCCTTGTCGACCTACGAGGTTCAGTAGTAACGTGATCCGAAGCTTCATGATCATATCATTTGCTTCCTCTTCACTTGATGTAGGCATCACAGAAACATCTTTCTGCGTCGTGCTACTATCCAACTAAAGTGACGGTTCAACAACCTCATCAAGTTCTACTTTCCTCCCACTTAATTCTTTCAAGAGAAACTCTTTCTCGAGAAAGGACCCATTTTTAGCAACAAACACTTTGCCCTCGGATCTGAGATAGAAGGTATACCCAACTGTTTCCTTAGGGTCTCCTATGAAGATGCACTTTTCCGCTTTGGGTTCGAGCTTATTAGACATAAGTGTTGCATTCCCAATCTCTGACAAATGACAGCTTAGGTTTCTGCCAAACCATAATTCATATGGTGTCATCTCAACGGATTTAGATGGTTCCCTATTTAAAGTGAATGTCGTTGTCTCTAATGCATAACCCCAAAACAATAGTGGCAAAACGATAAGAGATATCATAGTACGCACCATATCCAATAGAGCACGCTACGACGTTCGGACACACCATTACACTATGGTGTTCTAGGTGGCGTGACTTGTGAAACAATTTTCACATTGTCTTTAAGTTGCATACCGTCATGACAATCTTAAACTTCACTCTAAATTTGCTTGAACTTTTCAAACGTTATAGACTTGTGTTTCATTAAGTAAATATACCCATACCTACTCAAATCATCAGTGAAGGTAAGAAAATAACGATATCCATTGAACGCTTCAACACTCATTGGACCGCATACATCAACATGTATCATTTCCAATAAGTCACTTGCCCGCTCCATCATTCCAGAAAACGGGGTCTTTAATCATCTTGCCCAAGAGGCATGGTCCGCATGTCTCAACCGATTCAAAATCGAGTGAGTTCAAAGATCCATCAGCATGGAGTTTCTTCATGCACTTTAAACCAATATGACCTTTAGCGGCAGTGCCACAAGTATGTGGTACTATCATTATTAACTTTGCATTTTTTGGCATCAATACTATGAACATGTGTATTACTACGATCGAGATTCAATAAACCATTCACATTTGGGTGCATGGCCATTGAAGGTTTTATTCATGTAAACAGAATAACTATTACTCTCTGACTTAAATGAATAACCATATTGCAATAAACACGATTTAATCATGTTCATGCTCTATGCAAACATCAAAAAACATTTATTTAGGTTTAAACTAATCCCAAATGTAGAGGGGGCGTGTGATGGTGATCACATCAATCTTGGAACCACTTCCAACACACATCGTCACCTCGACCTTAGCTAGTCTCTGTTTATTACATAGCTTTTATTTCGAGTTACTAACATTAGCAACTTAACCGGTATCTAATACCCAGGTGCTACTAGGAGTACTAGTAAGGTACACATCAATAACACGTATATCAAATATACTTATGTTGATGTTGCCAGCCTTCTTATCTACCAAGTATCTAGGGTTGTTCCGCTTCAGCAACCGTTCTCCTCATAATAGAAGCACTTAGTCTCGGGTTTGGGTTCAACCTTGGGTTTCTTCACTGGAGCGGCAACTGGCTTGCCATTCATGAAGTTTCCCTTCTTGCCCTTTCCCTTCTCGAAACTAGTGGTTTTACTAACCATCAACATTTGACGCTTCTTCTTGATTCTACCTTCGCGGTGTCAAACACGGCGAATAGCTCAGTGATCAACTTTTCCATCCCTGGCATGTATATAGTTCATCATGAGGCTCTAGTAGTGTGGTGACAGTGACTTGGAGAACTATATCAATTACTATCTTATCTGGAAGATCAACTCGCACTCAATTCAAGTGATCGTAGCACCCACACAATCTGAGCACATGCTCACCGATTGAGCTATTCTCCTTCATCTTGTAGACAAAGAATATTGTTGGAGTCTCATACCTCTCAACACGGGCACGATCCTGAAATCCAATTTCGGGTCTTGGAACATCATATATGCTCCGTGACGTTCAAAACGTATTTGAAGCCTGAATTCTAAGGCATAATGCATGACGCACTGAACTATCAAGTAGTCATCAGAACGTGTATGTCAGATGTTCACAACATCCACAGTCATCGTTTGAGGGGGTGGCATACCGAGCAGTGCATTAAGGACATGAGCCTTCTGTGTAGCAACTGAGGACAATCATTTGATCACGAACCTAGTCTGCATAATTGCTACCTTCATCTTTCAACTCTATTTTCTCTAGGAACGTATCAAAAACACAGGGGAGCTACAGTGTGAGCTATGGATCTACAACATAATTTTGCATAGACAACTTGGACTATGTTCATGATAATGAGTTCAATTAATCATATTACTAAAGCACTCCCACTCAAATCAACATCCCTCGGGTTGTCTAAGTGGGACATGATCCAAATCCACCAACCCAAGTCCGATCATCACGTGAGATGAGGTGGTTTCAATGGTGAACATCTCCATGTTGATCATATCTACTATATGACTCATGTTCAACCTTTTAGTCTCTTGTGTTCTGAGGCCATGTCAGTATATGCTAGGCTCGTCAAGTTTAACCCGAGTGTTCCTGACGTGCAACACTAGCTTGCACCCGTTGTATGTGAACGTAGAGTCTATCACACCCGATCATCATGTGGTGCTTCGAAACGATGAAATTTTGCAATGGTGCACACTCTGGGAGAACACAATTTTATTTTGAAATTTTAGTGGGGAATCACCTTATAATGTTACCGTCGTCCTAAGAAAAATAAGATGCACAAAATGATTAACATCACATGCAAATCATAAGTGACATGATATGGCCATGAACTTGTGCTTTCGATCTCCATCTCCAAAGCACCGGCATGATCTTCACTGTCACCGGCATAACACCATGATCTCCATCAACGTGTCGCCATCGGGGTTGTCACGCCCTGCATGCTTCTACTACTATTGCTACTGCTTAGCGATAAAGTAAAGCATTACATAGCACTTAATGATTGACACGCAGGTCATACAATAATTAAAGACAACCCTATGGCTCCTGACGCTTGTTGCATGCATCAACATGCAAGTCGATATGAACTATTACAAACATGATCATCTCATACATCAAATATATCTCATCATGTCTTTTACCATATCATATCACAACATACCCTGCAAAAACAAGTTAGACGTCCTCTAATTGTTGTTGCATGTTTTACGTGGCTGCTATGGGTATCTAGCAAGAACGATTCTTACCTACGCAAACCACAAGGTGATACACAAATTGCTATTCAACCTTCTCAAGGTCCGCCTTTGTCGATTTCGATCCAACTAAGGTGGGAGAGACAGACACCCACCAGCCATCTTTATGCAACAAAGTCACATGTCAGTCGATGGAACCGGTCTATCATACATGGACGAGTAAGGTTGGTCCGGGTCGCTTCATCCCACAATATCGCTGAATCAAGAAAATACCAAGGGAGGAAGCAATCTAAGCATCAACGCCCACAAAATCCTTTGTGTTCTACTCGTGATCTCATCTACAAATAGACCTAGCTCATGATGCCACTGTTGGGGAACGTTGCATGGGAAACATAAAAATTCAAGATCTATCCATTGTGATCAGCATCTATTAGAGGGAGAGTGGATCTACATACCCTTGTAGATCGCTAAGCGGGAAGTGTTAAGAAATGCAGTTGATGTAGTCAAACATCTTCACGATCCAAATTGCATGCAGTCCCACAATTTGTCCCGTGATCCAATCACGATCCGTCCCATGATCCAATCACGGTCCTTCCGATCTAGTGCTGAATGGACGGCACCTTCGTGTTCATCACACGTACAGCTCGATGACTATCTCCACCTCCTTGATCTAGAAAGCGAAGGTGGAGAGGTAGGTGAGTTCTCTGGCAGCACAACAGTGTGGTGGCAGTGGTGGTGGAGCTGATCCGGTAGAGCTTCGCTGAGCTATATCGAACAGATCTAGAGGTGAGAGATGATCTAGAGGGAGGAGGGCAGCACATGGCTTTTCAGGTGGTGGCTGCCCTCAAAACCTCCACTATATATAGGAGGGATAAGGGGTAGGTGGGGTGCCCTAGGGTTTCCCCTAGAGCCCTTAGCGCACAAGAGAGGGAGGAGTCGACCTCCCACAAGGCAGGTGGAGTCCTAGTAGGACTCCTTCCCACTTGGCCCTCTCCCCACCTCCTTGCACAAGGGCCTCTAGGGGTTGTCTACCCAGCCCACCAGGGGATGGTGCGCCACCTCCTAGGCCGATGCGGCCCCTGGGGTGGGTGGGACCCACTTGGTGGACCCCCGGAACCCATTCGTCACTCCCGATACACTATCGGAAGTGTCTGAAACTTTTATGGAGCCCGAACACTACTTTCCTATATATCAATCTTTACCTCCGGGCCATTTTGGAGCTCCTCGTGACGTCCGAGATCTCATCCGGGACTCCGAAAAACCTTTGGTCACCAACATACATACTCATTACTACCGAAACGTCACTGAACGTTAAGTGTGTAGACCCTGCGGGTTCGAGAACTATGTAGACATGACCGAGACACCTCTACGGTCAATAACCAATAGCGGGACCTAGATGCCCATATTGGTTCCTACATAACCACGAAGGTCTTTATCGGTGGAACCTCTATGTCAAGGATTCTGTTAATCCCGTACGCAGTTCCCTTTGTTTTTTGGTATGTTACTTGCCCGAGATTCGATCGTCAGTATCTCCATAACTAGTTCAATCTCGTTACTGGCAAGTCTCTTTACTCATCCCGTAATACAAGATCCCATCACTAAATCTTTAGTCACTTTGCTTTCAAGGCTCATTATGATGTTGTATTATCGAGTGGGCCCTGAGATACCTCTCCATCACACGGAGTAACAAATCCCAGTCTTCATCCATGCCAACAAAACAGACACCCTCGGAGATACCTGTAGAGCATCTTTATAGTCACCCAGTTACGTTGTGACGTTTAATAAACATAAGGTACTCCTCTGGTGTCAGTGAGTTGCATGATCTCATGGTCATAGGAACATATACTTGGCATGCAGAAAACAATAGTAATAAAATGACACGATCATATGCTACATTTATAGTTTGGGTCTTGTCCATCACATCATTCTCCTAATGATGTGATCCTGTTATAAAATGACAACACATGTCTATGGCTAGGAAACCTTAACCATCTTTGATCAACGAGCTAGTTTAGTAGAGGCTTACTAGGGACACTTTGTTGTCTATATATCCACACATGTATCTGAGTTTCCATCAATACAATTATACCATGGATAATAAATGATTATAGGGAACAAGGAAATATGATAATAATAACTAATTTATTATTGCCTCTAGGGCATATTTCCAACATAAGAAACTAATGTGTTTGTGAGTATACACAGGTTCTATAAGTCGATGAGTAGTTCGATATATTTAGAGATTATCGACCCCTAAAAATGAATGTCTTCAACTGAAGGCTTTGGTATTCCTGAAGACTTTGACGCTGAAGAACTCGATGTGACCTTGAAGATATTACCGAGGACGATGAAGCGTGAAGACTTTTGTTTTCATAGTTTCATTTCCTTTCTTTGAGTCATAGGAAAGACCGTACTGTTAAAAGGGCCAAGGTAATACTAAAGAAAAAGTCCCAACTGATGCTCAACTCAAAAGCCTCAACCTACCCAATCCTTCGAGTGAAGCCTTTGGAAATATCTTACAGTTCAGTTAAGTTCTTCAATGACAGAGACAAAGTTCGTCTGGTCTGTGAGGAAATTGGTCTGACTGAGGAGTTAGGATTTCGCTAGTGCGAATTGCCTATAGTGAGGAATATTATAAGACCTGTGGAATTTTTGTTGTGCTTTGCGCCACCTGTCCAGATATTTTATCCACCTAACAGTCATATCATTAGGGGCATTTATTTCTTATCATGTCGGGTTGCACCCTGGCTATAAATAGCCGCCCCCCACAACCACTAGCTAGTTGGCTGCTTCGAGAGAGAACTTGACACTTGTCATTTGAGAGCAACCCATCCTCTGAGGACTTTGAGAGAAAATCATCAGTGAGGAAAAAAACCAAAACCAAACCACCAAACCCAAAGTGATTGACCATCACTGAAGAGATTGTTCCTGTGTGGAACCGATGCTTGTTACCTTTGAAGATTGTGTATCCAGACGGTTAGGGGTCATGGTCTAGAGCATCTAGCAGTCAATTGTGGATCGCCGGATTACCGAGTTTGTGAGTGTTTCAGAAGTCAGTCCTCAAGCCTTACCACGAGTGTTGGGCGAGGTCTGTGAGACCTTAGCTCAAGGAGAATACGATAAGGACTGTGTGTCATGGGACTATGTGTCCTTTGATGTACGACTGTACGACTATCACAGCGGTTGGAACTGGGTCATCAAATCATTATCTTCACAGAGCTATCTGGTTCCATTTCCTCAACCCTTCTATTTCCTCGAATACTTGTTGATGAAATTGATCATTACTGTTTGAAGAATTTGATTGGAGACTTTCTCAATTTTCTCATCTCAAATTCTTCGGTCACCTTCTTCTTCACCTTCTTATCCTGTATCATGCTACTTGTATTCTGTGCATGTTCTATTTTATAATGATGACTATGCTACTGCTCTATCATGCGTGCACTTGAGTACTTATTCCGCTACTAGTGGTTCGTCACATTTCAAATTCCTCAAGTTGAAATTCCTTAGTGACGAATTTGTAAAAATCGTCTATTCATCCCCCCCTATAGTCGATATAACGCACTTTCAAAAGGCGTTCCCCCCAAGAGGCCAAAAATCCCATATTAAACGCTCCCAAATTAAGAACACCAAGACCACCAAAGCTCTTTTTCCGAGAAATAAAACCCTAATCTGCTAGGTGGTACTTGTGTTGATCGCGTATATTCCCTCAAAAAGAAATGTGCCGTCTAAGAATTAATGGCATTGATTGCCCATTTAGGAAATTTTAGCACAGCCATCAGGTAGACACGAATGCTAATAATGCAGGCACAAATTTCCGTGTTGTGTTAGTCGACCGGGCAACTAGCATTTTCATCAGACCGCAACATGAGGCATTGTCCTTCACGTACAATTCTCAATAAATTGCACAACTCGAGGTGTTAGGTTTGCACTATAATTTAGGATCAGAAGGAAAATGGGAGATTAAATTTGTTGGATCAATGAACTGAATAATAGCCTTGGGCGCGCGGATTATATGCGGCCAAAAAATTATGATGTGGCTAAGCAAACTCTTGCTCATTACTTCTTAAGTTATATCATATGCATTAAATATTTATTTAGATATAGCATCTTCAAATCGAAGCAATGGGCTCCCACTCATGTATGTTGAGGATCTTAATGTCAATTGCCATCTAGCCAGTTGAACTGTAAAGCATGACAATTATTGAAGAACCGTTAAAGAGATGCACTATTGTTATCATGCGCCAACTGTAACAGTTTGAGACCAATTCTCTAGTTTCTTTCATTAATTGTTATTATAATATTTGTATTTTTGCATCATCTTGCCATCACGTCATTAAATAGTTCACACCAAACTAAAAATTATGAACATTTTCAACCAAAAAAATTGAACCTTCTTTATATTTTATTTAAATGTCTTTGAAATTCTTTCCAAAGCTTATAAGAAATCCCATGATTTATCTACTTCAAGCCCGGTCGCCAAACTTTTCCCAAAATTCTCTATCTTTTTCCCATGCTCCACCGAACTTTTCATGATTTTTTGTCACTCCTAAAACCTAGTCTAAGTTTAAACATATATGAATTACATTCAAATGAGTTTCAACAAGTTCAAGAAAAATATCCATCTGCACCAACATCACTCCTAACCCTCTGTTTCATTTCTTTTATTTCTATGTTTCTATTTTGAATATAAAAGAAAGGCAGACAGAAATAAGAAGACAGGTAGAGAGAGAGAATTTGCATATGGACTATGTGTGTGTGCGCGCGCTCGTGCGTGTGGGGAGGGGGGATATATATACATGTTTATCGTCTGGTCCTTCTGAATTTTGTACCCTCAACTTTGTCTCGTGATCTTATTTTTCCTGAGAGACCGCTCAGATTTAGAGACCTCCTTCTTTAGCTGAATTTAGATATCTTCTAAGAAGCACCATAAGCATTGGTTCGCCGGCCATCGTTGATGCGCAACTCTAGTGGGCCGCGCCCCAACGCTCGTTCAAGCACAGAACCACGTCAACGGGATCCCACATGTTGACCATTCACTCGCCAACCGCGTTGATTGTCAACTTTTCGAAGAAAAAATATAATTTGGGAAAAATATCATGAATTCGAAGAAAAAATATCAATTCGGAAAAAGGAATCGCTAATTTAGGAAATTTCAAAAATTCACGATACAGAAACAGTTCAAACAATGGAAATAACTTTGCACAATTTTAAGATGCTCACAAAACAGAAAAATCGTGAATATGAAAAATGATTATGTATTTGGAAGTTTTTATAAATTTACAAAAGGCTTACATATTTGGAAAAGGTTCATTAAATTCTAAAAAATCTCAAAAATAAAAAAGAAGTTTCACAAATTGGCAAAAAAATAACAAAACTGAAACAAATACTCCATCTGTCCTAAAATAAGTGTCGTTGATCTAGTATAAAATTTATACTAAGTTAGTACTAAATCTGCAACACTTATTTTGAGACAAAGGCAGTACAGAATTTGAAAAGTTCGTGAACTTGAAAAACATTCTAGATTTTGAAAAAGGTTCATTAATTGATTAATTTTAAATAAATGATAATAACCCCAACAGAAAAAGGGTAACATGATAAGAAAAAAGACAAATAAAAAAAGCAGAAAAATAAACAAAGCCTGATGAAAACCAAAATCAACAAAACCCAACCCAGAAAACCGGAGGAACCTTATACAAGATTTCCAAAACCGGTGGGAACGAGAGAACATAGGTCGGAGGCCCACTTAGGTGCTAGCGAGAAGGTAGTGGGTGCTCTGTACTGATTTGCCTGTATGTGCCCCCTTAAAAGCATCTTCAACAGGTGTCCAAAAACGGTTTCGCGTGATAAAAAGAATTAGGTGTCGGAGACCGAAAATAACACTTCAGCAGAAGCTCTAAAATAGAGTGGGCACAAAAAACGTTAGCGCCAGCGCTGCAAATTTTGAGCGCGTTGACTTTCAGACTGCATTATTAGGACGTCGGATTGCACGCGTTGGTCATTGCAAGTAAGGTCGTCGGATTGGGCGCCGTATTTTTGTGAAGAAAAAAGTCTTAGTTCACCACGCTATCACTATTTCAGTGCAGTAAAAAAAATAGAACACCGCGCTACCGGCCTACCGCGCGTTGTTAGAGATGTTTTAAGCGCTAAATAGGATATATTACTATATAGTGTGTCAGTTTGAAAATTTTAAACTTCAAGACCAGGAATTAACCTTAGCCGTTGATATAGTCCATCCAATGGTTGAAAATGTCGGGATTCGCATCAACAGTATATGCTACAGTAGCAGCAAAGATATGGTTGCCTTCCAGAACTATCGACAGTTTACCCATGCAGAAAAAGTTGAGCTGCTTACTGTTGTTGTCCACTACGTCCGTGTGTGTTGCTGTTGGGTCAACCTTACCTCTCATGGCACACACGTCGCGCGGTAATCGCGTTGACGGGAGGTTATGTTTTGGGATGGTTCGTAATGAAGAAATGGAAGCGAACTACGTATAATGCAAGATACGGATTCACAGATTGACGTGAGAAGTAGTCAACGGTGGTTGGAAAAATTCATTGGGTGATTAGAGAGAGCTTTGGATGGATAAATGGAAGCGAGATGGTCTCAAGTCTCAACCATGGAACACGGAGACAAACATTTTTTACGAAAAATATTGGAAGGATGCGGAAATAAGAAAATAAAAACTTTCCTCTGTATGACAAGAAAAATTCATACAGTAAATTGATTCGTGTAGTAATCTATATTTTCTTATATCCCAATAGATATATGTAGTACTTAGCTAGATGGTTCTGTAAACCCTTTTACGAATCAATATGATCAGATTCAGTTTATGAAAACCCGTTTATGAACCATTCTTTTAGTTCAAATTGATAGTTTAAAATATATTTATAATCTGAGAATAATTTTTCTTACATCATAGTAAGCCAAGGATATTAGACCAACCAACTTTTATGTTGTTTTCACAAACAACCTGTATAATTAGGTAAGTATAAATGGCCAACTTATTGGATTGCTTTATTGCTTGCCCTACTGAAAATTCGATAATTTTGCAACATCGAGTGGCGAGGCTCGCCTGGCTACTCGGGTGGGCCATTATAGACAGTTGTCGGTGTCAAAACCGGTCGATCTCGGATAGGGTGTCCCGATCTGTGGTCTTGGATCGATGGGTAACAGGAGACAATGGAGACGATATTTACCCAGGTTCGGGCCCTCCTGATGGAGGTAAAACCCTACGTCCTGCTTTGTTTGTATTAATGATGGTGTATCGAGTATAGAGTTGATCTACCTCGAGATTGTATGTAATGGTCTAAACCCTAAGAGCTATACTCGTATGATGATATGATCTATGATGATCTGATCCTTCCTAATGGCTAGCCTGCCTCGGCTTATATAACACACCAGAGGCCTAGGATGACAAGAGTCCTAGTCAGCTACGTCGGTGGAGAGGAGTCCTTGTCTTGATCACCAAGTCTTGTGGAATCTTCCTCGTATGCATCATGGGTTGTCTGAAGTGGCCCATTAATGAACCGCCCGGGGGGGCCTCGGTCTGACCCACCAGTCGGGAGACGACGCGGTGAGTACCCCCTAGTCTAGGACACCGTCAGCAGCCCCCTGAACCGGTCTTCAAGTTAGGGACGCTCCTCGGTTCTTCTGAATAGTTCTTCGTCTTCGACCGTCGTTCTTGAAAACTGGTTCACTAAACCTTCCCATCACTGATCTCGTGGATCGCCGAGGTGAATACAAAGAGTTCACAAGTCGTGCATCCAAGGGGTCCCTTTAGTTATCGGCATGTATAAATGCCTCATTATTTTTACGCCACAATTCGAGTCCGAAGTGTTTCCCGTGTGGCGGTATCCTCTTGTGTCCGAGCTCGAATGTCGAACTGTATCCGAGGTGTCTTTTTGAGCCCGAGCTCCAACATTGGTCGGCATCCGAGGTGTCCTAGGATACCTCGGTCTCTGAATATTTGAAGTAGTTCATCCGAGCTTAAATATCGGGATAGTCTTTTATGGAGTTAGCCGTTCGCTTTCGAGCTTTATGCCGGACTACTTCCGAAGTGTCTTCGATCTTGAGCTTTATGCCGGAATGCTTACGAGCTCCAACGCCGGACCGCATCCGAGCTCCAACGATGATCAGCGTCTGAGGTGTCATAAACTACCTCGGTCTTTAAAAGATTGAACGAATTTAGCCGAGCTTAATGCCGGAAATGCCCTCTATGGAGCCAGCCACTTGCGCCAGAGCTTTATGTCGGACTACTTCCAAGGTGGTGCACCACCCGACCACAGGCTGATTTTTTGTTGATATTTTTGATTGGTGCAATTTATTCTCTGTCGAGATATATAGCTAGTAGCCCTCAAGGTGCGTGTCGGTCTAAAACCTGAGATGCCCCTGAAGGAAAATAATAATAATCAAAATAAAACCACTAATCCCAGTAACCCCTGAGACTTAGGTCGAGTTGCAAAATCGGCCTGAGGATCAAGTTCTTGCTCAGCAACATTCTTTAGGGATGTAAACGCGGTACACAGTAGTTTTCGAGACTCGGGTTGGGTGCGGCCGACCAACCTAAGGATCAAATCTCCTCAGAAACTGTATTGCACTTTGAATTTGTTGCATTGAATAGGCAATGCAGTAGCTCCCAAGCCTTAATTTGGGCACGGGTGGTCGAATTAAGGATCGATATTTGTTTGACAAAAACTTTGTTACGTTTTACACAATTTATGTGTAAGGATTCTATGTATCCAAGTACTTTACATCATTAATGCTCAGATCTGCATTGTACAAGACATTGTTGACAGACCATCGACTTCAACCTCCTCGGCCAGTAGTTGAGGAGTGTTTGTCCTACTTTATAAAGCCTTTATAAAGGTAAAGATTTACGGCAAACAAGGCAATCCGGTCATACGGTTTTATAAACAAAGGTACGTGGAGAGATGTGTTATAATACAATGTAAGAAACATCTTCTGGGAGAAATAGTTCATTTATAAGTTCCTTTTCCCAGGATATCATGTTGACCATGATCATGAAATCCCAACTCCGACCAATGCGGGAGAAAAAATATTGAGGATTTATTTCAGCGAATATTCCCGAACTTTGTGGTCTTTAATGAACCAAAAATTTCACTTCCGTCGTTGCCGACCAATTATATTGTTAAGATGGCTAGCTTTCGGCTTCACCCAGTCTGAGGTACTAACCCGGATGACCTGGAATTAACAATCACAGAGGTGCTCCCTTTACCCCCTAGCCGAACAATCACAAACGTAGGGGATAAGCACAAGAGCCAGGCAACCCAACTTGGCCAAAATCTTAAATCAAATTGATGCATATTTATGGCTTTATAACGATAATTACGGAAGGCAGCTCTCGCATATTGAATACAAATGCTTTTATGCTATATGCTATTTTGACTCCTTTGTGATCGTTTATCATTTGAGAGTGGCCCATCATCGGCTTGTACCCCTTTGTAGATGCTACGCATGGTGTTTCTGCAATAACAATACAACCCTTAGCCGACATTTCTATGCCCGGAGGCGGTTGTGTTAACGGAAACAAGGCAATGAGATATCCGGGCTTTATAACTTTCACTTAGTCATAGGAGCATATGTTTGCGGGCAAATTAACAGCCCCTGGTATACATCGACTCCTCAGGTTATTCGAGGTTGAACCACCCACAACATGGCCTTTTCACGAAACAAAGGCCCTTTGTTTTAGTCGGATCACCTCGATCGGCTATATTTGGTTGAACACCGCGTGCCCTTCGCTGACCAATTTATGCTTGTTATGACAGTCAGCTTTCGGCTTTCTCCAACTGAGGCACTTAACCAGTTAAACCGGAAGTGACAATCGCAGTGGTTCTCCATTTACCCCTTAGCCGAACAAAGCGGAAACTTAAGAGGTAAGCATAGGAGCCGGGCAATCTAGCTATAGACCAAAGACACAACTCGAAATCAATGCATATAAATGCGAAATACCTAGGACATTTTGCCATGGACTGCATGGAGTAACTTGGTGTTTGGTGGGTTCGGTGTTAGCTGCGGACCCCCTTTAATACTGCCGATGCGTGAAATGCATCTAGCATTGTACTGCAAGAGTTATGCTCGGAAATAACAAAAAACTTGTGCAAAAAAACCTTTATGTTTAGACAAAAGAAAATTGTGCCAATCCAAAATTGGTTTAAAATTTAATTTTTGTCTCGGTCGTGCTTTAACATGATACATCCGATCTCCGGCTCCAAGCGGGTCATCCTTTGGATTCAACCACCATATCCCGAAGGCGGAGTGTTTCTCTGAGGCCTGTTTAGTGAACTAAATTCGAGCGGCTTTAGAAAGAAACCAGGCTATCCGGCTATTGACCACACGCTAGTGTCGGAAAAAGGAGTAGTAGAAAAAGACTTTGCAACGACTAAGAAGAAAACACCGTTATTATAAATCGGCTCATGCAAATTTAAGAGCCCCCGGTTAAATTGGGTAAATAAATTTTAACTAACAAAGTATTTTTGTTTAACAAAAAATATAATGTGTTTATGAGAGCTGAGCACGAAAATGACTTAGCTGGTTAATGTGCTTGTGACTTGTGTCGATCTTATAGTGGATCAAAGTCCCAGCCCACAAGCTGGTCAAGAGGTAGCCGAAGAAGAGCTCGGCTTGATGAAGTGACAACACAACACTTCGGAAGGGCCAAAGAGAAACCCTCATTCCAGTCGAGCAGACGGAGTAGTTCGACAGTGTGACGGCGAAGCCCCCACGTCTGTCGAGCATGTCGACGACACAATTAGGTTGGTGGAGACGGGAGGATGATGTAGGCATGCCAAGGTGACCGCATGACACAACCGAAGTCGATTATGTGTGCACATAATATAGTGCAAGCCAAGAGTAATAACAAATAAAGGTAATAATATAAAAAAATCTTCTACTTATTTAATTTAAGTGAAGCAAATAAGTAAAGGAATATGGCCTGGGCGCCGAGGTGCCTGAGCAAAGAGTTCGGCTTGACGAAGTGGTGATTCTGCATGGTCGATGTGGCGAGGTGAAGTCCCCGGTCCAGCTAACATGGCGAAGCTGGTCGGCTGGTGATGTCAAAGTCCCTGGAGAAAGTCGATGAAGAGATGGCAAAGCCCTCGGTCTAGCTGGGGTGACGGAGCAGGTGGGTTGGTGATGCCGAGGTGTTGAAGCAGGTCGGCTGGTGATGCCGAAGTCTCATGCCAGCCGAGGTGTCAAAGCAGGTTGACTAGTGACGCCGAAGTCTCATGCCAGTTGAAGTGTCGAAGCAGGTCTATTGGTGACGTATAAGTCTCATGCCAGCCGAGGTGTCGAAGCAGGTCTACGTGGTGGAAGTAAGCTTGAAAAGCAACGACGCGGTGATGTCGACGCATGTCAGAATTTGGGATGCGGTCAATGCTGACTTGATGAAGCAACGGAGCGCCTGACACGTACAACCCACAGATGACGAGGTTCTCTTGATGATAATTCGGCCCTTGCGATGCTGAACACTTGGTCGGCTCACCGATATGATGAGAAAACTTCCTTCAAAAAGGACGTCTGACAATCCGTTCATGAAAAAGATGAACTCGGGTCAGATTCATTTTCGCGCAGAAAATAGATCCAAAATTCATTGTACTCCTCGGATGTTTCTCAAAGTTTGGACGGTCGGATCGAGCTGAGATTTTGGGGGTGGTCGGTATAGGAATTTCGCAGCTGATGAACGGTGGGATTTTCCAACGGATATCCGGGCTAGATACTGGACACCTCGTCCTAAACTCATCCAGATTCGATAGGACTCCGGTAAATTAGAGATTGTCGGAGATTCCTCCATCGGAACGCGATGAAATTTTGCAAGGTTGTTGTAGATACAATTTCACACAATTCCACCAAAGCAATCATCAAAGCAACGCTGGAGGAAACGGGGACGACGAACATAAATTTGATGTCCAGAAAAACTGTGCAAACGAGCCATCGATCCTTCTAGCGATCCCACAACGAAACTCTCAATGAAAGCACCAATGTCGGTATCAAAACCGACGGATCTTGGGTAGGGGGTCCCAATTTGTGCGTCTTGGATCGATGGGTAACAGAAGACAAGGGAGACGGTATTTACACAGGTTCGGGCTCTCTTGATGGAGGTAAAACACTATGTCCTGCTTTGTTTGTGTTGATGATGGTGTATTGAGTACAAAGTTAATCTACCTCGAGATCGTATGTAGTGGTCTAAACCCTAAGAGCTATGCTTGTATGCTGATATCGTCTATGATGATTTGATCGTCCCTAATGACTAGCCTGGCCTCGACTTATATAACACACCAGAGGCCTAGGATAACAAGAGTCCTAGTCAGCTACGTCGATGGAGAGGAGTCCTTGTCTTGATCACCAAGTCTTGTGGAATCTTCCTCGTATGCATCATGGGTTGTCTGAAGTGGCCCATTAATGAATCGCCCTAGGGGTCATCGGCCCGATCCACCTGTCGAGAGACGACGCCGTGAGTACCCCCTAGTCGAGGACACCGTTAGTAGCCCCGTGAACCGGTCTTCAAGTTAGGGACGCTCCTCAGTTCTTTTGAATAGTTCTTCGTCTTTGACCGTCGTTCTTGAAAACTGGTTTGATAAATCTTCCCATCACTGATCTCGAGGATTGCCGAGGTGAATCCGAAGAGTTCACAAGTCGGGCATCCGAGGAGCCCCTTTAAGTTATCGGCCTGTATTAATGCCTCATTATTTTTACGCCACAGCTCGGGTCCGAAGTGTTTCCCTATCCTCTTGTGTCCGAGCTTGAACGCTGAACTGTATGCGAGGTGTCTTTTTGATCCCGAGCTCCAACGCTGGTCGGTATCCAAGGTGCCATATGATACCTTGGTCTCTGAATATTTGAAGTAGTTCGTGCAAGCTTAAATATCGGGATAGTCTTTTATGGAGTCAATCGTTTGCATTCGAGCTTTATGTCAGACTACTTTCGAAGTGTCTTCGATCTTGAGCTTTATGTAGGAATGCTTCCGAGCTCCAACGCCGAACCGCATCCAAGCTCCAACGATGATCAGCGTCCGAGGTGTCATAAACTACCTCGGTCTTTAAAAGATTGAACGAATTCAGCCGAGCTTAATGCCGGAAATGCCCTCTATGAAGCCAGCCACATGTGCCCGAGCTTTATGCCGGACTACTTCCGAGGTGGTGCACCACCCCGACCGCAGGCTGATTTTTTGTGGATATTTTTGATTGGTGCAATTTATTCTCTATCGAGATATATAGCCAGTAGCCCTCAAGGTGCATGTCGGTCTAAAACCTGAGATGCCCCTGAAGGAAAAAATAATAATCAAAATAAAACCACTAATCCCAGTAGCCCTGAGACTTAGGTCGATTTGCAAAATCATCCTGAGGATCAAGTTCTTGCTCGGCGGTATTCTTTAGGGATGTAAATGCGGTACGCAGTAGTTTCTGAGACTCGGGTTGGCTACGGCCGACCAACCTAAGGATCAAATCTCCTCAAAAACCGTATTGCACTTTGAATTTGCTGCATTGAATAGGCAATGTAGTAGCTCTCGGCCCTTAATTTGGGCACGGGTGGTCGAATTAAGGATCGATATTTGTTTGACACAAACTTTGTTACGTTTGACACAATTTATGTGTAATGATTCTATGTATCCAAGTACTTTACATCATTAATGCTCATATCCGCATTGTACAAGACTTTGTTGACCGACCATCAGCTTCAACCTCCTCGGCCAATAGCTAAGGAGTGTTTGTCCTACTTTATGAAGCCTTTATAAAGGCAAAGATTTATGGCAAACAAGGCAATCTGGTCATACGGTTTTATAAACAAAGGTACGCGGAGAGATATGTTATATTACTATGTAAGAAACATCTTCTGTGAGAAATAGCTCATTTATAAGTTCTTTTTCCCAGGATATCATGTTGACCATGATCATGAAACCCCAACTCTGATCAATGTGGGAGGAAAAATATCGAGGATTTAGTTCGGCGAATATTCTCGAACTTTGTGGTCTTTAATGAACCAAAATTTTCACTTCCGTCATTGCCAACCAATTATATTGTTAAGATGGCTAGCTTTCGGCTTCACCCAGTCTGAGGTACTAACCCAGATGACCCGGAAGTAACAATCACAGAGGTGCTCCCTTTACCCCCTAGTCAAACAATCGGGAATGTAGGGGATAAGCACAAGAGCCAGGCAATCCAGCTTGGCCAAAATCATAAATCAAATTGATGCATATTTATGGCTTTATAATGATGATTACAGAAGGCAACACTCGCATATTGAATACAAATGCTTTTATGCTATATGCTATTTTGACTCCTTTGTGACCGTTTATCGTTTGAGAGTGGCCCATCGTCGGCTTTTACCCATTTGTAGATGCTACTATTCGAAATATGCCCTAGAGGCAATAATAAATTGGTTATTATCATATTTCCTTGTTCATGATAATCGTTTATTAACCATGCTATAATTGTGTTGATCGGAAACTCAGATACATGTGTGGATACATAGACAACACCATGTCCCTAGTATGCCTCTAATAGACTAGCTCGTTGATCAAAGACGGCTATGGTTTCCTAGTCATGGACATGAGATGTCATTTGATAACGGGATCACATCATTAGGAGAATTATATGATGGACAAGACCCAAACTACAAATGTCGCATATGATCGTGTTAGTTTATTGCTACTGTTCTCGAACCCGCAAGGTCTGCACACTTGATGTTCGGTGACATTTCGGTAGTATAGAGTTATGTATGGTGGTGAATGAAGGTTTTTCGGAGTCTCGGATGAGATCCCAGACGTCATGAGGAGCTCCAGAATGTTCCGGAGGTAAAGATGGATATATAGGAAGTCCTATTTTGGTCGCCGAAAAAGTTTCGGGCTCATCGGTAGTGTATTGGGAGTGCCGGTGGTGTACCGGGGGACCATCGGGAGAGGTATTTCGACCCAAGAGGCTACATGGGCTATGGGAGGAGGTAAACCAGCCCCTGGTGGGCTGGCTGAAGCCTCCTCTAAGGTCTCGTGTGGCTGGAGTGGTTTGAGAAGGAAAAAATCCAAATGTGGAGAGGTGGAAAGAGTTTCCAAGTGGAAAGGACGAATCCTACTCCTAATAGGATTGGAGTAGGACTCCTCCACCTCCAATTTCGACCAAACCTTGAGGGTTTGAGGCTTCCTCCTCCCCTCCCTTCCTCCTATATATACTAGAGGATTTAGAGGAAAAAGCTAACCCTAATAGCCACGTGCTACCTCTCCTCTAGATCGCAGTTTCTCCTCTAGATCGGTTTTCAGCGGTGCTTAGGCGAAGCCCTGCTCGAATAGCTCCACCACCATCACCGTAACGCCGTCGTGCTGCCGGAGAACTCATCTACCTCTCCGCTCCCTCTTGCTGGATCAAGAAGGCAGAGATCGTCATCGAGCTATACGTGTGCTGAACGCGGAGGTGTCGTCCGTTTGGCGCTAGATCAGAAGGACCGTGATCAAGATCGCGAGACGGATCATAATGAGATCGTGGGATGGACCGTGGTGAGTTCATGGGATGGATCATGATTGGATTGCGGGATGGATCGTGATGAGATCGCGGGATGCTCGGCGATTTGGATCGCGAAGACGTTCGACTACACCAATCGTGTTTCTTAACGCTTCTCGCTTAGCGATCTACAAGGGTATGTAGATCCACTCTCCCACTCGTAGATGCTCATCACCATGGATAGATCTTGCGTGTGTGTAGAAAAAAAAAATTCCCATGCAACATTCCCCAACAGTGGCATCATGAGCTAGGTTTATGTGTAGATGAGATCTCGAGTAGAACACAAAGAGTTTGTGGGCGTTGATGCTTAGATTGCTTTCTCCCTTGGTCGTGTTTTGGTTTAGTGGTATTGTGGGATGAAGCGGGCCGGACCAACCTTACTCGTACGCTTACGAGAGACCGGTTCCATCGACTGACGTGTAACTTTCTTGCACAAAGATGGCTGGCGGGTGTGTGTTTCTCCTACTTTAGTTGGATCGGATTCGACTAAGGCGTTCCTTGAGAAGGTTGAAAAGCAACTTATGTATCACCGTTGTGGTTTATGCGTAGGTGAGAATTGTTCTTGCTAGATAACCATAGCAGCCACATAAAACATGCAACAACAATTAGAGGACGTCTAACTTGTTTTTGCAGGGTATGTTGTGATGTGATATGGCCAATTACATGACGAGATATATATGATGTATGAGATGATTATGTGTTGTATAGAATATCAAGACTTGCATGTCGATGAGTACGGCAACCGGCAGGAGCCATAGGGTTCTCTTTAATTATTGTATGACATGCGTGTCAATCATTAAGGGCTATGTAATGCTTTACTTTATCGCTAAACGGTAGCAATAGTAGTAGAAGCATGGTGGGCGCGACAACCTCGATGGTGACACATTGGGATCAAGATGATGGAGATCATGGTGTCATGCCGGTGACGATGGAGATCATGCCGGTGCTTTCAAGATGGAGATCGAAAGCACAAGTTCATGGCCATATCATGTCACTTATGATTTGCATATGATGTTAATCCTTTTATGCACCTTGTTTTGCTTAGGACGACGGTAGCATTATAAGGTGATCCCTCACTTAATTTCAAGATAAATTGTGTTCTCCTCGAGTGTGCACCATTGCGAAAGTTCGTCATGTCGAGACACCACGTGATGATTGGGTGTGATAGACTCTATGTTCACATATAATGGGTGCAAGCCAGTGTTGCACATGCAGAACACTCGGGTTAAACTTGACGAGCCTAGCATGTACAGACATGGCCTTGGAACACAAGAGACCGAAAGGTCAAACATGAGTCATATAGTAGATATGATCAACATGATGATGTTCACCATTGAAACCACCTCAACTCACGTGATGATCGGACTTGAGTTGGTGAATTTGGATAATGTATCACTCGAATGATCGGAGGGATGTCAATTTGAGTGGGTCTTAAGTAATATGCTTAATTGAACTCATTATCATGAACATAGTCAGTAGTGTCTTTGCAAAATGTTGTTGTAGATTACTAGCTCATGTTGTAGCTCCCTTGAATTTCTATATGTTCCTAGAGAAATAGAGTTGAAAGATGATGGTAGCAATATTGCGGACTGGGCCCGTGATCTGAGGATTGTCCTCATTGCTGCACAGAAAGCTTATGTCCTTTATGCACCGCTCGGTGCGCCACCCCCTCTAGCGTCGTCTGTAGATGTTGTGAACATCTCACAGGCACGTTCCGATGACTACTTGATAGTTTAGTGCGTCATGCATTACGGCTTAGAATTGAGGCTCCAAAACGTTTTGAACGTCACGGAACATATGAGATATTCTAAGAGCTGAAATTGGGATCTCAGGCTCGTGCCCATGTTGTGAGATATGAGATCTCCAACAAGATTCTTTGTCTGCAAGATGAAGGAGAATAGCTCAATCGTTAAGCATGTGCTCAGATTGTCTAGGTGTTACAATCGCTTGAATCAAGTGGGAGTTGATCTTCCAGATAAGATAGTGATTGATATAGTTCTCCGAGTTATTGTCACTAAGCTACTAGAACTTGGTCATGAACTATAAAATGCCAGCGATAGAAATAATGATCCATGAGCTGTTCACGATGTTTGACACCGCGAAGGTAGAAATCAAGAAGGAGCATCAAGTGTTGATGGTTAGTAAAACCATTAGTTTCGAGAAGGGCAAGGTCAAGGAGGGAAACTTCATGGATGGCAAGTCAGTTGCTGCTCTAGTGAAGCAACCCAAAGTTGAACCCAAACCCGAGACTAAGTGCTTCTATTATGAGGTGAGCGGCCGTTGAAGCAGAACAACCCTAGATACTTGGTAGATAAGAAGGCTGGCAACATCGACACAAGTATATTTGATATACGTGTTATTGATGTGTACCTTGCTAGTACTCCTAATAGCAACTGGGTATTGGATACCGATTCGGTTGCTAAATGTTAGTAACTCGAAGTAAAAGGTACGGAATAAACGGAGACTAGCTAAGGGTGAGGTGACGATGTGTGTTGGAAATGTTTCCAAGGTTGATGTGATTGAGATCGCACGTTCTCTCTACCTTCGGGATTAGTGAAGAACCTAAATAAATGTTATTTGGTGTTTTGCGTTGAGCACGAATGTGATTAGATCGTATTTATTGCAACATGGTTATTCATTTAAGTTAGAGAATAATTGTTATTCTGTTTACATGAATAATACCTTCAATGGTCATGCACCCAGCGAGAATGGTTTGTTGAATCTTGATCATAGTAATACACATGTTCATAACATTGATCCAAAAGATACAAAGTTAATAGTGATAGTACCACATACTTGTGGCACTTCCGCTAAATGTCATATTGGTATAAAGCGCATGAAGAAACTCCATGTTGATGGATCTTTGGACTCATTCGATTTCGAATCGGTTGAGACATGCGAACCATGCCTCTTGGGCAAGATGACTAAGGACCCTGTTTTCCGGATTGATGGAGCGGGCAAGTGATTTATTGGAAATGGTACATGTTGATGTATGCAATCCAATGAGTCTTGTAGCGTGCGGTGGATATCTTTATTTTCTTACCTTCACTGATGATTTGAGTAGATATAGTGTATGTTTACTTAATCAAACACAAGTCTGGATTGTTTGAAAAGTTCAAGCAAATTCAGAGTGAAGTTTAAGATCATCATGACAAGAAGATAAAAATGTATGTGATATGATCGTGGAGGTGAATATCTGAGTTACAAGTTTGGCATACAACTTTAGACAATGTGAAATTCGTTTCACAACTCACGCCACCTGGAACACCATAGTGTGATGGTGTGTCCGAACGTCATAGTCGTGCTCTATTGGATATGGTGCGGGCTATGATGTCTCTTATCGTTTTGCTACTATAGTTTTGGGGTTATGCATTAGAGACAACTACATTCACTTTAAATAGGGCACCATCTAAATCCATTGAGATGACACCATGTGAATTATGGTTTTATAGAAACCTAAGCTGTCATTTCTTAATGTTTGGGGCTGCGACGCTTGTGTGGAAAAATGTTTTCACCTAATGACCTCGAACCTAAAGCGGACAAATGCATCTTCATAGATTACCCTAAGAACAGTTGGGTGAACCTTCTATATTAGATCCAAGCATAAAGTGTTTGTTGCTAAAACGGGTCCTTTCCCAAGAAAAAGTTTCTCTCGAAAGAATTGAGTGGGAGGAAGATAGAACTTGATGAGGTTGTTGAACCTTTGTTTCAACCAGAGAGTAGCGCAGCGCAAAAAGATGTTTCTATGGAACCTGCGTTAGTTGAAGAGGAAGTAAATGATGATGATCATGAAGCTTCGGATCAAGTTACTATCGAACCTCGTAGGTCGACAAGGTTGTGTACTACTCCTGAGTGGTACGACAACCCTGTCTTGGAGGTCATGTTGTTGGACAATGATGAACCTACAAGATATGGAGAAGCGATGATGGGACCGGATTCCGACAAATGGTTAGAGGCCATGAAATCCGAGAAAGGATCCATGTATGAAAACCAAGTATAGACTTTCGTAGACTTGCTCATTGGACGGCAGGTCGTCGAGTACAAATGGACCTTTGAGATGAAGACAGACGCTGATGGTAAATGTCACCATTTATAAAGCTTGACTTGTCACAAAGAAGTTTCCGACAAGTTCAAAGAGTTGATTGCGATGAGACTTTCTCACTCGTAGCGATGCTAAAGTCTGTTGGAATTATGTTAGCAGTTGCTGCATTTTTCAATTATGAAATCTGGCTGATGGATGACAAAACATCGTTCCCTTAACAGTTTACTTGAGGAAAAGTTGTATGTGATACAACCAGAAGGTTTTGTCAGTCCTAAGGATGCTTAAACGTGAGCAAGCTTCAGTGATCCTTCTATGGACTGAAGCAAGCATCTCGGAGTTGGAATATACACTTTGATGAGGTGATCAAAGTTTTTGAGTCTATACAAAGTTTATGAGAAACTTGTATTTACAATAAAGTGAGTGGGAGCACTATAGAGTTTCTGATAAGCATATGTCGTTGACATATTGTTGATCGGAAATGATGTAGAATTTCTGGAAAGCATAAAGGGTTGTTTGAAAGGAGTTTTTCAAAGGAAGACCTGGATAAAGCTACCTAATTGTTGAGCATCAAGATCTATAGAGATAGATCAAGATGCTTGATGAGGCTATGAATGAGTACATACCTTGACAAGATTTTAAAAGAGTTCAAAATGGATCAGTCAGAGAAATGTATTCTCGCCTGCTTTGTAAGGTGTGAAGTTGAGTGAGACTCAAAGCTCGACCATGGAAGAAGAAAGAGAAAGGATGAATGTCGTCCCCTATGCCTTAGCCATAGGCTCTGTATAATATGCCATGTTGTGTACCACACCTGTGTGTGCCTTGCCATGAGTCCGTCAAGGGGTACAAGAGTGATCCAGCAGTGGATCACTGGATAGCGGTCAAGATCATCCTTAGTAACTAAAAGACTAAGGAAATGTTTCTCGATTATGGAGGTAAGAAAGAGTTCGGCGTAAAGAGTTACGTCGATGCAAGCTTTGACACCAATCCAGATGACTCTTAGTAGCAATCCGGATACGTATAGTAGAACAGCCATTTGGAATAGTTCCAAGTGGAGTGTGGTAGCAGTATTTACAGTATGACATAGAGATTTGCAAAGTACACACGGATCTGAATGTCACAGACCCATTGACTAAAATACCTCTCTCACATGCAAAGCATGATCAAGCCCCAAAATTCATTGGGTGTTAGATTCATAACAAGGCAAATCACATGGTGATGTGAACTAGATTATTGACTCTAGTGCAAGTGGGAGACTGTTGGAAATATGCCCTAGAGGCAATAATAAATTGGTTATTATCATATTTCCTTGTTCATGATAATTTTTTATTATCCATGCTATCATTGTGTTGATCGCAAACTCAGATACATGTGTGGATACATAGACAACACCATGTCCCTAGTATGCCTCTAATAGACTAGCTCATTGATCAAAGATGGCTATGGTTTCCTAGTCATGGACATGAGATGTCATTTGATAATGGGATCACGTCATTAGGAGAATGATGTGATGGACAAGACCCAAACTACAAAGGTAGCATATGATCGTGTTAGTTTATTGCTACTGTTTTCTGCATGTCAAGTACTTGTTCCTATGACCATGAGATCATGCAACTCACTGACATCGGAGCAGTACCTTGTGTGTATCAAACATCGCAACGTAACTGGGTGACTATAAAGGTGCTCTATAGGTATCTCCGAGGGTGTCTGTTGGGTTGGCATGGATCAAGACTAGGATTTGTTACTCCGTGTGACGGAGAGGTATCTCAGGGCCCACTCGGTAATACAACATCACAATAAGCCTTGCAAGCAATGTGACTAAGTGTTAGTCACGGGATCTTGTATTACGGAACGAGTAAAGAGACTTGCCGGTAACGAGGTTGAACTAGGTATGGAGATACCGACGATCGAATCTTGGGCAAGTAACATACTGAAGAACAAAGGGAACATCATACGGGATTAACTGAATCCTTGACACAAAGGTTCGAGCGATAAAGATCTTCGTAGAATATCTAGGAACTAATATGGGCATCCAGGTCCCGCTATTGGTTATTGATCATAGAGTTGTCTCAGTCATGTCTACATAGTTCTCGAACCCGCAGGGTCTGCACACTTAAGGTTCGGTGACGTTTCCGTAGTATAGAGTTATGTATGGTGGTGACCGAAGGTTGTTCGGAGTCCCGGATGAGATCCCGGACGTCACGAGGAGCTCCGGAATGGTCCGGAGGTAAAGATTGATATATAGAAAGTCCTGTTTTGGTCGCCGGAAAAGTTTTGGGCTCATCGATAGTGTACCGGGAGTGCCGGGAGTGTACCGGGGAACCATCGGGAGAGGTATTACGACCCAAGAGGCTACATGGGCTGTGGGAGGAGGTAAACCAGCCCCTGGTGGGCTGGCTGAAGCCTCCTCTAAGGGCCCATGTGGCAGGGGTGGTTTGAGAAGGAAAAAATCCAAAGGTGGAGAGGTGGAAAGAGTTTCCAAGTGGAAAGAAGGAATCCTACTCCTAATAGGATTGGAGTAGGACTCCTCCACCTCCAATTTCGACCAAACCTTGAGGATTTGAGGCTGCCTCCTCCTCTCCCTCCCTCCTATATATACTAGAGGATTTAGAGGAAAAAGCTAACCCTAATAGCCACGTGCTACCTCTCCTCTAGATCACAGTTTCTCCTCTAGATCGGTTTTCAGCGGTGCTTAGGCGAAGCCCTGCTGGATTAGCTCCACCACCATCGCCGCAACATCGTCACGCTGCCAGATAACTTATCTACCTCTCCGCTCCCTCTTGCTGGATCAAGAAGGCAGAGATCGTCATCGAGTTGTACGTGTGTTGAACACGGAGGTGTCGTTCATTTGGCGCTAGATCGGAAGGACCATGATCAAGATCGCGAGACGGATTGTGGTGAGTTCGCGGGATGGATCGTGATTGGATCGCGGGACGGATCGTGATGAGATCGTGGGTTGCTCAGCGATTTGGATCGTGAAGACGTTCGACTACACCAACCGCGTTTCTTAACGCTTCCCGCTTAGCGATCTACAAGGGTATATAGATCCACTCTCCCTCTCGTAGATGCTCATCACCATGGATAGATCTTGCGTGTGCATAGGAAATTTTTTGTTTCCCATGCAACGTTCCCCAACAGCTACGCGGGGTGTTTCCGCAATAACAAGACAACTCTTAGCCGACGTCTCGGTGCCCGGAGGCGATTGTGTTAGTGGAAACAAGGTAATCAGATATCCGGGCTTTATAACTTTCACTTAGTCATAGGAGCGTATGTTTGGGGGCAACTTAATAGCCCCCGGTATACGTCGAGTCGGATTATTCGAGGTCGAACCACCCACAACATGGACTTTTCACGAAAGAAAGGCCCTTCGTTTTACTCGGATAACCTTGATCGGCTATATTTGGTTGAACATTGAGTGCGGTTCGCTGACCGATTTACGCTTGTTATGAGAGTCGGCTTTTGGCTTTCTCCAACTGAGGCACTTAACCAGTTAAACCGGAAGTGACAATCGCAGTGATTCTCCCTTTACCCCTTAGCCGAACAAAGCGAAAACGTAAGAGGTAAGCACAGGAGTCGGGCAATCTAGCTATATACCAAAGACATAACTCGAAATCAATGCATATAAATGTGAAATACCAAGGACATTTTGTCGAGGACTGCATGGAGTACCTTGGTGTTTGGTGGGTTTGGTGTTAACCGCAGACCCCCTTTAATACTGTCGATGCATGAAATGCATCTGCATTGTACTGTAAGAGTTATGCTCGGAAATAACAAAAAACTTATGCAAAAAAAACTTTATGTTTAGACAAAAGAAAATTATGCCAAAACAAAATTGGTCTAAAATTTAATTTGTGCCTTGGTCGTGCTTTAACATGATACATCCGATCTCCGAACTCCAAGCGAGTCGGCCTTTGGCTTCAACCTCCATATCCCGAATGCGGAGTATTTCTGTGAGGCCTGTTTAGTGAACTAAACTCAAGCGGCTTTAGAAAGAAACGAGGCTATTCGGCTATTAACCACACGCTAGTGTCGGAAAAAGGAGTAGTAGAAAAGACTTTGCAACAACTAAGAAGAAAACATAGTTATTATAAAACGGCTCATAAAAATTTAAGAGCCCCAGTTAAATCGGGTAAATAATTTTTTAACAAAAAAGTATTTTTGTTTAACAAAAAATATAATGTTCTTATGAGAGCTGAGCATGAAAATGACTTAGTTGGCTAATGTGCTTGTGACGTGTGTCGATCTTGTAGTGGGTCAAAGTCCCAGTTGTTGGAAATATGCCCTAGAGGCAATAATAAATTAGTTATTATCATATTTCCTTGTTCATGATAATCGTTTATTATCCATGCTATAATTGTATTGATCGGAGACTTAGATGCATGTGTGGATACATAGACAAAACCATGTCCCTAGTATGCCTCTAATAGACTAGCTCGTTGATCAAAAGATGGTTAAGGTTTCCTAGCCATGGACATGAGATGTCATTTGATAACGGGGTCACATCATTAGGAGAATTATGTGATGGACAAGACCCAAACTGCAAACGTAGCATATGATCGTGTCAGTTTATTGCTACTGTTTTCCGCATGTCAAGTATGTGTTCCTATGACCATGAGATCATGCAACTCACAGATATCGGAGGAGTGCCTTGTGTGTATCAAACGTCGCAACGTAACTGAGTGACTATAAAGGTGCTCTACAGGTATCTCCGATGGTGTCTGTTGAGTTGGCATGGATCGAGACTGGGATTTGTTACTCCGTGTGACGGAGAGGTATCTCAGGGCCCACTCGGTAATGCAACATCACAATAAGCCTTGGAAGCAATGTGACTAATTTTTAGTTGCGGGATCTTGTATTACGGAACGAGTAAAGAGACTTTCTGGTAACGAGGTTGAACTAGGTATGGAGATACAGACGATCGAATCTCGGGCAAGTAACATACCGAAGAACAAAGGGAATGTTATACGGGATTAACTGAATCCTTGACATAGAGGTTTGACCGATGAAGATCTTCGTGGAATATGTAGGAACCAATGTGGACGTCCAGGTTCCGCCATTGGTTATTGACCGTAGAGGTGTCTCGGTCATGTCTACATAGTTCTCGAACCCGCAGGGTCTGCACACTTACGGTTTGGTGACGTTTCGGTAGTGTAGAGTTATGTATGGTGGTGACCGAAGTTTGTTCGGAGTCCCGGATGAGATCCCGTACGTCACGAGGAGCTCCGAAATGGTCCGGAGGTAAAGATTCATATATAGGAAGTCCCAGTTTGGTTTCCGGAAAAGTTTCGGGCTCATCGGTAGTGTACCGGGAGTGCCGGTAGTGTACCGGGAGGCCTCCGGGAGGGGTATTTCGACCCCAAGAGGTCCATGGGCTGTGGGAGAATAATAACCAGCCCTTGGTGGGCTGGGAAAACAGCCACAAAGGCCCATGGCGCAGGAGAGAAAGTCCTAAAGCAAAAGGTGGAAAATCAGCCAATAGGAGGCAATCCTACTCCAACTAGGATTCGAGGTGAAGTAGGATTGCTTCCCACCTCCTATTTCGGCCGACCCAAAGGCCTTGGATGCCTCTCCTCTCCTCTCCTCCTATATATACTAGTGGATTGGGTGGTTTTTGGACATAATTTCCGTCCACGTGCTACCCGTTCCACCGGTGCATAGTTTCTCCTCTAGATCGGTTTTCTGCAGCGCTTAGGCGAAGCCCTGCCGGAATTGCTCCACCACCATCACCGGAGCGCCGTCACGCTGCCGATGAACTCTCTCTCCTCTCCACCTCCTCTCGCTGGATCGAGACGGTGGAGATCGTCATCAAGCTGCACGTGTGCTGAACACGGAGGTGTCGTCCGTTCGGCGCTAGATCGGAAGGACCGTGATCGAGATCGCGAGACGGTTCGTGATGTGATCACGGAACGGATCGTGATGAGTTCGCGGGACAGATCGTGATCAAGATCGTGAGACGGATCGTGATGAGTTCGCGGGACGGATCATGATGTGTTCGCGGGACGGTTCGTGATTGGATGCTCGGCGATTTGGATCACGAAGAAGTTCGACTACACCAACCGCGTTTCTTAACACTTCCCGCTTAGCGATCTACAAGGGTACATAGATCCACTCTCCCTCTCGTAGATGCTCATCACCATGGATAGGTTTGTGTGTGCGTAGGAAAATTTTTGTTTCCCATGCGACGTTCCCCAACAGTGGCATCATGAGCTAGGTTGATGGTTCGATGAGATCTCGAGTAGAACACAAAAGTTTGTGGGCGTTGATGCTTAGATTGCTTCCTCCCTTGGTCGTATTTTGGTTCAGCGGGATTGTGAGATGAAGCGGCCCGGACCAACATTACTCGTACGCTTACGAGAGACCGGTTCCCTCGACGCAACTTGTTGCCTAGATGGCTTGCGGGTGACAGTTTCTCTCACTTTAGTTGGATCGGATTCGACAAAGGCGGTCCTTGAGAAGGTTGAAAAGCAACTAATGTATCACCGTTGTGGTTTTTGCGTAGGTGAGAATTGTTCTTGCTAGATACCCGTAGCAGCCACGTAAAACATGCAACAACAATTAGAGGACGTCTAACTTGTTTTTGCAGGGTATGTTGTGATGTGATATTGCCAATTACATGATGTGATATATGTGATGTATGAGATGATCATGTGATGTATAGATTATCACGACTTGCATGTCGGTGAATACGGCAACCGGCAGGAGCCATAGGGTTGTCTTTAATTATTGTATGACCTGCGTGTCAATCATTAAGTGCTATGTAATGCTTTACTTTATCGCTAAGCGGTAGCAATAGAAGTAGAAGCAGGGCTGGCGCCACAACCCCAATGGCAACACATTGATGGAGATCAAGATTATGGAGATCATGGTGTTGTGCCGGTGACGATGGAGATCATGTCGGTGTTTCGAAGATGGAGATCTTAAACACAAGTTCATGGCCATATCATGTCACTTATGAATTGCATGAGATGTTAATCCTTTTATGCACCTTGTTTTGCTTAGTACGGTGGTAGCATTATAAGGTGATCCCTCACTTGAATTTCAAGATGAACTGTGTTCTCCCCGAGTGTGCACCGTTGCGAAAGTTCATCGTGTTGAGACACCACGTGATGATCGGGTGTGATAGACTCTACGTTCACATACAACGGGTGCAAGCCAGATTTGCATGCGCAGAACACTCGGGTTAAACTTGACGAGCCTAGCATGTACAGACATGGCCTCGGAACACAAGAGACCGAAAGGTCGAGCATGAATCATATAGTGGATATGATCAACATAATGATGTTCACCATTGAAGCCACCTTAACTCACGTGATGATCGGACTTGAGTTGGTGAATTTGGATCATGTATCACTCGAATGACCCGAGGGATGTCAATTTGAGTGGGAGTTCTTAAGTAATATGATTAATTGAACTCATTATCATGAACATAGTCAATAGTGTCTTTGCAAATTATGTTGTAGATTACTAGCTCGCGTTGTAGCTCCCTTAAATTTTTATATGTTCCTAGAGAAATAGAGTTGAAAGATGTTGGTAGCAATATTGCGGACTGGGTCCGTGATCTGAGGATTGTCCTCATTGCAGCACAGAAGGCTTATGTCCTTAATGCACCGCTCGGTGCGTCACCCCCTCTAGCGTCGTCTATAGATGTTGTGAACATCTGACAGGCACGTTTCGATGACTACTTGATAGTTTAGTGCGTCATGCATTACGGCTTAGAATTGAGGCTCCGAAACGTTTTGAACGTCACGGAACATATGAGATGTTCTAGGAGCAGAGATTGTGATCTCAGGCTCGTGCCTGTGTTGCGAGATATGAGATCTCCAACAAGATTCTTTGCATGTAAGATGAAGGAGAATAGCTCAATCATTGAGCATGTACTCAGATTGTCTAGGTACTACAATCGCTTGAATCAAGTGGGAGTTGATCTTCCAGATAAGATAGTGATTGATATAGTTCTCCAAGTCACTGTCACTAAAGCTACTAGAACTTAGTGATGAACTATAATACACCAGGGATAGAAGTATTGATCCCTGAGCTGTTCGCGATGTTTGACACCGCGAAGGTAGAAATCAAGAAGGAGCGTCAAGTGTTGATGGTTAATCAAACCACTAGTTTCGAAAATGGCAAGAGCAAGGAGGGAAACTTCATGGATAGCAAGTCAGTTGCTGCTCCAGTGAAGCAACCCAAAGTTGAACTCAAACCCGAGACTAAGTGCTTCTATTATGAGGTGAGAGGTCGCTGAAGCGGAACAACCCTAGATACTTGGTAGATAAGAAGGCTGGCAACATCGATAGAAGTATATTTGATATACGAGTTATTGATGTGTACCTTGCTAGTACTCCTAGTAGCACCTGGGTATTGGATACCGGTTCGGTTGCTAAATCTTAGTAACTCGAAATAAAAGCTACAGAATAAACGGAGAACTAGCTAAGGGTGAGGTGACGATGTGTGTTGGAAATGTTTCCAAGGTTGATGTGATCAACATCGCACGCTCTCTCTACCAGGATTAGTGACGAACCTAAATAAATGTTATTTGGTGTTTTGCGTTGAGCATGAACATGATTAGATCATGTTTGTTGCAATACGGTTATTCATTTAAGTCAGAGAATAATGGTTATTCTGTTTACATGAATAATACCTTCAATGGTCATGCACCCAGTGAGAATGGTTTGTTGAAATCTTGATCGTAGTAATACACATGTTCATAACATTGATGTCAAAAGATACAAAGTTAAATAATGATAGTACCACATACTTGTGGCACTGCCGCAAAATGCCATATTGGTATAAAGCGCATGAAGAAACTCCATGATGATGAATATTTGGACTCATTCGATTTCGAATCGGTTGAGACATGCGAACCATGCCTCTTGGGCAAGATGACTAAAGGACCCCGTTGGATGGAGCGGGCAAGTGATTCATTGGAAATGATACATGTTGATGTATCCAATCTAGTGAATCTTGTAGCGTGCAGTGGATATCGTTATTTTCTTACCTTCACTGATGATTTGAGTAGATATAGTGTATATTTACTTAATGAAACACAAGTCTGAATCGTTTGAAAGGTTCAAGCAAATTCAGAGTGAAGTTTAAAGATCATCGTGACAAGAAGATAAAAATGACTGCGATATGATCGTGGAGGTGAATATCTGAGTCACGAGTTTGGCATACAACTTAAGACAATGTGAAAGTTGTTTCACAACTAAACGCCACCTGGAACACCATAGTGTGATGGTGTGTCCGAACATCATAGTTATGCTCTATTGGACATGGTGCGTGCTATGATGTCTCTTATCGTTTTACTGCTATAATTTTGGGGTTATGCATTAGAGACAACTACATTCACTTTAAATAGGGCACCATCTAAATCCGTTGAGATGACACCATGTGAATTATGGTTTGATAGAAACCTAAGCTGTCATTTCTTAATACTTGGGGCTGCGACACTTGTGTGGAAAATGTTTTCACCTAATGAGGTCGAACCCAAGGCGGACAAATGCATCTTCATAGAATACCCTAAGATCAGTTGGGTGAACCTTCTATCTCAGATCCAAGTGCAAAGTGTTTGTTACTAAAACGGATCCTTTCTCGAGGAAAAGTTTCTCTCGAAAGAATTGAGTGGGAGGAAGATAGAACTTGATGAGGTTGTTAAACCTTTGTTCAACCAGAGAGTAGCGCAGCGCAGGATGTTGTTTTTGTGAAGCCTACGTTAGTTGGAGAGGAAGTTAATGATGATGATCATGAAGCTTCAGGATCAAGTTACTATCGAACTTCGTAGGTCGACAAGGATGTGTACTGCTACTGAGCGGTACGACAACCCTGTCTTGGAGGTCATGTTGTTGGACAACGATGAACCTACAAACTATGGAGAAGCGATGATGGGCCCGGAAACCAACAAATGGTTAGAGGCCATGAAATCCCAGAAAGGATCCATGTATGAAAACCAAGTATAGACTTTGGTGGACTTGCTCGTTGGACGGCATGTCGGTAAGTACAAATGGATTTTTAAAATGAAGACAGACGCTGATGGTAAATGTTACCATTTGCAAAGTAGTTTATGACAAGTTCAAAGAGTTGACTGCGATGAGACTTTCTCTCTCGTAGCGATGCTGAAGTCTTTGGAATTATGTTAGCAGTTGCTGCATTTTTCAATTATGAAATCTGGCAGATGGATGCCAAAACATCGTTTCCTTCCTTAAGGAAAGGTTGTATGAGATACAACCAGAAGGTTTTGTCAGTCCTAAGGATGCTAAAAGATGTGCGAGCTTCAGTGATTCTTCTATGAACTGAAGCAAGCATCTCGGAGTTGGAATATGCACTTTGATGAGGTGATCAAAGTTTTTGAGTCTATACAAAGTTTACGAGAAACTTGTATTTGCAATAAAGTGAGTGGGAGCACTATATAGTTTCTGATAAGTATATGTGGATGACATATTGCTATTCAGAAATGATGTAGAAATTCTGGAGAGCATAAACGGGTGTTTGAAAAGAGTTTTTCAAAGGAAGACCTGGATAAAGCTACCTAATTGTTGAGCATCAAGATCTATAGAGATAGATCAAGATACATGATGAGACTTTCAATGAGCACATACCTTGACAAGATTTTGAAAGAGTTCAAAATGGATCAGTCAGAGCAAGAGTTCTCGCCTGATTTGTAAGGTATAAAGTTGAGTAAGACTCAATGCCCAGTGACTGCAGAAGATAGAGAAAAGATGAGTGTCATCCCCTATGCTTCAGTCATAGGCTCTATCATGTATGCAATGCTGTGCACAAGACCTGATGTCAGCCTTGCCATAAGTATGGCCAGAAGGTTTCAAAGTGATCCTGGAATGGAGCACTGGATAGCGATCAAGATTATCCTTAGTGACTAAAAGACTAAGGAGATGTTTCTTGATTATGGAGGTGATAAAGAGTTCGTCGTAAAGATTTACGTCGATGCAAGCTTTAACACCAATCCGGATGACTCGTAGTAGCAATCTAGATACGTATAGTGGAGCAGCCATTTGGAATAGTACCAAGTGGAGTGTGGTAGCAGTGTTTATGGTTTGACATAGAAATTTGCAAAGTACACACGGATCTAAATGTCGCAGACCCGTTGACTATGAGACCTCCCTCATATGCAAAGCATGATCGAGCCCCAGAACTCATTGGGTGTTAGATTCATAACAATGCGAATCACGTGGTGATGTGAACTAGATTATTGACTCTAGTGCAAGTGGGAGACTGTTGGAAATATGCCCTAGAGGCAATAATAAATTAGTTATTATCATATTTCCTTGTTCATGATAATCGTTTATTATCCATGCTATAATTGTATTGATCGGAGACTTAGATGCATGTGTGGATACATAGACAAAACCATGTCCCTAGTATGCCTCTAATAGACTAGCTCGTTGATCAAAAGATGGTTAAGGTTTCCTAGCCATGGACATGAGATGTCATTTGATAACGGGGTCACATCATTAGGAGAATGATGTGATGGACAAGACCCAAACTGCAAACGTAGCATATGATCGTGTCAGTTTATTGCTACTGTTTTCCGCATGTCAAGTATGTGTTCCTATGACCATGAGATCATGCAACTCACAGATGTCGGAGGAGTGCCTTGTGTGTATCAAACGTCGCAACGTAACTGGGTGACTATAAAGGTGCTCTACATGTATCTTCGATGGTGTCTGTTGAGTTGGCATGGATCGAGACTGGGATTTGTTACTCCGTGTGACGGAGAGGTATCTCAGGGCCCACTCGGTAATGCAACATCACAATAAGCCTTGCAAGCAATGTGACTAATTGTTAGTTGCGGGATCTTGTATTACGGAACGAGTAAAGAGACTTGCCGGTAACGAGGTTGAACTAGGTATGGAGATACCGACGATCGAATCTCGGGCAAGTAACATACCGAAGAACAAAGGGAACGTTATACGGGATTAACTGAATCCTTGACATAGAGGTTCGACCGATGAAGATCTTCGTAGAATATGTAGGAACCAATGTGGACGCCCAGGTCCTGCCATTGGTTATTGACCGTAGAGGTGTCTCGGTCATGTCTACATAGTTCTCGAACCCGCAGGGTCTGCACACTTACGGTTTGGTGACGTTTCGGTAGTGTAGAGTTATGTATGGTGGTGACCAAAGTTTGTTCGGAGTCCCGGATGAGATCCCGGACGTCATGAGGAGCTCCGGAATGGTCCGGAGGTAAAGATTCATATATAGGAAGTCCCAGTTTGGTTTCCGGAAAAGTTTCGGGCTCATCGGTAGTGTACCGGGAGTGCCGGTAGTGTACCGGGAGGCCTCCGGGAGGGGTATTTCGACCCCAAGAGGTCCATGGGCTGTGGTAGAATAATAACCAGCCCTTGGTGGGCTGGGAAAACAGCCACAAAGGCCCATGGCGCAGGAGAGAAAGTCCTAAAGCAGAAAGTGGAAAATCAGCCAATAGGAGGCAATCCTACTCCAACTAGGATTGGAGGTGAAGTAGGATTGCTTCCCACCTCCTATTTCGGCCGACCCAAAGGCCTTGGCTGCCTCTCCTCTCCTCTCCTCCTATATATACTATTGGATTGGGTGGTTTTTGGACATAATTTCCGGCCACGTGCTACCCGTTCCACTGGTGCATAGTTTCTCCTCTAGATCGGTTTTCTGCAGTGCTTAGGCGAAGCCCTGCCGGAATTGGTCCACCACCATCACCGGGGCGTCGTCACGCTGCTGGTGAACTCTCTCTCCTCTCCACCTCCTCTCGCTGGATCGAGACGGTGGAGATCGTCATCAAGCTGCACATGTGTTGAACGCGGAGGTGCCGTCCGTTCGGCGCTAGATCGGAAGGACCGTGATCGAGATCGCGAGACGGTTCGTGATGTGATCACGGAACGGATCGTGATGAGTTCGCGGGACAGATCGTGATCAAGATCGTGAGACGGATCGTGATGAGTTCGCGAGACGGATCATGATGTGTTCGCGGGACGGTTCATGATTGGATCGCGGGACGCTCGGCGATTTGGATCGCGAAGAAGTTCGACTACACCAACCGCGTTTCTTAACGCTTCCCGCTTAGCGATCTACAAGGGTACGTAGATCCACTCTCCCTCTCGTAGATGCTCATCACCATGGATAGGTTTGCATGTGCGTAGGAAAATTTTTGTTTCCCATGCGACGTTTCCCAACACCAGCCCCCAAGCCGGTCACGAGGTAGCCGACGAAGAGCTTGGCTTGATGAAGTGACAACACAACACTTCGGAAGGGCCAAAGAGAAACCCCCGGTCCAGTCGAGTAGACGGAGTAATTCGGCAGCGTGACGGCAAAGCCCCCACGTCTGTCGACCATGTCGACGATGCAATTTGGTTGATGGAGACGACAGGACGATGTAGGCACGCCAAGGTGACCGCATGACACAACCGAAGTCAGTTACCTATGCACACAATATAGTGCAAGCCAAGAGTAATAACAAATAAAGGTAATAATATAAAAAAATCTTCTACTTAGTTAATTTAAGTGAAGCAAATAAGTAAAGGAATATGGCCTGGGCGCCGAGGTGCCTGAGCGAAGAGTTCGGCTTGACGAAGTGCTGACGCTGCACGGTCGGGGTGGCGAGGTGAAGTCCCCGGTCCAGCTAACATGGCGAAGCTGGTCGGTTGGTGATGCCAAAGTCCCTGGAGCAGGTCGATGAAGAGATGGCAAGGCCCTCGGTCTAGCCGGGGTGACGGAGCAGGTGGGCTAGTGACACCGATGTCTCATGCCAGCCGAGGTGTCGAAGCAGGTCGGTTGATGACGCCGAAGTCTCATGCCAGCCGAGGTGTCGAAGCAGGTTGACTGGTGACACCGAAGTCTCATGCCAGCCGAGGTGTCTAAGTAGGTCGACTGGTGACGCCGAAGTCTCATGCCAGCCGAGGTGTCGAAGCAGGTCGGCGTGGTGGACGTCATCTTGAAAAAGCAACGACGCGGTGATGCCGGCGCTGGTCGGAATTTGTGACGCGGTCAATGCTGACTTGATGAAGCAATGGAGCGTCCGACCCGTACAACCCGCGGATGACGAGGTTCTCTTCATGATAATTCGGCCCTCACGATGCCGAACTCTTGGTCGGCTAACCGAGATGATGAGAAAACTTCCTTCAAAAAGGACGTCTCACAACCCATTCATGAAAAAGATGAACTCGGGTCGGATTCGTTCTCATGCAAAAAATATAACCAAAATTCGTTGTACTCCTCGTACATTTCCCGAAGTTTGGACAGTCGGATCGAGCTGAAATTTCGAGGGGTGGCCGGTATAGGGATTCTGTAGCCGATGAACGGTGGGATTTTCCAACGGATATCCGGTCTTGATACTGGACACCTCGTCCTAAACTCATCCAGATTCTCGTCTAGATTCGATAGGGCATCAGTAAATTGGAGATTGCCGGAGATTCCTCCATCGGAACGCGATGAAATTTTGCAAGGTTGTTGTAGATACAATTTCACACAATTCCACCAAAGAAATCGTCAAAGCGACGCTCGAGGAAACGGGGACGACGAACACAAATTTGTTGTCCAGAAAAAACTGCAATATGCAGACAAGTCATCGATCCTTCTAGCGATCCCATAGCGGAACTCTCAATGAAAGCACCAATGTCGGTGTCAAACCGGCGGATCTCGGATAGGGGGTCCCGATTTGTGGGTCTTGGATTGATGGATAACAGGAGACAAGGGAGGCCGTATTTACCTAGTTTCGGGCTCTCTTGATGGAGGTAAAACCCTACGTCCTGTTTTGTTTGTATTGATGATGGTGTATCGAGTACAGAGTTGATCTACCTCGAGATCGTATGTAGTGGTCTAAACCCTAAGAGCTATGCTCGTATGATGATATGATTTATGATGATATGATCGTCCCTAATGACTAGCCTGGCCTCGGCTTATATAACACACCAGAGGCCTAGGATAACAAGAGTCCTAGTCAGCTACGTCGGTGGAGAGGAATCATTGTCTTGATCACCAAGTCTTGTGGAATCTTCCTCGTATGCATCATGGGCTGTCCGAAGTGGCCCATTAATGAAACGCCCAGGGGTCCTCCGCCCGACCCACCTGTCGAGAGACGACGCGATGAGTACCCCCTAGTCCAGGACACCGTCAACAGCCCACCTAGGCTAAGAAAGCTTTAACGGTTCCAAGCCGAAAAGAAAAAATATTAATGGGTGTCTCTTGCAAAGGTCATTGCTTCCTTTTTTCTTATTTTTTTAGGGGAGGTCACTGCTCCCTCTAGTGTGTAGAGCTAACGCCTATTTTTAGATTAGTAATTTAACTAGCCAAATACTATCTCCATCCTTAATTATTTGACATGGAAATGACTAAAAATAGATGTATCTAGAACTTAAATACGTCTAGATACATTTATTTATTCGACAAATATTGTCGAACGAAGAAAGTATGTATTGGTTATACAAACATGAATCCGAAGATATATATATGATGACATGTCACCCATATTTAATTAGTTAAATCAATGATCTAAAAGCGCACACAAGCCCTCAATACGAAGGGAGTATAAAAAAAATGTGTATTTGACAAGTGGTAGAATGCATATGCGCCTTATGGCCACCATAAATTTTGTTGGGGTTTCCTCATAGGATCGCGAAGATGGGAGGTTGCTTACTTGTTTTTCTACGAGATCCAAATTTTAAATCAAAATATCTCTCGAACCGATTAAATAAACTATGAACGTTGTAGATAGGATTGTTAGGGTAGTTTCTCCAAGCATTGGTGCTCGAGCGGCGCCGCCGCCGATGAGGTGGAATAAATTCCTCCAGCCTACTCTCCCTCGCGGTGGCGCTTGATCTGGCGATGTTGCGGGGCTAGGGAGGCACAGTACCACCGGGCCGGCGATGTCGGTTTCGTGGTGGCGGCGTACAGGAGTCTGCGGCATCTGGATGGTGATTCCAGATCCGCTCGTTGCAGGCGATCGGTGGTCGTGGTGATGTGGTGAGCGTGGTGGCTGGTGATGCTGCTCCTTGTAGGCGAAGGTCGATAGCTGTGGCGGATCCAAGGTGAGGGGAGCACGAGGAATGTCCTAGCCGATGCGCCGAAACCCGACACTGGTTCCCATTCACTCGGATGGGACCTACATGCAGCTCACAAAGCCTTTGTGGCGATGGTGCTCCTGCCCTTGCTTCTTCGCCGGCGACTCTCCTTTGCTGCGGTGACAACGACAGAGATTATGGCGGTTCGTTGAAGGTTGAGGATGAACAGGGATCCAGGGACTTTTATGCAATTTTGGTGTTTGTTTGGGTGCTTTTGTATGGATCTTGCTGGTAGTTGAATGAATACGGGTGCTTTTTCAAAAAGAAAAACTATGAATGTTTTTACTATTGCACCAGTTTTTTCAAGCATGTGTGCCTATGATTTCAAGCAGCTTTTTCTTTTCTTTCAGAAGATGTTTCAATAGTCTTCTGATGTGGCGCGGTCGGGTCTTCTCCCGTCAGTCAATCGGCGAGCACTGTTCACTGCCAGCCGCCCATCCATCCATCCTACGAAACGTGTGCGAAGGTGGTGTAGGATGGATCGATCTGTCGGCGCCCACGGCCACGGACACCAAGCGAAACGCGCACTCGCCACCCCCTCACGGTCTCGTCCATCATCAAGCAGGTCACGTCCCCGCTCGCGATCGGCCGGCCCGCAGCTGTCGCAACGTTTCCTTCCCTCCAGGTTTTCCGGCTCTCCCGGGTGGATAGATCGTATGATGATGCACGTACACGTCTTGATCGTCCGTCCGCCCTGCCGCCGCGGGCGAGGGCCGGTCACCCGTGTCCCTGATCGCCACGCCCGGTGACCCACCCGGGCTATCTTGTCCGGATCGATCGGCTACGTCCGTCCGTCTGTCCAGGCTAGCCGCCACTGTAGTCTGTAAGCTAGCAGCGGCGAGGACAGTACGTACGTGTCTTGGTTCTCCCTGGGCCACCTGACCGATCGTGCAATCAATCATTTAGGCCGATCGTATCACATTCACATGCAATCAGCCGAAGAATCGATCACATGTAACGGAGTTGAACCGTCTCTACGCACTGCCGACGTCAACCGGGGTCATGTCACGGCGACGAAAAAGCGCCAAGGGCAAACGGGTGGAGTGGCTGACGCTGTAGTTGACGTGCTAAGCAGCCTAGTGCGAGCCACTAAGATTGGGCGCTTTTACGCTACACCATAGAAAATCATAGTTGACCCTGCAAACTACAAGTACTATTTTTGTAGGCTACGTTAATTATTGAGTGATAATCCAGGTAAAATACCGTAGTATTTAGTGGAACTCATGTCGTGCTCATCCTCTTCTCAGTCGGCGGGCCGCGGTGCGCTTGCTCCACCCGCCGTGACGGGGGTGCTTCCGTCGCGTGCGGCCGAACGTTGGCTTCCATCGCACATTACCGGCTCCCGGAACGGGACAGGGAAGCCGGCCGCTTTTGCTCCGAAAAGCAACACGCCACAGGCCCCTGGCCCCTACCCGTGACGCGAGGGCTGCTCGCGATCGATCGATCGCCAGTGTGCGGCTCATGGCCACACGCAACAACAGCGTGGTCCATCTTGTTAGGCGATCGGCGATCGACGGCGAACGGCGAGCGTGGGCGAGAGAGAGAGGCAGGCAACTGGCTGGAAAGAGGGGGCGCTCACATGCCCCTGCCGTGCCAGTAGCAGCTAGGCCGCCACTAGATGTCGTGCGTAAAGCGGCGGATCAAGGCTGGCTGGGCGAACCGATGAGGACGACGGACGGCCCCCCTGCGCGCCGTCGCTGTAGGCGAGACATGGGTTGGCATCGACCGATCGTGGCTGCATGTGTGTGTGTGAGTGTGGGCAGGAAGCGAGCGTACAATCCGAGGCATGTGGGATGGGCAAAGGAGGAGGGGGACGAAAGCCATCGGCCGCGCGACACGGGCCGTGGAACGCACACATGCGGGGAAAGGCATCGTTTCCTACCGCACGAGCTGTGCAGATCACGCGTCTGGGTCCGGCTTCTGCCGGGGGCGTGCCAGCTTCGCCAGAATCCGGCCGGCGTGTCCTCTAGCGACCCACACACGGCGCGATCCGGGAAAGCGCCGGCATCTCATTCGCATCAGGCGGCCCCCCCGCGCCCGCAAGGATAACACAGCACAGCGCCTAGGCTAGGCTACAGCCTTTTTACTCCCAGATGCAGATGCCCCCACCACAAGCAAGGCAAGGCATAGTTGCAACACTGTTTTCAGTGTTTAATCAATCAAAACGGTGAAAGCGAATCAGCATAACGGGCATTGCATATTTATCAAGGACAAGGAAATGCATGCAGAGAAAGAAAGATAAGATGCCCAGGCTTTCTATCAAAACGGGAACTGCAGAGTTGTTATGGTAATCGAATAAACCAATAGATCCGGATACATATGTAAATCTGCCTCATTCCTATTTAGCTACTGACACTATCGACCATTTATACCCCTGCTACCGTCTAGACACAAGATAAAACAGTAAGCACTGTATTTGATACACACAAAAAAGATTTAGCAAGAACAAAGACAAAGATAAATAAATACCATCTTATGATACATGAAACAGCAGATTCACACTTACACCAGCAAAAAGAAATCAAGGGTTACTTACTGATTAACCACAGAACTATTGTTGCCTCTGTCTTATTGCTCTTGACATTGACAAGCTCTGGTAGCTTCCTCACTCATCACAAAACTATATGCCAACTCTGCCCAAGTTTTATCTTTTGGCAGGGTTCTCCAGACACACACACCCCCCCCCCCCCCCCCCCCTTTTTCTTGATTCTCGACACTCCCCCTTAGAAGCTGCTTACTATCCCCGCCTATCGACACTTTCTTCCGGCAAAGGTTTTATCCATGCAAATATTACATTTCACCATCCATATCCATGGAAAGTGGAGCAGTTAAAAGCGGTCTGGTTCCACACCCTCTGGGTCTTGTAAGGTAGTTCCTTAATAACATCACACAGCTAAGTAATAGGGCATCCTCCAATGTCTAGGTGGGACCAAAATCCAACCTTTCCCACTTGAAGGTCCTACCAGAATTAAACCGCAGCAAAGCTCGCATGAAAACGCAGACACAGACACACACTGCTGCTATGGCAAGCATTGAATGGATATAGGGGCGAGCAAGCAATCCTCGAGAACGCATAGGGCGTCTTAGCAAGCCAGACTCCAAAATGGCGCACTGGTTGCAGGATCTTATTTCCAATGCTTGGATCCCAGATGAATTATTCGCACCAGCATTCTCTGGTTGATCCATATGAATTTCCCCTTTGTTGAGCACAATGGTAACCTGGCTATTCTTCCTGTCCACAAGCTTTCGCGTCACAAGTTCATTGTATGAGCCGTTGTTCCTGAACTTCGCGTACACTTCAGGCGATAGCCCTTCGTCGTCTAGCACTGAGTGCCAACAGCTCAAACCAATCTGCAGTAATTTAAGAAGAAAAAATATCAGAAGAGTTATCAATGTGAAATAACTTTGATAAAGAAAGGTTAAAACTGTACAGGGCTTACCTGCTGAGGATCATCTGTCAAGGCATCAACTATATCCTCTGCATCATCCATGGATGCAGCTAGATGTAATGGAGTCAAACCACCTGGGCCAGGATAATTTGGAAGGAAAGGGTACAGTTTGGAGTTGTCAGGGCAAATTACGACAAACTGCACAAGCAAATGCACCATGTGGCTACTCTTCCTTTTCACTGCCCTGTTCAGAAGATGAATCTCTGAGAGCATCTCCAGAGTCTCATGTGATAGCTCGTCGCTGACCAAACTTCTCTTCGAAAGGATTTCGAGTAGTGTTCTAGTGAGGGAGCACCAGTCCCGCTCGTTTGAAAACAACAGAAGGTGTCTGAACCGTGCAGTAGAGAACTGAATTAATTCTAAATCAGAAACATCTGATTTGATGGAAGGTGTACATGCAGCGGCCTTCTGAAAGAGCCAGCCAAGTTCATTAAGAAAATGCAGAACTTGATCCCTTGGCTTTAGCCGCCTAGCGTCATGGACCTGATCATCTGAGGAGACATCAGGAAACCGCGAATCTTCAAGTTCAGCTTCAAGGTTTCTTAACTCGTGACAGATGCTTTTATTCGCAAAAATAACAGGGAAGCTGTTTCCCCTGAACCTGTTCTCAACCTGCACATATGAACATTCATAGTTGTAATCACCTTCCTAGTGCTAACTATAGTAATCTTTGCATATCTAGAGCAACCGCTTAGGTACAAAGTACAAACCTCAATAAAGCAACGCCCAAGAGTAAGATTTGGTTCTCCCGGTAAGTCGAAGGTCTCAACTCCTGAATCATCATATATAGTACCCGGATACGCTGAACATAGTACCTCTTTGGATATATACTTCCCTGCGCTGGTACAATGGATCCTGCATAGATTCAGAGTCAATAGTCAGGCACAAAACATTCACAATAATCTTCCCAGTCAGATACTATTTTACAACAGGGAACTTACTGGGTGCCCGGGATCGTTAGATTACGGCCCTTAAGAACGAGGGAGGTCTTTCTCCCACCAACAACAGCAATTGGCGTCACAAGGGTCAACTCGGGGGTATTCCATGTTCTCCATGATTTTGACAGGCGGGTCATTCCTGCAATACAAATTTGATATCAACCAAAACGAATTCATAGTCAACCCACAGAAGAGTGAGCAGGAATAGAGAAGAAAATTAACACACAAGTAGTAGTTATGTATACCATCTTTGTACGACACCAGCTGGTTGTCACTTCGAACTAAAAACCTCCCTTTTCTCCAGAAATCCAAATCAGAGGCCTGAACTAACGAGTTTACTCGCTGGAGAAAATTTTCTTCAAGCTGCATTAAAAATCATATAACGTTAGATAAATTTGCAACAATTCCATTGCATGCATTCGGTTTTGTTAGTGTAGCAGCAGACTTACTTCATCCCACGCAATAGTTGGCATTGACAGATACATGGATAGTACAAGGCAACCAGGGCGAATGTACCCCTCCATTTCTGTGGGGCTGTGCTTCAGCCAATTTACAACCTGAGCAAGGAAGGGGAAACATTTCAATTATACGGTGAGTGAAATGCGCTGGCAGAGTGCCTTCCAGTTACCATGTTCGCACAGTTTTGTGGTCATACCTCGTCACGAAGGTTCCCAGGGATTGAGCCAGGTTCCTTGCCAAAGAGCTTGAATATAATCTTTCCAGTACGGTCCTACAAAATGGAATATCATGCACGGATCAGATTGAAAGCGCGGCTTACATAATAAATGACACCATGGCTTGTGACATAATCAACTGAAGTGGCAAGCTTCGATATAAATTACCTGTCCATCTGAATTTGATGTTGATGGTGAATGGTCTGAACCAGATGTTGAGGCATAACATGACTGATATGTGGGGTTTGGTGGTGACCCATTTTCCGTAGGCCGTTCTGAATCCTTGAAAAGCTCAAGCGGTGGCGCACACCATGCCCGAGTGGTACTGATCTCAACCGTTGCAGCGTCTTCTCCATAGTCAGCAATACGAGGATGCCTAATGCCTTCATTTACTGAACGGGTGGGAAAAAATGTGTGTGTTACAGGTGGAGAGGATGAAGGAGATCTCTCGTCCATAGGATTGCTGCTCTCGGAAGACAAGTACTTATTTGCAGTGTCCATTTTAACAGGAATGTCCTCCTCAGTGTTACCAAACAACTGCAGCGACAAGTATGGATGGGTATCTCGGTCTGGCTGCTTATATATTTCTGGTGGACTTCCATGGGTGCTGTTGCTCCTTATCATACCAGCTGCGGGGAACGGTCGAACTGATTTCTCATGGGAATTTACAACACAGGCTGGCTCTGTTGAATGACTCTTGCTCTTGTTATTACCACTGCTATCACTGCTCCCTTGGGACTGAGATGTATTAGTCTCGGGGGTTGATGTTCCAAGAGCACCGGACAGAACTGTTAGCAAATCCATAGTTGATGGCACAGTCTGCTTGTCGACCACCTTTGTTGCATTTTGAACAGGGGAATCTTGTTGTTGCCCATGCGAGGCATTCAAATCAATGGCTTCTGACGGAGGAGACTTCGCCAAGGAGTTTGCATTGTTGATTGAGTTTATTTTGCTTATGATTTGGACGAGATTATCTTTATCTGGTATCGGAGGGATGCTGGGTAGTTTACCAACATTACCACCTGTCAATGCAAAAAATAGTACTCGGGTTAATTTCAACAAGTAGTGAAAGAGTGTACCAAGCTCAGTAGGAGTCAAGTACCTTGCAAGCGTGCAATAACAGTTATCAGATTGACAATATCCTGTGTCCTATTTGCTGCATTTTCTTGGTTTTCAGGAAGCAGCAACTGTGAAGCAACATCTGTTGGCTGGGTTTTCCTCCGCCGTCGGTTGTGTCCGGCAAGCCTTCGCCTGCAACTCCTCTTACCCTCGTCGAACTCCGAGAGCGGATGAAATCTAAATGATTGAGCAGAAGAAGCAGGTTTAGTAACTAAATGCTCAACCTACATAAACACCATCACCATTGGATAGAGAAACCATTTCTCTGGCCCAATACACACGCTATAAAAACCGGTCGCATCATAGACATAAATCCCTAGAAGTGGCATCATAACAAAGAATCATGCCACTGAAATTTTGGAGGAGTTTGCAGGTACGATCATTACCTACTACACTGCTGGCAGAAGCGCTGCATCTGGTTGGCAACGACCGCCTTGGTTGTCTTGCTGTGGATCTCACACACCTTGTGCCTCCGGTGATAATCCTTGGCGCTGGTCAGATCCGCGCGGCAGTCATCCACCTGGCACATGGGATAGCCGCCGCCTCCGCTGGCGCTCCCACCGCCACCGCCGCCGCCACCACCTCCTCCAGAAGCAGTTCCGGGCGATCCAGACCGAACCCTCTTGCTAGGCCTAACAGCCTGCTCCTGCGACACCCGTGCAGGCGGAGAAGGCGAAGAAGACATGGTAGTTGTCGGGCTCACATCCATCGCCATCGATGCCTCCTCCCGCAGGTTCAGCTGAAGGCTCAGGCCACCGGCACCTCCGCCCCCCTGCCGCTGCACCTCGGCAGCCGTCGCCGGCGGCGGCTGTTGCTGCTGCTGCTGGCGGTGATGGTGGTGGTTCAGCCCGCCGCCAAGGCGGAGGGCATCGGAGGACGGCCTGGCGGTGAAGGCGCGGCTGTCCCAGTCCCACATACTGGGGTTCCAGTTCCCCCCAGCCGCGGCGCCGGCCCCCATCGCGGCGTTCTCCGGCGGCTCCGCGGCGGGCCACGGGCTCCCGCGCTTCCTGGCCGCCGCCGCCCCATGGGGAGGCAGCGGCTGGATCTGGTGCAGGTACAGCGGGGAGGCCACCTGCGGCCCCACCTCCCTCTGCATCACCCGCGGTCCCTGCGCTTCCTGCTACGCCCGGCTGGTTCTCCCTTCGGATCTGCGGAGGCCCAGCACCGCGGCACGGATCAAAACCGACGATCGCCGAGGAGCGGGAGCGGGAGATTCGGTTGGAGCAGTTGGCTGGTCAGTTACCTTAGCGCGCACGGAAGCTCGGCGAAGTCCCGGAAGAAAAACGCCTCACCTTACCTCATCTCGCCCCCGCGAAGAAAACGGGAGCGGAGCGAGGTAGGCAGCCCGCAGAAATGGTGGAAACGGCGGCCGGAAAGCGAGAGCGCGGCGCTGGCGAAGGGCGTGAGAGGGGAGGGAGGGAGGGGGAGACGACGACCGAGTGGGGGGAGGAATCGGGCCGAGACGAAGAGACGGGTGGGAGGGGAGGGCGAGCGCAGCTGCGCACGGGGTTCGGGTTGGGATTAGCTGCTCGACTAGCGTGTAGCGGGCGAGGGAGGGTTCGCGTGGCGTGGCGTGGCAGGGGGCGCGTAATTGGGGAGGCGGGGCAGGGGCGAGAGGGAAAGAACGCGCGGGGGTGGGTGGTGGCGCCCCGCCGTCCCACGCCGCGGGCCGTACGGGCGGGGTGGGCCTGGCTGGCTGGCTGGGGGCGAGCGAGCGAGGCCGCATCGCGCGAGTTGGCGATAGGCACGGGCGCAGTGGTGGTACTGGCGCCGGTGGTAGTACGACTGATGCCGCTGGCCCTCCCCCTCGGGCCTGTCAACCCGCACCACCACTCGTACTCGTACCGCTGCGTCTCTGCCCGTGCGAGCTCAACCCCCGCCCCGCGGTGCGTCCCCCCTGCCCGCCCCTCGCGGGTCGCCTTTGCCTGCTGGTGCCGGTACGTCGCATTGGCTGGCCTCGTATCCTCTGCGCGATCGGGCCTCGCCGGACGGTACTGCATGGCGCTTCATCATTGTACTTGGCCTGACACGTGTAGTACGAGTATTCGAATATCAGTAAGGGAAATGGTGTTTGTGCTGGCTGCGAATCAATTTCTTTATTCAAGCCCCACGTCCTTGGCGAGGTGCCAAGAAAAAAAATATCATGCTTGCTAAATCTTATAGAAAAGAAGGATTAAAAAACATGTGTATATGCATTGATGGTTGCTTGGAAGCTTCGAGGGAATTTGCAGGAATTCGAAAAGATAAAATACATGCCAAAAAATGTTTTGCGAGGTTTAACCTCATTCTAGAATTCCTCCATGACTCCCTTGCTTCTTGTGCCACTGCTATGTGAGTATCTCATAGGAATTTTATAGAATAGAAATCATATTTAGAAACTTAATTGTTTCTAACCTGGGTAAGGGGCTCGTTCCTATCATTGCCTTATATCTCCCCTCAGCTCCGTTGAGAGTCTTCCATGGCTGGAGACTCGTGTGATGACGTTGTCGGCTGGTTAGGAGAGGTGCTCGTGCTACTCTCTCTATACAATAGTGGTTGCTATTGCTTGCTTTAAAATCGTGTTTGGGGCTATACCAGATGGGGTTGCGCCGTCGAAGCTTACGTGTCGTGCATGGTGGTCACCGTCCTTCTCCATGTGGTGCTCCGGTGGCTGGAGCTGAAGATAGGAACTTCATTGTCCCCATTTGCTACCCAACTCCAGGGATGGTGAGTTTGCCCCATCTGCTCTCTCCAGGCCGCTGTGGTGGAGGGGGAAGATGCCGATGAGGCAAACTTCCTCCTCTGTTGAATGCGAGCGCAATTCTTGCAAGCATGAGCAAGAGCGTTCATAGAGGGCTTTGGTGCCCATCGGTGGCCCCTTCATTGGGATAGGGTGTTGGTGATCATGTCGATCATAGTCGTCATTCCCTCGCTGCATCCGGTCGAAAGGCGACCCACTAGAGCCTCATCATCAACTCTATCCATTCCTCCCGACGAGAAGCTAAAAGGGATTCATGTATCTAGCATCAATTGAGCCTTTGCTTCTTCCTTTGCTGTTGGCAAAACCGATAAAGATGGGGCAGTGAGGTCACCACCCCAAGTCGTCTATCCCCGACAACGATGGTTTCTCTCAACTAATCCTATTAATAATGGTTAAATTCTAGGTTTACTTTCTGACCTCGGGTCCTATATGTAAAATACAAGGACTTGCTTATATTATTATCTTTTTTGTTGGGTCCAGATATAATTTGTACCGTCATGCTTATCTAGTGGAAGTCTGGTTTCTTCGGGACCCTTCACTCTCGTCATCTTATCATACCTTCATAACGACGACCATGGTGCCCCCGGGATCGCCCAGAAAAGATGGACAAAGTTGGATGACAAGAGCTCCTCGAGAAAGATAGTTTCTTGTGGAAATGAAGGCGAAATTTAAATGACGTTTCTTGATGGAACACCGGAAATAAAGGAGATTTCATCCCATATACGTTATTGTGGAAGTATCCAAGTTTTTGTGTGTTTCTATAGTGCACTCCATTTAAACTCATATACATTTTTTAGTCCATCTCGTTCTAATAATAAAAATGTTGGAAATATGCCCTAAATGCAATATATAAAGTGTTTATTGTTATATTTCCTTGTTCATGATAATCGTTTATTATCCATGCTATAATTGTAGTGATTGGAAACACATTGCATGTGTGGGTAAATAGACAACACAATGTCCCTAGTATGCCTCTAGTGAACTAGCTCGTTGGTCAAAGGATGGTTAAGGTTTCCTAGCCATGGACATGAGATGTCATTTCATAACGGGATCACATCATTAGGAGAATGATGTGATGGACAAGACCCAAACTACAAACGTAGCATATGATCGTGTCAGTTTATTGCTACTGTTTTCTGCATGTCAATGTATATGTTCCTATGACCATGAGATCATGCAACCCACGGATATCGGAGGAGTGCCTTGTGTGTATCAAACGTCGCAACGTAACTGAGTGACTATAAAGGTGCTCTACAGGTATCTCCGATGGTGTCCGTTGAGTTGGCATGGATCGAGACTGGGATTTGTTACTCCGTGTGACGGAGAGGTATCACAGGGCCCACTCGGTAATACAACATCACAATAAGCCTTGCAAGCAATGTGACTAATTGTTAGTTGCGGGATCTTGTATTACGGAACGAGTAAAGAGACTTGCCGGTAACGAGATTGAACTAGGTATGGAGATACCGACGATTGAATCTCGGGCAAATAATATACCGAAGAACAAAGGGAACGTTATACGGGATTAACTGAATCCTTGACATAGAGGTTCGACCGATAAAGATCTTCGTAGAATATGTAGGAACCAATGTGGATGTCCAGGTCCCGGCATTGATTATTGACCGTAGAGGTGTCTCGGTCATGTCTACATAGTTCTCGAACCCGCAGGGTCTGCACACTTAAGGTTCGGTGACGTTTCGGTAGTGTAGAGTTATGTATGGTGGTGACCGAAGTTTGTTCGGAGTCCCGGATGAGATCCAGGACGTCACTAGGAGCTCCGGAATGGTCCGGAGGTAAAGATTCATATATAGGAAGTCCCAGTTTGGTCGCCGGAAAAGTTTCGGGCTCATCGGTAGTGTACCGAGAGTGCCGGTAGTGTACCGGGAGACCTCCGGGAGGGGTATTTCGACCCCAAGAGGTCCGTGGGCTGTGGGAGAGTATTAAACAGCCCTTAGTGGGCTGGGAAAACAGCCACAAAGGCCCATGGCGCAGGAGAGAAAGTCCTAAAGGGAAAAGTGGAAAATCAGCCAATAGGGAGCAATCCTACTCCAAGTAGGATTGGAGGTGGAATAGGATTCCACCCCCTCTAGCCGGCCGACTCCTAGAGGCCCTTGGCCTTGCGCCAAGGGCTGCCTCTCCATCCCTCTTATATATACTAGTGGATTGGGGTTGTTTAGACACAGTTTTACGACCACGTGCTACCCGTTCCACCGGTGCTCCTCTAGATCGGTTTTCCGCAGCGCTTAGGCGAAGCCCTGCCGGAATCACTCCACCACCATCACCGGAGCGCCGTCACGCTGCCGATGAACTCTCTCTCCTCTCCACCTCCTCTTGCTGGATCAAGACGGTGAAGATCGTCATCAAGCTGCACGTGCGCTGAACGCGGAGGTGTCGTCCATTCGGTACTAGATCGGAAGGATCGTGATCAAGGCCACAGGACGTTCGTGATCGGATCGCGGGACGGATCGTGACGAGATCGCGGGACGGTTCGTGATTGGTTCGCGGGACGGTTCGTGATTAGATCGTGGGACGCTCCGCGATTTGGATCACGAAGAAGTACGTCTACACCAACCGCGTTTCTTAACGCTTCCCGCTTAGCGATCTACAAGGGTACGTAGATCCACTCTCCCTCTCGTAGATGCTCGTCACCATGGATAGGTTTGCGTGTGCGTAGGAAAATTTTTGTTTCCCATGCGACGTTTCCCAACAAAAAACTCCCATGTTTCATGATTTGATTTGTCATGTCGACAATTTTGGAAGCTTGTACACAATAGTAGTCATATTAGCAATTGAAATTTTTGGTTTCATTATGTTTCACATTTTGATTTCGGAGTTTTTGAGATCCTACGAACGTTTATTTGCAAATGTCGTATTTACTTTATATTTCTCTTCAGCGTATAAACTCCCTTATTAATTTCCAGGGCCCCATATTCGTTCCCATTTCTGCTGAATTTACGAAAACAAATGTAGTAGCAGTTGGTCCCCTCGGTTTCTACTCGGGTTTCAACCTACTAGTAGAGTTGATTGTATATTTGATATCTTTGAAGGCTTACAACACGTTCCAATGAACTTTAGTGGTGACCAACAATAAGACACGTGACACTATAAATAGAGAGACTACCGCATGTAAGATAAGAACCAAGTTTTTCATGGGCAAGTTTGTGTTGAGATAATAAGAAATCAAATACTCCCTTTGTCCATATTAACCGTCGCTCAAATGGATGTATCTAGCAATATCGAAAGTCAATTAATATCGAACGGCGGGAGTAGTTTATTGTTGGTGGTTTGTCTAGGTGAAAGATCATTTGCTTTATGCAATAAAAAACAAAACCTCTAAAATCCAGTCTTCATATGAATTTTGTACAACAATAAATATATTAAGTGAATGGTTTGCAAACTAGTACATTAGCATGTGATTTACCTATCCATATTATTGTGATTATGTAAGTAAATGTTTACCGGGTTTTTTCCTGTGATTTACCTACCTAACATAAGATTTTATTAGTTAAAATTTGGTAGGCGCTTATTGGGTGATAAAAAACATAATTTTATTTGGTAAATAAATAGAAGGTGAGGTGCTTAAGGCGGTTTTAAAGGAAACCGATGAGAGACAAAAAAGGAAAAATCAAAATGGAGAAAGGAAAGAGGGTACGAATATAAAGTTGGACGAAAGAGAAGGTGGATGACAAAACCTTACATTATTTGTAAGTAGGAGAAATAAATGAAGGTAATTGACATATGGTTATATTCGCCCCTCCCATGGCACCAAATTTTGTTTCCTCCATTGTGTTTTGTTTTGTTAAATATGTACCATATATTTTTTATGTTTTTATTTGTGACCAACGAACTAGACCAAAACGACTCAAGGAACCTCACATTTATTTGAATTATACTAGGACAATACCCGTGTGTGGGTTGCAACGAGATATAAATATTGTAGTACGTCAGATCATGATTTAACTGTTCATATTAATGCTATTGTGTAAACAAATGTTTTATCAAATCATGCATGTGATTGCTTAAATAAATGCTTATCAAATACAACACGTGATTGTGTAAATGTTTATGAAGTCGTGTTCGTGATTTTGCGAATATATGTTTGAGAAGTCAATTAAGATAAATTTGACGTGGAATGTTAGTAAATTAAGGTGATCGATTAGTGTACATAGAAGGTAAAAAAAGGTATGGTGGGACTAAAAATTGGTGAGACAAAAACCCATTGAAGAGACGTCGTGGGAGGGGGAAGAACCGATCGACAAAGTGTTTTGCTCTTTTTAAGTAGTATATGTATTATAGATAATTGCATGTTCGTTGTAGTGGGATTATAAACATTCTATTTGATTGGCCAATCATTGCATGTTGTAGTAAATAAATTTTGCACGTCATTTACCTACGTAACATATTCTCGTATTTTATTTGGTAAAATTGGTAAGTGCTTATTGGTTACGAACAAAAACATAATTTTATTTGTTCAGTGAATAGAAGGCGAGGCACTTAAGGCGATTTAAATGAAAAATAGTAAAAAACAAGAGAGAGAAAAAGGAAAATTCAAAATGGAGAAAGAAAAAAGAAAATATATGTAAAGTTGGACGAAAGAGAAGGTGGACAACGGAATATTATGTTATTTTTAAGTATGAGAGATAAGTGAAGGAAATTGACATATGGTTAGATTCACCCTTCCCATGGCAAGCCAATTTTTGTTTCCTCCATCGGATTTTGTTTTGTTAAATATACCATGTCTGCAATTTGTGTACTTAATTTGTGACCAACGATCAAACCAAGACCGCTTAAGGAAACTAACTTTTATTTGTAGTTACTAGGACCATGGGCGTGCGGTGTAATGGGAAATAAATATTTTAGTACATTAGCCCATGATTTTACTGTCCATATATATTAATGTGATTGTGTAAATAAATATTTATCAAATCTTGCCCATGACTATGTAAATAAATCCTTATCAAATTCAGCATGTGATTGTGTAAATAAATGTTTATCAAGTCTGTCTGTGATTGTGTGAATATATGTTTGTAAGTAAATTAAGGTGAAATTGACATGCTGGTTAGTAAATTAAGATGATTGACTAGCGTCCGGAGAAGGTGCAGCAAAAGGGTGTGGTGGGACTAATAATAGTTGGACAAAAAACGGTGAAGGGACGCGATGGGAGTAGTGGCGATGCTAGGGTCTTCTTGGGAATTCCCTCGAATACCCAAGATTTTAGCCCCCATTTTTTTAATACATGTGTTTATACGTTAAACACTTGGTCCACTGAGTCCAGCCCAAACTGGCACCTACAGCAGATCAGCAGCTACCGAGCGGCGCACCAAACCAGACACAACCGATCGAGTGTGCGGGCGATTCTCTCATGAATCCCCAACCTAGCGTTACGGCGGCAATGGTTCCATGTTCGGCGGCCTCCCTCTCCCTCAGTCCTTCCCCTTCCCTCCGGTTGGCCCTCTCCTTGACTCCCTCCCCTCCCCTCAGCCTACGCCCCTTGCTGCCCTCATCCCTTCCATCTGCAAGTCTGCGACTCTGCGTCCGGTCTGGCATCCGCCTCTGCCTTCCCGGCTAGGCTCGCCATGCGGGGCTTCAGGCACCTTCCCCCTCCACGGTGCGGCTCCACCTCTAGTAGTCTAGCCTCCATGGCTCCGTCGAAAGTATTTTCCCCCTCTATTTCTAAAGTCTAAACCAATTTGAAGATTATTTGTAAATGGCATTGCCTTCGTAGAAGACATTCACTGATTGCTTGTAAACCAGTGAAATTAAACTTCTTATTATGGTATTCATTTGCTACATATGTGATTCGTTGATTGCTAGATATACATAATGAACCCGGTGACCACTACCTCTCTTGATCATTTTCACTAATTGGGTGTACACTGAAATTGTTTGTCCAATGACCAATGTCCACCAGTCCATGCCACATTGCCACCATCGTTGATTTCTACTTTGTTTATTTGATTGTGATCTGGACCAGGATGCCATCAATTTATTCCAAAAAGGGGATCGTAAAGTTCCCACAATGATATTTTCCTACTATTATTGACTTATGGTCATTGAGGGGTTGTTTGGTTTCTACCTAGGCCAGCCTTGTCAAATCGTTGCCGATGATGGCGAGCCAAAAAGTTGGCAAACGAATCAAGAGCATCAATTCTACCAATACATTGGTGTAGAAGGACGAGTGTAAGAACACATTTCTCCATATGTGGTTTTCGTAATTGATGACAATTCGTATGGACTAATGGTTGCCTTTTAGTTATATTCGAAGGATTTGTCCATAGGCACTTCTTGAAGTCCATCTGTTGGTTTCAAGGAGTTTATATGGTGACCAAGGTGGTATTCAAGGTTTTATCCAAATATCGGTCATGTGAGAGTTGAGCTTATTGCAAGCATGTCTTGAAGAAAAAGATTATGTGAGCATTCATGCTTACCTTCAATACATCATCTTTATGAAGAGAGAATATAAGATACAAGGTTGATCAAGACTAAGTAAAAGAGTGAATCAAGTTGATCAACATACAAAGCGTACAATATGTATCGAGATGGATCAAGTGATCCCATGGTATGGTAAGCATTGTCCATTACGCTTTGTGTACTAACCTATGGTCTACTTGAGAGTTCTATGTGGGGTTAGGTATGTTTCCATGGGCTTGCGTCAAGAGGAAGATCTCATACAACCCATGGAGGATGACATCAAGTGGTGATTTTCATCAAGATTGCGGTGTCCAAGGTCAAGTGGAGCATCACGAAGAGATCATGTTGAAGCTTGCCATCCATTGTGGTGATAGTGAACTTGTGAAGATGTGTCGAAGAGTGGCTCGCCATAGTGGAGTATGGGGAATCAATCAAGTAGTCTTCATCGAGCATGCACAATCAAGAAAGGTGGTCCATCTTGAGGAAGTCAAGATCGTCATCATATAGCTCAAGTGGACCATGTAAAAGGTATAGGTTTTCCCTTGATAGGTTTTGTATTTTACCGGTCTCATGGTGTTAGTTAGGAGACAGGGTTATAGGATCGGTAGCCGTACTATCAAGGGGGTCTCTCAAGTGAGTAGCTTGATCGTATCGTTCGTTGAGAGCTCAAACCATTGCATTCTTCGCATCATCATCTTTATTGGTTCTTGGTTGGCTTTTATCTATGTGGGTTCTTGAGCCTATGGTCTACTTCATGACGTGCTCAAGTTCATCGAAAACGGAGTCCATATGCATCTTCTATGATGTTTTCGATGTTGGAGTTTTTGTCGGTTCTTCATTCATAGAGGTTTCACACCTATATATCATTGGCATTTTTATACTGTTGTTGTTGGATTGCTCTTGTCGTGCTGAATCCAACAAGCTTGAGTTTGCTCAATTCAGAGCTCATTTGCAGAAGTTATGACAGTTCTGGTCTTACATGTTTTCTTGATACGGTTGTATCGTTGGTCCGAACGGTTGTACCGTTTGACCGGTACGTCTGATACAACTACCTCCCCAAGGCCGATACCCTCGGGTTGCTGCTCATAGGTTGATGCCAGCGGTTGTACCGCTGCCTCTAGGCGGTTGTACCGTCCAGGATCTGGCCAACCCTCGAGAGTGGCTTCACGCGGTTGTACCGGCCCAGCATCGCCCTATCACTGGACCGAGTTTTGTTGTGGTGCGGTTCTTAGGCGGTGGTGGCCTGGTTGTTCAGGTCAATTCTTTTTTACCGGTACTACCACTGTCCAGAGCGGTTGTGCTGCTCGAGATTTGCCACGCCACTGCCCGTGCTCGGTCCTAGCGGTTGTACCGATCTATATAGCGGTTGTACCACCCCTATGTTAATCTGCACAAAATGGGCAGATTCATGGGGACCTATTCAAGGGGATCTTTTATACGTCTCCATAATATCTATAATTTTTTATTGTTTCATGCCAATATTCTACAACTTTCATATACTTTTAGCAACTTTTTATACTATTTTTGGGACTAACATATTGATCGAGTGCCCAGCGTCAGTTCCTGTTTGTTGCATGTTTTTGTTTCGCAGAATATCCATACCAAACGAAGTCCAAACACGATAAAAATTCCAGAGATTTTTTGGAATATATTTGATTTTTCGGAAAAATAATCAACGCGAGACGATGCCCGAGGGGGCCACAAGCCACAGGGGCATGACCTACCCCCTGACCGCGCTAGGGTGGCTTGTGGATAGCGCTTAGGTCGGTTGGAGCTCTCCTTTTGCGGCAAGGAATATATTTTTATAATAAAAATCCCATCAAAATTTCATCCCGATCGGAGTTACGGATCTCCGTATATTTAAGAAACGGTGAAAGCCCAGAATCTCGGAACGCAGAAACAGAAGGAAACAGAGAGAGATCCAATCTCAGAGGGGTTCTCGCCCCTCCGCCTCCTTGGAGGCCATGGACCAGAGGGTAAACCCTCCTCCCATCTAGGGGGAGGCCAAGTAAGAATAAGAAGGAGGGAGGGTCTCTCCCCCCCTCTCTCGGTGGCACCGGAACGCCGTCGGGACCATCATCGAGATGGCGATCTACACTAACAACTTCGCCGCCGTCATCACCAACTCTCCCTCCCTCTATGCAGCGGTGTAACACCACTTGTCCCTACTGTAATCTCTACTTAAACATGGTGCTCAACGCTATATATTATTTCCCAATGATGTATGGCTATCCTATGATGTTTGAGTAGATCCGTTTTGTCCTATGGGTTGATTGATGGTCATGATTGGTTTGAGTTGCATGTTTTATTATTGGTGATGTCCTATGGTGCTAATGCTTTGGTTCGGTACTCTATTAAAAGGAGGCCTTAATATCCCTTAGTTTTTAGTCAAGGTACTTGTGAGATTATTGTTCTTCCTGCTTCTTCCCTGTTCGATATTCATTCTGTCATGTACACTATTATGCTCGAGGACATTTACAGATATTAGGGTATGTCACAACCCCCAGCACATGAAACGGCACCAGCCCTTGATCCGTATCTGGAGCAAGTTTTTCAGTGGGAGACACAGGAGCTCCCCAACCGATGGAACCCTCAGGACCCTCCAGAGTATCCAGGAAAGGGTTATTTCTAGCCATGGCACTAGACCAACTTAGGCCAAAAGCCTAAGCTTGGGGGAATTCCAGCTTAGTCCAATGCACACGCACTCTTATAACTATTCACATCATTCGGTAGTGCAAGTGAAAGGCAATAATGATGATATATGTTGAAAAGATTGAGATGGAGAAAAGTTGGTATGAACTCGACCGATTTTTCTTTTGTAAATATGATTAGCTCATCGTTCCGAATTCAGTTCATTATGGGTGAAACATATTTGCAACGACAATTAGAGATTATATTTACTCATGACATGCTTAATTAGCTAAGAGTTGATACTGGGTTGTCTTGAGTGCCAACATGCATATTAAAATGGTTGTGATTTAGCATGATAGGATGGTATCCTCCTCTGAATGATTCAAGTGGCTTGACTTGGCACATGTTCATGCATGTAGTTGAAACAAAATCAACATAGCCTCAACGATATTTATGTTCATGGTGATTTATATCCTACTCATGCTTGCATTCAATGTTGGTTAATCTCAAAGCATGTTGATGACTGTTGTCGCTCTCTAGTTGGTCGCTCCCCAGTCTTTTGCTAGCCTTCACTTGTACTAAGCGGGAATTCTGCTTGTGCATCCACTTCCTTAAACCCAAAGTTGTTCCATCTGAGTCCACCATACCTACCTATATGTGGTATTCACCTGTTGTTCCAAGTAAATTTGCATGTGCCAATCTCTAAACCTTCAAATAATATTCAGTTTTGTATCCCCGAATCTCTCATGTAGTGACTGGGGGCGGTCAGTATCTTCCATGCTAGGTGGGTTATTCTCACGATATGTGTTGATTCACTATCACTCACGAGAAAGTGGCTGGTATTCCGAATGCCCAGTTCCATGATCAGAATCAAATCAAAATATAATGAAACAAGACTCCCCAGGAATGTGTTTGTATGGATGGTACCCGTGAATTCGGCTCGCCGTGGAGTGTGGTTGATTGGTAGAGGGGGAATAAAAAATTTATCATTCTGTTTGGGAACCGCCTATAATCTATCTAGCATGGAGGATGGTGAAATCTCTTGGTCGTTATGATGACAATGAAAGCATACCGCTTAAAATTGTTATTCATCCATGTTTTAAAAGCTCGAGCTCTGGCACCTGTGCAAATCAATGCTTTCCTCTGCGAAGGGCCTATTTATTTACTTTATTGTTGAGTCGTCATCTTCTTATAAAAAGCACCAATTAGAGAGCACGACCGTCATTTGTATGCCTTTCTATTAATTGATATCGAGTATGAGTGTGACTAGGTCTTTTTTACCATGAAAATACAATGTCTAGTCAGTCCTTGTTCTTCAAGGGTGCTCTGCATCTATGTTTTGTGGTCTCAGAAAGGGCTAGCGAGATACCATTTCATCATATTGTATCATGATTGTTTTGATAAGAGTGTTGTCATGTGAGAGTTATCGTTATTGCTCGCTAGTTAGTTATGCTATTGATATGAGTAAATGTGAGACCTAAATGTTATTGTGAATATGGTTAGTCTATAACCATTATTGAAAATCTGAACATCAGTTAGACATATTTACAACAACAAGATCAAACAGAGTTTGTAAAAGTTTTTCTTTATGACTTTCAGTTTATCAACTTAATTGTTTGAGGACAAGCAATGGGTTAAGCTTGGGGGATTTGATACGTCTCCATCGTATCCACGTTTCCAAACTCTTTTGCCCTTGTTTTGGACTCTAATTTGCATGATTTGAATGGAACTAACCCGGACCGGCGTTTTTTTCAGCAGAATTGCCTTGGTGTTATTTTTGTGCAGAAATAAAAGTTCTCGGATTGACCTGAAAATTTATGGAGATTATTTTTGGAATTAATAAAAAATATCAGCGAAAGAGTTAACCGGAGGGGGCCACCCACAGGTCACAAGCCCACAGGGCACGACCACCCCCTGGCCGCGCCTAGCAGGCTTGTGGGCCCCTGGGGCTCTGTCGACCTCAATTTCTACTCTACATGTTCCAATTCGTGGAGAACAATCTGTTGGGGAACGTTGCATGGGGAACAAAAATTTTCCTACGCACACGCAAACCTATCCATGGTGATGAGCATCTACGAGAGGGAGAGTGGATCTACGTACCCTTGTAGATCGCTAAGCGGGAAGCGTTAAGAAACGCGGTTGGTGTAGTCGAACGTCTTCGCGATCCAAATCGCCGAGCGTCCCGCGATCTAATCATGAACAGTCCCGCGATCTCGTCACGATCCGTCCCGGGATCCAATCACGAACATCCCGTGGCCTTGATCACGATCCTTCCGATCTAGTACCGAACGGACGGCACCTCCGCGTTCAGCACACGTGCAGCTTGATGACGATCTCCACCGTCTTGATACAACAAGAGGAGGTGGAGAGGAGGAAGAGTTCACCGGCAGCGTGACGGTGCTCCGGCAATGGTGGTGGAGTGATTCCGGCAGGGCTTCGCCTAAGCACTGCGGAAAACCGATCTAGAGGAGCACCGGTGGAACGGGTAGCACGAGGCCGTAAATTCTGTGCAAAACCCTTCTATTCCACCAGTATATATAGGAGGACAGGAGGAGGAGGGCTGGCGCAGGGCTGAGCCCCTCTTGGAGTCGGCCGAAGTCAAGGGGGAGGAGTCCTACTCCTCCTCCACTCCTAGTAGGAGTAGGACTCTCCCTTTTTGCCTTTTTCCCACTCTTTTTCATTTGGGACTCTTCCCCCAGCCGCATGGGCCTATTGTGGCTATTCCACCAGCCCACTAAGGGCTGGTTAATACTCTCCCACAGCCCATGAAGCTTCTTGGGTCGAAATGCCCCTCCCGGAGGTCTCCTGTTACACTACCGGCACTCCCGGTACACTACCGATGAGCCCAAAACTTTTCCAGCGACCAAACTGGAACTTCCTATATATGAATCTTTACCTACGAAACATTCCGGAGCTCCTCATGATGTCCGTGATCTCATCCGGGACACCTAACAAACTTCGGTCACCACCATACATAACTCTACACTACCGAAACGTCACCAAACCTTAAGTGTGCAGACCCTGCGGGTTCGAGAACTATGTAGACATGACCGCGACACCTCTACGGTCAATAACCAATGGCGGGACCTGGATGTACACATTGGTTCCTACATATCCTACGAAGATCTTTATTGGTCGAACCTCTATGTCAAGGATTCAGTTAATCCCGTATGATGTTCCCTTTGTTCTTCGGTATGTTACTTGCCCGAGATTCGATCGTCGGTATCTCCATACCTAGTTCAATCTCGTTGACGGCAAGTCTCTTTACTCGTTCCGTAATACAAGATCCCGTAACTAACAATTAGTCACATTTCTTGCAAGGCTCATTGTGATGTTGTATTACCGAGTGGGCCCTGAGATACCTCTCCGTCACACGGAGTAACAAATCCCAGTCTTGATCCATGCCAACTCAACAGACACCCTCAGAGACACCTGTAGAGCACCTTTATAGTCACCCAGTTATGTTGCGACGTTTGATACACACAAGGTACTCCTCCGATATCTGTGAGTTGCATGATCTCATGGTCATAGGAACATATACTTGACATGCAGAAAACAGTAGCAATAAACTGACACGATCATAAGCTACGTTTGTAATTTGGGTCTTGTCCATCACATAATTCTCCTAATGATGTGATCCCGTTATCAAATGACATCTCATGTCCATGGCTAGGAAACCTTAACCATCTTTCAATCAACGAGCTAGTTCACTAGAGTCATACTAGGGACATTGTGTTTGTCTATGTATCCACACATGTATCCATGTTTCCAATTAATACAATTATAGCATGGCTAATAAACGATTATCATGAACAAGGAAATACAATAATAAACACTTTATTTATTGCCTCTAGGGCATATTTCCTACAGTCTCCCACTTGCACTAGAGTCAATAATCTAGTTCACATCACTATGTGATTTACATTGTAATGAATCGAACACCCATGCAGTTCTGGTGTTGATCATGTTTAGCCCTTGGAAGAGGTTTAGTCAACGGGTCTGCAACATTCAGATCCGTGTGCACTTTGCAAATATTTATGTCTTTCTCCAAGATGTAATCACGGATGGAGTTGAAGCGTCGCTTTATGTGCCTGGTCCTCTTGTGAAACCTTGGTTCCTTGGCCAGAGCAATGGCACCAGTGTTGTCACAGAACAGGTTCATTGGATTCAGTGCACTGGGCACTACTCCAAGATCTGTCATGAACTGCTTCATCTAGACACCTTCCTTTGCCGCCTCCGAGGCTGCGATGTATTCTGCTTCGCACGTAGAATCAGCTAGCACGCTTTGCTTGGAACTGCACCAGCTTACCGCTCCCCTGTTAAGAATAAATACGTATCCAGTTTGCGACTTAGAGTCGTCCGGATCAGTGTCAAAGCTTGCATCGACGTAACCCTTTACGACGAGCTCTTCATCACCTCCATAAACGAGAAACATTTCCTTAGTCCTTTTCAGGTACTTAAGGATATTCTTGACCGCTGCCCAGTGCTCCATTCCAGGATCACTTTGAAACCTTCCGGCCATACTAATGGCAAGGCTGACATCGGGTCTTGTGCACAGCATTGCATACATGATAGAGCCTATGGCTGAAGCATAGGGGATGACAATCATATTTTCTCTATCTTTTGCAGTTACTGGGCATTGAGTCTTACTCAACTTCACACCTTGTAATACAGGCAAGAACCCCTTCTTGGACTGTTCCATTTTGAACTTCTTCAAAACTTTATCAAGGTATGTGATCTGTGAAAGTGCTATTAGGCGTCTCGATCTATCTCTATAGATCTTAATGCCTAATATGAAAGCAACTTCTCCTAGGTCCTTCATTGAAAAACTCTTGTTCAAATATTCCTTCACGCTTTCCAGCATTTCTACATTGTTTCCAATCAGCAATATGTCATCCACATATAATACTAGAAACACTATAGAGCTCCCGCTCACTTTCTTGTAAATACAAGCTTCTCCGTAAACTTGTATAAACTCAAACGCTTTGATCACCTCATCAAAGCGCTTATTCCAACTCCGAGATGCTTGCACCAGTCCATAAATGGATCGCTGGAGTTTGCAAACTTTGTCGGCATTCTCTGGATCGACAAAACCTTCGGGTTGCATCATATACAACTCTTCCTCAAGGAATCCGTTGAGGAACGTTGTTTTTACATCCATCTGCCAAATTTCATAGTCAAAATAGGCAGCTATTGCTAACATGATTCTGACAGACTTAAGCATTGCTACGGGTGAGAAAGTCTCATCGTAGTCAACTCCTTGAACTTGTGAAAAACCCTTTGCCACAAGTCGAGCTTTATAGACGGTGACATTACCGTCCGCGTCTATTTTCTTCTTAAAGATCCATTTGTTCTGAATGGCCTTTCGCCCTTCAGGTAATACTTCCAAAGTCCATACTTTGTTTTCATACATGGATCCTATCTCGGATTTCATGGCCTCTAACCATTTCTCGGAATCCGGGCCCATCACTGCTCCTCCATAGCTCGTAGGTTCATTGTTGTCAAACAACATGACCTCCAAGACAGGGTTGCCGTACCACTCAGGGGTAGTACGCGGCCTTGTCGACCTACGAGGTTCAATAGCTGCTTGATCCGAAGCTTCATGATCATCATCATTAACTTCCTCTTCTACCGTCGTAGGTTCCACAGAAACATCTTTCTGCGCTGCGCTACTTTCTGGTTGAAGTAAAGGTTCAATAACCTCATCAAGCTCTATTTTCCTCCCACTCAATTCTTTCAAGAGAAACTCTTTCTCAAGAAATGTTCCGTTTTTAGAGACAAAACACCTTGCCTTCGGATCTGAGATAGAAGGTATACCCGACTATGTCTTTCGGGTATCCTATGAAGACGCATTTCTCCGCTTTGAGTTCCAGCTTTTCAGGCTGAAGATTTTTGACATAAGCATCACATCCCCAAATTTTAAGAAACGACAACTTTGGCTTCTTGCCAAACCACAGTTCATATGGCATCGTCTCAACGGATTTTGATGGTGCCCTATTTAAAGTGAATGCAGTTGTCTCTAATGCATAACCCCAAAACGATAGTGGCAAATCAGCAAGAGACATCATAGAACGCACCATATCTAATAAGGTTCGATTACGACGTTCGGACACACCATTACGCTGTGGTGTTCCGGGCGGTGTCAACTGTGAAACAATTCCACATTGTCTTAAGTGACTGCCAAACTCATAATTTGGATATTCACCTCCTCGATCAGATCGTAGGAACTTAATCTTCTTGTTACGATGATTCTCAACTTCACTCTGAAATTGCTTGAACTTTTCAAATGTTTCAGACTTGTGTTTCATTAAGTAAATATACCCATATCTACTTAAGTCATCAGTGAAGGTGAGAAAATAACGATATCCACCACGCGCTATAATATTCATTGGACCGCACACATCAGTGTGTATGATTTCCAATAAGTCACTCGCCCGTTCCATTGTTCCAGAGAACGGCGTTTTAGTCATCTTGCCCATGAGGCATGGTTCACATGTGTCAAGTGATTCAAAATCAAGTGACTCCAAAAGTCCATCAGCATGGAGCTTCCTCATGCGTTTTACACCAATATGACCTAAACGGCAGTGCCACAAGAAAGTGGTACTATCATTATCAATTTTACATCTTTTGACATCAATGTTATGAACATGCGTGTCATCACTATCAAGATTCAATATGAATAAACCCCTAACATTGGGTGCATGACCATAAAAGATATTACTCATATAAATAGAACAACCTTTATTTTCTGATTTAAATGAGTAACCGTCTCGCAATAAACAAGATCCAGATATAATGTTCATGCTTAATGCAGGCACTAAATAACAATTATTCAGGTTCATCACTAATCCCGATGGTAATCGAAGAGAGAGCGTGTCGACGGCGGTCACATCAACCTTGGAACCATTTCCCACGCGCATCGTCACTTCGTCCTTTACCAGCCTTCGTTTATTCCGTAGTTCTTACTTTGAGTTGCAAATGTGAGCAACCGAACCTGTATCAAATACCCAGGCACTACTACGAGAGCTAGTAAGGTACACATCAATAACATGTATATCATATATACCTTGTTTGTCGTTGGCCGCCTTCTTGTCAGCCAGGTACTTGGGGCAGTTCCGCTTCCAGTGACCAGTTCCTTTGCAATGAAAGCACTCTGTTTCTGGCTTGGGTCCATGCTTGGGCTTCTTTGCAGGAGTAGCAACTGCTTTGCCATCCTTCTTGGTTTTACCCTTCTTGCCCTTGCCTTGACTTTGCCATTTTTCTTGAAACTAGTGGTTTTATTGATCATCAACACTTGATGTTCTTTCTGGATTTCAGACTCAACGACTTTTAGCATCGCAAACAGCTCGGCGACTGACTTGTTCATCCCGTGCATGTTATAGTTCATCACAAAGCTCTTGTGACTAGGTGGCAGTGATTGAAGAACTCTGTCAGTGATCGCCTCTGGCGGAAGGGCAATTCCCAACTCTGCTAGACGAGTTGAATACCCAGACATTCTGAGTATATGTTCATTGATAGACCCGTTCTCCTCCATCTTGCAAGCATAGAACCTATCGGAGGTTTCATACCTCTCGATCCGGGCGTTCTTCTGGAAGATAAACTTCAACTCCTGGAACATCTCATATGCTCCATGACGTTCAAAACGTCTTTGAAGTCCCGGTTCTAAGCCATACAATATTGCACACTGAACTATTGAGTAATCTCCAGTACGTGCCTCCCAAGCGTTCTTAACGTCTTCTGAGGTCATGTCTTCTGGTTGGTCACCAAGCGGTGCATCAAGGACATATGATTTCTGGGAAGCCGTGAGGATAATCCTCAGATTACGGGCCCAGTCAACAAAGTTACTTCCATCCTCTTTCAGTTTAGCTTTCTCTAGGAATGCATTAAAATTCAGGGGTGCTACTGCGCGAGCCATTGATCTACAACATAAATATGCAAAGTTCACTTAGACTATTGTTCAAGATAATGAGTTTAGTTAATCAAATTACTAAAGCTCCCACTCAAATTGACATCCCTCAGGTCATCTGAGTGTCACATGATCCAAGTCCACCAACTCAAGTCCAATCATCACGTGAGTTGAGGTGGCTTCAATGGTGAACATCATTATGTTGATCATATCTACTATATGACTCATGTTCGACCTTTCGGTCTCTTGTGTTCCGAGGCCATGTTTGTACATGCTAGGCTCGTCAAGTTTAACCCGAGTGTTCTGCGTGTGCAACACTGACTTGCACCCGTTGTATGTGAACGTAGAGTCTATCACACCCGATCATCATGTCGTGTCTCAACACGACGAACTTTCGCAACGGTGCACACTCGGGGAAAACACAATTTTATCTTGAAATTTAAATGAGGGATCACCTTATAATGCTACCGTCGTAGTAAGCATAACAAGGTGCATAAAAGGATTAACATCACATGCAATTCATAAGTGACATGATATGGCCATGAACTCGTGCTTTAGATCTCCATCTTGAAAGCACCGGCATGATCTTCATCGTCACCGGCACGACACCATGATCTCCATCAGCTTGTTCTCCATCAACGTGTCGCCATCGAGGTTGTCATGCCCTGCATGCTTCTACTACCATTGCTACCGTTTAGCAATAAAGTAAAGCATTACATAGCGCTTAATGATTGACACGCAGGTCATACAATAATTAAAGACAACCCTATGGCTCCTTCCGGTTGCCGTACTCATCGACATGCAAGTCATGAAATTCTATACATCACATGATCATCTCATACATCACATATATCACATCATGTAATTGGCCATGTCACATCACAACATACCCTGCAAAAACAAGTTAGACGTCCTCTAATTGTTGTTGCATGTTTTACGTGGCTTCTACGGGTTTCTAGCAAGAATGATTCTCATCTACGCAAAAACCACAACGGTGATACATAATTTGCTTTTCAACCTTCTCAAGGACCGCCTTTGTAGAATCCGATCCAACTAAAGTGAGAGAAACTGCCACCCGCAAGCCATCTAGGCAACAAGTTGCATCGAGGGAACCGGTCTCTCGTAAGCGTACGAGTAATGTTGGTCCGGGCCACTTCATCTCACAATACCGCTGAACCAAAATCCGACCAAGGAAGGAAGCAATCTAAGCATCAACGCCCACAAACCTTTTGTGTTCTACTCGAGAGCTCATCGAACCATCAACCTAGCTCATGATGCCACTGTTGGGGAACGTCGCATGGGAAACAAAAAATTTCCTACGCACATGCAAACCTATCCATGGTGATGAGCATCTACGTACCCTTGTAGATCACTAAGCGGGAATCGTTAAGAAACGTGGTTGGTGTAGTCGAACGTCTTCGCGATCCAAATCGCCGAGCGTCCCGCGATCTAATCACGAACAGTCCCGCGATCTCGTCACGATCCGTCCCGCGATCCAATCACGAATGTCCCGTGGCCTTGATCACGATCCTTCCGATCTAGTACCGAACGGACGGCACCTCCGCGTTCAGCACACGTGCAGCTTGATGACGATCTCCACCGTCTTGATGCAGAAAGAGGAGGTGGAGAGGAGGAAGAGTTCACCGGCAGCGTGACGGCGCTCCGGCGATGGTGGTGGAGTGATTCCGGCAGGGCTTCGCCTAAGCACTGCGGAAAACCGATCTAGAGGAGCACCGGTGGAACGGGTAACACGAGGCCGTAAATTCTGTGCAAAACCCTTCTATTCCACCAGTATATATAGGAGGATAGGAGGAGGAGGGCTGGCGCAGGGCCAAGCCCCTCTTGGAGTCGGCCGAAGCCATGGGGGAGGAGTCCTACTCCTCCTCCACTCCTAGTAGGAGTAGGACTCTCCCTTTTTGCCTTTTTCCCACTCTTTTTCCTTTGGGACTCTTGCCCCAGCCGCATGGGCCTGTTGTGGCTATTCCACCAGACCACTAAGGGCTGGTTAATACTATCCCACAGACCATGAAGCCTCTTGGGTCGAAATACCCCTCCCGGAGGTCTCCCGGTACACTACCGGCACTCCCGGTACACTACCGATGAGCCCAAAACTTTTTCGGCGACCAAACTGGGACTTCCTATATATGAATCTTTACCTCTGGACCATTCCGAAGCTCCTCATGACGTCCGGGATCTCATCCGGGACACCAAACAAACTTCGGTCACCACCATACATAACTCTACACTACCGAAACGTCACCAAACCTTAAGTGTGCAGACCCTGCGGGTTCGAGAACTATGTAGACATGACCGAGACACCTCTACGGTCAATAACCAATGGCGGGACCTGGATGTCCACATTGGTTCCTACATATTCTATGAAGATCTTTATCGGTCGAACCTCTATGTCAAGGATTCAGTTAATCTCGTATGATGTTCCCTTTGTTCTTCGGTATGTTACTTGCCCGAGATTCGATCGTCGGTATCTCCATACCTAGTTCAATCTCGTTAACCGAAAGTCTCTTTACTCGTTCCGTAATACAAGATCCCGTAACTAACAATTAGTCACATTGCTTGCAAGGCTCATTGTGATGTTGTATTACCGAGTGGGCCCTGAGATACCTCTCCGTCACACGGAGTAACAAATCCCAGTCTCGATCCATGCCAACTCAACAGACACCCTCGGAGACACCTGTAGAGCACCTTTATAGTCACCCAGTTATGTTGCGACGTTTGAAACACACAAGGTACTCCTCCGATATCTGTGAGTTGCATGATCTCATGGTCATAGGAACATATACTTGACATGCAGAAAACAGTAGCAATAAACTGACACGATCATAAGCTACGTTTGTTGTTTGGGTCTTGTCCATCACATCATTCTCCTAATGATGTGATCCCATTATCAAATGACATCTCATGTCCATGGCTAGGAAACCTTAACCATCTTTCAATCAACGAGCTAGTTCACTAGAGGCATACTAGGGACATTGTGTTTGTCTATGTATCCACACATGTATCCATGTTTCCAATTAATACAATTATAGCATGGATAATAAACGATTATCATGAACAAGGAAATACAATAATAAACACTTTATTTATTGCCTCTAGGGCATATTTCCAACAAAATCAAGGAGAAGAGTTCATCGCGTTTCACGATACGGAGCCGCCGTCACCTCCTGTTCTTCCTCGGGAGGCCAGATTTGGAGTCCATTTTGGGCTCTGGAGATGGGAAATCGACGCCATCGTCATCACCAACCATCCTTCATCACCAATTCCATGGTGATTTTCGCCGTTCATGAGTAATTCCATCATAGGCTTACTGGACGGTGATGGGTTGGATGATATTTATCATGTAATCGAGTTAGTTTTGTTAGGGTTTGATCCCTAGTATCCACTATGTTTCGAGATTGATGTTGCTATGACTTTGCTATGCTTAATGCTTGTCACTAGGGCCTGAGTGCCATGATTTCAGATCTGAACCTATTATGTTTTCATGAATATAGATGTGTTCTTGATCCTATCTTGCAAGTTGTAGACACCTATTACAAGTTATGATCCGCATCCCCCAGGGTGACAATAACTGGGATTCTTTCCGGTGATTACCGTAGTTTGAGGAGTTCATGTATTCACTAAGTGCTAATGCTTTGGTATAGTTCTCTATTAAAAGGAGGCCTTAATATCCCTTAGTTTCCATTAGGACCCTGCTGCCAGGGGAGGGTAGGACAAAAGATGTCATGCAAGTTCTTTTCCATAAGCATGTATGACTATATATGGAATACATGCCTACATTACATTGATGAATTGGAGCTAGTTCTGTGTAACCCTATGTTATAACTGTTGCATGATGAATGACATCTGACATAATTATCCATCACTGATCCATTGCCTACAAGCTTTTCACATATTGATCTTTGCTAAGTTACTTTTCCATTTCTACTGTTACAATCACTACAAATTGCTACTATCACTTTGCCGTCGTTACCGTTACTTCCATACTACTTTGCTACTGAATACTTTGCTGTAGATATTAAGTCTTTCAGGTGTGGTTGAATTGACAACTCAGTTGCGAATACTCAAGAATATTATTTGACTCCCCTTGTGTTGAGTCAATAAATTTGGGTTGAATACTCTACCCTCGAAAACTGTTGCGATCCCCTATACTTGTGGGTTATCAAGACCTTTTTCTGGCACCGTTGCTGGGGAGCATAGCTCTATTATTTGAGTCACTTGGGATTTATATCTGTTGATCACTATGAAGAATATGAAATACCCAAAAAACCAAGATCTATCCCTCTACTATTAGGGGAGGTAAGGAACTGCCATCTAGCTCTACACTTGGTTCACCTTCTGTTATGAGTAAACTTGCGACGCCACCACCTGCTATTAATTCTAATATATCGCAAGTAATTGATGATGCCACTTCTGCCATGCATGATGCTTATGATGATACTTTTCTTGATAATAATGTGCCACTGAGTGAATTTCTTGATGAACAAATTGCTAGAGTCAATGCTGAAAATGATGATATCTCTGAAACTGGAAACTGAACACTATGAGACACCTGCTAGACCTAGCTATCCTAGATATGAATTGCCTAATGTACCTAAGGGTTATGTTATGGAAGGAGAGGTAGCTAGAGACTTTCTTGCTTGTAAGGATAGAGATGATCTTAAGAAATTGTTATTCAAGTGGAAGGAAAAATCTTTGAATGCTAGAATGCAATATGATTCTAAGTTTGCTACTTCACATATCTTTGTTACTGATAAGGATTATGAATTCTCTATCATCCTGAGTTAATTAATTTGGTTGAATCTGATCCTTTCCATGGTTATGAATCTGAAACTGCCGTGGCACATCTTACTAAATTGAATGATATAGCCACCCTATTTACTCATGAGGAAAAAAATAGTTATTACTATATTCTTAAATTGTTTCCTTTGTCATTAAAGGGTGATGCTAAGATATGGTTTAATTCACTTGCTCCTGGTTGTGTGCGTAGTCCCCATGATGTGATATATTACTTCTCTGAAAAATATTTGCCTGCCCATAAGAAACAAGCCGCCTTGCAGGAAATATTTAATTTTGTGCAAATTGAAGAAGAGAGTCTCCCACAAGCTTGGGGGATGCTTCTCCAATTACTCAATGCTTTGCCTGGTCATCCTCTCAAGAAAAACGAAATACTTGATATCTTTATAATGGACTAACCGATGCTTCTAGGGACCACCTAGATAGTTGTGCTGGTTGTGTTTTTAGGGAACGAACTGTTGAACAAGCTGAACTACTATTGAATAATATATTGAGCAATGATAATGATTGGACTATTCACAAACCACCTCCGAAGCCAACTCCAAAGAAAAGAGGTATTCTATTTCTCAGTCCTGAAGATATGCGAGAGGCAAAGAAATCTATGAAAGAAAAAGGTATTAAAGCTGAAGATGTTAAGAATCTACCACCTATTGAAGAAATACATGGTCTTGATAACCCGGCATAGGTAGTAGAGGGAAATTCTCTCCGTATATTTGATGAAGGTGATATTCCTTACAATAAGTCTGCTAGCCAATGCTTGGATGAGTTTGATAGCTTTGTTATTAAGCAAGAAAAATTTAATGCTTATGTTAGTAGACAATTGAAACATAATGCTTACATGCTTGATCGCTTGGGTGATTATATGAGTAGAACTATCAATGAGCTTATGCTTATTAGTAAACATGCTTCCATGGTAACTACTCAAGTAGAACAAGTACTTCAGGCACAAAATGATTTGCTTAATGAGATGAATAGTAAGAACAACGATCATTCTGTTAGATTTGTGACTATAGGTGGTAAAATGACTCGGGAACCTTTGTATCCTGAGGTCATCCTAAGAGAATTGAGCAAGATTCTCAGGGAATTAATACTAATGCACCTAGTCATTCCGGTAATAAGAGGAAAAAGGATGATGATAGAACTTTGCATGCTACTAGTGAACCTGTTATAGATACACCTAAAAACCCAAATGATATTTCTGTTTCTGGTGCTGAGACACAATTTGGTGATGAACATGAGCCTAGTGATAATATTAATGATGATGTTCATGTTGATGCCCAACCTAGTAATGATAATGATATGGAGATTGAACCTGCTGTTGATATTGATAACCCACAACCTAAGAATAAAACATATGACAAAAGAGACTTTGTTGCTAGGAAGCATGGTAAAGAAAGAGAACCATGGGTTCAGAAACCCATGCCCTTTCCTCCTAAACCCTCCAAGAAAAAGGATGGTGAGGATTTTGAGCGCTTTGTTGAAATGCTTAGACCTGTCTTTTTACGTATGCGCTTGACTGATATTCTAAAAATGTCTCCTTATGCTAAGTATATGAAAGATATTGTGACTAATAAAAGAAAGATACCGGAAGCTGAGATTTCCACCATGCTTGCTAATTATACTTTTAAGGGTGGAATACCAAAGAAATTAGGAGATCCATGAATACCAACTATACCATGCTCTATTAAAGGGAATTATGTTAAAACTGCTTTATGTGATTTGGGAGCTGGTGTTAGTGTTATGCCTTTCTCTCTATATCATAGACTTGATTTGAATAAGTTGACACCTTCCTAAATCTTTTGCAAATGGGTGATAAATCAACTGCTTTACCCATCGATACTTTTGAGGATATGCATGTCGTAGTTGCAAATGCTACTATCCTAACGGACTTTGTTATTCTTGATATTCATGAGGACGAAAGTATGTCGATCATCCTTGGTAGGCCCTTTCTGAATACTGCAGGGGTTGTTATTGATTGCAACAAGGGCAATGCCACTTTTCATATTAATGTTAGTGAGCATACAATACACTTTCCGAAGAAACAACCTCAAGTTCATAGTATCAACTGCATTGAAAAATTTCCAACGATTATTATTGGAGACTTTGAATTCTCTCTTCCTACTATCAAGAAGAAATATGATATAATTATTGTTGGGGATATGCATATCCCCATTGTGGTAACTTAGTGTTATTCGAAGATTCTCCAGTTTCATGCTACTCGAAAGAAGTTTGTTAATAAGACTTGATCAACCTAATTGATGGATTCCTTTCGATGAGCATGAGATGGTTGAATTTAGAAAGCACAACTTTCTGTACCCAACCTTTACTTTCTATTAGTTAGATTAAATAAAGTAAAAATGCTATTATTTTTCCATTCTCTGAGTTCTGCGTGCAATAGAAAAATGTCCTAAAAATAAAAGTTCTTCAAATGCCCTGAAAATGTTGTGTGATTTTTTGGAATATTTAAAAATATCTAGCACTGAGTACATACCAGGGGGCAGCACTAGTGGGTCACAAGCTCATAGGGCGCGGCCACCCCCTGGTCGCACCTAGGTAGCTTGTGGGTCCCACATAGGCCCCCTTCACTTATTCCAGAGCCCATCCACTTTGTCTTCCTCCAGAAAAAATCCCACCATTGCTCAAACCCGTGATCTAGCTCATTTTGTTGCCATTTTCGATCTCCTTGTGCAAAGCTCCATTCACAAAACTGTTTTAGGAGATTGTTCTTTGGTATGTGACTCCTCCAATGGTCCAATTAGTTTTGTTCTAGTGCTTTATATATTGCAATTTTTTGCTGTTGTGGTGACCTTGTTCTTGAGCTTGCATGCCAAATTTATATGGTCCCAAGTAGTTTTGATGCATGATATAGGCTCTAGGCACTTGTGGGGGTAGTTGCTATAAGTTTTGTTGATTTTTGTTCACCTTTATTTTGTGTCACTAAAAAATTTCAGAATTTTTCAGAAAAAAGAAATGATGAGGAGATTGTTAAGAGGCTCTTCAAGCCGAAGTTCTAAAGAAGATGAAAATGAGATGAAGAAGAAGTCCAAGTACAATCTTCCTCGCGTCGCAGAAGTTCAACCATGTGAAAGGCCAAGTAATGCATTCTTGAGGGTGGTCAAAATTTATGAAGATTTCTATTATTTGGCCGAGAATGCAGGAATCACCGACTTCCTCAACGATAAGTGTGACCAGTACCTCTTGCTCACTAATACCTTTGTGCAAAATTTGCACTTTGATTTTAGGGAAGACCCTCGTACGATAGAATTTCACCTATATGATGTGCCTAAGAAAATGAACCTTTACGATTTTTGCAATTTTTGCAAAATACCCTATGAGGGCAGCATCAGGGAACCACGTCCTGGAGACATGGAAGATTTTATTGCCGCGGTAACGGTAGGAGAAGAGAGAGGGGTCTCAAAGGGAAGAGCAGCTAGTTTACATTTTACGGTTCTACGTTATTATTCATTATTTGCGGGAAGATGTTTAGTTGGTCATGGGGAGAGTGGAGGCCTTAGTGCCCCCGACCTCGCCATTCTTCGCCACACTTTATTTGTTGATAGAACTTTTAGTCTAGGCGATATGGTGGCCCAACGGTTGAACTTAAACCCTTCAAAGGGGCCCATATTCGGAGGTATCTATGCATCTCGCATAGCCAAACACTTTAAGATACCCATTAGGCTTGACGAGATAGAGGTAATGCTGCTACCCGCGAAATATTTAGACTATGACAGTATGGTAACACATGATTTTATTAGGAAGAATGATGATAGGAGGATGCTTTACAACTTAGTTTTTAGTCAAGGTACTTGTGAGATTATTGTTCTTCCTGTTTCTTCCATGTTCGATATTCATTCCGGCATGTACACTATTATGCCCGAGCACATTTACAGATATTGGGGTATGTCACAACCCCCAGCACCTGAACTGACACTAGCCCTTGATCCGTATCCGGAGCAAGTTTTTTAGTGGGAGCCACAGGAGCTCGCCAACCGATGGAACCCTCAGGACCCTCCAAAGTATCCAAGAGAGGGTTATTTCGACCCATGGCACTAGACCAACTTAGGCCAAAAGCCTAAGCTTGGGGGAATTCCAGCTTAGTCCAATGCACACGCACTCTTATTATTATTGACACCGTTCGGTAGTGCAAGTGAAAGGCAATAATGACGATATATGATGAAAAGATTGAGATGGAGAAAAGTTGGTATGAACTCGACCTATTTTTGTTTTGTAAATATGATTAGCTCATCTTTCCAAATTCAGTTCATTATGGGTGAAACATATTTGCAACGACAATTAGAGATTATATTTACTCATGACATGCTTAATTAGCTAAGAGTTGATACTGGGTTGTCTTGAGTGCCAACATGCATATTAAAATGGTTGTGATTTAGCATGATAGGATGGTATCCTCCTCTGAATGATTCAAGTGGCTTGACTTGGCACATGTTCATGCATGTAGTTGAAACAAAATCAACATAGCCTCAACGATATTTATGTTCATGGTGATTTATATCCTACTCATGCTTGCATTCAATGTTGGTTAATCTCAAAGCATGTTGATGACTGTTGTCGCTCTCTAGTTGGTCGCTCCCCAGTCTTTTGCTAGCCTTCACTTGTACTAAGTGGGAATGCTACTTGTGCATCCACTTCCTTAAACCCAAAGTTGTTCCATCTGAGTCCACCATACCTACCTATATGTGGTATTCACCTGTCGTTCCAAGTAAATTTGCATGTGCCAATCTCTAAACCTCCAAATAATATTCTGTTTTGTATCCCCGAATCGCTCATGTAGTGACTGGGGGCGGTCAGTATCTTCCATGCTAGGTGGGTTATTCTCATGATATGTGTTGCTTCACTATCACTCACGAGAAAGTGGCTGGTATTTCGAATGCCCAGTTCCATGCTCAAAATCAAATCAAAATATAATGAAACAAGACTCCCCAGGACTGTGTTTGTATGGACGGTACTCGTGAATTCGGCTTGCCGTGGAGTGTGATTGATTGGTAGAGGGGGAATAAAAAAATTATCATTCTATTTGGGAACCGCCTATAATCTATCTAGCATGGAGGATGGTGAAATCTCTTGGTCGTTATGATGACAATGAAAGCATACCACTCAAAATTGTTATTCGTCCATGTTTTAAAAGCTCGAGCTCTGGCACCTGTGCAAATCAATGCTTTCCTGTGCGAAGGGCCTATTTATTTACTTTATTGTTGAGTCATCATCTTCTTATAAAAATCACCAATTAGAGAGCACCACCGTCATTTGTATGCCTTGATATTAATTGATATTGAGTATGAGTGTGACTTGATCTCTTTTTCCATGAATTACAATGTCCAGTCAGTCCTTGTTCTTCAAGGGTGCTCTGCATCTATGTTTTGCAGTCTCGGAAAGGGCTAGCGAGATACCATTTCATCATATTGTATCATGATTGTTTTGATAAGAGTGTTGTCATTCGAGAGTTATTGTTCTTGCTTGCTAGTTAGTTATGCTATTGATATGAGTAAATGTGAGACCTAAATGTTATTGTTAACATGGTTAGTCTATAACCTTTCGTGAAAATATGAACATCAGTTAGACATATTTACAACAACAAGATCAAACAGAGTTTGTAAAAGTTTTTCTTTATCACTTTCAGTTTATTAACTTAATTGCTTGAGGACAAGCAATGGGTTACGCTTGGGGGAGTTGATACATCTCCATCGTATCCACGTTTCCAAACTCTTTTGCCCTTGTTTTGGACTCTAATTTGCATGATTTGAATGGAACTAACCCGACCGACGTTGTTTTCAGCAGAATTGCCTTAGTGTTATTTTTGTGCAGAAATAAAAGTTCTCGGATTGACCTGAAAATTTATGGAGATTATTTTTGGAATAATAAAAAATACCGGCAAAAGAGTCAACCGGAGGGGGGCCACCCAGAGGTCACAAGCCCACAGGGCACGACCACCCCCCTGGCCGCGCCTAGCAGGCTTGTGGGCCCCCTGGGGCTCTGCCGACCTCAATTTCAACTCTACATATTTCTATTCATGGAGAAAAATCAAGGAGAAGAGTTCATCGCATTTCACGATACGGAGCCACCGTCACCTCGTGTTCTTCCTCGGGAGGCCAGATCTGGAGTCCGTTTTGGGCTCCGGAGAGGGGAAATCGACGCCATCGTCATCACCAACCATCCTTCATCACCAATTCCATGATGCTTTTCGCCGTTCGTGAGTAATTCCATCGTAGGCTTGCTGGACGGTGATGGGTTGGATGATATTTATCATGTAATCGAGTTAGTTTTGTTAGGATTTGATCCCTAGTATCCACTATGTTCTGAGATTGATGTTGCTATGACTTTGCTATGCTTAATGCTTGTCACTAGGGCCCGAGTGCCATGATTTCAGACCTGAATCTATTATGTTTTGATGAATATAGATGTGTTCTTGATACTATCTTGCAAGTTGTAGACACCTATTACAAGTTATGATCCGCATCCCCCAGGGTTACAATAACTGGGATTCTTTCCGGTGATTACCGTAGTTTGAGGAGTTCATGTATTCACTAAGTGCTAATGCTTTGGTCCGGTACTCTATTAAAAGGAGGCCTTAATATCCCTTAGTTGCCATTAGGACCCCGCTGCCACGGGAGGGTAGGACAAAAGATGTCATGCAAGTTATTTTCCATAAGCACGTATGACTATATGAGGAATACATGCCTACATTACATTGATGAATTGGAGCTAGTTCTATGTCACCCTATGTTATAACTGTTGCATGATGAATGTCATCCGACATAATTATCTATCGGTGATCCATTGCCTACGAGCTTTTCACATATTGATCTTTGCTAAGTTACTTTTCCGTTGCAACTGTTACAATCACTCCAAAACTGCTACTATCACTTTTGCCATCGTTACCGTTACTTCCATACTACTTTGCTACTTAATACTTTGCTGCAGGTATTAAGTCTTTTAGGTGTGGTTGAATTGACAACTCAGCTGCAACTACTCGAGAATATTCTTTGGATCCCCTTGTGTCGAATCAATAAATTTGGGTTGAATACTCTACCCTCGAAAACTGTTGCGATCCTCTGTACTTGTAGGTTATCAAATCCTCGTTGTAGGGTGTTGCAATGTGTCCATGATTTGCCTATTGTGGGATTCTTGAGTGATAGAAGCATAAACCCGAGTAGATGGGTTGTTGCATATGGGAGTAAAGAGGACTTGATACCTTATAATGCTATGGTTGGGTTTTACCTTAATGATCTTTAGTAGTTGCGGATGCTTGCTAGAGTTCCAATCATAAGTGCATATGATACAAGTAGATAAAGTATGTTAGCTTATGCCTCTCCCTCATATAAATTTGCAATAATGATTATTGGTCTAGTTATCGATTGCCTAGGGACAAATAACTTTCTTGTGACAAAAAGCTCTCTACTAAGACTAACTTAGTTGTTTATTTATCTAAGCATCCCCTATTTTTTATTTATGTGCTCTTTATTATCTTGGAAACCTATCCTATCACACCTACAAAGTACTTCTAGTTTCATACTTGTTCTAGGTAAAGCGGACGTTAAGCGTGCGTTGAGTTGTATCGGTGGTTGATAGAACTTGAGGGAATACTTGTTCTACCTTTAGCTCCTCATTGGGTTTGACACTCTTACTTATCGACAAAGGCTACAATTGATCCCCTACACTTGTGGGTTATCAAGACCTTTTTCTGGCACCGTTGCCGGGGAGCAATAGCGCAGGGTGTATATTCTCGTGTGTGCTTGTTTGCTTTATCACTAAGTAATTTTTATTTTCTGTTCTAATTTGTTTTCTATATTTAGATATGGGTAGGAAACGTAAACTACTAAAAAAATAGTTGTACTTGTTGCTCCCAAAGTTGAGGAACCACTAGTGTTCCGTACCATCGAACAATATTACTTGGGTCATCTTCGATACACTTGTGCTCGTGCTGAAAACCCAACTAGCTTAGTTGAGAGAATGTCACTAAATGAGCATGCTCATCATGTGCGATACCGAATATCTCAAAAGGGAAACTCTTGTGGCATCAAATTAATACTTTGTGTTGTTATGCTTGGAACTTGTGTGAATTGCATGATTTTACTTGTTGTTCTAAAGAAGCTAAACAACACCCTCCCTACCAATGTGTGTTTAATGATAATGAAATATTATCCTCTTATGCCAAGGAGGCCTATTGCTATAACGATGTTAAACAAATTGAAGAAATTGTTGCTTTTAAGGGTGCCTATGAAATTGCTTATTTCATTGAAAAGTATGATGCTACTCTTTACAAATCTGGAAATTTTGCCATACTTAAATATTGCTATGAAAACTATGCTTCTAATGCTTATGTTAAAGAGTTTATTTAAATAATGACCGTTGCCTTGGAGGAGACTAATATGTTGCAGGAATATATGGAAGATGAAGTTGCTGAAATTGTAAGCTCATTAGATGAAAAAGATGAGGAGTAGAACAAAGAACAAAAGGAGGAAGAACGGATTAGCTACCTGTGCCCACCTTCTAATCAGAGTAACTCTTCAACTCATACATTGTTTAATCCCCCTTCGCATATAACAAAGGATGAATGCTATGATGATTGCTTTGATCCCTTGGATTCGTTTGAAAGATCCCTTTTTGATGAACTCGATGCTTGCTATGCTTGTGGCCATGATGCCAATATGAATGATGCTTATGGAGATGAACTTGTTATAGTTCCTTATGTTAAACGTGAAATTGTTGCTATTGCACCCACACATGATAGTCCTATTATCTTTTTGAATTCTCCCAACTACACTATACCGGAGAAGTTTGCACACTTAAGTATGGACTACGACATATTAGTTTATGATAATATGATGAAGTTTGCGGGTTGTCATACTCATACATATTCTACGAAGATCTTTATCGGTCGAACCTCTATGTCAAGGATTCAGTTAATCCCGTATATCGTTCCCTTTGTTCTTCGGTATGTTACTTGCCCGAGATTCGATCGTCGGTATCTCCATACCTAGTTCAACCTCATTACCGGCAAGTCTCTTTACTCGTTTCGTAATACAAGATCCCGCAACTAACAATTAGTCAGATTGCTTGCAAGGCTTATTGTGATGTTGCATTACCGAGTGGGCCCCGAGATACCTCTCCGTTACACGGAGTAACAAATCCCAGTCTCGATCCATGCCAACTCAACAGACACCATCGAAGATACCTGTAGAGCACCTTTATAGTCACCCAGTTACGTTGCGACGTTTGATACACACAAGGCACTCCTCCGATATCCGTGAGTTGCATGATCTCATGGTCATAGGAACATATACTTGACATGCAGAAAACAGTAGCAATAAACTGACACGATCATATGCTATGTTTGTAGTTTGGGTCTTATCCATCACATCATTCTCCTAATGATGTGATCCCGTTATCAAATGACATCTCATGTCCATGGCTAGGAAACCTTAACCATCCTTTGAACAACGAGCTAGTCCATTAGAGGCATACTAGGGACATGGTTTTGTCTATGTATCCACACATGCATTTAAGTCTCCGATCAATACAATTATAGCTTGGATAATAAACGATTATCATGAACAAGGAAATATGATAATAACTAATTTATTATTGCCTCTAGGGCATATTTCCAACAGTATGAACCTTGTGTCATGAGCTTTTGTATGAATTGCACCTTGTCCCATGTGTTGTTTTGCATTCATGCATCATTTCATCCATCATGTCATTCATCATGCTTGCTTGTGTTCATGTGTCTTTGTATGTTGTTGTGGTTGTGAGTGAGATGTGTGTGGAGGTGGTTTGAATCAAGTGAGAAAACTTCTTGTCTTCCCCTCTCTTGTCTTCCTACTTAAACCCCACCATGATGCTTTTATTCCCATGTTATCTCATAGCAGAATTAACTTAACTTTTGATATGTTTAAAAATGTTCAAGAGGTGGCCCTATGTATATTAATAATTTAGGGTATTGTTCTTTTATTGTTTGGGGTTGGAATGTTTTTGAGATTATATAAAGAGAGGGCTGTTATTTCTTAAAGTATTAAAAATACTTGTCCAAAAAAAATCAACTTAACATTTTTTATAAAATAGTACATTTTATTTTCCCAACAAAAGCATTTTTTATTTTTCACCAAAACCCTTTTATTTGTTTGGGGTTTTTCTTTGAGTTGTGTTGTTTAAATAATGGAAAGCCTCCTCTTTATTCCTGTGAGAGAGAGCGTGCTACCAGTGGGCCTCCTGCCCTCCCCAGCACAGCCCAGTAGCTCCCACAAGCCCAGTCTCCCCCAGAGCGTTCGTTCTCTCCCAGCTTTGTACGGCAGAGCATCCAGAGGAACCACGTCGGCTTGCCGATGATTTGACGACCGTAGCGAGTCCTCCTACTCCTTTTAGCACGTCCCCGGTGCCCTAGATCCTTCCCTCTCTCCATTCCTCCCCCTCTCCTCACCGTGCCGCCGCCAGGTAAGCTGCCCGAGCCATGCCGTCGCCGTGTCCTCCATGCTCCGACCGAGCAGCAGCTCGCACCCGGAGGTAGTTCCTCGCCGTGCCCCCCTTGCTCTTGTGCATCGGAAGGGGCCCCTCATGCCCCCTCTTCTTCCCCGACGACCAAGTGGTGCCCAGGGAGCCATCGGCGTCGCCCCTTCTTCTCTGCGGTCCAAACCAAAGAAGACGCCAAGATCGTCTTCCTCCTCGCGTCGCCTCGTCGAGCCCCGAGCCCCCTTTTCATGTCCTAGGTAAGGAGGTACGACCCCTCCTTCCTTTCCCCCTTGTTATCTTGTTGATAGCTGTATGTGCGCGTAGATCCGGCCATGTCATCGTCGTGCTCCCGCAGCTCCGGCAAGCCTGCAGCTTTTCCTTTTCGGTCATTGCGGGTTGTAACGTGCTCGAGCTCGTGCTCGTGCTCTGCCCGTGCGTGGAGATCCCCCCTTAGATCCCGTGGCCCCTCCGGTGGTTCCCCGCGCCGGAGATGGCCGGATATGGCCCGTGCCGTTGTTGTTTCCTGTCCCGTCGCTGCTCCAGCGGAGTTCAGTTTCATCAGAAAAGTGGCTATGTGCGTGTGTATAAGTTAGGCAGAGTGCCTACCTTGTTAACCTCCTTGCGTGTAGCCGAGTGGTAGTCGCTGGGGGAGCAGACCCTGGTCGTTGTGGGTTCGAGCCCAGGCTCCCCCTTTTTTATTTTTCGTTTTTATATTTTATCTTTTGTTTTATGACCTGCTGCAATGTATGTGTGTAGGTAATTCCAGGTAGTGGTTTCCTTTTTCTTTTCTTTTCCTGCCATGTGTATATGTAAGTTGTAGTGTAGTGTGTGAGTGCATGTGCATGTGAGTATGCACATGTATGTGCTTGTGTGTGTATATACCTAAGGGTATATATATGCATGTGTATGTTTGTGCTTTGTGCATGTGTATGTGGGTATGTGGTGCACCATGTATGGCATATGTGTGTGATGTGGATGTGGGTGTGTTTTCTTTTTATGTTGCTCATGTGAGTAGGGCATGTATGTTGAGATGTGTGTGTGCATGTGGCCATGCCCATATGCATGTGTTTGTGAGTGTGTGTGCTAGTGCATACACACTTAGGTGTAGTGTGTGTGGGGGTTCATGTGTGCATGTGTATGTGTAGGGATATGTGCATGTGCATGGGTGGAATAGTGTGGTCATACATGTGTTCTTGTGTGCATGTGTGTGTGTTGTAATACACATATGCATATGCATATATGCATTGGGCATATGTGAGTGTGTATGTGTGTGTATGACCACCCATACACATGAGCTTGTGTGTGAGTGTGAGTGCCATGAGCACTTGAGCATGAGATGTGAGTGTATGCCTATATGCAATGCGTATAGGTGGGCATGTGTGTGTAGGGGACTAGTGGGTATTCCCACTTGAGACACCCCTTTTGTTAGTGTGCTTGTAGTGGGTTTCATTAGTGTTGCCATGGTTTTTTTTAACATGAGAATCACCCATATCAGTGGGAAAACAAGCTGCTAAGTGCTACTTGAAGTTTCTGTTTCAGCATGCTAAAAAACTACCAAGTCTAAGAATCTGTTGTTATTTTTATGCCAGGTAGAGTGGATGTCGTCTTGTGATATGTTGAGAATTTGCTCATGCTCAGTGTTAGTTATTTTAAGTAGATGTTGTCTACTACCATCCTGTTAATTTTCATGCCAAGAGGTGGTCTCTGGAATATTTAACTACTGCTTTCAACTTGCTACTTTATTAACTCAGATTCCAGAAAACTGGAATTTTCACTAAGTCCCAGAAAATTGTTTCATCATGTCAACTTGATAGCTTCATGCTTATTGATGTGTGCCTCCTTTGCTGATTGTGTAGTTGGATAAGTTGAAGTGTGTGTTGTGTAGATTCTGTAAATATCTTGTTTGTGGCTTTAGAATTCCTGTAGCTCAAGTTGTGAGCTGTGAAAATTGCTATGTTGCTGTTTTGTGGCAGATTGTGGGTTTTATTGTTTTGTGACTTGTGGGAGATATGCTCCATGGAATTGATTGATTCTTGAGGCTATTATGATTGATTTTTCATAACCTATCTAGAGGCTACCTTGGAATGCCAAGAATTAGCCCAGGTCTTGGGTGACTTGTGTTTTGCCTCCTTACCTTGTCGAGAGCGTATCGTGAGAACCGTAGCTCCGTTTCTTGCGATCTTTATATGCATTTCTATCGATTTTGCATGATGCATCCAGAATTTCCATGATCATGCATGTATAAATAACTTAACATGAGGTTCTGTCCAGGTACATCAATAAACAAATTTTGCATCTGAAACATGACTAGTTTTGGATTGCCATGTTAATTCTTCATAAATGAATCATGCATCATCTTGGTTGTGCATTGCACCTTGGTTCGATGTTTATTGTTGCTGTTTATCTTGGGTAGAGGCGGGTGTCGATACTGAGTACGAGGACCCAGGAGAGTACCATTACGAGGATCCCGCTACTTGTTCCGTTGAAGAACCAACATGCAAGATGATCGTACCCGGATCCCGATACTATTTTCGCTTGCTAGTATTTCGCTCTTATCGTTACAATTGCTCTACCTACCACTTGATATCAGCCTCCTAATTGCCATGACAACCTCTACCCCCCCCCTCACATCCTAGCAAACCTTTGATTGGCTAAGATACCGTCGCTCAGCCCCTCTTATAGCATTCTAGTTGCAGGTGCAGGTTGTTCCATGTGATAACATGGATTTGGATATCACAAAAAATTCTGTTATTTAATTTAATGCACATATATATCTTGGTATTGGTGGAAGGCTTGGCCTTCTGCTAAGTGATTTGTTTCGCTGTTACCGCCATTAGTTCCTTGTTACCTGTGTTATGTTTTCCATATTTTGCGCTCCTCACATGCTCAGGGTTGTTATGGGGACCCCCTTGTTTATTCGGTTGAGATTAAAAATTGTCTGGCAAGACCCAATTTTGGTACTACATTTGCTAACAACTTAATAAAACTTGCATAGGGCTTTGCAACCCCGTGGATAATTTAATCAACCCCCGGGCCAATGCTCCTCATGAGTGTTGGTCCAAACTAGAGTCATGTGCGGGGCCAACCTGGGGCAACTCAGGAGATTCATATCAGGCCACTGTATGCGGTGCTCATCCGGTCGTGTCCTAAGAACGAGATACGCGGCTCTTATCGGGTTTGTTGACACGTCGGGAGGTCTTCCTGGATTTGTTTTACCTTTATCGAATGTCTTGCATGTGGAGTCTCACTTTCTTTGGGTTTTCTCGAGGTGTTGGAATTCCTTTGGAATTACCTATGATGACCGCGAGATCCATGGTCGAGGCTATTCCTGCAGAGTGTGGTTAATTTGTGATGGATTAGTTGGAGCACCCCTGCAGGGTTAAATCTTTCGGAAAAGCCATGCCCGCGGTTATGTGGCAACTTGGATATTTGTTTAACACCCGGTTATAGTTACCTTGAAGTAAACTCTAATTAAAATGCACCAACTGTGTGAGTAACCGTGATCATCTCTGCTCGTGAACATGATCCATGAGAGAACACAGTGGGGTTATGATTGACGTAAGTAAGTGTTCAAGATCTCATAGGGATCATACTAGATTCGATCGTTCATCGTAGGCCACTCATATTTATTTTCATCTTGCATAAGTGAGCTACCATAAATGCTTAGTGCTGCTGCAAACTAAACACTTACCCCATCCCAACCTTTAAGATGGAATAGTCTCGGTACCCGGGCACATGATAGTTGAGTCCTCTGTGGCTCACAGTTTACTACAACAACTCCAGGTATAGGTTCAGATGAGTTCGTGCAGGATGATCTCACCCAGCTCTAGTGGGAATATGATGAGGAAAGAGGCAGGATGTATGTGACTTATCCGGATGAGTAGAGGACCTGGTCATGATCTTTGGGATAGCTTGATAGTATCATTTGCATCTGTTTTTATCGTTTGATTTTGTCTGTAGTCGGACCCTATGTTCAACTTGATGATGTGAATTTGAGTGACATTGTAAGTTAGCATGTGGCGAGTGTAAGACAATCTTGTATACTCATCTCTTTCAATATTGTATGTTGTGATGATACTATTCTTGCTAACGGCAAGATGTGCATCTATCCCTTGCGAGGCCCTCGTTCCTTAAAATAGATAGGCGCGCATCTTGGGCGTGACAATTTTATTCAACTTTTTGTCTACCATATCTCCGATCATGTCATGGTAGTCCTTCAGCACAATTGCACGTGGGACTGCGTCGGCAGGACCAACAGGGCTAAACCATGGCTGAGCTTGTGTGTTGGGGTGTTGAGGAACCTCATTTAATGGAGCCCCTAGCAAGTGTGCCGACTTGAAGTTCCTCCTCTTGTGGATCCACCACTCGTAGCACTGCGCCTTGTGGAGGAATGCCCTGGTTGCTCATCATGAGCTCAATGAACTAGTCAAGCTTTGACGCCAACTGATCAATCATCTGGCGCTGGCTTCAGACCTGTTCTTCAAGAGAAGCATTTGGCAGTGCCACTGCGCTTGCGGTAGTGGGATTCTAGGTGCCATCGCCAGGTAGCTTAACAGCAGAATCTTCATCTTCAAGAGTTTCCCCCTGGTTCACCATGTGAACAGGCGCCGTATGAAGGTCTTCAGAATCGTCTTCGTAGTCCGAGGACACGGATGGAGCTAGCTCATGGTAATGAGGGGGAATGTTGATGGCTCTCCAATGATGGTGAAGAAGATGAGTCGGATAAGCTTCCTCGTCATCAAGGTTGTCTTGGTGCTCTCCATCTCCGGGAAACCCATCCATCACACCTTGATGGGCGATGCATTTCAGTCTTGTATTTGCTCCCGGACGCTCTGCCACTTGTCGTTGTTCTTAAAGGTCTTGAGGCATCCTTGATGTAATGTCGGTGTTGTGACGTTTGTATATGTCTTTGTTTCGCGAAGCGCCTCCTCCACCCAAAGAGCCTCTCCCTGTCATCATAGGAAGACACATCACTCTGGATCTTGCTGATTCTTGTGATGTCGATGAGCTTGTCTTGGGATCCGCCTCTGCACCCCTGAACCATGCACACACATGGCCAAGGCGTGGTAGGAAGGTCCTCTGGAAGTCCGCCTTCGGGTTTGGCACGATCTCTTCCTCCGAAGGAAAGTCAAACTCCTCAGTGATGGGGGGAGGCCTCCATCCACTACTTGACCCTTGACTTGGTTGCATGCCAAGAGTACCACACAAAGCGAGGTTCTTCTTGGTAGATTCCTTTGCTCCTCTAGCCTCATGCAGAGCTTGAGTTTCTCTGTATTGGTCCATCCTTTCAGAGGGAACAAGTGGAAACTCCGTGGGAAGTGTTGTGTCTAGTGGAAGGGCAGTGTTGGCTACGTCCTTGAATGTTGCTTGGCCGCTTTGACACCTTCCATTGGTGTGGGCGACGACGCTGGCATCTTCTGGCTCTCTAGAGGGAGTGCTGGTGCGGCCGCCTTTACATGTTCATCATTCTTCTGAAGAAGGGCTGAAGGAGAAACCGCCTTGTTCCTCTGCTCGCTTCTTGTGGATGCCTTGCGTGGTTTTGGCGCCAAACGACTGAGCAGGTAGTTGTACCACTCATGCCGCTCCAAGTCGGGGGAGATGCGAAACTTGATCCTGTCATTCTCTTGAACGACCCCACCATCAGGTCATAAACCTACTTGGGTGTGTTGAAGGACTAAGTCCTCAAGTTCCTTATAAAGAAAATGACGGTTTCTCCCACACCTCTCGCACTTGCGTTGGTTCTGTGTTGGAAAGACGCCATCCCTTCGCACTGGTGGATTAGGTAAAGGTGTTGGCGCAGGGGGCCGCGTGGATGATGAAGTCCTGTCCGTCATCGTCTGTGGTTGTGGCTGATCCTTCCGCCTAGGCAGTGACGACGGTCGTCGTGGATGTGTTGGTCGTGAAGGTTCCCGTGGTTGACACTGTTGAGTGGGTCGAGGGTTTCTCTCATCGTCTTTATGTCTTGACCATGGATTCCAATGTGGGGCACATTGAGATGCCCTTGTTGTGGGAAGTGTCGGGTTGGTGAAGGTTGACGCCGAGGCGCCAAAGTCGGGCACTCATGTTGAGGGTGATGGCTTGGGGCTTGGCGCCTCATCCTTGGCACCACTGGGTCTTGGAGCCTTCTCTGGATATTGTTCATCTGGTCCTAGAGTCGGCGGAACTCTCGCCGTAGGTCATCATCACGTGGCGCGGGTGCATCATGGCGAAGGGAAGAAAATCTGTTGTCGTTGAGGAGAGACCTTCCACCGACCACCAAGTTGTGGAGGCATGGCGCCCATGCGCCCCTCTGAGTGTCGCCGATGTTGAGGGAGACTCTAGGGCCTAGTAGAACAGGGTCTTTGCATGAGCGTCATTTCCAGAACTCCTTCATGGTGGCGCGTCTCACCAGCTCCTTGAGCTTGCATGGCTCGTATGCCCAATCATCGGGGAACAAGTTGTACAGAGGGGTTAAGGTGCTCTGGTAGGTGAACACCTTATCAGCAAGGTCCATATCATCGAGGGACCAATCCTCCTCCGGCACCGTGCTTTGAGCGACGCTGGAAGCTATGTGCTGGTGAAGAAATTGTACCTTACGGTACTTCCTCCTGTAATTGCGTAGGGGATGAGGGCTATCCGAAAAACGAGCGTTGGCCATAAGCTTACGCAAGTCACGGGAAGCAGCCTCCAAACCCTCGAGAAGCTCCACCTCGGTGCGTCGTAGTGTTGGTGTTGGTGACTCCGAGTGTGTGTTCATGGTAGGGCCATGGAGGGACGTCGCACTTGCCTGCCTGTTGGCGGCCTTGGTGCGAAAACGTTGAGATGCCTCCACATGTCCTTTCATGTCTGCCCTTGTTGACTCCTTCAACAGGGCACGCGCCTCAAGCATCAGCTCGCGACGCTCTTTCTTTGCCTTTGCGGCCTCCCGCCTTTGTGCCTTCTTTGACTGCACAGTTTGGAACTGCGTAATATCTTGGGCTTGGTGCATGTAGAGCTTCTCGCCGATCTCGATGACTACCATGGGTGGCACCGATCCGAACTGGATCATCGCCGGCTTCGAGTTGCTGCCATGGGAGAGTCTACCTGCATGAAAGGGATCTTGATGAGCGGAAATCCTCGCTGACGCCTTGTCATGCAACATGCTTTGCGGGTTGGGAGACGGGCGAAGACGTTTCCGACGACCACAACTAAGCAGAGATGGGAGGAGAACCACGTCCCACAGGGCGTGCCAATTTGTTAGACACGAGAAAAATCTACATGTGACCTCCGTGAGTAGGGAAGAGAAGGAGTTTGATTTCTCTCATGCGCCGGGAAAAAGATGATGCGGGTGTGCCAGTGTACCGAAGTACACAAAGAAAACAAAGATATAGGAACAATATTTTATTAATCTCGAGGATAACAAATATAATTCCCCATATGCGCTCCGTGGCCTACTAGCGCGGCCATCCTGACTAGCGATGTGCGGTCTCTTGGTTCCCGGGGCCTCGGAAGGCTCCCGGTTAATTACTCCCGCGGGTTGCTCCACGAGAAACCTCCGATTAAGCCGTGTGGTCGTCTTCATCGTCTTTGCTTCAAATTCTCCATGCATGATGATGATGGCGTGTATGTGTGTGGTGTGGGCGACGGCTAAGCCCGTGTCCTCGTCCGTACACGTGCCGCTCAAAACATGACTTTTTGCTAGCCACATTCGCCCTCGCCATCGTGCCTCATCGGTCTTGATAGCGTTAATGTTGGTGTTGGAGTAGTATGGGTCCTGCTTGGCTCGGATTTCTTGACGACTGGTAGCGGCTGCGTCAAAGTATGCAAGGGGTTCGCCTTGCGGGAGTGTTGATTGTGGAGACCAGCGTCGGTGTAAAACCAACACACACTCGCATCGGCATAGCCGGTGTGGGTGGCATCTTGTCTCGGCTAGACGTCGAGTTTATGATGGTCCACCAAGACAAGGGAAACACATCACGATGCCGAATAAAGGAGTCATTATAGAGGGGCGTGGTTGACACCCCGTCTCAGCTAGACGCCGTATTCAGTGGTCTGCTAAGGTAAGGATCACACTGCTTGTACGCCATGAAGGGTGCACCTTGCCTCGACTGGACGCCGTATTTGGTGGTCCGTTAAGACAAAGGAAACACATCGTGATCGTGATGCTGGAAAAGGGGAACATCATGGAGGGGCATCATTGATGCCTCATCTCAGCTAGACGACGTATTCGATGGTCTGCTAAGACAAGGATCACACCACCTGACGACGTGACCTGTACGCCATGAAGGGTGCACCTAGTCTCGACTGGACGCCGTATTCGATGGTCCGTCAAGAAAAATCGAACACATCGTGATGCCGAAGAAAGGTGTCGTCATGGAAGGGCGTGGGTGATACCTCGTCCCAGCTATACGTCGTATTCGGTGGTATGCTAAGACAAGGATCATACTGCCTGACGCCGTGATTAAACACCATGAAGGGTCAACGTTGTCCCGACTGGACGCCGTATTCGGTGGTCCATCAAGACAAAGGAAACACATCCCAATGCCGAAGAAAGTTGTTGTCGTGGAATGGCGTGGTTGATGCCTCGTCTCAGCCAGATGCCGTATTCGATGGTCTGCTAAGACAAGTATCACACTGCCTGCCGTCGTGACCTGTACACCATGGACATGTAGGCCACCATAGAAGAGCACCATTGGAGGCATGAAGGAATGGAGTAGATGCCTTGTCTCAGCTAGACGCCGTATTCGGTGGTCTGTCGAGACAAAGATCATGCCTCCCGTACGCCTAGGCCGCCATGGTCGAGCACCGGAGCTAGTGGCTGGACTGCATCGGCGTAGTCTTCAGGTTCAATGAAGTCGTCTCCGGCAATGACGGTGGGATCACACAAACGTTGTCTCCGATGACGACTCCGTGTAGTGTATGCATGCTGGATGTGAGAGAGAGACAAAAGAATTAGCCGATCGTCTCACCTGCCGGAAACACGAGCTTGGTGTACATGATGGCGAGATTCTTGCCGCCCTTGTATGGATGGACGCCGATACCCTTCTGTGCCTTGGATGCCTCCGGCTGGATGCGCTTGATGCGATCCTCTACCTCTCCTCGTGCCGTAGTTCTTCTCTCGCTGGGTGTCCTGCGTAATGTATGGCGGTGTTGCTAGCTGCTACGTGCGTTCTCCTCGTGAGGGTTGGCTGTCTTTATATAGTCAGCCGGCAGAGTTAAATGGATGGTATGTGGAGCGTGTACGACCGCCGGTCTTCTTCCAGTTCTTCTTGACGACCAAGTCTGCATGAAGAAAAGGAAATAAATAGACACATACCTTGTTATTTGGCTCCTATTCCCTTCTATGTAATTCTCGTGGTCGGTTTCATCTGTTTCCAATTTTAATGGTTGCCGGTTGATTGCATTTCTTTCCAAACTTTAATACTTGCAGATTATGCGTGCGCTCATCCATGTTGACCAGCTACTTGGCCAGCTTTGTACATGCGCATGTGTAGCTTGCAATGATGCCAATAGGCGTACCCATATTTCATGTACGTATAGACCGCAGTTCACAAGTATTCGTAACATGCATGTGCACGTGGGCGCTTGCCGGCACATGAATACTGAATACATTTCGGGTATGTACACACGCGAGCTTTCCGGTCGGTCGAGATACCCGAATACGCATACGTAGTGTATACATATGAAGTGAAGGTCAAAGCCATGCCTTGTCACGTGCATGCATTTTTTTGTTAGCTGCACCATGATTTCATGCAAGTACGGGGGTGGGTAGCTTGCACATCCATGTGCCATGCTAATTAAATCTTGACTTTTTATTATTAACTTCCCTTTGAGTATATATAGCCTGTATCAAAATTCATTAAAAGAAAATCCTTATTTTATGCAACAGTGCACAAAAACTTGTCAAACAAGTCTTTTCTAAATACTTATATGCATGATTTCATATCTTTGCAAGTTATTGGTTTGGTTTGGCCAACTAGATTGGTAATTCTTACAACGTGAGAAGCGCTTAGTTTTGGGTTCAATCTTGCGGTGTCCTCATCCAGTGACAAAGTACGGTTAAGGAGACACGTATTGTATTGTTGTCATCAAGGATAACAAGATGGGGTTTTCATATATTGGTTGAGTTTATCCATCTACATCATGTCATCTTACCTAATGCGTTAATCTGTTCTTCATGAACTTAATACTCTAGATGCAGGTAGGAGTCGGTCGATGTGTGGAGTAATAGTAGTAGATGCAGAATCGTTTCGGTTTACTTGATAAGGACGTGATGCCTATATGCATAATCATTGCCTTGAATATCTTCATAATTATTCGCTTTTCTATCAATTGCCCGACAGTAATTTATTCACCCACCGTAATACTTGCTATCATGAGAGAAGCCTCTAGTGAAACCTATGGCCCTCGGGTCTATTTTCCATCTTATACTTTCAGATCTAAAACCAAAAATAACAAAAATACTTTGTTGCATTATTTTTACCTTTTATTTTACTTTCCGTTCAAGCAATCTATCTCTATCATATATAATCCTTGCAAGTAACATTAAAGGGATTGACAACCCCTTTATAGCGTTCGGTGCAAGAGCTTGATTCCTTGTGTAGGTACACCTATTGGGGACTTGCTTGTATCTTCTACTGGATTGATACATTGGTTCTCAATAATTGAGGGAAATACTTATCTACTTTGCTGCATCACATGTTCCTCTTCACGGAAACCAACGCATGCTCGAGAAGTAGCAATTCCCCGGAAGGTTGTATTGCTAGGTTCGATGAGAGATCGGTCGAATTTCATTTTTTCCAAGGTGCCTTCATATATTAGGTTTAAACCACTGCTGTCGTCCATTAGCACCTTATTTAGCCTGTATCCATCAATAATGGGGTTCAAGACTAGTGCGACCGATGAGTGACAGGGAAGAATGGCCGGCTGGTCAGTATCTCCGAAGGTAATTAGTATGTTTGCCCATGCGCTAGTTGCTGCCACATGGTAGACCTCTTCAAGCTCTCTAAGAGCCCTTTTCCTCCTGTTCCTTGAGGGGAACGTTTCTTGGACCGTCAGGACTTCGGCATCGTATTCTAGCGAGGGTGGGGAGAGCCCGTTCGACGGAGGTGTTTCAAGGATAGCCTCGCCGCTTTTTGCCACTTGCCTGACGACCCAGCAAGCTCTAAGGCTATGAGTCGGGCTTGTGTTTAGCAACACGGAATGTATAGGACAAGGTTTATACAGTAGTCCGTCAAGGACAGTGCTGATCCCTGAAGGAGGCCTATTTCTTTTTTTGGCAGGTTTATATCTTGCCGGCCGCTTTGGAGGTACCCTCTTTTTCCGATCTCCCTGTAATTGCTTGATATCCCGAAAGTCCGAGGACACGGGCTTTGGTGCGATACCGGGATGATCGCCTTGGGTGGTGGGTGGGAAAAATTTCGATTACATGCCATAATGAGTGTTCAGAATTGCAGATACCGAATTGTGTGGTAGGTCCCGAGCCGATGATGATCCGGCTGGAGGGTGGTCTCCGGCGTTTGATTCGCCGATGAAGTCTCTGTGATCAGAGACCGGGGAGTAGAGTGTATTCAGTTTCGGCTGTCGGGATGAATCCTCGGCCGGGCACTCGATGGTAGCGACGAGGTGGGTGACCGGGGGGACATGAATCTCCCTGTCATCGGGCCTGATCCCGAGCCGGTCATAGACCGGAACCTGGTCATCCGACATACGCATGGATTCGATCCGATCGAACATCTCGTTTAAGAATGAGGCGATGGTACGATGCGTGTCGCTGAGGCGAGTAGATTCTATGAGCGGCGTGACGTTTCCAGAGTCGCGCCAAAGCGGATCCGTGTTCCGCATAGCAGTGGGACCTAATGTCTTCGGCATCGAGGCGTCCGGACTTACAGGCTTGTCCTCAAAGGTCGAGGGTTCCATTAGAACAAGTATCCCCCGTGAATCAGTGACGAACTCTATGGTTCCGAACTTGATCCTCTGATCGGGGTAAAAGCTCCCAATCTGGCCATGGTGGCTGATCGGGTTGGCGTGTGACAAGATGTCACCGCCTGCGAGATTCTGATTGGAGGTGAGAGTCCCATCGATGCAGATCTCGTTGCTCATGACGAGGTGAGCCATCGATTCCTTAGGCGTTCAAAGAGGAACTCTCAATGAAAGCACCATTGTTGGTGTCAAAACCGGCGGATCTCGGGTAGGGGGTCCTGAACTGTAAGACTAGAATCGATGGTAACAGGAGACGAAGGGGACATAGATTTACCTAGGTCCGGGCCCTCCTATGGAGTTAATACCCTACATCCTGCTTGGTTGTATTTATGGGATGAGGGGTTACAGAGTTGATCTACCTCAAGATGAATAGCTAACCCTAGATGAGTTGTTCTATCTATAACCTAAAACCCTCTGGCTTATATAGATGCCAAGGGTACCTAGGGTTTACACATGGTCGGTTACATGCCGAAGAGATAAACATGCCTATCTATGATTGACGACTTGGAGAATACATCATGGTTCCTCGAGGCTTCCATCCTGCCGACGGTGACCCTGATCATCCAAAGCCCACCTTGCAGCCCATACAGTTTGGCCCATAAGCAATAGGTCATCTATCCGAGGACCCCCTAATCCAGGACTCCCTCAACCTACACCACATGAGTGGAATGAAAAAGGTAACATAGGTAAAGGTGATGCTCTTGTCCCACTAGTGGACATTGATTGCTGGCATGATGTTGATCACCTTATGGATACCTCGCATGCCATGTCTTCTTCATGCTTAGATGTGCCCCCTATTTATGATGAATATGAGATTAGCATGTTGACTTATCTAGTTGTGATGCTATACTCCATATGATAACATGTGAAAATTCTATTGGTCACATCATGTTTGACAATCCTCTTGACTTGTCATATGCTATGCGTGAAATTTCCCATATTGCATATCTACAATCTCACCATAGTGACTATGCATACACCATAAAAATTAATCCAATTTTCTCATATGGCATAGATGGCAAGCCCGTGGTTATTGACATTTGCTTTTCTTGTGATGATATTGCCATGCTTCCTTTTCATCATTTGGGCAATAATTCTAATATGACATGCCATGACCACCTAGCTTCGGATATGCATTGTTTTAGATGTTTTCCATATTCTCCATTTTATGCTTCCGCTATTGCACATGAGGAGGCCCCCATAGTTTCCTCATACATTTTAGGAGGTTTGGTTCCATCTCATCCATTGCATGATCCCCAAACTTGTGTGCACGCTATGCTACCCATGAATAAAAATGCTATTGATGTGTCATATATCTGCATGCTCAATTTGTGTCACCATCGTGTTTTACACAACAACTATTCTTTCATGATGGATGACATGTTCCAATACCATGCATCAAATTTCTTTGAACATTTCTTATCTTGTGCTAACTCTCATGTGCTCATACACATCATGATGGATGATGCGTATATTTACCACGCACACACCTTGTTTCATATGTCTCTTTGTTGTGTAGGTACACATGATTCTTCATCAACCTCGCAATCCGATGAGTTGACGAAACGAGCTCTTGAGAGCACCGATGCTTTGGGATTCACCGGAATGTGTATCCAACCATTCCTCTCGCGCAAGGACTACGTGCATCTCTTCTACATGGCTCTCACATGGCTATGGCTTATTTCCCATCGCACTTATTATGACCATGTTGCCATGTTCACTTTGCATGATATGCACATTCCTATGCCTTTTCCATGCGATGGTGACCCTCGCTTGCCTTTACCCATGATTCACCATTCTACTACGACTATGTGTATTTGCATGGTTGGGGGAGATCCTAGTTGCTATTTCCATGATTGCTTGTTGACCCATATCTATGATGATGCTTTGCTATTTCTTTGTGTTCGTGCTCGCGATGTGTCATGTGCATTATTTGTGCCCACTATTAGTCCATATGATATGATTGCCATGATTTCTTCTAGTGTGTTGCATCTTTGCACTACTAGCTTGCACGATATGATTGCTATGCTTGTTTATGTTGCATCGCCGATGTGCTCCTTTTATGCGGTTGAGGACAACCATTGCCATGCTTTGCACATGATTGACATTGCATATTGTCACATATCTCCATGTGTTGCCTCTTTCTTGCTATATGCTCTGCCATGTACCGAGTGCAACAATGCTTCTACTCTTGCTAATGACATTGCCCCCATAGTTTTCTCACATATTATTGGATCTTTTGACATCTTCGATGCGAAACATTCTTGTTTTCCTTCTTTGCACCATATGCCTAGTGCCATGAATATTGCCTTTCTTGCATCATATTATTCACGCACTTGTGATCATAAAGGTTATGTGCAAAATAGGAGAACCATTATGATGGATGATGTGTTTATCTACCATGCACATACATTATTTTCTTTGTTTTGTGTATGTGTAGGATACTTTGACTACATGTCAACTTCCACTTCACGTGAGTTGACGATTCGAGCTCTTGAGAGCGAGCCTTGCTACACCGACGAGTTTCTACATCGCACTTGCTTGCGCATCAGTATTTGACGGACGCACAAGGTCAAGTTTTTGAGGTGACATCCTTCTTGAGCATGGATATTGTGCATCTTCATACTTGTGTTGCTTGTAGCATGACACATATTGGTCATCTTGGACAACTTACTTGCACACATGTTAGGGATATTGCTTTCACTTGTGATTGCCATTGTTCCATGCCTCATGACATATATACTTTGTGTGTTGCACCCAACTTGTGGATTGTTTGCTATTATCATATGCTCGGTTGCAACAATGTCCATTCTTCATATTGCCCATGCCACATTGCTTGCTACATGCTTGATTTGATTGCCTCACACATGTTGTACACTTTCTCTTTCTATCGTCTTGAGTGCCTCACTATCTTCACTACACCCTGTGCAAATTATGCTTTGATTATCTTGCACTTATGGTTGCACCATGTGTTTAAACCCTTCATTCTCCTTGGTGTTGTGAATGATTCCCATGCCTATCATCAACCTTTCATTGATTGCTTTGTGCATTATTGCTATGACCATAAGGTAGATGCTTGTTATATTGTCACACAAATTTGCATCCCTGCCTCACCTTGGCATACTTGCTCCCATGATTACATTGCTTGCGCTCAATTTGTATGCTTACATGCCATGTCACAATCCCTTGTCACACCATATGTTATGCATGGTGACAACACTTGTGCGGTGATTCACCACTTGAATGCTTGGTTTGGCACTAACGCTAAGCACATTTTTTCCCAAGTGTTTGTTGTCCTTGCTCCTTTTGAAGGAACTACAAGATGGTGAGACATTGGAGAGTGCACCCATAGAGCTTGGTGAGGATGAGTGCTCGGTGATTGTCCACTTATAAATGGTGATGCCATCTCGTTCCCATGGTGTCGTGGATTTGTCACGGCAGATGTCCGGGTGAACGGACTTAGGTTCGGGGCAAAGACGCAACTACGTGGCGGCTTGAAGGGGTTGATCGGAATGGAGAGACACGGAGTTTACCTAGGTTCGGCCCCTCTGATAGAGGTACAAACCTACGTCCTGCTTGTCTGGTATTGATGATGAAGGAGATCTCTCGGTTACAAGGGTACTGTTTGCTACCTCTAATCCCGAGAGCCTCTAATCTGTCTAAACTTGTGGACTTGTCTCTCTCCTCCCTCTAGGGGTGCCCTACCCCTCCTTATATAAGTGGAGAGGGTAGGTTTACAAATAGAATCCTACTAGGAGTAGGATTAGGACTAGTCTCTCTAGAGTCCTATTCCGGGTCTTGTAACCTTTGGCAGGGAGTCTTTCTCTCTTTGAGCCTTCTCTTGTGAGCCGCCTGGCGCCGGCTTACATGCCGGGTCTTGGGCCTGGTCGTCCTGTGATCCGCCTGCCGGGTCATTAACAAATGTCATGTCTTTTTCCGGTCTCATGTGAGTCGCCAGGCCGGGTCATACCGCGGGGTATATCCCCGACATTAGCCCCCAGATTAGTTTGAATTTGTTCATGCTAAGCTCTTGAAATAAGAATAATAAATATGTTAAGTAGCCGGCTTGCTCCTTTGACCGGCTTACGAAATGGCTCCTCAGAAATCCGAGTCTTTTCTGCATATGAAATAGTCGTCTTTGATAATCATCTTGCTTGTCAATGTCCTTTGAAAAATATTGAGAATAGAACACCCATATGCCATTGAGTCGACTTCCAATACTCTTGGCAGGTCATTTCCGCTGGGTCATAATCATTGATGATGCCGTGTCATTATCGTTGGTGACGTCGGGTCAAATAACAAGAATCGAGCTGACTTGATAAAAATATTGGGATGAAAATGCATCTGATGTAAAACCGGACTTCCATTGTTGTGAAGCAGGGCAGCTTATATAAAATCTGGCGGGTTATGATCTTTTGATAACGCCGGGTCATAAATGTTTAGTGACGTCGGGTCTAACAACTAAACTCCATAATTAATATCTTGAAAATTCTCCTCAAAGTTTTTGATATGTCCATATTACCTGTATCCCCCAAGCTCCGAGATTATCCATGATAACTTGGTGCTTTGCAATAATATTTTGGACTGTGTAGCCCCCAAGTGCTGGGTTGTCCTGCCTACAGCAACCTGGGACTTATAACTGCCTTATACCTTTATAGAGCTTTGGCGGGTGTAGCCCCGAAGGGGGACGGCTCATCAGAACATGATGCGCCAGGTCTTCAATTTGAATCTCTTAATCTGTTGCAACAGCTGAATACTGTAGCCCCCAAGTGCCGGGTCGCATGCCTGCGGCGACTTGGGACTTTTAGAAAATTTGATCTGAGCGGTGTATCCCCCAAGTACTGGGTCAGTAAGAATTACTGGGCTGGGACTTTAGAAAAATATAGAAAGACCAGCTCATCTCCTTGTGATAATATGGTCTTGCTGATAATAGTGATTTAAAAATCGGCTTTGCGTTAGCCCCCAAGTGTTGTGGTGCGTGCTTGCAGCGACAGGGGACTTGCATAATTGGTAAAATCTGGACTTGAATAATTTAGCCCCCAAGTGCCGGGTTGTCTGCCTGCGACGACTTGGGACTATGTGAGAATAATATGACTAACCACAACTTGTTGGATGAATCTTTGACCATGGTTGTAATATAACCCAGAATGAATATCCTGGAATAATTCCTTCGTCTTTGACATGAAATCCTTGCTCGTGGTTGTGATGTAACCCGGCAAATTTATATTGGAGGAATCCATGAGTGTTGTTGATTACCGCAGAGCACAATTGAAGAAAACAGAGAACCAGTTGATTAGATGACACGACATTATATCTGATAGGGCGTCTCTTGAAAAATAATGAATCCTCCGAGCCGGCTTGAAAACCCCAATCATCTAGTACTGGTTTTGATAAACCATGAAGATCCAGCCAGGTTTGGTTATTAAAGATCCATTTGCTCTTGCGGAGTACTTAATTGGTGGCTCATCTTTAAGAGATAAAACCTGCAAAAATAATATATTCTGCATTGTTGTAAGGGCGGCTTGAAGAAGCTCAACCCGGAGATGGTATATCTTTCATAACATTGCTCCTTCTTTCATAATCTTGCTCTGATCCAGCTTGATAAGCCGATATGTCATGTGAATATGATGTAATGTATGATGCAAAGTATGATGCAATGTTTGACTTGTCAACATTTTTGGCGCGAATGCCAGTTGTTAGGGTTATATAAGCTACACCTAGAGGTGGGAAGCCCCCTTTAGACAACCATGGCTAATTGTGTTAGCCGGAGATGGCATAAAGCCGGCCAATAATGTGTTAGAAGCGATACCCGGAGGTAAGAAGCCACCCTCAGCAATATGGCACGAACGCCGGTTGTTTAGGGTTAGATAAGCTACACCCGGAGGTGGGAAACCCCCTTAGACAACCATGGCTAATCGTGTTAGCTGGAGATGGCATAAAGCCTGGCCGATAAGGCATTAGAAGCGATACCCGGAGGTAAGAAGCCGCCCTCCACCAGTTGTTAGGGTGTTAGATACCCGTCGGTAAGAACGCCCTACAACCGCGGCTAATCCTGTTAGCCGGAGATTTGGCATAAAGTCGGCCGATAGGGTGTTAGAAGCGATACCCGTCGGTAAGAAGCCCCCTTCAGCAATTTTGCGTAAACGCCGGCCGATAAGGCATTAGAAGCGATACCCGAAGGTAAGAAGCCGCCCTCCGCCCCCGGCTAATCGTGTTAGCCGGAATATTTGGCATAAAGCCGGTCGATAAGGTGTTAGAAGCGATACCCGAAGGTAAGAAGCCGCCCTCAGCCCGCGGCTAATCGTGTTAGCCGCAGATTTGGCATAAAGCCGGCCGATAAGGCATTAGAAGCGATACCCAAAGGTAAAAAGCCGCCCTCAGCCCCCGACTAATCATGTTAGCCGGAAGATTTGGCATAAAGCCGGCCGATAAGGCGTTAGAACCGATACCCGAAGGTAACAAGCCGCCCTCAGCCCGCGGCTAATCGTGTTAGCTGGAGATTTGGCATAAAGCCGGCTGATAAGGCATTAGAAGCAATACCCGAAGGTAAGAAGCCGCCCTCAGTAGTCGCAGTTAATATATCAACTGGAATGTTTATGAACTCTTCTTGTAAGTCGCCATCTCGTAAGCCGCCATCTTGTATGAAGGAACGACAGAGGCTCCAAATAAATTCAGGGACCTATGTTTGAATGGTGCATCATGGCGGTTCGTCCTCTTGGGGAACTTTTTTAATCTTCCGCCAAAAATGTAGTAGCCCCTAAGATCAGGTTAACTTTGCCATGACCCGGGGTTCTGGTTGAAAACGACCAAATGTGCCTTGCCATGTCTGTAGCCCCCGAGTCTTAAGTTGTTTCAAAGAGGCGACTTGAGAATCTCCACTAAAACTTGAGGTTTGGCTGTGGCGGGTTATAGATGATCCCGTATGAATTGTTTGAATAATCTGGTTTATGGTTCGTCCCGGCTGGTTGTTGAAGTGAACCAAACTGTAATGGTGGCGACTTGCGCACTTGTCCGTTGGGCGGCTCGTATCGACGAGCACTGCACCGATATGTTGATGTAGATCAAACTGTGGGTGGCGGCTTGCACGCGTCAATTGGGCGGCTCGTATTGGTATATGCGGCCACTGGCGTGTTGACGTAGACATCGAAGTCAGCTGCGACATGATCGTGAGAGACGGCCATGACACTGTAAGCAGGGGCAGTCATGAGAGATGGCCACGACGTTGCGAGCCGGGCGGTCGGTGAGTTGCGGCGTTGTTGTTGAAGACCATATCGCGAATGCGGCGGCTTACCGCGTCCATTGGGTGGCTCATAGTTCTGGGTTAGCACGAGTGGTACCGACATGTTGATGTAGACGTAGAAACCAGCCATGGTATTGTAAGTTGGTGATGTTGTGGAAGACGCCACGGCGTTGTAAGCTGGCGCGGATGACGAGAGACGGCCACGGCGTTGTAAGCCGGAGTGGTGGCGAGAGACGGCCATGGCGTTGTAAGCCGGAACGGTGGTGAGAGACGGCCATGACGTTGTAAGCCGGTTCGTCCACAAGAGACGGCCATGGCGTTGTCAGCCAGCACGGACGTGCGAGTCGCCGATGGTGTTGTAAGCGCGGACGGGAGAATCAGCCATGGACATTGTAAGCCGGCGCAAATGGGTGACTCGGCCGTGGGTATTGTAAGCTAGCGCGGCTAGATGACTCACCCGCGGACGTTGCGAGCCGGCGCGGCCGCGAGAGACGGCTGTGGTGCTGTAAGCCAGTACGGACGCGGTGGCAAACGACACTGATGCACCTCCATCTCCGCGATATGATGCCACTTTGGTAATGAATAATTTGTCCTATGTAAAAAATATTACAAAGACGACGTAATTGTTGTTCGAAGGAATCAAAATGTATAGATAAAATAAATTGGGTGGATAGCACCTGTGACCCGGCGACGCGGGTGGTAGTGTGAACCATGGTGGAGGTGGCTCGTGCGTGAGGAAATCGGTGGCTCACGTCAGCAGAACCGGCGACGGCTCAACAGGGCCGGCCCGCGGTGGAACCGGAACGAGGTGGAGGCGGCTCACGACAGCAGAATGAGGTGGAGGCGGCTCACATCAGGAGGGGCGGCGTCTCGTCTCTATCCAAAAAAATTTGTGCTTCTCGATCCTTGGGAGAGATCCCTTCAAGAACACAAACCACCATGTGGGGCCCCATGATGGGCGCCAACTGTCGTGGATTTGTCACGGCAGATGTCCGGGTGAACGGACTTAGGTTCGGGGCGAAGACGCAACTACGTGGCGCCTTGAAGGGGTTGATCGGAATCGAGAGACATGGAGTTTACCCAGGTTTGGCCCCTCCGATGGAGGAAAAAGCCTACGTCCTGCTTGTCTGGTATTGATGATGAAGGAGATCTCTCGGTTACAAGGGTACTGTTTGCTACCTCTAATCCCGAGAGCCTCTAATCTGTCTAAACTTGTGGACTTATATAAGTGGAGAGGGTAGGTTTACAAATAGAATCCTACTAGGAGTAGGATTAGGACTAGTCTCTCCAGAATCCTATTCCGGGTCTTGTAACCTTCGGCAGGGAGTCTTTCTCTCTTTGAGCCTTCTCTTGTGAGCCGCCTGGCGCTGACTTACACGCCGGGTCTTGGGCCTGGTCGTCCCGTGGTCCGCCTGCCGGGTCATTAATAAATGTCATGTCTTTTCTGGGTCTCCTGTGAGTTGCCAGGCCAGGTCATACCGCGGGGTATATCCCCGACACATGGTGATTTGTATCTTGATCCGAGGACGGATCTTCCCCAAGGGGGAAGGGATGATGTGGAGCATCCTATGGACATCACCATGGCAAGAGTCCCTTTGCCAAGTGACACGTGCCACATCTACTCCACATACATAAAGGTGAATCATCTCCTTTGCACGTGTTCACTTGACCCCTTCGAGGATGGTATACTACTTGACATTCGTCTCGTGTGCAGGCATAGGTATTGACGGAGCTTCACGGATGACGAGGAGGAGTGTCAGCACCTACGTACGACTACACCATCCATGAGGGAAGCTTGGAACAGAAGGAAGAAGAAGCGAGGACAAGTCTCTGGAAGTCCCAGACCTTCTGTACTTCTCGGAACTTCCGGCCTCGGCACACCCGAGGCGTGCCAACTCTCGAGAAACCTCGGAACCTGCCCGGACCTTCCCCATAACTTCCTTCCCAGCCCGGAACTTCCGGCCTGCGTGCGTGCATCCACTCGGGCCCAAGGCCCATGTACCCCTTTCTCACCCCCACCTCTCCCTAGACTATATATACTCATCTCCCACCTCCATTCTAGGGTTAGCTATGGTTTTGCTCTTAGTAAGTTGAGCCTAGTTCCTTCCACTACCTCTCCCATGGAGTAGATGACTTTATAGGATAATATTCCCTAGTGGATGTCAATGCCCCTTTCGAAGGAAGATCCTCTGGGATACCAAGGCCCCATCTCCCCATGGGATTTGGGATGAACTCTACCATGTATCCTTCTTTCCCTTTGTTGTTCATGTACCTTGTCGATCTTGTGTGTGATGAGTGTCGTGGGAATGATGTCGACATTAGAGAGGGGTAGGATAACAGAGCATGATCTATAGAGATGCAAATGGATGAGATGGTGGTTTTAGCGAGTTCGGGCCTCTCGAAGTGGAGATAACAACCCTACGTCTCCTGCTCCGGAGAGGCTTTGCTTATTGGTCCTAAACACGGAGTTACATGGTGTATTTGAGAGAGAGGGAAGGGAGAAGAAGGAGCCCCCTAGTCTAGTGGTGGGTGGTGGCTTATATAGAGTGCGCCACCCCATCACCTCCTATGTTACAAAGTGGGGCATTGATGCCGTAACGCCGGATGGTGCTTTGACTGCCTTGTCGACTATCGGTCTTTGCATATCCAAGTTAGCCATACGACCGAGTGATTGATTGTCTTCCGAGTGGACGGTATGATGATATGTCCAAGTGGGTAGTACGTTTGTATGAGATTTATCTGGACCCACATGATGTGTGGACCCCATGCTTTATGATACTTTGACCCTTCATGGGCCTACCTATTTTGTGTATCCCCGACAGTAGCCTCTGAGACTTTGATTGATTGCTGGCAGTTGGTTGGAGTCTACAGAGTTTATTAAACTTGAATGTTGTTGTCGGACCTGACCGAGCAGATTTTTCTTTTATTTCTCTTCCAGTGGGGGTACTCTAAGTGCACCCACAGGGTGTAGTCCTCGAGCCTTTGTCGGACTAGATGAGTCGGGCAGAGGATTTATGTCTTCGAGTGCGGAACCGAACTAAATAGGTGAACTCTGATGCGCTTGGCATAGTAAATTGTTGGAATGTGGAGATGAATCGATCGGATTGATCCATGTGCGCTGGGCAGTAAATAGATATAAACTGGAACTAGGCCAGTCGGGCAAATCTTCGTGTGGTTGGCATGCTGATTGTTTATTGAGTCCACCTTATATAATTTCTGGATAATGGCTAAGTCCCCGAGTGTGGATGTTGTCCTCACTCGGAGTAGTTTCTAACTTAGGCGAATTAGTTTTGCAGCTAAGCCCCCGAGTGTGGATCATGTCCTCACTCGGAGTAGTTATTCACTTAGGCGATACGGAGTCGCAGCTAAGCCCCCGAGTGTAGAGAATGTCCGCACTCGGAGTAGTTTTTGACTTAGGCGATATGAAGTTGCAGCTAAGCCCCCGAGTGTGGAGGGTGTCCGCACTCGGAGTAGTTTTTGACATAGGCGATACGGAATCACAGCTAAGCCCTCGAGAGTGGAGGATGTCCGCACTCGGAGTAGTTTTTGACTTAGGCGATACAGAATCGCAGCTAAGCCCTCGAGTGTGGAGGATGTCCGCCCTCGGAGTAGTTTTTTTGATTTAGGCGATACAGAATCATAGCTAAGCCCCCCGAGTGTGGAGGATGTCCGCACTTAGAGAAGTTTTTGACTTAGGCGATACAGAATCGCAGCTAAGCCCTCAAGTGTGGAGGATGTCTGCACTCGGAGTAGTTTTTGACATAGGCGATACGGAGTCGCAGCTAAGCCCCCCGAGTGTGAAGGATGTCCGCACTCGGAGTAGTTTTTGACTTAGGCGATACGGAATCGCAGCTAAGCCCTCAAGTGTGGAGGATGTCCTCACTCGAAGTAGTTTTTGACTTAGGCGATACAGAATCACAGCTAAGCCCCCGAGTGTGGAGGATGTCCGCACTCGGAGTAGTTTTTTGACTTAGGCAATAAGGAATCGTAGCTAAGCCCCCCGAGTGTGGAGGATGTCCACACTCGGAGAAGTTTTTGACTTGGGCGATACAGAATCGCAGCTAAGCCCCCGAGTGTGGAGGATGTCCGCACTCGGAGTAGTTTTTGACTTAGGCAATACAGAATCACAGCTAAGCCCCCGAGTATGGAGGATCTCCGCACTCGGAGTAGTTTTGACTTAGGCGATACATAATCGCAGCTAAGCCCCAGAGTGTGGAGGATGTCCGCACTCGGAGTTGTTTTTTGACTTAGGCAATACAGAATCGCAGCTAAGCCCCCGAGTGTGGAGGATGTCCACACTCTGAGAAGTTTTTGACTTAGGCGATACGAAATCGCAGCTAAGCCCCCGAGTATGGAGGATGTCCGCACTCGGAGTAGTTTTTGACCTAGGCGATACGGAGTCGCAGCTAAGCCCCCGAGTGTGGAGTATGTCTGCACTCAGAGTAGTTTTTGACTTAGGCAAAGTTAGGTTCGCTAAGCCGAGCGATGGCGTGTGGGGCAACTGAGTGATGAAGACGTGCCAGACGGAGTGGCGATGCGCGGGGCATCCAAGTGATGTAGACGTGCCACACAGAGTTGCGATGCGCGGGGCATCCAAGTGATGTAGACGTGCCACACGGAGTGGCGATGCCCGGGACGGCGAGACCAGCATGTTGTCGAGGAGGTGTCGGAACAAGTGGAAACACACGAACGATCGTTGCGGCGACCGAGCCTGAGTATTGACGAACATGGCACACAAATGCGTCGAGTGATCTCGTAACCTATGTATGAAAAATAGCACAAGCCAACATAAAAAAATTCAAAGTAATTTGATCTTTTGCTAAAATAATTTCTGTAAATAACACCCATAGACACCCGCTGGGTGTGCTATGTGCTTGTTGGTTCGGGACCAGCAAGGGTCTAACAGAGTGCAGGCTCCGACTGTACTTCTGCAAGTGAAGGACCCGACTGAACTCGTTTGAGTATTGGAGCCAAACGAAGCGGAAGAGAAGTGTTCCCACATAAAAATAAACAACCGAGTGCAGAGGTATACTCGGTGGCGTGTCCTCCGAGTGAACGTCATGTGCGACTTCCTCGACACTCGGTGATGCGGAAAAAACTATTTAATTGAATGCAGCGTATGAAAAATGACTTAGCTGTCCGATGGCGCAGGAGCGGCTGAGTGACAAAGCAACGTCTGGCTGAGTGACGGCGCGTGAAGCGACCGAGTGACGAAGGAGCGTCCAGTTGAGTAACGGTGTGCGGAGCGGACGAGTGACGAAGGTGTGTCCAGTTGAGTGACGGTGTGTGGGGCGGACGAGTGATGAAGGTGCGTCCAGTTCAGTGACGGTGCGCGGAGCGATCGAGTGATGCAGGCCTGTCTCACCGACTAGCGATGCACGGGGCGGTCGGGTGATGAAGTTGTGTCGCACGGAGTGGCGATGCACGGGGCATCCGAGTGAAGTAGATGTGTCTGGCTGAGTGGCGACGCACGAGGCGGCCAAGTGATGTAAACTCATCCAGCATAGTGGCGATGCGTGGGGCATCCAAGTGAGGTAGATACGTCTCACTGAGTGGCAACGCAAGGGGCGGTGAAGTAACGGCACGTGGGGCAGCTGAGTCGAGAATGTCGTCGAGAATGGCGCACAGAGGCGTCCAGGTAGCCTGTGTATGAAAAGTAACATAAGCTAACATAAAAAATTCTCGAAGTAATTTAATGTTTGTTGAAACTATTTGTGTAAATTGCACCCCTAGACACCCGCTGGGTGTGCCAGGTTCTTGCTGGTCCGGAACCAGCAAGTGTCTAAGAGAGTGAAGGATCCGACTGAACTTGTGAAAGTGAAGGATCCGACTGAACTCGTTTTGAGTATTGGACCCAAATGAAGTGGAAGTGTAATGTTCCGACATGAAAATAAACAACGGAGCGTAGAGGTACACTCGGTGGCGTGACCTCCAAGTGGACGTCATGCGCGACTTACACACCACTCGATAATGCGGAAATAACTATTTAATTGAGTGCAGTATGTGAAGAATGACTTAGGTGTTTGATGACGCGCGGGGCTGTCGTGAAAAGTAGACACGTCTGGCTGAGTGGCAATGCAAGGGGCGGCCAAGTAACGAAGACATGTCTTGCCGAGTGACAATGCGCGAAGATGCCAAGGGATGACGACACGTCCAGCAGAGTGACGACGTGCGGGGCGGGCGAGTGGCGATGGAGCGTCCGGCAACGTGACAGTGCGCGGGGCGGCCGAGTGACGATGGAGTGTCCAACAGAGTGATGGCGCATGGAGCGGTCATGTGACGAAGGCTTGTCTCGCCGAGTGGCGACGCGCAGAGCTGTCGAGTGATGATGACGCGTCAAGTAGAGTGACATCGCGTGGGGAAGTCGAGTGATGAAGGCGTGTCTCGCCGAGTGGCGATGCATGGAGCTACCGAGTGATGACAACGCGTCCAGTAGAGTGACATCGCGTGGGGCGGTCGAGTGACGAAGGCGTGTCTTGCCGAGTGGCGATGCGTGGAGCTCCCGAGTGATGATGACCCGTCTAGTAGAGTGACGTCGTGCGGGGCGGCCGAGTGACGATGGAGCATCGAACAACATGATGGCGCGTGGGGCAGCCGAGTGACGACAAAGCATCCAACAGAGTGATGACACGCGGGGCGGCCAAGTGACGACGGAGTGTCCAGCAGCATGACCGCGCGTGGGGCGACCGAGTGATGATGAAGCATCCAACAGAGTGACGGCACGCGGGGCAGCTAAGTGACGATGGAGCGTCCAACAGCATGACTGCGCGTGGGGCGGCTGAGTGATGACGACGCGTCCAGTAGAGTGACGACGTGCGGGGCGGTCGAGTGACGAAGGCGTGTCTCGCCGAGTGGCGATGCGCAGAGCTGCCGAGTAATGACGACGCATCCAGTAGAATGACGTCGTGCGGGGCAATCGAGTGACGATGGAGCGTCCAGCAGCATGACTTCGCGCAGGGCGGGCGAGTGACGACGAAGTGTCCAATAGAGTGACGACGCGCGGGGTGGCCGAGTGACGTAGGCATGTCTTGCCGAGTGACGATGAGTGGAGCTGCCGAGTGATGACCAAGCGTCTAGTAGAGTGATGTCGCGTGGGGCGGCCGAGTGGTGATGGATCATCCAGCAACGTGACGGCGCGCGTGACATCCGAGTAATCTGCATGTTGATCATCTGAACACAAATTTTATCTGCATGTCATCATGTTTGTAGATTGAACGGAATGTTCGTCCGAGTAAACTGTTGTCTGGAGACGACGACAGACGAGTGGCCCTGCAAGTTCCTTGCAAGTTAGTAGCAAGGATAGCTACGAATATTTTTTGATAAACTAAAGAGTCCCTACACGGATGCGGCCTGCAAGGATTAAGGACCACTGATGGCCTGGTTATGCATGCATGCGTGCACACATAACTCACGCGGAAAATGCTCACCTGATAAGGCACTTAATGACATGGTTAAATGGATGAAACGGCCAACCCTCTTTATAAAGGATTATGAGGGCCTCATTATGCACTTGGGATAGCGGCTACGTACCATCTGATGTGGATGACGCAGGTGAAGGAGACCCAGGCAGCCGGGTAGCGTGTACTGCCAGCGATGCAAGCGAGGGCCCGTGAGCATGTCGCGAGGCGGCACCGAGCGAGCACCCCGCTGGGTAGCACTGGCGAGCAAGTGGTTGAGCGGGCGAGCGGGGCGATGAGCCAGCGAGCGCGTTCAGGGTAGATGAGCAGCATCAGTGTCCATGTGTGATCGTGCACCAGGGTGTGGCCGGCCTCGTCTTCGATGCCACGTCAAGGGGTCCGAGTTATCGGGGAAGTCATCGTCTTCCAGCCACTCGACCCTAGGATCCCCGGAGCCACCCTGCCAGTCAATGCAAGATGTACTTTTTCTGCATCCAAATGCCCCAATGCATTGACGGAGGATTTGCTCATCTCCAAAATCTGAACGCATGACTTGCATGCAAGAGGTACTCCCTCCGTTCCTAAATATAAGTCTTTTAAGAGTTTTCACTAGGAAACTACATACGGATGTATATAGACATACTTTAAAGTATAGATTCACTCATTTTGCTTCGTATGTAGTCTCCTTGTGGAATCTCTTAAAAGACTTAGGAATGGAGGGAGTATTAATTAGGGTAATTAAGCAAGAGCTAACTGTGATGGAAGTTTCCTTCTTCCGTGGGTTATTTTGGGCATGCAATTTATTGCAATGCTGCATGCTTGTGCAGGCGATGCCGGAAGGACGCACTCTCATGTAAGGACCTTCATCGAGCCAGCAGCGCCGGAGAGCACCACGCGGGAGGTGCGCCTCCACCATGGAGCTCACTGCCGAACACACGACCAGACCGAAGAGCCCTATAGCACGGATGCCGCCGTCGAGCAGGCGATCGGCCGAGGAGCCCCCATGGTGTGGAGTTTGCAGTTAGGCACACGAGATGTCAGAGAAGCCATGTACTGCCGGTCAGGCCAGTGCTTCCGTAGCATGGAAGCCATCGTCGGGCAAGTGACCCAGTAGAGGAGCCATGCGTTGCCGGCCAGACCAGTGCCTCCGCGGCATCAAATAGAGATGTATCTTTTCTCCTTCATTTTTTGTGAAGTTTCACTACTCGTTTCGGAGATGAACGATGAACTGCATTCACAGTAGATTAAGCATATATCAGTGAAAAACCATATGCATCATGGATCGATAGACGCCATGCCCCACGTGGGCGCCAAATGTCGTGGGAATGATTCCGACATTAGAGAGGGGTAGGATAACAAAGCATGATCTATCGAGATGCAAATGAGTGAGACGGTGGTTTTAGCGAGTTCGGGCCTCTCACAGTGGAGATAACAACCCTACGTCTTCTTCTCCGGAGAGGCTTTGCTTATTTGTCCTGAACATGGAGTTACATGGTGTATTTGAGAGAGAGAGGGAAGGGAGAAGAAGGACCACCCTAGTCTAGTGGTGGGGGTGGCTTATATAGAGTGTGCCACCCCTTCACCTTCTATGTTACAAAGTGGGGCATTGATGTCATAATGCCGGATGGGGCTTTGACTGCCTTGTCGACTGTCAGTCTTCGCATATCCGAGTGAGCCATACAACCGAGTGATTGATTGTCTTCCTAGTGGACGGTACGATGATATGTCCGAGTGAGTAGTACGTTTGTATGAGATTTATCTAGACCCACTTGATGTGTGGACCCCATGCTTTACAATACTTTGACCCTTCATGGGCCTACCTATTTTGTGTATCCCCGACAGTGGGTCTAGTGGATGTGTGATTGGGCTTGTTCTTGTGTGTTTCCTCTTGTGATTTCCCCCCTCGTGTTCTTCGTGTTCTTGAGGTTTCTCCCTCCAATTCGTGAAAGATTGACACACACGGGCTTTCCCCGTATAAGAGGGGCTCCCCAGGAGGAAGTAGTTACGAGAACCTAGAGTTAGAGTTAGTAAATCTTTAACCCGAATAGAAGAGAGATCAGAACCCAGAGTATAGAAGAGGAATAAAATATCCTAATACCACCCGATTGAGATGTAGGCCTGTAAGGCACACAATAATGTTAGTAAAAAGTTCAAGTACTAGACTCAACTTTGGCTAAGGAGTTGGAAAGAGGGCTACCTATAGGCAGTCGGCTCTAATACCAACTTGTGACACCCCTCATTTTCATCGTATGCTAATCATACATGCAAATGCATATGTCCACGATTAGGGACTCATGAGAAGATATCACAAGACAACTCTAGACACAAATTAAAGTCATACAAGCTTCATATTACAAGCCAGGGGCCTCGAGGGCTCGAATACATAAGCTCGAATACAAACGAGTCAGCAGAAGAAAATAATATCTGAGTACATACATAAGTTAAACAAGTTTTGTCTTAAGAAGGCTAGCAAACACATAACATCGGATCGAAAGAGGCAAGGCCTCCTGCTTGGGAGCCTCCTATCCTACTATTGGTCGGGGGAAGCCATGTAGTAGTAGGCACCATCGGTGTCGTGAGAACGAGACTGACAGTAGAAGTTAGGGGTATGAAAGGAGAGGGCAGAGTCCTAGCTACAACGAGGATGTACATACGGATGTATGAGTTCAGACCCTTCTCATGGAGGTAATAGCCCTATGTCTGAGTTCTCGAGAGCTTTTGTCGTGTGGAGAGTGTAAGTACAAAGTTTGCGAACCCTTGTGCCAGAGGGGAGTGGCGGATTATATAGAGTTCGCTGCCCCTCATAAGTGCGATGCATCCAAGGGTTCGATCGTGGGTATAAAGACGAGCGTTATTGGTAACGTACATCATAATTGCTATTAATGACTGGCCTAACGCCTGCCCGTTGGCCTCCTTTGGGTGGCTTCTGCTCTTTTGGCATCGACTGGATGTGAGGTCTTCCGAGTGACAGGTTACTGTCAAGTGGAGGGAGAAGCTTCCAAGTGGATGAATGTCGAGTGACCTGAGCATCATGGTGAATCCAGTCGGAATCTCTCTTGTAGTCTTTAAGTCCTCAAATATAGTGTCCTCAGGTAGGGTAACTAGGCCAGGCCTTGGACCCTATCCAAGGTACATATCCTCGTCATTTGCCCCTGAATGGATCATGGTTCGAGTGGTAAACGGGGATCGATGCCAATTATGAAAAATGCACCAAACTTCCGAATGGATTTCGGGGCTTTGACAAAACTTGTGTCGACTGAACTCTTTGTCATTCGTGCGAATCCATTCTGTCTTGAAAGTGTCCGAGTGAATTCTCAGTGTCAATTCTATTCTGAGTGACCCGTAGGAATCTTTGGACATGATGGGTCGCTCTGCCAGGCCCGGATTTTGTAGGATTTGAAAATTTGGGAAGCGCGCATGTCTGCGATGATGACGCCACGACTGGGGGGAGTGTGGGCATGATGCCTCAATTCTCGCGCCGCCCATTTCGCCACATACTGGGCAGCCTCTGCGGTCAAGATATGCGGGGATCTAGCAGGCCCACGAGTCAGCGAGACACTCGATGAGGTATAAATTATGTTGCGCTACGGTCTGAACAGTACTTTTCCCTCAAATGTCCTCTCTTCCTCCACCTCCTCTGTTTCCAGCACATAGCTCTGCTCTGCCTTGACGAACACCGTTGCCGCGATGATGAAGGGGGCGACCGAGAATCTGGAACATGCCAAGAAGGGGGCTGCAAAGGGCAAGGCCAACAAGCGATTGACCGCACGGTTCACCGTGCCGCCGGGGTGGATCTAGGGGCTTTTCTCTCGTCAACGGTCACCACCAGGGACGTCGAGAATCTTGTCGTCGATGGGCTTGTGGTGGATGGTACCTGGAGGCTGTCGGAGGGGGAGCCCGAGCCCGAGCCGTGCGAGGGGGAGCGGGTCCTTCTCCTCACCCATGTCAAAAGAGGTTTCTCCATGCCTCCCCATCCATTTTTTCGAGGGTTTTTGAAGTTGTCCAGAGCTCAGCTCCATCACTTTCCTCCGAACGCCATTTCATATCTTTCTACTTTCATCACTCTGTGCGAGTGCTTCTTGGGTTGCTCCCCCCACTGGGGTTTGTTCAAACACATTATCACTATCAGATCTCAGTCGGTCAAAAAGGCCAACCCTGAGGATGGTAAAACTCATGTAGTCCAGCCGTGTGAGGGCTTAGGAATCCATAAGAGAGCCCGAAGTTCTTTCCCTTCCATGACTTTTCCCGAATCGGTTAGAGGTTGGTAGTCGACATGGTTTTTTTGCAAGGATATAGCTTCTCCTAATATGTCGACTGGTCTTTCCACTTTCACATTAGACCGTCCTGCCATTCCCAAGTCCCTGAAAGTGTCGGAGGGAGAGAAAGTCCAAGTGGGAATCCTGGTGGATGCCGTAGTGAACCTTATCCATGGCGGAGTGACTGGTATGGATCTCCTAGAGACATTCCTCAGTCGACGGATCCGGCCGCTCCAGGCAAGAGACCACACTATGTGGCATTATGCAGGCCCTGAAGACTCGACTCAAACGCACCCGAAAGAGGTTTCATAGAAAACTGGCGAGCAATGACTTTGAAGCATCACCGGGGTTTGTGACAACCCCCGGGGGGCAAGAGGATCTACTCTTACTCTGCTGAGAAACCGCCGAAGAATCTGGTAAACTTTGCGTTGTCGATTGTCAAATTACTTTGTCAAGTGATTGATTGATATGTTGACTAACTTCATTGGTTGAATCTTGCAAGAGTGGACACACATGCTCTCGCCCGTGCCCAGCGGGAACCAGCCTGAAGATGGTGGGGAGAGTGAAGGTGGCAGCATGGACGTCGACAACACTAAAGACAACGAAGATGATTATGAAGCCATTGGCGAGAATGAGGAAGAAGTTGCGTCTCCTCCATGCACTGAACATCGCTCCAAGTTACTTTAGGATCCTGCACCTGCGATGGGTAAGACCTTGGTTTCGAGTGGGACCCAAAGCGGGACCGAACGTCGACTGTCGAGTCGAGTGAATGAGCCGCAAAGCAGCCTAAGCCCAACGGGTCGAAGCCTTGCAAAGCTCTGCCCTGCATGAAGACGGTTGTGCCCGTCGTCTCAATGTAAGTATTTGCTTTCGTCTTTCACTGTCGACTGTGACTTCAAGTTTGTGCTGATTGAGTGGAATTTGGCCTACCAGTGCTGCTACCTCAGTGACGTCGCCTTCACGGGACGGAGAGGAGCAAATGGATGTGGATACTGCTGATGCGGCCACTTCCCAAAGAGGTAACGTTTCTTGAATATGACTCGTCGATTGCAAGAGTTAATGTTGCCGACTGATATTTGCAGAGATCATTCAACTGGAAGATGACGAAGAACATCCTCGGGGTACGGGGGTAACGGTGAGATCGTAGGCACCCCACACGCCCGCGCCCGAAGAACATCGTCAGCATAAACGCCTCAGCGGTCGACTGCTAGATCATCCTAGGGGATAGGCGACTCATCATGAGGCAGAACCGAAATCACGGTTCCTCTGTCAAGTGCTCCACCAGCTACTTCAACCATCGTGGCATCAACTCCAATCGGATAGCCTTAGACTACCCCGACTACTCTAGCTGCAGCATCACTCCAGCCGGTGACTGCCTTTCCTTTGCACCATGTCCGGAAAGACCAAACTGGGGCCACGAAGGAAGCCATGATCCAGGCGAAGCAAATAATGATGTGCACCAAGGAGGCGTACGAGGTCAGCAAGCTGGCTTATGATGCCAGTGCGGCGTGTCGTACCAACATGCGAGTAAGTGCGATTGTACGTGCATTTCGGATTGAATTCCTGTCTTCTTTGACTGTACACCCACCAGGTGTCTTCATATTCGCAAGTTCTCTACTCAAATAGATCAGATCTTAGTCGAGTAAATTTCGGCCCAGTGGGGGCACGCTTAGTGCACCCACTAGGTGTCCCCGAGACCGCTGTCAAATGACAAAGACATCGGCAGGGGTCTTAGAAATAGACGATTTTCATATGCTTGCGCATGGTGTTTTTTTGTTCTGCCACTCGACAGACGAGTGTTGGCAGGTCCAGTGGGGGCACGCTGAGTGCACCCACTAGGTGTAGTCCCCGAGACCTCTGTCGAGTGCTTGCACTCGTGGGGGTCTGATAGAGACCATCTTGTACTTGGACAGGGTAGACTTTGTCGAGTGCTTGCACTGGTGGGGGTCTGATAGAGACCATCTTGTACTTGGACAGGGCAGACTTTGTCGAGTGCTTTTAGCCATACCACTCCAAAGCTACCTTGTAGGTTTCATGGACATCATTTCATCAACCATGATATGATGCTACTTCAGAGGTGCGGGGTGGGGTGGTGGGCCCTTCGAGGGCCACTTGACGTATCGAGTGTTAGCAGGTCCAGTGGGGGCATGCTGAGTGCACCCACTGGGTGTAGTCCCCGAGACCTTTGTCGAGTGTTTGCACTGGCGGGGGTCTGATAGAGACCATCTTGCGCTTGGGCAGGGAGCCTCCATCCAATCGACTGTTCTTAACATTCTCCGCTCGGTAGTGGAGGAATTTCCATGTCGACTGACCTTGTTTTTTGTTGATTTCAGAGTGCTTGTGAACTTGGAACTCAATACAAGGACCTGGAGGAGGAAAGGAACCAGCTGTGACTGGATCTGGAGGTCTCAAAGAACAGCTTGGAGCATTCGCAAACTGAATTGAAGACTTTGGGAGGTAACCTTCGTCGACCCAATGCATTCTCATTCTCGCTTTCCATCCTTTGAACCGCGTGCTCTCACTCGAACAGACGTACGTGATGAAAATCATCAACTCCAAGCGCGACTCAACAATGATATTTCTTTAGATACAATGAAGAAGGCATTGAGGGACAAACACAGGGCGCTTGCTGATGCCCAAAAGACGGCGAGGGAGAAAACTGAAGCCACCGAGAAGAAGAGGGTTGCTGCCAAGAAGATAGAGGAGGAGAACTCCAAGCTGAAACTGTAATGGGGTGAACTCATCAAGAAGACCGAGCAGCTGACCAAGAGGGGAAATGGCTTGGAGAAGCACTTGGGGGAGTTCGCGAGGAAGATGTACATCATGCTTGACGGTAATTGTCCTTGTCGAATGAATTTCTCCAATTCTCACTAGTTAGAAATGTGATTATTTTCCCATTCCTTCTTCCATATAGAATTCTGCCAAGATTTCGAAAAAGAAACCGAAGAAATTGAGCCCAATTTGGATCCCACCAAGTCACCTGTTGGCAACGCCGTGGCCATGAACATGTTCCGACTAAACATTCGACTCCAGGGCGTCCAAGCAGACATCCTTCGACTGAAAGCCGCGCTAGAGAGGATCGAAAAAGAGCTGTGGCCCGAGGATAACCTTGAAAATGATCTTGCATCCATGATGCCCCATCTTAATGATATGCCCAGTCGAGTGCAAGCTTGGAAGAAGTCAGTTGCCCGATGTGGAGCCGATGTGGCGCTCTCCCTTGTCAGAGTCCATTGCAAGGAGGCAAGGGAGGACAAGTTGAAATATCTCTGAGTGATGAACACAAAGAAGCTTCAGTTTGAAGATTTCATGGAGACCTTCATTGACGCAGCCACTAGGATCGCAGATGGGATCGACTTGGACACCTTCGTCGAGCCAGCAAGTCCGTCTGGCGCTTGAAAATCTTGATTCGAAAAGAAAACTTTATTTGCCTCGGAATGCTGAGTGAAAAATGTATCAGTCGCAAAACTTGATTTAGGCCTTAAGCCTGAGCACCTTTGCTTGCGCACGAACCATTTGGATTTATCCGTATTTGGTTTTCAATTGTTTGCTTTACTAAATTTCTTTTTTTAACTCAGGCGAAAGCTGGTCTGCAACTAAGCCTCCGAGTGTGAGGATTGCTCTACACTTCGAAAAATTGGTTCGTAGCTAAGTTTTTGAGTGTATAGATAGTAATCCACTCAAAATTCACTTTGTACTTAGGCGAAAGCTGTTCACAGCTAAGCCTTCGAGTGTGAGGAGTACTCAACACTCGGAGAAGTTTTGAACTTCGACGAAGACTGGTTCGCAGCTAAGTTTCCGAGTGAATAGATAGTAATCCACCCGGAATTTATTTTTAACTTAGGCGAAAGCTGGTTCGCGGCTAAGCCCCAAAGTGTGAGGTATTCTCAACACTCGGAGAAGTTTTGGACTTAGATGAAGACTAGTTCGCAGCTAAGTTACCGAGAGAATGGACTCCTATCGACTCGGCCGGGTTTTTAACTTAGGCGAAAGCATGTTCGTAGCTAAGCCTCCGAGTGTGAGGATTGCTCGACACTCGGAGTAGTTATTAACTTACTCGAAGACTGGTTCACAGCTAAGTCACCGAGTGAATGGACTGCTATCCACTTGTCAGGATTTTTAACTTCGGTGAAAGCATGTTCACAGCTAAGCCCCCGAGTGTGAGGATTGCTCGACACTTGGAGTAGTTCTAAACTTAGACGAAGACTGGTTCGTAGCTAAGTCACCGAGTGAATGGATTGCTATGCACTCGACATGATTTTTAACTTAGGCGAAAGCATGTTCGCAGCTAAGCCCCCAAGTGTGAGGATTGCTCGACACTCGGAGTAGTTCCCCAGTGTGAAATTGCACGAATGGAATCGACGAAAGACTGCGGAAGTCAAACTTGCATAAATGATATTGTCTGAATTTTTTTTATAACATCAATATCACTCTGTTTTTAGGTATAGAAACGCCAGAGCAGATCTGCATTATTGGCTCCTGGCTCGTCAATCTACTTCTTGAGGTTGTACAGGTGATAGGCTCCCTTGTTCAACACCTTGGTGACGAGAAAAGGACCTTCCCACACCGGTGCGAGCTTGTGAGGTCACTGTTGATCCACTTGGAGCACCAAGTCACCCTCATGAAACGACCGATTCTTGACGTTTTTCGCATCGAAGCGTCGCAGATCTTGCTGTTATGTCGCGGTCCGAATGAAATCCAGCACTCGCTCTTCCTCGAGGAGATCTACGATATCTTGCCTTGTTTGTTTAGCTTCAGCTTCAGAGTAAAGATCCACTCGAGAAGAATTGTGAAACAAATCACTCGGTAGGACAGCTTTGGATACATAGACCAGGAAAAAAGGAGTTCGTCCAGTCGACCGATTAGGAGTTGTTCTCAAGCCCCATAAAATAGGTGGCAACTCTTACACCCTAGCTTCGACAACATGTTCTAGGTCCCGCATGAGGCGATGCTCCAAACCTTGTAAGATGAGGCCATTAGCTACTCAACTTGACAATTGGTTTGAGGATGTGCAATGGAGGCATAATCCACTCAAGTGCCTTGAGAAAAGTAGAAGTGTTTGAATTCTTCAGAGTCAAAGTTTGTGCCATTATCCATGATGATGTTGTGGGGAACTCCTTACAGGTAGATTATTTCTCTGATGAACTTGACTGCAGTACGAGAGTTCAGTTTCCTTATTGGCTTGGCATCAATCCACTTTATAAACTTGTCGACTTCAACAAACAAATGAGTGAAACCACTCTGTCCAATCCAAAAGGGACCCACCATTTCCAGACCCCAGACAGGAAACGGCCAAGCAACGGGAATAGTCTTCAGAGCAGACGCAAGTTTGTGAGATAAGTTTGCATAGAACTGGCACCCTTCACAGTGATCGACAATGTCCTTGGCCATCTAATTGGCACGTGGCTAGAAGAAACTAGATCGATATGCTTTAGCGACAATTGTCCGAGAGGAGGCATGATGGCCACAATTTCCCGAGTGGATTTCATCTAGGATCATTCGACCTTTTTCAAGGGAAATAAATCGCTGCGTCACACCGGTCACGCTTTCTATGAACAATTGAGCCCCGATCCATGCATGATCTGTCGTGCTTCAGTCTCATCTTCAGGAAGTTCCTGCCACAGGATATATGCATATAGGGCACTGTCCAGTCGGGTATGATGACCAGAATCTCCATGACCAAATCAATAACTATGGGAACATTAACTTCAGTCGGATCAGAGGGGCTCAGAGCTTGCGGTGGCTCTTCGGTGAAAGGATCCTCGTGCACCAAAGTAGTGTGGAGGTGCTCCAAGAATACATTGCTGGGGACAGGCCATCGAGTGGATCCAATCTTTGACAATTCATCAGCCACTTGATTCTTCACTCGGAGATCATGATGGAGTTCCAGACCTTCGAAATTCTTCTCGAGCTTTCTAACAACATTGCAATATGCAGTGATAGCGGGGTTCCGAACATCCCACTCTTTCATCACTTGATTAACCACTAAATCTGAGTCACCATAAACCATCACGCGCTTGACACTGAGTGAGATAGCCATGCGCAACCCATATAAGAGTGCCTCATATTCTGCTTCATTGTTGGAGGAATCAAAGTGAATTTGCAGAACATAACTGAGTTTGTCGCCTTTCGGAGACACCAAGACAATGCCATCACCGGACCCATTCAAAACTTTAGAGCCATCAAAGAACATGGTCCAGTGTGCCGAGTGAATCTAGATTGGCTGTTGCTATTCAATCCAGTCGGCCATAAAATCGGCAAGTGCCTGGACTTGATCACTTTCTAGGCTTCGAACTTGATGTCACAGTATAGGAGTTCAATTGCCTACTTAGCCACTCGACCAGTCGCGTCTCGATTGTTGAGAATCTTAGATAACGGAGCATCACTAACGACTAAAATTGAGTGGTCTTGAAAGTAATGTGCTACCTTCTTCGCTGACAGATAAATGCTGTAGACAAGCTTCTGGTAATCCGGGTACCTTAGCTTCGAAGGAGGTAACACTTCAGAGATGTAGTAGACTGGGCATTGGACTTTCTAAGCCTTGCCCTCCTCTTCCTGCTCGAGAGTCAAAACTGTATTGACGACCTAATTAGTGGCTGCGATGTACAGGAGCAAAGGCTCTTTGCTATGCGGAGCCTCAAGCACCGGCTGGGTGGAAAGTAGGGCTTTGAGTTCGACAAACGCTGCTTCAGCTTCTGCAGTCCACTCGAACGTGTCGGACTTCTTCATCAATCGGTATAAAGGCAATACCTTCTCATCGAGACGAGAAATGAATCGACTTAATCCTGCTAAGCAACCTGTGAGCTTCTGAAAATCGTGCACTCGCACGGGACTTTTCATTCGGGTAATGGCGCTGATTTTCTCAGGGTTGACATCGATCCCTCGCCCGAAAACAAGAAAACCGAGTAACTTGCCGCCAGGGACCCTGAAAGTACACTAAGACGGATTCAGCTTTATACTGTTCCTCCTCCGATTGGTGAAAGTCTCGGCTAAGTCAGCCAGCAGGTCGGAACCTTTGCGGGACTTGACAACGATATCATCCATGTACGCCTCAACATTCCGAGGGATCTGGATGAGTAAACTTTTCTGAATCATGCACATGAAAGTAGTGTCGGCATTCTTCAAACCAAATGGCATGGTGATATAGCAAAAACACCCGAATGGGGTGATGACGGCTGTTTTTATTTCATCCAGACCAAAGAGACGGATCTGATGATAACCGGAGTAAGCATCCAGAAGCGATAAATGTTCGCATCCCACAGTCGAGTCAACAATCTGATCGAGGTGAGCGAGCGGAAAATGATCTTTTGGGCAGGCCCGATTAATATGTTTGAAGTCGATACACATGCGTAGTGACTTGTCCTTCTTGGGGACCAAGACAACATTTGAGAGCCACTCGGAGTGGTAAATCTTCTGAATGAACTTTGCCTACAAGAGACGAGCCACCTCTTCACCGATTGCTTTATGCTTCTTTGCCGCCGATCGACGCAAATGCTCTTTCACCGGCTTGGCCTTTGGATCAACTCTCAGTCAGTGCTCAACAAGCTCCCTGGGAACCCCTGACATGTCAGCAGGCTTCCATGCGAAGATGTCCCAGTTCTCACAGAGGAACTGGATGAGCTCGGCTTCCTATTTGTTGTCGAGTATTGACGATATATTGGTCGGTGTGACAATTGAATCTATCGAGTGAATGTGCACCTTCTTCACCTCCCCTGCCGACTGAAAAGCTGACTTGGAAGCAGGCTTCTTAGCACACCACAAATCAACAGGGTCAACACTCTTCTTGTATTCTTCCAGCTCGACCATAGCCATCTGATGATCAGCAATTTTGGAGCCCTGTTGGAGGCACTCCTTAGCCCGCTGTCAATTGCGAGTGACTGTGATCACACCTATGGGCCCAGGCATCTTCAGCTTGAGATGCGCGTAACACGGACGGGCCATGAAACGAGCATATGCTGGCCGACCCAAAATGGCATGGTACGCGCTTTGGAAGTCCACGACTTCAAACATCAATTTTTCCTTGCGAATTTTTTTATCCGTCCTAGATGTTACATCCAATGCGATCTGGCCGAGTTGTCGCCGTTTTCTCATGATAGATGCCATGTGTAGGCTTATCGTAGGTGGTTGGGGGCCGAAGTACGCCGACGGGCTCCGGGAGCGAGATTGGGCACAAGCGGTGGCGACACACGATGTACCCAGGTTCAAGGCCCTTCGTGAGAGGTAATACCCCTAGTCCTGCTAGGTCTAGTTGGATGAATAGTTGTGTTTACAAGGGTGATCCTAGAGCTGTGACTAGAGGAGGAAGAAGAAGAAGCCGGCTCGTCCTCCTCCGTTGCTAGTGATGGTATGAGAGGAAAGATCTATGTGGGTGTATGCGAATGATCGTGTGCCCCCGTTGCATGGGGGGCTCGGGGGGTTTTATAGGCAAACTCCCTGGCTCTATAATATGTTCTAAAGTACAGGGGTGGCGAGGACCCGGCTGGCAGTCTCTTCGGCTGGCCAGAGGGTCTTGCCCTTCGTGCCGTCTTGTTGTCTGTAGGGTCCACCAGCTGAGCGGTCCCGTCTCCCGCTGGGGCCTGCCAGCCAGCTCTACGATTGGCCCTTGCCCACCTGCCGCGGCACGGGTCGCCCGGGAGGTGTCGTTTAGCGCCAGCCGGCTGAAGTCTCCGGCACGTCCGGCTGCACTGTAGCCACGACGGGGCAGGTAATCGAGTGGGCGAGGGCGTGCCGGCACTGTTTCCCCGCCCGGTCGCGTTCGCCAAGGTCAGCAGCCTGGACGTCCGGACTGTAGCCATGTGCCCCAGTGCGTCAGCGGCCACTGTGGCCACATGACCGCCCATCGTGGCGGTCACGTCTAGTCGTCATACCTGCACCTAGGGGGATGGGACGTCGCACGGCCGACCCTGGGTCAACGGAGGAGGCAGCTCGGAAGGCAGGCGGCCCGGAAGGCAGTCGACCGCGCCCAGTCAGCCGGTGGCCGTGCCGGTTGACCAGCCGTCCGTGTTGCCGGCTGGCAGCACATTGAGCCATCCGTCCTCTAGCCGGCCATGGACAGTCGGCCACGTAGTTTTCTTCGAAGCGGAAGGGGGGAGAACCCCGTTGCTTTGGCCTACCTAGGGGTAATAACCCCGTCAGTAGTCCCCGAAGCCGGCGAGGGACCGCATCCGGCAGACGGAGGGTAGCCGGCGGCTTCCCCCAGCAGTACCTGCTTTCGGCAAGAACCGAAGGGGCAGCCGTATCGGCCGTTGGACCCGACACCTCAGGCACCGGCGCTTCGCCCCAGGACCCGCGCCGGCCTGCCGCGCGCCATGCGGCGAGTAATGATGCGGCGGGCCCTGCACACGCGGCGAGACGGGACGTCGGCCTGGGCCTGGCCCGCTAGGCCCTAGGCATAGCCCAGTAGGCCTCGGGGCACAGACTGGGATCCTCTACGCCCCGAAACGGCCGTTACGATTCGGGGCCACCCACACAGGCATGGAGTTTCCGAGGGAGCTGGCGCAATTAATCCCACGTCCCCCGGTTGTTGCCTCCCCTATAAAAGGGGAGAAAGGGCAGGGGGCAGAGAGACCCGCATCTCGCTCGCCCCCTGCTGCCTTGCCTTCCTACCTTACTTCATCCTCCTCGCCCCCTCGCGCAACACCACGCACATGCCCGCAACCGCGCCCACACGCCGCCAAGCCGCCGTAATGGCCGACGGATGCGAAGGGAGCTGGGCTGGCTCCGTCGTCGTCGAAGGAGACATTGTGGAGCTTTGCCCCATGTGAATGCTGCCGCTGGCGGAGTGGGTGGTCGCACGCGCGCCTGGCGACGTGGTGGCGCCGGCACCGCAGCTGGGGGAACACGTCATGTTCGTCTGGCACTTTGCCCGTGGCTTCGGGCTCCATGTAAGCCACTTCTTCCGCCTACACCTGAACACCTTCAACCTCCAACCGCATCACCTCGGCCCCAACGCGATCGTGTACCTCGCCGCGTTCGTGACGCTGTGCGAGGGATATCTCGGGGTCCTTCCTTTCCTCGAGCTCTTCAATGCCCTCTTTTATCTCAAGCCGCTGAAGAGTAGCGCCCGCGGGGCACGGTGGTGTGTTGCCGCGGCAACGCACACTTCCCACCACTTTCTCTCATCAACTCCGTCAAGGGGTGGCACCGGACGTTCTTCTACATGGAGAACACTGGCCCGAGCTTGGACTTCATCCGGCTGCTGCCGTTCGTCGACGCATAGTCAACCCAGGTAAACTGGCAGGGGACCGCCCCGCGCGGCGTGGCCCTGGCGGAACTCGGCCGGCTCACACAACTGAAGATCTCCGAGGGGCTGGTCACCGCCGACCTGGTGGCGGCTTTCATCTCGCTCCGGGTGTTGCCTCTCCAGATGAGACCGCACCGGATCTGCGATATGTCCAGCCGCCATGACCCCTGCCTACTGTCTATTGTCGACCTGACGTCGTCTCAGGTGGCGAAGCGGTTGAACGCCCTCACGACGTTCAAGCTGAAGCTCGAGTCATGGTCTTTAGGCATGGATCCGTACGACCGCATCAACCGCCCCCCTAGTAAGTCTTTTAACGAGATGGATTTTCTTCGTTTGATTCTTTCCAGCCGGTAGCCGGCTGCGAACCTCAGTTTGTTGTGCTGACCGCAACTATTGGTGCAACAAAACATGTCGAACGGCCCACACCCCCGGATCTTCGAGGCGGAGCGCGAACACTCCGTCTCTGAAGAATACGAGCGGGGAGGCCTGTCGGAGGGGGGGGGTTGGACTCCTAGGGAGGAGTCGATGAGCCAGCAGACCCGCGAGCCGACGACCTCAATGGGGCCGGACGATCCGACGTAGCCGGGGAGCCCAGCGGAGCGGGTGAGCTCCTTCTTGCCCCCACGACCAGGGACTTGACGGACGACGATGATGACCATGACGATGATGATGTAATGATTCTGAACGAGCCTCCTCCCTCAACGTGTCAGGGTCGGTAGAGCAAGGAGCTGCCCGCTCAAGCCCCGACGGCCGAAGCCGCCGGTCGGGCGAAGAGGCCGGCTTAGGAGGGGCCGGCAGCACCGCCACCAGTCCCCAAGCGGGTGAAGGTGCGAGCGCAGTAGCCGCCGGCACGCGCCAAGCGGTCCTTGCCCCTTGTCATTGGGTAAGTCTCTTTTTCGCGTCTTGTATATGTTTTCTTCCGGAACGCGAGCCGGTGGGTGGCCGGCCTTTGTGCGTTGCAGGGACCCCATCGAGCTTCATGAGGGGGAGCCGACGGGGGACCTGATGGATGCCGCCAGCCAGCTGGCCCGTGAGCACGCGGCCACCCAGCAGGAGGAGAAGAGGAGGCTCGCAGAGCCACGAGCCTCAAAGTACGGAACACGAGGCGGGGCTCGCATTCCGGGACATCGAACGGCGGACGGCGGAGGAGGTCTGCAGACCCCACGCGGGCATCGGACGCGGCGGCCGAATCAACCAGTCTATAGAGGCCTCCATCGAGCGAGCCAAGAGCGGAGGCCATGGACCCACCTGCGCCTCCATCCGCGGAGGAGGCGGCTCAAGCGAGGGCGGCAACAGCGGAGCCGGCTCCCGAGGTGACCCAGCCGGAGGTGCCAAACATGACATCGCCCGCGGCCGAGCCGGCGCAGGTTGACGTACCAGAGGCCCCGATGGCCCCGGGGGTGGCATCAGAGGCGGCACCGGAGGTGGCAGCAATGGAGGTGGAGGCGCCCTCTGTCGCGATCGTCGCGCCGGAGCGGCAGGAGGTGGAGGCGGCGACGGCGCTGGGCAGAGGGCTGGTGGGGGGCGACACCCGGACCCTCGCCGTTGTTGACCCGCTGCCAATGGCAGGTACTGTGGCGAGCCCGGGCGGCAATGGCGCCCGGGCCTGGAGGATCCTGTGGATCATGTAGGAGGTGCTCCAGGACTGCAGGCGCTAGCATGCGTGCCAGCCCAACGGGCTCCCCAGGCGGGCGGGCCGGTCCCCTCGTTCGGGGACTTGGGGAGTGTCCTGGACCGGTGCTGGCAGGAGCTGGCCCGGTTCACAGAGGCGGCACACGCCACCCTGCAGCGTGCGGAGGTAAACACGGTTTCCCTTGTCTTAATTTTTTTTAGTGGGGGCGTGCAAGCACACCCACTAGGTGTCGCCCGCGAGATGCAGGACGACTGACTAGCTGACGGGCAACCCGACCGGATCTCTTTTGAGCAGGTCTTGATTTTGGCTCTGCGTGACAGGAGGGGAACTCCTTGCGGCAGAAGCTGTTTGAGGAGGCGGTCGCCATCCATGACCACGGCAAGCACGGCTTCTACCGCCTGGAGGAGGAGCTGGAGCGCGTGCAAGGTAAGTTGAGTTTCGCGGGAGGGGTATGCATCCCTCGAGAGCCGGCTGACGCCTACCTTGTCTTACAGGTGATCTGACCGCCCTCCGGGACGAGAAGACCGGACTCGTCTCCGAGCGGGACCAATTGGCACAGGATGTCTAGGCGCCCGCATAGGAGAAAGATCGGTTGGCCGCGCTGCTGGTGAACGGGGAGGCGGCACAGGACGACCTCATGGCCGCCTTGGTGAAGGAGGTGGCGGCCAAGGAGACGACCGTCAAGGAGGCAGCTACGCCGCCCGGAGGACTGCCGGCCTCCAAGACGAGGTGACCCGCCTCGAGAGGTCGGTCGAGGAGGTTAAGGGCTCCCTTGCCGCATCGGAGGCGGCCCTAGCGTCAGAGCAGAAGGCGGCGCTCAACTTCGCCATCGGTGTGGACGATGCCATCGAAGGTAAGTGTCTGTTTTTCCCTTCTCCAGCCGGTTGCTTTTTCCTTGGGTGGTTCTTTTGTTTGATTGGCCTTTCTTTCCTCTTCTTCCCCTTTCTTCCAGGGCGCTTCCCGGAAACTCAACGCCGTACTGAGCGCACCGTCGAGGAGCACTGGGAATACCTTCGGGAGCGGGCGCTCCATCGAGGAGGACGCCGCATGGGACGTGGATGAGCTTGGGGTTGCCATCGAGTACCGATTGACCCACCTCGAGCGGAGCGTGGAGCGGATAAAGACGGCCGGGAAAGAGATCATCGTCGCTCTATGGCCGGGCCACGGGGGAGCTCCGGCAAACCGCGTGGCCTTGTGGCTTGAGCAGGGCGTGTCCCGGCTTGAGGCCTAGAATGCGTCAGCAGCCCGAGCCAGCGCGCAGATGGCGCTCCGGTTCGTCATGTCGTGGAACCGCTGCGTGGACTTAGGCTGGCTGGCCACCATGCGGGACGAGCGGGTCGAGGAGCGGGAGGCCCGTGAGCTGGCCCTTGTCCGTCGGGCCAACGTGCTCGCGTCGTACGTCGACGCGGACGAGTTCCTATCGGCCCTTGGCGAGGACGGCGAGCCGGTGCCTGAAGACTCCTTCGGCATCCCCCAAGTCCCAGCGGACGAGGAGGTTGCCGACGAGAGCACTGACTGAGCGGCGAGACGGCCGGAACCGCAGAGGCTACCTCGAAGGCCAAGGAGACCGACCCAAAGGCCGCGACCACCTCCGAGGCGAGAGTTGAGCCACCCAGCGACGCGCCGGCTGGAGGCACGCCGGCTAGCAACGTGCCGGTGGCCTGAGCCCTCGAGCGCCTTGATCTTTCTTTTTTTTCTTTCCTGCAACTTAGGCTCAAGTCCACCCACTGGGGGTGTTATGTAATGAACCGTGCTGGCCGTGGGCCAATTTTGTCTTAACGTTTGCATTGTGAATATTTTTGTTTGCCTTATTGCTCGTGCCAACTTGTCCTTATCCTTTTTTGCCCTCTTAGTTCTTTTCAGTCCCCCCCGTTTCCCCCTTTGGTTTTGGCCCCGCCAGCCCGATAGCTAGGAGCCAGTCTGTATCTGGGTCGGGTGTCCACCTCAAGGGAGCCGATTCAGAACTTTGGAACCGCGAGGGACTTTCGGGATAAGTAGAGTGGTTGAGGCGAGGCGGTGGTCCGGCTGGGCCTAGCCGGTATGTCTTTTCGATTGATCTTTCATGCGAGCTAAGCTTTGCCGCCTCGGAGCCCTGTCAGCCGAATAGCCGGGAGCCGGATCTATAGCTGGGAGGGGTGGGAGGGTTTGCCCGGTTCACACTACTTCGCCAATTTTCGAGAAAAGCAACCTAGGACCAGCCGGCGAGCCCCCTGGCCCGGGAGCCGGGCTGGGGAGCCGGGGAGCGAGGAAATCTTTGACGGAAGCAAAACAGGGCGTGCCCCAGGAGCCGTCCTGGGGCACCCATTGCATTCATAAGCCCAAAAGGTCAGGGATACATACATACATTGGTGTTTTCGGCTGTAAAACGGGCGAAGGAGCGCCGCATTCCATGGGCGCTCCGTCTCCTCGCCGGAGGCATCTCTTTTGCGCTTCTGCGGCTTTTAGGCGTCTCTTTGGTAGTATGAGTTGTTGTGCAACGCCTTGGTGATGATGAACGGGCCCTCCCATGGGGAGGATAGCTTGTGTTGTCCGGTTGTCCACTGGATCCGCCTGAGGACCAGGTCCCCTTCGCGAAAGGAGAGTGGCCGGATCCGCTTGCTGTGGTAGCGCCGGAGCTTCTACTGGTAGATTGCTGTCCGGATCAAGGCCAGTTCGTGAGCTTCCTCGAGTAGGTCGACGCCGTCTTCTCTTGCCTCCTTTGCCTCCTTCTTCGTGTATAGGGCGACCCGAGGCGAGTCGAACTCGATGTCAGTGGGGATGATCGCCTCGGACCCGTACACAAGGAAGAAGGGAGTGTAGCATCGGTTGGGGGTGGTACTGAAGACTCCAAAGGACGGTCGGCAGCTCATCGATCCAGCAGCCGACCGACCTTACCAGCGGCGTCACGAGCCGAGGCTTGATGCCAGACAAGATGAGGCCGTTTTCCCTCTTGACCTGGCCGTTTAATTGTGGATGAGCGACGGAGGCCAGGTCGAGCCGGATTCCTTGCTTGGAGCAGTGAAGCGCGAGTACGCCCTTGGCGAAGTTCATGCCGTTGTCGGTGATGTTGTCGTGGGGGATGTCGTAGTGAACCGTGATGTCGTTGATGAACCGGACGGCCGTGGGGCCATCCAGCTTCTTGATCGGTCGTGCCTCGATCCACTTGGTGAATTTGTCGACGACCACTAGCAAGTGCATAATGCCGCCTTCTGCGGTCTTGAAGGGGGCCCACCATGTGTCCAGCCCCTAGACGGCGAAGGGCCACGAGAGGGTAATGGTTTGGAGGTCTGATGCCGGCAAGTTGTTATGCGTGCTGAAGCGCTAACAGCCCTCACACTCGTTGACCAACTTCTTGGCTATCAAGGTCCTGGAGGCGGCGTGATGACGGCAATTACCCTGGTGGATGTCGAGGAGGATCTCTAGGCCCTTTTCCAGCTCGACGCATCGCTGGAAGACGTCGGTGGTGCTGCGATGGAAGAGCTTTCTGTTGATGATGCTGTACGCCGAGGCCCGGCATTGGATTTGCCTTGCCAAGGCCTCGCCTGGGGGGGAGCTCTCCTCGTAGTAGGAACGCCAGGATAGGTTGGGCCAATGAGGGGGCTGAGACGGGGGCCAGCTCGGGAGCCCTCGGGATTGGATGATCAGCCCCCGAGACCGGCTCGCCATCCCCGGGGCCAGCTCACCAGTCCCTGAGGCCGGCTGGTCGATTGCCATCATGACGGCCGCATCATGGGAGCCGACCGTCTCGGACACAGCCGGCTCAACTGGTGCCAGCAGGGTGGCCAAGGTTGCGGGATCCGGTGGTGAAGATGCCGAAGGGACAACCGGAGCCACCGACTGGCCGGTAGCGTCTGCCAGCACGAGGATCGACTCCGATTCTGGGGAAGGCTTGATCGATGGCTTGATCAGCCGCTCGAGGGAGACGCCGGCTGGGATGACCTGTCGGGTGGAGCCGATCTTTGCCAGCGTGTTCGCCGCCTCGTTGTCTGCCCATGGGACGTGATGAAACACACAGCCCTCGAAGGAGCTGGTGGACGGTTGTATGAGGAAGCGGTTGCTGGCCATGTTGGCGTCCCTGGCATCCCATTCGCCAAAGACTTGCTGCACCACATGGTCGGAGTCGCCGAAGCATAGGATGCGCCTGATGCCGATCTCCTTGGCGAGCCGGAGTCCATGGACGATGGCCTCGTACTCGACCACTTTGTTGGAGGCGGCGAAGTGGATCTGGAGGGCATACTTGAGCTGGTCACCTTTCGGGGAGGAGAGGACTATACCGGCACCTAGGACAGTCCTCATTTTTTAAGCCGTTGAAATGCATACGCCAATGCATGGAGTCTTGGGGAGGTGGCACGAATTCCGTCTCCGCCCAGTCGACGAGGAAGTCAGCCAACGCATGTGACTTGATGGCGGTTCTTGGCTCGTATCGGATCTCATGATCGGTGAGGGCGATGACCCATTTGGCGATCCGACCGGTGGAATCCCGGCCGCGCATGATCTCGCCGAGCGGGGCCGTGCTGACCACGGTAATGATATGCTCCTGGAAGTATTGCTTGACCTTCTTGGCAGCAAAGTATATGTCGTAGCACATCTTTTGGTACTGGGGGTAGTTTTGCTTGGACGCGGAGAGGACCTCACTGAGGTAGTAGATGGGCCGCTGGACCGGCAGGGACTTGCCCTCCTCCAGCCACTCGACCACTAGGATGACCGTGATGACGCGGGTGGTCGTCGTGATGTAGGCGAGCAGTGGTTCCTTCTCAGCCAGCATGGCTAAGATGGGCGTGCGGGTGAGAGCCTTCTTGAGGCCACAGAAGGCCTCGTCCGCCTCGTCGGGCCAATCAAATAGGCCTGGTTTCTTGGTGTGACCCGGCTCGACCAGAGCCGTTTTGCGAAGGAGCACATAGAGGGGCAGGGCCTTCTCCCCTAGCCGGTTGATAAACAGGCTAAGCGAGGCAAGGCAGCCAGTGAACTTCTGGACGTCACGGAGCCGGGTCGGCTTGGGCATGCGCTCGATCGCGCTGATCTTCTCGGGGTTCGCTTCGATGCCGCAAGCGAACATGAAGAAACCAAGGAGTTGGCCGGTTGGGACGCCGAAGACACACTTCTCCACGTTGAGCTTGATCTTGTACTCGTGCAGGTTTGCGAAGGTCTCCTGGAGATTGTCGAGGATGCTGAAGTGCTTCTTGGTTTTGACAATGATGTCGTCGACATAGACATGGACGTTCCTGCTTATCTTAGGCAGGAGGCACTTTTGCATGAACTGCTGGAAGGTGGTGCCTGCGTTCTTTAGGCCGAAGGACATGGTGATGTAGCAGTAGGCCCCAAAGGGCGTGATGAAGGAGGTCTTCAGCCGCTCTTCCGGGTCCAGCTTGATCTGGTGGTAGCCGGAGTAGGCTTCCAGGAAGGACAGCAAGTCGCAGCCGGCCATGGAGTCAATGACTGGATCGATCCGTGGCAGGGAAAATGGGTCCTTGGGACATGCCTTGTTCAAGCTAGTGTAGTGGACGCACATGCGCCAGGTCTTGTTCTTCTTCAGCACCAGGACTGGGTTGGCTATCTAGTCTGGGTGGAACACTTCCATGATGAACCCGGCTGCGAGCAGCCGGGCGATCTCTTCTCCTATGGTACGCCGCTTCTCCTCGAAGAAGTGGCGTAGGGGTTGCTTGAACGGCTTGACGTGCAGCCGGACGTGTAGTTTGTTCTTAGCGAACCTCCTCGGAACACACGACATGTCCTTTGGGGGACCATGCGAAGATGTCCCAATTCTCACGGAGGAAGTCACGAGCTCGCCTTCCTATTTGCTATCGAGGCGGGAGCCAATGGTGAAGCACTGAGCCGGGTTGGACGGATCGAGCGGGATTTGCTTGGTGTCCTTGGACGGATGGAAGGAGGCTTCGCTGGAGGACTGCGAGGGGGAGCCGCCACGGCCGGCTGGCTAGCGGCAAGGGCCACGAGCCGATCGAGCTGCCACTTCTCCTCGGGGATTTCTATGGCCTCGGCCAGCCGGCTACCATCTCGAGCGCACTCGGTCGACATCTTGTAGGTGCCCGTGATTTTGATGATTCCCTTGGGGACCGGCATCTAGAGCTTGAGGTAGGCATAATGGGGGACCACCATGAATTTGACAAGGGCTGGCTGGCCCAGCAGTGCACGATAGGGGCGCGCGAGGTCCACAACCTCGAACCGCACCAGCTCGCGACGGAAGTGGCTGGGTCTACTGAAGAGGACGTCGAGCATGATCTTGCCGACAGGGGAGCAGGACTTTCCAGGCACGATGTCATGGAAGACCGTCCAGCGTGCCTGTAGGTCTTCTATCTTCAGCCCTAGCTTGTGCATCGTGTCGAGGTACATGATGTTGATATTGCTGCCACCATCAACCAGCACCCACTTGAAGCGGCAAGTGCGCTTCTCGGTGGCGATGGTGGGGTCGAGGACCAGGGCATAGCTGCCGGGATTTGGCATTACGGCAGGATGATCTGCCTGGCTCCAGGTGACCGGCTTCTCCGACCAGTGCATGAACTGGGGAGTTGCCGACATGGTGGCGTTCACCTCACGGTGGAGCCGGCACTGAGCGTGTTTGCTCGTCTCTTCGCGGGTGAAGATGACATAACAACCGTTTTGGTTAGGGAACTGGTCGATCAGACGTCCATCGTTCTGGGCCGGAGCCGAAGCCGGCGCCGTGGCGGCAGCTTGGGCCGGGGCCGGCACGCGGGTAGGCGGCGTAGGAGGAGCCGAAAGGCCGTCCCCCTGGGCCAATCGCTGTGAGAAGCTGCACTGCCGAAGCATGTGCATAGAATGTTTGGTCCCTGAGTGGTTCTTGCAAGGGAGGTCGAGCATCTGCTCGAAGGTGAGCTTCGGCAGCTAGGCAGCCTTGCCAGTGCACTGGCGCTAACTCAAAGGCTGGGCAGCCGGCTCCTGCTCCTCAATGGTGTTAAACTGCCGGATCCCGTAGCGGGGATTCAACTGGTCATTCTTGCGTTTGTTGTTCTGTGGCTGCCGGCTGTCGGCAGCTAGCCAGGACGTTGCCGGTGTTGTCATTGCCTTGGCAGGCAAGGTCGTCTTGACCTGGATGGCTGAATCAGCCATGGCGTATTTGTCTACCTTGGTCACGAGCTCGCTAAGCGTGGCCGGCTCGAAGCATGGAAGCTTGTGCTTGAGGGGAGTGCCATCCCGACAGATTTCGATGAAGTACTGCACGACTTGCACCTCGTGCACCCCATCACAAGAGTTGCAGAGCTCGGTCCACCGCGTGAGATAGTCGTGGAGGGACTTGTCTGGCCCCTGAATGCACATGGAGAGTTCACGGGGGCGGCCGGGCCGCTTGTATGTGCCGGTGAAGTTGCGGACGAAGGCTTCCTCGAAGTCCGTCTAGGGGTTGATGCTGCTGGCCGCCAGGCTGTTGCGCAAGGTGCGGGCCGAGCTGATCAACATGAGGGGGGCGTAGCAAACGGCTACGCGCTTGTTTCCCCTGGCGATGCCGACCGCAGTGGTGTAGTCGATCAACCAGTCCTCGGGCTTGGCGGCCCCGTTATACTTAGGGGTGTCCCAGGGTAGAGTGAAGTCGGTTGGCAATGGCCCGTTGCGGATCCGAGGTCCAAAACAGGCCGGGCCGATCGAGCCCTCCTCTTAGAGGAGGGCCGACTATGCGAGGTGGCCGATGTGGTTTCGGGCGTCGTTCTCGCTGTGGGGAATGCGCGGCCCGATCCGGGCCGAGAGCTCAGGGTGGATGACGGGCGAAACCGACCATTCCGACTCGCGTCGCGGGGGTGGTGTGTGCCCGCGACTGCGTCGACTGCCAGCTACCGGCGCTTCTTGGTGGTGGCGGCTATGAGGCGGGTTGTTAGTGCGCTTGCTCGCTCCTTGTAGCTAAGAGGGCCGGGGGTTGTTTGTTTCGGCCCGAGAGACAGAGGTGTGAGGGGAAGAGGAGTGCTGAGTCCCGCAGTCCCCGTGCCCTCGCGCTCATGCCCGGGGCTTCTAGAGGCGACACCGCCCGACGTGAGCAGATGTTGCTACGCATGAGCGGCATCAATAAGCTCCTTGATGTGACGCTCATGGGCGGCATGTTCTTCGCCCTCCAAGGTAGCCAAATCCTCGTAGGCTACCTTGAGGGCCCGTAGGTTGGCTGCGGGGGTGTCGTAGACGGGCATCTTGCCGCCTAAGATTTCGGCGACCACGTGGCCGCGGTCGCGCACAGCCCCACGCCAACTAGGCTCAGTGCCAGCCGGGGTGAGATTGTAGGCGGAAGCGTATTCCCATTGGGCAGCCTCCATTCAGCGTCGCATGGCAACGAGGGCGGTGGCGTCCTCTAACAGGATGCGGCGAGCCGCCTCAAGGTCATCCGCGGCGACGTCAGGGTTCGCCATCGGGGCGATAGGGGTGCTCAAGGCCTGGAGGGACGCACCGAGCGGGTCGGAAGTGCCGACGCGGGCCACGCCGGCGTCAGCCCCAGCCCGCGCACGTCTTGAGGAGGTGGAGAAGATGATGGCCATTTCCCCCATGCGATTGTGGGAGCTGCTGGACTTGGTCGCAGCAAGTGTGCCCACGGCCGTGGGCGGGTCGGTGCAGACGAGCACCTGCTTGGGGTTCTCGTCCATGGCCGCAGCCTCGGCAAGGCTGAGCCTGCCGAAGTGCTCGTTGAGCGCGTCGATGTTGTCGGCGAGGCCGACCGGGTCACCCGCAGGGTGTGCTGGAGTAAGCCCCACGAGCCTATGGTTTCGCCTGGACGTGCGGTGGCGGCGAGGGATGGCGAGGGGTCCCTCTCGGAGCATGAATCCGACCGGTGCCGCGTCCCCACGGTGGGCGCCAACTATTGTCGTTTTCTTATGACAGATGCCATGGGTTGGCTGATCGTAGGTGGTTGGGGCCGAAGGACGCCGACGGTCTCCGGGAGCGAGATTGGGCACAAGCGGTGGCGACACACGATGTACCCATGTTTAGGGCCCTCCGTGGGAGGTAATACCCCTAGTCCTCCTAGGTCTGGTTGGATGGATAGTTGTGTTTAGAAGGGTGCTCCTACAGCTGTGACTAGAGGAGGAAGAAGGAGCAGCCGGCTCGTCCTCCTCCTTGCTAGTGATGGTATGAGAGGAAAGCTCTATGTGGGTGTAAGAGAATGATCGTCCGTCCCCGTTGCATGGGGGGCTCGGGGTTTTTTATAGACCAACCCCCGGCTCTATAATATGTTCTAAAGTACAGGGGTGGGGGACCCCGCTGGCAGTATCTCCGGCTGGCCAGGGGGTCCCGCCCTTCGTGCTGTCTCATCGTTTGTAGAGTCCATCGGCTGAGCGGTCCCGTCTCCTACTGGGGCCTGCCAGCCGGCTCTGCAATTAGCCCTCGCCCACCTGTCATGGCACGGGTCGCCTGAGAGGCGTCGTTTAGCGCCAGTTAGCCGAAGTCTCCGGTACGTCCAGCCGCACTGTAGCCACGCCAGGGCAGGTAATTGAGTGGGCGAGGGCATGCCGACACTGTTTCCCCGCCCGGTCGCGTTCGCCAAGGTCAGCGGCCTAGACGGCAGGACTGTAGCCATGCGCCCCAGTGCGTCAGCGGCCACTGTGGCCACAGGACTGCCCGTCATGGCGATCACATCTTCTCGTCGTACCCGCTCCCAGGGGGATGGGACGTCGCACTTCCGCCCCTAGGTCAATGAAGGAGGCGTCCTGGAGGGTAGCCGGCCGTGCCCAGCCGCCGGTGGCTGAGCTGATTGCACGACCAGCTGTCATGTCGCCAGCCGGCAGCACATCGAGCGGGCCGTCCTCTAGCCGGCCATGGACAGCCGGCCACGTAGTTTTCTTCGAAGCAGAAGGGGGGAGAACTCCGTTGCTTTGGCCTACCTAGGGGTAATAACCCCGTCACGAGTGACTTGGCCTTCTTCCCTGGGATGACTCCGTGGAATTGCATGTTGCTCTCACTGAGTCGAGACATCGGAATGCCCATCCCTTTAAGGTTATCTGCATACAGAATGTTCAAATTGCTACCACCGTCCATAAGTACTTTGTGGAGTCAAGTGCCCCCCACAACAGGATCGACCACCAAAGCCTGCCGACTGGGAGTGGCCACATGAGCAGGATGATCCGTATGATCAAATGTGATGGCATACTGAGATCACTTGAGGTCAGTGGGAGTTGTGGGCACAACCATGTTGACTTCCCTGTTTATGACATTCAGTCGACTCTTGCTTTGAACATCAGAAAAAATCATCAGCGTAGCATTCACATCGGGAAACGTTTCTTTATCTTCGTCATCATCCTTTTCAGGGGTTTTCTCACTCAACGGGGCCTCCTTGAACTGCTGGATCATCAGTCGACACTGCCGAGTGGTATGCGTGGGCAATATCAGATTGCCGTCATCATTTTCCTCGTGTGGATTCACACGGTAAATACAAGACGTCAGTCCCTGACTGGTTCTTTTCTTTCTTGGGGTTCAATTGTCCCTTGGACTTCCCCTTGTTTTTCCCTTGGGCTGCCAGGGCGGCCGCCTCTGCCTGAACAGGGTCATGAGCCTTCCCCTTCTACTTCCGACTGGAATTGCCGTCGGCATCATTGTCGACTACTTTTCCTTTGCCGTTGCGGAGGCGGTCTTCTTCTTCATCATTGGCATACCGAGTGGCGATTTCCATCATTTTACTCAGCGAAATATTTCCTGTTCGCCTAAACTTCAGAAAGAGCTCTCTGTATTTCACTCTAGCCTTGAAAGCGCAAACAGCCTGCTCGGACACATTCTCCATTGTATGATGTAGAGTGGACCAATGCTGAATGTAATCTCTCAACGTCTCGTTGGTCTTCTGAACACAATACTACAAATCAGTCAGACCGGCAGGATGCTTGCAAGTGCCCTCAAACGTTCTGATGAACACTCAGGCGAGATCTTCCTAGTAGTGGATGCTAGAAGGAGCCAAGCGATTCAGCCATGCACGAGCCGAACCATCTAACATCAAGGACAAATGCTTCATTGCAATGTTATCATTACCACCACCAATCTAAACAGACACCCAGTAATTATCCAACCCTCTTTCTTGTTTTGACTCGCCAGAAAACTTGTCGATCCGGGCCGCCAACCTGAAGTTGGGGGGAATCTCCGCAGAACGAATAGCCCTGCTAAAGCGCCCAGGACCGGAAATAACAGTGGTGCTTCCACTTGGAAAATCTGTGTCATACCCATCTCTGTGGGCTCTACCTCTGTCAACCCGCCTCTAAGTGAGGTCTTGAGCATCAAACCCTGCGTTCCGCTCATCACCGAACAAATGCCTTTCGTCCTGGTGCCGGGGCACGTGTGGACCACTCTGCGGAGGAGTGTGCACTCGTCGGTGGTCGTCACGGTGAAACTGATCTCTGTACTGATCCTCATGAAAACGTCCGCCCTTGTGGCGCAAGGGCGATCCAGGATGATGTGCCGACTGAATAATCTCCGCGTTTGGTGAATTACTGTGAATCCTATTGCACGACTGTGAAACAACAGAATTCAGACGCTGTGTGGCATCAGCAATGCTCTAGTCTGTAGCAATCCTCTACCAGCCTCTGATCATGATGGCTGAATGGAATCTGCTATCCTAGTTGTAACTGCAACGTTTAAAACTGGAGTATGGTATACCTCAACATTGTTATGTGAACCAGTCGGTAACAGCTGTCGCTGACGTCGACTGGGAGCTGGTTGGCGCGGGCGAGTGCGCTTGTCGAGTTCTCTCTGGAGTTCTTCGAGCCGAATGCGTATGGACTCCAAGGCCTGAGCTTCAACGGTCGCACCGATGATGGGTGTATGAAGGACCTCCTCATCGCGGCGCGGCTGCTCACACGACGGTGCACCAGTCTGTCGCCTGCCATGGCCGAAGCCCATCGGGAGGCTCTGATGAGAACCATCCATAAGTACCTCCGCTGTGGGGTCACAACTCTCACACTCGAAGGGAACGTGAGACTGATCAGAGTTTGACTCAAACATGTCATGAAGCGAATCGGCGGGCTCGATCGCCGCAATCTGGAGAGATGAAATTTGGCGGGCCACCACATGTATGACCCAGCGCTGGAGCCATGAGAGACGAACAACGGGGAGAGACGAAGAGTACGGAGTCGACGACCGCCGCAGAAGTACACCGCAGGAGCTCGCACGGAAGTGCGCGGCCCCACGGACTAGGAGCACCTCGACGTTGAGAGGCGCTTGTTGGAGCCATGCCGAATCGACGACGATGAAGGTGAACGCTCCGAAACGGATCTCGTGGCCCAGGGAGAAAACACCGCCGGAAGACATGACGAAGGAGGAAAAATGCAACCTCGCCGGAAGTTGCTTAGATGCCTGCCCCACTATGGGCGTCAACTGTCGTGGGAACGAGTTTAACAGTAGAAGTTAGGGGTACGAAAGGAGAGTGCAGAGTCCTAGCTACGGCTAGGATGTACACATGGATGTATGAGTTCAGGCCCCTCTCGTGGAGGTAATAGCACTACGTATCAGTGCTCGGGAGTTTTTGTCATGTGGAGAGTGTAAGTTACAAAGGTTGTGAACCCTTGTGCCAGAGGAGAGTGGCGGCTTATATAGAGTTCGCTGCCCCTCATAAGTGCAAGGCATCCAAGGGTTTGATCGTGGGTATAAAGACGAGTGTTACTGGTAATGTACCACATAATTGCTATTAATGACGACTAGCCTAATGCCTGCCCATTGGCCTCCTTTGGGTGGCTTCTGGTCTTCTGGCGTCGATTGGAAGTGAGGTCTTCTGAGTGATAGGTTACTGTCGAGTGGAGGGAGAAGCTTCCGAGTGGATGAACATTGAGTGACTTGAGCATCATGGTGAATCCAGTCGGAATCTCTCTTATAGTCTTTAAGTCCTCCAATATAGTGTCCTTAGGTAGGGTAAATACGTCAGACCTAGGACCCTACCCTAGGTACATATCCTCGTTAGTCGGTGTTGTAGTATTCGTCTACGGGAGTAGCTGCCTCCTGGGCTCCGTCATCTGGCCGCGACAATCGTATCAAGAGGAAAAGGAGAAGCAAAGCAACGGTGAGTACTCATCCAAAGTACTCGCTAGGCTGACATTAGAACTATGTTAAGTATGCAACATTATCAAAGAAATTAGGGCTATATCTTTGGACTGACTACAGAAATGCTAGAATAAAGAGAATGCCTAGTCCTATCAAAGACTAGCATCTTCAACATCTTGCAACATTAGAAGACTGTAGATTTGTAACTCATATGTAGCAATATTATTGTAGCAATTTTATTAAGTAATCACGCCTTGAGATTCTTCCTCCACTCCCTACGAGATAGCAATCTCGAAGCCAAACATTTCATCTCATGTCACAATTCTAGTTCTTTTAGTTCAGGATACAAATCCAAGTCATCCTGTTACCATGGACATAGCTATTCGAATAGTTGAATTCATCCCTACAGGGGTGCACCACATTTCCCAACACGCTTGATAACCTCTGGCCGGACACACTTTCCTGGGTCATGCATGGCCTCGGTACATCAACACGTCGTCGCCCTACCTAGGCTCAACAGAGAGGCCAACCCGTCGGTATAAATCCTACACGCGCGGAGGGTCATCGGACTAATCACCTTTGCACTCCTACATGATGCAAGGGCAGACGAGGTTAGTCCTAGGACCTCTTATACAAGATCAATGTTGTCATGGACCACTCGAGCGCAGCCGCTCCATTGCCGACTTTCGAAGAGCTTTGGCTGATACAATGATGCCGAGTACCCATAACTTCTCCCACGTGAAGGTTAGCGCGAAAAAGGTCAATCGGCCAACTCAGATCAAATACCCAACCCATTAGCATTCTGTTAACTGCGGTGACGAGCATGATACACAATATGTGGTCCCGCCGCCTCGTCTCGAGGACTTGCGGCAAGGCCAAAGCATATCCGACCACGCCTCGTTGTATTATACCAACACCCTCAAGGTCGTCCTGACCTCAACATGTGTCAACAGTAATTTGAATGTAACCGTGTGTATATAACACCAAGAGGGAAACCTGAGGAGTCACCCTCGATGGCTCCCACTCAATGTAAGCATCAAGGTGACTAGAGGGGAATCACCCTTGATAGTTCACACTTGAGGGGTGGCACGACAAAGTCATCGTTGGGAGTGGTGAAGGAGGAATCACCCTCGATAACAACGACCGACTAGCTACACTACAAAGTTAGCATCATGAGTACTTCACGAGGTGTCACCCTCGGTACTCGATAGTAGCTCTATAGAGTCGTACAACTAAGGGGGGTGCGGTGAACGCGACGAGCATGACTTGTCGATTGGTTGATCGAGTCTTTGAGTTGTCGATGATGAAGCATGGGCAACTGAAACTAAGGGGTCACAGGGGATCACTACTCAACCTATGCTAAGCAGATGATATAACATTAGGTACAATAGAAGTTTAACAAAAAACAAGCAATGAATTAGAATAGGAGCTATCTAAAACAGTAGCAAAATGTAATACAAGCATGAGAAGGAAAGAGATGGGCGATATTGGAATGATCAATGGGGATTGCTTGCCTTGTCGCTTTGCTGCAAAAGGTTGACCGTCACTGATGTAGTCGTACCCCGCAGCAGTGTCAGTTTCGGGGTTTACCGAAGAGAAGAGGGGGAAGAAACAATAAATATAAAGCAAACATATGCATCACGATGCATGGCATGGAAATATGCAGGGCTAGGCATGAGCTAACATAGTACTACACATCACAGACGGAGCGAGAAAATATCTGACGATATTTCCCGGGTCTCGGGCTACTACCGGATAGATGAATCAGAGAGGAAAGTTCCATGTTTATCATGCTAGAGGCATGTGACGGATGAGCAGATAGCGTATTTGGATTCATTGGATTTTTCATCTTTCATATATAAAATATTTTCATCCGAGTTATAAATTATTTTATATGATTTTGCAAAGTTTTAATAATATTCTGAAATTAACTTAATTGTTTTAATTCGAAAATTCTAATTATGACATCAGCTTGACATGAGGATGACGTCAGTAGTCAATAGGGTTGTTTACTGGTCAACCCTGACGAGTGGGGCCCAACTGTCATAGACAGTGGGTTAATCGAGGGTTTTAAATTAACCTAATTATTGACTTATTAGCAGGGCCCACTTGTCATACTCTATAATATTAACAAGGTGTTTAATTAGTCTAACTAGGGATGGGACCCAATGTTAGTGACAATTAGTGGCCTTAATTAGTGTCTAATTAATCGGTAAAGGGACCGGTCCCAGTCTCAGTGGCTGTTTAGGGCGGGGTTAGCTGGCTAATGATGGGGTCCCACCTGTTGGTGACCCACCATCGATTTCAACGCGGTGGTGCGCAGGAGTTGCTCCGGCGAGCACCAGAATTGGCGGCGATGGTCGAAATGAAGCTCCGCCCACCATTTCGAGTGTCGCGGCCATCTACGAGACCTTGGCAGTGGCACGCGTCGATCTGAGCTGTGAGCAGCACTGATGGTGGTGATAGAGTCCTGGATTAGGGGGTCCTCAGATTGACGACCTATTGCTTATGGGCCAAACTATATGGGCCGCAAGGTGGGCTTTGGATGATCAGGGTCACTGTCGGCAGGATTGAAGCCTCAAGGAGCCATGATGTATTCTCCAAGTAGTCCATCATAGATAGGCATGTTTATCTCTTCGACATGTAACTGACCATGTGTAAACTCTAGGCACCCTTGGCGTCTATATAAGCCGGAGGGTTTTAGGTTGTAGATAGGACAACTCATCTAAGGTTAGTTATTCGATCTCGAGGTAGATCAACTATGTAACCCCTCATACCATCAATACAACCAAGAAGGATGTAGGGTGTTACCTCCATAGGGGGGACTGAACCTGGGTAAATCTGTGTCCCCTTCATCTCCTATTACCATCGATTTTAGTCTCACAGTTTGGGACCTCCTACCCAAGATCCGCCAGTTTTGACACCAATATTGGTTCTTTCATTGAGAGTTCCTCCTTGAACGCCTAAAGAATCAATGGCTCGTCTCGTCACGAGCAACGAGATCTGCATCAAGGGGATTCTCACCTCCGATCATAATCTCCCAGGTGATGACATCTTTTCACACGCCAACCCGATCAGCCACCATGGCAAGATCGGGAGCTTTTCCCTCGATCAGAGGATCAAGTTTGGAACCTTAGAGTTTTCGTTGATTCACGGGGGATACTTGTTCTGATGGAACCCTCGACCTTTGCGGAGAAGCATGTAAGTACGAATACCTCGACGCCAAAAGACTTTAGGCCCCGCTGCTATAGGGAACACGGATCCGCTTTGGCATGACTCCGGAAACGTCATGCTGCTCGTAGAATCTACTCGCCTCAGCGACACGCATCCTACCATCGCCTCATTCTTAAACGAGTTGTTTGATCGGATCGAGGCCATGCATATGTCGGATGACCAGGTTCCGATCTTTGACCGGCTCGGGATCAGGCCTGATGATAGGGAGATTCATGTCCCTTCGGTCACCCACCTTGTCACTACCATCGAGTGCCCGGTTGACGATTCATCCTGACAGCTGAAACTGAAAACACTCTACTCCTCGGTCTCTGATCACTGAGACTTCATTAGCGAATCAGATGTCGGACACCACCCTCGAGCCGGATCATGATCGGCTCAGGACCTACCACACAATTAGGAATCTGCAATTCCGATCACTCAATGTGGCGTGGAATCTAATTTTTTCCCACCCAGCACCCAAGACGTTCATCCTGATATCGCACCTAAGCCCCTGTCCTCAGACTTTCGGGATATCAAGAAATTATAGGGAGAATTAGTCCATCACTTTTGGGCCAGACTCCTACTGGCTAGAAGCAAAGAAAAAGGTCTTAGTGACCAAGAGATAATGGCAATTTTTATTCGCAATTGCCATGATCAAGGGATTCTTAACGCCCTGGCCCGCAGACACATTCGTTACTTTTCGGAGTTATCTGATTTGGTCCAGAAATACCGTGCAATGGAAAGCGCTTGGCAATCTGAATGGTTGTTTTCGGAACCAACTTTCCCCAAGCATCCTAGCAGAGATCAGAAAAAAAGGGTACCTCCAAAGCGGCCAGCAATATACGAAACTGCCGAAAAAAGAAACAAGCCTCCTTCAGGGGTTGGCACTATCCTTGACGGACTACTGGATAAACCTTGCCCTATACATTCTGTGTTGCTAAACACAAGCCTGACTCACAGCCTTAGAAATTGCTAGGTCGTCAGGCAAGTGGCAAAAAGCGGCGAGGCTATCCTTGAAACACCTCCATCGAATGGGCGCTCCCCATCGTCGCCCGAATACAATGCCGAAGTGCTGACGGTGCAAGAAACATTCCCCTCAAGGAACAGGAGGAAAAGGGCTCTTAGAGAGCTCAAACATGTCTACCATGTGGCAGGAACAAGCGCATGGGTAGACATAGCAATTACCTTTGGAGATACTGACTATCCGGCCACACTAGTCTTGAACCCCATTATTGATGGATACACGCTATATAAAGTGCTAATGGACGGCGGTAGGGGTTTAAACCTAGTATATGAAGGCGCCTTGGAAAAAATACAATTCGACCGATATCGCATCAAATCTAGTAGTACAACCTTCTTTGGAATCATTCCAGGGAAAGAGGCGTGCTATTCCGGATGTATCGTCCTTGACGTAGTGTTCGGCACACCCGAAAACTACCGAACCAAAGAACTTCTCTTCCACATCGTACCCCTCCCAAGCGGCTATCATGCCTTATTGGCATGTGACACCTTCACAAAGTTCCAGGCTATACCCCATTACGGGTACATGAAACTTAAAATGCCAGGACCAAATGGAGTGATCACGATCTCAAGTGATCCGAACATAGCCCTTCGGGTCGGAAACAAAATGGCAGCACTCGCCCTCGAGGCATTAGCTGAGACTTTTGCTACAGAAGAACTGACCGCACTACGGTCAACAATTAATAAGGATGATGTGATCCTTAGCAAAAGGCCCATGTCCATGTCCCTCAAACCCGCAGAGGAAATCGTCAAATTTCAAGTACATCCGATGGACCCCAATAAGACAGTATCCATCGGAGCCCAGCTCGATCCCCTTGTGGACAAGGCACCGCGGAATTTTCTTCGAGAAAATTGGGACATTTTTCCCTGGCATCATTCCGATATGCCTAGAATCCCACGACGGCTTGCTGAACACAGTCTGAACATTATCGTAGGCTTTAAGCCTGTTAAACAGACTCTACGTCGCTTCTCCGAACCCAAATGACAAGCTATGGGGGAAGCATTAGCTAAACTGCTAGAGGCCGGTTTTATTCGGGAGGTCAAGCACCCCGAATGGTTGGCAAACCTGGTGATGGTACCACAGAAGGACAAGTCCTGGCAATTGTGTGTCGATTTCAAAGACCTCAACAAAGCATGCCCTAAGGACCCTTTCCCCTTACCACACATAGACCATATCATTGACGCCACAGCCGGACACGATTCGTTGTGTTTCCTCGATGCTTACTACGGATACCATTAGATTAAAATGAAGGAATCCGATCAAGCGGCAATCGCATTCATCACCCCATACGGGCCATTCTGCTTCAACACAATGCCTTTCAGGCTAAAAACGTGGGGGCCACATACCAGCGCATGATCCAAACGTGTCTCGTGACACAGGTTGGTAAGACAGTCGAGCCGTACGTGGATGACATGGTAGTCACAACCAAACACGTCAGCCATCTCATGGACGAGCTTCGGCAAACCTTTGCGAGTCTACGTGAATATGACATACGACTCAATCCAGAAAAATGTGTATTCGGAGTTCCTTTTGGTAAGCTGCTTGGATTCATCGCCACCCATAAAGGAATATAAGTGAATCCAGCTAAGATCCGCGCCCTATCGGAACTTGCAATTCCTACAGAGCTGAAGCATGTCTAGACGCTAGCTGGGTGCATAGCGGCGTTAAGACGCTTTGTCTCTCGCCTCAGTGAGAAAGCTTTACCACTCTATAAGATGCTAAGACGGACCAACAAATTCGAGTGGACTGATGAAGCAGCGGCTGTGTTAGAAGCAATTAAAACACTACTGGCAACCAATCCCATACTCACAGTACCAGGCGCCGGTAAGCCCATGTTGTTATACATATCGGCCACCAATCAAGTGGTCAGCACAGTGCTCGTTGTTGAGCGAGATGAGGAGGGACACAAATTCCGGACTCAGAAACCAGTCTATTATGTGTCAGAAGCTCTGACGTACTGCAAGTCCGGATATCCGGACTACCAAAAGATAGCCTAAACAATGTTCATGTCATCAAGGAAACTCAGACACTACTTCCAAGAGTGTGCGGTAACAGTGGCATCCGAAGTCCCCCTGAACGATATAATCAACAACTGGGATGCCACCGGCCGCATAGCCAAGTGGGCCATTGAGCTCCTTCCCTTTGAAATATCCTATAAGCCACAACGTGCCATAAAATCTCAGGTATTGGCAGATTTCCTGGCTGAATGGAGAGAGGCCGAGCTCCCCAAGGAATACAACACATACCACCATTGGACAATGTACTTCGATGGATCCAAAACCTTGGCCGGACGGGGGGCTGGAGTTGTCCTTGCACCCCCACGGGCGACAATGTGTGATAAGTGTTGCAAATTATGTATGCCGACTCCAACAATGCAGCCGAATACGAAGGTCTTCTTCATGGTCTCCGGATGGCAGTACCAATGGGCATACAACGACTAGAGGTACAGGGAGACTCTAACTTGGCCATCTCCCAAATTAATGGAGAATTCGACGCCAAAAACCCGAAGATGGCGGCATACAGAAATGTCATCCTAAAGATATCTGCACGGTTTGAAAGGTTGGAATTTCACCACATTGCTCGTGACAACAACCAAGCCGTCGACATACTGGTCCGCATGGGAGACAAGTGCGACCCTGTCCCGACAAACACCTTCCTGGAACGGCTCTTCAAACCATCTATAGTGTGGCAAGACGATGAGAAAGGTGCCTGTCCAGATATGGTGGATGAGGTTGTTCCCCCCATAAACGAACCAGACAATCACATCATCGGCGACTCCGTAGTGGGTGAAACGCCTCTGGCTCATGAGGTAATGGTAGTAATTGCTCCATGGACAGAGCCCTTCCTTGCCGACCTTCTTCGCAAGGAACTCCCCGACAATCAGATAGAGGCACGATTAATATTTCGGTGATCCAAGGCCTACAAAGTACACGAGGGCGAGTTATAGAAGAAAAGCACAACTGAAATATTACAGCGACACATATCCGAGGAAGAAGGACAGAAGCTCCTCACCAAAGTTCACGCATGCATGGGTGGCCATCATTCGGCGGCAAGAGCCTTAGTTAGCAAGGCCTTCCGAGCCGGTTTCTTTTGGCCCACAGCTCGGACCGACGCCCAGTCACTTGTCAAACATTGCGTGAGGTGTCAACTCTTCACAAATCAAAGTCACATGCCCCCAACAGCTCTTCGGACTATTCCGATCACTAGTCCTTTCGTGGTCTAGGGGCTGGACATGGTCGGACCCCTTAATGGGGGGACCAAGAAAAATAAATACCTACTGGTCATGGTTGACGGATTCACGAAATTGATAGAAGTAAAGCCCGTCAAATCGGCCAAGTCCGGACCAGTGATCGATTTCATCTCCGGCGTGGTACACTGTTATGGTGTCCCGCACATCATAATAACGGATAATGGATCCAATTTCACGGCCCAAGAGGTCAAGGACTAGTGCGCAAAAATGGGCATAAAGCTCGATTACATGTCAGTCTATCATCCACAGACCAACGGACAAGTCCAACGAGCAAACAACCTCATTATGAGCGACATCAAGCCACGTTTGGTCCAATCTCTTCACGAGTCCAACTGTCGTTGGGTGGAGGAACTCGACTCCATTTTATGGGGCCTCCGCATGACCCCGAACAAATCAACGGGTTACACACCATTCTTCGTGGTCTATGGGGCAGAGGCAGTCCTCCCCCACGTATTTATTCACAACGCACCAAGAGTGCATTTGTACGAGGAAAAGGAGGCCAAGTTGGATCAGCAGGACGACCTACACGCCCTAGAGGGAGAGCGCGACATAGCCCGGGCTCGCTCCACTTTTAACGGGCAACAAGCACGATGCTACGAGAGTAGGGAGGTCAGGGCAAAAGCATACAACGTAGGCAAACTCGTCCTATGGCTCCCGGAGAAGCAGAAGCATAAACTCAACCCCAAATGGGAGGGCCCCTTCATCATCTACAAAGTACTCGCGGGAGGAGCTTATCGTCTTCCGAGCCCATCAAACAATCGCCTTGAACCAAACCCATGGAACACAGCTCATCTTCGGCGCTTCTACGGATAAACCGGTGTCGTCCAATTCTCCAATATTTTTATTTTTTCCCATCTTTCCTTTTTTCCTTTTTCTTCCCTTCCCATTTTGCTGTTCGATAGGATTGATTTATTTTTCCATCTTCGATCAAACCGATCTTGTACTAAGGCTATCGACGTACACTATAAAGTGTTAAATCCGAACACAACACCCGGGGGCTTCTTCTCGAGGTCAATGGTTTTATATTATAAGTATTTACTGACACTTATCGTGTACACACGTTTCCTTTGTCACGCTCAAGCCATCATATGCATCAGTTCGAACTAAGACTTTGCCAAGCTGGGTTGCCTCGCTCCTGTGGTTACCCTCTACCTTCTTGATTGTTCGATTAGAGGGTAAAGGGAGCACCTCTGCGATTGTTATGATCGGGTCACCAGGATATGTACCACAGATGGGTGAAGCCAAAAGTTAGCTATCATACGTAGACAATTGGTCGGCCGTGACGGAAGCACTTAATACGTCTATGGCTGTTATCGCCATTGTTTGGTTTCGTTTTTTCCCTAAAAACACCCTTAGCCGCATACTAGCAGTATACGGACCCTTACCTACGATCTTTGTAGGGGACCGAAGAAAGGTATCGATAGAGGTACTATTTTCCTCAGAAGATGTTTCCTACGCTAATCAGTAATATAACATATCTCTCTATGTGCTTTTTGTCTGTTCGTACCGGATGGCCGGATTGGCTTGTTCCCCAAACCCAATTCGCTCTTTTGGAATAACAAATAGCAAGGGACACTCCTGTGCTCTTTGCAAGGGAGGGAGAAGCCGATGGACAGTTAAGACAAAGTTTACAACATAGATTGTTCGTATGAAAGTGTACAAAATTACACATTCGGCAGCCGATCTAAGTTATTGATTATGGTGTCTAGGGAGGTGTCTTCCTGTGAAAGGCGGGCGGCTGGCATCACTTGGTCATACACCAGGTGGAGGGGAACTTCTTGACCATCTGATCCCACAGGACCAACCCGAGCCATCTGCTCGGGGTCAAGTCTGATGTCGCGGGTCTTGATCATTGCCCATGCCTCCCGTGCTCCCTCCAAGCAAGCTGATGTCTTCCACAACATGAACCTGCTTCGAGCTCCCTTGAATCGATCGGTTAGTTTAGACATCCCTTCCAGTGGCTATTCGGCAGGCCATAGCGCTTTTACCATGCCTTTCATTGCTTTCCGAGCATGCTCATGGAGGGTGGACAGCTCCTTTAGCAAATTCCCCCGGTAGGATCCAAACTCTTCTTGAGGATGCCTGGATAGAAGACCTATACATGAGGGAAATACATTCTTATCATACTTCTTTTACACGAAATACTTACTAATATTCAGATCATACTTACCAAACATGCCCCTCTGAAGTTTCTGATTTTCTTCTTGGACCTGGGCCAATTAAGCCTTTAAATTCTCAATTTCTTCGGCCTGTTTTTCTTCTCCACTTGGAGATGGTTCATAACACCACACCCAGCCTCGTTCTAGGACTCGGCGTACCGCTAAGCTTCTCGGGCTTCATCCAGCTCTTTTTGCATATGCCCTATGGATTCGGCTACTAAATAGAATCCTTGCGTCAGGATGGACATTTGCTAGAAATAAAAAGCACCGGTATACTCACCATGGGCCTCCCAGGTGAAGCTCTTCACTTGCTCTAGCTCTGCCTTCATAGCTTGAACCTGTGATTGGCTCTCCTTGAGCTCCTTGGCCAGTTGCACGTTCTATTGCTTCGAAGCCTACATTAGCAGAACAACAGTGTTAAAGACCCTTAATTCGGTTGTTTCGAACCAATTTAATGCTCGGGGGCTACTGGGTTTACTTGAGTGTTCGGACTCTATAAAAATCGATTACTTACGTGCATGCTGGCTGATATGAACTTCATAGCCTCGTTGAACCCGGCTCGGGCAGCACCAATGTGCACGTCCGCCGAGTGAAGGGCGCCAAACTCTTGTTCGGGGAATATTGTGTGCCGCATGGCCTCCCATCGTCGCCGATTCATGGCACTTCCCACTTCCGATTTGGTAACGGATACACCATCACCAGAATCGGTAGGTACTGGATTGTCCATTGGGGCTTCTATAGCAGGATCGGCATGAGCCATGGCTCGGGAATTTTGGGGTTCGCCAGACACTCTGGCAACCTCTTCGATGGGAGAAGACTGGGAATTTCTCCTAAGTATTTCAATGAAATAAATTTTTGTAAGGCTATATTTATTATGATAATAAGCGGAAAACAAAACAATGTACCTTTGGGTTGAGTAGGCAGGCAGATTCGTCCTGTCGGCCGACTCTTCGGTAGGATCACAATTGGCTTCCGATTCGGCCACAATCTCGGTTGCCGGCGTATGGCGCAGAGATCGATGATATTTGGGAGTCGGAGCTGGTGCTTTCGGGGCATTGTTGTAGCTAACCTCTTGTGGGATGAGCTCTTCTTCTTCTTGTTTGTGGCAGGGATGGAGAACAACCCGGGGTAAGCAATTATGATAGCCACCGGGGATTGGTTGAGGCTAACCTAATAATAGACTCCGTCTTGAAAATCAATTAGAAGATCCGGGTCCTCATGGAAACCCGGATCATCACCATGTGAATACCTTTCGGGCTGAGGAGTCAGACAGTTGACTGTCTCGATGAAGCTCCTCCATTCCTATTCACACAAGACTTTGGTCACATGAAATACGGAGTAGAAACCCTAAACTACGTTTGTAGAGGGATAAGGGCTTACCCATTCGATAGGATTATGGGTTGAGTATCCTTCCTTGGTTGCCCGCCGAATAAAGTCCTCCTAGCCCCCTATATATAGGTTGGCAAGGGCGGCGGTCAGCGCCGCCTGGTTGGCAGGCCCTAGTCTTCGGGAGCACATGGTGTCGCTTGTCCCGTTATAGCGCCACAAGGGGTGCACCCTCTGTTGGAGGGGTTGCATGCACCGGGAGATGGCAGCGACCATGACGCCAATCATGGTCAGTTGATGGTGGGCGAGCATCCGCACCTGAGCCGTCAGGCGTTCCACTTCGACACTTTCCTCCTGGGATGGACTCCTCGGCCACCATTAGTATCTTTTCTTCAAGGGGGTGTCAGAGTATTCGGGTAGACCTGTCCGAGCTGACTCAAATAGGGGGACATCTTCAATATAAAACCATTCCGAAGTCCACTCTTCAGTTTCTTTCGGTGTACCTACCGGATACCCTGTCCCCGCCGTACGACACACTTCGGCTCCGCCGACCTCCAAAATTGTCTTGTCCTAAGTTCGGGGGACGAGACAGAAATACTTTCTCCACAATTTTAAATGCGCCTCGCAACCTAAGCACATCTCGCAGAGGGCAACGAAGCCTGATATGTGCAAGATGAACCCCGAAGTAAGGTGGTGAAGCTGGATCCCATAGAATTTCAGCAATCCCCTTAGAGATGGTTGGATGGGAAACCCGAGGCCCCACAGGAGAAAGAGGATGAAGCATACACGTTTCCCCCTATGAGGATTCGGGAAATGGTCAACGGAAGTTCCGTTGTTGCAGGAGATTGGACCCGCGCAGGACACTACTACATGTGAAGGAGGGAGATACCCCTAGGTCTCTAGATCACGGAACCGTATGAGTGCTATGGAACAGCTAGTACTATCCCCTGGACGTGAACCGTAGGTGCGCGTAGAGGAGCTAGGGGCGTTAGCCATGTTTTTTGTGGATTTTCCGCTTGGAGCTTTTTTCCAATGGAGAGGTAGAGGATGTGGTCTAAACCTCGATTTTGTTTGATTAAATGGGTGGTCCCTCCATTGTGGAGGGGTAAGATTGTAAAAATCATTCGTCACTCGCCTTCCCATGACGTGCGGAAATCGAGAAACACGGGCGGTTATTATAATGGACCTATGCTCCCGACGCTTGGGATCTTACCGAAGACTAGTCGGTTGCCGAAAAAGGAGGAGTGAGGGACTCGCCTTGTAAACCGAAGATGACGACACGAGGAGATTGACCAGATATATATCGGCGTTGAAGGCTAGTCGGGGGGCTACTTATGGAGTCCTGGATTAGTGGGGTCCTCGGATAGACGACCTGTTTCTTATGGGCCGAACTGTATGGGCCGCAAGGTGGGCTTTGGATGATCAGGGTCACCGTCAGCAGGCTGGAAGCCTCGAGGAGCCATGACGTATTCTCCAAGTCGCCGATCGTAGATAGGCATGTTTATCTCTTCGGCATGTAACCGACCATGTGTAACCCTAGGTACCATCGTCGTATATATAAGCCGGAGGGTTTTAGGTTGTCGATAGGATTACTCATCTAGGGTTAGCTATTCGATATTGAGGTAGATCAACTCGGTAACCCCTCATACCATCAATAGAACCAAGTAGGACGTAGGGTATTACCTCCATAGGAGGGCCCGAACCTGGGTAAATCTGTGTCCCCTTTGTCTCCTGTTACCATCGATTCGAGTCTCACAGTTCGGGACCCCCTACCCGAGATCCGCCGGTTTTGACACCGACAGGTGGTCGGTAGGGGCGTTGGCGACGAGTCGTGGCAGCACAAGTTAGGGAGTCGTGGATTAAGGGGTCCTCGAGAAGCCGACCTATTCTTTTGGGCCGGACTATAGGTGCTACTTACCGAACACAGGAATATTTGAAGGCCTAGTCTCCAAGATGGAAGTTTTGGGAAGTACGACTTGCACTCCACGTTTGATGTAGCAAATAGGCATGTTTATCTCTTCGGCGTGTAACCGACCATGTGTAAACCCTCGGCATCCTCGGTGTCTATATAAGCCGGAGGATTTTAGGGAATAGGGAGGATAACTCATCTAGGGTTAGCTAGATGACTGGACCCGTGTTCTCACCGTACACTCCCCAAGTACGGACGCCTTGGAGGTTAACTCCGCAAGTTCCGAACAGCTTGATCCGATCGGGCCCTCAGCGGTTGACGAGGCCCTAGATCGGATCTCATCGATGAAGATCACCGACGATCCTACCTTGATCTATGCTCAGTTCGATTACGGTGCGGGTCATGACGAATTTTTCGACCCACCCACCACCCACATGCTGGACTATGCCTCCGAGGAGGCAGAATACATAGATGAAGAGGACTGTGCTCCCACCCCCGTTAACACCGGCACCTCCACATATGATGTATACATAGTAGATACTCCTGCCGCTAACGGCGAAAACACACCTAACAATGATGGCGACAAGTCGGGCGATACGCCGTCAAGGCGCCGGCAACCGCATAAGCGGTCCAAAGGCAAAAAGGGAAGGAAAGCTATTATCAGCAACGGGAGCAGTAATACCCCTGCTGACCATGGCAACCCCGATATCCCCGAAAACCCGTTAGAGGGTCCGGAAGGGCCTCAGGACCAGAACAACCCCGATAACATCAACGACTTGGAAGACGATAATTACCTCCCCCCGTCTAGGAGAAGATATACCAGAAGCCAATGACTTGTACATCCCTCATAACCTCGAATATCAGGAAGAAATCAAGCAGTGGCTCAAAGCAATGGCTCCTAGCTTGGAAGCTAAAGAATGACAACTCGAAGCCGAACAGGATGACCTCAATGATCGATGGACGAAATTCCTCTCAGCTGAGGAAGTATACGAGACCGGTCTGTCGGACCAGCCCAAAAGCTACCCACATAGAGGCTGCTACCGCAATTCGATGACGAACTTACTGATACTCCGTCTCCGAACCGTACTCCATACGACAAGTAGGACCGCCCCCTCGCGGGCGGGACGAGACGGCTGACGACACCGGTTTGTATACCGGCAATGCCCCGAAGACAGGGTAAGGAGTCACTAGAGCCCAATGATAGGTCCGACCTACGAGATGACCTGGATCATAGATCAGGCCATACATGATCCATCTACAGATCCAGAGAGTACTCACCTGATAGACGGGGCACGTACAGACCATGGTTCGACCAAAACAACAGAGTCCGAGAAAGTAACCGGGCCCACACAGACGCCGAATACAGGCGCGACATAGCACGGGTCAGAGGCGCCACTCACCCACTATGCTTCACAGATGAGGTAATGCGACATCAGTTCCCCGAGGGGTTTAAACCTGTGAATATAGAACATTATGATGTGACTACTGACCCAACCGTATGGATTGAGGACTTCCTCCTCCATATCCACATGGCGCGAGGAGACGATCTCCATGCCATCAAATATCTATCTGTTAAGCTTAAGGGGCCATCTCAGCACTGGTTAAACAACCTCCCCAAAAACTCCATTGGATCTTGGGAAGACCTGGAAGATGCGTTCTTCTCTAACTTCTAGGGAACCTATGTCCGCCCGCTGGACTCTTCCGATCTCAACAACATCGTCCAGAAGCCCGGCGAGTCTGCTCGGCAGTCCTGGAATCGGTTCTTGACTAAGAAGAACCAAATTGTCGACTCTCCGGATGCTGAGGCCGTAGCCTCCTTCCGGCATAATATTCAGGACGAATGGTTGGCTCGCGAGCTTGGCCAAGATAAACCTCGGACCATGTCCACCCTTACTTCCCTCATGACCCGCTTTTGCGCGGGTGAAGACAATTGGCTGGCAAGACACAACCACAATTCCAAAGATCCCGTAGCCTCTTAAGCCCGGGATGGCAACAGAAAACAAAAGCGCAATAAGAATAAGCACCGACACGATAATAGCGATGCCGATGACACGGCTGTAAATGCCAGATTCCACAACTCCCGACCTGGCAACGGAAGAAGCCTCCTAAAGGCAATCACGACGGACCCACTCAGCTAGAGAAGATCATGGAAAGGCCTTACCAAATCCATGGGACTCTGGAGAAGCCCACCAACCACACACACCGCAATTGCTAGGTGTTTAGACAATCCGGCAAGATACCACCGAAGGATCAAGGCAAATGCTCTCGTAACGACGACGAGGATGAGCCTTGGGGTCCAATTGGTGGCGGACAGAAAAAATTTCCCCCCAAAGTCAAAACGGTGAATCTGATATACGCCACCCATATACCTAAGAAGGAGAGGAACCGCGCCCTTCGGGAGGTCTATGTTGTGGAACCCGCAACCCCGAAGTACAACCCATGGTCGGCATTCCCGTTCACCTTTGATCGGCGCGATCACCCGGCCAGTATTCGTCATGGGGGTTTGGCGGCCCATGACCTAGACCCCATTATAGATGGGTATTCCTAATGGACGGAGGAAGTAGGCTTAACCTGATTTACTCAGATATGATGAAAAAGATGGGCATAGATCCGTCAAGGATAAACCTAGTAGCACTACCTTCAAAGGAGTGATCCTAGACGTTGAGGCCCGATGTACGGGTTTTGTAACCCTGGAAGTTGTGTTTGCCTCGCCCGATAACTTTCGCAGTGAAGACTTGATCTTTGGCATTGTGACCTTCCACAGCAGCTATCATGCGCTGCTTGGTCGGACAGTGTTCGCTCGTTTCAATGAAGTTCCACATTACGCATACCTCAATCTCAAGATGCCGAGCCACAAGGGGGTCATTACTGTTAACGGAAATACATAGATCTCCCTTAGAACTAAGGAACATGCACTGGCCCTGGTGTCCGAATTCAGCTACAAAGAAGATCGGCAAGTTCCGACATCCGCCATAAAGGCACAGAAGGCTGGTAAGTGAGTTTGGCTTCAGACCAAAAACTCAAATCCTTCCTCCTCCCTTCTATAGGGACTCACCCCCCACTGCACAACCCCAAGACCAGCAAAGTACATGCCAGGTTGGCACAACATCGCACTTAAAATTCCATGGGTAGCTGGCTCGAACCTCTACCCTCAACCCGTCTTTGGAACAAATGCACGTGCGCCTAAAGAACCTGCCTATGGCGTAAAGCTCAACGGCAATTCGGAGGCCTCTCAAGAGCTTGTTTGCAAGATCCGTTTGCCGAACACTAACACCCATCAAGGTGCATCTAAGAGCAGGAGTCAACTAGAAACGACGCATATCGAGGACGTCAGGTTATCAATCGAAGACCCATGGTACAACAACTCCTGTATAATTTTTTTTCTTTCACATACCTGTTAACAGTTGCTTCGACAATCCAAGCTATAAGAGTTGTTGCGAAAAATGTAAATTGCGTGGCACAAGTTTGCCTCATCTGTCCTTTTTTGGCGCATATTTTCACCTCTCTCCCTCTTGTCGTGGACCTGTTTGGTATGATGCGAGGCAACCGGCTAATAGACTGGGGGCTCGAGTTTAAAAACAAATCTCCTTATGTACATTCTATCATGCGTTTGACATCTTGGTGTTCGCTTTATATGCATCGGTTCCGTGATATGTCTTGGGTCAATAGTTGGGTTGCCCAGCTCCTGTGCTTGCCCCTTTACGTTCCGCTCATTCGGCTAAAAGGGAAAGGGAAGCACCCCTGCGATTGTGCTTCCGGATAGTCTGGTCAAGCACCTCAGGGGAGAAAGCCGAAAACTGACTGTCATAGTACGCGAGATCCGGTCTGTGAACCCGAGCTGGAAGTATTATACTTCAATCCTCGTAGTTATTCCGTGTTATACGAGGAATTTGCCCTTTATGCAAACATTGTGATACCGGCTTTGGCCACGGTTCGTCCGAACATCATAACACTTTGGTGGCTAATCTTACGCTTCCTATATTCCTTTTCGCGCCCCTACGGCTAAGTGAAAGAAATAAAGCACTATAGTCTGATTGTGTATGTCACAGCCCTAGTTTCTTTATGATTGCAAGTGCATTAATACATGCATTTTTATTTTTAAATAAAGATGAAATGAGGAATGATCAAGCCTCATAATTCAAAAAAAATTCAAATAAGCATTATAAAAATTGCTTCAAACAGTTCCAAGAAAATGTTCCTGGTTCTTTAATAAAATACCGGATTGAGCTAAAATTGCCAGCCAATATTTTGGGATCACAGAAATATTTTATATTGGGCTTTTGAATTAATTTAACCATATTTACATTGGATTTATATTTATTGTATATAAAATATAAGTTCAATAATCCTGAAATTAATTATGTGGCACCAATAAATTATACCTAGCTCATATAATAATTTCCGGGATTTTATAAAATGGTTTGATGTTTTTTTGAGCCAAAACAAATGTTATAAATAAAAAAATAGAAAATAAAAATAAAAGGAAAAAAGGCTTACCTGGCACGCAGCCCTCCAGGAGGCGCAGCCCATAGGGGCATCCCTGTCTTCTACCTCTTGCTAGAAGGCAGAAGAGAAGCAGGGGACGGTGCTTGCGGTGGTGGCGCCATGCCACCTGCGTGCCGACCCCCCTCCCCGTCGCGCTGGCGAGCGGGATGACCCCGCTAGGGACGTGCTAGCCCCATGCCCTCTCCATTCCTCCCCTCGCCTTCTCCCTCTCCTCCCCCTCGCCATGGCCGAGCTCTGCTCGAGCTCGTCGTCGCCACCCGGCTAGCTAGAGCCCCCCTATCGCCTCCTAGAGCTCCTTCGCGACCCCCTCGTCCTCCCCGTGGAGCCAGAAGCCGTCGGGAGCTCCTCAAAGCCGAGCTGCCGCCGTTCTTCCTCGCCGGCCATCATAACTCGCCTCAGCGATTCTCCGCCGCTCCGGCATCCCCGAGCCCGCCGAGCACCCCTACAGCCTCCTTGTGAGCTTGCCGTCCCTCTCCCCCTCTCCCCGTGGCCCTTTTCGCCCACTAGCCGTGAGGATCATCATGGATGAGAGCTCGTCATCGAACAAATCATCATTGTCGCTGTTCTGGGCCACCTTGGGCCCTGCGGCTTGTCCAGTTGGATGCGGACAAGCGTGGGCGTCCCGTAGATGCTCTTGGCGCGCGAAACCGGGCACCCTAGCGCGTCTCCGGCCATCTCCGGCAGTCCTCTGCCGCGGGTTTGGTCGCCGCCGGCCCCGCTTCGGCGGGTGCCGACATGGCCGTTATTAACCCGACTAATTAGCCGCTAACCCAGCCCCCAACCGCTGACAACGGCCCCACTTCGGGTCAAACCCCCGGTCAGCACGGGGATTAGCCCCGTGTCACTGACGTGAGGGTCCGGGTCGTCAGGTTTGACCTGGACCCGTGCCTATTGACTTGCTGACGTCATGCTGACCGGGACCCGTGAGGGTTCGGGTCGTCAGGCTGACGCAATAAATAATTGCTAGAATAAAAATAGATCAGAAAATTCCACAGATTAATAAAAACTTCAAAAATTCATACTAAATAATCTGTAAGTCAGATTAAAATAATTTATATATGAAAATTTATCAGAAAAATCCAATGAATCTAATGGTGGCGTTTTCATACATGTTAGAGCAATCTAAATAGGCAAACTTGGACATTTTGTTCAAAACACAATAGGCCACTTCTCATATGGAGTTGAATTTGAACCTTGTGTTCAAACCATCTTCATTTAACATGTTGATAGATGCATTAGCTCAAACTAGAAACATATTGCCGTGCTATTATCATGCATCATTGTGAAGCATTTGCCATGTTTAAATTATACCTTGTTTGATCTTGTCGATAGACTTGCGAGACATAGTTATCGACGACATCGAAGAACAACTGGGTTCTTCTGATAAACAGGTAAGCAACCCCCCTTGAGCATATCCGATACAATCCCATCTCTCGCTCTTGCTCTCATTTCAATGCATTAGGACAACGTGTTCAACTGCTACTTGTGTTGCGATAAATGAACCCACTCCTTTGCATGACCTATCATTGTCACAGTAAATAGGTAAACCAAGCAACCTAGCATACATGGTAGCTGCTTGAGCCATGTTTTGCTATAACCCTGTTATACTTGCTATGCTTAGAGTAGTGTCAGGTCTGATTCATCTGGGAGATGAACCAGAGTGAAATGAATGTGTCCTAATGGTGAGAGTTAAGTGATGAACCTATTTTGGTAAAGGTAGCGATGAGAGGCCATGTAGGAGTACATAGTGGGTTGTCTCATTGAAACCACTCATAGGAGTTGAGGTCCATGTTTGTGTTCCAAGACTAGCTACTACCGCACATTGGGCTCTGGTAACTCGAGTTCTCTTGGCCTATTAACCTACCTTGTTCTCAGTCTAGGAGTGGAGTCGTTCGAAATATTGATAGGTGTGGCACGGCCTGCGAAGTGGTTGATCGGCCCAATCGGGACTGGCTTGGGGCCTGCTCGCAACATTTGAGGCCATGTTGGAAACCTCGGCCGGACTTTGATTATGGGTTCCAACTCAGATAGGCAACTGCTTTGGACATGAGTCATTGAAGGTTAACATTCGTGGCCGACTCCCTCGCTGGGCTTCCGTTTGAAGGTTGCCGAGGTGCCTTTTTACGTGCACATGGCGATAAGTGGCGGGAGCATGTGTTACGAAGTACACCCCTGCAGGGTAAATTATCTATTCGAATAGCCGCATCTACGGATATGGACTACTTGGATACTTGCATTGTTCATAGACAACTTTAAGCGGAAACTCTAAAATGCACCAAACAAGTGTGAGTTCTACGGATGGCTTCTCGTAGGAAGACGAGAGAGGATCCATAGCGGTGTATTGAGTGTTGGAAATATGCCCTAGAGGCAATGAATAAAGTGTTTATTATTATATTTCCTTGTTCTTGATAATCGTTTATTATCCATGCTATAATTGTATTGATTGGAAACACATTACATGTGTGGGTAAATAGACAACACACTGTCCCTAGTATGCCTCTAGTGAACTAGCTCGTCGACCAAAGATGGTCAAGGTTTCCTGGCCATTGACATGAGATGTCATTTGATAATGGGATCAAATAATTAGGAGAATGATGTGATGGACAAGACCCAAACTACAAACGTAGCATATGATCGTGTCAGTTTATTGCTACTGTATTCTGCATGTCAAGTATGTGTTCCTATGACCGTGAGATCATGCAACTCACGAACATCGGAGGAGTGCCTTGTGTGTATCAAACATCGCAACGTAATTGGGTGACTATAAAGGTGCTCTACAGGTATCTCTAAGGGTGTCTATTGAGTTGGCATGGATCAAGACTGGGATTTGTTACTCCGTGTGACGGAGAGGTATCTCAGGGCCCACTGGGCAATACAACATCACAATAAGCCTTGCAAGCAATGTGACTAAGTGTTAGTTGTGGGATGTTGTATTACGGAAGGAGTAAAGAGACTTTCCAGTAACGAGGTTGAACTAGGTATGAAGATACCGACGATCGAATCTCGGGCAAGTAACATACCGAAGAACAAAGGCAACATCATACGGGATTAACTGAATCCTTGACATAGAGGTTTGACCGATAAAGATCTTCATCGAATATGTTGGAACCAATATTGGCATCCAGGTCCCGCGATTGGTTATTGACCATAGAGGTGTCTCGGCCATGTCTACATAGTTCTCGAACCTGCAGGGTCTGCACATTAAGGTTTGGCGATGTTTCGGTAGTATAGAGTTATGTATGGTGGTGACCGAAGGTTGTTCGGAGTCCCGGATGATATCCCGGACATCATGAGGAGCTCTGGAATGGTTCGGAGGTAAACATTGATATATAGGAAGTCCTATTTTGGTCTCCGAAAAAGTTTCGGGCTCATCGGTAGTGTACCGGGAGTGCCGGTAGTGTACCGGGAGACCATCGGGAGGGGTATTTCGACCCAAGAGGCTACATTGGCTATGCGAGGATGAATACCAGCCCTTATTGGCCAGGTGGAAAGTCCCACACAAGGCTCATGCAGTTGGGAAGAAAAGCGGCTAAATTAGGAAGGAGTCCTAATCCTACTAGGAGTGGAGGAGGAGGATTCCTCCCTCCTGGTTCGGACGAACCTCCTTGCTTGGAAGCCAAGGATGCCTCCTCTCCTCCTATGTATACTAGAGGTTTTTAGGGTTTTTTCACAAGATTTTCAGACACGTATAACCCTACCCTCTAGTCCATAGTTTCTCCTCTAGATCGGATTTCTGTAGTGCTTAGGCGAAGCCCTGCCAGAATAGCTCCACCACCATCGCCGGAGCGCCATCATGCTGTTGTAGAACTCTTCCTCCTCTCCGCTCCTTCTTGCTGGATCAAGATTGCGGAGATCGTCATCAAGCTGTACGTGTGCTGAATGCGGAGGTGTCGTCCATTCGGCGCTAGATCGGAAGGATCGTGATCAAGTTCGTGGGACGGATCGTGATCAAGTTCGCGGGACGGATCATGAATGGATCACAGGACGGATGGGACACACGGCGATTTGGATCGCAAAGACGTTTGACTACACCAACGGCGTTTCTTAACGCTTCCCGCTTAGCGATCTACAAGGGAACATAGATCCACTCTCCCTTCGTAGATGCTCATCACCATGGATAGATCTCCGTGTGCATAGGAATTTTTTTGTTTCCCATGCAACGTTCCCCAACATTGAGATGGTGAACGTGTGTACTCATGTGTAGTGATACATTGGTTACTTTGTCGTAAACTAGGATAGCTAAAGGTCAAAGCTGGCATTCTACAGTAAACCCCACAATCCCGTTCACTGATACATGATGCATATGTAGATAGTTCTGATGTAAGACTTGCTGAGTACCTTCATACTCACTGTTGCTTATTTGCATTTTTGCAGAGTTAGACGTTGTGTTCAGTTATGTTCTCCTGACGTTGACATCGACAGATTAGCTTAGTAACCCAGATAGAAGTTTGGCTCCTATGGTAGGGTCGTTGTAGCTTTTCAGGCTCTTCTAGCCACTTTTGTAGATGTTTGTACCCAGACATGTAACTTCCGTTTGTTGTTTGTATGCTCTGAATGTTGGGTCATGTGACCCCATCTACTTGTAACATTATACTATGTTGGCTCCTTGGAACCTCCTAAATAAATGGTATGTTGTAGAGTTTTGTTGTGATGCCATGTTGTATCTACGCATATCGTGCATAGTGTGTGCATGATTGAAATGCATTGGTATGCATGGGATTCGACACCTAGTTGTGTGCCTTTAGTAGCCTTCTTTATGGGGAAATGCCTCTTTGTGCTTCCATCGAGCCTTGGTAGCTTGCTACTGCTCCGGACACATTGATTGACTGGCATGTATCCTTCTTTGCTGCTGTGTCTGTCCCTTCGGGGAAATGTCTCACAGAGTAATGGAGTCCCTGTAGCCTGCTACGACTCGTCTACGTGCAGTGATGACATTTATGTCCCATGGCGTAATGGAGTCCTTGTAGCTTGCTATGACTCATCTACACACGTTGATGACCAACACCTGCATTGCTGGGTTACGTATGCTTGTCCCTGTACGGTTGTGCCACTTGGGTCTATAACTAGTCATGTCGACCTCGGTTCTTTGATGTGTGAATGCTAGCGACTCGTTCATATTCGTGAGCCAAAAGACGCAAACGGTCCCGGCCAAGGTAAGGTGGCAGCCATGAGTTACCGTGCGTGAGGCTGCAAAGTGGTGTGACGTGTTACAGGCTGGATTCATATGTCTTAGGATCAGGGTCCCGACAGCCTAGTCTGCTGCACTGTACCGCCTTCGGGTTCCGCTAATTCGGCTAAGGGACATAGTGCATTGGCATAGACACCCCATGTAGTATCTACATGGGGGCTAAAGCCGACGACTCGCATCTTTCAGTATTAAACGACCACACATGAGTTATAAAGGAATGCAAAACCATATAAGAACAATAACTAATATCATCAAAAATTTGGACAAGTCTTCGGGCGCGTTAAAGTTCATTCAAATAAATGATCGCCCGGACACTGGGACGCTATCACCCGAGCACTCTCCATCACTCCATCAAAGTATATGTAGGGGCGTCTATGCTCCTTCCCGAGAGGCAGCGGGGCGGTGGCTACCTTTATCGGATCTAGCCCCGGCCAGTGCACCTTCGCTCTTGGAAGGGCCATCCAGACTCCCTCAATGCAGGAGGAGCGCTTGATGGTGTCGAGGGAGGTCGAAGCAGCAATCAACCTCTGCACTAGGGCAAAGTAGCTGCCTGGCAGTGGCTCGCCGGGCCATAAGCGGATGTAGAGGTCCTTCATGGCCGGCTCCACTAGAATAGGAGGACACTCGGGGGCTCTGAACTGTGCCCAGAACAGCCAGCTTCATCTCCTTCTCACCGCGAGGCGAACAGCCGATTGACATCCGCCAAGCTCTTCTGGATATCACAGGAGGTGCCTGAGGATTGCCACACCTGGGTAAGCAATTCGAATTTGCTATTCCCGAATACGCACTTTAGTGAGTATGTTTTACCATCTATTATGTCTTTAGCTTGGCGCATTTGCTCCTCATAGAACCGCCTGTCCACCCGCTCCTTCTGGAGTTTGTCTATTAAGTGGACAGTTCAGCCAAGATTGCCTTATTCTTCTGCTCCAAGGCCTCACATTTTTCACTAGCGTCCTTGAGCTCCTGGTGGACCTCCACCACGCGAGCCTTATGCTTGCCACTAGTGGCTCGCATGGCGGAAAGGGTGGCGGTTTATTTAGTAGCCTCCCTCTCAGTGGCCTCTTCTTCCTTCGCGCGTTGGAGCTCGTCCTTGAGCCTCTCCATCTCTTTCGCTAAAGTTGTGTGTACATCAAACAATGTGAAAAAGTTGCATTGATAGTATTCAGACAATGGAGTTCAGACAAAGGTATTTGGATTCTATTTTGACATACCTTGGGCCTCGTCGAATCTTCGGTTAAGGGCCTCAACTTCGTCTTCGGAGCGCTTAAGCTTCCGATTTAGCTCGTCCAGCTCAGCACCATTTATTGACGCCGCCGATAACGAAGCGTGCATTACACATACAGTAGATATATTACATGGGTTCTCAATTCCGGAATTATAGTCAATTCAATCTGATGATTGGACCTTATTAGGAGTTATCCTAACATGTCGGATACTTAAAGTGTATCTAGTCTGATATCGGATACAGGAGTGACCCCTAGGTGAGTTTTTTCACCTCACCTAGGGCTCGGGGGCTGTGATGTATATAATAAAAATAAATAAAAACTTTGCAAATAAGAACATCAGGTCACTTACCTGAAAACCCGATAGGAGACCCTTGAAGGCCTCCTTCAGTCTGTTGTCAACGGAATGAATGCTCTGCAACACCGAACCCATAAGGGTGCAGTGCTCTTCGGAAAGGCAGGAGCTTGACAGAGCCTCCTCCATCACCAGCCACCCAGTGGTGGGTGGAGCCGGTGATGATCAGATCTCCCGATCACCAAACCGGGTTTGAACCATTGCCTCCGGAGGCATGTTGTGCTCCGGAGAGGTCCTCGAAGGAGACTGGATGCCTGCTCGTCCAACCTCCTCAATGTTTGGGTGGGGTGTCGCTCCTCTGTCTTCGGTGGCTGAAGTGTTAGCCTCACCATGGTGTTGTCCTCCCCGCCGCCGGTGTCCGGCTTCATAGGAGCGTGCTGGGATGACACCTCCACGACGTCCCTCGTGGCGCCCGGAGTGGTGGGATGTGAGGCATCCCTGCTCTCCGCCAGTCCGGCAAGCGGGGTCTCGCCGTCTGATATCACATCAGTGGGGTTGATGCGTGGGGGCCATAAAGCCAATAACCTGCATGTTAGCGTAGTGTGGAAGAGATTCTAGACTGTGGGCTCGGCGTCGAGCTGACGTGCCCACAAGGGAGTATCCCGGTGTTGGCAAGGGAGGATCACTTAGACGGCATCGGTCAACTTGGTGCCCTCCTCGATCATGGAGTGGATGCGCTTCTGCAGATCGCTCACCTCCTTGCTTGGTCCCCAGACGAGGCCCTTTTCAAGCCATGAAGCCAATCTGGTGGGGGGACCGTTTCTGAATGCGGTGGGGGGATGCTGACCTTCTTCTTGTGGTTCGATGATGTAGAACCACTCCTTTTGCCACCCCTTGACGGTGTAAATAAGGGTGCCTGACAGCCACGCAATGCGGGTGAGCTTGCCGATGACAGCCCCACCGCAATCTGCGTGCTTGCCACCGACACACTTGGGCTTGATGTTGAGCACCTGAAGCCAAAGCCCGAAGTGTGGCTCGATGTGCAGGAAGGCCTCGTAGACGAGGATGAACACTGAGATGTGCATGATAGAGTTTGGCGGGAGGTCGTGGAAGTCGAGGTCGTAGAAGAACATCAACCCCCTGGCAAAGTTGTGGAGAGGGAAGCTCAACCCCCTTTCGCCAGGCTTGGGGATGGGGATCACTTGGCCCTCCTCCGCCGCGTGGTGACGGATGTCGGCGGGGAGGTATCCGGCTTTCTTGAGGTCCTGGATGTCCTCATCAGTCACCATGGAGGCCTCCCACTTGCCGTTGGAGCCAGAGCCCGCCATTCTTGAGATCAGAGGTCGGAGGTGGAATATTTGGATCTAGGCATCGGAGGCTCAGAGGAATGGGAGGCAGCAGAAGCAGATGAGGAGCGTGAATGGCTATGTGGGGTTTCTTCCCTTTTATGAGGCTTATCTTTGAGATCCCTCCGCCACGCCGCGAATCCCTCCACTTCCCGAGGCGTGTGCACAGTTGCGCATGCATGATTAAACATATCCCGTGTGAAACAGAGCGCGATCTACACGTTGATAGATCGTGTTGATGGAACGACCTCGAACCACACATCGAGTCCCTGTAACTGGCCTATCGGTCGTGGTGGGCCATGACCTTTCGTTAGAGAGGTCTTGAGGGATCGATATCTCCCCTCTGACGTTTGGCCTTCAAAGCCAACTTATTTCACAATATTCGAACGTGCCGCCATTCGGAGGTGGTTTGTCATCGGAGGCCAAACTCTGCTTGGCGAAAAGAACTTACCTCGCAAGCCAAAGAATTTGTTCATGAAGCAATTGAAGCTGAAGACCCTTGGTGTTGGAGGCAAGTTCGGGGGCTACTGAGGGAGTCCTAGATTAAGGGGTCCTTAGGAAGCCGGCCTATTCTTATGCGCCAGACTATATGGGCTACTTACCGAACACGGGAATATTTGAAGGCCCAGTCTCCAAGATGGAAGCTTCGGGAAGTACGGCTTGCACTCCATGTTTGATGTAGCAAATAGGCATGTTTATCTCTTCAGCATGTAACCGACCATGTGTAAACCCTGGACGTCCTCGGCGTCAATATAAGCCGTAGGATTTTAGGGTATAGGGAGGATAACTCATCTAGGGTTAGCTATTTGATCTCGAGGTAGATGAACTTTGTAACCCCCATATCATCAATACAACCAAGTAGGATGTAGGGTATTACCTCCATAGGAGGGCCCAGACCTGGGTAAATCTGTGTCCCCTTTGTCTCCTGTTACCATCGATTCTAGTTTCATAGTCTGGGACCTCTTCCCCGAGATCCGCCGGTTTTGACACCAACAACAAGCTCCCGGTCATCATTGAAATAGAAATAACAACGCGCATGCGACTTATCTAAGGGTTGGGATCGGGACAGGAGAGGCTCTGGAGCACGCCAGTGGCCTGCATGGCTGCTCAGGGGCATCCACGGCTTGTGCGCGACGACAATGGCGGCCGACAAAGATCGGCTATGGCGACATCTACCTAGCGGACCTATGGGAGCATGCAGAGGGAGGGGCTACAAGAGGGAGCTCATGGTCGGTGCAGAGAGGGCCCAAGGAAGTTTTTGATGCATCGAAGGCAGTGAATCGATGCGCCGATCGCTAGAGTCCGAAAAGGAACAAGCGGACACGAGTGGTGGTGATGGAGCTCTCCGGCTTCGATCCTGTGCATGAGGAGGAAAATGCAGACATCGCGGAGATCTAGGATAGGCTACGGAGGTGAGGGAAATGTTGTGGTCGCGGGCTTCACCATAACGCAACCATGGCTGCGTTTGGCTGAGCTCGATCGCGAGGGGGAGGCACAAAGGGGGGCTACTGGGGCCCTAGGGTATTGTGGGGTGAGAGAGACATATGTGGGGTCGATCTTATCCTCAAGGGGGACCGCGAGATGCTCGACACCTAGCGAATCCACACCCGGATGGCACTGGCGCCACGGCCTCCCCTACCTCTGTCGAGAGGTTAGGGAAAAGGCCAGCGCAGTTGGGCTAGGCCAGCCTGTAGTAGCTGGGCTTAAGTGCCAAGTAAAATTTTTTGTTTTTATTTTATTTCATGTTTCATTTATGTTTAGCACAAATTAGCTTTAGCAAAAATGGGTGACTTGCTCCATTGAATAACATGCAATATTTAGTATTGTCACAATTTGTTTGGGTGGAGTTTGAATTGATTAGGATTTTACATAACTTAAAAGACATTCAAGTTATTGTTTTGGCCTCTATTTTAAGTGTTTTTAGAGCACTTAAATACTTTATAAAATGTGGGTTTCGACATGACAAATATCCAGGGAATATTTCCAACCCAAACATCATTTTAGTTTTTAGGTTTGTGAAAATATTTAATCCACTTATTAAATGAATTTTGAAAATTCAATAGGGATTATAAAAGTGATATGATTCCATTGTGATCAAACATGGTTTAGCAAAAATATTTAGCTTAATCTTAGCCATCACTGTAGCTTAATTACAATGATCGCTATAGCTTATTGCAAGGGTGTCACACCTCGTGTCCTTCATCATCTTGTTATTCCAGAATTGCCTTGGCATTCAAAGAAAGGTTGGGTGAAGCTTTCCTTGGCCGTTGGACATGATCTCGAGCGTTATCAATGGTCTTGTTCAAGATTTTCATAGCAATAAATTCATCCAACACATCACTCGAGGACAAGGTGTGGAATTTCGGTCTTTGACGGATTGCGGAGGACATGGTCTTGTTGAATGGCATGATGGCCTTGAGAAACTTACGCTTGCAATTGTCATCTATATCCTTACTCCCATGATCTTGAAGGGAACCGCGAGAGTTGTCAATCTTCGGTAGAGCTCACGAGGGTCCTCATCTTCATTCATCGCAAACTCATGGGCCTCATCGAGAACCACCTCAAAGTTGTACCATTGAATACTCGATCTTCCCTTATATAGAGAGACAATATGTTCCCAACAATCCTGTGCACGAGTGAAAGGACACAAGTGGGCTAGATCTTCAGGTGGCACTGCGGTTTTAAGGTCAAACAAGGCGGAGTGATTGTATTGATTGTCTGCCTCTTGGAGTGATATTGTTTGGATCATACAGGTAGTAACCTTGCTCAATGATTCGGAAAGATTTATTAAGTTGTGATTCAAATAAGACTTGATATGAAAAACCCACTTAGCAAAATCATTCTTCACAAGTTTAGGGGGAGAACTCTCGAGGCTGGATGCACACCATTACCTATGGGGCCGTCGTCCCCTTTGTGGTTGGGCAAGGGGCGTGGACGTAAGCACAAAGAGCAGAGACAGTGAGATGACGCACAGATTACCCAGGTTTTGGCCGCTGTGAAGCGTAAAACCCTACACCTACTTTGTGGGTGGTCTGATCAGAGGAACACAAAGAACGTGCAACACTCTAGCCCGACAAGGGTTGCCTTCGATGGATTTACTACGCGTGTACAAGTGTTCAAAAGTCTGAATCCTGAACTAGATTGCATTGGGCCTCCTTTTATAACGCAAGGGGAAACCATAATGGCAAAACATACATTGTCTGATGATTAGATAGCTAGCAGAGCTTATCATACCAAACTCTGGTATTGGAGACAAAATACCATCATTGCTAGTCTAGATGGCGTGCAGGTGTCCATCCCCGGCAAGCTTATACCACTGCTCTATCTAACTATTGTACCTTAGGCTCACACATCTATGGACGGGTGTCAAGGAGGTGTAATTTGTCTTCCAACATGTAGTCACATGCTTAGCAGGAGCCACTTAGCCACATGGGGGCTCGACACCGCATCGACAAGTTACTGGCCTTACGATGAGGTGGATCTGTGCGCCTGCCGGGGGATGGCTTGCTCGGTCTTTAAGAGGGGGGCGCACATCCTGGTCCTGGCAAGCGCCGAGGGTGTTCTTGCTGCACAGCAGCCTAGGTCTGGGCTGCCACGTCGGGCTTGTTGGAGTCTATCTTGGTCATTGTCTGAATGGCTCGGTGCTTGAAGGGTCTTATTGCTACCGCTTGTGCATAAGTTAGGGGCATTGGGTACCCCTGTCCTAGTGCACCGACAGGAGCCCCCGGGTGTGGCCCACATGTGCTTGCTAAGTGTCGTTGGGGCAGGCCTGAAGTTCATGCACATGCGCGCAATGTGAGGGAGTAACTTCCAATTTACTCGTCATCACTGACCCACTTCCCAGGCCATTTCCTCCGCGCACACCACATGCATAGAGGGTAGTTACTGGCGGTTGTGCGTGACTTAAAGCTCTGATTGTGGCAGAAACTACAATGCCATGAATTGGAGCAACAAGGCGGTTACCTGTTTCGCCCATGATCGTGTGTAGTGGGATTGGTGGAGATGAGCGGCGACTCTTAGAGCGGGGGAGAGCCTGCCCCCGCACCCTCCCTATAAATTGGGAGGTCTCATGAGGTGATGCTCATCCACCCTTTCCTCCTCCTTCAGTCTGAATCCATGGAGCTTACTTCTCTCTTTCCTTGCACTGAGTCGCGCCTGTCCCCCTGATGGTCAGGGGAGAGGTTTGGCGAGCGTGGCAGCCATTGTAGGGTCCTCCCCTTGATTCCATGTCCGGCCTCCATTTCGGTGCAATGGTCTTGGGGGGACGGCGAGTCGGAGGATCCTGGGATGGGGGAGCAGGCTGTGTGGCGGCCGTGCCACGGGTAGTTGCGTCGATGTCTTCGCCGTTCCACCGCCCACTACCCTAGTCCCGATGGAGTACCATGCAGCTGCCACCACGCCGGAGTCAATAGTCAAGGCATAGTGCTGCGATGGGTCATGGTATCCGTGCTCCTTCCTCGAGGTGATGGAGGCAGATCGTCCACTTGGTCATTGGTTATGTGTGAGTTGTTGTATTTGTGGATCTTCATGAATCAAGGTAAAGTTCTCCACCCATGGCATTGCATATGGCGCGCATGGGTGGGATCATTTCGCCTTCGTGTGCTTCTTTACGGTAGGGGAAATTCCCTACTTTGGCCACTAGGGGCGACCATGCTCTCTGGGAGGCTCCTTGGGAAGCTCGACGCCTGCCTACACTATCACGTAAAAGGCTTGGATCGTGAAGGGCGTGCGGCTACGGAGGCATCCCTTCGAGCGACGGTGATGATGAAGATGACGGTGGGGTGACATGAGCACCGACAACACCATCATCAACGTCTGCGCTTCGTTAGCGCCTCCGCCTGCACTCGCCCTCCACTTTCTTCCTCCTTGCCAGCTTCGTCCGCCCTGCCTGGGTGCTGGGTCCTTCGGCTCCTCCAGTGGACGCGTCCCTCTGGTCCTGTGGTGGAGGCACCAGATCCTACCTAGATGCTCCTTTTTCCCTTTGTTCCTCTCAAACATAATCTCTAGGAGGAGAGGGACAATAAAGGCATTATGGGGCACTTATATTTTTTTCATGTCAAAAGATGTAGGCGCTTGCCAAGTTGTAAATAATCATAATGTAATCTCTACCCATTTTGTATTAAAAATGAATGAGAAAAGCGCTATTTCCCTTCTTGCAAGTTCTATCCTTTTCTTTCCTTGTTTATACTGTTCTGGTATTTTTTTCCTTGCTACATGGAGTTGCTTGCCAGATCATTACATATCTACGAGCGTCGATAGGCAAATGAACCCCCAACAACAGGTTGGCGTTGTTCCCCAACAGAGCTCCTTGTGGGTGTTGGCGTTGCCCCCCGTAGTTTGTTTTAACAAAACAGGGGGCGGCTCATCCCGACAAGGGTTCTCACCATGTGGAGGACTCCACTACCTACAAAAAGGAAGATACCAAGGATTTCCTTGTAGTTTCCTTCTATAGAGCTTGATGGGACGTTGCGATCGCATCTTCTCTTATCTTCCCTGTATTTCCGATGGTCTGTCGTGTATGGAGAGAACAATAATAAAGATTATAGGTTCATCAAGTACTCTAGCAAATCTTATATCTTAAAAGCGATAACACTGCTATCATAAAAATGTGTAATGAGCATGTAAGATGATGATATGATGCAATACCTTGCTTTATTATGGTTGCACAGGGTCTGTGCCTGGCTTTGTACAAAGGTTTACATGCAACATGAAAATGCTTGTACAAAAGCTGGCTGTCGGGGACTGAGCCCGGCAGCCTCCTGTCACGGGTAGAACTTACGAAGATGCTCAATATTCCATGTGTTAAGCACCTTGGTGCCATTTTTGGTCTCCAAACGGACTGCACCAGGTCTGGTAACTTGTGCTACCCAGTAAGGGTCTTCCCACTTCGGCATAAACTTGTTGGTACTCTTGGCGGACTAAACATGCCTACGGACAAGGTCACCTTCCTCAAGGCTTCGGGCGTGGACCCTGTGGCTATGGCAGCGCCACAGGGCCTGCTGGTAGCGTGCAGCTTGTACAGCAAACCGAAGACGATCTTCCTCTATGAGCAGGGCATCGTCATGTCATAACTGTTGTTGCTCTACTTAATTGTAGGCAAGCACTCGAGGCGACTTGTATATGAGTTCCATGGGGAGCATTGCTTCTGCGCCGTACAGTAGGGATAAGGACGTCTGGCCGGTAGCTCGATTTCGCGTCGCTTTGAGTGACCAAACAACCACTGACAGTTCATCTATCCAGCGCTTGCCGCTTTTCCACAGCTCATCGAAAGTTCTTGTCTTGTGCCCTCGCAGCACTTTAGCATTGATCCTCTCGACTTCCCTTTGCTTCTAGGATGGGCAACAGAGGCAAAGGAGAACTTGCTTCCAACGCTCTAGATTGCATGAGGGCGCGGCTCGTAAACTGGGTGTTATTATTCGTGATCACGCTGTTAGGCACTCCAAAGCGGCACACCAATCCTTTCATGAACTTGATAGCTGACTGTGCGGTCACCTTCCTCACTGGTTCTACCTCAATCCAGTTTGTGAACTTGTCGATCGCCACGCACAAGAACTCAAAGCCCCCGACAGCACGGGGGAAGGGGCCCAAGGTGTCGAGCCCTGCTACCTCTTGAACTTGCGTATGTTTTCCCTTGAAGAAGAAAGAGTGATGCATCGACGTAGATAAGTATTTCCCTCGGTAGTTGAGAACCAAGGTATCAATCCAGTAGGAGGAACAAGCAAGTCACCAATGGATGCACCTACACAAATAATCAAACCCTTTCACCCAACGCTATAAAGGGGTTGTCAATACCTTCACGGTTATTTGCAAGGATTACATATGATAGAGATAGATGTAAACGAGAACGGAAAGTAAAAGGTAAATAAATTGTAGCAAAGTATTTTTGGTATTTTTGGTTTATAGATCTGAAAGTATACTCTGGAAAGTAGACACGGGGGGCATAGGTTTCACTAGAGGCTTCTCTCTCGAAGGAAAATATCATTGTGGGTAAACAAATTATTGTCAAGCAATTGATAGAAAAGCGAATAATCATGTAGTTATCCGAGGCAATGATCGTGCATATAGGCATCACGTCCGTATCAAGTAGACCGAAACGATTCTGCATCTACTACTATTACTCCACACATCAACCGACTCATGTCTGTGTCTAGAGTATTAAGTTCATGAAGAACAGAGTAACGCATTAAGAAAGATGTCATGATGTAGAGGTCTAAACTCAAGCAATATGATGAAAACCCCATCTTGTTACCCTTGATGGCAACAATACAATACGTGCGTTTCTACCCCTACTATGTCACTGGGTGAGGACACCGCAAGATTGAACCCAAAACCAAGTACATCTCCCATTGCAAGAATTACCAATCTAGTTGGCCAAACCAAACCAATAACTTGAAGAGACTTATGAAATCATGCATATAAGAATTCAGAGGAGATTCAAATAAGATTCATGGGTAATCTGAACATGAACTCACAATTCATCGGATCGTGACAAACACACCACAAAAGAGGATTACATCGGATAGATACCCATGAAGATCATGAAGAACATGGTATTGAAGATCAAAAAGAGAGAAGAAGCCATCTAGATAGTATCTATGGACCTATAGGTCTGTGGTGGACTACTCACGCATCATCGGAGGGGCAATAGAGTTGATGTAGATGCCCTCCGTGATCGAAACCCCCTCCGGCAGATTATCGGAAAAGGCTCCAAGGTTGGATCTCACGGGAACGGAGGCTTCTGGGGGCGGTAAAGTATTTGTGTGTCTCATTCTGATGTTAGGGGGAATATTTGGGAATTTATATGATGAAGAATAGGGTTAGGAGACCTGCCGGGAGACGACAAGCCTACTAGGCGCGGCTAGGGGGGGCCGCGCCTACCAGGCTTGTGACTCCCTGGTAGGTGCCCTGGCGTGCACTCCAAGCCTGGTTGATTTGTTTCCTTCCAGAAAAATTCCTTCCAAAGGTTTTATTCCGTTTGGACTCCGTCTAATATTCCATATCTGCAAAACTCAAAAACAAGGAAAAACAGAAACTAGCACTAGGCTCTTGATTAATAGGTTAGTCCCAAAAATAATATAAAATAACATAGTAATTCATATAAAACATCCAAAACAGATAATATAATAGCATGCCATCATAAAGAAATATAGATACGTTGGAGACGTATCAGAATTTTTGATGCGGAGTGCTACCGAACATATTTATATATGTAATATTCTCTATTGTGGCATGAATATTCAGATTCGTAAGACTCAAAACAAAAGCTTAATATTTATATAAAAACAATAACATTTCAAGAATACTAGTAAAGAAATTGTATCTCTTCAAAGTAAGTTATCCCTACAATATCATATGGTCTGGCTATGCTCCATCTTCCGCACACAAAGTATTTATATCATGCACAACCCCAATCACAAGTCAAGCAATTGTTTTCACACTTTTATTTTCTCAAACTTTTTCAACTCTCACGCAATGGATGAGGGTGAGCCATGGATATAGCACTATAGGTGGAACAGAATATGGTGGAGGTTGTTAAGGAAAGGGAGAAGATAGTCTCACATCAACTAGGCGTATCAAGAGGCTATGGAGATGCCCATTAATAGATAGCAATTTTAGTGAGTAGGGATTGCCATGAAACGGATGCCCTAGAGATATAAGTGTATGAAAGCACAAAAAGGAACTATGTGGACATGCATCATGAATTCCACTAGTTATATGAAAGTGAAAAAATAGGAGACTCTCTATCATGAAGATCATGGTGCTACTTTGAAGCACAAGTGTGGAAAAAGGTATTCAAACAAATTCACGATTCAATGTGTTGCTCTCAAAAGATGTGTGCATCAAGGATGGTTGTGTTAAACTAACTAGCAAATAATCATATAATACAAGACGCTCCAAGCAAAACACATATCACGTGGTGAATAAAAATATAGCCTCAAGTAAATTTACTGATGGATTGAAGACGAAAGAGGGGATGCCTTCCGGGGCATCCCCAAGCATAGGTTGTTTAGCATCCTGGAATACGACTTGGGGTGCCTTGGGCATCCCCGATCTTAGGCTCTTAACACTCCTTATTCCATAGTCCATCAAATCTTTACCCAAAACATGAAAACTTCACAACACAAAACTTAACAGAAAACTCGTGAGATCCGTTAGTATAAGAAAATAAATCACCACTTTAGGTACTATTGGGAACTCATTCTTTATTTATATTTGTGTTATACCTAGTGTATTCTAACTTCTCCGTGGTTCATACCCCATGATATAACCCATAGATTCATCAAAATAGGCAAACAACTCAAAGAAAACAGAATCTGTCAAAAACAGACCAGTCTGTAGAAATATGAAAACTTCGTATAATTATTTAACTGAAATAATTCTGAAAATTAGTACAACCTGAGAAATTTATATATCGATCTTCTGCAAAAATTTGAGACTCATTGTACGCTCTAAAAAATTTAAAAAATTCCTGGACCTGGCATAAAAGTTTCTGTTTTTCAGCAGGATCAAATCAACAAGTACCATAGATCACCCAAAGGTTTTACTTGGATCAAACACTAATTAAAACACCAAAACACAAATATTACAGAAGTAATAATGTGTGAAACACTCAAAAATAGAAGCACAAAAAGAACACAAAAATAAAATTGGGTTGCCTCCCAACAAGCGCTATTGTTTAATGCCCCTAGCTAGGCAAAACACAATAGATCTAGGTATTGTCATCTTTGGTACTAGCAACTTTTGTGGGGACCTTCTTGAATCCAGGGGGTTCTTTCCTTTTTCCCACATTTGTGGAGGAAGGATCCATCTTGATATCCAAAATGTACAAACGCTTGTTGCAAAGGGTAAGCAAAGTATTCAAGCGATTGAGGTTCCCATTGATATGTTTAAGGGGTTTGTGATATTGTTGTAACTCGACCAAGTTCTTATGTAAGTCACCCAATTTGTCAAGAACTTGAACACCCTCTTGTGAACACACCACAAAAGAGGATTACATCGGATAGATCCCCATGAAGATCATGAAGAGCATGGTATTGAAGATCAAAGAGAGAGAAGAAGCCATCTAGCTAGTAGCTATGGACCCGTAGGTCTGTGGTGGACTACTCACGCATCATCGTAGGGGTAATGGAGTTGATGTAGATGCCCTCCGTGATTGAAACCCCCTCCGGCAGATTACCGGAAAAGGCTCCAAGATTGGATCTCTCGAGAACGGAGGCTTCTGGCGGCGAAAAAGTATTTGCGTGGCTCGGTCTGATGTTGGGGGAATATTTGGGATTTTATAGGACGAAGAATAGGATTAGGAGACCTGCTGGGAGACGGCAAGCCTCCTAGGCATGGCCAGGGGTGCGCTCCTACCAGGCTTGTGACTCCCTGGCAAGTGCATTGGCGTGCACTCCAAGCCTGGTTGATTTGTTTCCTTCTAGAAAAATTCCTTCCGAAGGTTTTATTCTGTTTGGACTCCGTTTAATATTCCACATCTGCAAAACTCGAAAACAAGGGAAAAACACAAACTGGCACTTGGCTCTAGATTAATAGGTTAGTCCCAAAAATAATATAAAATAACATATTAATGCATATAAAACATCCAAATAGATAATATAATAGCATGACATCATAAAAAATATAGGTATGTTGGAGACGTATCAAGCCCTCATACTGAGAATGGCCAGGATAGAGGAATGGTCTATAGAGATTGTGCTGGTTGGTTGATGTTCTTGGGATGGAACCGGCAGGCTTCACACTTGGTAACCAACTCGGTGGCGTCTTGGAGGGCAGTTTGACAATAGAAACCCTGCTTGAAAGCTTTACCAGCAAGGGCTCTTGATCCTATGTCACAGCCACATACTCCTCCGTGAATCCCCGCTAACAGCTTCAGTCCATCCGCCCGACAGATGCACTTCAATTTCACGCCGTTTGGTCATCTTCTGTACAGGGTGTCATCGATAAACAAGTACATACTTGACTAGCGGGCTACTTTTTCTGCTTCCTCTTGCTCTTCTGGGCATTCTCAGGTCTTAAGGAACTGGACTATATGCTACGCCCAGGTTGGAGCATGTGGCTCGACAACAAGGATTAGAGGCATCTCTTCGTCTGCGGGAGCGCTTGCCTCAACCGCGAGGACCCGGGGTCCCATGGGAGGGAGCTGCTCATCAACCGCAACGGGACCTTCCCTGGCAACCTCTCTACCAGCAGCTTTGGGGAGCTTTGCCGGGAAATGCTTGCCGGAGTTCAGCTTCCTTCTCTTCCTTGACATCGCTGATGGGGATACCGACAGTTGGGTGAGGTGGAGAACAAAAGTCCCTGGCTCCACAGGAAGTTTCTGTGCAGGGCACTTCGATAGATGGTCAGCAATGCTATTTTCCCCTCATGGCACATGCTTTGTTTGTAGTCCATCAAAGTGCTCCTCCAATTTCCTCACTTCTTCCATGTATGCCTCCATCAGTGGGCTCTGGTAATCCTTATTAAGTTGTTTCACCACAAGCTGAGAGTCTCCTCGGACAACTAGTCTCTTGATCCCCAACCCTACCATGATTCTAAGTCCGACAAGGATTCCCTCGTATTCAGCGGTATTGTTGGTAGCTTCCTCCCCAGGAAAGTGAATTTTAACAACATACTTGAGGTGCTCTCCGGTGGGGGCAACGAGGAGCATGTCTGCTCCGGCACCGTGTAGTGAGAAAGCACCATCGAAGTACATGATCCAATCTTTGGGTGCTTCTTTGCCAGGAAGGATTGTCTCTGGAATTTCTTCATCCAGCATGGGTGTCCATTCTACGATAAAGACCGCCAAGGCTCTGCATTGAATTGTGGAAGTGCGCTCATACTTTATTCCGAAACTTGACAACTCCAGTGCCCACTCAACTATCCTGCAATGGCCTCGGGGTTCCTTAGTATGCGTTGCAATGGGAAATGGGTAACAACTGTGATCTCACGGGCTTGGAAGTAGTGGTGCAGCTTCCTCGAGGCCATGATGTGGCGAAAGATCAGCTTTTGTACTCCAGAGTACCTTGATCTAGCTACGTGTAAGGGGGAACTGACAAAGTACATGTGTCGCTGGACCATCTTCTTCTTTGCCACCTCTTTAGATCCATTGTCGTCCATTTGCTGAGGTCCCCGTTGAACCATATCAAGTCCTGCTACGGATGTTTTTGTCTTGTCCCTGGTAGCACTAGCAACAACCAGTGAATCTTCATCCGCTTCCCACTATGCCACTAGCACTGCACTAACCACTTGATTTCTCGCTGCCAAATACAACTTCAACGACTCTTGTGGTTTAGGAGCGACCAAGGTGTGAGTAGAGGTTTTTTGGTCTTGCAGTGCTGCTTCTGCTTCCGGTGTCCACTTCATCGGACCAGCCTTCTTTAAAATCTTGAAGAACGACAAAGCACGCTCAGCAGACCTGGAGATCAACCTACTCAACGCGGAAACACATCCGGTCAAATGCCTAATATCCTTGATGGTTTTGGGTACTTGTATTTGTTCGATCGCCTTGATCTTGTTGGGATTAGCTTCTTTTCCTCGCTGAGACACAAAGAACCCAAGTAGCTTGCCGGATGGGACACCAAATACACACTTTTTAGGGTTCAGCTTCGGGTTGATCTTGCGTAAGTTTGCGAAAGTTTCTTCCAAATCTTGTATGAGAGTTGCTTCGTCCTTGGTCTTAACTGCAATGTCATCCATGTAAGATTCCACGTTTGTGTGTAGTTGAGGCTCAAAACCAATCTGAACTGCCCTGGGAAAGTTTGAACCAGCACTCTTTAACCCAAAGGGCATACACACAAAAGAATACGTGCCGCGGGGAGTTATGAATGCGGTCTTTTCCTCATCTTCTTTGGCCTTAAATAGCTGGTGGTATCCAGAGTAGGCATCCAAAAAGGAGAGCAAGTCACATCCAAAAAGGAGACCAAGTCTGCCACGATGCTCGCCTCACTTGTGACAGTTGCGGTGTCGATGGGGCGCGTGGCTGCGTGCGAGGGAGCCTTCGAAGTGGAGGGATGCGTGGCTGCACTAGATTTTTCTTGGGAGCCATTGTTGGATAAGATGATACTAAACATTGACACACCAATCACAATCTCAGGTTTGCACTAACGCAGCACCCCCTACCTGGCACGCCAAAGATGTCGGGGCTGGATGCCCACGATCACCTATGGGGCCATTAGCCCTTTGTGGTTTGGCGGGGGGAGGGGCGTGGATGTAAGCACAAAGAAGAGAGACAGTGAGACGACGTGGCGGTTTACCCAAGTTCGGGTTGTTGTGAAGTGTAGAACCCTACTCCTGATTTGTGGGTGGATTGATGAGAGGAACATGAAGAACATGCAGCACTCCAGCCCGACTAGGGTTGCCTTCAGGGGAGATACTACCATTGGAAATATGCCCTAGAGACAATAAATAAAGTGTTTATTATTGTATTTCCTTGTTCATGATAATCATTTATTATCCATGCTATAATTATATTAATTGGAAACTTGGATACATGTGTGGATACATAGACAAACACAATGTCCCTAGTGTGCCTCTAGTGAACTAGCTCGTTGATCGAAAGATGGTTAAGGTTTCCTAGCCATGGACATGAGATGTTATTTGATAATGGGATCACATCATTAGGAGAATGATGTGATGGACAAGACCCAAACAACCAACGTAGCTTATGATCGTGTCAGTTTATTGCTACTGTTTTCTCCATGTCAAGTATATGTTCCTATGACCATTAGATCATGCAACTCACAGATATCGGAGGAGTAACTTGTGTGTATCAAATGTCGAAACATAACTGGGTGACTATAAAGGTGCTCTACAGGTGTCTCCGAGGGTGTCTGTTGAGCTGGCATGGATCAAGACTGGGATTTGTTACTCCGTGTGACGGAGAGGTATCTCAGGGCCCACTCGGTAATACAACATCACAATAAGCCTTGCAAGCAATGTGACGAAGTGTTAGTTGCGAGATATTGTATTACGGAACGAGTAAAGAGACTTGCCAGTAACGAGGTTGAACTAGGTATGGAGATACCGACGATCGAATCTCGGGCAAGTAACATACCGAAGAACAAAGGGAACATCATATAGGCTTATCTGAATCCTTGACATAGAGGTTCGATCAATAAAGATCTTTGTAGAATATGTAAGAACCAATGTGGACAACCAGGTCCCGCCATTTATTATTGACTGTAGAGGTGTCTCGGTCATGTCTACATAGTTCTCGAACCCGCAGGGTCTGCACACTTAAGGTTTGGTGACATTTCGGTAGTATAGATTTATGTATGGTGGTGACCGAAGTTTGTTTGGAGTCCCGGATGAGATCCCAGACGTCACGAGGAGCTCCGGAATGGTCTGGAGGTAAAGGTTCATATATAGGAAGTACTATTTTGGTCGTCGGAAAAGTTTCGGGCTCATCGGTAGTGTATCGGGAGTGCCGGGACAGTACCGGGAGGCCTCCGGGAGGGGTATTTCGACCCAAGAGGCTTCATGGGCTGTGGGAGAGTGAATATCAGTCCTTAGTGGGCTGGTGGAAACTCCCACACAAGGCCCATGTGGCTGGAGGAAAAAAAACCAATAGGAAAAGGTGGAAAAAAAGGCAAAAAGGAGCAATCCTAGTCCTAGTAGGATTGGAGGAGGAATGCTCCTCTCCTAGTAGGTTCGGCTGAACCAGCTAGCCTTGGATGCCAAGGCTGCCTCCTCTCCTCCTCTCCTCCTATATATATACTAGAGGGTTTTGGGTTTTTGCACTAGTTTTTTCAGCCACGTGCTACCCGTTCCTCCAGTGCATAGTTTCTCCTCTACATCGGTTTTCTACAGTGCTTAGGCGAAGCCCTACCGGAATTGCTCCACCACCATCGATGGAGCGCCGTCAGGCTGCCGGAGAACTTTTCTTCCTCTCCACTCCCTCTTGCTGGATCAAGGCAGTGGAGATCGTCATCAAGTTGTACGTGTGCTGAATGCAGAGGTGCCGTCCGTTCGGTGCTAGATCGGAAGGATCGTGATCAAGTTCGTGGGACGGATCGTGATCAAGTTCGTGGGACGGATCATGATCAAGTTCGTGGGACGGATCGTGATCGGATCGCGGGATGGATCATGATTGGATCATGGGATGGATCGTGATTGGATCGTGGGATGCACGGCGATTTGGATCTCGAAGACGTTTGACTACACCAACCGCGTTTCTTAACGCTTCCCGCTTAGCGATCTACAAGGGTATTTAGATCCACTCTCCCTCTCGTAGATGCTCATCACCATGGATAGATCTGCGTGTGCGTAGGATTTTTTTTGTTTCCCATGCAACGTTCCCCAACGTTGGTATCAGAGCTAGGTCTACGTGTAGATGAGATCTTGAGTAGAACACAAAAGGTTTGTGGGCGTTGATGCTTAGATTGCTTCCTCCCTTGGTTGGATTTTGGTTCAGCTGTATTGTGAGATGGAGCGGCCCGGACCAACATTACTCGTACGCTTACGAGAGACCGGTTCCCTCGACGCAACTTGTTGCCTACATGGCTTGCGGGTGGCAGTTTCTCTCACTTTAGTTGGATCGGATTCGACAAAGGCGGTCCTTGAGAAGGTTGAAAAGCAAATTATGTATCACCATTGTGATTTATGCGTAGGTGAGAATCGTTCTTGCTAGAAACCCGTAGCAGCCACGTAAAACATGCAACAACAATTAGAGGACGTCTAACTTGTTTTTGTAGGGTATGTTGTCATGTGATATGGCCAATTACATGATGTGATATATGTGATGTATGAGATGATCATGTGATGTATAGAATTTCACGACTTGCATGTCGGTGAGTACGGCAACCGGCAGGAGCAATAGGGTTGTCTTTAATTATTGTATGACCTGCGTGTCAATCATTAAGCGCTATGTAATGCTTTACTTTATCACTAAATGGTAGCAATAGTAGTACAAGCATGTTGGGCGCGACAACCCCAATGGTGACACGTTGATGGAGATCAAGATGATGCAGATCATGGTGTCTTGCCGGTGACGATGGAGATCATGCTAGTACTTTCAAGATGGAGATCTAAAGCACAAGTTCATGGCCATATCATGTCACTTATGAATTGCATGTGATGTTAATCCTTTTATGCACCTTGTTTTGCTTAGTACGACGCTAGCATTATAAGGTAATCCCTCACTTAAATTTCACGATAAATTGTGTTCTCCCCGAGTGTGCACCGTTGCGGAAGTTTGTTGTGTTGAGACACCACATGATGATCGGGTGTGATAGACTCTACATTCACATACAACGGTTGCAAGCCAGTGTTGCACGCGCAGAACACTCGGGTTAAACTTGACGAGCCTAGCATGCACAGACATGGCCTCGAAACATAGGAGACCGAAAGGTCGAACATGAGTCATATAGTAGATATGATCAACATAATGATGTTCACCATTGAAGCCACCTCAACTCACATGATGATCGGACTTGAGTTGTTGGATTTGGATCATGTGACACTCAGATGACCTGAGGGATGTCAATTTGAGTGGGAGCTTTTGTAATTTGATAAACTAAACTCATTATCTTGAACAATAGTCTAAGTAAACTTTACATATTAATGTTGTAGATCAATGGCTCGCGCAGTAGCACCCCTAAATTTTAATGCGTTCCTAGAGAAAGCTAAGTTGAAAGATGATGGAAGTAACTTTGTTGACTGGGCTCATAATCTGAGGATTATCCTCACGGCTTCCCAGAAATCATATGTCCTTGATGCACCGCTTGGTGACCAACCAGAAGACATGACCTCCAAAGACGTTAAGAATGCTTGGGAGGCACGTACTAGAGATTACTCAATAGTTCAGTGTGCAATATTGTATGGCTTAGAACCGGGACTTCAAAGACGTTTTGAACGTCATGGAGCATATGAGATGTCTAGGAGTTGAAGTTTATCTTTCAGAAGAACGCCCGGATCCAGAGGTATGAAACCTCTGATAAGTTCTATTCTTGCAAGATGGAGGAGGATGGGTCTATCAGTGAACATATACTCGGAATGTCTGGGTGTTCAACTTGTCTAGCGGAGTTGGGAAATGCCCTTCCGCTAGAGGCAATCACTTTTAGAGTTCTTCAATCACTGCCACCTAGTTACGAGAGCTTTGTGATGAACTATAACATGCACGGGATGAACAAGTCAGTCACCGAGCTGTTTGCGATGCTAAAAGTCGCTGAGTCTGAAATCCAGAAAGAACATCAAGTGTTGATGGTCAATAAAACCACTAGTTTCAAGAAAAATGGCAAAGTCAAGGGCAAGGGCAAGAACGGTAAAACCAAGAAGGATGGAAAAGCAGTTGCTACTCCTGTAAAGAAGCCCAAGCATTGCAAGGGAACTGGTCACTGGAAGCGGAACTGCCCCAAGTACCTGGCTGACAAGAAGGCGGCCAACGACAAACAAGGTATATATGATATACATGTTATGTAACATCCCAAAATTTCATTTTGGAATGTTATGAATATAGCTATGCATCCATCATCATCATTGCTTGATTTTATGAAATAGTTGAAATGCCTTTTCTGACTTTCTGAAAGACCTTTCTACTTTTCACTAAGTTGCTTTCACCTATTTGAAATTTTGGTTAAAAGTTCAAATAAGAGAGGAGGAACATGACACTCCACACCAAGGACTAATTGGTGGTTTATTTGAACAAAAATAACCAGGGGTTATTTTGAAAATATTTGCAAAAAGGGTTTAAAAACAATTAGGCAATTTCTGAAAATATTATTTTTTCAAAGTGTTCAAATGACACAATAGAAATGTTCATTAAATAACATTTAGTATTCTGTTAATTTTGATATATAATACCCCTATATTTAGAGACGATTTGAATGCTTTAAAAGCTTTTGAATATCTCTGGAATATTATTAAAAAGAAACGGTAACTGTTTCCGGTATTAAACGGGCCGGCCCACCGGCTTTAAAAGCCGAGACCGTTACAGGTCGGCCGACCGAGCGCATTCACTTCCCTCTCTCTCACTGCAACCGGACCCCACCGGACCGACCGTTGCCCCGAAACGGTCGTCTTCCCCGCACCCGCGAGCGCCGGACCCGACTCGCCGGTCGTTTCTCCGCTCACCGGATCTCTCTCCCCTCTTAACTCCCCGCACTCTCAACGCCCCTATATAAACTGGAAACTCCCCGCATCCATTCCCCCCCTCGAGCCCCCTTTCTCTCTCGCCGAGACGCTGTCAATTGCTCGCCGGAGTAGCGCCACCACCGCACCTCCTGTCGAGCGTAGCCACCGACTTCGTCCACCGTTCGCCCCACTGTTGCCACCAATCGACTCCGGAGAACCGTCGCCGTCGCCCGGACCACCTCCCCGTCTTCCCCGACCTCCGGAACGCCTTGCCGTCGTCCTCGCCGCCTTCGGATCACCGGAGAAACCCCGGCGCCGGCAACCTCTCCCCCCCGTAAGCTCCCTCGACCATCGGATCCCGAATCAACGACCGTGATTAGATCGGATTTATTCCGAACCGTTTTCTTCTTCCGATCGGTCGCCCGCCCGAAATCCTCGAGCACACACACCCCTTAGCCAATCGGACAGCGCCACGTAGCCCCCTGACCGTCGCAAATCATTTTCCTTTTTCAGTTTTCGTTTTAATTAACAGAATGTTTTTAAAAAATTGTTTTGCTTATATCTTTTAATCTATTTAGTGCTTGGAGTTGATTCTTTTTGCAATAGCTCACAATTTTCATGTAGTTTCACCCTGTACTTTTAAATTTCAAATTTGAACTATAAAATTTGAATTTAAACAAATTTGCTCAAAATCTTCAAATCTGAATAACTAGAGTTTAAAAATAGATTTTGATATGATTCTTTTTTCTACCGTTTGATATTGGTTAGGACTATATCCATGTTTAGTTTGAGGATTTTTAGGATATATTTGATTTGTGTTTCAGTTAAAAACAGAATCTGTCTAGTATTATAATATAATTTTATATACTTAATTTTAATTAGTTTAAATTAGATTTGGTCTTAATTGTTTATTAGGTTCTGTTAGTAAACATTTAGTGTTTTCACTTACTGTTAATAAAAATATAAATTTGCTTAGTTTAATTTTATTTAACATAGGAATCACAACTTATTTTCAAATAGGTTTATTTTGATTAAAACAACTAACTAGTAATAGTTTTGTTTTCAAACAAAGTTTTGTATATTTTAATTCTGTTTTCTAAGACAGATTTAATTGTAAATTATTTTCTGTTAAGAACATGTTTTACAAATAAATAATAAGTTTACTTTTTCATTCTTTTGTTAATATAACTATAGTTGATTCATATAGTGTTTATCACAAACTTGTATAAACTTTACTAAACTTTTCCCAACAAACTTAAATTGATTTTATTCTGTTTATTAATAAAATATTCTATTGTTTCCTTGTTGACAACAATTGTTTTGTTATTACAAAATAGTTTTATTATGATAGTAGTGTTTTATCAATCACCTCCTAGAAAACAAAACTTTGTGTGTTTTCTTACTTGAGATTTGTGCATTGTTTTGTCTTGATTGTTTACTAGTTCTTGGTTGATGTTTGTGAGTTACAATATTTTGTTGTATGCTTATTGAGTGCTTGTCTGCTTCGTTAGATTATCCGGAGTGCGAAGCTTGTTACTTAGAGTCACTCACGTACGAAGATCATCAATCAGGCAAGTCACTTTGATCATATTTTTACCCATGTTTTATATGCATTAGTTCTACCATCTCCCCAATTGCATGCAAGATAGGTTAGTTGGAAACTTGGTTACATTGTAGTAGTATCATGTGGTAGGTACCCCCCCCCCCTCAACCTCTTGACACATTGGCCCCGGGAAACGTTGTTTTACCTTTTGCTATGCTAATAGTAGACGGGGTTGGTTGTGTGATTCATGAGAGTTGAGAGAGTTAATAATTTCAAGACCTACATAATGATCAAGATTTAAGACTCCGAGTTTTCAACATACCTCTGGGTGGATGATGGTTGAACGGCACCCTGGAGAAACCAGTGGATTTGCCTAGGTGATGCTGGAGATGGCCAGTATTCACGCGGAAAGGTCCACCCAGGCACAAAGAGAAGGATGGGTGCTTCAAAACCCAAGGCTTACCTGCACAGCCACAAGTCATTATGGGCTCTGGCTTGGTTGGAAATCGTGGTGACCCTGGACAGGCGGTGCTACGAGAGGTAGAAGAACGGTAGGAAAGGATGGGCACCGACAGAGTCACGGGGAAACCCTTTGGAAGACCATGTTTTGGTCATCCGTTTCTCAAACACCCTGAAGTGCGAGAAATCAAACGGAGGCGACCAAATCTTGTGGGGAACGTGTGCAAAACTCTGCAGAGTACTCAAACCTAATCGATTAGCCGTGTCCACGGTCATGGACGACTTGAGCCAAAGGAATTGGAACTTCCGGAACTCTCGACACAATTAATATGATGATGTGGGTATTTAATAATTTTGGGTATGAGAATTGGTTGGTGGAACCATATCATTAATCAACCAACTTTGTAATATTTTGCTTAGCCCCTCTCTTGATGTAGGAAAAACTTGGCTTTACGCAAAAACTTACCACCCCACCTGCCATATATGCATATAGACTAGCTGATTATTTTCACACCTCTACTGTGACTTTGCCGGCATATTCCATATGCTGACCTACACGGCTGCAACGTATCATGTTGCAGAGTACTTTTCTGACCAGGAGTGAGGACGCGTTCTATGCTCAGTGAGATGCCCTTGGAGTCGGATGGACTCATCTACCTTCGACGCTTCCGCAAGATTTAGATATTCTCATGAGTTGGCCTTTGGCCACTTTATTGTAATCTTTATTGTAATAAAGGACTCGATATGAGATTTCGATTAATATAATGTTGTGTGATTTCCCTTTGATATATACATTGATGTACCGTGTGTGTACCAGCATGATCTTGGGATGGTACGGAAACACCGGAGACTTGGCCTTTCAGGTCGGGTCACTACATGTTATTGATGTGTACCATACTAGCTCTCGCCGTAGTGCCAGGGTATTTGATACCGGTTCGGTTGCTCACGTTTGCAACTCAAAACAGGAACTACGGAATAGACAAAGGCTGGCAAAGGATGAAGTGACGATGCGCGTGGGAAATGGTTCCAAGGTTGATATGATCGCCGTCGGCACGCTCTCTCTTCGATTACCATCGGGATTAGTGATGAACCTGAATAATTGTTATTTAGTGCCTGCGTTAAGCATGAACATTATATCTGGATCTTGTTTATTGCGAGACGGTTACTCATTTAAATCAGAGAATAAAGGTTGTTCTATTTATATGAGTAATATCTTTTATGGTCATGTACCCAATGTGAGGGGTTTATTCATATTGAATCTTGATAGTGATGATACACAAGTTCATAACATTGATGCCAAAAGATGTAGAGTTGATAATGATAGTACCACTTTCTTGTGGCACTGCCGTTTATGTCATATTGGTGTAAAATGCACGAGGAAGCTCCATGCTGATGGACTTTTGGAGTCACTTGATTTTGAATCACTTGACACATGTGAACCATGCCTCATGGGCAAGATGACTAAAACGCCATTCTCTAGAACAATGGAACAGGCAAGTGACTTATTGGAAGTCATACATACTGATGTGTGCGGTCCAATGAATGTTACAGCGCGTGGTGGATATCGTTATTTTCTCACCTTCACTGATGACTTAACTAGATATGGGTATATTTACTTGATGAAACACAAGTCTGAATGTTTGAAAAGTTCAAGCAATTTCAGAGTGAAGTTGAGAATCATCGTAACAAGAAGATTAAGTTCCTACGATCTCATCGAGGAGGTGAATATCTGAGTTATGAGTTTGGCAGTCACTTAAGACAATGTGGAATTGTTTCACAGTTGACACCGCCCGGAACACCACAGCGTAATGGTGTGTCCGAACGTCGTAATCGAACCTTATTAGATATGGTGCATTCTATGATGTCTCTTGTTGATTTGCCACTATCGTTTTGGAGTTATGCATTAGAGACAGTTGCATTCACTTTAAATAGGGCACCATCGAAATCCGTTGAGACGACGCCATATGAACTATGGTTTGGCAGGAGGACAAAGTTGTCGTTTCTTAAAGTTTGGGGATGTGATGCTTATGTCAAAAAGCTTCAGCCTGAAAAGCTGGAACCCAAAACGGAGAAATGCGTCTTCATAGGATACCTGAAAGAGACAGTCGGGTATACCTTCTATCTCAGATCCGAAGGCAAAGTGTTTGTCGCTAAGAAAGGAACATTTCTTGAGAAAGAGTTTCTCTCGAAAGAATTGAGTGGGAGGAAAATAGAGCTTGATGAGGTTATTGAAACTTTACTTCAACCAGAAAGTAGCGCGGCATAGAAAGATGTTTTTGTGGAACCTACGACGGTTGAAGAGGAAGTTAATGATGATGATCATGAAGCTTTGGATCAAGCTTCTATTGAACCTCGTAGGTCGACAAGGCCACGTACTACCCTTGAGTGGTACGGCAACCCTGTCTTGGAGGTTATGTTGTTGGACAACAATGAACCTACGAGCTATGGAGGAGCGGTGATGGGCCCGGATTCTGAGAAATGTTTAGAGGCCATGAAATCCGAGATGGGATCCATGTATGAAAACAAAGTATGGACTTTGGAAGTATTACCTGAAGGGCGAAAGGCCATTCAGAACAAATGGATCTTTAAGAAGAAGACAGACGCGGACGGTAATTTCACCGTCTATAAAGCTCGACTTGTGGCAAAGAGTTTTTCACAAGTTCAAGGAGTTGACTATGATGAGACTTTCTCACCCGTAGCGATGCTTAAGTCTGTCAGAATAATGTTAGCAATAGCTGCTTATTTCGACTATGAAATTTGGCAGATGGATGTCAAAACAGCGTTCCTCAACGGTTTCCTTGAGGAAGAGTTGTATATGATGCAACCCGAAGGTTTTGTCGATCCAAAGAATGCTGACAAAGTTTGCAAACTCCAGCGATCCATTTATGGACTGGTGCAAGCATCTCGGAGTTGGAATAAGCGCTTTGATGAGGTGATCAAAGCGTTTGAGTTTATACAAGTTTACGGAGAAGCTTGTATTTAGAAGAAAGTGAGTGGGAGCTCTATAGCGTTTCTAGTATTATATGTGGATGACATATTGCTGATTGGAAACAATAGAGAAATGCTGGAAAGCGTGAAGGAATATTTGAACAAGAGTTTTTCAATGAAGGACCTAGGAGAAGCTGCTTTCATATTAGTCATTAAGATCTATAGAGATAGATCGAGACGCTTAGTAGCACTTTCACAGAGCACATACCTTGATAAAGTTTTGAAGAAGTTCGAAATGGAACAATCCAAGAAGGGGTTCTTGCCTGTGTTACAAGGTGTGAAGTTGAGTAAGACTCAATGCCCAGTAACTGCAGAAGATAAAGAAAAGATGAGTGTCATCCCCTATGCTTCAGCCATAGGCTCTATCATGTATGCAATGCTGTGCACAAGATCCAATGTCAGCCTTGCCATAAGTATGGCCGGAAGGTTTCAAAGTGATCCTGGAATGGAGCACTTGCAAGCGGTCAAGAATATCCTTAAGTACCCTAAAAGGACTAAGGAAATGTTTCTCGTTTGTGGAGGTGATGAAGAGCTCGTCGTAAAGGGTTACGTCGATGCAAGCTTTGACACTGATCCGGACGACTCTAAGTCGCAAACCGGATACTTATTTATTCTTAACGGGGGAGCAGTAAGCTGGTGCAGTTCCAAGCAAAGCGTCGTAGCTGATTCTACGTGCGAAGCGAAATACATCGCAGCCTCGGAGGCGGCGAAGGAAGGTGTCTGGATGAAGCAGTTCATGATAGATCTTGGAGTAGTGCCCAGTGCACTGAATCCAATGAACCTGTTCTGTGACAACACTAGTGCCATTGCTCTGGCCAAGGAACCAAGGTTTCACAAGAGGACCAGACACATAAAGCGACGCTTCTACTCCATCCGCGATTACATCGTGGAGAAAGACATAAATATTTGCAAAGTGCACACGGATCTGAATGTTGCAAACCCGTTGACTAAATCTCTTCCAAGGGCTAAACATGATCAACACCAGAACTGCATGGGTGTTCGATTCATTACAATGTAAATCACATAGTGATGTGAAACTAGATTATTAACTCTAGTGCAAGTGGGAGACTGTTGGAAATAGGCCCTAGAGGCAATAAATAAAGTGTTTATTATTGTATTTCCTTGTTCATGATAATCGTTTATTATCCATGCTATAATTGTATTAATTGGAAACATGGATACATGTGTGGATACATAGACAAACACAATGTCCCTAGTGTGCCTCTAGTGAACTAGCTCGTTGATCGAAAGATGGTTAAGGTTTCCTAGCCCTGGACATGAGATGTCATTTGATAACGGGATCACATCATTAGGAGAATGATGTGATGGACAAGACACAAACAACAAACATAGCTTATGATCGTGTCAGTTTCTTGCTACTGTTTTCTCCATGTCAAGTATATGTTCCTATGACCATGAGATGATACAACTCACAGATATTGGAGGAGTACCTTGTGTGTATCAAATGTTGCAACGTAACTGGGTGACTATAAAGGTGCACTATAGGTGTCTCCGAGGGTGTCTGTTGAGTTGGCATGGATCAAGACTGGGATTTGTTACTCCGTGTGACGGAGAGGTATCTCAGGGCCCACTCAGTAATACAACATCACACTAAGCCTTGCAAGCAATGTGACTAAGTGTTAGTTGCGAGATCTTGTATTACGGAACGATTAAAGAGACTTGCCAGTAAGGAGGTTGAACTAGGTATGGAGATACCGACGATCGAATCTCGGGCAAGTAGCATACCGAAGAACAAAGGGAACATCATACGGGATTAACTGAGTCCTTGACATAGAGGTTTGACTGATAAAGATCTTTGTAGAATATGTAGGAACCAATGTGGACATCTAGGTCCCTCCATTTGTTATTGACCGTAGAGGTGTCTCGGTCATGTCTATATAGTTCTCGAACCCGCAGGGTCTGCACACTTAAGGTTCGGTGACGTTTCGGTAGTATAGAGTTATGTATGGTGGTGACCGAAGTTTGTTCAGAGTCCCTGATGAGATCCTGGACGTCACGAGGAGCTCTGTAATGGTCTAGAGGTAAAGATTCATATATAGGAAGTCCTGTTTTGGTCGCTGGAAAAGTTTTGGGCTCATCGGTAGTGTACCGGGAGTGCCGGTAGTGTACCGGGAGGCCTCCGGGAGGGGTATTTCGACCCAAGAGGCTTCATGGGCTGTGGGAGAGTGAATATCAGCCCTTAGTGGGCTGGTGGAAACTCCCACACAAGGCCCATGTGGCTGGAGGAAAAAAACCAATAGGAAAAGGTGGAAAAAAAAGGCAAAAAGGAGCAATCCTAGTCCTTCTAGGATTGCAGGAGGAATCCTCCTCTCCTAGTAGGTTCGGCCGAACCAGCTAGCCTTGGAGGCCAAGGCTGCCTCCTCTCTTCCTCTCCTCCTATATATACTAGAGGTTTTTGGGTTTTTGCACTAGTTTTTTCAGCCACGTGCTACCCGTTCCTCCAGTGCATAGTTTCTCCTCTAGATCGGTTTTTTGCAGTGCTTAGGCGAAGCCCTGCCGGAATTGCTCCATCACCATCGCCGGAGCACCGTCAGGCTGCCGGAGAACTGTTCTTCCTCTCCACTCCCTCTTGCTGGATCAAGATGGTGGAGATCGTCATCAAGCTGTACGTGTGCTGAAAGCGGAGGTGCCGTTCGTTCGGTGCTAGATCGGAAGGATCGTGATCAAGTTTGTGGGACGGATCGTGATCAAGTTCGTGGGACGGATCGTGATCGTATCGCGGGACGGATCGTGATTGGATCGTGGGATGGATCATGATTGGATCGCGGGACGCAAGGCGATTTGGATCGCGAAGACGTTCGACTACACCAACCGCGTTTCTTAACGCTTCCCGTTTAGCGATCTACAAGTGTATGTAGATCCACTCTCCCTCTTGTAGATGCTCATCACCATGGATAAATCTGCATGTGTGTAGGAATTTTTTTGTTTCCCATGCAACGTTCCCCAACAACTACGTGTGTACAAGTGTTGCCTTGGGCCTCCTTTTATAACACAAGGGGCAACCACAGTGGAAAAACATACATTGTCTGATGATTAGATAGCTAGCAGAGCTTATCATACCTAACTCTGGCATTAGAGACAAAATACCATCATTGCTAGTCTAGGTGGAATGTAGGTGTGTATCCTCGACAAGCTTATACCACCGCTCTAGCTAACTATTGTACCTCAGCTTGACACGTCTATGGACAGGTGTAAAGGATGTGTAATTTGTCTTCTAGCGTGTAGCCATGTGCTTTGCGAGAGCCACTTAGCCACCTGGGGGCTCGACACCACATCGAAAAGTGACTGGCCTTGGAATTAGGTGGAGCGGTGACAGATTGGCTCCTGCTTGCCGGGGGATGCTTGCCGGGTCTTCAGGAGGGGGGTGCACGTCCTGGTCCCCGACAAGCATCGGGGGTGCGCTTGGCGCGCAACAACCTAGGTTTGGGCTGCCGCGTCAGGTTTGTTGGAGTTTGTCTTGGTGATTGTCGAGTTGGCTTGGTGAGTGAAGGGTTTTGTTGCTAGTGCATGTGCATAAGTCAGGGGCACTGGGTACCCCTGTCCTAGTGGACCGTCAAGGACCTACACTACTACAGAATGGTCCAAACACGACACATCAATCAGAGACCCTTCGACGATACTATGTGCGATGCATGAATCGCAAACGATATAGTTCCAGCTCCATCGCTAATGACACGAACTGTGTGCCTTTGGATCCATCAAATACGATTCATAAATTAGTTGCGTGTGTGATCTACGACAGATAGTTTGTTCTTATGAACCGTTTGTGATTAGCGAAGACAATAGAAACGGTTAGCAAAACTACATATGTGTGTGAAGTACGGCATACAGTTCACTCGGATAAATTGTGTGCGACGATACAACAGAACACAAACAACTCAACATAACATGATGTGAGAGATATGCAACAAACAAGTGAGTAATGAGTATCGTGTGTGAACACCAGAAATAACCCAAACGATTCATACTAAGTTGTGTGTGTTGTGGGCAGGCGATTGTTGCCAAATAATGTCAGCGATGGGTGAAATCATTACTGATGCTACGTTAGGAAATGTCGTTTGCCTGTATTAATATCGCAGACATTTTATTATTTTGCCGCATGTGCCTCTGCATCAGTCCGTCCTCCTCTCTCACGTCTTGTCACCGCGTTGCCGCTCGAGGATTCCAGCGCATACTTCGGTGCCGCTTTTGTATATGCGCCCGCTTGATGATCCCATTCCTGCTCACAACCGTCCAGGTTCTCGTGCACAAAACCGTGCTATGGCTCTAGCATCTCGCCCGGCTCGGTGAAATCCCCAATGCTTGCTAGCCTGCTATATAGACCCTCACGGCAAGTGACTCCACATTGCCCTTCATCCCCCCTCCCCGTAGCTTGTCTAGTTTGCTTCTCCCCCAATCGCCAATGGCACCGGACATTTTGCGTCGCCCAGCGACTCCACTAGAGGACAGCTCCAACTGGGAGGCTTCAACGTGTCGGTGCGGCAGTCCTCTGAAGCGTGTAGTGCACATGGCGTCCCTACTGGGTGTGTGCATGCCACCAACTACTACTCCACCACCACGCCGCCCGCTGCCAGGGCCGCCACCCCACTGTCGTCCTCCTTTGCCACGACCCCGCCGTTTGTCGGCGGGTTCATAACCCACGCCACCACCAAGGACCGAATGCGGGAGGTGGAGTCCACCAAAGGCCCGCCGCCGGGCTTCTGCGTTGCAACCCTTGCGCGCAACACTGAAATTTTGTTTTTGTTCCTGCAAAACTTGACAAATGCCAGTGGTACAATGTTGACAAATGGCATTGTTACTAGATTGAGAGATGCCAATGTTTCCGAGTTGACACATGGCAATTTACCCAGTACGATAGATGCAAATCTTCCTGGATTGTCTGTACTAGGCAGACGGATCATATTCGAGAAACGTTTGCGATGACGCATTGGACAAATCCTTCGTGCCAATATTTTGACATGGCTTATGGGCGAAGCAAAGATAGCTATCAATCTTCAAATGGGTATTCAACCTAAACCGTTTGTGATGAGTGTTCATTCAGATAGATGGTTTTTATTTGCTATGGGAATTCAGAGATAAATACTTAGTTCAGAGATAAATACCACGACATATTAGTGCTATATAATGATGCCATGCCAAATTTCTCAAATTTCCCGTGAGTTCTAGATTTACTATAATTTTACATAATATTCTCAATGTTGGTTCTAAAAATATATATATATATATATATATTAAAAACGAGTCTCAAATAGGAACACAAAATGCTATGACGCCTTTATGTTCCATGTTCATGACACCATGCCAAGTTTCATGAATCTTCTAACGAGTTTTGGTTTACATGATTTAAAACCCTAGTTCTCAATGTTTTTGTGGCCGAACCAAGACACCGAGATGTTTGAAATTCATTCACATATCTTGCATGGGACCTAAAGATGCATGCACACTAATATGGTTTTCAACCCATTTTGATGCACCGGACCCGGTGATTGTAGTTCAGATTTGAATTATGCATATTAAATAATGCATATAAAAGTCAATTAATGTATAAAAAGGTCAAAGAAACCATGTATAATTTCTTGTTTTGGCACGACACTCTTATTTTGGTATATGTTCCCTATAGAAATAGTTCAAGGCGATAAGAGGCAGCGGATGTCGGTTCGCCCACATAAGGTCACACATTCCATATTGAAACAACAAAGCTTTTCGTGAAAAGCCATGGTTTGTGAGCGGCTTGTGCCAAAACTTGTCTCAAATTGGACATTATTTTACCATGGGAGAGATGAGCCAAGCATGTCATGACATCATGCCCAGTTTCATGCATTTTCTCACGAGTTTTTGATTTACACATGATTTAAAACCCGAGTTTCTCAATGTTTCTATGGCCGAGGCAAGACCCTAAGATGTTTAAAATTCATTCACATATCTTGCATGGGACCTAAAGATGCATGCACACTTATATGATTTTCAACCCATTTGGATGTACCGGACCTTGTGATTGTAGTTCGGATTTGAATTATGCATATTAAATAATGCATATAGAAGTCAATTCATGTATTAAAAGGCCAAATGAACCATGTGTAATTTCTTATTTTGGAATGACACTTTTATTTTGGTATATGTTGCCTATAGAAATAGTTCAAGATGGGAAGAGGCGGTGGATGTCGATTCGCCCTCGTAAGGTCACACATTCCATATCGAAACAACAAAGCTTCCCGTGAGAAGTTGTGATTTGTGAGGGGCTTGTTCCCAAACTTGTCTCAAATTGGACATTATTTTACCATGGCAGAGATGAGCCATGCATGTCATGACACCATGCCAAGTTTCATGAATTTTCTGACGAGTTTTTGATTTACACATGATTTAAAACCCAAGTTTCTCAACGTTTCTGTGGCCGAGCCAAGACCCCGAGATGTTTGAAATTCATTCCCATATCTTGCATGGGACCTAAAGATGGATGCATACTTATATGATTTTCAACCCATTTAGAGGCACCGAACCTTGTGATTGTAGTTCAATTTGAATTATGCACGCTAAATAATTCATATAAAAGTCAATTAATGTATAAAAAGGCCAAATGAACCATGTATAATTTCATATTTCGGCATGACAATCTCATTTTGGTATATGTTGCCTATAGAAATAGTTCAAGACGAGAAGAGGCAGTGGATGTCAATTTGCCCACGTAAGGTGCCACATTCCATATTGAAACAAGAAAGCTTCATGTGATAATTAATCTTTGGTTTGTGCGGGTCTTGTGCCAAAACTTGTCCCAAATTTGAAATTATTTTAGCAGGGCACATATGAGCCATGCATGTTATGACACCATGCCAAGTTTCATTAATTTTCTGACTAGTTTTTGATTTACACATGATTTAAAACTTGCGTTTCCCGATGTTTGTATGGCTGAGCCAACACCGTGAGATGTTTGAAATTCATTCCCATATATTGCATTGGATCCTAAAGATGCATGCACACTTATACGATTTTCAACCCATTTTGATGCACCATACCTTATGAATGTAGTTCAAATTTGAATTGTGCACGTTAAATAATGCATATAAAAGTCAATTAATGTATAAAAAGCCCAAACGAACCATATATAATGTCATATTTTGGAACGACACTCATTTTGGTATATATTGCCTCTAGGAATATATAGTTCAAGACGAGAAGAGGCAGGGGATGTCGATTTGCCCACACAAGGTGACGCGTTCCTTATCGAAACCACAAATGCTAGCTTCGGTGAGTAGCTGAGGTTTGTAAGGGCTTGTGCCAAAACTTGTCCCAAATCGGACAATATATCATCAGGGCACATATGAGCCATGCAATCACAACATGTCAAGTTTCCTAAATTTCTGACGAGTTTTTGATTTATACATGAATCTAAAACCAAGTTTCTCAATGTATGTGGTCGAGCCAAACCCTGAGATTTTTAAAATCCATACCCATATCTTGCATGGGGCCCAAAGTAGCCATGGACACTTATATGATTTTTCAACCCATTTTGATGCACCCAACCTTGTGATTTTAGTTCAAATTTTAATAATCCACATTGTATGCCTATATAACTCAATTAATGTATGAAAATGAGAAAAGAACCCTGAATAATTCCATATTTTTGCAAGGCACTCTTACTGGTGTGAGTTGCCTCTAACAAAAGTTCATGGAGAGAAGATGAGCGGATGTCATTTTGCCTACGTAAGGTGACGTTTTCCTTATTGGGCCTCAAAGATTGCAGTGAGAAGCTCTATTCTGTAAGGCAGTTGTGGCTAAAATTGTCCCAGGTTGGACAATTTTTTAACATGGCACATATGTGGCATGTCATGACAACATGCCAAGTTTTTAGAATTCCTGACGCATTTTGTATTTACAGTAATTTGAAAACCAAGTTTCTCAACGTTTGTGGCCAAGCTAAGATGCCGAGATATTTGAAGTTCATTCCCATTTATTGCCCATGACCTAAAGACGAAGCCATGGACACTAATATGATTTTTCATCCCACTTTAATGCACTACCACTAGGACGATAGTTCAAATTTGAATTATACACATTAAATATCTAGAGAACTCAATTAATTTATAAAAATGTCAAACATACTCTCAATAATTCCATATTTTAGCATGACACAGCTATTGGTCAGTGTTCAATAGATAAATCTTATTACAATCCAAACACCATCCTTTGTCGAATTAACCTCATTTTTTGTTTTAAAAACATTTCGAAAATTAAGTCTTTCAAAAACATTTGACGTTCATGAATCATGTGTGACGCGGTACAAAATATCTTGGACCAATCTTTGTAATGCATGGCTTAGGCTGGAAGCTTTGTCGGCTGCAGTACACCGGTGGCCAGTTTACCGCACTGACTCCTCACACCATTTTACTTTCCGATCATCGTCGGTGAAAGATGGGGACGTGGATCCCCGTCGCGAGGGCAACTTCGGCAACCGAATCAGGCCCGAGCGCAGCCATATCAGCCATGAGCGCGCTCTCAACATGCTTGAACCCAGCCGCTACCTCTGACAGAACGGCTGCAGGAATTGAAAGGGCAGCTGCTATAGGTGAGAGGGCAGCAGCAAGAACCACGACAGGGATAACAAATGGAGATAACGGCACATCAGCTGTCGGTTCCTCGGCAGTCGCTGTAGCCCTAGTGGTGGACGCCTAGTCCCATCTCGAGGACGCCCACGCCCATCTCGTGTCGGTCGCTGCACAAATCACATCTGCCTTCTCCGACACCGGTCAACAATTGACCTCCGTTGAGCTGGTAATCGTTGAGTGTGCTTGAGCAGGCATCCGTTTGTCGGCGGTCTCCCTAGCCAAGATTATGGTCGTCCATGCCAGGAGCAAGGACACCCATGCCCGGCTGATGGCGGCCTTATCAAAAGAGATGGTGGACGAAGACTGCGAGATGTTGGAGTATGTGGCGATGGATCCCATGGATCTCCTTTCCCTGGAGTTAGTCAATTGGGAGTTGGTCATCGAGGATGCGGCGGAGATCGACGAATGCCAGGCAAAATATTAGTCTCCATCTAGAGTGATGGTGTTTTGGTAGAGTAATGGTTAGGTTAATTAACTAATGTTTATTAGTTTCTCAATTAAGTAAGTGTGGCAGTGTTGTAGGCTCTTTTGTGTAGTACTCAAATTTGCAAGTGTTGTTAAAGTAAGCAATGACCAATGTAACAAGGGAAATTTGAACCGAAATTTGACGTCGTATCCCCATTTTCACTTCCAAATGAACATGAAATGCAAGTACCATGTTTAATGTTTTATCTCATACCTTACACCAAAAGCTTAGAGACCAAAATTTCCATGTTCAGTCTCATCACACACGAGATAAACTATAGCATATGTTTGTGTTGTTGAATAACACATACAGTTATCGTAAAGGTACTGTGTCCGATGTGACTGTGCGCACTACTTTTTTGCCAAACCAAATATCTACCTCCCCCGCCCCTCGTACAAACCAAAAGCCACGTTTCCCCTTCTCACCCTTCACTTCCTGAGTTGAAACCTTCACTGCTTACTTGCAGCGCCGCCTCCTCACCGGCGATGCTCCTTCCTTCTGCTCGGCCTCATCCATATAGTCATAGTTAGGTAATCCAAACCTTCCCCATACTGCCTCCTCATCCATTCCACATGGCCCGACCGCCGGCAGGACACATTCCACCAAAATCACCAGCCCACCCCCACATAATCATAGATGAAAGACATGGTGCACATAGTATAGCCAGGATCTCAAAAGCACCTGGCAGTGGAGAAGCAAATCACGACCGCACGCACGGATGAAGCCACGATGCCTCCCTTGCGTGCTAACCCCGAAATCCTTGAGCACCATGTAGGCGTTGAAGTCACCGCCGACGCCTCGCGTGCGGACTCCGCCACGCGGTTAGCTGGTTGGAACAACAACCCATTGTGTTTTCTTGACGGCTCTGTTGTTGTCTTCGACAACGACTCCGAGTTGTTTTCTCAGCGTGCCCGTGCTTTTCTCAACCCCTAGCGGGCAGGTTGGTGCCCGGACAGGCTGAGGCTACTCACCACTATGAGGAGGGCACCCACAATGTGGAGGCCTCGCCCTCGTCCAAGCCCATCATTATAAATATCTCCAACGACAAGGAATATCTTATTTTTTAAGCTTAATTACTAATGACATGCGTTCAGCTAGCTATGCCGGTTACACATGTTTGTTTTACCTGCTGCATGTGCTGCTCCTGCCTTTCCTTAAGAAACTCTAGGGAAATATGCAATGCAATGCTACTATGCAATCTAACCTTCTACTACTATGTTGTATTGTGCAATGTGATGCTCCGTTAACTTTTGGGTTCAGTTGTTTTAGTGATCATCTGCAATGTGATGTTCAATTATTTTTGGTACAATTTTGTTTTGTTATGCATGTGAAACATACAATTGCTATATTTCATATTTCTTAGCACGCTTGGCTTTTCCATGTGGCTTGAATTCAGATGTTGGATATGCAATGTTTTTACCTTTCATTAACAGATTTTACTATTAGCACGCCAAATCTCACGTAAAACCTTATCAATATCTATTCTTAAACAGTTTACAGAGGGAACAATGGGAGACACTAAGGTTTAGCATCGAGGTTTGCACTTTCATGATCCTTTGGCTAATAGCACATTATTGTGCAATTGTAGGAACCATTCTAATATTTAGGTTTCTAACAATAATTTGGTCGTGCACATGTAGGTCCAGCTGTAAGAGGTTTAGACCCACTATTCAACCCATTTTGCATGTGGGGATATGGTTTGTATATGAATACCAGTCAAATCAAGAAACCTAGACAGATTATTAAGATAAAGAAACTTGTGACAAAAACAACAAGATGTTTGTCTGCACAATGAAGAAGAAATCAGTGAAATATAGGATGGTACTGTCTCTTTTACCTTGTCCTTTTCCCTTTGTGACATTTCAATTTCTCGAAACGAAAAGTATGCATATCTTTGTTTCCAGTCCTTTCCAAAGCAGTTCATCGTGTTGGGGAACATTGCATGGGACACAAGAAAAAGCCTACACACACGAAAGATCTATCCATGGCGATGAGCATCTATGAGAGGGAGACTGGATATACATACCCTTGTAGATCACTAAGTGGGAAGCGTTAAGGAACACGGTTAATGTAGTCGAATATCTTCGCGGTCCAAATCGCAAGCCGTCCCGCGATCCAATCACGACCTGTCCCGATCTAGCGCCAAACGAATGACACCTCCGCGTTCAGCACACGTACAACTCGATGATGATCTCTGCCTTCTTGATCCAGCAAGCGAGGATGGAGAGGTAGAGGAGTTCTCCGACAACACAACGATGTGGTAGGGGTGGTGGCGATCTAATCCAGAAGGGCTTCAACGAGCTCCGCTAAACTAATCTAGAGGAGATACCGATCTAGAGGGAGGAGGGCAGCATGTGGCTTTTTCTGTGTTGGGCTGCCCTCAAACCTCCACTACATATAGGAGGAAGGGGAGGGGGAGGCAGCCCTAGCCCCTCCAACAGGGAGAGGTCGGCCGAACCAGAGGGGAGGAGTCCTCCGCCCACTCGGATTCCTCCTCCCACAAGGGAGGTGGATGAAAGGACATTTTCTCCCTAGGTGGTTTTGGTAATTAATAACAACATATATGTCATTGAACTAATGTTTCCACTAAGTATGTTTTTGGAAAAGTTCAATGATGGGTTAGACAAAGGATTGTGGAATACCCCAAGATGCAAGGAATAGCATTGGCCAAGCTTCACACAAAGGACTCTACATTTTACATTTGTGAGAAATCACTTTGAGTCCATAGGAAAACCAATTCTATTAAAATGGGGTAAGGTTTTGTTAGTGAACAAAATGCTCATATGTGCACAAGTGATTGTCACCACATACACCCACAAGCTCTTCCACAAAAGTCTGTTCAAAGCCAAACACTCAAAATCAGTGCAACCAACATTCTACACTCGGTTCCACCGATTCCAAACCCTAGACAGACTCAACCAAACCCTAGATTTTCGGTACAACTGATACTCCATTCGGTGCCATCGAGTTGAGCTTCCAACTTTCTGTTATGCAAGTTCATAGTTTTTGTCCCTCAGAGATTGTCCAATTGGCATCACCGAGATTGGGCATTCTGACCGTTAGTCACCTTATGGGTGCAACCGAGATTCCTATATCGGTCTCTCCGAGATTCAAAAGTTGCTAACTTTAAGTCACTTTGGTACAACCCAGATTCACACATCAATTCCACCGAGTCTAACTTATTATGTGTAATGGTTGTTTTTTTGGAGATGCCTATATATACCCCTCCACCACCACTCACTCACAAGAGAAGCACTCAGAACTATTCCCCACACATACATACTGATATTCTAAGAGAGAACCCCCTACCCTTCTGTTGAGGTCAAGATCTTCCACTCCAACCATATGGGTCTTGATTTATAGCCTCCCCAAGTTGCTTTCCACCAATCCCATCCTTATACCAAGCCAAATCTATGAGAGAGTGATTGTGTGTTGAGGAGTATATCATCTTGAAGCACAAGAGCAAGGAGTTCATCGGATTACCGAGCCTATTACCTTTTTGAGGGTGGTGCCTCCTAGATTGGTTAGGTGTCGCTTGGGAGCCTCCTACCTTGTGTTGTGGAGTGAACCAAGAAGTTTTTAAGGGCAAGGAGATCGCCTACTTCATGAAGATCTACCCCGAGTAAGGCTAGTCCTCCGTGGACGTAGGCCGTCATGGTATAGTCAAGGTTGTTCTTTGTGGAAACCTCCGTGGGTAGAGCCCTCCATGGACTCTCGCGACCGTTACTCTCCGTGGGTTGAAGACTCCATGAACATGGATGTACGATAGCACCACCTATCGGAACCATGGGAAAAATCATCGTGTCACCAACTGCGTTTGCTCTTCCTACCCTCTCTTTACTTACATGCTTGTCTTTACTTTCCGCTGCTATACTCTCAAACATGCATGTGTAGGGTTTACTTGACATACTATGAATGTTAAAATCTGCCAAGAATTAAAATTGGGAAAAGGTAGATTTTTATTTGGTCAAGTAGTCTAATCACCCCCCTCTAGAACTACTTTCGATCCTACAAGTGGTATCGGAGCATTGGTCTCCATTGCATTGGTCTCACAACCTAGGAGAGTATGGCGTCTAGTGAGGGAAATTATCACCGTAGAGGTCCATACTTTGATGGCACAAATTTTTCTAGTTGGAAACATAAAATGAAAATGCATTTGCTTGGTCATAACCCCTCCGTTTGCGCTGTTGTTCGTGTTGGCATGCAAGGTGAATTCTTTGCGAAAGGAAGGGAACCTGGTACCGAAGCGACTGCGGATGAATTTAAGATGTTGCAACTCAATGCTCAAGCATGTGACATTCTCTTCAACTGCCTATGCCCCGAAGAATTCAACAAAATCATCCGTCTTGAGAATGCAAAATAGATTTGGGATACTTTGATTGATATGCATGAAGGTACAAAATCTGTGAGAGAATCCAAGTTGGATGTTCTTCAAAGTTAACTTGACAAGTTTATGATGAAGGATGGTGAAGGAGTCACTCAGATGTACTCTAGGCTAGCTCTCATCACCAATGAGTTTGCCGGCTTAGGAAGCGAAGAAATAATTGACAAATTCATCATCAAGAAGATACATTGAGCTTTCGATGATCAATATGACACCGTTTGCACATTGATCCAAATGATGCCCAACTACAAAGATCTCAAGCCAACAGCAGTGATTGGAAGAATTGTTGATCATGAGACAAGGAAGAGCTTCGCCACAAGTCAAGTGGTGCTTACAAATCCACAAGTGATGCTCCCGCTACCTCAACCAACAACCTTGTCAGAAATGAAGAGATAAGCATCATGGTCAAGAAATTCAACAAGTTCTACAAGAATAGAACCAAAGATCAAAGATCCAACTCAAGATATGAAGAGAAGCGTTCGTCAAGTCATGACCGAAAGTGCTACAATTGTGGGAAGCCCGGACACTACTCCAATGAGTGCACGGCTCCTTACAAAAGGAAAGAAGAGTCACCAAGAAGACGAAGCTCAAGACACGAGTCACCTCGAAGAGAGAGGAGTAGCGATGATCGTTATGAACGAAGACCCTCTAGGAGAAGTAGGGACTCATAGAAGAAGGACAAGTACACCAAGAGATACTCAAGAAGGAAACATCAAGCTCATGTTGGTGAATGGGTTTCCGGCTACGAATCCGACAACTACTCCGAGAGAAGCTATCACTCCAAATCCAACTATAGTCAAGATGAAGGTGTTGCCGGACTTGCACTAGTGACAACCGACTCCTATGACATGTTTGATTCACCAAATGAAGGGAGTGGACGTTGCTTCTTGGCTAAAGGCCCCAAGGTATCACACCCCGAGTATCTTGATTTCAATAGTTATGAAGATGACTTGTTAATTGAAGATGACTTGCTCTTTGACAAATCTAGTAATGTTAGTCAAAATTAACTTGCTAGTACTCACTCTAGTGTAGACAACTCGTGTGATGATGGCAAGATGGAAACATAACGACTAACTCAAGAGCTAAAACCTCTTAAGTTAGCTCACGAATCAACTCTAGAAGATCATAGAGAGCTTCTAAGGACACATCAGAAGCTCCGCTTCGAGAAGCTCAACTTAGAGCAAGAGCATGATTTCCTTAAAGCTATCAATGATGATCTTCGAAAGAAGACTTCCTCTTATCTATCCAAGTGATTTCTCTTATCTAAATTCATGCCACAAGTTAAGTCTAAGCAAGCTAGTAAGAAAGAAAAGAAAGGTTCTTCAACTAGTAGCAATAAAATGATAAATCCAACGATATTACTTTGAGTAGTTCTCTTGATCCCACTAACTCTTCTCTTAGCCAAGTGACACGTGAGCAAGAAAATGAACTCTTGAAAGGGATTATGGAGAAAGGTATCTACAAGAGTCTTGAAGGGTGCAAAGAATTTGAGGAGATTGTACGCAAGCACGGAGTATACCGAAAGAATCATGGTGCTGGCTACTTCAACGCTAATGTATTTGAATGGGAAGAAGGTCAATACCCCAATCCCAAGTTTGTTCCTCAAAAGGAGAAGTATGAAAATAATCTCCCCAAGGGAACAAAATCTCAAGTTGACCTTCCACCACAAGACACCAAGCTCAAGTACAAGAACAATCTTCAAGAGGACATTGACTCTTATGAAGATGAATCCCAAGCTTTGGTGAAGTGGGTTCCCAAAGCTACTACAACCTCAACTTTTACGTGTGCTACTTCAACACCAAGGATCCACATCAACTTGATGTGGGTCCCCAAGAGGAATAACTAGAGAAGTTATTGAGGGGTGACTCCGCCAATGAAATTCACTCACATTCATTATTGGCAAGAACTATTTGCAATCAACATCAACTTTATGCAATAGTTCAAGGAGTCACACATTCCCTCAAAGGTAAGCAAGGGACAAGGTAATCAACAAATCAATGGACATCATCACACATGATTTGCACTCCATGTCCATAGATATCCTTGTATTTGTCTCTTGTGTGTTGGGACTAACCCATGTAGGTGAGAACAGTAATGAAATAACAAGGATGCTCCCAACTCTTGGTGATCTTCATCAACTTTGAGCATCCACCACTACCTCACCAACATGAAGTCTTCATTGACAAAACCCAAGGTTAGTTTGTCCCTTCGACGGGGGGATGTCACATCGAGGGGAGCTTTACTCTAAGACTTGTGTCAAAGAATCTCTTAGTATGTGACAACATTAAATGCTTTATGTAGGTAATCTCACTTGTGCTTAAACGATGAGTATGACCTATGATCAAGTATTCTTAATTGGCTCCTAAGTCAAATACTCATACATAGATGACTCCGTCATCGCCAAAGTGCTTGTTAGATGTTATTGTATTTGTGCATGTTTGACATGATTTCTTTTGACATCCTATTGTGTGAGCATGTTGGTCTGCATTTATTTACTCATTCGAGGATATCTGATTGTTGCTATTTGGCTTTCCATTTTTAGTTTGCCAATTGGATATACAAGAATGCATATGACCACTCCTTTAGCTATTTATGCTTTCTCACCTCATATTCTATTCATGTTGCATCACAAAATTTGAACAAGTACTTTTCGAACACTCTGTATGAGGCGCACTCGGAGTTCCTTATTGTCAAGGACTGACCATTAAAACCTCCCAATTGCATCTTGGTGGAACCAACCCAAAATTCTCGGTCTCACCGAATGCCTAGGGTTGATCTGGTTTTCAATATCGGTACTACTGATTCCATATTCTCGGTTACACCGAGTTTCCTTGTCTGCTGACAGTTGAGGAACTCGGTGACACCAAAAATCTAGAGTCGGCGTCGCCGATAGTGAAGGGTATATAAGTTGTGGTCCCGACGGTTCGAAAATTCAATTTTCAATTGTCACGCTCCAAACCTAAGATGTCGCGGAAGGACCCCCTGGTTGTCGCCCTTGTCCTCCCGCGCTCCTCCGCCGCTGGAATCCTCGCCATCGACAGGCATCTTCGCCGTCGTTGCTGCCGTAGCGAATCTGTTGCCAAGCTAGGGTACGGATTCGACTTTTCTTGCGCTCCTCGTCCGATTCTTGCGCAATGAAAACGATTTTATCTATAAGCCACAGTCTGAAAACTTTCTATACACAAGAAAAATCCCATAGAGTAGCGAATGATCGATTTTTTTGGTTTTGCCGTCCGCCGCGTGTATCTTGGTAGAACCGATGTGGAAAAATCGGTGTCGCCAATTTTAGTTTCTGCCACACTAAGAACACCTTGGTGGAACCGAGTGCTCATTTTTGGTCCGACCAAAAATGGTGCCAAGTTCCTGGAAAAGCAGGTGTTTATCTCGGTGTGACCAAAATTTCTGCCTCGGCTATACCGAATACATTTGACAGAATGTAAAACTTGGAATATCTTTTGTTCAAACTTTCAAAAACATCTGCATTTTGTGGTGACTTATCCTATTCTACTCTTCTATACTCTATTCACAGGGTCAACGTGTCAGGTTTTGATAGTCAGAATTTGCCAGAGCAGAACATTGAGATGAGTTCAGGCACTAGTCCTGAGGCTAGTTCCTTTTCAGATCCAGGCACTCCCAATTCTCATGGGTCGCCTAAGGCGGCAACAAGGACAAGGAGGAGACTCAACTTAGAGGAAGAAGATTCTGATTTTATCCCGGAAGAGGTTCATGCTAAGAAATAAGAGAAGGCTGCTAGGAAGTCTGCCAATGAGGCCACCTTATCTAGGAAGGTGGTCAACAAAATTTATGCTCCTGCATCAACTTTCAAAGCACATGAGAGTGATAGGGAAACAATGTCTATTGAGGTCCCCAAGAAAGTTGTGCCAAAGAAGACAGCCAGGAAGAGGATCGTCCTTGTGCAGGGCAGACCTACCTCAATGTATGAGGATCTAGAGGAGGTTGTTACTGCTGGTGCTGCTGTAGAGGAGGAAGAGGTGGAACCTGTTGCTCAGGCCCCTCCTAAGAAGAAACCCAAGAAACTTTTGGCTGATGCTATTGTTGGGGAACGTCGCATGGGAAACAAAAATTTTCCTACGCACACGCAAACCTATCCATGGTGATGAGCATCTACGAGAGGGAGAGTGGATCTACATACCCTTGTAGATCGCTAAGAGGGAAGCGTTAAGAAACGCGGTTGGTGTAGTCGAACATCTTCGTGATCCAAATCGCCGAGCGTCCCGCGATCTCGTCACGATCCGTCCCGCGATCCAATCACGATCCGTCCCATGAACTCATCACAATCCGTCCCGCGATCTCATCACGATCCGTCTCACGATCTTGATCACGATCTATCCCGCGAACTCATCACTATCCGTTCTGCGACCTCATCACAAACCGTCTCGCGATCTCGATCACGGTCCTTCCGATCTAGCGCCGAACGGACGGCACCTCCGCGTTCAGCACACGTGCAGCTTGACGACGATCTCCACCGTCTTGATCCATCAAGAGGAGGTGGAGAGGAGAGAGATTTCACCGGCAGCATGATGGCGCTCCGGTGATGGTGGTGGAGTGATTCCGGCAGGGCTTCGCCTAAGCGCTGCGGAAAACCGATCTAGAGGAGAAACTGTGCACCGGTGAAACGGGTAGCACATGGCCGGAAATTCTGTCCAAAAACCACCCAATCCACTAGTATATATAGGAGGAGAGGAGAGGAGAGGCAACCAAGGCCTTTGGGTCGGCCGAAATAGGAGGTGGGAAGCAATCCTACTTCACCTCCAATCCTAGTTGGAGTAGCATTGCCTCCTATTGGCTGATTTTCCACTTTTTGCTTTAGGACTTTCTCTCCTGCGCCATGGGCCTTTGTGGCTGTTTTTGCAGCCCACTAAGGGCTGGTTATTATTCTCCCACAGCCCATGGACCTCTTGGGGTCGAAATACCCCTCCCGGAGGCCTCCCGGTACACTACCGGCACTCCCGGTACACTACCGGCACTCCCGGTACACTACCGATGAGCCCGAAACTTTTCCAGAAACCAAACTGGGACTTCCTATATATGAATCTTTACCTCCGGACCATTCCGGAGCTCCTCGTGATGTCCAGGATCTCATCCGGGACTCCGAACAAACTTCGGTCACCACCATACATAACTCTACACTACCGAAACGTCACCGAACCTTAAGTGTGCAGACCCTGCGGGTTCGAGAACTATGTAGACATGACCGAGACACCTCTACGGTCAACAACCAATGGCGGGACCTGGACGTCCACATGGTTCCTACATATTCTACGAAGATCTTTATCGGTCGAACCTCTATGTCAAGGATTCAGTTATTCCCGTATAACGTTCCCTTTGTTCTTCGGTATGTTACTTGCCCGAGATTCGATCGTCGGTATCTCCATACCTAGTTCAACCTTGTTACCGGAAAGTCTCTTTACTCGTTCCGTAATACAAGATCCCGCAACTAACAATTAATCACATTGCTTGCAAGGCTTATTGTGATGTTGCATTACCGAGTGGGCCCCGAGATACCTCTCCGTCACACAGAGTAACAAATCCCAGTCTCGATCCATGCCAACTCAACAGACACCATCGGAGATACCTGTAGAGCACCTTTATAGTCGCCCAGTTACGTTGCGACGCTTGATACACACAAGGCACTCCTCCGATATCTATGAGTTGCATGATCTCATGGTCATAGGAACACATACTTGACATGCGGAAAACAGTAGCAATAAACTGACACGATCATATGCTACGTTTGCAGTTTGGGTCTTGTCCATCACATCATTCTCCTAATGATGTGACCCCGTTATCAAATGACATCTCATGTCCATGGCTAGGAATCCTTAACCATCTTTTGATCAACGAGCTAGTCTATTAGAGGCATACTAGGGACATGGTTTTGTCTATGTATCCACACATGCATCTAAGTCTTCGATCAATACAATTATAGCATGGATAATAAACGATTATCTTGAACAAGGAAATATGATAATAACTAATTTATTATTGCCTCTAGGGCATATTTCCAATAGCTATGCCCAAGCGAGGCACCTCCAGCAGCACCAAGGATACTTCAAAGTAAGCTGCTGCACAGAAGTCCCAGAGGACTACCAGGGATATACCTGTTGCTAAGAAGAACAAGAAGTCCACCTTCGGAGAAGTAGATGATGATGATGATGCTATGATAGTTCTGATGAAGCTCAGACCTCACCTTCCAGTTCATGATGCCAGCCACCCAGTATCTGAGGATATGAAAAATAGGAAGGATTTAGGGTTGAGGGCATGGAGAGCTATTGATCCATATGCCCACAAGAGAAAGACTGCTGTGGACTACAGGTTTTACACCAAAGAGCAGCAAGATTTCTATGAGATAGTGTTGCTAGACAAGAGCCCAGTAGTCAGTGACATCAAATATGTTAACAAGATACGAGCATTGGACTTGACATCAAGGACAGTGTGGATTACTTTCCTTGTGTCCAAGACAACTTCCACTGCATTGGACTTGACAAATTTTTTGGGAAGGAGTTCACTTCTTGGAATGATGAGATGATCATGCAGTTCTATTCCACTACTCATTTTTATGGAGATGGCAGGATTGTCTAGATGATTGAAGGAGCAAGATACGAGCCTTCTGTTTATGAGTGGGCTACCATCTTAGGAGTCCTAGAGGTTCTGGATGGAGATTTGGATGTCTACACAGAATCCAAGGAGAGCCACAATGCCATGAAGGATATGTATAATCCTATCCTTGAAGATAAAGTGCAATCTCACAAGCTTGGTTCTATCTACTATCTCAAGCCAGGCCTCCGTACCATGAACACTATTCTGAGGCATGCCTTAATGCCCAAGTTTGGAAAAGAGAAGATGATTCATGGATACTCCATCAACATGCTCATCCATCTTGATCATCACATCAGGATTCGAGTGATGGACTTGATTGTAGTGACTATGAAGAGGGTTGCTGCTAATCAGAAGAACTCATGCTGTTACGCACCCTATATCCAGATGCTTATCAACTCCCGGCTTGAGAAGCACATCTTTGCTCTGGAGAGTCCCCATTTTCCACTTCAGCCGGACTTTGAGGACAACGTTGTGGCGATGGACCCAGACCATCCCACATCAGCTGCAGCTCAAGCACATGCAGATGCAGAAACAGAGGAAGCTCGAGCCACTAGTGCTCAGGTTCCTAGGTCCAGGAATGAGCAGATGGATCTTTTGATCACCACTGTCATGGAGATCAAGCAGGACATCAAGAACGTTATGGATACTCAGGAGAGCCTTGCAAACATCATTGATGATAGAGTAAAAACTCTAAATGGCAAGGTTGATGGGCTGACTAAGACACACAATGAGCTCAAGAAGGAGGTTGATGAAGCCCCAATCCATCGCCACTCCTTACAGTCTGATTCTTCTGATGATGACGAGGATGATAGTGCACCTGTTAGGACAACAGCCTAGTTGATGACTAAGGCCAGGACTCCTATATTACTTGATCCAGAGACGATGCCTTCATCTTCTTCTCCAACCACAGTATATTCAGCTCCATCAGCTCCAGTGCCTCCAGTATCTACTCCAGCTCCATCCAGGACTTCAACGAAAGTCTTCGCTGACGCAGTTCTCTTGATGTCGGTGTCAAAACCAGCGGATCTCGGATAGGTGGTCCCTAACTATGAGACTAGAATCGACAGTAACAGGAGACGAAGGGGACACAAATTTACCTAGGTTTGGGCCCTCCTATGGAGGTAATATCCTACGTCCTGCTTGGTTGTATTGATGATGTGGGGCTTACAGAGTTGATCTACCTCAAGATCCAATAGCTAACCGTAGATGAGTTGTCCTCTCCGTATAACGTAAAACCCTTTGGGTTATATAGATGCTGAGGATGCCTAGGGTTCACAGAAGGTCGATTACATGCAGAGGAGATAAACATGCCTATTTGCTACATCAAACGTGGAGCACAAGCCGTGTTTCCCGAAGCTTCCATCTTGGAGACTGGGCATTCAAATCTTCCAGTGTTCGGTAAGTAGCCCATATAGTTCGGCCCATAGGAACAGGTCGGCTCCCCGAGGACCCCTTAAACTAGGACACCCTCAGTAGCCCCCAAACTTGCCTCCAACGCCAAGGATCTTCAGCTCCAATTGCTTCATGAACAGAGTCTTCGGCTTGCGAGGTGAGTTCCTTCCCGCCGACCATAGTTCGGCCCCCGATGATAAGTATTTTTCTGCATAGTGGCACGTCCAAACATTGCAAATTGGATGACCTTGAAGGCCAAACGTCAGGGGGTAAACAATGTTCTTCTAACGACCTCTCTAACGATAGGTCATGGCCCACCACGACCGCTAGGCCAGTTACATAGACTTGTGTCATGCCCAAGATGCGATCCTATCCTTATTTTGGCACAGGGGCCTCGACGGGGATAGAAGCACATCTCGTCGCGTTTTAAGAATGGATATCATTACAAGTACATGTACATAAGACATGAGTATATGTAATTGGCTTACACTCGCCACAAGCTACATCAATATCACATCAATACAACAACATACTCAAACATCATATGGAAGAGCAGGGTCCGACTACGGACGATATCAAACGATAAAATGACATCCATCCTTGCTATCCCAGGTTGCCGCCTGGAACCCATCCTAGGTTGATGATGAAGAAGAAGAAGAATAACTCCAAATTAAATCAAGGAACACGCTCACGTCAAATCATCGCATTACCTACACCTGCAACTGTTGTTGTAGTTATCTGTGAGCCATAGGGACTCAGCAATCTCATTTCCAAGGGTATCAAGACTATTAAAGCTTAATAGGTGAGGTATGGTTAAGTGGTGAGGCTGCAGCAAGCGACTAAGCATTTATTTGAGTGGCTAACTTACGAATACATAAAGTAAATAATGGTGGTCTACGCATAACGGACGGGAACTAGTAATGATCACTAACTAATCCTAAACACCTACTTACATCAAACATAACCCCATCATGTTCTCTCTTGGATAAGGACTCACGAGAAGAGACAGTCATGGTTACGCACACAGTTGGTGTATTTTATTTGAGTTTCCTTCAAATTTTCTATGACCGGGTGTTAAATAAAGTATCCAAGTTTGCCACATAACTGCGGGCACAGCTTTTCGAAAGATTTAACCCTGCAGGGGTGCTCCAACTCATCCATCATAAATTAACCACACGCAGCGGGAATGACCTCAACCACGGATCTCGTGATCTTCCTAGGCAATTCCATAGGATATCCGCCACCTCGAGATAGCCTAAAGAATAATCGTAATTCCTCACTTAAGACGTTTGAGAAAGGTAAAACAAATCCAGCAAGGCCGCCCGATGTGTCGACGAACCCGATAGGAGTCGCGTATCTTGTTCTCAGGACACGACAGATAAGCAAAGCGTACGGTAGCCTGATAGACATCTCCTGAGTTTCCTCGGGTTGGCCCCAAACGGTGCTCTAGTTTGGACCAACACTCATGAGGAGCACTGGCCCGGATTGTTGATTCAAATCCTCGGGTTAATTACTCCCTATGCAGGTTTATTAGCTATTAGGCAAATGTAGTACCAAAGTTGGGCCTTGCCAGATAAGCTTTATCCTAAAATGAAAACCGAGGGGGTCCCCATAACAACCCCAAGCATGTTGGGAGCGCTCAATTATGGAACATAACACCGGTTCACAAGTAACTAGGACGGCAAGAGTGGAACAAAACACCAAGCAAAAGGCCAAGCCTTCCATCCTTTACCAAGTGTATAAGTGCATTAAATTAGCTAGCAATAATATTGTGATAACAAAAGAATGTCCATGTTGTCACATGGAAGCAATTGCACCTGCATCTAGAAACACTATAAGAAGGGTTGAGCAAGCGGTAACATAGCCAAACAAAGGTTTGGTGGGAAGGTTGAGGGTTAGAGGTTTTCATGGCAATGTTGGGAGGCTTGTCAAACAAGTGGTAGGTAGCAAAACATAGCAATAGAAAACGAGACATCTAGCATGGCAATGATAGTAATGGTATCCAGGGAAATGTGTCATCTTGCCTGAGATCCCGCTCGGAAGAAGAACGAGTCCATGAAGAATACGAGCCAACGTAGTCGAACGAATCCTCACACTCCGAATGCTTTCAAAACTCTATCGAGAAGAATCAAACCGGAAAAAACAATCAACACACGATACACCACAACATATGCATGATATGATGCGCAAGCAAATATGATGCATGTCCGGTTTAAATATGCAAGGTATGGCAATAACAACAAGCAACTACTACACGTTAAGTGAAGTTCAATATGCAACGAGTTGCATAATGACGAAACTCCATGTTCGAATTATTTAGTTCACTCCCATTTATGTTCTCGTCAATATTAAATGTTGTTTAACATGGCAAATGGTGAAGCACAAATAACTACAACATCTAGGCATTTTAAATGAGGCCGGAATCAATATATATCATTTCCGAAACATCCCCATATGAAAATTATGAATTAGCTCCAGATCTGTCGTAACACAATTTTAGAGTTGTTAAACAGTAAAATAAATGTCACCATGTGATTATACACATTTTTCTAGCCAAGTTACATATGTGGAACATTTTTATCGGAGCTACGGTTTTGTAGTTATGACATAAATCATTTTACCATGGAATTTACGCAAATCAATGCAAACAGCAATGTTAAACATTTTTATCACATTTGAGAGCTGGTTATTATGAATCTACACAAAATTCTAGTCAAGTTTCTTATATAAAGTTTTTTAATCCGATGCACGGTTATGGAGTTATTAAATGCATGAACATTAGGGTCTAATCTGTACAACTGCAATCTCTAGATAATTAGATAAATTCGCTGGAAGGAAAAAAACTAAATGGGCCAAAAGTAGTGGGCGCAACTTAGCAAGGCATCGGCCAGGGCGAAGGATAGGACATCGGGGCTCACAGCGGCTTCGTGGGCTGATCGGCCGGGATCAGCGCGGGCCCACGAGGTGGTCAATGGGAGCGGATCGGGCAGGCGAGCGGCGCTCATCCTCCTGCTCCCGCACGAAGGCAGGGCAACAGCGGTCAGTGGAACCGGACCTCTAGCGAGCTGGGCGACGGGGCTAGCCGGAAACGGACCGGAGGCGGCCGGATCCGGCGAACCCCGACCGGATCTTGGTGGCGGCGAGCAGATGAGGGCCGGTGGCGGAGCTGCGAATCGATGGGGGCAGACCTATGGGAGATAGAGAGAGGAAGAGGGAGAGGAAGGAGAAGAAGAGGGAAGGGAGGAGTAGAGGGCCGGCGACGGGCGGCGGCGGCTCCGGCGAGGGGCCGGGCTGGGGACGAGGAGCCGAGGGCGCGGGCAGGAGCGGGTGAGCGAGAGGCGCTCGGGCGCGGGCGCCTGCGGGCAATGGCAGTTTGGGCCTGGTGGCGGGCCTGTACGGGCCTAGCGGGCCCACTGCGGGAGGAGGGAGACGGGGACAGCTGAGGATGCTGGGGGCGCGGATTTTGAGGAGGTTAGGATAGGTTTCCTCCAGATTAGGCAGGTGGTCTATTTATAGGTTTATGAGCTAGGGTTGATGGTTTTCGGAGCCGATTTCGGCCGTGCGATCGCAATCGGATGGCCGGATCAGGGCCAAGGTGGTGGGTTGTGTGTGGAGTGGGCTAGGAGGATATGAGAGGGAGGTTTGAGGCCTGTGACACAAAGTTTAAAATCACCAAAAACGTCCGACGAATAACCGATGACTGCACTGCTACGACTGATCGATGGGGTCTCAAACGATCTCAGAATGCGACAAAATTTGGCAGGCGGCCTACCTACACTAAAATAAGACCGCACGCCAGGTTTCGACCCCATCCGAGAATATTTTCATGCGCTTTAAAAACGGTTTTTTAAATGATGTCGCGGGCGCGTGCATGTGTTGTTGGTCTCGAAACGGGCAATGACAAAACGAAAAGAACTGGCAGCTACTAACGAATGCAAGTTTTGGAAAAGGAGTGACGATGCTATGCAGATGAAGCGAATTATGCGATGATGAATGCAACAACCAAACGAAACAGAGACGAGAATGGAAATAAAAGGGGAATCTTCTGGAGCATCGGTCCCGGGCTGTTACAACTCTCCACCAGTACACGAGGATGTCGTCCCGAGATCTAGAATGAGAAGGGGAAGAGAAGGAGCAAGAGGTAAAACTTAGTTTCTGCTTTGACAAATGTGTGAAACCAATGAAACATGAAGGTTGGAGAGAGATGAAGAACGACACAAGGAACAAGCAAGAATTCACAAGAAATTTCGGCAACACTTCGGTAGGAAGGAGGGGCAAAATTTGATATGACGGAAATAAATTGAAAGAGAGACACCAAACTTCGGTTGGATTCTAATCAAAACTTCATAAGATGGAAGGATCATGAAAAGATATCACAGCACCCCGGTTAATGGACAAGCAAGGGAAGAACATGATCTTAATCAAGCTAGATGATGGATTGAAGAGAGGAACATGAAAACGCCTCCGGAAGAAAAGAATAGAAACTAGATCATTGAAGGAAAAGAATGGAGAAGAAAATAACAACTCCTAATACAAATGGATTTGAAAGCATATGAGGAAGAAGAGATTGACCGGAGTTGTTGGAACACGAACAACGAAAAGAACAAGCTTGTTGTGGACTTATGGAAAACATCTCAAAATTATGAGGTGACAACCTACCACAACAGAAACAATTGATTGATTGAGAGCAACAAGAAATGCAAAGCTTTTTTCACCAAGAGGTGGAGGAGACACTTGAATCATTTATAACACCATGATAGCAACAATCCTTAGGAAAATCTTAAGGTGAAATACAACCCAAGATAACTCTGAGAAAACAAGATGGGTTTACTTATCTTATTATGGACAATTTTCCTTCGAGACTCCTCATGATCAAGAATTTAAAAGCACCATCTCAAAATACAATGGAGAAGGAATTGAACTTGGAAAACCACGACAAATAACACTTGAGCACCTCCAACAAGAATCTTGAAGAACACATGGAAATGAAAGAAATCTTGATGAACCACCATGAAGAACCTCCAGAAAAACTCTGAAACGAAAGGATTATAGAAAGAATTGAAGGATGCACAAAGAACAAGATTGAGGCCTTGCTATGAATTAGATGAAGCTTAGCGACAAGATACTTGAGAAGAAAACTAGGAACTCTGGAAAAGAAAGATGACCACTTGGGATAAGGAACTTAATATCATGAACAACTCCGAAAGAGGATTGAGATCACTTGGATGAAACAAGAATAAGAATTATGATATGACTATCCTTCATCAAGTTAAATTTATGACAAACAAGAGATTTCGCACACCACTTATTCTTCTTGAGAAGATTGAAGGGAGAGAGATAGATCACACTCTTGAAGAAGTCTTGAATGAGAACACCGGTAATAATTCAAAATGAAAGAGGATAATGCAAATGGATGATATAACATGAGAATGAAGAGAGCATGATCCACCTAATAGAAAACTTGAACGAAGCACGAGAAAGAATTAGAAACTAAAGAGGACACATGAGAATGAAGATATCAAGATTTGCCTAATAGAAACTGAACAAGGCATAGGAATAATTGAGATACGAACGAAGGGACAACAATTGAGAAGAATTTGAGCACGAAAGTTGAAAGCTGAGAACGAAGAATCTTCTAAAATGATGGCCTTCGGAAGGATCTAGAAATGAAAACAATTTTGAATGTACCAAATAGATACGGGAGGAATAACTCATGCTCAAAACAATTTGAGATGAAAGCAACATCCTGAAACCATGAATCTTTAGGAGAATGGATTAAGATTTAAGAGAACTCTTCTTGAGCCTTCAATGTTGAGAATGATGACGAGAAACAACACCATGAATTAGTGAGATACTCTGGAATAATGAATAAGGAAAGGTTGAGCCAACGACGAAAATGATTCAAAGCGATCTTGGAAGAGGAATATGACTGATGAAAATCATTCTTGCGTCATATTAAAAGAACCTGAGAACGTCTCCAGAAAGATTAGAAGAGCCAGCTAAGATCCTGGGGAAAAACCTATGGGTTATGGGCCCACTCAAAGAAACCACCATTGAAACAACTGATTAAAAGAGCGATTGCACCGGTACAAATTAAAAACTTGAGGATATGAGACCCTCAAAATAATTTGGAAGGAATGAAACAGAAAGAGAATCTCAGAGATATCTTCAGCACTCCGGATAGAATAGAGATAAGAATAAGCAAGAGAGTCTTAATAAAGAATTCCAACATGGGAGAGAAATTAGAGAATGAAAATGATATGATGAACACCAAGAACTTGAATTGAATCCACCGGAGAAGAAAAACAATGAGAACAAGGGATATGAGGATAGATCGTGAAATTGAAACTCTTGAGAATCTCCACAAGAAATCACCGGATACAAATGAAGAAATGGTAGCGGAAGCATTGATGAAGAGAAAGGGACTTGGAAGAGAATTTAATCTTTGAAGAAAAAGGGCGGGAGGGTGGGAAAACAAAGGAAACTTGGAACAGATGCGACAAACTCCGAAACAAAATATGAGGGTTGATCTTGCAAATGTTGGAGATGATAGAATTATCTTGAATAGAAGCACACCGGGTAGGAAAAGAATTGATATGATAACTTAATTGAGCAAAATAATTAGCAATCCCACAGAAATATGAGAACACTACTTCGAAAAGATTTGAGATTACCCTTTGACCGATGCAACTCGAATTACCATATTCAAAAACCAAAAAAAGGAAGAGGCTTACGAAACAAGCCAGAAACAAATGCATAACAGAGATTTTGTCCAATATTTTCGTGGTAAGGTTCACACGGGCTCGATCGTACATTGGATTGTCATATTGAAATGACGCGCGAATATGCTCCCTAGGCGTAGCGAACTACAAGGCTTGACGAAGCATATATGATGAAATATATCGAGGCTGTCCTCTGTAAGGAAGACCGTGAACAAACGAATCCACTAGATATCAAACCCCAACCTCACATCATGATCTGTTAGAAGATAGCCTAGGTAACTACTTGAATTCCCACCTAAGAACTTCCGAAAACTTTCTGGTTATGCAATCCGGTGTGGGGGATACAAGGACGAAATATCTCACACAAGTAGCAAACCTACACCCCAACTGTATCCATCCTTCAACACATAACTAGAGGCTTCCGCAAGTCCATCTAACTCAGATCCTCGAAACCACAACGATACTAACCATGGTGGTACCCCGGACGCCTCCCAGTACTGGGTGACTCCGACCTTATCTCACCACGACAAGTATTGAAGCAATTCCGAACACCCTCCATCCTAAGATACTAAGGAAGTTGAATGATAACGATGTGCCAGGAATTCCCTGGAGCTCAACTCCCCAGAAGAAATCAAGTCAGATAGGAGGCACCAAGACAGAACTTCGCCACATCGACATCATATAGTTTCCAAAATACCCGCATGATCCTAAAAAACTTTGAGTGAGAGGAGGGAAGAATCAAAATTCCTAAGTCGAATACCTCACCAGAGCATAGAAGAGGAGTAAAAAGAATCCTACTCTCTCATATAACTAGACTCAAATAGTGTTTTTACTAGACTCGACTCGGTCAAGTTCGATCAATCAAGGGGTTCCTAGGTCGGTACTGGCTCTGATACCAAGTTGTCACGCCCAAGATGCGATCCTATCCTTATTTTCGCATGGCCTCGAAGGGGATAGAAGAGCATCTTGTCGTGTTGCAAGAATGGATATCATTACAAGTACATGTACATAAGAGATGAGTATATGGAATTGGCTTACACTCGCCACAAGCTACATCAATATCACATAAATACAACAACATACTCAAACATCATACATAAGAGAAGGGTCCGACTACGGACGAAATCAAACGATAAAATGACATCCACCCTTGCTATCCCAGGCTGCCGCCTGGAACCCATCCTAGATTGATGATGAAGAAGAAGAAGAATAACTCCAAATCAAATCAAGCAACATGCTCACATCAAATCATCGCATTACCTGTACCTACAACTATTGTTCTAGTAATCTATGAGCCACACGGACTCAGCAATCTCATTTCCAAGGGTATCAAGACTATTAAAGCTTAATAGGTGAGGTATGGTTAAGTGGTGAGGCTGCAGCAAGCGACTAAGCATTTATTTGAGTGGCTAACTTACGAATACAGAAAGTAAAGCATGATGGTCTATGCATAATGTAAGGGAACTAGTAATGATCACTAACTGATCCTGAACACCTACTTACGTTAAACATAACCCCACCGTGTTTTCTCTTGGATAAGGACTCACGAGAAGAGACAGTGACGGTTATGAACACAGTTGGTGTATTTTATTTGAGTTTACTTCAAATTTGCTATGATCGTGTGTTAAACAAAGTATCCAAGTTTGCCACATAACCGCGGGCATGGCTTTCCGAAAGATTTAACCCTGTAGGGGTGATCCAACTCATCCGTCATAAATTAACCACACGCAGCGGGAATAACCTCGACCATGGATCTTGTGATCTTCCTAGGTAATTCCATAGGAAATCTGCCACCTCGAGATAGCCCAAAGAGTAATCGGAATTCCTCACTCAAGACGTTCGAGAAAGGTAAAACAAATCCAGCAAGGCCGCCCGATGTGTCGACGAACCCGATAGGAGCCGCGTATCTCGTTCTCAGGACACGACAGATAAGCAAAGCATACGGTGGCCTGATAGACATCTCCTGAATTGCCCCGGGTTGGCCCCGCACAGTGCTCTAGTTTGGACAAACACTCATGAGGAGCACTGGCCCGGGTTGTTGATTCAAATCCTCGGGTTAATTACTCCCTATGTAGGTTTATTAGTTATTAGGCAAATGTAGTACCATAGTTGGGCCTTGCCAGACAAGCTTTATCCTAAAACGAAAATCAAGGGGGTCAACAACCTCGAGCATGTTAGGAGCGCTCAAATATGGAACATAACACCGGTTCACAAGTAACTAGGGCGGCAAGACTGGAGCAAAACACCGAGCAAAAGGCCAAGCCTTCCACCCTTTACCAAGTGTATAAGTGCATTATATTAAATAGCAATAATATTGTGATAACAAAAGAATGGCCATGTTGTCACATGGAAGCAATTGCACCTGCAGCTAGAAACACTATAAGAAGGGTTGAGCAAGCGGTAACATAGCCAAACAATGGTTTGCTGGGAAGGTGGAGGGTTAGAAGTTTTCATGGCAATGTTGGGAGGCTTGTCAAACAAGTGGTAGGTAGCGAGACATAGCGATAGAAAACGAGACATCTAGCATGGCAATGATAGTAATGGTATCCAGGGAAATGTGTCATCTTCCCTGAGATCCCGCTCGGAAGAAGAACGAGTCCATGAAGAAGACGAGCCAACATAGTCGAACGAATCTTCACACTCCAAATGCTTTCAGAACTCTATCGAGAAGAAGCAAACCGGAAACAACAATCAACACACGATACACCACAACATATGCATGATATGATGTGCAAGCAAATATGATGCATGTCCGGTTTAAATATGCAAGGCATGGCAATAACAACACGCAACTACTACACGTTAAGTGAAGTTCAATATGCAACTAGTTTCATAATGACGAAACTCCATGTTAGAATTATTTAGTTCACTCCCATTTAGGTACTCGCAATATTAAATATTGTTTAACATAACAAACGGTGAAGCACAAATAACTACAACATCTAGGCATTTTAAATGAGGCCGGAAGCAATATATATCATTTCCAAAACATCCCCATATGAAAATTATGAATTAGGTCCAGATCTCTCCTAACACAATTTTAGAGTTGTTAAACAGTAAAATAAATGTCACCATGTGATTCTACACATTTTTCTAGCCAAGTTACATATGTGGAACATTTTTATCGGAGCTACGGTTTAGTAGTTATGACATAAATCATTTTACCATGGCATTTACACAAATGAATGCAAACAGCAATGTTAAACATTTTTATCACATGTGAGAGTTGTTTATTGTGAATCTACATGAAATTCTAGTCAAGTTTCTTATATAATGTTTTTTAATCGGATGCACGGTTATGGAGTTATTAAATGCATGAACATTAGGGTCTAATCTGTAAAACTGCAATCTCTAGATAATTAGGTAAATTCGCTAGAAGAAAAAAAATGGGCCAAAAGTAGTGGGCGCAACATAGCAAGGCATCGGCCAGGGCGGAGGATGGAACATCGGGGCACACATCAGCTTGGAGGGCTGATGGGCCGACCTCGGCGCGGGCCCACGAGGCGGTCAACGGGAGCGGATCGGGCAGGTGAGCGGCGCTCGTCCTCCTGCTCCCGCACGAAGGCAGGGTGACAGAGGTCGGTGGAACCGGAACTCCGGCAAGCTGGGCGATGGGGCTAGCCAGAAATGGACCGGGGGCGGCCGGATCCGGCGAACCCCGACCGGATCTGGGCGGCGGCGAGCAGATGAGGGCCGGCGGCGGAGCTGCGAATCCATGGCGGTGGACCTACGGGAGAGAGAGGAGCCGGGGGTTAGAGAGATGGAGAGGGATAGGAAGGAGAAGAAGAGGGAAGGGAGGAGGAGAGGGCCGATGACCGACGGCGGTGGCTCCGGCGAGGGGCCGGGCTGGGGATGAGGACCGAGGGCGCGGGGAGGAGCGGGTGAGCGAGCGACGCTCGGGCGCAGGCGCCTGCGGGCAGTGGCAGTTCGGGCCCGGTGGTGGGCCTGGATGGGACTGGCGGGCCCACTACGAGAGGAGGGAGACAGGGGCGGCTGAGGATGCTGGGGGCACGGATTTCGGGGAGGTTAGGCTAGGGTTCCTCCAGATTTGGCAGGTGGTCTATTTATAGGTTTATGGGCTAGGGTTGATGGTTTTTGGAGCCGATTTCGGCCGTGCGATCGCAATCGGACGGATGGATCGGGGCCAGGGTGGTGGGCTGTGTGTGGAGTGGGCTAGGAGGAGATGAGAGGGAGTTTTGAGGCCCATGACATGAAGTTTAAAAACACCGAAAACGTCCGACGAATAACCGATGACTTACTACAACTGATCGATGGGGTATCAAACGACCTCGGAATGCGACGAAATTTCGCAGGCGGCCTACCTACACTATATTAAGACCCCATCCGAGAATATATTTTGCGTGCTTTAAATACGGTTTTTTTAAATGATGTCGCAGGCGCGTGCATGTGTGGTTGGTCTCGAAACGGGCAATGACAAAACGAAAAGAACCGGCAGCTACTAACGGATGCAAGTTTTCGAAAAGGAGTGACGATGCTATGCATATGATGTGAATGATGCGATGATGAATGCAACAACCAAACGAAACACCGACGAGAATGGAAATAAAAGGGGAATCTTCTGGAGCGTCGGTCCCGGGCTGTTACAACTTGATTCGCGGTTCGAGACCATTTTAATCATCACGATCTACCAATATACCAATCGTGTCCCGTTTTATACGAGATATATTTAATCGTACGCAACGGCTCACACGTCTTGGGAAGTGGAGGGATTCACGGCACAGCAAGGGGAGACTAAATCGATAGGCCTCATAGAAAGAGGAGGGAAACCCCGAAGGCTATTCACGCTCTCCATTCGACTTCTTCGCCTCCCATTCCTGTGCGCCCCCGAAGCTTAGATATAGGTCTTTTATCCCCCATCTCCGAGCTCATCAATGGCGGGCTCCAAAGGCCAATGGGAAGCCTCCATGGTCACCAACCGGGACATTATCAACCTCAAGAAGGCCAGCTACCTCTCCGCTGAAATACCTCACCGCACGGCGGAGGAGGGCCAAGTGGTCCCTACCCCCAAGTCAGGCGAACGGGTGGTGTTCATCCCCCACTTCATCAGGGGGTTGAGCTTTCCCCTTCACCCCTTTGTTACGGGGTTGATGTTGTTCTACGGCCTCGACCTCCACAACCTCCCTCTGAATTCCATCATGCACATCTCGCCATTCATCCTCTTTTGCGAGGCCTTCCTACGCATCGAGCCACACTTCGGGCTCTTGCTTCACGTTTTCAACATCAAGCCCAAGTGCATTGGTGGCAAGGATGCAGATTGTGGCGGGGCCGTCGTCGGCAAGCTCACCCATGTAGGGTGGCCGTCAGGCACCCTTATTGACACCATCAAGGGGCGGCAGAAGGAGTGGTTCAACGTCACCGAAACACAAGAAGAAGGTCAGCATCCCTCTGCTGCATTCAGATTCGCCCCCCCCCCCCACCAGACTGGCTTCATGGCTTGAAAAGGGCCTCGTCTGGGGACCGGGCAAGGAGGTGAGCCACCTACAGAAGCGCATCCGCTCCATGGTTGATGAGGGCACCAAGCTGACTGATGTGGTCTAGGTGAGCTCCGAAGACGCATCCTCCCATGCCAGCGCCGGGATACTCCCTTGTGGGCTCATGAGCTCGACGCTGAGCCCACAGTCCGGAATCTCTTCCGCACTACGCGAGAGAAGTTGTGGAAGGCACTGTTAAAATCACAGAAGAGCTGGCCATCCAAGGAGGAGGACAAGGGTCTGCACGCCGCCAAGCCCGAATCCGAGGTACGATATACCCTAGCTTGTTCGGCTACATTACATGAGGAGATATCATAACCCCTTATCTGAACTGTCTTTGTAGAGATGGCTGAAGAAAGCCATCAATATCAACAGTCTGGCGCCTCAGCCCGAAGACGAGAGGACTGGCTTGTTAGCAAAAATGCTCGTGGTAAAGCCTTATGTGGATCCCACGAAAAAAGAAAAGAAGAAGAAACCAGGCTAGGCTGGCATCCGCATTAGGGACCAGCCTAACGCTGCATCCGAGGATACTCCTGCCTCCTCGAATCAGGAGGAGGCCAAGGACGAGGAAGAGGAAGAAGAGGAGGAAGAGGAGGAGGCCGAGGTCGAGGGCGAGGGGGGAGGTAATCCCCCCCCGTGCCAGGAAGAGAGCGGCGTCTTCAGATGCTCCGGAGCAGGTCCCTCCTTCTTCCCAGAAGAGGGCACATCGGACGCGGGTGATTCTGTCCGACAATAGTTCAAACTCTGACACCACGTCCGAAGAGCTCGAGGAGGTTCCGCGAAGGAGCCTACGATCAAGCCCCCTCCGAAAAGGTTAGGATACGAAGACCCTCCCATTCATTACGAATAGATTTAGTGTTTTCTAACATGCAGGTCATTGGCTTTGCAGCCCCCACGTGTTATCCCCACCGAGGTGATACCAGACGGGGAAACCCCGCTCGCCGAACTGGCAGAGAGAGGGGATGCCTCACATCCCACCCCTCCAGGCGCCACGAGGGATGTCTTGGTGGTGTCGTCCCAGCACACTCCTATGGAGGCGGACACCGGTGGCAAGGGAGACCATACCATGGCCGGGGCTAACGCCTCAGCCACTAAAGACTAGGGGGTGACACCCCTGCCGAACACCGACGAGGCCAAGCGAGCGGGCGCCCAGTCCCCTCCGAGAACATCTCCGGAGTGCACTATGCATCCAGAGGCACCGGTTCAATCCCTTGTAGGTGATCGGGCAATCCGGTCATCACCGGTACCACCGACCAATAGGTGGTCGGTTGTGAAGGACGCTCTATCGAGCACCTCCATCGCCGAGGATCATCGCACCCTTATGGGTGCGGTATTGTAGAGCATCCAGTCCATTGACAACGGACCGAAGGAGGCCTTCAAAGGTCTCCTTACGGGTTTTCAAGTATGTCACCCGATGTTCTTATTTGCAAAGTTTTTATTTATTCATATTATATACATGGCCCTCGAGCCCTAGGTGAGGTGAAAAAGCTCACCTGCAGGTCACTTCTATATCCGATATCGAACTAGATGCACTTTAAGTGTCCGGCATGTTAGAATAACTCAACATATGATCAGATTGTCTATAATTCGGGAATTGATAACCCATGTAATGTATCAACTGTGTGTGTAATGCAGGCTTCATCATCGGCGGCGGCCATAAATGGCGCCGAGCTGGAAGAGCTAAATCGGAAGCTTAAGCACTCTGAAGACGAAGTTGAGGCCCTTAACCGAAGGTTCGACGAGGCTCAAGGTATGTCAAAACAGAATCCAAATTTCTTTGTCTAAACTCTATCGTCCGTATATTGTCATGCAGCTTTTTCATATCGTGTAATGTACGCGCAGCCTCGGCAAGGGAGATGGAGAGGCTCAAGGCCGAGCTCCAGCGTGCCAAGGACGAAACGGCCGCCGAGAGGGCGGCTGCTAAAGAAACGGTTGTCGCCCTTTCCACCATGCATGACACCAGTGGCAAGCATGAGGCTCGCGTGGCAGAGGTCTAGCAAGAGCTCAAGGACGCGAGTGAGAGATGCGAGGCCTTGGAGCAGAAGAATAAGGCAAGCTCGGTAGAACTGTCCACCTTAAAAACTGAACTCCAGAAAGAGCGGATGGATAGACGGTTCTACGAGGAGCAAGTGTGCCAGGCCAAGGACATAGCAGATGGTAAGCCGCACTCACTAAAGTGTGTATTCGGGGATAGAAAATTCGCATTGCTTACCCGGGTGTGGCGATCCTCAGGCGCAACTTCTGACCTCCAGAAGAGCATGGCGGACGCTAATCAGCTGTTCTGGGCACAGTTCGGAGCCCCCGAGCGTCCTCCTCTTCTAGTGGAGCAGCTGAAATAGCCGATGGAGCTGCACCAGATGGCAGAGCCGGCCATGAAGGACCTTTGCATCCGCTTATGGCTCGGTGATCTGCTGCCAGGCATCTACTTTGGCCTAGTGCAGAGGTTGGCTGCAGCTTCATCCCGCCTCGACATCGGGTGGCCCTTGCCAATGCCAAGGTGCACGGGTCGGGGCTGAATCCAATGAAGGTAGCCACTGACCCACCGCCACCTAGCAAGGAGCATCGATGCCCCAAGCTATACTTCGATGGTGTGATGGAGAGTGCTCGGGTTATAGCGTCATAGTGTTCGGGTGATAACATGTTTGAATGAGTTGTAATGCATCCAAAGACTTGTTCAAACTTTTAATGATATTAGTATTTGTTCTTATATGGTTTTGCATTCCTTTACAACTCCTATGTGGTTGTTTAATACTGAAAGATGTGAGTCGTCAGCTTCATCCCCCATGTAGATACTACATGGGGTGTCTATGCCAATGCACTATGTCCCTTAGCCAAATTATTAGAACCCAAAGGCGGTACAGTCCGGCAGACTAGGCAATCAGACTATGGTGCTTTATTTCTTTCACTTAGTCGTAGGGGGCGAAAAGGACTACAAGAAGCGTACGATTAGCCACCAAAGTGTTGTGATGTTCGGACAAACCGTGGCCAAAGCCGGTATCACAATGTTTGCACAAAGGGCAAGTTCCTCGTGTAACACGGAATAATCGCTTATGAGGATTGAATTGTAATAATTCCATCTCGGGGTTCACAGACTGGATCTTGCATACTATGACTGTCCCTTTTTGGTTTTCTCCCTTGAGGTGCTTTACCAGACTATCCGGAAGCACAATCGCAGGAGCCGGGCAACCCAACTTATTGACCAAAGACATAGTCTGGAACCGATGCATATAAAGCGAACGCCAAGACACCAAACACATGATAGATAAGGCGATTTGTGTATGAACTCGAGCCGTCGGTCTATTAGCCGATTACCACGCATCATACCGAACAGGTCCATGAGAAGAGGGAGAGAGGAAAAAATATGCGCCGAAAAAAGGACAGATGAGGCAAACTTGCGCCACGCAATTTGCATTTTCTCAACAACTCTTATAGCTTAGATTGCCGAAGCAACTATTTTCAGGAATGTTAAAGAAATAAAAATATACAGGAGTTGTTTTACCAAGGGTCTTCGATTGATAACGTGACGTCCTCGATATGCCCCATTGCTAGTTGACTCCTGCTCTTAGATGCACCTTGATGGGTGTTAGTGTTCGGCGGACGGATTTCTCAAACAAAGTCTTGAGAGGCCGCTGAATTGTAGGTGAGATTTACACCGTAGGAAGGCTCTTTAGGAGCGTCTGCATTTTGTCCGAAGACGTGTTGACGGTAGAGGTTTGGGCCAGCCGAAAACCCATCTGTATTTCCCCACCGCTACCCATGGAATTTTAAGTGCGAAGTTGTGCCTTCTTGGCACATACTTTTCTGGTCTTAGGGTTGTGCGGTGGGGGGCGAGTCCCTATTGAAGGGAGGAAGAAGGATCTGAGTTTTTGGTCTGAAACTGAACTCGCTTCCCAGCCTTGTGTGTCATTTCGGCGGATGTTGGAACTTGTCGATCTTCTTTGTAGCTGAATTCGGCCACTAGGGCCAGTGCATGTTCCTCAGTTCTAAGGGAGCGCTCTATATTACCGTTGATAGTAATGACCCCCTTGGGGCCCGCCATCTTGAGCTTGAGGTATGCGTAGTGTGGGACCGCGTTGAAATGAGCGAACGCTGTCCGGCCAAGTAGCGTGTGATAGCCGCTGTGGAAGGGCACAATGTCGAAGATCAAGTCTTTGCTGCGAAAATTATCGGGCGAGCCGAACACAACTTACAAAGTTACGGAACCCGTAGATCGGGCCTCAACACCTGGGATCACTCCTTTGAAGGTAGTGCTGTTGGGTTTGATCGTTGATGGATCTATGCCCATCTTTTTTGCCGTATCTGAGTAAATCAGTTTGAGGCTACTTGCTCCGTCCATTAGACTTTTGTGAGGTGATACCCATCTATAATGGGGTCTAGGACGAGGGCCGCCGAACCCCCATGACGAATACTGGTCGTGTGATCGCGCCGATCAAAGGTGATCGGGTATGCCGACCATGGGTTGTACTTCGGGGCTAGGGTTCCACAACGTAGACCTCCTGAAGGACGCGCTTCCTTTCCTTCTTGGGTAAATGGGTGGCATATATCATGTTCACAGTTTTGACTTTGGGAGGTAATTTCTTCTGTCCTCCATCAATTGGACCCTTAGCCTCATCCTCGTCCTCGCTGTGACAACTTTTACCTTGGTCCTCGGGTAGTATCTTGCCAACCTGTTTAAACACCCACCAGTTGCGGTGTGTGTGGTTGGCGGGCTTCTCCGAAGTCCCATGGATTTGGCAAGGCCTTTCCATGATCTTCTCTAGCTGAGTGGGTCTATCATGATTGCCTTTCGATGATCTTCCGCTACCTAGGTCGGGAGTTGCGGAATCCGGCGTTTACAGTCGTGTCATCGGCATCGGTATATTGTGTCGGCGCTTATTCTTATTGCGCTTTCGTTCTAAGTTGCCATCCCGGGCTTCACATGCTACGAGATCTTTGAAATTGTGGTTGCGTCTTGCCAGCCAATTGTCTTCTCCCGCGCAAAAGCAGGTCATGAGGGAGGTAAGGGCGGACATGGTCCGAGGTTTGTCCTAGCCTAGCTGGCGGGCCAGCCATTCGTCCCGAATATTGTGCCGAAAGGAGGCTATGGTCTTAGCATCTGGACAGTCGACGATTTGGCTCTTCTTAGCCAAGAACTGATTGAAGAATTGCCAAGCAGACTCGCCGGACTTTTGGACGACGTTGCTGAGATCGGAAGAGTCCGGTAGGCAGACATAGGTTCACTGGAATTTAGAGTGGAACGCATCTTCCAGGTCTTCCCAGCATCCAATGGAGTTTTCGGGGAGGTTGTTTAACCAATGCTGAGCTATCCCCTTAAGCTTAAGAGGTAGATATTTGATGGCATGGAGATCGTCTCCATGCGCCATGTGGATATGGAGGAGGAAGTCCTCAATCCATACGGTTGGGTCAGTGGTCCCATCATACTGCTCTATATTCACGGGTTTAAACCCCTCGCGGAACTAATGTCGCATTACCTCATCTATGAAGCACAGTGGGTGAGCGGCGCCTCTGACCCGTGCTATGTCGTGCCTATATTCGACGTCTGTGTCGGGCCAGTTGCGTTCCCGGACTCTGTTCTTTTGGTCGAACCATGGTCTATACCCGCCTCGTCTATTGGGCGAGTACTGTCTGGATCCATGGATGGAACTTGGACAGCCTGCTGTGTGATCCAGGTCATCTCGCAGGTCAAACCTGTCATTAGGCACTAATGGCTCCTTCCTCGTCTTTGGGTCATTGCCAGTATATAACATGTGTCGTCAGCCGTCCTGTCTCGACCATGAGGGGGGCGGTCTAGCTTGTCATATGGAGTACGGTTTGGAGATGGAGTATCAATGAGTTCATCATCGAATTACGGCAGGAGCCTCCTCTAAGGGTAGCTTCTGGGCTGTTTTAACAGACCAGTGTCCTATACTTCCTCGGCTGAGAGGACTTTCGTCCATCGATCATTGAGGTCGTCTTGTTCAGCGTTGAGTTTCTGTTCTTTAGCCTTTATGCTGCGAGCCATTTCTATGAGCCATTGCCTGATTTCTTCCTGATCTTTGAGGTTATCAGGGATGTACAAGTCATTGGCTTCTGGTATATCTTCCTCCTCGACGGGGGGAAGGTAATTATCATCTTCGGAGTTGTTGACGTTATCGGGGTTGTTTTGGTCCTCAGGCCCTTCCATACCCTCTAACGGAATCTTTGACAATGGCTATCAAGTGGGTAGTAGGTGGGTTGAAAAATGTGTCCTGGCTCGCATCGTAACCGAACTGATCATAGATCGCGGCTGGATCATCGGTGATCTTCATCGACAAGATCCGATCTAGGGCCTCGTCAACCGCTGATGGCCCGATCGGATCCAGTTGTTCAGAACTTGTGGAGTTAACCTCCAAGGTGTCCAGACATGGGAAGTGTTCAGCAAGAACATGTGTCTGGTCATCTGGCTTAATGGCTGGAACTAGATAGGAGATCGGCTCATCGCTATGGGTGACCCCATGGGCATGTCCGAAGAAGGGGCTCGAGGTTAAAGCCTCAGAGTCCTCGGAGGCTATAGGCGAAGCTGCGAGCCGATTAACGACAAGTCACCCCGAGAGTCAACGGAGAACTCTAAGTTTCCAAATCTGACCTCTCAATCAGGGGTGAAGCTCTCAACGCGGCCTAGACGACCAGCGGAATCAGCGTGCAGCACAACGCTGCCGAAGGCAAAGATCTGTCGGGGGACAAAAGTGTCCATGTTGTGGACCTCTTTGTTGATGACAAGGCGAGACGTCGATTCCATCTTGCTCACAGAGGAACTCTCAACGAAAGCACCAATGTCGGTCTTAGAACTGGCGGATCTCGGGTAGGGGGTCCCGAACTGTGAGACTAGGATCGACACTAACAGGAGACGAAGGGGACACAGATTTACCCAGATTCAGGCCCTCTTATATAGGTAATACCCTACCTCCTGCTTGGTTGTATTGATGATGTGGGGGTTACATAGTTGATCCACCTCGAGATCCAATAGCTAACCCTAGATGAGTTGTCCTCTCTGTATACCCTAAAACCCTCCGGCTTATATAGATGCCGAGGATGCGTAGGGTTCACACAAGATCGGTTACATGAAGAAGAGATAAACGTGCCTATTTGCTACATCAAACGTGGAGCGCAAGCCGTGCTTCTCGAAGCTTCCATCTTGGAGACGGGGCCTTCAAATCTTCCAGTGTTCGGTAAGTAGCCCATATAGTGGGGCCCATAAGAATAGGATGGCTCCCCGAGGACCCCTTAAACCAGGACTCCCTCACTCGACTTCACCATCGACAGCCGGAGGAGATCAGCCACAGAATGATTAGCTATATCTCTTTGAACTTTTTGGTAACTTTTTGCCAAAGGGGGAGAAGTTGTATATGGATCTTAGGCTTCGAGTGAGAGAGCGTCCGCTTTTATTGTTGTTTTTCAAAACATTTGGTTTGTTTGGTTTGACGTGAGATAGTTTTGAGTTTATGTGTGATCATACACTATTATGTGTGTTGCCACTATTTCCTATCATTTGATGATTATGTGATGATCACTCACTTTGCTTGTTGTGTTGTGCTATGTTGTTAACTCTTATTACTCTCGCACACCACCAAGTTGTATGTGACATGGAAGAAGTGCTCCATGTACCTAATCGATTGTGCATTTGAAATCAAACGTAAAATTAAAATAATGCACAAATATAGGGGGAGCTCTTGCTTATCACATACTTCTCAAAGCGACGATTATATTCATTGATTATCACATATGTCGAAGGTTTGATCTATATGTTGTCATCAATTACCAAAAAGGGGGAGATTGAAAGCACATTTTCTCCCTTGGTGGTTTGGGTAATTAATAAGAACATATATGTCATTGAACTAATGTTTCCACTAAGTATGTTTCATGAAAAGTTCAATGATGGGTTGGCAAAAGGACTGTGGAATACCCCAAGATACAAGGAATAGCATTGGACAAGCTTGACGCAAAGGACTCTACACTTTACATTTGTGAGAAATCATTTTGAGTCCATAGGAAAGCCAATATTATTAAAAGGGGGTAAGGTTATGTTGGTGAACAAAATGAGCATACGTGCACAAGTGATAGTCACCACATACACCCACAAGCTCTTCCACCAAAGTCTATCCAAAGCCAAACACTCCAAATCGGTGCAACCAACATTCTACACTCGGTTCCACCGATTCTAAACCCTAGACAGACTCAGCCAAACCCTAGATTTTTGGTACAACTGATACTACACTCGGTGCAACCAAGTTGGGCTGCCAACTTTCTATTACACAAGGTCACTGTTTCAGTCCCTTCGAGATTGTCGAATCAACGTCACCGATATTGGGCATTCTGACAGTTGGTTACCTTATAGGTGCAACCCAGAATCCTATATTGGTCTCACCGAGATTCAAAAGTTGCTAACTTTAAGTCACTTCAGTACAACCTAGATTCACAAATCGGTTCCACCAAGTCTGACTTATTGTGTGTAACGGTTGGATTTTTGGAGATGCCTATATATACCCCTCCACCACCACTCACTCACAAGAGAAGCACTCAGAACTATTCCCCACTCATACCTACTGATTTTCTGAGAGAGAACCACCTACCCTTGTGTTGAGGTCAAGATCTTCCACTCCAACCATATGGATCTTGATTTCTAGCCTCCCCAATTAGCTTTCCACAAATCACATCTCTTCTACCAAGCCAAATCTGTGAGAGAGTCTATCATCATTAAGCACAAGCGCAAGGAGTTCATCGCAGTACCGAGCCTATTACCTTATGGAGGGTGGTGCCTCCTAGACTGGTTAGGTGTCGCTTGGGAGCCTCCTACTTCGTGTTGTGGAGTGAACCAAGAAGTTTTTAAGGGAAAGGAGATTGTCTACTTCGTGAAGATCTACCCCGAGTAAGGCTAGTCCTCCGTGGACGTAGGCCATCATGGTATAGTCAAGGTTGCTTCTTCATGGAACCCTTCGTGGGTAGAGCCCTTCATGGACTCTCACGACCGTTACCCTCCGTGGGTTGAAGACTCAATGAACGTGGATGTACGATAGCACCACCTATCGGAACCACGGGAAAAATCATCGTGTCACCAACTGCATTTGCTCTTCCTACCCTCTCTTTACTTACATGCTTGTCTTGACTTTCCGCTGCTATACTCTTAGACATGCATGTGTATGGTGTACTTGACATACTATGAATGCTAAAATCTGCCAAGAATTAAAATTGGGAAAAAGTAGATTTTTATTTGGTTAAGTAGTCTAATCACCCCCCTCTAGCACTACTTTCGATCCTATAGTGGACTCCTGGGAGGACTCCCCACTTGGCCTCCTTCCTTCTCTTTACATGGGCCCTTAGGGGCTGGCTTGCCCAGCCCACTAAGGGCTGTGTGCCACCCCTGAGGCCCAAGTGGCCACCTGGAGTGGGTGGCCCCATCCCTATGGAACCCTGGAACCCTCCTGGCACCTCTCGTAGACTACCAGTAATACCCGAAACTTTTCCGATGATCAAAACGGGACTTCCTATATATCAATATTTACCTACGGACCATTCTAGAGCTCCTCATGACATTCGGGATCTCATCCAGGACCTCAAACAACATTTTATCACCAATGTACATATCTCAATACTACCAAAACATCAGCGAACATTAAGTATGCAGACCCTACGGGTTCGAGAACTATGTAGACATGACCGAGACACATCTACGGTCAATAACCAATAGCAGGACCTGGATGCCCATATTGCTTACTACATATTCTACAAACATCTTTGTTGATTGAACCTCTATGTCACGAATTCCGTTAATCCCGTATGATGTTCCCTTTGTTCTTCGGTATGTAACTTGCCTGAGATTTGATCGTCGGTATCTCTATACCTAGTTCAATCTCGTTACAGGCAAGTCTCTTTACTCGTTCAGTAATACAAGATCCCATGGCTAACTCTTTAGTCACTTTGCTTGCAAGACTCATTGTGATGTTGTATTACCGAGTGGGCACGGAGATACCTCTACATCTCACGGAGTAACAAATTCCAGTCTTGATCCATGCCCACTCAAAAGACACCCTCGGGGATACCTATAGAGCATCTTTATAGTCACCTAGTTACGTTCTGACATTTGATACATACAAGGTGTTCCTCCAGTGTCAGTGAGTTGCATGATCTCATGGTCATAGGAACAGATACTTGACACGCAGAAAACTATAGCAATAAACTGACATGGTCATATGCTACATTCATAGTTTGGGTCTTGTCCATCACATCATTCTCCTAATGATGTGATCCCATTATCAAACGACATCTAATGTCTATGGCTAGGAAACCTTGACCATCTTTGATCAATGAGCTAGTCCACTAGAGGTGTACTAGGGACACAGTGTTGTCTATGTATCCACACATGCATTTAAGTTTCCAATCAATACAATTATAGCATGGATAATAAACGATTATCATGACAAAGGAAATATAATAATAACCACTTTATTATTGCTTCTAGGGAATATTTCCAATAGTCTCCCATTTGCACTAGAGTCAGTAATCTAGCTCACATGACTATGTGATGAATCTAACACCCATACAGTTCTTGTGTTGATCATGTTTAACCGTTGGAAGAGGTTTAGTCAACGGGTTTGCGACATTCAGATCCGTTTTCACTCTGCAAATATTTATGTCCTCCTCCTTGATGTAATCGTGGATGGAACTGAAGCGTCGCTTTATGTGTCTGGTCCTCTTGTGAAACCTTGATTCCTTGGTCAGAGCAATGGCACTAGTGTTGTCATAGAAACAGAGTCATTGGGTTCAGTGCACTGGGCACTAATCCAAGATTTGTCATGAACTACTTCATCCAGATGCCTTCCTTTGCCGCCTCCGAGGCAGCGATGTACTCCGGTTCGCATGTAAAATCAGCTACCACGCTCTGCTTGGAATTGCACCAGCTTACCACTCCCCCATTGAGAATGTATACGTATCCGGTTTGAGACTTAGAGTCATCCGGATCAGTGTCAAAGCTTTGATCGACGTAACCCTTTATGACAAGCTCTTGATCACCTCCACAAACGAGAAACATTTCCTTAGTCCTTTTTAGGTACATAAGGATATTATTAACCGTCGTCCAGTGTTCCATTCCTGGATCACTTTGAAACCTTTTGGCCATACTTATGGCAAGACTGACATTGGGTCTTGTCGTGGTTTTGTCACGGCAGATGTCCTTGGACTTAGGTTCGAGGCCGTTGCTAAGGTAGTGCACTCAAAGGGGTTGATCGAGATGAGAGACACGGGTTTACCCAGGTTCGGCCCCTCGAGAATAGGTAAAAGCCTATGTCCTACTTTGTGTTGTATTTACGGGTTATCGATTACAAGGGAGCACATTCGCTTGAGCTAGCTATCATCAATTGTTTTCCTGCCCTAAGCCCCCAGGGACTCGCCTTTATATAGGTAGGTCGAGGCCCTGGGGTTACAAGATTCCAAACCGACTCGTACAAGGTATTTGACCCTGTCTCTAAGCCCCCTTGCCTTCTTGGGAAAGCCGTCTTCGGGCGGCTTACACGCCCGGGTCTCGCGCCATCTTCCGTCTCTCGGCCTCCATCTTAGCCCATCTGGTAAGTCGCCATGTGGCCTTGCCTTCAATCCTCAGACCCACTTTAAGGGTTTTGACTATAAGCCGCCAGGCGTGACCTGGCCCCTCCTGGGCGGGTCCCGCGACGGGGTTATATCCCCAACACTAGGCCCAAGATAGATTTGAATCTGTTAATGTCAATCTTCGAATTCATTTGGCGGTGAGTCTCACATCTTCGTTACCTGAAAGAGAAAATTTCATAACCTGCCATAACCATGGATGACGCCATCTTGGACACGTCAAAAACATTATGTGCCGTTGCAACAAATTGCCTCATTAAACGGTCGGCCCGAAAATTGAGGCGTCTCCTTCAGTTAATCATCATTGCGCCTCCTCGATTCTCGCGTGGAATGTTGTTGTCCCATCTCATAAATAGGCAAGTGAAGGGTCTCATTTCTCTTTCTCCTCTCCCATGCCACCATCTCTCTTCTTCTTCTTCCTCCAGCGCTCCCACGTGTGAAGCTCCGCCACCGTCACCGCACATTTCTCAACTGCACCAACAATGGCCACTCCATTACCCTGATTGGACCAGAGCTCGTCAGTGTTCCACCAATTCATGGGATCCCATTAGGTTCTCCTTCTCTTCTTTTACGGATCCACATTAGTCCACCGGAACCTTTCTGATTCCTCCGCCATTCACCGAAAACCTCACTGTAGATTTGAGAACAAGAACGCCATAGATTTGAGAACAAGAACACCATAGGCTCCGAAACCCTAGTCCATTTACACGATGCTCCATTTAACAAGCCTGAAATTGTCGTCGTTTTCTCACGACAGATGCCATGGGGTGGCTTATCGTAAGTGGTTGGGGCCAGAGGACGCCGATGGGCTCGGGGTGCGAGATTGGGCACAAGCGGTGGTGACACACTATGTACCTAGGTTCAGGTCCCTCCAGGGGAGGTAACACCCCTAGTCCTGCTTGGTCTAGTTGGATGGATGGGTATGTGTACAAGGATGCTCCTGGAGCTGTGTCTGGAGGAGGAAGAAGGAGCAGCCGACTCATCTTCCTCTGCCTCTAGAGAAGGGAATGAGAGTTTCGTGGGTGTGTGTGAGCGACCATTCATCCGTCCCCGTTGCATGGGGGGCTCGGGGGGGTTTATAGGCCAACCCCCCGGCTCTTACAATATGCTTAAAGTACTAAGGTGGGGGGACCCGGCTGGCAGTCTCTCCGGCTGGCCAGAGGGTCCTGCCGCTTGCACCATCTTGTCATGGGTGGGGCCTGCTGGCCAAGCGGTCCCATCTCCCGTTGGGGCCCACCGGCCGGCTCTGCGATTGGCCCTCGACGACTTACCGCGGCACGGGCCACCCGGGGGAGCATCGTCTAGCGCCAGCCGGCCAAAGTCTCCGGTACGGCCGGCGGCACTGTAGCCACGCCGGGGTACGTAACCGAGTGGCGAGGGCATGCCTACAGTGTTCCCCTGCCCGGTCGTGCTCACCGAGGTCAGTGGCTAGGACAGTTGGACTGTAGCCACGCGCTGCGGTGCGTAAGCGGCCACTGTAGCCATAGGGCCGCCCGTCGTGCCGGTCACGTCGCGTCGTCGTACCTGCACGCAGAGGGACGGGACGGGGCATGTCCATCCCGATGTCAACAAAAGAGCCGGCCTGTGGGCAGCCGGCCGCGCCCGGCCGGCCGAGGGCCCAACCGGCTCCTTGACCAGTCGGCCGGGGCGCCAGCCCGCACTGGCTTGCGCTAGATGTCCTCCAGCCAGCCATGGCCAGCCGGCCGTGTAGTTTTTCTTCGGAGCGAAAGGGGGAAGACCCCGTTGCTTTGGCCTACCTAGGGGTATAAACCCCGTCAGTAGTCCCCGAAGCCGGCGGGGGCCCGCGTCTGGCATACGGTGGGGAGCCGACGGCTTCCCCTCAGCACCAGCCGCCTCCGGCTCGAAGGCGAACGGGTAGCCGGGTCAGCCGTTGGATCCGACGCCTTGGGTTTCGACGTGCCGCTCCGGGACCCGCGCCGGCACACGGCACGCCACGCGGCGAGTAATGATGCCATGGGTCCCGCGCACGCGGGGAGACGTGACGTCGCCCAGGCCTAGCCCCGTAGGACCCAGGCGTAGCCCTCGTAGGCCTCGGGGCGCAAGACAGGATCCTATGCGCCCCGAAGCGGCCGTTACGGCCTGGGGCCACCCACGTGTACGGAATTTCCGGGAGGAGTGGGCGCAGACGATCCCACGTCCCCCGGTCGTGGCCTCCCCTATAAAAGGGGAGGAAGGGCAGGAGGCGGAGGTACCCGCGCCCCACTTGCCTCCTCGCTTCCCTTCTTCGTCGTCGCTTCTTTACTTCCCTCGTACACCGTTGCACCCGAGCCCGTAGTCGCGCCCGCGCCCGCACACTGCACCGCCGCCGCAATGGCCGATGGACGCGGAGGCAGTTGGGTTGGTTCCTTCATGGTTGAGGCAGACATCGCCGAACTGTGCCGCACGCGCATGTTTCCGTCGGCGGAGTGGGTGGCCGCACGCGCGCCGGGCGACAAGATAGCGCCGGCAACGCAGCTAGGGGAACACGTCATGTTCCTCTGCCACTTCTCCTGGGGCTTCGGGCTCCTCGTGAGTCTCTTTTTCTGTCTTCTTCTTGACACTTTCGACCTCCAGCCGCACAACCTCGGGCCGAATTCGATCTTGTACCTCTCTGCCTTCGTAACGTTGTGCGAGGGGTACCTCGGCATCCTCCCCTTCATCGAGTTCTCCAATGCCCTCTTCTATCTCAAGCCTTTGAAGAGCGACGCGTGCGGGGGCACGGTGGTGTGCTTTCGCGGCGTCGCTCGCTTTCCCCATCTCTCTCTGATTGACTCCGTCAAGGGGTGGTACCGAACGTTCTTCTACATGAAGAATGTCTACCCGAGGACGGATTACATTTGGCTGCCACCGTTCGAGGACAAGCAGTCCTCTCAGCAAAACTGGCTGGGTCTTGCCCCACGCGGCGTGGCCTTGGACGAGCTCGCCCGGCTCACGCAGCTGAATAGCGCCGAGGGGCTGGTCGTCGACGACCTGGTAGCAGCCTTTGTCTCATGTCGGGTGTTGCCCCTCCAGCTAAGGCCACACCGGATCTGCGACATGTCCGGCCGGCACGACCCCTGCCGGCAGTCCACCGTCGAGCTGACGCCGGCTCAGGTGGCGAAGCAGGTGAACGCCCTCATGATGTTCAAGCTGAAGCCCGCCTCGTGGTCCTTTGGCATGGAACCGTACGACCGCATCAATCGGCCTCCCCTGATGAGTTTTTTTTTCGAGGCGGTTCTTTCTTGATTGGTATTTCCTAGCCGGCAGCCAACTGGAGAACTTATGTTGAATTGCTGACCGCAGCTGTTGCTGCAACAGAACATGTCGGACGGCCCACACCCATAGATCTTCGAGGCAGAACGTGAGTACTATGACTCTCGAGACTTCCAGACGGGAGGCCCCCCGGAGGAAGAAGTGGACTCCTCGGGGGGCGACGACCGGCGGATCCGTGAGACGGCGCTGCTGGCCGTGCCGGAGGGTCCAGCGCAGCCGGGGAACCCAGCGGAGTGGGTGAGTTCCCTCTTGCCCCCTCCATCCGGGAGTAGACAGACGATGATGATGATGATGATGATTTGATGATTCTAGACGGACCTCCTCCTGTGGCGCGCCAGGACCGGAGGAGCGAGGAGCGACCGGCTCGAGGCCCGGCCGCTGAAGCGGCCGGCCGGGGGAAGAGGCCGGCTCATGGGGGGACGATAGCCTCGCCGTCCGGCCCAAAGCAGGTGAAGGTGCCCGCACGGAAGCCGCCGCCACGCGCCAAGCGGGCCCTGCCCCTTGTTATTGCGTAAGTTCTTCGTCTTTGTGCGAGTTTTTGCTTTCGCCTTGCGAGCCAGTTAACGACCGGTTCTTGGATGCTGCAGTGACCCCATCGAGCTCTAAGATGAGGAGCCGGCAGGGGAGACGATGGATGCCACCAGCCGGCTGGCCCATGAGCATGCGACCACCCAGCAGGAGGAAAAGCGGAGGCTCGCGGAGCTGCGAGCCTCCCGGTCCGGCATGCGAGGAGGGACCGCGCACTCCGGGACCTCTAGCGGCCGGAGGCGAAGGGGGTCGGCCGACCCCCCACGGGCGTCGGACTCGGCAGCGGAGTCCACCCGCATGTTGAGGCCTCCGTCAAGCGAGCCATGGGGGGCGGCCATGGACCCGCTAGCACCTCCCCCCACGCAAGAAATGACCCAGGCGAGGGAGGCGATGACGGAAACGGCTCCCGAGGCGACCCGGCCTGAGGTGCCGGAGGTGGCCCTGCCTGCTGTCAAGCCGGCCCGGGTCAAGGTGCCGGAGGTTCCGGCGCTCCCGGAGGCGGCGTTACAGGCGCCGCTGGAGACGGCGGCCATGGAGGTGGAGGTGCCTTCCGGCGCGACCGATGCGCCGGAGCGGCCGGGAGCGTAGGCGGCTACGGCACCGGGCAGGGGGCGGCAGGAGGTGACTCCCGGCCCATTGCCATCATCAAACCGCCCCCAGCGGCTGGAGCTGAGCCGAGCCCGGGTGGCAACGGAGGCCAGGCCCGAAGGACCCTGCGGTCGATGCAGGAGGTCGTTCGGGACTGGTAAGCACTGGCAATGCGCCGACCCTGCCAGCCCCCCAGGCAGGCGGCCCGGTCCCGTCCTTCGCGGACTTGGGAAGTGTCCTGGACCGATGCCGGCAGGAGCTGACCAGGTTTGTGGAGGCGGCGGACGCCGCCCTTCAATATGCAGAGGTAAGCCGACACTTTTGCCTTAGAGTTTTCAGTGGGTGCGTGTGAGCGCACCCACTCGGCGTAGCCCCCGAGATGTGGGCCGGCTGACCGGCTGACGGGCAGCTGGGTTGGATCTCCTTTGCGCATGTCTTGACCTTTGCCCCCCTTTCTTGTGACAGGAGGGAACCTCTCTGCGGCAGAAGCTGTTTGCGGAAGTGGTCACTATCCACGATCGCGGCAAACATGGCTTCTACCGCCTGGAGGAAGAGTTGGCGCGCGTGCAAGGTGGGTTGCACTTTGTAGGAGCGGCATATAGCCCCCGGGAATCGGCTGACATTGGCTGCGTCTTGTAGGTGAGCTGGCCACCCTCCGAGGGGAGAAGACCGGGCTTGTCGCCGAACGGGACCGGCTGACACAGTACGTCCAGGCAGCCGCGTAGGAGACGGATTGGCTGGCCGCGCTGCTGGTCATCAGGGAGGCGGCCCGAGACTGGCTCAAGGCCGAGGCGGCAAAGGAGGTGGCGGTCCGGGAGGCGGCCGTCAAGGAGGCGGCTGACGCCGCCCTGAGGACCGCCGCCCTTCAAGGCGAGATGACCCACCTTGAGAAGACGCTCGAGGAGGTCAAGGGTTCCCTCGCCACCTCGGAGGTGGCCCGGAAGTTGGAGCACGAGGCGACGCTCCACTTCGCCATTGGGGTGGACGACACGATCGAAGGTTGGTGCCAATCTCTTTGCTTCCCTAGCCGTTTGCTCTTCCCTTTGCCGTTTCTCGTGTTTCATCTTGCTTTTTCTTTCCTGCACTTCTCCTTGTTCCAGGGCTTTTCCCGGAATTTATCGTCGCGCTGCGCACACTGTTGAGGAGCACCGGGAATACCTTCGGGAGTGCGGTCGCCCCATCGAGGAGCATGCCGCGTGGGACATGGACGACATTGGGATCGTCGTCGAGATGCGGATGACCCATCTCGACCGGAGCGTGGAGCGGCTCAAGACCGCTGGCAAGGAGGTCATCACCGCGCTGTGGCCGGGCCGCGGGGAAGCTCCAACGCATCGTGTGGCTCAGTGGCTGGAGCATGCCGTCCCCCGCCTCGGGGCGCAGATGGTGCTCCGGTTCGTGACGTCTTGGTATCGTGGTGTGGACCTAGGCCAGCTGGCGACCATGCGGGACGTGTCGGCCGCAGAGCGGGAGGCCCACAAGCCGGCCCTTGTCCAGCGGGCCAACGAGCTCGCGTCATACGTTGGCATGGACGAATTCCTGCCGGCCCTTGGCGAGGATGGAGAGCCATTGCCCGAGGACTCCTTCGGCATCCCTCAAGGCCCGATGGATGACGAAGTCGCCGACGAGAGCATAGACTTGAGCGGCAAGACGACCGAGACCTAGGAGGCCGCCTCGAAGGCCAAGGAGGCCGACCCGAAGACTGCGATCACCTCCAAGGCGAGGACCAAGATGCCTCGTGACGCGCCGGCTGGGGGCACGCCGGTTGGCGATGCGCCGGTGGCCTAAGCCCCCGGACATTTTCCTGCATGTAAAAACTTGAATCCACCCACTAGGGGTGTTTGTGTAAGGAACCGAATGCTGGCCATGGGCCATTTTTGCCTTAGTGTTTATGCCATGAATATTCTGTTGTGTTTGCCTTGTGACTCATACCACCTCGTCCTTATCCCTTTTCGCCCGCATCGACTCTTTCCGTTTCTATTCCTTTTCCCCTTTGGTTTTGGCCTCGCCAGCCCGACAGCCGGGAGCCGGTCTGTAGCTGGGTTAGGGCATTCGCTTCAGGGGAGCTGGTTCAAAACTTAGGAATCGCGAGGTTTTTTTCGGGATAAGTAAAGCGGCAGAGACGCGACGATGGTCTGGCAGGGCCCCGAAGGGGTCTCCCATTGTTTCGACCTTTCGTGTGAGCCAAACCTTGCCGCCCCAGGTCCCCGTCAACCGGACAACCGGGGGCCGGTTCTGCAGCTGGTAAGGGTGGGGATGTTTGGTCGGCTCACATTACTTAGCCGTTTTTCAGAGAGGCGCTTCTAGGCCCAGCCGGCTAGCCCCCGGCCCGGGAGCCAGGCCGGGGAGCCGGGGAGTGCGGAACACTTTTGAAACAAATAAAACGGGGCACACCCCAAGAGCCGGCTTGGGGTGCCCATTGCATTCTTAGGCCCAAAAGGACGGGGATACATACATACATTGACTTTCGTCAGATGTAGAACGGGCGCAGGAGTGCTGCGTTCCATGGGTGCTCCGTCTCTTCACCGGAAGCATCTCTTTTGCGCTTTTGCGGCTTCTGGGCGTCTATCAGGTAGTACGCATTGTTGTGTAGTGCCTTGCTGATGATGAATGATCCCTCCCATGGGGAGGACAGCTTGTACTGTCCGGCGGTTCGCTGGATCCGTCTGAGGACCAGGTCCCCCTCGCGGAACGAGAGTGTCCGGATCCGCTTGCTGTGGTAGTACCAGAGCTTCTACTGGTAGATCGTCGTCCGGCTCAGGGCCAGTTCACGAGCTTCCTCGAGTATATCGACGTCGTCTTCTCTTGCCTCCTTAGCGTCCCTCTCCGTGTATAGTGTGACCCGAGGCGAATCGAACTTGATGTCGGTTGGGATGATCGCCTCGGACCCATACACAAGGAAGAAGGGAGTGTAGCCGGTTGACCGGTTTGGGTGGTCCTGAGACTCCAAAGGACGTCCAGCAGCTTGTCAATCCAGCAGCCAGCCAACCTTACCAGTGGCGTCATGAGCCGGGGCTTGATGCCGGATAGGATGAGGCCGTTCGCCCTCTCGACCTGGTCGTTTCACTGTGGATGAGCGACGGACGCCAGGTCGAGCTAGATTCCTTGCTTGGAGCAGAAACATGTGAGTGCGCCCTTGGCGAAGTTGGTGCCGTTGTCGGTGATGATGTTATGGGGAACACTATAGTGTAGCGTGATGTCGTCGATGATCCGGATGGCCGTGGGGCCATCCAGCTTTTTGATTGGTCGCGCCTCGATCCACTTGGTGAATTTGTCGATGGCCACTAGTAAGTGTGTCATGCCGCCTCGAGCAGTCTTGAACGGTCCCACCATGTCCAGCCCCCAAACGGCTAAAGGCCACGAGAGGGGGATGGTTTGGAGGGCTATTGCTGGCAGGTGGCTTTGCGCGCTGAAGCGTTGGTAGCCCTCGCACTCGTCGACCAATTTCTTGGCTGCGTTGAGAGCTGTCGGCCAGAAGAAGCCATGGCCACAAGGGTCCAGGAGGTGGCATGATGCCCGCACTCACCTTGATGAATGTCGAGGAGGATCTCTAGACCCTTTTCCGGCTCGACGCATCGCTAGAAGACGCCGGTGGTGCTGCGGTGGACGAGCTCATTGTTGATGATGCCGTAGGCCGTGGCCCAACGCTGGATTTGCCTATCCAGAGCCTCGTCCGAAGGCAACTCGCCCCGTAGAAGGAACACTAAGATGTGTTGGGCCCACGAGGGGGCCGCGATGGCGGCCGGCTCGGGAGCCCCCGGGGCTAGTTGATTAGTCCCAGGGATCGGTTCGCCAGCCCCCGGGACCAGCTCGGGAGCCCCCGAGGCTGGTTGGCCAGCTCCCTGGTTTGGCTTGCCGGTCCCCAGGGCCGGCTGGTTGGTGATCATCATGACGGTTGTGCCACCGGGGCTGGCTGCCTCGGGCACCGCCAGCTCGATCTGGGCTGGCCAGGCGGCCGACGATTCGAGAGCCGGTGGTGAAGTTGCCGGAGAGGCGGTCGAGGCCATCGATGGGTCGACGACACCCGCCAGCATGAAGATTGACTCCGATTCTGGGGAAGGCTTGATCGACGTCTTGAGAAGCCGTTTGAGGGAGACGCCGGCTGGGATGGCCTGCCGAGGGGAGCCAATCTTCGCCAGCTCATCCGCCGCCTTGTTGTCCGCCTGTGGGATGTGATGAAACTCACAGCCCTCGAAGGAGCCGGTGAGCTGTTGTACGAGGAAGCAGAAGCTGGCCATGTTGGCGTCCCTGGCGTCCCATTCACCAGAGACTTGCTGCACCACGAGGTCAGAGTCGCCGAAGCAGAGGATGCGCCTGATGCCATCTCCTTGGCGAGCTAGAGGCCATGGACGATGGCGTCGTACTCAGCCACGTTGTTGGAGGCGGCGAAGTGGATCTGTAGGGCATATTTGAGTTGATCACCTTTCGGTGAGGAGAGGACTATGCCGGCACCCAGGCCGGTCCTCATTTTTGAGCCGTCGAAGTGCATGCGCCAGTGCATGGAGTCTGGGGGAGGCAAGACGAACTCTGTCTCCGCCCAGTCGATGAGGAAATCTACCAACGCCTGCAACTTGATGGTGGTTCTTGGCTCATACCGGATCTCATGGTCGGCAAGGGCGATGACCCACTTGGCGATCCGGCCGGTGGAGTCCCGGCCGCTCATGATCTCGCCAAGCAGGGCCGTGCTCACCACGGTAATGGTATGATCTTGGAAGTATTGCTTGACCTTCTTGGCAGCGAAGTATATGCCTTAGCACATCTTTTGATAGTGGGGGTAGTTCTCCTTGGATGCGGAGAGGACCTCACTAAGGTAGTAGACGGATCATTGGACCGGTAGGGACTTGCCCTCCTCCGGCCGCTCAACCACCAGAATGACGCTAATGACGCGGGTGGTCCCCGTGATGTAGGCGAGCAGCGGTTCCTTCTCAACGGGCGCGGCCAGGATGGGCGCGTGGGTGAGAGCCTTCTTGAGGCTGCGGAAGGGCTCGTCCGCCTCGTTAGGCTAATCGAAGGTGCCCGGCCTCTTGGTTTGACCCGGCTCGATCAGAGCCGTCTTGCGAAGGAGCCCGTAGAGGGGCAAGGCCTTCACTCCCAGCCGGCTGATGAACCGGCTGAGCGAGGCAAGGCAGCCGGTGAACTTCTGGACGTCGCGGAGCCGGGTCGGCTTCGGCATGCTCTTGATCATGTTGATCTTCTCGGGGTTAGCTTCGATGCCGCGGGCGGACATGAAGAAACCCAAGAGTTGTCCGGCGGGGACGCCGAAGACACACTTCTCAGGGTTGAGCTATCTTGTACTCGCGTAATTTCGTGAAGGCCTCCCGAAGGTCGTTGAGGAGGCTGAAGTGCTTCTTGGTTTTGACGACGATGTCGTCGATGTAGACGTGGATGTTCCTGCCTATCTGAGGCAGGAGGCACTTCTGCATGCACCGTTGGAAGGTGGTGCCAGCATTCTTCGGGCCGAAGGACTTGGTGATGTAGCAGTTGGCCCCAAAGGGCGTGATGAAGGAGGTCTTGAGCCAGTCTTCCGGATCCATCTTGATCTGGTGGTAGCCTGAGTAGGTGTCCAGGAAAGATAGCAAGTCACAGCTGGCCATGGAATCGATGACTTGATCGATCCGTGGTAGGGCGAACGGGTCCTTGGGACATGCCTTGTTCAGGCTAGTGTAGTCGATGCACATGCACCAGGTCTTGTTCTTCTTCAGTACCAGGACTGGGTTGGCCTGCCAGTCCGAGTGGAATACTACCATGATGAACCCGGCTGCGAGCAGCCGGGTGATCTCTTTGCCCATAATACGTCGTTTCTCCACGGAAAAGCGGCCCAGGGGTTGCTTGACCGGCTTGACGTCTAGCCGAACATGGAGTTTGTGCTCGGCGAACTTCCTCGGAACACCCGGCATGTCCTTGGGGGACCATGCAAAGATGTCCCGATTCTCACGGAGGAAGTCGACAAGCTCGCCTTCCTATTTGCTGTTAAGGTGGGAGCCGATGGTGATGCACTGAGCCGGGTTGGACGGGTCAAGCAGGATTTGCTTGGTGTCCTTAGATGACTGGAAGGAGGCCTCGCCAGTTCATTGTGAGGGTGGAGCCGGCACGGCTGGCTGGCTGGCAGCAAGGGCCACGAGCCGGTCGAGCTGTCGTTTTCTCCTCGGTGATCTCTAGGGCCTCGGCCAGCCGGCTGCCATCTCGAGCGCATTCGAGCGACATCTTGTAGTCGCCCTTGATGTTGATGATCCCCTTTTGGCCCGGCATCTTGAGATTGAGGTAAGCATCATGGGGGATCGCCATGAAGCTGACAAGAGCCGGCCAGCCCAACAGCGCGTGGTAGGGGCTCGCGAGGTCCACGACCTCGAACAGCACTGGCTCGCGGCTGAAATGGCCGGGTCCGCCGAAGAGGACACCGAGCATGATCTTGCCGACAGGGGAGCAGGACTTCCCAGGCACAATGCCATGGAAAACCGTCCGGCTCACCTACAAGTCTTCTATCTTCAGCACCAGCTTATGCATCGTGTCAAGGTAGAGAATGTTGATGCTGCTGCCGCCATCTATCAGCACCCATGAGAAGCGGTAGGCTCGCTCCTTGGTGGCGATGGTCGGGTCGAGAACCAAGGCGTAGCTGCCGGGATTCGCCATCACGGCAGGGTGATCAGCCTAGATCCAAGTGACCGGCTTCTCCGACCAGTGCATGAACTGGGTAGTTGCTGGCATGGTGGCCTTCACCTCACGGCGGAGCCGGCGCTGGGCATGTTTGCCCGTCTCTTCACTAGTGAAGACGACGTAGCAACCTGTATGGTCAAGAGGTGAGGAAGGTATGCATATAACACCCACGGTATAATCTTGAAGTCTTCCTCAAGAGGATGAAGGATGGGCGGGCAACCATCCACATGCATTGGCATAAAGTTGCAAGAACCTTCGACATCAGTGAAGGCTCAATATTTGCCTTCCATTTCAACAGTTTTCTAGACGAGATTCATCTGTCTATTTACCATATAGGATGCTATTTTCCATAGGTTTTAGATGTTGCATGTGAAACTCGGTCATGTCATGTAATTGGTTAGCTAGGTAGTATATGCCTATATGACGTTGTATTCTGATGTATTTCAATTATGAAATTCTGGTTGTCATAATACAAAATGAAATATATTGTGTGCTTGATATGAAGTGTCAATTTGTTTACTAGCTGAATTATAAATAACAGAGCAATTAGCCTGATTATTGGGGCTTCATATTGCAGATGGTTTTTCATAATATATATCAGCAATGACCTCCAGAAACCCACAATTTCTGGAAAATTGGTGTGTGGGATCTGTGAACAATCACACACGATTTCCGGGCACAAACTGTGTGTGTTAGAAAACCCTATGCCGAACAGTTTCTTCTAGGCACCGTGCGTGATGGCCACCCCTAATACAGACGATGGTATGTAGAAAATTGTGTGTGATATACAACACAAACAGAAATGTATGTTTGGGATTCACTGTGTGGGATTTCTCGTAACTACCTATTTTTGATAGTCCTTCCAATCGCACATGACATAATTTTGCCTATTGTGTGTGACCGCGAGCAGGCATCGTCAACGGGTTTTCCGTGTCTTGTGTGATAGGCCCCCCTATTGCCCACACATGCAAGGCGACGGTTTGAGACTACATCACGGAAAGGGGTTAAAACTGTTTGTATAGGAGGCGCCTGCACTAGTGCTAGGTTGTTAACATGAGGTGCGTTGACCGGTCCTCCATAGACCGGGGGGAGGGCAATCGAGGCACGAGTTCCAGTCCCATTATTTCCTTGAGACAACTTATCCCTATCACTAGTAGCCCCCCTCCTTACCGGAGTTGGCATACGACTCCGAGTTAGTGGGATTAACAACTTTCAATGGATCAGTAGAAAGTTTGAGAGCATTAAGAAATTCTTTAAACAAGGATTTGACATCGAAACTCCTAGACGATTTAAGAGAGGAAATTGCCTCATTTAAGTCCCCACGAGAGACTGTGCTCATTCCCTTGGCCTCGAGTAAGTCATCAACCCTATCCCCCGTCGTTAACCATACTCTTCCAATGGTAAAGCCCTTAATAAAGAGACGAAGCTCTAATATCAATTGAAAGGATCGATATGGTTGACTAGAGGGGGTGAATAGGCAACTACCATTTTTTATCTTTTAGTAACCAATTAAGCTTAGCAAAAAATACGCTATGTAGATATGCAACTAGGTGAACAACCAATATGATGTTAACAACAACAACAATAAAAAGCAAGCAAAGGATAACACACAAGTAAAGCTTGCACAAAGTAAAGGTAAGAAATAAACACAACTAGAGCCGGTCGAGACAAGGATGTGTTACCGAAGTTCCTTTCCTTAGAGGGTAATTACGTCTCCATTGGAGCAGTCTGGAGGCACAATTCTCCCCAAGAAGACACTATGGCCATCGTATTCTCCTCACACCCGCACACAATGTGAGATGCCATGATTCCACTACTAGTGCACTTGAAGGCGGCAACTGAACCTTTACAAACAAGCTTGGGGCAATCTCCACAACTTAATTGGAGGCTCCCAACACCAACATGAAGCTTCACCATAATGGATTGCAGCTCCGAGGTGACCTCAATTGTCTAGGGTGCTCAAACACCCAAGAGTAACAAGATCCGCAAAGGATTAGTGGGGGAATCAAATTTCTCTTGGTGGAAGTGCATATCAGGGCTCTCTCAACTAAACTCTAGAACATCAACAAGTTATATTGGCTAGGGAGAGAGATCAGATGAAAATGGAGCTTGGAGCAACAATGGAGCTTGGGGATGGAAGTGGTGTTGTTCTTGGGGAACAAGACCCCCTTCATATAGTGGGGGAACAAATCCAACCGTTATCCGCTCTCAACCCTCACACAAGGGGTACTACCGCTCATGGGGGCGGTCCTACCGCTTGGGCGCCTGAGCCAGCCACATAGACAATGGCACGAGGGCACGAGGCGGTAGTGTCGCCAGAGTGGTACTACCGCTGGGGATGCAGTGTAGAGGCCGTACGCACGCAGGGCTGTGGCAGGAGCACAAGTTGTATAGCTGAAGCAGTACTACCGCTTATAGGTGACAGTGCCTCGCCCTACTACCACTCAGAGTCCGCTAAAAAGGCGGTAGTGGAGCGGTATTAATAGGTGGTACTACCGCTTATAAGTGGTACTACCGCTCCGTACCACCGTCCCAACAACTGCTCGGCCCAACATGAAAAGTCGAGACTCCAGAGCCGGCGGTACAACGCGCGGCACTGGACAGTGGTACTACCACTGGCCAGAACAGTATTACCACTTACAGTGTAAGTGGTACTACCGCTTGCCTACATGGTACTACTAGAACCTAGGCATAATTGGAACAACTCCATGCGGGAAAGGAATGATGCTGCAAATGATAATGTACGTGTTGATTCCTCACATACCTTTCCGAAGCGGACCCCCTCTTAATAGTATGGTTCTCCTAAGACCAAATTCCACCAAAAAGAGAAATGTAGGAAAGAAATTGTCTTCACTATAATCCATCGAGGGGCTAGAATCGTCTTGTGCCATATGTAGAAATATCGGATAGGCTTAATGCACAAGATTAGTTCGGAAATGAATTGTCATCAATCGCCAAAAACTACTAAGGGAGAAATATACCCTAATAGAGGTGTTGGGGCGCACGGACGTGCATCGGCTGCAAGGTCTAACTACTCATGAGAATGAGGCAAGGGATGCGAGGCCACGTGGGAGAAGGAGCAAGGCCGCCGGTGGCGCATGCGTAGGCGGGCAGCATGCTCACCAGAGCAAGGATAGTAGGGAAGGAGCGCAGCCACAGCAAGGAGGTGGTGCGGTTGGGCTTGCGAGAAGAGGGAGGGAGGAGGATGCGACGATATGGCAGCTTGACAGCGGAGATCGGCCACATCCCTTAGGAGCAGCGGCGTGGGAGCGCCGGAGTGTTAGAAATAGGCCCTAGAGGCAATAATAAAGTGGTTATTATTATATTTCCTTGTTCCTGATAATCGTTTATTATCCATGCTATAATTGTATTTATTGGAAACCCAAATGCATGTGTGGATACATAGACAACACTGTGTCCCTAGTATGCCTCTAGTAGACTAGCTCATTGATCAAAGATGGTTAAGGTTTCCTAGCCATTGACATGATATGTCATTTGATTATGGGATCACATCATTAGGAGAATGATGTGATGGGCAAGACCCAAACTATGAACGTGGCATATTACCGTGTTAGTTTATTGTTATAGTTTTTCGCATGTCAAGTATCTGTTCCTATGACCATGAGATCATGCAACTCACTGACACTGGAGGAATACCTTGTGTGTATCAAATGCCGCAACGTAATTGGGTGACAATAAAGATGCTCTATAGCTATCTCCCAGGGTGTTTTTTGAGTGGGCATGGATCAAGACTGTGATTTGTTACTCGGTGTGACGGAGAGGTATCTCAAGGCTCACCCGGTAATACAACATCACAACAAGCCTTGCAAGCAAAGTGACTAAAGTGTTAGCCACGGGATCTTGTATTATGGAATGAGTAAAGAGACTTGTCAGTAACGAGATTGAACTAGGTATAGATATACCGACGATCGAATCTTGGGCAGGTAACGTACCGAAGAACAAAGGGAACAACATATGGGATTAACTGAATCCTTGACATAGAGGTTCAACTGATAAAGAACTTCGTAGAATACGTAGGAACCAATATGGGCATCCAGGTCCTGATATTGGTTATTGACCGTAGAGGTGTCTTGGTCATGTCTACATAGTTCTCGAACCCACAGGGTCTGCACACTTAACGTTCGGTGACGTTTCAGTACTATTGAGATATATGTGTTGGTGACCGAAGGTTGTTCGGCGTCCCGGATGAGATCCTATACTTCATGAGGAGCTCCGGGATTGATATATAGGAAGTCCCATTTTGGTCTCCAGAAAAGCTTTGGGTATTACCGCTAGTGTATCGGGGTGCGGGAAGGGTTTTGGGGGGCCATCAAGAGGGGCCACCAACACAGGGATTCCACATGGGCCTTAGGGGTGGCACACCAGCCCTTAGTGGGCTAGGCAATCTAGCCCCTAAGGTCCCATGTGGCTAGAGGTGTGGGAAAGGAAAAAAACAAGTGGGGGAAGGAAATCCAAGTTAGATTGGAGGTGGACTCCTCCACCTCCTGTTCGGCCGACTCCTAGGGGAAACCCTAGGGTAGCCGTCCCCTCCCCTCCCTCCTATATATATTTGAGGGGAGAGAGGGCAGCCACACGCAACCCTAAGCCACGGTGTAGCCCTCTCTCCCTACTAAGATCGTCTCCCCTAGTTTTTGGCGGTGCTTAGGCAAAACCCTTCCAGAATAGTTGCACCACCACCGCCGCCATGCCATCGCGCTACCGTAGTTCTCATCTACCTCTCCTCTCCCTCTTGCTGGATCAAGAATGTGGAGATTGTCATCGAGTTGTACATGTGCTGAACGTGGAGGTGTCGTCCGTTCGGTGCTAGATTGGGACGGATTGTGCCTGGATCGCGGGATGGCTAGCGATTTGGATCACGAAGACGTTCGACTACATTAACCATGTTTCTTAATGCTTCCCACTTAGCGATCTACAAGGGTATGTATATCCACTCTCCCTCTCATAGATGCTCATCACCATGGATAGATCTTGCGTGTGCGTAGGAAATTTTTTGTTTCCCATGCAACGTTCCCCAACATGGAGTGGGTCGGGGGTTCGAGACTTCGGTGGCGTTCATGGCGCGACGCGGGATGGGCAGGTCTGGCGAGCGGCTCTAGCAAAGGCCAATAGGATGCGGGAAGCCGATGATGTGAGGAGGAGGCCAGGAGGGTTCGGGTGTGGTGCTGGGGCGCGAGCGCCATGGGGATTGGGGAGAGGAGCTACTTTGGATGCGACGCTATGTGTGCATGTGCTCTGATAACCCAGATGTGTAGGGGATCGCGACAGTCTTCATGGGTAGTACTTCACCCTAATTTATTGATTTGACCCAAGGGGAGCTGAAGAATATTTATTGGCTTTGACAGTTGAGTTGTCAATTCAACCGCACCAAGGATATCTCTCTGCAGCAAAGGTTTAGTAGCACGACAAATATTAGTAGCAAAAGTAACAGTAGTAGTGACAGTAGCAATTTTATAGCAGTTATGACAGTAGCAATAGCAATAGTAACTTGACAAGATTCAGTATATGTAACGCATAGGTACATGGATCAATAATGGATAATGATTTAGATGACATTGATCATATAGCAGTTACACACTAGGGCGACACAAAACTAGCTCACTTTCATCAATGTAATGTAGGCATGTATTCCGTATATAGTCATATGTTCTTGCAATAAGAACTTGCATGACATCTTTTGTCCTACCTTCCCGTGGCAACAGGGTACTATTGTAAACTAAGGGATATTAAGGCCTCCTTTTAACAGAGAACTAGAACAAAGCATTAACACATGGTGAACACATGAACTCCTCAAACTACGGCAAACACCAGAAAGAATCCCAATTATTGTCACCTTGGCGTATGTGGATCATGACACGTACTAGGTATATATAACTTGCAAGCTAGGATCCAAATCACTCTTATATTCATGAAAATGTAATAGGTTAAGATCTGAAATCATGGCACTCGGGCCCTAGGGACAATCATTAAGCATAACAAAGTCATAGTAACATAAATCTCAGAACATAATGGATACTAGGGATCAAGCCCTATCAAACTTAACCCGATTAAATAATCAATTCCATCCAATCCCACCACTGTCTAGCAAGCCTACAAAGGAATTACTCACTCCCGGTGGTGAGCATCATGGCGGTGTTGATGGAGAAGGGTTGGTGATAACGATGGCGACGATTTCCCCTTTCCGGAGCCCAAAACAGGCTCCAGATCAGCCCTCCGGAGGACGAACAGGAGGTAGCAGTAGCTCCTTCTTGTGAAATGCAACAAAATCTTCTCTCTGATTTTTTATTCATGGATGTGAACTTATAGAGTTGTAATTAGGGTTAGAGGGGCCACGAGGGCAACACAAGCCATCTGGTCGCGCCCTAGGTGGCATGGCCAGTTGTCTGGTGGCCTTCAAGTCCACCCCCTCCGGCAGTTCTTCACTCCAAAATTCCTTATATGTTCCAGAATAAATCCACAAAAACTTTCATCCAATTCTAAGAACTTTTATTTCTGCACACAAATAACACCAAGGTAGTTCTGCTGAAAACAGCGTCAGTCCGGATTGGTTTCATTCAAATCATGCAAATTAGAGTACAAAACCAGAGCAAAAGTGTTTGGAAAAGTAGATCCGTTTGAGATGTATCGTGATCTCCTGTTGGCGTGAGGGAAGAGGTGAGGGACATGGGATTGGGAAGGTGTGGCGCTATCCAGAGGAGGCATAGTGGATTGAGGGAGTGAGTGGGTGGATCGGGAGTGGGCTAGGGTTAGGATTAGGTGGGCTTTAGGGGATGGTTGGGCCGGCTTGGTGCAGCTCTCTCACCCTTCTAATACTCCTTTTTTATATTTACTCAATATAAACAAAGAAACATTAGAAAGAGAGAGGGCTGGGAATGGAATCTGTGCAAGAGGTAATTTTTTCTAGACTCACAAAAATGTGCATGTCTTAAGGAAAATAGAAGTGGGCATTTTGGAAATTTTATATTCAAACTCATTTGAATTAATTCAAATGTATTGAACTAGGATAAGGTTTTACAAGAGTCCGAAATTTTGAGAATTTTAGTGGAGCTTCGATAAAAGGGGAAAGAATTATTAACAAGGTTTGGAGGTTAAACTTGAAGCACAAAATGCATGGGCTTTATTTGCAGGTGTGTTTTGGTGAAAACAACGTCAGTCCGGGTTAGTTTCATTCAAATCATGCAAATTAGAGGACAAAACCAGAGCATAACTGTTTGGAAAAGTAGATACGTTTGACACGTATGAACTCCCCCAAGCTTAACTTGTTGCTTGTCCCAAGCAATTCAGTTGATAAACTGAAAGTGATAAAGGAAACTTTTACAAACTCGTATGTTCTCGTTATTATACACATGCTTAGCTAGTGCTCAAGTTTTCAGCATAAATCATAGACACACACTTCCATGAAAACAAATAGATATTATGTTAACTCATGGAAAAACATAACGGGATAGATGAGCTGCCTCCGCTGCCAAGCGGGCAGCCTCCATCGTAGCATTATGCTCTCGCATCTCGTCCTCAAGAACGTAATATCTTTGTCGAGCCTAAAAGTCAAAAAGGGCTGGTGTGGGAAAAATGATAGGCAAGGGAGTATATTTTCTAAATATTAAGTTGTACACATATCCTCTAGGATGTTCCACTAGAAATTCGTGAGAACACGTAGCTTCATAATCTAAATATTGTTCACGCAACCTTCACGCAACAATTAACCGAGGTTAAAATGTCGCTCACCCGTCACAACAGTATGTATAAGGCTTAGATCATGGGCACACAGTGCACCGCACTGTCACTTTCCTACTACGCATCTTCCATTGAACAATGCAAAGTAACGTATAGAGGGAAATTGTATACTCTTAATTCTATCCTGTGATGCTTTTATGTTGTCGGTGTCAAAACCGGCGGATCTCGAGAAGGGGGTCCCGAAGCTGTGAGACTAGAAGCGATGGTAACAGGAGACGAAGGGGACAAGGTTTTACCCAGGTTCGGGCCCTCCTATGGAGGTAATACCTTATATTCTGCTTTATTGTATGGATGATATTGGGGTTACAGAGTTGATCTACCTCGAAATCATGTAGCTAACCCGAGATGAGTTGTCCTCTGTCTACAACGTAAAACCCTCATGTTCATATAGACACCGGGGGTACCTAGGATTTACACATGGTCTGATGGTTGGTTTCATGACAAACAGATAAACATGTCTATCTATAGCTGATAATCTTGGAGAACATGTCACGCCTTCTCGAAGCCTCCACCCAAGCAACGGGGCCTTTGATCACTCAATGGTCACTTTACGACCTATACAGTCTAGTCCGTGGGAAACAGGTCGGCTGCCCGAGGACCCTTGAATCCAACACTCCCTTAGTAGCCCCCTGACTAGTCTTTAACGCCGATGTATATCCGGATGATCTTCATAACCTTCGGCTTGCAAGGCAAGTCCCGTACTCTTTATTCGGCAACCGACCAGTTATCGATGAAATTCTAAGCGTCACGGGCTCTCCGGGTCCATTATAATAACCACCAGCGTTCCTCTATTCTCATGTATTGTGGGGAGGCGAGCGGTTCAGCAATTTTTTATGGCGTTGCCCTTCTTGAAAGCACAATGTGATCCTTTGGTGGTTTTGATAATCCATGTCAACATACATTATCTCTCTGACTAATACTTTCATCTAGTGTATTTCAGATAAAGTCCATAGAGAGAGATGGGTTGGAAAAAGGGAGTGTGGAGAATATCCCCATGAAGAAGAAGGAGAAGGAATAGCATTGGCCAAGCTTCAAGAAAAGGACTCTACTGTTTACATTTCTGAGAAATGACTTTGAGTCCATAGGAAAGCCAATACTATTAAAAGAGGGTAAGGTTTTGTTGGTGAACTAAATGCTCATACGTGCACAAGTGATAGTCACCACATACACCCACAAGATCTTCCACAATAGTCTGTACAAATCCAAATACTCCAAATCGGTCCAACCAACATTCTACACTCGGTGCCACCAATTCCAAACCCTAGACAGACTCAGCCAAACCCTACCTTCTCGATGCAACATATACTGAATTTGGTGCCATCGAGTTAGGCTGCCAACTTTCTGTTACGCAAGTTCACAATTTCGGTCCCAATGAGATTGTTGGATCGGCGTCATCGAGATTGGACGTTCTGACTGTTGGTCACCTTATCTATGCAACCGAGATTCCTATATCGGTCTCACCGATATTCAAAGTGACTGACTTTAAGGCACTTCGGTACAACCAAGATTCACACATTGGTTCCACCGAGTTTGACTTATTGCATGTAACGGTTGGATTTTTGGAGATGCCTATATATACCCCTCCACCACCACTCACTCGAAAGAGAAGCACTCAGAACTGTTCCCCGCTCATACCTACTGATTTTCTGAGAGAGAACCACCTACCCTTGTGTTGAGGTCAACATATTCCACTCCAACCATATGGATGTTGATTTCTAGCCTCCCCAAGTTGCTTTCCACACAATCAATCTCTTCTACCAAGCCAAATTTGTGAGAGGGTGATTGCGTGTTGAGGAGTCTATCATCTTGAAGCACAAGAGCAAGGAGTTCATCGCATTATCGAGCCTATTATCTTTTGGAGGGCGGTGCCTCCTAGATTGGTTAGGTGTCGCTTGGGAGCGTCCTACTTCGTGTTGTGGAGTGAACCAAGAAGTTTGTAAGGGCAAGGAGATCGCCTACTTCGTCAAGAGCTACCCCGAGTAAGGCTAGTCCTCCATGGACGTAGGCCGTCATGGTATAGTCAAGGCTGCTTCTTCGTGGAACCCTCCGTGGGTAGAGCCCTCCGTGGACTCTCGCGGTCGTTACCCTCCGTGGGTTGAAGACTCCATGAACGTGGGTGTACGATAGCACCACCTATTGGAACTACGGAAAAATCTTGTGTCTCTCATGCGTTTGATCTCTCTATCTCTACTCCTTACTTCCATGTGCAATGTCTTTACTTTCCACTGGAATACTTGATGACTTGCATGTGCTGGGTGTCATACACTAATTATGTATGCTTAAACTGCCAACATATTGTCTTATGCTTGAGGTAGTTTTAAATTTCTGCTTGTAGTCTATTCACCCCCCTCTGACATACACTTCTAGTGATCCTACAAGTGGTATCAGAGCATTGGTCTCCATTGCTTCGGTTTCAATACCGTGAAGGAAGATGGATGTGTCTAGTGTGGAGAGTTTGTATTGTAATGTGCCCATTCATGTTGGAGAGTACCATGATTGATCTATTTGATAAATTCCATTTGAGAAAACATATTGAAAACCCCTATATGCTCCCCATTGATGAATTGCATCCCACACACGAACAGGAAATTAACATGCTTGGTAACCTAAGAACTGTCAATCTTATTGTTAGAGGTTTTCCAAGATTCATGTTGTCTCAATTGAAGAACTTTGCTTATGCTTATACTTTGTGGACTGATTTGGAGAAACGATATCCAAATCTTTCATTAGGAAATCTGTTTGATGAAATTCTTCGTAAACCATTGCTTTTCACAAAATGAAGCCTAGTGATCCAAACTTTGATAAATGCCTATTTGAGCTTCATGATCTTATGCGTGCTAAAGGAGATGTCACAACTGTCAACAACATTGTTATTGAAGCCATTCACATTCATAAACTTGAACATTATCATGATCACCATTCTAACGAATCTCTTGTTCTTTATGACGAGGATTTCCCACTTGATGATGACAATGTGGGACATGGCTACTATGCTGAAGATGAGTTGTTCGACATCGAGCATGAAAAGATCATGAGGAATCTAAGTCTAATGGGGAACTTCAAGGAGTACATGGCCGGCAGAAAGGATTGATTCTCGATAGTGGATGCACGGATCACATCACTAGTGATAAAGACATGTTCCAAGAGATCACTCCTAATCAAGGTCCTCGGAGGTATGTGACCTTTGGAGACAACTCTAAGGGTAAGGTACTTGGCCTTGGTAAGGTGGCCATATCTCATGATAGCTCAATTCAAAATGTGATGCTTGTTGAATCCCTTGGCTATAATCTTCTTTCCGTATCTAAACTAGCAGACTTTGGTTTCAATGTGCTATTTACTAAATTCGATTGCCAAGTGTTTCAATTTGATAATCACAAAACTATCTTTACCGGTATTCGTAGAGGTGATCTTTACATTGTTGATTACACTAAAAAAAGCCCAACCTCGTACATGTCTCATTGCAAAATCATCTAAAGGTTGGCTATGGCATAGAAGGCTTGGACATGTAGGCATGCGCAATCTAGACAAGCTTATCAAGGGCAATCACATTCTTGGTGTTAAAGATGTTATCTTTGACAAAGATAGACTTTGTAGTGCTTGTCAAGCAGGAAAGCAAGTAGGTGGAAGTCATCCCGTTATGAATATCATGACTACTAGGAGACCACTCGAGTTACTTCACATGGATCTTTTTGGTCCCAATGCTTACAAGAGTCTCGGTGAAAATTCCTATTGTCTAGTTATAGTTGATGTTTTTTCCAGATTTACGTGGGTATTCTTTCTTGATGATAAGTCGCAGGTACAAAAGATCTTCAAGAACTTTGCATGTAAAGAGAAAAATTAGTTTGAAGTGAAGATCAAGAAGGTTCGAAGCGATAACGGATCAGAGTTCAAGAACACCCATGTCGATACTTTTCTTGACGAAGAGGGTATTTCACATGAGTTCTCGGCTACGTACACGCCTCAACAAAATGGATTTGTTGAGAGAGAGAACCGAACCCTCATTGAGATGGCAAGAACGATGCTTGACGAATACAAGATGCCAAAACACTTTTGGGCAGAAGCCATGGAAACAGCATGTCATGCCACAAACCGACTCTACCTACACAAGCTTCTCGGTAAAACGGCATACGAGCTTCTCATCGGTAACAAACCCCATGTTTGATACTTTCGAGTATTTTGCTCCAAGTGTTACATTCTCGATAAGCATCGTCGTGCTAAATTTGCTCCTAAATATCATGAAGGTTTCTTACTTGGTTATGGATCGAACTCTCACACTTACCATGTCTACAACAACTTCACTCGAAAAGTTGAAGAGAGGTAGATGTGAAGTTTGATGATTCTAATGGTTCACAAGTTGAATAGTTGCCAAATGATCCAGGTGATAAAGACCGTTCGGAATCTATCCAAGACTTGCCCATCGGCAAGATTCGTCCCACAGAGGTGAAGGAAAGTACTTCTTCAACCCAAGTGGAAGCTCCTATTTCGGACCAAGGCTACCGACAACATGACATGGAAACATCCACAAGTGGCACACGACAAGACGAAGAGGAAGAGGAAGTACATCCTGAAGATCCACCAAAACCTCCTTCGCCACCACCGCAAGGGAACGACGTCTTCAACAACAATGACGACGAAGGAGATGATGATGAAGAAGAAGCTCCGCCAGCCAACAATCGGAAGTTGACCCGAGTTCGAGCACAAGTGACCACAAACCATCTCCTAAACCAAAACTTTGGTGATATACAAACCGGGAGGATCACTCGCTCTAAAACTCGCTTGGCTAACTCTTGTGAGCATTAGTCTTTCATCTCTAGCATTGAACCTTTGAAGGTAGAACAAGCTCTTGAAGATGCGGATTGGGTGAACGCTATGCATGAAGAGCTTCACAACTTCGAAAGGAACGAAGTGTGGACACTCGTGGAGAAACCGAAGGATGGGAAAAATGTCATCGGCACAAAATAGGTTTTTCACAACAGGCAAGATGAAGACGGTCAAGTCGTACGCAACAAGGCTCACCTAGTAGCTCAAGGATATACGCAAGTCGAAGGTATGGACTATGGTGAGACCTACACCCCTGTTGCTAGACTAGAAACCATTCGAATTCTTCTTGCTTATGCTAATCACCATGATATCACGCTTTACCAAATGGATATTAAAAGTACATTCTTAAATGGTGATATTGAAGAAGAGGTCTATGTTAAGCAACCACCTGATTTTGCAAATCCTAATAAACCTGACCATGTTTACAAACTTCGCAAAGCTTTATACAGTCTTAAGCAAGCTCATCGTGCTTGGTATAAATGTCTAACGAAGTTTCTCATTGAAAAAGGACTTGAAATTAGTAAAATTGACGCAACCTTATTCACAAAGAGAGTTAATGGTGACCTATTTGTGTGCCAAGTTTATGTGGATGATATTATCTTTCGATCTACTAACCCACAATTCAGTGAGAAATTTGGAAGGTTGATGTCAGAGAAGTATGAGATGTCTATGATGTGTGAGCTGAAATTCTTTCTTGGTCTACAAATCAAGAAAACGAGAGAAGGTACATTTAACTCTCAAAAAAATTACACCACGGACTTAATCAATAAGTTCAACATGCAAGAGTGCAAATTTATGAAAACTCCCATGCCCAGTAGCGGACACGATGATCTCACTAAGGAGGGTGAACCGGTTGATCAAAAGGTTTATCGATCAATGATTGGTTCATTGCTTTATCGATGTGCCTCCCGTCCCGATATTATGCTTAGTGTTTGCATGTCTTCTAGATATCAAGCTGCTCCTAAAGAATGTCATCTTAAGGCGCTGAAACGTATTGTGAGATACTTGATTCATACACCAAACTTTGGCAGTTGGTATCCCAAGGGATCTTCCTTTAATCTTGTTGGCTACTCTGACCCGGACTATGCCGGTGAGAATGTTGATAGAAAATCCACCTAGGGTACATTTCAATTTCTTGGTAGATCTCTTGTGTCTTGGTCCTCCAAGAAACAAAACTCGGTATCTCTATCTACCGCCAAAGCTGAAAATATTGTTGTTGGATCATGTTGTGTGCAATTTTTATGGATGATACAAACTCTTAAATATTATGGTATCTATGTTCAAAATGTGTCGTTACTTTGTGACAACATTCTCGTACCAAGCATATTCAAGTTCGACATCATTTCATTCGTGATCATGTTGCCAAAGCAGATATTAATCTTAAACATGTTCATACTAACAAGCAATTGGCCGATATATTTACTAAGTTATGACCCACAAGAATAGGGGATCTATCATAGTCCTTTCTATAAATAAGAGTGTCGAACCCAACGAGGAGCAGAAGGAAATGACAAGTGGGTCTTAGTAAGGTAATCTCTGCAAGCACTGAAATTATCGGTAACAGATAGTTTTGTGATAAGATAATTCGTAACGGGTAGCAAGTAACAATTATAACAAAGGTGCAGCAAGGTGGCCCAATCCTTTTTATAGAAAAGTACAAGCCTGGACAAATTCTTATATAAAGAAAGGCGTTCCCAAGGACACATAGGAATTTCTGTCAAGCTAGTTTTCATCATGCATATATGATTCGCGTTCGTTACTTTGATAATTTGATATGTGGGTGGACCGGTGCTTGGGTGCTGCCCTTACTTGGACAAGCCTCCCACTAATGATTAACCCCTCTCGCAAGCATACACAACTACGGAAGAAGAATTAAGATAAATCTAACCATAGCATGAAACATGTGGATCCAAATCAGCCCCTTACGAAGCAACGCATACACTAGGGTTTAAGCTTCTGTCACTCTAGCAACCCATCATCTACTTATTACTTACCAATGCCTTACTCTAGGCCCAAAAAATGGGGAAGTGTCATGTAGTCGACGTTCACATGACACCACTAGAGGAGAGACAGCATACATCTCATCAAAATATAGAACGAATACCAAATTCACATGATTACTTATAACAAGACTTATCCCATGTCCTCAGGAACAAACGTAACTACTCACAAAGCATATTCATGTTCGTAATCATAAGAGTATTAATGATGATCAAGGATCTGAACATATGATCTTCCACCAAGTAAACCAACTAGCATCAACTACAAGGAGTAATCAATACTACTAGCAACCCACAGGTACCAATCTGAGATTTTGAGGCAAAAATCGGATACAAGAGATGAACTAGGGTTTGGAGAGGAGATGGTGCTAATGGAGATTTTGATGGAGATTGACCCTCTCTTGATGAGAGGATCGTTGGTGATGACGATGGTTTCGATTTCCCCCTCCCGGAGGGAAGTTTCCCCGGCAGAATAGCCCTACCGGAGCTCTAGATTGGTTCTGTCCAAATTCCGCCTCGAGACGGCAGCGCTTCGTCCTGAAAGCTCTGTTATGATTTTTTCCAGGTCGAAACCCTCCATATAGCATAACATGGGCATCGGAGGGCTGCCAGGTGGGCCACAAGCCATAGGGGGCGCCCAGGGGGTAGGGTGTGCCCCCCAGGCTTGTGGCCCCCTGGTGGGCCCCCTGATGTATTTCTTTTTCCCAATATTTTTTATATATTCCAAAATAATTCTCCATAGATTTACAGGACTTTTGGAGTTGTGCAGAATAGGTATGTCAGATTTGCTCCTTTTCCAGTCCAGAACTCTAGCTGTCGGCATTCTCCCTCTTCATGTAAACCTTGTAAAATAAGAGAGAAAAGGCATAAGTATTGTACCAAAATGTGTAGTAATTGCCCATAATGCAATAAATATCAATATAAAAGCATGATGCAAAATGGACGTATCAACTCCCCCAATCTTAGAACTCGCTTGTCCTCAAGCAAAATCCGAAATTGATAAATATACCCACATGTTTAGAGATAGAGGTGTCGATAAAATAAAATACGTACATGAAGGAATCATGATCATCTTTAGAACAGCAACATATATTGATATATAATTTCTTATGCTAAAGTAACAATTCATTCACAATGGTGAAGTATGAGTCAAGAACTCTATTGAGAACCGACAAACTACGATCTCAGTCATTGAAGCCGCAATTCCAATTTATCATAACGTAGGAAAGAGTCACTATAAGAGCTTGTAAAGCAAATACACATACTCAATCATATTTTAGTCTTTCACAATTGATAACACTCATGAGGTACTTATGAGGTTAAAGCTTCAATCGGACACAGAGAAAAATAGGGGCTTATACTGTTGCCTCCCAACTATTTACCTCAAGGGTAATGTCAACACTAATAACTCATGCTCGTCCACTTCCGAGTGGATATATGTGCTAGATCATTCCCCAACACATGATGCTTGCTAGAAGATAAAGGTGAACTAGAGAAAGTGATGGAGATCACCACGACTCTTGCATAAAGGTAAGTACTAGAAAATAAAAGTAACACATAGGACCTTCGCAGAGGGAAGCAGAGGTTGTCATGCACTTTTATAGTTGGATGCACAGTTCCTTAATGCAAAATAATGTCACTTTATATTGCCCCTTGTGATAGAGAACATTATTATGCAGTCCGTCGCTTTTATTTCTTCCCTATCACAAGTTCGTATAAAGTTTATTTTCCTCACACTAATAACTCATACATATTTAGAGAGAAATTTTTATTGCCTGCACCGATGACAACTTACTTGAAGGATCTTAATCAATCCATAGGTAGGTATGGTGGACTCTCATGGACAAACTTGGTTAAGGGTGTTTGGCTGCACAAGTGGTATCTCTACTTGGTGCGGAAGTTTTGGCTGATATGAGGAGGAAGCAAGTTGAGTGATCTATAACAATATAACTTCTATACAGAAATAAGCAAACATAAACCATTATGTTGTCTTCGTTGTCCAACATCAACTTCTTAACATATAATATTTTAATGAGTGTTCACAATCATAGAAGATGTTCGAGATAATATATTTATATGTGAACCTCTCTTTCTTTATTACTTCCTTTTAATTGCCCCAATGACCAACAGCTATGTTTGTCAACCCACAACAGGTTTCAATCGACATACTTATTATATGTGAAATCATCACTCCCCATAAGATCATCATATATACTCTTTGCTTTTATTCTATACTTCTTTCTACTTCATCTTTCTCAAGATCAAGATCATACCAAACAAGCAAATCCTTCAACTAAAAAGTTATTTTTATTATTTAACTCTCTGACTTGCTTACATAGGAGGAATCATAAAGAAAAAACTCAAAACTAGATCACACGAAAACTTTATTCTACTAGATCAAGATATAACCAAAAGGATTGAACTAAGAAAAGATGATAAAAATAAAAATAAAAATAAAAGATGTGATGGTGATACGATACCGAGGCACCTCCCCCAAGTTTGGCGCAAGCCAAGGGGAGTGCCCATACCCTTGTGTTTAGTTGTCTTGCTTCGGAGGTGGTGATGTTGGAGTTGTTGATGAGGTTGGTAGCTTGTCTAGTTTCCTCTTAAGCATAAAATTTTGTTCCCTCAGATCATCCACCTCCTGCTCACACTTCAATATCCTTTGACATAATTCTTCCTTGCTCTCCTACAGGAAATGAGAAGGGACAAATAGAACCTTGGGTTTTCTCCTGGTGTTTGGAAGGCTTGATTTCTTGAAATCCACGTGCATATCTCCTGGCTGAGGCAGGGGAGCCTCTTCTTCATCCAAGCTTTCTTCCTCGTACTTGCCTTCTTGTTCCTCCTCCGAGAACAATCCATAAGAATCTAAGTCCCCATAGCACTTGGGATTGGCAAGATAATGCGATATATAGCTCTCCCCATCAGAATCTTGGGACGACATATTGCTCTAAATATGCCGCAAAAAAAGATCAAAGAGAAAATAGGAGGTATTGTCGTGATACGAGAGTCAAAACCTTCGGGATATTATATAACGAATTTTTACCGACCCGAAGGAGTATACCACAAGAAAACGGAGTTCGGAAGGTGCACGAGATGGCCACAAGCCATAGGTGCGTGCCCAGGTGGGTAGGGAGTGCCCCCCAGGCTTGACGCCTCCTTGTGCACTATTCAGACTACTTTAAATTTTCCTAATTTTTTAAATATTCCAAAACAGATAAAAATTGCCATCGAAAAAGTTTTGGAGTCTATTTACTTACCGTACCACATACCTATTCCTTTTCGGAGTCTGAAACGTTCTGGTAAGTCTCCCTAATGTACTCCTCCGGAGTTTTGGTATTGATGATATTACTTTCAACATTTATGGGAGTACCTAAGATATAATGTTTGATTCTTTGACCGTTCACCACCTTCGGATTTGTGCCTTCGGCGTTGTTAATCTTGATAGCACCAGAACTGTATACCTCCTCGATAACGTAAGGACCTTCCCATTTAGAGAGTAGTTTTCCTGCAAAAAATCTTAAACGAAAATTTTATAGCAAGACATGATCACCTACATTAACTTCATGCTTTTGTATCCTTCTATCATGCCACCTCTTAACCTTTTCTTTAAACAATTTGCATTCTCATAGGCTTGGGTTCTCCATTCATCAAGTGAGCTAATGTCAAATAACCTCTTCTCACCAGCAAGTTAGCAATCATAATTGAGCTCCTTGATTGCCCAATAAGCTTTATGCTCTAGCTCTAGAGGTAAGTGACATGCTTTACCATAAACCATATTATACAGAGACATACCCATAGGGTTTTTGTAAGAAGTTCTATAAGCCCACAATTCATCATCAAGTTTCTTAGACCAATTCTTCCTAGATCTATTAACAGTCTTCTGCAAAATCAATTTAATTTCTCTATTGCTCAATTCTACTTGACCACTAGACTGAGGATGATAAGGACATGTAATTATATGATTAACATCGTATTTAGAGAGCAACTTACGGAAAGCACCAAGAATAAAGTGTGAACCACCATCAGTCATCTAATATCTAGGGACTCCAAGTCTAGGGAAATAACTTCTTTAAGCATTTTAATATAAGTGTTATGATCAGCGCTACTAGTTGGAATAGCTTCTACCCACTTAGTAACATAATCAAGAGCAACTAGAATATGAGTATACTCGTTAGATTGTGGAAAAGGCCCCATATAATCAAAACCCCAAACATCAAATGGTTCAATAACAAGAGAGTAATTCATAGGCATTTCCTGACGTCTACTAATATTACCAATTCTTTGACATTCATCGGAAGACAAGACAAACTTACGAGCATCCTTAAAGAAAGTAGGCCAATAAAACCCAGATTGTAGTACCTTGTGTGCAGCTCTATCTCTAGCGTGGTGTCCTCTGTAGGCTTCGGAGTGACACTTGCGTAAGATTTGTTCCCGTTCATGATTAGGTACACAACGTCTAATAATACCATCTACTCCTTCTTTATAAAGGTGTGGATCATCCCAAAAGTAATGCCTTAAATCATAGAAGAACCTTTTCTTTTGTTGGTATGTGAAAGTAGGCAGTATAAATTTAGCAACAATGTAATTGTCATAATCATCATACCATGGAGCATTGTGTGAAGCATTTATGACAACTAATTGTTCATCAGGAAAGCTATCCTCAATAGGTAGTGGGTCATCAAGAACATTTTCTAACCTAGACAATTTATCTGCCACAGGGTTATCAACACCCTTTCTATCAATGATATGCAAATCAAATTCTTGTAGGAGAAGGAGTCACCTAATAAGTCTAGGTTTAGCATATTTCTTCTCCATAAGGTACTTAATAGCATCATCATCGGTGTGAACAGTTACTTTAGAATCAACAATATAAGGTCTAAACTTATCACAAGCAAAGACTGCTAAAAATTCCTTTTCAGTAGTAGCATAGTTTCTTTGAGCACTGTCTAGAGTTTTACTAGCATAATGGATAACATTTAATTTCTTATCGAATCTTTGTCCTAGAACAGCACCAACAACATAATCACTAGCATCACACATAATTTCAAAGGGTAGGTTCCAGTCGGGTGGTTGAACAACAGGTGCGGTAATCAAGGCATTCTTAAGAATTTCAAATGCTTCTACACAATCATCATCAAAAACAAATGGAACATCTTTTTATAAAAGATTTGTGAGAGGCCTAGAAATCTTAGAGAAATCTTTTATAAACCTCCTATAGAAACCAGCATGACTAAGGAAACTTCTTATACCTTTGATATCCGTAGGGCACAACATTTTTTCAATAGAATCAAATTTAGCTTTATCAACTTCAATACCTCTTTCAGAGATCTTGTGCCCCAAGACAATACCTTCATTAACCATAAAGTGGCACTTTTCCCAATTCAAGACAAGATTAGTTTCTTCATATCTCTACAAAACTCGGTCAAGGTTGCTCAAACAATCATCAAATGAAGTTCCATAAACAGAAAAATCATCCATGAAAACCTCAAGAATCTTTTCACAAAAGTCAGAGAATATAGCCATCATAGATCTTTGAAAGGTATCAGGTGCATTGCATAAACCAAAAGGCATACGTCTATAAGAAAAGGTACCTAAAGGGCAAGTAAAAGTGGTTTTTTCTTGATCCTCTCTTGATACAGGTATTTGAGAGAAACCATAGTAACCATCTAGAAAGCAAAAATGCGTATGTTTGGATAGTCTTTCTAGCATTTGATCAATAAAAGGTGAAGGGTAATAATCTTTCTTAGTAGCTTTATTTAGTTTCCTAAAATCAATTATCATTCTATAACCTATAACAATTCTTTGCGGGATCAATTAATTTTTATCATTAGGAACAACGGTAATACCTCCCTTCTTAGGGACACAATGGACGGGACTAACCTAACTACTATCAGCAACAGTATAAATTATAACTGCCTCCAGAAGCTTTAGTATTTCTTTCCTTACCACTTCTTTCATCTTAGGGTTCAATCGTCGTTGGTGATCCATAACTGGTTTGGCATCAGGCTCCATATTAATTTTATGCTGACATAGAGTGGGACTAATGCCCTTAAGATCATCAAGAGTATAAAAAATAACAACATGGTGCTTCCTCAGAATTTTCAATAATCTCTTTTCTTCATGCTCTTAAAGGTTAGCACTAATAATAACATGATATATCTCCTTTTCATCAAGATAAGCATATTTCAACGTATCGGGTAATTGTTTGAGCTCAAACACGGGATCACCCTTGGGTGGAGGAGGATCCCCAAGTATTTCAACAGGTAAGTTGTGTTTCAAAATAGGCTATAGATAAAGAAATTTTTATCTATTTCATTCCTCTCATTCATATGCATATCATTTTCATGGTCTAGCAAATATTGTTCTAAAGGATCAATAGGAGGTACAGCAATAGAAGCAAGACCAATGATTTCATCTTTACTAGGCAATTCTTTGTCATGGGGTTGTCTACAAATTTAGAGAAATTGAACTCATGAGACACATCCCCAAAACTCACAGTAACTATTTCTTTCTCACAATCAATCCTAGCAGTAGCAGTATTCAAGAAGGGTCTGTCAAATATAGTGGGACAAAAATCATCTTGTGGGGAACCAAGAACAAGAAAATCAGTAGGTTTTTTATTTTACCACACAAGACTTCAACATCTCTAACAATCCCCAACGATGCAATAGTGTCTCTATTAGCAAGCTTAATAGTAACATCAATTTCCACTAGTTCAACTGGTGCAGTATCATGCATGATTTCTTTATATAAGGAAAAGGGAATTGCACTTATGCTAGCACCCATATCACACAAGCCATGATAACAATGATCTCCTATTTTAACAGAAACAACAGGCAGGTCTAGCGATTCTTGCCGCTTCATCACAGAAATGAATAACATGCCCATCAATTTTATCAACCAAGAGATCTTTAACCATTGCAATACTAGGTTCAACTTTAATTGGTTCAAGGGGTGTAGGTGTTCTAATACAACTCTTACGAACCACAATTGAAGCTTTAGCATGTTATTTTATCCTAACAGGAAAGGGTGGTTTCTCAATGTAAGCAGTAGGAATAACAGGATCAACATTATAAGTAATAGTTTCCTATTCAACTTTAATAGGTTCTACTACTTTCATTTCAATGGGAGGATGATATTTAAACCACTTCTCCCTAGGGAAATCAACATGAGTAGCAAAAGATTCACAGAAAGAAGCTACTATCTCAGAGTCAAGTCCATATTTAGTGCTAAATTCACGAAAAGCATTGGTGTCTATAAAGGATTTAACACAATCAAACTTAAGGTTTATACCTGACTCCTTACCTTCGTCGAGTTCCCAATCTTCAGAGTTGCATTTAATTATTTCCAATAAATCCCATTTGAATTCAATATCTTTCTTCATAAAAGAACTAGAGCAAGAAATATCGAGCATGGATCGATCATTATGAGAAAGCCGAGCATAAAAATTCTGAATAATAATTTCTCTTGAGAGCTCATGGTTGGGGCATGAATATAGCATTGACTTAAGCCTCCCCCAACATTGAGCGATTCTTTATCCTTCATGAGGCCAAAAATTATAAATATAATTCTGATCACGATGAACCAGATGCATAGGATAAAACTTCTGATTAAATTCCAATTTTAACCGGTTGTAGTTCCATGATTCAATATCATCACATAGCCTATACCATGCCAATGCCTTCTCCTTCAAATATAAAGGAAAGATCTTCTTCTTGACAACATCCTCGGGCAAACCTGCAAGCCTAAATAATCCACAAACTTCATCCACAGAGATTAGATGCAAATCAGGATGTAGTTCTCCATCTCCTGCATAAGGATTAGCTAGCAGTTTCTCTATCATACCTGAAGGAATTTCATAATAAATATTTTCTGTAGGTGCAGAAGGTTGAGGAGCGATTCTTTGTGCTTCCGATCGAGGTGAAGTTACCCCAAACAATCCCCTCAAAGGATTATTTTCCATAGGAACAAGTGACAGTAAATTTCAGCACACCATATAAATTTTTCCTTAGTAAGTTCCACTCACCAAAGGCGCTTGACTCCCCAGCAACGGCGCCACAAAAGAGTCTTCATGAAACACAAGTATAGGGGATCTATCATAGTCCTTTTGATAAGTAACAGTGTCAAACCCAGTGAGGAGCAGAATAAAATGACAAGCAGGTCTCAGTAAGGTATTCTCTCCAAGCAATGAAATTATCGGTAACAGATAGTTTTGTGATAAGATAATACGTAACAGGTAGCAAGTAACAATTGTAACAAAGGTGCAACAAGGTGGTCCAATCCTTTTTATATCAAAGGACAAGCGTGGACAAATTCTTATATAAAGCAAGGCGCTCCTGAGGACACATGGGAATTTCCGTCAAGCTAGTTTTCATCATGCATATATGATTCGCGTTCGTTACTTTGATAATTTGATATGTGGGTGGACCAGTGCTTGGGTGCTTCCCTTACTTGGAAAAGCATCCCACTTATGATTAACCCCTCTCGCAAGCATCCGCAACTACAAAAGAAGAATTAAGATAAATCTAACCATAGCATGAAACATGTGGATCCAAATCAGCCCCTTACAAAGCAACGCATAAACTAGGGTTTAAGCTTCTTTCACTCTAGCAACCCATCATCTACTTATTACTTCCCAATGCCTTCGTCTAGGCCCAAACAATGGTGAAGTGTCATGTAGTCGACGTTCACATGGCACCACTAGAGGAGAGACAACATGCATCTCATCAAAATATCGAACGAATACCAAATTCACATGATTACTTATAACAAGACTTAGCCCATGTCCTCAGGAACAAACATAACTACTCACAATGCATATTCATGTTCATAATTAGAGGGGTATTAATGATGATCAAGGATCTTAACATATGATATTCCACCATGTAAACCAACTAGCATCAACTACAAGGAGTAATCAACACTACTAGCATCCCACAGGTACCAACCTAAGGTTTTGAGACAAAGATCGGATACAACAGATGAACTAGGGTTTCGAGAGGAGATGGTGCTGATGAAGATGTTGATGAAGATTGACCTCCTCTCGATGAGAGGATCGTTGGTGATGACGATGGCTTCGATTTCCCCCTCCCGGAGGGAAGTTTCCCCGGCAGAACAGCCCTACCGAAGCTCTAGATTGGTTCTATCCAAGTTCCGCCTCGAGACGGCGGCGCTTTGTCCCAAAAGATCTGTTATGATTTTTTCCAGGTCGAAACCCTCCATATGGAAATCAAAGGGCTGCCAGGTGGGCCACAAGCCTCAGGGGCGCGCCTAGGGGGGTAGGGTGCACCCCCAGAATTGTGGCTCCCTGGTGGGGCCCCTGATGTGTTTCTTTCGCCTAATATTTTTTATATATTCCAAAATAATCCATAGATTTTCAGTACTTTTGGAGTTTTGTAGAATAACTATCTCAGATTTGCTCCTTTTCCAGTCCAGAACTCCAGTTGCTGACATTCTCACTCTTCATGTAAACCTTGTAAAATAAGAGAGAAAAGGCATAAGTATTGGACCAAAATGTGTAGTAACAGACCTTAATTAATGCAATAAATAGAAATATAAAAGCATGCTGCAAAATGGATGTATCACTAAGCCACTTGATGAAAAAGTGTTTTGTCACATGAGGAGTGAGTTGAACATCATTGATGCTTCAAACTTGAGCTAAGCTCACTCGGATGCATGCGAGGAAATTAGCTTCATTGATTATTCCATCCTATTACCTTGAATATCATATCTTGGAATTATATGCTCCCTTGCCTTGCATCTAACCCTTTTGTAGGTACTTGGAAGAACTACACTCCACAAGATTGCCATCAACTCTTATCTTGAGCAATCTTATCATGACCAAGTATCCACAACCTCGCTTTGATGATGGAAGGAAGTAGACAACAAAACATATCATTGACATATATCCCTTAATTGCTAAATTTCAAATTGGTATCATGTCATTTGGATATATCATGCTTTTCATTGCGTGACTAACCCATGTAGCTGAAAAGTGAACGAAAACAACAAGGATAACTCCCAACTCAATATGATATTCATCAACCTCGAGTATCCTCAACAAGTTCACCTACAATCTATGTCAGCAACATCACCCAAAGGTATGTATTCATATCCTTGAAAAAGGCTATACTCCAAGTCATGAGCAAAAGCAAATCAAGTGATATGAAGACATTAAAATGCTTAATCGAAAAATGGTAACCCCATTTTGAGCTTAACGATGAGTATGACCTATGATCAAGTAATCTTGCTTGGCTCCTAAGTCAATATACTCTAATGTAGGTTACCTAGTCATCGCACATCATCTAGTTAAGTTTTTTGGTTGGTTCATTCTCAAATCACAAAATTTCATGGAACCACTCAAATCCTTCCTAGTTGATACCTATCTGTAAATATTCTCAATTGGTACAAATCTTTTGATTCTCTTCCTTCTTTGATTTTCATTTGCAATTTTTCCTTTGATCAATTTTCAAATTCATCCAAGTTTCTAAGAAACACCTCAGAGCCTCCGATACAAAGAACTCGGTTTTACCGATTTAGCAGATGAGCTGAATAACATTACCTCGGTATCACTGACAAATCTGTATCGGAGCCACCGACTTTCTATCATATTTCTATTTGTGCTTCTAGTTGTAAATATTCCTTGTGTTCCTTTATGTATTTTCTCCATCCTTCGATGATCCGTTTTGTTTTAAAAAAATCTAGGGTGAGACATACATTCAAGGATCCCTAACTTAAAGGAGGATAAGTTGTGCAAGATCTCAACTTTTTTCTTTGTTTTTCATTTTTTATGAGTCCTACATTCAATGACGCTTGTTCACAAGGATCCCACTTTATTTGATGATCCTTGTATATGTCCCTATGTCTGACCTTTTTGGAAATTAATGCCAAAGAGGGAGAGATATACAAAGCTTCAAAGCTAAAAAGGGAGATACATGCTTATGCAAAGGGGGAGATATGATTTAGGGGGAGAGGAGAATATCAAGTTTACACTCACATTCACAAGGGGAGAATACCAAAGAAGGGGAGTAGAATTTTCTCACCCTATCTAATCCCAATATCTACATGCTAAGATTCAGGGGGAGAGGATGATCCATCATTTACATATCTAAAGGGGAGAAACTTGTAAATGATCTCGGAGACATGTCAATTTTAAAAGAATGCTATCTTCTATATGTTCTCTATATCTTGGTATCTTTGAGTTATATTGCCTTTGATTAGTAGAATACTCTTGTGTTTCCTAACATCGTTTCCTCAAGTGTGTTTCTACTACTGGAATGCTCAAGAACTCAAGGTAAGTATATGCATCATATCTTTGATCAAGATGATCTCTTGCTTCTTGCACATATTGTTTTCAACAGTGAAGTATTGAACGAGGATACATATCATTCACATACATTTGATGCATATAGCCAAGATACACATGACTCATGTTTATCCTTTCTACTACATGTGTGTCCACGCATTCCAAAGCAACTATCCTTTAAATGGATTGCACACATTTAGGGGGAGATAGTCTAAGTCATGTGTCTCTCAAAGTCTTCATTATATACATGCATATCTTTATTTGAAGCTTTGTTTGTATGTTGTCATCAATTACCAAAAAGGGGGAGATTGAAAGCACAATGTGCTCCCTTGGTGGTTTTGATAATTCATGACAACATACAATATCTCTTGGACTAATACATTCATCTAGTGTATTTTAGATAAAGTCCATAGAGAGAGATGGGTTGGCAAAAAGGAGTGTGGATAGTATCCCCATGAACAAGAAGGAGAAGGAATAGCATTGGCCAAGCTTCAAGCAAAGGACTCTACACTTTACATTTGTGAGAAATCACTTTGAGTCCATAGGAAAGCCAATACTATTAAAAGGGGGTAAGGTTTTCTTGGTGATTAAAATGCTCACACGTGCACAAGTGATAGTCACCACATACACCCACAAACTCTTCCACAATAGTCTTTAAAAAGCCAAATACTCAAAATCAGTGCAACTAACATTCTACAGTCGGTGCCACCGATTCCAAACCCTAGACGAACTCAGCCAAACCCTACCTTTTCGGTGCAACCGATACTGCATTCGGTGCCATCAAGTTAGGCCGCCAAGTTTATGTTTTGCAAGTTCAAAGTATCGGTCCCTCCGAGATTATTGGATCGGCGTCACCGAGATTGGACATTCTGGCTGTTGGTCACCTTATCGGTGCAACCGAGATTCCTATATCGGTCTCACCGAGATTCAAAGTTGCTAACTTTAAGTCACTTCGGTACAACCGAGATTCACACATCGGTTCCACTGAGTCGGACTTATTGTGTGTAACGGTTGGATTTTTGGAGATGCCTATATATACCCCTCCACCACCACTCACTCGAAAGAGAAGCAGTCGGAACTGTTCCCCACTCATACCTACTGATTTTCTGAGAGAGAACCACCTACCCTTGTGTTGAGGTCAAGATCTTCCACTCCAACCATATGGATCTTGATTTCTAGCCTCCCCAAGTTGCTTTCCACCTAATAAATCTCTTCTACCAAGCCAAATATGTGAGAGAGTGATTGTGTGTTGAGGAGTCTATCATCTTGAAGCACAAAATCAAGGAGTTCATCGCATTACCGAGCCTATTACCTTTTGGAGGGTGGTGCCTCCTAGATTGGTTAGGTATCTCTTAGGAGCCTCCTACTTCATGTTGTGGAGTGAACCAAGAAGTTTGTAAGGTCAAGGAGATCACCTACTTCGTGAAGATCTACACTGAGTAAGGCTAGTCCTCCGTGGACGTAGGCCGTCATGGTATAGTCAAGGTTGCTTCTTCGTGGAACCCTCCATGGGTAGAGCCCTCCGTGGACTCTCGTGACCGTTACCCTCCGTGGGTTGAAGACTCCATGAACGCAGATGTACGATAGCACCACCTATCGGAACCACAGGAAAAATCTTGTGTCCCTCATGCATTTGATCTCTCTATCTCTATGCCTTAATTCCATGTGCAATGTCTTTACTTTCGACTACTATACTTGATGACTTGCATGTGTTGGGTGTCATAGACTAATTATGTATGCTAAAACTGCCAACATCTTGTCTTATGCTTGAAGTAGTTTTAAATTTATGCTTGTAGTCTATTCACCCCCTCTAAACATACACTTCTAGTGATCCTACACTTCCGTAACAGAGGCTACACCCATTTAAGCAAATAGGATCGCAGTTTAGACCACATCCTCCTCCTTCTCCCCAATGGAAAACTCCTAGCGGAAGATCCACACAAAACATGGCAAGCGTCCCTAGCTCTTCCGCGTGCCCCTATGGATCACGTCCTGGGGACTAGACCAGTTGCACCGTATCATTTATGCGGCTGTGCAATCTGGAGACCCATGTGTATCTCCCTTCTTTGGATCTGGCGGTGACCCACGTAGGTTTAACTTCCTACGACAACGAGGCTTTCGCAGAGCGTTTACCAAATCCTCAAAGGGGGGAACGTGTAAGCTTCGTGCCCTTCCTCCTGCGGGGCCTTGGGTTTCCCATCGACCCTTTCCCGAGGGGATTGTTGGAATTCAATGGATCCAACTCCACCACCTCACCCTAGGGTCAATCCTGTACATCTCAGGCTTTGTAGCCCTCTGCGAGATGTTCCTGGGCTGCGAGGCGCATTTTGAGCTATGGAGGAAGTACTTCAGTCTTGTCCCTCGAACTCGGGACAAGGAAATCTTGGAGGTTGGCGGGGCCAAAGTATGCCGAATAGCGGGAGCGGGGCATCCGGTGGGTATGCCGAAGGAATCCGAAGAATGGACTTCGGAGTGGTTTTATATTGAAGACATCCCCCTGTTTGAGCCAGCTCGGAGAGGTCTGCCCGAATACTCTGACGCCCCTTTGAAGAAGAGGTACAACTAGCGGCCGAAGAGCTCGTCCCAAGGGGACAACGTTGAAGTACAACGTTTAGCGGCCCAGGTGCGGATGCTTACCCACCACAACCTAACCATGGACGATGTCATGGCCGCCACCATTATCCGGTGCATGCAGCCTCTCCAACAAAGGATACATCGCCTATGGCACTACAACGGTACAAGCGACACCACTCGCTCTCGGAGATTGGGACCCGCCAATCAGACGGCGCTGGCCGCCGCCCTTACTGACCTATATAAGTGAGAGCGAGAAGATTTTATTCATCAGGCATCCAAGGAAGGGTATTCAAGCTATAATTCGATCGAATGGGTAAGCTTTTCTCCTCTGCGAACATAGTTCAGAGCATCCATTCCGTTCTTTATTTGACTGAAGTCTATTAATATTACGTAAATAGGAATACATGAGCTTCATCGAGGCAGTCGACTGTGCGGCTCCCCAGCCCGAAAACTATTCGCATGATGATGATCCGGGTTTTCATGAAGACCCGGATCTTCTAATTGAATTTGAATACGGAGTCTTCTATCAGGAGAGCATCAACCGATACCAGGTGGCTATCATAGACAATTACCCTGGGTCGTTCTCCGTTCCTGCAACAAGCAAGAAGAAGAAAATCTTGTCCCGCAAGAGGCAAGCATCCAACAGCGCCCCAAACGCGCTGGTTCCTACTCCTAAGCGCCATCGATCCATGCGCCATGCGCCGATGACCGAAACAGCACCCCGATCGGAAGCCAACAGGGGCACAACCAATAGGACCGCCGCGAGGATGAATTCGCCTGCTCACTCAACCCAAAGGTATTTTGTCTGGCTGTCTGCTTGCTTACACAAGTAATGGAATTTTATGGTAGTTTACATCAAAACACATAGGCGAAAAGCCCAGGCTTCCCCTGCCAAAGAGTTCCCCAAGGTGTCCGGCAGCGCTCAAAATTCTAGAGCTACGGCTCATGCCGACCCTGCTGCCGAGGCCTCTATAGCCAATCCGGCTCCCGCCGATTTCGGTGATGGTGTGTCTGTCACTAAATCGGAAGAAGAAAGCGCCATGAATCATCGGCGACAACAGGAGGCCCTGCGTCACTCGGTGTTTTTCGAACAAGAGTTCGGCACCCTACGCATAGCGGACCCGCGCATCAGCGCAGCCCAAGCTGGGTTTGGCGAGGCCCTGAAGATGATATCGGCTAGTTTGCGGGTAAGCAATCGGCTTGAAAGAGTCCGAACACTTGTGTGAACCCAGTAGCCCCTGAGCCTTAAATTGGTTCGGAACAACCGAATTAAGGGTCTTTATGCTGAAATGCTGCTAATGCAGGCTTTGAAGCAACAGAACGTGCAACTGGCCAAGGAGCTAAAGGAGAGCCAATCACAGGTTCAATCCGTGAAGGCGGAGCTAGAGCAAGTGAAGAGCTTCACTCAGGAAGCCCATGGTGAGTCCATGCTGATGCAAGAATTCTATTTAGCAGCCGAATCCATAGGGCATATGCAAAAGGAGCTGGACAAAGCCCGAGAAGCTCAGCGGTATGCCGAGTCTCAACACGAGGTTGGCTTGCGCATTGTGAGCCGCCTCTAGGAAGAAAAGAAGTGACACGACAAAGAAATTGAGAATTTAAAAGATCAATTGGCCCAGGCCCATGAAGAGAACCAGAAGCTACAGAGGGGCATGTTCGGTAAGTTTAATTCCGATGTTTAATTAGTATTTCCTATAAAGGAAGTTAAATAAGCATGATGTTGCCTCATATGTAGGCCTCCTATCCGGGCATCCTGAAAAAGAGATCGGGTTCTTCAGGGGGAATCGGCTAAAAGAGTTTTCCACTCTTCATGAACGTGCCCGCAAAGCAATGAAAAACATGGTAAAGGCGCTATGGCGTGCCGAACATCCTCCGGAAAGAATAACTGAACTAGTCGACCGATGCAAGGGAGCCCGAAGTAGGTTCGAACTGTGGAAGATATCGACTTGCCGGGAGGGAGCACGGGAAGCATGGGCAATATTCAAGACCCGTTACACCGGAATTAATCCCAAGCATATGGCTCAGGTTGGTCCAGTGGAATCGGATGGGAAGGAAGTGCCACTCCACCTGGTGTATGACCACGTGATGCCTGCTGCCCGTCTATCACAAGAAGATTGTTCCCTAGATGCGATAATTGACAATCTCGACGAGCAGCCGAATGTGTAATTTTTTATACTTTTGTATGAACAATCAAGTTGTTACTCTATCTACGTTGTAAGTTTGTCTTAACCGGTCATCGGCTTCTCCCTCCCGTGCGAAGAGCTCGGGAGTGTTCCTCGTAATTTGTCACCCTAAAGGGGCGAATTGTGTTTTGGGAACCAGGCAATCCGGCCATGTGGTAAGAACTGACAGAAAGCACATAGAGAGATATGTTATCTTACTGCTTAGCGTAAGAAACATCTTCCGAGGAAAATAGTACCCTCATCGATACCTTTCTTTGGGGTTCTATGAAGATCGTAGCTAGGGTCCGCATACTATTGGTATGCGGCTAAGGGCCTTTATGAAAAAGGAAGCCCAAACAGTGGTGATGCTTACCATCATCGTGTTAAGCCGACCAATTGTCTACATAAGATAGCTAGCTTTCAGCTTCACCCGTCTGAGATACGTATCCGGATGACCCGGTCATAACAATCGCAGAGGTGCTCCCTTTACCCTCTAGCCGAACAATCGGGAACTTAGAGGGCAAACACAGGAGCAAGGCAACCCAGCTTCGCAAAGTCTTAGTTCGAATTGATGCATATGATGGCTTGAAAGTGACAAAGAAAAGGTGTATACACGATAAGTGTAAATAAATGATTATAATATAAAAGCGTTGGCTTCAGGAAGAAGCCCCCAGGTGTGGTGTTTGGATTTAACACTTAATGGTGTAAGACGATAACCTTAGTACAAGATCGGTCGAACCGAACATGGGAAAAAAGGAAAAGATTCAATCCTATCAAACATAAAAGTGGGAGGGGAAAGGAAAATAGAAGTAAAAAGGAAAAACGAAAAGCGCTAAACTATTTAGACGACACCGATTTATCCATAGAAGCGCCGAAGACGAGCTACGTTCCATGGGTTCGGTTCAAGGCGGTTGTATGGTGGGTTCCAAACATGGTAGGCTCCTCCCGTGAGTACTTCGTCGATTAGGAAGGGTCTCTCCCATTTGGGGTTGAGTTTGTGCTTCTGCTTCTCCGGGAGTCGTAAGACGAGTTCGCGGACGTTGTATGTTTTGGCCATGACTTCCCTACTTTGGTAACGTCGGGCTTGCTGTTGGTAAAAAGTAGAGTGAGCCCGAGCTATGTCGCGCTCTCCTTCTAACATGTCTAGGTCATCCTGTCGATCTAACTCGGCTTCCTTTTCCTAGTACATGCGCACCCTTGGTGCATCGTGAATAATTTCGCAGGGGAGGACTGCCTCTATCCCATAGACCATGAAGAATGGTATAAATCCCGTTGAACTGTTCGGGGTGGTGCGCAGGCCTCATAAAACAGAGTCGAGCTCCTCCACCCAATGACTGTCGGAATCATGAAGAGATCCAACCAAACGTGGCTTGATGCCGCTCATAATGAGTCCATTTGCTCGTTCGACTTGTCCATTGGTCTGCGGATGATAGACTGGTGTGTAATCAAGCTTTATGCCCATTTTTGCGCACCAGCCCTTGACCTCTTGGGCCGTGAAGTTGGATCCATTATCCGTTATTATATTGTGCGAGACATTGTAATGGTGTACCACGCCGGAGATAAAGTCGATCACTGGTCTGGACTTGGCCGACTTGACGGGCTTTGCCTCTATCCATTTGGTGAACTTGTCGACCATGAGTAGTAGGTATTTATTCTTCTTGGTCCCCGCCTTTAAGGGGTCCGACCATGTCCAGCCCCCAGACCGCGAAAGGCCAGGTGATCGGAATAGTCCGATGAGCTGTTGGGGGCATGTGACTTTGATTTGCGAAGAGTTGACACCCCACGCAATGTTTAACAAGCGACTGGGCGTCCGTCTGGGCTGTAGGCCAAAAGAAACCAGCTCGGAAGGCCTTGCTAACTAAGGCTTTTGCTACGACATGGTGACCGCCCGTGCCTGCGTGGACTTCGGCTAGGAGCTCTCGTCCTCCTTCCTCAGGTATGCACCATTGTAATATTCCAGTGGTGTTTTTCTTGTATAAGTCACCCTTGTGTACTTTGTAGGCCTTGGATCGCCGAACTATGCACCGTGCCTCTGTCTGGTCGTCGGGGAGTTCCTTGCAAAGAAGGTAGGCGAGGAAGGGCTCTGTCCATGGTGCGATTACCACCATTACCTCATGAGCTGAAGGCATCTCGTCCATTACGGAGCCGCTGATGATTCGATCGTCTGGTTCGTTTATAGGGGGAACAACCTCGTCCGTTGTATTTAGACCGGTGCTCTTGTCATCGTCCTGCCGCACGACGGATGGCTTAAAAGTGTTTCTCGGGACAGGGTCGTGTTTGGCTCCCATACGAGCCAGTATGTCAGTGGCTTGGTTGTTGTCGCAAGCGACGTGGTGAAATTCCAAACCCTTGAACCGTGCGGATATCTTTAGTACGGTGTTTCTGTACGCCGCCATCTTCGGGTTTTTGGCGTCGAATTCACCATTAACTTGGGAGATAGGCAAGTTGGAGTCTCCCCGTACCTCTAGCCATCATATGCCCATTGACACTGCCATCCGAAGACCATGTAGGAGAGCTTCGTATTCGGCTGCGTTGTTAGAGTCGGCATACATGATCTGCAATATGTATCACACGTTATCGCCTATGGGGGATGTGAGGATAACTCCAGCCCCCAGTCCGGCTAGGGTTTTGGATCCATCAAAGTACATTGTCCAATGGGAGTATGCACTGTATTCCTTGGGGAGCTCAGCCTTTGTCCATTCAGCCAGGAAGTCTGCCAATACCTATGATTTTATGGCACGACGTCGCTTATAGGTTATTTCAAAAGGAAGGAGCTCAATGGCCCACTTGTCTATGTGGCCAATGGCGTCCCGGTTGTTGATTATATCATTCACGGGTACTTCGGATGCCACTGTTACCACGCACTCTTGGAAATAATGTCCGACTTTCCTTGATGCCATAAACACTGTGTAGGCAATCTTTTGGTAGTGCGGGTATCTGGACTTGCACTGCATTAGTACTTCTGACACGTAATTGACCGGCTTCTGAGTCCGGAAATTGTGTCCCTCCTCATCTCGTTCAACGACGAGCACCGCGCTGACAACTTGGTTGCTACTTGATATGTATAATAACCTAGGCTCACCAGCACCTGGTGCTGTGAGGATGGGATTGGTTGCCATTAGTCCATTGATTTCCTCTAACGTAGCCGCTGCTTCGTTGGTCCACTCAAAATTGTTGGTACATTTGAGCAGTTTGTAGAGCGGTAAAGATTTTTCCCCGAGGCGGGAGATGAAGCGGCTTAACGCCACTACACACCCGACTAGCCTCTAGACATGCTTTAGCTCGGTAGGAATTGCAAGTTCCGATAGAGCACAGATTTTAGCCGGATTTGCTTCTATCCCTCTATGGGAGACGATGAATCCTATCAGTTTACCAGAGGGAACTCCGAATACACATTTTTCTGGATTGAGTCGTATATCATACTCGCGTAGGCTGGCAAATGTTTTTCGTAGATTGTCAATCAACTGGCTTACATGTTTGGTTTTATTTACCACGTCGTCCATGTATGCCTTGAATGTTTTACCGACCTATGCCGTGAGACGCATCTGGATCATGTGCTGGTATGTGGCCCAAGTGTTTTTTAGACCGAAAGGCATCATGTTGAAGCAGAATGGCCCATAGGGGGTGATGAATGCGGTTGCTACATGATCAGATTCCTTCATTTTGATTTGATGGTATATAGAATATGCGTCAAGGAAACATAACGAATCATGTCCGGTTGTTGTGTCGATGATTTGGTCTATTCGTGGTAAGGGGAAGGGTCCTTAGGGCAAGCTTTGTTAAGTTCCTTGAAATCGATGCATACTCGCCAGGACTTGTCTTTCTTTGGTATCATCACCAGGTTTGCCAACCATTTGGGGTACTTAATCTCCCGAATGAATCCAGCCTCTAGTAGCTTAGCTAACTCTTCACCCATAGCTTGTCGTTTGGGTTCGGAGAAGCGGCGCAGAGTCTGTTTGATGGGCTTAAAGCCTGCGATAATGTTCAGACTGTGCTCGGCGAGCCGGCATGGGATTCCAGGCATATTGGAAGGATGCCAGGCAAAGATGTCCCAATTTTCATAGAGAAAGTTCCGCAGAGCCTCGTCCACAAGGGGATCGAGCTGAGCTCCGATGGACACCGTCATATTGGGGTCCGTCGGGTGTACTTGAAACTTGACGATTTCCTTTGTGGGTTTGAAGGACGTAGGCTTGGGCCTTTTGCTAAGGATCGCATCATACTTATAACCTATTGACTGTAGTGCGGTCAGTTCTTCGGCAGCATAAGTCTCAGCTAATGCCTCGAGGGTGAGCTCTACTGTCTATTTTCGGCCCGAAGGGCTATGTTCGGATCACTAGCAATTGTGATCACTCCATTTGGTCTTGGCATTTTAAGTTTCATGTCAACATAATGGGGTATGGCCTGAAACTTTGTGAAAGCGTCACGTCCAAATAAGGCGTGGTAGCCACTTGGGAAGGGGATGATGTGGAAGAGAAGTTCTTCGAATCAGTAGTTTTTGGGCGTACCGAACACGACGTCCCGGACGATACGTCCGGAACAACGTGCCTCTTTCCCTAGAATGATAACCCGGAAATTTGTATTGCTATGTTCGATGCGAGATCGGTCGAACTGCATTTTTTAGGTACCTTCGCATATGAGGTTTAAACCACTACCACCGTCCATTAGCACCTTATGAAGCCTGTAACCATCAATGATGGGGTTCAAGACTAGTGCGGCCGGTGAATCACCGGAAAGAATGGGCGGCTGGTTGATATCTCCAAAGGTAATCGGTATGTCTGCCCATGCACTAGTTGTTGCCACATGGTAGACCTGTTCGAGTTCTCTAAGAGCTCTCTTCCTCCTGTTCTTCAAGGGGAATGTTTTGTAGACCATCAGAACTTTGACGTTGTGTTCGGCGATGACAAATAGCGCCTGTTCGGCGGAAGTGTCTCAAGGATGGCCTCGTCGCTATTTGTGACCTCCCTGACGACCCAACAAACTCTAAGGCTGTGAGGCGGGCTTGTGTTCAGCAGGACGAAATGTATTGGGCAAGATTTATCCAGTGGTCCATCAAGGACGGTACCGACCCTTGAAAGGGGCCTCTTTCTTTTTTTGGCGGGTTCGAATCTGGCTAGCCGCTTTGGAGGTATCCTCTTTTTCCGATCTCCACTAGGATGTTCGCAGAAAGTTGGGTTTCGAAAATAATTGCTCGGATTGCCAAGCGCTTTGCATGGCACGGTATTTTTGTACCAAATCGGATAGCTCGGAAAAGTCACGAATGTGTCGGTGAGCCAGGGCGTTACGAATCCCTTCATTGTGGCAATTGGTGCTGAAATTTGCCATGATCTCTTGGTCACTAAGACCTTTTTATCTGCTTCTAGCGAGTAGGAGTCTCGCCCAAAAGTGATGGACTGATTCTCCTTGTAATTGTTTAGTGTCCCAAAAGTCCGAAGACGTGGGCTTTTGTGTGATAATAGAATCATCGTCTTGGGTGGTGGGTGGGAAAAATCCGACACCATGCCATATTGAGTGTTCGGAATCAAGGACTTCGAATTGTGTGATAAATCTTGGACTGATGACGGTCCGGATTTAGAATAAATTCCGGCATCTGGGTCGCCGATGAAGTCTTGGCGATCAGAGACCAGGGTATAGACTGTTTTCAACTCTGATTATTGGGATGAGTCTTTAGCCGGACACTCGATGGTAATGACAAGGTGGGTGACCAGGCTGTTGTCGGGCCTAATCTCGAGGCGGTCATAGACCAGAATCTGGTCATCCGTCATACGCATAGCTTCAACCCGATGCAACAACTTGTTTAAAAACAAGGCGATGGTAGGATGCGTGTCGCTTAGCGAGTGGAGTCAATGTGCGGCATGAAAGTTCTAGAGCTGCGCGAAGGTGGTTCCGTGTTCTGTCCGTCCATAGAAGATCCAGTTATATCGGCCTTCTAGATCGCCCGGGAGTGACGATGCCATTGGGGGTGGAGCCAACGTCTTCGGCGTCGAAGCGTCGAGACTTACAGGCTCCTCCTTGAGGGTCGAAGGTTCCATAAGGACGAGTAATCGCCGTGAATCGGCCATGAACTCTAAGGTTCCGGACCTGATTCCATGAACGAGGGGAAGTTTCCGATCTGGCCAATGTGGCTAATGGGGTCAGCGTGTGACAGGATGTCACCGCTTGTGAGAGTCTGTTCGGGGGTGAGGGTTCCCTGCATACAGATCTCATTGTTTGCGATGAGGTGAGCCATCGATTCCTTGGGCGCTCACAGCAGAACTCTCAATGAAAGCACCAATGTCGGTGTCAAAATTGGTGGATTTCGGGTAGGGGGGTCCCAAGCTATGAGACTAGAAGCGATGGTAAGAGGAGACGAAGGGGACAAGGTTTTACCCAGGTTTGGGCCCTCTTATGGAGGTAATACCCTACGTCCTCCTTGATTGTATTGATGATATTGGGGTTATAGAGTTGATCTACCTCGAGATCATGTAGCTAACCCTAGATGAGTTGTCCTCTGTCTACAACGTAAAACCCTCTAGTTTATATAGACATCGGGGGTACCTAGGGTTTACACATGGTCGGTTACCTGTCGAAGAGATAAACACGCCTATCTACAACTGACAATCTTGGAGAACACATCACGCCTTCTCAAAGCCTCCACCCTAGCAACGGGGCCTTTGGTCACTCAATGGTCACTTTGCAGCCCATACAGTCCGGTCCGTGGGAAACAGGTCGGCTGCCCGAGGACCCCTGAATCCAGGACTCCCTCAATTGTCCTCCGCCACACAAGATTTTTTAGAAACATATTATAAGCAATTGTTGATGGTTTCTCAATTAAACCCCAAAGTGGGAGTTTGCAAGCAACCGAGAACTCCTCTAGAGTCCATGCTAAAAGATTCATCATATAAATTAAATAACACCCTAGAGTTACTCTCTTGAAAGTGAAATCCATCTACGAAAGTACGGGTAAGGTTATAATGTTGGACACACTTATCTACAAGGAAGTCAATGAGGCCAGTATTTTCAATGAAATGATCAAATTCCTCTTTGATTCCCGCATTTATCATGAACTCGTTGCTTGGCCACTTACAAGATTTTGCATCGGCCATGACTATTTGATTGGCTCTAGGCTCTATGTAGTCATATCGAACTAAGGTTCCGCTTGACGACTCTCCTGAAGAACGCCTCCTTAAAGCGCTCCTCCTAAAGAAACTCATCTTTCACGAACAAAAATTTCTGGAATTTTTGGGCCACAAAATTATGTCAATAAGACTTTGCAAGAACGATACAAACTACTCATATGGATGCCTAGAGGACATATCAAGCATTCCCACTACTTGGAACTCAAAGAATTCAACATGCAAGATTATTCTCTATAGCATCAGGTGTAGCAACTCATGCAAAATATAGACGACTAGAACAAAAACTAATTGGAGGAATGGGAGAGTCACATACGAAGGAACAATTCCTCAAAACAGTTTCGAAAACAGAGTCCCGAGCAAAGAGATTGAATATTTCACTTTCTAGGTGAAGAACACGGTAGAGAGATGGCTAGAGATTTTTTTCAGAGGTACGAAAAAGGATGGGAGGAAGAGATAAGGCAGAGGGACCCTGTGAGCCCCATAAGACAATCGAACGCCCCCTAGGGGCGCGGCTAGTTGTGCGGTGGCCCACTACCATGCCCCCTATGTAATTTTTGCACCAATTTTTTTATTTATTCCTGAAAAAATCATGTTATATTTTCATGGAAATCTGAGACTTTTTATTTTTGAGGTATTTTTCATGCGCGGGAAGAAACACAAATCAGGAATTTCATGGAATTTTATTATTTTTATTTTACGAAGAAAACACAATATAAACTTGCGATACACAGAGTTGTGAATATTCAATTCATCAATCTCATGTATTTCGAAAAGAGTTCATTAATAGGTTGATCAAGTCTTATTAATAAACATTTCCGATTAACATGAAATCGAATAATCTCCATATGTCACTAGGCTACCTCAGTTGGGATTTGTATCTCCCCAACAATAAGATTATAATATTCCTTCTTCTTGGCAGTTGGAAGAGGGATTGTAATATCTCCAATGATAATCGTGGGAATAGGACCAATGACATTAACATTATTAACCAAAGTTTGCTTCCTCGGAAAATGCATGGTATGTTGCTTGCCATTGATATGAAGGTGACCTTGCTTGTATTACAATCTATAACAGCCCCTGCAGTATTTAGAAAGGGTCTATCAAGGATGATCGACGTATTGTCATCCTCCGGCATATCAAGAATAACAAATTCCGTTAAAATAATAACATTTGCAACCACTATGGGAACGTCCTCACAAATCCCAATAGGTAAAGCAGTGGATTTATCGACCATTTGCAAAGATATCTCAGTAGGTGCCAGTTTACTCTATTCAAGTGTTTTACAAAGGGAGAAAGGCATAACACTAACACCGGCCACTAAATCACATAAAGCAGTTTTAACATAATTCCTTTTAATAGAGCAAGGTATTGTGGGTACACCCGGATCCCCCAACTTCTTATATACTCCACCATCAAAAGAATAATTAGCAAGCATGGTGACAATTTGAATTTTAGGTATCTTTGTTTTATGAGTGAAAATATCTTTCATATACTTAGCATGTGGAGGCATTTTCAATATATCAGTCAAGCGAGTGTGTAAATGGACAGGTCCAATCATTTTAGCAAAGTGCTCAAAATCTTCCTTGTCTTTACTTTTAGTCGCTTTACGAGGGAATGTCATAGGTTTTGAACCCATGGCTCTATTTCCCTTCCATGTTTCCTAGCAACAAAGTCTCTCTTATCATAACGTTTATTTTTAGAAGGTGGGGTATCAAGATCCTCAACAGGTTCAACTTCCACATCATTATAATTTTCTTTGTTATTATATGGTTGAGAATCTACATGAGCATCATCATTATTATTATCATTCTCATTATCACTAGGTGTATGCTCACTACCAGACTAAGTCTCAGCATCAGAAACATAAACTTCATTGTTTTTCTCAACGGTTTTTCTATAACAGGTTCACTAGAGGCATGCAAGTTCCTATCATTTTCCTTCTTCTTCTTCTTAGATGAACTAGGTGCATCTTCATTAATTTTCCGAGAATCTTGTTCAATTCTTTTAGGGTGACCTTCAGGATAAACAGGTTATTGGGTCATTCTACCTCCTCTAGACACTACTCTAATAGCATGATCATTTATATTATTCATTTCAGCAAGCAAATCATTTTCTTATTTAGTGATCTGGTCTAGTTGATTGTGAACCATAGAAGCATGTTTTCCTAAACCTTTCACATCATTTACAATTCTAAGCATCAAGTCACTCAAGCGATCTATCATTATAGCATTACGTTGTAATTGATTCTTAACATAATTGTTGAAGCGTTCTTGCTTGATAACATAATTATCAAATTCATCCAAGCATTGTTCATAATTGTATCACTTTTATTAAAGGAATGGAGATAGTTTACCTTTACTATCTGTGTAGGGGTATCAAGTACATGTATTTCTTCAATATGTGGTAATTTATTGACATCCTCAGTTTTAATACCTTTTTCTATCATAGATCTTTTTGCTTGTTGCATATCTTCGGGACTGAGAAATTGAATACCTCTCTTATTTTGAATAGATTCTGAAGGTGGTTGAGGGAGTGTCCAATCATAGGCATTTTGCATTATGTTATTCAATAATTCTTCGGCTTGTCCAACCGTTCTTTCCCTGAAAACACAACCAGCACAACTATCTAGGAAATCCGTAGAAGCATAAGTTAGTCCATTATAAAAAATATCAAGTATTTCATTCCTCTCAAGTGGACAATGAGGCAAAGCTCGTAGTAACCGGTGAATCCTCCCCAAAGCTTGAGGGAGATTCTCTTCTTTAATTTGAGCAAAGTTAAATATTTCATGTAAGGCAACTTGTTTCTTATGAGCAGGAAAATATTATGCAGAAAAGTGTTGAAGCATATCCGAGAAAGGAAAAAAGCTTAAGGATATAATAGTAGCGAATCTTTTCTTATTGATAAACAGAGCAGCAATATCATTCAATTTCATAAGGTGTTCAACAACAGTTTCATTTTCATAAGCATGGAAAGGATCAGACTCTACTATAGGAATTAACTCAGGGTCTACAGAGAACTCACAATCCCTATCAGTAACAAATATAGGAGAAGTAGCAAATTTAGGGTCACATTTCATTTTCTCCATCATATATTTTTCTGTTAGTTTGCATAATAGTTTCTTCACATCATGTATATTTTCACAAGCAAGAATATCCCTAGCTACCTCAACATCCATAACATTAGGTGAGCGAGGGGTAATAGGTGATTCAAAGTCTTCCTCAATTTCAGCATTCTCAAGTTCTCTAGCTTTAGCAATATGAGCATCAAGTAATTCATTCAGTGGCACATGTTCTTCAATATGTGTAGCAATAGTTTCATCATTAATTTCAGAAGTAACATCATCAAGTTCATGTGACATATCAGGACGATCAATAGGTGGTGGTGAAGCAAGTTGCTCCAAAACAGTAAGTGAATCTAAAGCAGAGCCAGATGGCAGTTCCTTACCTCCTCTCGTGCGAGAGGGGGCGATCTTGGTTTGGTTGTCTTTCAGATTTCTCATAGAAGCAATTGGATATCCTTCGGTTAACACAATAAATAGATCTATGCTCCCCAGTAACGGCGCCAGAAAAAGGTCTTGATAACCCACAAGTGTAGGGGATCGCGATAGTCTTCACGAGTAGTATTTCACCCTAATTAATTGATTCAACCCAAGGGGAGCCAAAGAATATTTATTGTCCTTGATAGTTGAGTTGTCAATTTAACCGCACCAAGGATATCTCTCTGCAGCAAAGGTTTAGTACCACGGCAAATAGTAGTAGCAAAAATAACAGTAGTAGTGACAGTAGCAGTTTTGTAGCAGATGTGAAAGTTGCAATAGCAATAGTAACTTGGCAAGATTCAGTATATGTAACACGTAGGCATGTGGATTGGTGATGGATAATGATTTAGATGACATTGATCATATAACAGTTAAACACTAGGGCGACATGGAACTAGCTCCAATTCATCAATGTAATGTACACATGTATTCCGTATATAGTCATACGTGCTTGCAATAAGAACTGGCATGACATCTTTTGTCCTACCCTCCTGTGGCAACAGGATCCTATTGGAAACTAAGGGATATTAAGGCTTGTTTTAATAGAGAACCAAAACAAAGCATTAACACATGGTGAATACATGAACTCCTCAAACTACGACAATCACCGGAAAGTATCCCAATTATTGTCACCTTGGCGTATGTGGATCATGACACATAATAGGTACACATGACTTGCAAGATAGGATCCAAATCACTCTTATATTCATGAAAACATAATAGGTTCAGATCTGAAATCATGGCACTCGGGCCCTAGTGACAAGCATTAAGCATAGCAAAGTCATAGTAACAACAATCTCAGAACATAGTGGATACTAGGGATCAAGCCCTATAAAAGTTAACTCGATTACATGATCAATTCCATCCAATCTCACCACTGTCTAGCAAGCCTACAATGGAATTACTCACTACCGGTGGTGAGCGTCATGCTGGTGTTGATGGAGAAGGGTTGGTGATGATGAAGGCGACAATTTCCCCTCTTTGGAGCCCAAAGCAGGCTCCAGATCAGCCCTCTGGAGGAAGAACAGGAGGTGGCGACGGCTCCGTCTCGTGAAACGCGATGAAATCTTCTCTCTAATTTTTCTCTCCGCGGATGTAAATTTATAGAGTCGTGAGGGCCCCACAAGCCATCTGGCCCCTCCCTAGGGGGTGGCCGGTTGCATGGTGGCCTTCTGGTCCACCCCCTCCAGTAGTTCTTCGCTCCAAAATTCCATATATGTTCCAGGAAAAATCCACAAAAAGTTTCATCCAATTCCAAGAACTTTTATTTCTGCACAAAAATAACACCAAGGTAGTTCTGCTGAAAACAGCGTCAGTCCGGATTGGTTTCATTCAAATCATGCAAATTAGAGTACAAAACCAGAGCAAAAGTGTTTGGAAAAGTAGATCTGTTTGAGATGTATCGTGATCGCCTGTCGGCGTGAGGGAAGACGTGAGGGACATGGGATTGGGAAGGTGTGGCGCTATCCAGAGGAGGCATAGTGGATCGAGGGAGTGAGTGGGTAGATCGAGAGTGGGCTAGGGTTAGGATTAGGTGGGCTTTAGGGGATGGTTGGGCCGGCTTGGTGCAGCTATCTCACCCTTCTAATACTCCTTTTTCTATTTACTCAATATAAACAAAGAAACATTAGAAAGAGAGAGGGCTGGGAATGGAATCTATGCAAGAGGTAATTTTTCTGGCCTCACAAAAATGTGCATGTCTTAAGGAAAATAGAAGTGGGCATTTTGGAAATTTTATATTCAAACTCATTTGAATTAATTCAAATGTATTGAACTAGGATAAGGTTTTACAAGGGTCCAAAATTTTGAGAATTTCAGTGGAGCTTCGATAAACGGGGAAAGAATTATTAACAAGGTTTGGAGGTTAAACTTGAAGCACAAAATGCATGGGCTTTATTTGCAGGTGTGTTTGGGCGATTTCAAATTATTGGAATATTTCTTTTAGCTCCCTAAATATTGGGAGGATGTTGCGTATGTTTTAAAGAGAAAAGACCATGTGCATTTCCCTCAATTTAAATGGATCGAAATCCATATAACTTATTTAGTTGAGTTGCAAAACTTAATGACACGATGGCATGATGAAATGATGCAATGCAAAAAATAACAAAGATCAAACAATAAAATAACAATCATGGAAAGAAATCGGTCTTGGGCTGGTACAACTCTCCTCCACTTACAAGAGATCTCGACCCGAGATCCTAGAATGAGAATAGGAAGAGAAAGTGGAAGAGGTAAAACTTAGTTGCTTCTTTGACAAACGAGTGAAACCATAGAACGTTGGAGGTTGCAAAGAGATGAAGAATGGCAAGAGGAACAAGCAAGAATTCAAAACCACTCTGGTTGAAATGAGATAGACAAAGAGTTAGAAAGAATGGATTAGGGTAACATTTCGGTTGAGAAGAGAAGAAAAACTTGATAAGATGAAAAGAACTTGACAAGATGACAAAACACTCCGGTTAAGTGGATAAGCAAAGAAAGAACATGACCTTGAGAAAACAAGATGATGGATCTAAGAGCGCAACATTACAATGCCTCGGGAACAAAAGCATAGAAGCCATATCGTTGGAAAGAAAAGAAAAGGGAAGAGAATTAAATATTCTACCACAATTGGATTTGAAAGCATTCTTAGAAAGAAGGATTGAATGGAGTTTTCGAAAAGTCAACAACGGAAATAATAAAATTGTTGAGGGCTTATGGAAAACATCTCAAAATTATGAGGTGACAACCTGCCACTAACGGAAACAATTGATTGATTTAGATGAAAAAAGAGATGAAAACTCATTTCGATGACAAGATAATAGAATACTTGGATCATTGATAAGCACCATGATAGCAACAATCCTTTGGGAATGCTTTAGGTGAAATCCAATCTAGGATAGCTCCAAGGAAGACAAATGGGTTCAAATATATCATTCTTGACAAATTCTCTTCAAGACTCCTCATGAATCAGGAATGCTATAAAACCATCTCCAAAGATAAGGGAGAATGAATTGTTCTTCGAATTGCAAGACAAAGAATACTTGAGCTCCTCCAACAAGAATCTTGAAGAACATTTTGAGACAGAATTAAATCCTTGACGAAACACCATGAAGAACCTTTTGGAAGAGCTCCGAAAATGAAAATGATGATCAAAAGAATTTTTTGCTTGAAATGAACACGGTAGAAGCATTAAGATTTAGATAGAGATACACTACGAGATACTTGAGAAGTTTGGAACTCCGGAAAAGAAGAGGGGAACAACTTAGAACCAAGAATTTGATATAGTGAACAACTTCGGAAGAAGGATTGAAAACACCTTGATGAAATAGGAATAAGAATTATGTTATGCATATCACTCATCACGTTAAATTGATGACAAGCAACGGATTGGCATACTACTTATTATTCTTGAGTGGATTCAAACAGAGATAGAAAAACTTGGAGAGATCTTCAACGAAACACCGGTAAGAATTTGCAACGAAGAGGATACTTTGAATGAATTGTGATACATGAGAACTAAGAGATCATTATTTGGCTATGATAAAAACTGAACAAGCCACCGGTAAGAATTGCAAAAGATGGAAAACCTCAACGAACGAAGAGACAATAATTTGAAAGAATTAGAAAACAAAAGTTGCAAGCTGAGAACGAAGGAATCTTCTGAAATGATGGATCTCTGGATAATCGAAAAAGAAAGGAATTCCCACAAACTGAAACAATTCAAGAGGATAACAACAAGCTTGAATCATGAATCTTAGAAAGAATAGACAAGATATAAGAGAAACCATCTTGTTTGGTCTTAAAGTTAAGAATAGCTACGAGGAACACCATCATGAATTATTGAGATATTCTGGAATAATAAGAATATAATGGTTGGGCCGATAATGAAAATAATTCAAAACAATCTTTAGAGAAGGAATATGACTGATGGAATTCATTCTTACATCACACATGCAAAGAATTTGAGAAGAATCTCTGGGGAAAATTAAAAAAGCCAGGTAAGATCCTAGGGAAGAACATGTGGGTTATGGGCCATGGCACGGCACAACACGTGCAGGTTCGGCAGGCGGCTCCTGAAAAGGTTAGCGGGATGTGAGAAGCCGGTGAGTTAAGGAGGAGGCCGAGAGGGATCGAGCATGGCATTGGGGACGCGGGCACCTTGGGGACCGGTGAGAGGAGCTGCTCAGGATGCGGTGTTGTGTGTGCGTGTTCTCTCCTGGCGGCGCGAGGGTAGAGGCGAGGGAGATGGGATTGGGCAGGTGTGGCGCTGTCGGGAGGAGGAGGAGTGCATCGAGGGAGTGAGTGGGTGGATCGGAAGTGGGCTAGGGTTAGGATTAGGTGGGCCTTAGGGGGATGGTTGGGATAGCCTTGTGCAACTCTCTCTCCCTTATAATACTCTTTTTCCTATTTACTAAATATAAACAAAGAAGCAATAAAAGGAGAGATGGGTAGGAATGGAATCTGTGCAAGAGGTTAATTTTTCTGGAGTCACAAAAATGCGCGTGTCTCGAGGAAAATAGAAATTGGAATTTGGGAAAGTTTATATTAGAACTGATTTGAATTAATTCAAAGGGTTTGAACTAGGACAATGTTTTAGAAGAGTCCAAAAATGTTGAGAGTTTCGATGGAGCTTTGATAGAGGAGGAAAGAATTATCGACAAGGTTTGGAGGTCAAACTCGTAGCACAAAAGGCATCGGTTTTATTTGCAAGTGTGTTTTGGTGATTCCAAATTATTGGAATATTTATTGTAGCTCCCTAGATATTGGGAGGATATTACATATGTTTTAAAGATAAAACATCATGTGCATTTCCCTCAATTTAAATGGATCGAAATCCAGACAATTTAGTTAGTTGATTTGCAAAACTTAATGATATGATGGCATGATGAAATGATGCAATGCAAAAATAACAAAGAGCAAACGATAAAATAACAATCATGGAAACAAATCAGTCTTGGGCTGTTACATGTACGTAGACATGCTTTCCTTCTTGTTGCTATGCGTCTCCATGGATAGAACTTGGGTATTTCGTAGGAATTTTTTTGATTTACATGCAATGCAAAATGCAAGTTTTGGTGGGATTGCTACCCTCCAAAGAGCCCCTAGTAGCCTAACGTTGGCCCGTTTAACCGAGAAGTCTAGGCCTTTGAGCGGCAACGAACGCCGTTAGACTAATGGACTTTTCTACCTGGTTGTGCTAGGTTAGCCCATAGGAACATGAAAAACAAAGTTTGAGACCAGGTTATCACAAGATTCCCTCTAGGCTACCCTCTGTGACAATTTATCACCCTAAGTGTTGGAAGTAGTGTCGTCCGCTAAGGGAATCATACTTTGGATATGTGTGTTGGGTGTTTGAACCTCCCAACACACTTTCGAAGATGTATAAGGACAAAATGCAAGTTTTGTTGGCATTACTAACCTCTAAAGATCCCAAAGAGGCCTCTCCCTGGCTCGTTTAACCCAGAGATCTACCCCTTTCATTTTCTCTATTGTAGAAAAGAATCAAAGTAAAATTTTAACATTTCATATTGAACACATATTTAAGATTGTCATTCGGTAATATAAACATTAAACAAGGCAACATGAGCAACCAATGCAACTATAACAACAATTGTCGTAAAGAACAATATGTAAAGAGGAGTTAATTGAGACACTTCCACGCATCTAAAAACTATGAAAAATTATGACATAGCTTATAGTTACTGCGAATCTGTTGTGTAAAAAAATCATCAACTGATCATGCTCCGACTATTTAGAACAATTCATACAACAACAAAAGTGTTCAAACATTGTTGTTATCGTTGTCCGTGAAGGGTTCACACTCCGGGAACTAGGTACGAGGTGTTTGAACCTCCCATCCCACTTTCATACATTTACTAGGGCCCAATGCAAGTTTTGGTGGGATTGCTACCATCCGAAGACCCCATAGCGACCTAACCCTCGCAAATTTGACCGAGGAATCTAGGGCCTTGACTCGCGTCAAACGGCATTTGACCAATGGACTTTTCTACCTAATTGGCCTAGGTTATCCCGTAAGAACATTTTAAAAGAAAGTTTGAACCTAGGTTATCACAAGATTCCCTTCCGTGGCAGACTCCCCCCCCCCCATGTGCATGAGGTAGTGTTGTCCGTGAATGGAGTCGCACTCGGGAGCTGCATATTGCGTGTTTCAACACCCCACCACACTTTTAGACATAACCCTGCAGGCCCATTTGACCATGAAACCTACCCCTTTGACTTTCTCTACTGTAGCAAAACTTCAAAGCTAGAATTAAATATTTCTTACTAAACACATGATTTTTTAAATCCTTGAAACTTTCTAATGAAAATAGATATAGACTTTATCTTATTTGGCCAAGGAATGGGAAATATACAAACAAATCAAAAATAAGAAGGTGTTTTCTACAAATTAAAAAAAACATGATTTTAGTTTGTTCAAATTTCAAACATAGTATACCAACATAATCCTTCCCGGATAGTGATCCAAAAACATGTTGTCAAAATCAATGCAAGTATGAATTAGTTGTGATTTTTACCAAATATAAAGACCTATTTTCAAAAGTACATGAGATCACATTTTAAACATATATTCAATAACATAAACAAAGTGGATATTCACAATCTATGAAAAAATCTAGCCTAAATTGATATATAATTTGTATATGTTTAAGTATAGAGACCTTATATTTGAAACCCTCAAAGTCAACATTAAAAAAACAGAAAAAAATATAAAAAATGTCGGTGTGTGCCCTCGGCATAGTTATAACGGTGTCAATCTTCCGTCAACCAATGGGCCATGTGTCGACGACATACATAGCCGCTTCAAGGCTATGCTTTGCACACAGTGCCGTCCACGTATATGGGGGCTTTGCGGACGGCTTAGATTTGACAGACACCGTTGAAAAACCTGGAGTTTTGTCGATGGCCGAAGTTTGCCAACGGTTTTGCCCAGGCTGTCGGTGTACATGCATGTATGTCAACAGCCTTGATAAAATGCCGTCGGCGTATCTTTTGTCGTTGACAAATGCTTTGTTTCCTGCAGTGATAGAAAGAAATGGAGAATAGGATGCGAAGAGAATCAACTTAGAATTGAGATATTTTTCTCGAGTTTTTTCACCCATAAGCTAAGTTGAAATACGAAAGAAACAGTCCTTGATCTCATCGCCTAACATTCTAGCTAACTTAATTAAGGAAGTAATTGTTGTCCGTTACAATCATCGCTGCCATTTCCTCGGGAATCATCCGATCCAACTGAACCAACGTCTGCGAGTTGACGCATCTGATACACTATACGCCTTTCTCTGTCTTCAGCGACGAGGTAATCCACGAGCGCAGCACGGCCAACCAACCAAAATCAACCACACCCCTCGGTGCGGCGCAAGCGTCGCTGTCCGCGTCCTTGTCCGCGAGCCTCACCCTTTTTCTCGTCACGCCACACGTATGCCTTGCCTACCCTTTCGTCGTTATCACACGTGAATGTCAACACGCCCCCCCCCGCACTCCGGCCGGCCAGCCGGCTGCATAAGTCTGGAGTCAACACATTGCCAATCCATGGGGGCTAGCTTCCTGAGTAGGAGTACTAGTATTCACGGCTGAGTAGTAGTAGTTGCTGTAAAAAAGAAAGGAATACTAATTAAACTGCTTGGGATTATATTATAGGTCCAGTTTTTTTGTGGTTTTCTAGGCCTTAGAAATTAGAATAAGCTATCCTCTATTACTTTTTTTTGCGGGAATCCTCTATTACCTTCGTCCTGATTTATTGATCCCTTTCGTATTTCATGCTAAATTTTGATATTATTTTAACTAATAAATTGTTAATGCATGCCAATCATTGAAAATTCTGTGTAAATACGAATTCAACTGTATATTTTTTAGTGAGATACATTAATATTTTGTTAATCAAATCTATGGTCAAAATGATACAAAATACAAAGAGGACCAATAGTTCCTAGCTTATTCTAAAAGTAAAAATAAGATTTTTTTTCAGAAATCTACTAGTCAAGTGTTAACCAGTACGCTTCTAAGAAACATTTTTAGTTTGGCTGTTAGAATAAGCTGAATAGGAAATAATCTATTCTAGCTTATTCTAAAATAAGCTGGATAGGGGTAGCTTATTTTAAAAGACATCAAAAGAATTGGCCCTAGTAAAACATCTAGGCTACTCGCCACGGAAGTTGGAAAATGGATAGATGAGATCCCTCCATCTTTCAGTGTAGATACATCCGTATATTGTGGCCCAATAATTGTTAGGAAAATTTCCAAAATACCGGATTAATGAATGGCCATATGCGTATAATAGTGCAAATAATTTAAGTTTAGATCTGTATAATAGTGCAAATAACTAAAGTTCAGATCACGAGCTAGTGGATAGTTGTTTTATGTGACACTGAATCCCCACAAAGAAATAAAGTTCAAATCTCAAGTATCTAAACGTGCCATTTGTGCATTATTTACAAGAACTGGAAGAAGTAAGACTGAGACCTCAAGCTAGCTGAAAGTATGTATTTGACGCTAGATAAGTATGCATAGTTGATATGTCATATCAGATAAGTACAGATAGTTAAAACGATATTAGGAGAATGATATATAGTTTGTATGTGATATTAGATACACACATTTGGTAATTAGAGTCGACCAGAGAAGTTATCTAATGACGTTTATGTACAATGACAAGGATCTATCAATATGATGATTCGTTAAATATAAGGTCATAATGATGTTTAGATACAATTATCAAGATTAGGACTGAGCAGTCACAAACCTGGCCCAATCAAATGCGATGTGGTGGCTATGAAGGTACATGTAGGTCTGCCTATGTTATGAAAATGTAATAGATTTAGATGCAATTATATAGATCAAACAATAAGTTCACTAAATCATCAACAAAAGTTTTGCATTTTCTGGAACATCTAGAATAATCTTGCATTTTCAAGTCGCACTAAAGATGTATTACCTCCGTCCCAAACTAGTTTATTTAAGTGTGTTTAGATACGAATGTATCTACATTAAAACATGTCTAGATGCATATGTATTAGACAAATGAATACTCATATACAATGGTCCATTTTTATAATTTAGTGTAGATACGGATGAGATCCTGCCATTTATCTACACTAAAATGGATGTATCTACATCGAAACATGTCTAGATGCATATGTATTAGACAAATACTCATATACTAACGCTGTGATGGTGGGTTCTCCACCTTCCATGATCTTTTTTTTATGATTTACTCATATAGGAATTCTCCAAAGATGCTAGACGTACGAGGTAAGTCTTACAGATTTTATGGACCATCTGATTTGTACTATTTCTGTTGACCTAAATAATCCCCACCTCCTAATTAACGCCCCCCTCCCTGGAATTTAACTGGTGGAGGGGACGGCCATCCTGATCCCTCGTCAACAGTCCGTGGATGTAGTAAAGCTCATATTTTTCCTTCAAACAGAAGGAAGTGTACTTTCCATCCACAGCTTCCCAAATACAAAGGCCCCCACCTGCCGACCTGCTCTGTCCCATCAAGAATCATGAGGATTTAGGCTACCCTCGAGATTTGCGCGCTAGCATTTAACCATTTGTCACTCTCAGCCACAGAGCTGATGCACGCCCTATGAACAAGTACAATAACATGTTTATAGCCCGTCTACGATATTTTTTCTTATGGAAAGAATAGGGGTATAAAAAATAATGAGAATGGATTTTCATACCCTATCTATACGTGTGCTAATAGACAAAAATAATGAATACAATAAAAAAGAAAGAGAGAAGGTAAAACAATGTATGACTCTAATAGTCGATTTTTTTTCAAAACTATTACAAATTTTGTATCAAATTTGAAAACAGGTGGTGCAGTTGAAAAAATGCCAAAAATAGGACCCTGTCGGCCTTAGTTGGGCCGACCGGCCATCCGTCGGCTTAGTGCCGGCCGAAAAGGGCCCATCGGCTGCCGCCAGGCCGAAGTGCCGGGCCGTCGGCCCATGCCAGGCCGAAGAGCACTCGTCGGCCGCCAGGAGGCCGAAGAGCCCCTGGATAAGGCCGACGCGGCCAGCTCCTCTTCTTCCTCCAGCTTCCTCTGTTCTTCGTGTTTCTTGGCCGAAATCCCCCCTCCTTGATCTTGGTTTCCCTCCACCCATTTTCCGTTTCAATCTGATGAATCAATAGATCGTCTTCGTCTCCCCCGCCCTACGGTTTTATTTTTTGAAACATGGTAGTGATTTGTTCGTGGGGACGAGAAATGGTGTGGTGGTGGATGTGTGAATGGTGAGAAGGTGGAGTGGTGGAGAGGAAGAAGAAGGTGGAGAGGAAGAAGAAAGGCACTCACGCGTCAAAGGTATAATTTTTTCTGTTAGTTTAGGTTAGTTTTTTGTTAATTTTTTGAATGTACGTAAAATTAGTTTAGGTTATTTTTAGTAGTGTAGTTATTTTAGGTTACTTTTATTAGTGTAGTTATTTTTATTAGTGTAGTTATTTTTATTAGTGTAGTGATTTTAGTGTATGTTTTCCGAGCGTAGGTTTAGTTAGTGTAGTCATATTAGTGTCGGTTTATTTTTGTGAAGTTCATTTTAGTGTAGGTTTATTTAGAATACGTGTGTATATTTTAGTGTACGTTTTATTTTAGTGTCGATTTATTCGTTGCGAATAATGAGAAGCTGACAATGTCTGACAGGTTAAAATGTCTGAATCCGTAAATTTGATTGTGTTTTACGGCCCTGGTAATGTTCGATATAATGAGTTGGGGGTTGATCTTAGCGAGTTTAAAAGAGGCGAGATGACACTTCAGATCCGGACAGACTGGACATTAGGCAGTTGAAGCGCTGGTTGACAACTAGTTTTGGCTTGGATCCTGAAGTTTGTTCCGTCAGTATTCATGTCGTGTGGACCAAATCCTGTAAAAATGTGAAGTGGGATTTGATTCCGATAGATATGAGCCAGCACTGGTTGTCTCTGTTAAGTCGTTGCAGAGACCGAAGAATCCATCTGTCTGCCCTAGTGCAACCAGTGGAGAAGAAGGAGAATATCGTACCACCCACCATGGGGTATGAACCAGGCCAGAGTAGTCAAGTCGCTAACGAGATTTATGTATCCGGGTCACAGCCACCGGATGTGAATGCTAGCCAAGCCAAGAAAGAGTCAGATTATGTGACACACAATGTTAGTGGTCATGCTGTTGGTCAGAGTATTCAGTCGATAGTATTAGCTACCTCTGGTGTTGCTGATGGGGATGAGGAAGGCGATGAAATGCAGAGGGTGATGGAGGAGGAGGACGAGGATGGGATTGCAGAGGAACTTGATTCTGAAAATTCCGAGGATGAGGAACAGGTACCAATTCCTGCTGCATGGGAGCAGGACATATCCGCATGCTTTACTGTCAACGATGGCCATGAGATTCCATGGCAATATAATCTGAACCAAGTCCAGATCGGGGCTATGTTTGACACGAAGAAGAAAATGAAGTATGCGGTGATAAAGTGGGCTATGTCTACCCAGAGGATTTTTCGGACACACACATCCAGTCCAACGAAATATACCGTGAAGTGTGTTGAATCAGGTTGTCCTGCGAAGGTGCACGCCCACGTGCCAAAGTATAACATCCACTGGGTTGTGACAAATGTTGTCCCGCATAATTGTGTTAGGAAAAAATGTTGGTTCGTCACCCAAACCTTACTTCAACTCTCATAGCGCAACTCATGTATACTGAGATAGTGGCAAACAAAGATATGGAAGCAAAACACATCCAGACAGCAGTGAAGGTCAGATGGAAGTATGACATTCCATATGGGAAGGCTTGGAGGGCTAAGCAGAAGGCTATGGAGGAGAGGTTTGGGACGTTCTTCGACTCCTATGATAACATTGTCCGTCTCCTTGACGTATTGAAGGAGAGAAATCCCGGTACTTATGTTAACATTCAGCACACGAGGTTGGATAGTATACCAGATTACAAGGTGTTGAAACGAGTAATCTTCTCTTTCGGTATGTGCATCGAAGCTTTCAGGCATTGTCTTCCTGTGATGTTTGTGGATGGTACATTCCTGACTAGTCAGTACAAAGGGCAAATCCTGACTGCTATTGGTGTGGACGGGAATTACCAAATCATCCCACTAGCCATGGCATTTGTGGAGGGTGAGAACTTTTCGAGCTTGGTATGGTTCTTCCGGCAAGTTAAAATTGCGATCGTGGAGGACCGACCAAATGTGTGTCTCATTCATGACAGACATCTCGGTATATTGAAGGTCGTGAAGACACAGAGTAATCCAACTGCTGACGAGCCAACACCTTGGAAGGACTTGCAAAGTCGGTGGTGCATGCGCCATCTGGGTGCTAAATTTTTCTCGCGGTTCAAGAACAAACAGTTGATGAACTTGTTCAAGAAGTTATGCAAGCAGAACCAGCGGCACAAATATGATTTTATTTGGTCAAAACTTGATGAGTTCACTACGAAGCAGGCCCTTGCTAAGAAGAGATCACCATTATTGGATGACCAAGGCCAAGTTGGTGTTTGACGTGATGGTTGAGGAGATGGCTATTAATAGGGTGATGAGACAGTTCGGTCTGTGCCAAGAGCCTGACATTCCGGTTATTTCACAATTACCAGATCACGTGCACAAGTAAGTAATACTACTTTGGTTCTCAGCTCTGCATTAATAGGTTGTTGAGTCAGTTCGGTCTACTTATAGCTATTCATGTTACGTGCATTGCAATCTTAGGTATAGTCGCGTAGGAGGAAACAAGTCCCAGGCTTCTTAGTTTCGTGACATCAGTCCTTACCTCTAGGAATGGACCACTGGCCCGACAAATATCTGGGATGAAGTTCGTGTCTTCGACTGGGACAAGTTCGGGTTGTATCTGAAGCGTTACAGACAGAGCACGAGGATCTAGGTGGTTCCATCATCTGCTCCGGATCAGATCCCAGTTCCTCTCGCCAGCGATCTGTTCCCAACTTCCTCAGTTGTGGGAACCAGACACCACGTGGTATGTCCTCAGTTTTTCTCACATGCCACATTTTCCCTATACATGAACATGTACAATTGGTTAACTTTCTATGTACAGGGTGAATTGTCAACTCACGCACTAGAGGAGGTTACCGCTTTGGTGGACCGCGTTGACAGAGGAGAATATATCCCGGAGCGAGAGCAAGCAACAAGGTCGAAGAGTCTTCAAGCAAAGACACGCGGGATCGTCGCAGCTGTTACATGTAGACGATCTTCTGATGTTGTTCACACTCGTGCAACACATCGTCCGCCACGCCCCTCTTTGCAGTGTTCAGAACCTCGACCTTCACAGCCAAGGAGCTATTTCTACCAGCAGCCACCTCCTTCACAGCCCGGGGACTCTTCCTGGCTTCAGCAGATGGACCTAGGTAACTTAACTTTGTATATTCTTTTACAAAATTTAGCCTCGTAAGTCATTCTTTGCATGTTTTAATTTACCAGCAGGCGGCAGCCAGTCGCAACCGTTCATGACTTCAGTTCAGTCACCTGTGTTTACTGGTCCTTGTTCATACATGGCTGGTGACGGCAAGGACGATGACCGTGGTGCATACACCTATGGTATCTCGAAGACAGTTCTTGCCACTCCACCACCACCATCGACACAGGAGACTCAGACACCGACGGACGATGTGTTCTATGGTCGTGGTCATCGTGACACTCGTCCATCGCCTCAGCGCTTATCGCCTTCCGGTCCATGTCCGAGGAAGCCCAAGATTCGTCGCAAGCCCCAGTAGTGATATGGTCATCTATGTACGAGACATGACTATCTATTTATGTATGAGACATATGTAGCCTTTATGTATCGAACATATTCATGTATTTGTCTATCTATTTACGGGACATATTCATCTATTTATGTAGACTTATTTGGTTTGGAGAGATAACAACAGTAACGCAAACCAAATTAAAATGCACTACATAGAACACCACTACAGAAAATAGTACTACATGAAAACTGTATTACATGAATGCATCATCATCATCCTCCGTCGATGCAGATCTCTTCCCCTTTGTCGTTGCAGAACTATTGCCCTTCGACGATGCAGTCGTCTTCACCTTGGTACTCGGCATGAAGACGTCGTCTTCATCCTCCGTCGATGCAGAACTCTTCCCCTTCGTCAATGTAGAACTCTTGCCCTTCGATGTAGAACTCTTCACCTTGCTTCTCGGCATGAAGAGGTCATCCTCGTCCTCACTTTCTGCTGACCATAAACCTGAATTGTTCACAGCAATCCTGAGATAAGCATCACCCTTGTGCAGTTGCTTTTGCCATCTGGCATGCAACCTCAGAAGTTCTTTCTGTATCAATTGGAGGCCACCCACTCCTCAAAAGTCCTGGGAGGCCACCCACTCCTAGCTAATTGGTGAGCCAACTCATTCATTATGAAGTCACTACTAATGAGTTCCTCCCATGGAACTACTCTATCATTCATCTTGAAATTGGCAGCTAGACGAAGAAGACGGTCGGACATACCCTTGTGAAACTACGATCAAAAGGATAGTGAGGATGAGGAGGACGAGACATCTTCACGAAAGGATGGCGAGAGCGAGAGCGGAAGGATGGCGGAGCGAAAGCGAAAGGAAGGGCCTGCTCCCCCTCCTTGCTGCGAATGTGGTTATATAGGCGGGAGAGAAAGTGGTGGGAGAGAATGGCAGGAAAGACAATGGCGGGAACGAATGGCGGGAGAGAAAGTGGCGGGAGAGAACGTGGAGGGAAAGAAACTAGCGGGAGATAAAGTGGCGGGAGAGAACCAATGCAGTTGCACAAGAGGCAAGTATCATGCTTCTCACTGAAATTAAGATACAATTTGCTGAAATTAATATACATCTTCCTGAAATTAAGATACAACTTGCTGAAATTAAGATATAAATTGCTGAAATTAAGATACAACTTGCTGAAATTGAGTTACAAGAGTATAAATCTATTGAGTCCAATGTGGATATTTTCCTTTTCCATCTATAGCTTCTTCTGTTGCCTGGGCTGCACGAGCCCTTTCTTTCTTTCTCCGCCACTCAGCCTCACGGGCCTCCTCTCGCTGCCGGTAGACCTCTGCCAGTCAAAGTTGGTTTGCTTGGTTTTTCTTTTTCATCTCAGCAAGAAAAGCCCTCTGCTCCACACAGTAATCTTGCCAAGCTCTCTCCTGGTCTGCTTTCTCCTTTGCTGCCGCCTTCTCGCAGCGCTCCTCCAAGTCCAAACTTGCCCATGCACGATGACTTCTTTCACGTATCTCAGTCACTGCCCAGTCCGGCTTTTTCGTGTCTATCCAACGATAGTACTGGCACAGGGGCGAAGGAGACTACAAAAGAAACAAAAATATAATAATCAAATCAACAAAAATATTAACAACATGTTTTTTATGGGTGACTTAAACATACCGGAGGCGTGATGTACAGTGAAGGACCAATGGGTGGATCTTCCTCATAATTAGCGCACATGAAAAACTTCATACCCAACCAATCTGAAAAATCCATCACCTCCTTCACCTTGCAGAGATCCCCGCACCAGCAACGAACTGCTTCCACCCCCTGAGGCAACTTCACACTCTTCCATTTGCTAGGCCTAATGCTTTGATCCGAACAAGGAAAACTCATAATGAATACCACGCTGGTTTTTTCGAGTGTTGGTGGCCGATGGAGGAAGGCAGATACAATGCCTCCTTTTATAGGCAGATGACAACAGCAATGGCGGGAAATCGGGCGGGAAAATTTGGCGGGAATACTTGGCGGGACAAAATGGCGGGAGAGAATGCCGGGAGAGACAATGGCGGGAAAGACAATGGCGGGAGAGAATGGCGGGAGAGAAAGGGTTTAGGGTTTAGGCGGAAGAGAAAGGGTTTAGGCGGGAGAAAATAATAAGGGGAATAGTACGGCTGCTGAAATTAATATACATCTTCCTGAAATTAAGATAGAACTTGCTGAAATTAAGATACAACTTGCTGAAATTAAGACACAACGTGGATATTTTCTTCTGCCTGGGCTGCAAGAGCCATTTCTTTCTTTCTCACTGTGGCAGATAGCAGAAAACAACAGCTAGCTCCTGTTCACGCCGTTTGAATGTTACGAGCACCAAATTGTTGACTTCAATAGACGATGCCAGTAGAAAATTACCGAAACCTTCCTTCTTCAACACCATTCGATCACCCAAGCCAATGAAGTAGGAAGAAGGAATGCTCACAAATATATCATCATCTTCTGAATCCAAAGTAATTTCAAGAGTTAAAGAACCAGTCCTAGGAATAGCCACAAATTCCATCAAACTCCTGACAACCATGGTAGGAATAACCTGACAAAAACAAGCAAGTTATATGATCCGTCCAATGAACCAGCAAAGAACAAATAAATAAAAAAACTGAAACCAAAGCTTACCATGTGCTGAGAAATAACATTCATGTGATCCATCACAAAAGGAGTACACAGTATGTAGTTGTCATTAAAGAGCTGCCGCGACATGACATACATTTGATGATAATTCAGAGTGACACCACGACTATAAAAATAGCTGCCAACAAGTTCCCTCTGAGTTTCACTCAGATCCTCAAGAGCTACAAAATAATAATTTCACTAACTGAGATGAACAGCAAAACATATAAGATGAAACAAATCTGAAAATCAGTCAAACAAATATCTTACCAACATGGGGTAAAGGAAACAACATAACACCATCCCCATGAAATTCGACACTAATATAAGTTCCATAGTGCTCAAGCATAATGGTCATCATGTCACTATGGCGGAGACCATAATCATTCACAAGTTCCTCCCACGAAGGACCATGGAATTTACTGCTCATCCTACCATGTGTAAATATAACATGGTATAAGTTACCCTCACTGTTGTGCAGAGCAAGATCAATATCTGTGTCACCTCTCCGAATAGCTAAAGCTCTGCACTCCTCAATGTACCGAGCAAGATGTGATCTAACACTGCACGGAACATACTACAACAAGAATGGAAGCAAACATCATAATCATATAAACAAAGGCATTCGAATATGCCACAGTCAGATAATCAAGACATAGAATCTTACAACACATCTTGAACATCGACGATCCAGCACCATAGTAAATCCAGATGCACCGGAATCAACAGCAACACAAGGGCCACCTGGAGCTCGGCAAAATGGGGAAGCCATTTACCTACAAACAGATGGTGACCAATAAGAACTAAATCCACTACCGACTTCAGAGTTCTCATTCGATTGAGTTCGAAGCCAAAAAAAAATACCGTAGGCCGGTAGAGAGCGCCCTGGTCTATTGTTTACGCGGGTACGATAACAACATGGGTGGTCGAGCAAAGAGATCGACGAGGCGGTGGAAGCACCGGAGAGCAACAGGAGTGAGAGGTGGAGAGGGGCAGGCTACTAGATGGGGGAGGGTGAAATGAGTGGTCGGAGGAGGAAGAAAAGAAGCCCTGGGTCTTATCCAAGGGCCCATCGGCCTCCCTCTGGCCGACAGGTGGCCCATCGGCCTCCCTCTAGCCGACAGGTGCCTCTTTGGTCGCCCTCTGGCCTAAAGGGGGCTCTTCGGTCGGGTGCTGGCCGACAGGCACTACTTCGGCCTGGTGCTGGCCGACGGGCCCCTGTTCGGCCTGCTGCTGGCCGACAGGGTACTAATTTCGAAAAAAATCAACTCCTACAGCTGTTTTCAAATTTGATACAAAATCCATACTAGTTTTGATAAAAAATCCTAATAGTCAACCTTATCATATGAATAACAATACATAATGAATTTAGGTAATATGATAGTTGTAAATAGACAACAATTTTCTATATTAATAACCATGCTCTCTGACACCACACAACTATCCCTAGTGAACGAGAAAAGGTATTTTCGGATGCATAAAGCATAGAATTTGTTCCGATCCAACGAATATACCTTCGTGCACCATGCGATAGATGCAGGGGGGCCTTCTTCCACATAAACAGAACGTCAAGGGTGAACTCCGACGGTTGACACGACTACCTGCTACAACCATCCATAGAAACCCACAGAACCATCGGTCGTGGATCTGATCGCTTCTAGATTTTTTACTCGCCTACACATAGCTTTGCACTACTAGGACAAAGCCTAGTAGTAGCGCTTGTTTTCCCCTTAGTAGTAGCGCTGGTGGCAACACTAGTGCTAAGGTGCTACAGCTAAGTGTTTAGCAGTAGCGCTGAAGAACAATGCTACTGGTAAGTACTGTTAGCAGTAGCACTGGTTTACAACAAGCGCTGCTGCTAAACCAACGGTACTGCTACAACTTACCAGCACTACTCCTAAACCAGCACTGTTAAGATTTAATTCCCCTCTACGTATTTGTGTATGCTCTATATGGTAGTTTCATCATAGCATAATAAACATACATTATTCTCATCATATCATACACATACACGAGACTCGTCATACCACCACCATCATCATTCAACACAAATATCATCACATCTCGAAAATAGCGATACACAAGTCATGTCATGTCTCGAATAAATGCAACTGCATAGTCATGGCACACACACACAAGTTTCATCATCTCTATCTAAACCATGAAGTAGAAGAGAAGAGCGATCAGTATGAGCAAGTGCGCGACTAAGTAGTACTTCTTGAGGTACCGGTTTCGCTCCCTCTCTTGCCGGAGCGTCCACCTCAAGTAACTATTTTCCACTTCGGCTCTGCTGTCGAACCCTCTGTAGCTAGCGCCCGGGTACCTGTCCACCTGGGCCCGAGCGTCTGGCCAGTGGTCGTACACTCCTGGAACCCTCCTAGTGAATACGGCGTAGCAGTCCTTCGCCATCTCCGATCTATGTACCTGTATTGTAAGTTGATGAATTCAACCATAATGTGCAACATAATATACTTGATAAACACAAAGAGGCATAGTTAGTAAAATACAAGCAACCTATAGTTAACATAAATAAGGAAGTTCCTCATTCCCAGACTAATTAACTAGAGTGATCTACGCTAGTTCATAGAAAGACAATAGTACTAATTAAACATACACATTGTCATCGTCAATCACTCCTCCATGTCGGCGCTCCAATCTTCAGCGTCAGGGAGGAAGCACCCGAGCATCGTGAAAGGCTTCAAGTCCAGATGCTGAGCGCTGAGCAGTGTTCAGACATCCTCCCGACTCATTGGCCCATGGTAGAACATCCATGATTTTTCGAGGACCTCCTTCATGATCACTTGGGCAAGTTCACATTGTATGTGATAAAACTCAGCTCGGATTCGATGATCCGGTGTCCTTCCTATGCTTGTGGCCCAGTTGACAATCTCGCATTGCTGGAATTAGCTGACATGTGAAGGCGTTGATTATCCCTTCTGTACTCGATCATGTGATGCATGAGCCATCAGTCTTACTATAGTTCGGTTGCTGGATGCAGTACAAGTCGGTCTTACAGCCAAAAGACGACCCTCCATTCCTGTTCTTTTTCACCTGCATATATCCGCCACTAAGGCTGAAGGTTAAAATGGCACTATAGAGAACACTCTTTATGTGTGTGTAATCCCTCTTCTTGATGTTCTTCGCTGAGTCCAAGTACAGAGCATGGGAGTATTGTGGGTACAGACAGATGAGGACGCCCCCTCCCCCCCCCCCCCCCCCGCTGCACAAAATAAGTACACCTCAAATTAGCCTCCAAGTTTGCAAAGGAATGATTAAAACTTACGAAAGGATATCAGCGGATGACTTACATGGGATGATAAGGCAGGAGAGTCGTTTCCTTGTCCTTAATAGCGACCATGAACTCGTCGATGTATTTGCTCGCATAGTCACGGTGCTCTTTACAGACTACCAAGAAGCTCTTGTGCATATAGTACGAGTCCGCGACGCAGATATATTTTATGTTCTCGCGCCTGATGATGTAGTTGAGATACAACGCATACATGCGGATGAACTGAAAATCCAGCTTGGTCATGTGGAACATGTCGTAGATGTCCTCAAATCGCAGGATGAACTCATCCACAGGAAATCTATCGACGTATAACCTCCCACCCGAAACCTGAGTCGCATAAAGCGGGTATCCTGTTTTTTTCGAGATGAGAAGGCTTTTCTCTCTGGGCAGCACATCATCGTGAAGTCTCCTTAGATCATTGTTCAGTATGTCCTCCGGCGCATTCTGAATAGGATCGGGTGGCCGGCGACATGGAAACGCTCCGCACCTACGATAGGTATTATGTCTACCTTCCGGGGCTTCAGAGGCGGTTGGCTGCTTGAAGCAGCTCTAGCGCCTTTAGAGCCTTTCCTCTCTGGTCTCCTCCTTTGGTTCTTGAAGGGTGGCGGTAGTGAGCCAGCCTCCATAACTTCCCTAACCACCACCCCAAGTGTCGTCGGGCTAAGCAGTGGACGGCCCTCGCGTTGTTCTTGCTAGGTAGAGGCGGCATCTGGAGGCCTCTCCTGCAAGGATTGCATGAAGAGAGACTTTTTGCAATCAGCCTTAGGACGTTTCGGCTCCGGCAAATTAAGCAACATCAAATCAGCATCTCCGCTCATAGCCCGAGTCAGAGTCGCGAGCACCATCATAGGCAGTATTGATATACTGGTTAGGGTCATCATCCTCCTCCTCCATGACATCATTAGCATTTGCTTCTTCGACAGGGGCGACGTCATCTGGCACTAATGGAGGCTCTCCCTTGCGTCGTCCACTATCACCCGCCATGACAGGTGCAGGTAATTGGGTAGGTGGGGTGGTGTTCATACCTTGTTGAGGAGTTGTCGTTGGTGTGATACCGGGCGCCTCGACATGAAGAAGAGTCTTCGGCCAAGTCAAGAACCAGCTCTTGCATGCGCCAATCAGTTTAGGGGTCTCGTCGTCATCAACTTGTATGGGAGGAGGCAAATCCTCGAAGCACGCTTTAACACTGGCCACACAAACTTTGAAGACACTATGGGGCATCTGTCGGTTGTGTAACATGCATTCCTTCAGCTTCATGATCGTTGCCTTTCCCACGTCCGCATTCTGGCTTTTGATGTCGTACAAAGGGTGCCCGGGGTTTCGTCGGCCTGCGAAGACATGTCTACGATGTCAAATATCCGAAAGGCAATTGAAACGGAAGACTATAGATATGCTGGTCAAGAGGGTATGATGCGTAATTACCATGAGGGCGTTGAGCTCAGCCAAAGACGAAGCCCCGCCGAGCAGTCCAGAGACGGAGGACGGGCTCCTATGAACAGGAGACGGACCAGGTACGGGAGCATGTGCGGTGGCATGAACAGGTGCTGGTGGTGTGATGTTCACCAAATTGCTCCCGACGTAGCTGGGAAGGGGAAAGTCCTCTCGCCCTTTACTTGGATTTTTCTTCGTCCATTCGAAAAATGCCGGAATGAAGATGGTAATGGAACATGTGAAGTTAGTTGTGACGTTAGCTACGGCTGCACTAACCCTTTCATCGACTATTTGTTCCAACTCTGCTTTGGTCTCAGCTTTGGCCTTATTGACCGCAAGCGTGACCTTCTCGTCGATGTGATGTTGACTAAGCAACTGTCTCTGCCATCTTTCCTTCGGCTTGTCGTAGTAGCACGTCTTCCACGAGGCACCATCTCCAACACCATGCACACGTCCATACGACAACGATTTATCCTCTGATACCTTTTTCAGTATGTTGAGGGCCCGGTTGAAAGGGGTGTCCCACTTTGGCCTCGTCGACGACTGAGAAGACTCGCCGCTTTCGGCTGCCATTTGGTGCTGCTCTTTCTGCAAAAGAAACATGGATGGTTTACAAATGTTAGCAAACTTGTTGTCGAATTGATTGGAAGCTAATATAAGGTGGTAATATAACAATTACGAGTAGTCTCATGAACTCCCTCATGTTCGGGTCCGTGTAAAAGATTTTCTTGATGGGGTCCCACTTGTACCGAGCCCTGATCTAGTCATGCTCCTGCGGGTCGGTGAACTCCGCTAAGGGGTCTAGAATTCTGTTACTTTCACATTTGGCGTCCTCCTTAGCCCATGCGTGCCTCTTCCTCTCGTAACCACGGCTTCCGAGGCGATGGGTGATACGTCTCCAACATATCTATAATTTATGAAGTATTCATGCCATGTTTACAATAATTCCATATGATTTTGGTATTATTCTATTAGAACTAACCCGGACTGACATTGTTTTCAGCAGAACTACCAAGGTGTCGTTTTTTGTGCAGAAATAAAAGTTCTCGGAATGGCCTGAAAAATTTACAGAGAATATTTTTGGAAAATATGAACAATATTGGAGCAAAAAGATACCGGAGAGGAGTCTTGAGGCAGCCACAAGACACAAGGGCGCCCCCTAGGGCGTACCCCTAGCTTGCGGGCCCCTCAGGAGTCCCCTTGATGTGATTCCAGCGCCAAGTACTCCTATAAATCTAGTAACCCCCAAAAAGAAACCTAGATCAGGAGTTCCGCCAACGCAAGCCTCTATAGCCACGAAAAAATAATCGGGAGCCTGTTCCGGCACCCAGACGGAGGGGGAAACCATCATCGGAGGCCATCTTCATCATCCCGGAGGTCTCCATGACGAGGAGGGAGTAGTTCACCCTCGGGGCTGGGGGTATGTACCAGTAGCTATGTGTTTGATCTCTCTCTCTCTCTCGTGTTCTTGAGATGACACGATCTTGATGTACCACGAGATTTATTAATATAAATGAATCATATGGAGTTTTCCCCTCTCTATCTTCTTGTGATTAATTGAGTTTTCCCTTTGAAGTTTTCTTATTGGATTGGGTCTTTAAAGGATTTGAGAACACTTGATGTATGTCTTGTGATGGGATATCCGTGGTGACAATGGAATGTTCTATTGATCCACTTGATGTATGTTTTGGTGATCAACTTGCGGGTTCCATGACCTTGGAAATCTATGCATAGGGATTGGCACACGTTTTAGTCTTGACTCTCCGGTAGAAACTTTGGGGCACTCTTTGAAGTTCTTTCTGTTGGATTGAACATGATGAATCTGAAATTGTGTTATGCATATCGTATAATCCATCCCATGGGTACTCGTGGTGACATTGGAGTATCTAGGTGACATTAGGGTTTTGGTTGATGCGTATCTTAAGGTGTTATTTTAGTATGAACTCTAGGGCTGTTCGTGACACTTATAGTGATAGCTCATAAGATTGATCGGAAAAGATAACTTTGAGGTGGTTTCGTACCCTACAATAATTTCTTTGTTTGTCCTCCGCTATTTGTGACTTTGGAGTGAACTCTTTGTCGCACGTGAGGGATTTACATATGATTCAACTATGTCAGTATTGTTGAGAGAACTTGCACTAGTGAAAGTATGAACCCTAGACCTTGTTTCTAAGCATTGCAATACCGTTTGTGCTCACTTTATCATTAGTTACCTTGATGTTTTTATATTTTCAGATTGAAAAAACCTATATCTACCATCCATATTAAACTTGTATCACCATCTCTTCGTCGAACTAGTGCATCTATACAATGTACTATCGTATTGGGTGTGTTGGGGAGACAAGAGACTCTTTGTTATTTTGTTACAGGGTTGTTAGAGAGATACCATCTTAATCCTAAGCCTCCCATGAATTGATAAACCTTAGGTCATCCACTTGAGGGAAATTTGCTACTGTCCTACAAAACTCTATGCTTGGAGGCCCAACATGAGTCTACAAGAAGAAGGTTGCATAGTACACATCAAGCTCTTTTCTGGCACCGTTGCCGGGGAGGTGAGTGCTTGAAGGTATATCTTTGGATCGTGCAATCAAATCTTTTAGTTTCTTGTTTTTCACTAGTCTGGTTTATAAAATAAAACCACAAAAAAATGGAGTTTAGGTCGCATCAATGGTTTCGTCTCTTTAATGTCTTTCGTGAAAATGATGGTTCGAAAAATTGTGGTCAATTGGTAGAGGAAGAATTTATGAAAATACTTGATGAGAATTCCTTGAATGATGAGCATGACTGCAATATTTCTAGTATGAATTCTCTTAATATCCATGATGCTAATGATATGCAAAGCCACAAGCTTGGGGATGCTATGTTTGACGAAGATGATATTTTTAGTCCCCCAAGTTTTAATGAGCAAATTTGTTCTGATAATGACATGCCTACTATCTATGATGATTATGATGATGACATGTATGCTATAAAGAGTGATAGTACCATGAAACATGTCATCATGATTTTAATATTCAAAGTGGTTATGTCAATCAAGTATCTCATGATAGTTATTTTGTTCAGTTTGCTCCCACTATTATGAATGAGAAGAAAATTGCTTATGTGGAGAGTGAAAAATTTTCTATACTTGTGAATCATGAAGATGATGCTTTATGTGATACTTATATAGTTGAAATCCTTCATGATGCTACTGAAAATTACTATGAGGGAGGAACTTATGCTTGTAGGAATTTCAATAATATCAAGTTTCCTCTCTATGTGTTGAAATTTTCAAAGATATTCTTGTTTTTCCTTCGTATGCAAATGGATTCTTGTTCTCATGAATTGTTTGCTCACAAAATCCCTATGCATAGGAAGTGGGTTAGACTTAAATGTGCTTTTCATGTGATTCATGATGCTCTTTTGCATGTCTCAAATACTATTTCGTATACAAGCATCAGTGAAATCATTATGCCTAGCTAGGGGCGTTAAACAATAGTGCTTGTTGGGAGGTGATACGTCTCCAACGTATCTATAATTTTTGATGATGTCATGCTATTATATTATCTGTTTTGGATGTTTTATACACATTAATATGCTATTTAATATTATTTTTTGGGACTAACCTATTAATCTAGAGCCTAGTGCCAGTTTCTTTTTTTCCTTGTTTTTGAGTTTTGCAAATATGGAATATTAAACGGAGTCCAAACGGAATAAAACCTTGGAGTGCACGCCAGGGGATCTACCAGGAGATCAGAAGCCTGGTACACGTGACTGTCGGTGTCAAAACCGGCGGATCTTGGGTAGGTGGTCCTGAACTGTGAGACTGGGATCGACGGTAATAGGAGACAAAGGGTACACGATTTTACCCAGGTTCGGGCCCTCCTATGGAGGTAATACCCTACGTCCTTCTTGATTCTGTTGATGGTGTAAGGGGTTACAGAGTTGATCTACCTCGAGATCGTATGTCTAACCCTAGATGAGTTGTCCTCCCTATACCCTAAAACCCTCCGGCTTATATAGACGCCGAGGGTGTCCTAGGCTTACACATGGTCGGTTACATGCCGAAGAGATAACATGCCTAACTACAGCTAATAACTTGGAGAATATGTCAAGACTCCTCGAAGCTTCCATCTGGCACAGGTGGTCTTCGATTATTCGATGCCCTCCTTGCAGCCCATACAGTCTGGCCCATGAACAATAGGTCGGTTATCTGAGGACCCCCTAATCCAGGACTCCCTCAATAGCCCCTGTACTGGCCTTCAACGCCGATATATATTCGGTCGATCTCCTTATGTCATCGCCTTTGGCTTGCAAGGCGAGTCCCCTCATCCTTCTTCGTTCAGCAAGCGACCAGATTGGTAAGATCCCAGGCACCGCGAGCGCAGGGTTATTATAATAACTACGCGAGTTCCTCGACTTCCGTGCATCGTGGGGAGGCGAGTGGCCAACAAATTTGACAATCTTACCCCTCCGCAATGGAGGCACCAACCCATTTAACCAAATAAAATTGTGGTTCAAACCACATCTTCTTCTTCCCTCTTGTCGAAAGAAACTCCTAGTGGAAGCTCCACTCAAAACATGGCTAACGCTCCTAGCTCCTCCGCATGTCCCTATGGCCAGCGCCTAGGGGACTGGACTAGCTGTTCCGTCACACTCCTACGGCTCCGTAATCTGGAGACCCAAGGATATCTTCCATCGTCAGATTTGGTGGCGACCCGCACAGGTCTACTCTATTATGGTGACGAGGTTTTCGACGAGTGCTTCCCCAATCCAAACAAGGGGGAGCGCGTGCTTCGTCCCCTTCCTCCTCTGGGGCCTTGGGTTTCCAATCCATCAGTTCTTGAGAGGATTACTGGAGTTATATGGAGTCCAACTCCACCATCTCACTCTGAGGTCAAATTTACACATCTCGGGCTTTGTCGCCCTCTGCGAGATTTTCTTAGGGTGCGAAGCACATTTCGATCTATGGAGGAAATATTTCTGCCTCGTCCCCCAAACTCGGGACAAGGCAATCTTAGAGGTCGGCGGGGCCAAGGTATGCCGCATAGTGGGGACAGGGTATCCGGCAGGCACACTGAGGAAATCCAAAGAATGGACCTCAGAGTGGTTCTATATTTAAGATGTCCCCCCTGTTCGAGCCAACTCGGACAGGTCTACCCGAATACTCTGGCATTCTCCTAAAGATGAGGTACAATTGGCGACCCAAGAGCTCGTCTCAGGAGGAAAGCGCCGAAGTGCGACGCCTGGCCACACGGGTGCGGATGCTTGTCCACCACCGACTGGCCATGATTGATGTCATGGACGCTGCTATCTCCCGGTGTGTACAGCCCCTCCAGCAGAGGGTACACCCCTTATGGCCGTACAACGGGACAAGCAATGCCACGCGCTCCTGAAAACTAGGTCCCGCCAACCCAACCGCGTTGGCCGCCGCACTTGCCAACCTATACAAAGGAGAGCAAGAAGACTTCATTCGGTGGTCAACCAAGGAAGGGTATTCGGCCCACAATCCCATCGAACAGGTAAGCCTTTCTTTTTTAATCATGAAATAGTTTGGGGTTTCATTCCGCACTCTATTTGACCGAGGTCTTGGCGTGAATAGGAATGGAGGAGCTTCATCGAGACAGCCAACTGTCCGACTCCTCAGCCCGAGAACCATTCACGCGACAATGATCCGGGTTTCAACAAGGACCTGCATCTTCTCCTTGACTTCGAAAACGGAGTTTATTTCCAAGACAGCATCGTCCAGACCCTGGTGGCTATCATAATTGATTACCCTGAGTCATTCTCCATCCCTGCCGCGGGCAAGAAGAAAATCTCCTCCCACAAGAAGCCCGCTACCAAGAGCGCCCCAGACATGCCAGTCCCGACCCCCAAGTGTCGCCGATCCGAGCGCCATGCGCCAGCAGCCGAGATGTGGCCGAATCTGAGGCCAACCGGGACACTACGAGGGAGCCGGACATGGGGGCAAATCCACCTGTCTGCTCATCCAGAAGGTACATTATCCGGTTATCCGCTTTATCGTTATAGTCGATAGAGTCTCATTACAACTGGTTTCATTGAAATTTCTAGGCGTAACACCCAATCCTCTCCAGTCGAAGGGGTTACCCGGGTGTCCGAAGACGCCCGAAGCTCCTGGGACACGACCCATGCGGCTTCTGCTATAGAAGCCCCCATGGCCAATCCGGCGCCCGCCGAATCTGGTGATGGAGTATCCGTCACCAAATCGGAGGTGGAGAGTGCCATGCATCATCGGCACCGATGGGAGGCCATGTGGCACCCAATTTTCTCCGACCGGGAGTTCGACGCCCTACGCTCGGCGGATGCACACCTCGGGGCCGCCCGAGCTGGATTCAGCGAAGCTATGAAGCTGATAACAACTAGTATACAGGTAAGTGATCGAATTTCATAGAATATGAATACTTGTGTAAGCCTAGTAGGCCCGAGCCTTAATTTGTTTTAGAACAAACGAATTAAGGATCTCCGCACTGTTTGACTGCTAATGCAGGCCTCAGAGCAACAGTCCGAGCAATTGGCCAAGGAACTTGAGGAGAGCCGCACGGAAGTACAATCCGTGAAGGCCGAACTAGCACAAGTGAAGAGCTTCACTATAGGATCGAGAGAGGGGTGTCTAGAGGGGGGCTAAATAGACTACTAGCAGGAATTTACAACCTAACCTTTTCCCAAGTTATTTGGTTGGCTGATTCTAACTATTTTAACAAGTCTAGCAAGTCTAGCAAGTCTAACAGCCCTACACGTGCATGTCTACAAGTATGGCAGAGGAAAGTAAAGACATTGCACATGTAAGTAAAGAGATGGGGTAGGAAGATCAAACGCAATAGGAGATGCAAGGATTTTTCCTGTGGTTCCGATAGGTGGTGCTATCGTACGTTCATGTTCATGGGGTCTTCAACCCACGGAGGGTAATGGTCGTGAGAGTCCATAAAGGGCTCTACCCACGGAGGGTTCCATGAAGAAGCAACCTTGACTATTCCATGCGGCTTTCGTCCATGAAGGACTAACCTTAGTATGGGTAGATCTTCACAAAGTAGGAGATCTCCTTGCCCTTACAAACTTCTTGGTTCACTCCACAACACGAACTAGGGGGCTCCCAAGAGACACCTAACCAATCTAGGAGACACCACCCTCCAAAAGGTAATAGGTGTTGGGTTCTACTGAAGGTACATCGCATGCAAATTAAAATTTTCCTACCCGCAGAACATCCAAGAACATGCTACGGAGGTGGATCACAGATTGTTACCACTAGACGCACAGGGGCGTGCAGCAGAAGTAGAGTTGGGGCAGCGCGTTCGTGTGGTCCATCTCCTCCTCGTCCGATCTCCCTCGAACAGCCGTTCCGATCTCCCTCAAACAGCTTGCCGGATCCCACGTACAGGTTAGCCGGAGCGGTGCAAGTGCACCGCCTCTAACAGTATCCGCACGTGTACGAGGAACACCCATGCGGCGGACTGCTAGGTCCGATCACACGGTTGGCGGAGGCGAGTGGAGGTGGCTAGTTGCAACTCATGCAAAGCCCTAATGACGGCGCCGAAGCGGTCAACCGGATGGGTGTGCTGCACCTCCACTATATATAGGCATCTGGCACGGGCTCAACTCTTGGGCGTCGCACGGATCGTAAAGCCCACGTGTTCCTTCCCTTAAGCACGTGACCCTTTAGGTTCTCGTCCACTTGGTTGTGAGTCAGATCACATCCGACTCGACCGGTCGGTAGCGGCCTCCAGCAAGACGTGCCAACTCCAAGTGTCCGATTAAGCTGGTTAGGCGAACATGTACTTCACACTTCTGTTCCCTTTGCCACACGATATATGTTGTCGTGCACAAGGCGACATGGTCATCCTTGTTGCAGCACGACCTCTTTCTCGTTCCGGTGAATCCGACCAACACTTCGGATTATCTCATAATCCTCATTGCATGGCCATGCTTATCCAGGTCAGAGCACCCGAGGGGGCCAGAGTATATCTCTCCTGATCAGAGGGGCAAATCCCATCTTGCTCGACCATGTCTTGCAGCATGGGTCTGGACAAGCCCGAAACCTACCTTTGTAACTACCCAGTCACGGAGTAGCATTTGGTCGGCCCAAAGCAAGTCTGTCACCATCCCGAGTACATGCGCCAGCTTAGGTCTTAGGACATAGAACGTATGTTGTACTAGAGACTCATAGATGACCTATCGTTGCGTCTCATAGTTGGGTCTGTCCAACTCAAACCTTATCTCGACTCGGATCCGACTATGTCGAATCCGACCAGACCTTTCTGAGTCCATATTATCCGGCTAGCATCCAATGCTACATAGTCAGTGAGACCGAACCATCCACCGTGTCATATGCTAGTCTGATTAGTTGCGCTTTCACACAACCCTTTCGACTAGGGACCATTTAGGACAGTTATCATACAATGCATAGTCTCACAAACAAGTCACATACTTGTTAATACACATCAATGATAATGTCCAAGGACTATCTTTATTCATAAACACATAGGAAATATCATCATACATGATTGCCTCTAGGGCATATCTCCAACAGTCTCCCACTTGCACTAGAGTCAATCAAGTAGACATCAAATGCCCATAGCTTTAACGTGCCCCTCATGCTTGGGTTGTGGAAGTGACTTAGTCAACGGATCTACAACATTTGCATTTGTATGAATCTTGCATAAATTGGTATCATCTTTCTCTACGAGCTTTCGTATCAAGTGATATTTTCGGTCTATGTGCCTGGTCTTGTGGTGTTGTCTCGGCTCCTTGGCATGTGCGATGGCACCGAAATTATCACAATAAAGGTCCAACGGTTTTGACCAGCCCGGGAACACACCAACATCTTCCAAGAACTTACGAATCCAAACACCTTCCTTTGCGGCTTCACAAGCCGCAATGTATTCGGCCTCTGTTATGGAGTCGGCCACCGTATCTTGCTTGGAACTCGTCCAACTCATTGCTCCTCCATTCATGACATACACGAATCTAGTTTGCGATCGACAATCATCCCTGTCGGTTTGGAAACTAGCATCAGTGTAACCCTTTACACAGAGCTCCTCCTCACCTCCATAAACTAGGAACATCTCTTTAGGGCTTTTTAGGTACTTCAAGATAGTTTTCACCGCTGCCTAGTGACTCTCACCTGGGTCGGCCTGGTATCTTCTTGTTAAGCTTATTTCATAGGCAACATCAGGACGTCTACATAGCATGGAATACATGATGGATCCAATTGCCGAGGCATATGGAATCCTACTCATCCGGTTTCGCTCATCAGAAGTCATAGGACTCCGAGTCTTGCTTAGCCTTATACCATGTGAGACGGGCAACAACCCTTTCTTGGCCTCACTCATGTTGAACCTCTTCAACACTTTGTCTATGTGCGTGCTCTGGCTTAAGCCGAGCAGCCTCCTCGGTCTATCTCTATAGATCTTGATGCCTAAAATGTACACTGCCTCTGCAAGGTCTTTCATCGAAAACTTGCCATTCAATGATTCCTTGACTGAGTTCAGCATTGAAACATCATTTCCGATCAGCAGTATGTCATCCACATACAAGATCAAAAATACTACCGAGATCCCACTAGACTTATTGTATAAACAATAGTCCTCTTCGTTCTTGATGAAACCAAGGTCAACGATGACTTCATCAAAACGAATGTTCCAACTCCAAGCTGCTTGCCTCAATCCATAAATGGATATCTTGACTTGCATATTTTACTAGCGTTACTTGGATCAACAAAACCTTCAGGTTGTATCATTTATACATCCACTTTTAAATTTCCATGAAGGAAAGCCATTTTTACATCCATCTACCATATCTCATAATCGAAATATGCAGCTATAGCTAGTATGATCCTCACCGACTTTAGCATCGCTACCGGCGAGTAGGTCTCGTCGTAGTCAATTCCTTGAACTTGTCGATAACCTTTAGCGGCAAGCCGAGCTTTGTGGATCTAAACATTTCCATCCACATTGGTTTTCATCTTAAATACCCATTTGCAACCAATGGCAACTACGCCAGGTGGCGGATAAACCAAGTCCCAAACTTGACTCTCATCCATGGACTTTAACTCAGATCTCATGGCATCGAGCCATGCCTCGGAATATGGCCTCACCATCGCTTATGCATACGTGGCCGGCTCGTCGCTTTCCAGCAACAATACATCGCGCACTCTGCGCAATCTTTCCGACCTTTATGGCTCCGGTGCCGACTCCACTACGGGTTCCCTGATCAACTCCGATATGATCACATCACCAGCCGAGTTGTCCCCGAGTGGCTCTCGAATTTCTTTGAGTCGCACCATTCTCCCACTGGCCTCCCGATTGAGAAACTCTTTCTCTAGGAAAAACCCGTTCCGAGCAACAAACACTTTGTTCTCTTGTCAATTCTAGAAGCTGTATCCCAAGGTTTCCCTCGGATATTCCATGAATATGCATTTATCCAACTTGGGTGTAAGCTTGTCCGACATGAGTCGCTTGACAAATGCTTCACAACCCCAAATCTTTAGAACAGACAAACTAGGAGTCTTCCGAGTCCACATCTCATGTGGTGTCTTGTCTACGGATTTCGATGGTACCCTATTAATTGTGAAAGCTACAGTTTCTAGAGCATATCCCCAAAATGACAAGCGTAAATCCGATTTGCTCATCATCGACCGGACCATGTCCAACAAGGTTTGATTTCTCCGTTCTGACACACCGTTTCTCCGCGGCGTACCCGGAGGTGTGAGCTGAGGTACTATACCTCGACTTTTCAGATGATTATCAAACTCCTGGCTCATGTACTCACCTCCATGATCTGACCGTAGAAGTTTTTTCCTTTTGCCAAGCTGATTTTCAACCTCGTTCCGAAACTCTTTGAACTTTTCAAAAGTTTCCGACTTGTGCCTCATCAAATAGATATATCCATATCTACTCAAGTCATCGGCAAAAGTCACGAAGTACTGATAGCCACCTCTGGCCGCTGTGCTCATTGGACCACACACAACACTGTATATAAGCTCCAACAGCTCGGACGCCCTCTCGTAACTCTTTGCAAAAGGAGACTTAGTCATCTTGCCTAGCAAGCATGATTCGCATGTCTCGAACGACCCAAAGTCAGAAAAAGTTAGGAGTCCATCATCATGGAGATTCTTCATGCGTTTCAAACTAATGTGTCCAAGCCGGCAATGCCAAAAGTATGTCAAATTTATATCATTAGGCTTATGCTTCTTGACATTCATGTTATAGACTAGTTCCGTTTCTAGATTTAAAATAAATAACCCATCTACTTGTTGGGAGACGTAGTAGTAAATCAAAAAAATTCCTACGATCACCAAGATCCATGTATGGAGAAACCAACAACGAGTAAGGGGAGAGTGCATTTTCATACCTTTGAAGATCGCAAAGCGGAAGCATTACAGGAACATGGTTGGTGGAGTCGTACTCGCAGCAATTCAGATCGCGGTAGATTCCAATCTCAGCGCCGAACAACGGCGCCTCCAGGTTCAACACACGTGTAGCCTAATGACGTCTCCTACGCCTTGATCCAGCAAGGAGGAAGGAGAGGTTGAGGGAGAGCTCCAGTAGCACGACGGCGTGGTGACGGTGGATCTGCGTGGTACTCCAGCAGAGCTTTGCTAAGCACTACGAAGAACGAGGAGTAGGAGGAGTAGGGCTGCGCCGAGGGAGAGAGATATGTGTGTCCCCGGCAGCCCCAAGGGCTCCTCTATTTATAGGAGGAGAGGGAGGAAGGTGCGCCCCCCTAGGGTTCCCTAGGGTGGTGCGGCAGCCCTAGATGGCCTGGGCGGCGGCGGCCTGGGCGGCGGCGGCCAGAGAGGGAGAGGGGAGGTCGGCGCCCTAGGTGGGCCTTAGGCCCATCTATGCCTAGGGTCCCCCCCCCTTCCTACCTTTGCTGCACCTTGGGCCAGGGTGGAGGGCCCACCAGCCCACTCTAGGGCTGGTCCCTTCCACTCTCGGCCCATGCAGCCCTCTGGTGCCAAAGGCCCCACTTGGTGGACCCTCGGAACCCTTCCAGTGGTCCCGGTACGTTACCGGTGATGCCCGAAACTCTTTCGGTGACCAAAACCTCACTTCCTATATATGAATCTTTAGCTCCGGACCATTTCGGAGCTCCTCGTGACGTCTGGGATCTCATCCAGGACTCCGAACAACCTTCGGTAACCACGTACACTATTTCCCTATAACCCTAGCATCATCGAACCTTAAGTGTGTAGACACTACGGGTTCGGGAGGCACGTAGACACGACCGAGACACCTCTTCGGTCAATAACCAATAACGGGATCTGGATACCCATGTCGGCTCCCACATGCTCCATGATGATATCATCGGATGAACCACGATGTCGGGGATTCAATCAATCCCGTATACAATTCCCTTTGTGTACCGGTATGATACTTGCCCGAGATTCGATCGTCAGTATCCCTATAACTTGTTCAATCTCGTTACTGGCAAGTCTCTTTACTCGTTCTATAACACATCATCTCGTGGCTAACTCCTAAGTCACATTGAGCTCATTATGATGATGTCTTACCGAGTGGGCCTAGAGATACCTCTCCGTCACACGGAGTGACAAATCCCAGTCTTGATTTGTGCCAACCCAACAGACACTTTTGGAGATACCCGTAGTGTACCTTTATAGACACCCATTTACATTGTGACGTTTGGCACACCCAAAGTATTCCTACGGTATCCGGGAGTTGCACAATCTCATGGTCTAAGGAAATAATACTTGACATTAGAAAAGCTTTAGCAGACGAACTACACGATCTTGTGCTTTGCTTAGGATTGGGTCTTGTCCATCACATCATTCTCCTAATTATCTGATCTCGTTATCAACAACATCCAATGTCCATGGTCATGATACCGTGACCATCTATTGATCAACGAGCTAGCCAACTAGAGGCTCACTAGGGACATGTTGTGGCCTATGTATTCGCACATGCATTACGGTTTTCGGTTAACACAATTATAGCATGAACAATAGACAATTATCATGAACAAGGAAATACAATAATAACCATTTTATTATTACCTCTAGGGCATATTCCAACAGTCTCCCACTTGCACTAGAGTCAATAATCTAGTTACATTGTGATGAATCGAACACCCATAGAGTTCTGGTGTTGATCATGTTTCGCTCGTGAGAGAGGATTAGTCAACGGATCTGCAACATTCAGATCTGTATGTACTTTACAAATATCTATATCTCCTTCCTAAATGTAATCACGAATGGAGTTGAAGCGGCATTTGATGTGTCTTGTCTTCTTGTGAAACCTGGGCTCCTTGGCAAGGGCAATAGCTCCAGTGTTGTCACAGAATAGAGTCATCGGGCCCGACGCATTGGGAATCACTCCTAGGTCGGTGATGAACTCCTTCATCCAGTCTCCTTCCTTTGCTGCTTCCAAAGCAGCTATGTACTCTGCTTCACATGTAGATGCCGCCCCGACACTTTGCTTGTTGCTGCACCAGCTTACTGCCCCTCCGTTCAAAATATACACGTATCCGGTTTGTGACTTGGAGTCATCCGGATCTGTGTCGAAGCTAGCATCGACGTAACCCTTTACTACGAGCTCTTCGGCACCTCCATATACAAGAAACATGTCCTTGGTCCTTTTCAGGTACTTCAGGATATTCTAGACCGATGTCTAGTGTTCTGCTTCGGGATCACTTTGGTACCTCCCTACCATACTTATGGCAAGGTTCACATCAGGTCTGGTACACAACATGGCATACATAATAGAGCCTATGGCTGAAGCATAGGGGATGACACTCATCTCTTCTCTATCATTTGCTGTGGTCGGGCATTGAGTCGTACTCAATCTCATACCCTATAACACAGGTAAGAACCCCTTCTTGGACTGATCCATATTGAACTTCTTCAATATCTTGTCAAGGTATGTGCTTTGCGAAAGACCTATGAGGCGTCTCGATCTATCTCTATAGATCTTGATGCCTAATATGTAAGCAGCTTCTCCAAGGTCCTTCATTGAAAAACACTTGTTCAAGTAGGCCTTTACGCTTTCCAAAAGCTCTATATCATTTCCCATCAACAATATGTCATCCACATATAATATGAGAAATGCTACAGAGCTCCCACTCACTTTCTTGTAAATACAGGGTTCTCCATAAACCTGTATAAACCCAAATGCTTTAATCACCTCGTTAAAGTGAATGTTCGAACTCCGAGATGCTTGCACCAACCCATAGATGGACCGCTGGAGCTTGCATACCTTGTTAGCATTCTTAGGATCGACAAAATCTTCCGGCTACATCATATACAGTTCTTCCTTAAGGAAGCCACTGAGGAATGCCGTTTTGACGTCCATTTGCCAGATCGCATAATCATAAAATGCGACAATTGCTAACATGATTCGGACGGACTTCAGCATCACTACGGGTGAGAAAGTCTCATCATAGTCAACTCCTTGAAATTGTCGATAACCCTTAGCGACAAGCCGAGCCTTATAGACGGTCACATTACCATCCGCGTCAGTCTTCTTCTTAAAGATCCATTTATTTGCTATGGATCGCTTATCATCAGACAAGTCCACCAAAGTCCATTTCTCATACATGGATCCTATATCGGATTTCATGGCTTCAAGCCATTTGTTGGAATCCGAGCCCGCCATCGCTTCTTCATAGTTCGAAGATTCACCGTTGTCCAACAACATGATCTCTAGGACAGGGTTGTCGTACCACTCTGGCGCGGAAAGTGTCCTAGTGGACCTTGGAATAGCAACTTGATCTGAAGTTTCATGATCATCATCATTAAATTCCTCTCTAGCCGGTGTAGGCTCCATAGAAGCAACTTCCCATGCTGCGCTACTCTTCGGTTCGAGTGGAGGTACAATGACCACATCAACTTCTATTTTCCTCCCACTTACTTCTTTCAAGAGAAACTCTTTTTCTAGAAAGGATCCATTCTTGGCAACAAAGACTTTGCCTTCGGATCTGAGGTAGAAGGTATACCCAAAAGTTTCTTTGGGGTATCCTATGAAGACGCATTTCCGCTTTGGGTTCGAGCTTCTCAGGTTGAAGTTTCTTCACATAAGCATCGCATCCCCAAACTTTCAGAAACAACAGCTTAGGTTTCTTTCCAAACCATAATTCAAACGGTGTCATCTCAAGAATTTAGACGGAGCCCTATTTAAAGTGAATGCGGCAGTCTCTAATGCATATCCCTAAAATGATAGCGGTAAGTCGATAAGAGACATCATAGATCGCACCATAATTATGATGTTCAGACACACCATTTCGCTGAGGTGTGCCAGGCAGCGTGAGTTGTGAAACAATTCCACATTTCCTTAGGTGTGTGTGCCAAACTTGTGACTTAAATATTCATCGCCATGATCAGATCGTAGGCACTTTATTTTCCTGTCGTGTTGATTCTCTACCTCACTCTGAAATTTCTTGAACTTTTCAAAGGTTTCAGACTTGTTTTTCATTAAATAGACATACCCATATCTGCTTAAGTCATCAGTGAGGGTGAGAACATATCGGTAGCCACCGCGAGCCTAAACGCTCATTGGACCGCATACATCAGTATGTATTACCTCCAAAAAGTCAGTTGCTCGCTCCATTGTTCCGGAGAACGGAGTCTTGGTCATCTTGCCCATGAGGCATGGTTCGCACGTGTCAAATGATTCAAAATCAAGAGACTCCAAAATTCCATCAGCATGGAGTTTCTTCATGCGTTTGACACCAATATGACCAAGGCGGCAGTGCCACATGTAAGTGGGACTATCGTTATCAAGCTTACATCTTTTGGTACTCACACTATGGACATGTGTAACATGACATTCAAGATTCATCAAAAATAAACCATTGACCAGCGGGGCATGACCATAAAACATTTCTATCATATAAATAGAACAACCATTATTCTTAGATTTAAATGAGTAGCCATCTCGCATCAAACGAGATCCAGATACAATGTTCATGCTCAAAGCTGGTACTAAATAAAAATTATTGAGGTTTAAAACTAATCCCGAAGGTAGATGTAGAGGTAGCGTGCCGACGGGGATCACATCGACCTTGGAACCATTCCCGACGCGCATCGTCACCTCGTCCTTTGTCAGCCTCCGCTTATCCCGCAGCTCGTGCTTGGAGTTACAAATGTGAGCAACTACACCTGTATCAAATACCCAGGAGCTACTATGAGCGCTGGTAAGGTACACATCAATAACAAGTATATCACATATACCTTTAATGTTGCCGGGCTTCTTATCCGCTAAGTACTTCGGGCAGTTCTGCTTCCAGTGACTAGTACCCTTGCAATAAAAGCACTCAGTCTCAGGCTTGGGTCCATTCTTGTTCTTCTTCCCGGCAACTTGCTTACCGTGTGCGGCAACTTTTTTGCCTCCCTTCTTGAAGTTCTTCTTACCCTTGCCATTCTTTAAACTAGTGGTCTTATTGACCATCAACACTTGATGCTCCTTTTTGATCTCGACCTCCGCTGATTTCAGCATCGAGTACAACTCAGGAATGGACTTCTCCATCCCCTGCATGTTGTATTTAATCACAAAGCTCTTGTAGCTAGGTGGAAGCGGTTGGAGGATTCCGTCAATAACCGAGTCATCCGGATGATTAACTCCTAGCCGAGAGACAAGCGGTTGTGCAACCCAGACATTTTGAGTATGTGCTCGCTGACAGAACTATTCTCCTCCATCTTACAGCTGAAGAACTTGTCGGAGACATCATACCTATCGACCCAGGCATGAGCTTGGAAAACCAGTTTCAGCTCTTGGAACATCTCATATGCTCTGTGTTGCTCAAAACGCTTTTGGATCCTTGGTTCTAAACTGTAAAGCATGCCACAGTGAACCAGGGAGTAATCATCACAGCACGACTGCCAGGCGTTCATAACGTCCTAAGCCGCTGGGAAAATGGGTGTGTCACCTAGCGGTGCATCAAGGACATATAATCTTTTGGAAGCTATGAGGATGATCCTCAAGCCACGGACCTAGTCCGCATAGTTGCTTCCATCATCTTTCAGCTTGGTTTTCTCTAAGAACGCGTTGAAGTTGAGGGCAACATTAGCGTTGGCCATTAGATCTACAATATAGATTGTAAAGACAATTTTAGACTAAGTTCATGATAATTAAGTTCACATAATCAAATTATTTAATGAACTCCCACTTAGATAGACATCTCTCTAGTCATCCAAGTGACACATGATCCATGTCAACTAGCCCTTGTCCGATCATCACGTGAGACGGACTAGTCATCCATGGTGAACATCTCCATGTTGATTGTATCTTCTATATGACTCATGTTCGACCTTTCGGTCTCCCGTGTTCCAAGGCCATGTCTGTACATGCTAGGCTCGTCAAGTCAACCTAAGTGTATTGCATGTGTAAATACGGCTTACACACGTTGTATGCGAACGTTAGAACCTATCACACCTGATCATCACGTGGTGCTTTGGAACAACGATCCTTAGCAACGGTACACAGTTAGGGTGAACACATTTCTTGAAATTTTAGTGAGAGATCATCTTATTTAGTACCGTCGTTCTAAGCAAATAAGATGTAAACATGATAAACATCACATGAAATCAATATAGTGACATGATATGGCCAATATCATGTTGCTCCTTTGATCTCCATCTTCGGGGCACCATGATCATCACTGTCACCATCAAGACACAATGATCTCCATCATCATGATCTCCATCATAGTGTCTTCATGAAGTTGTCTCGCCAACTATTACTTCTACTACTATGTCTAATGATTAGCAATAAAGTAAAGTAATTACATGGCGTTTATGATTGACACGTGGGTCATACAATAAAATAAGACAACTCCAATGGCTCCTGTCGGTTTTCATACTCATCGACATGCAAGTCGTGAATCCTAATACAAGAACATGATCAATCTCATACATCACAAGGCATCACATCACATCCTTTGTCCATATCACATCACAAGGCATATGCTGCAAAAACAAGTTAGACGTCCTCTAATTTGTTGTTGCAAGTTTTTACGTGGCTGATATAGGTTTCTATCAAGAATGTTTCTTACCTACGCCAAAACCACAACGTGATATGCCAATTGCTATTTACCCTTCATAAGGACCCTTTTCATCAAATCCAATCCAACTAAGGTGGGAGAGACAGACACCCGCTAGCCACCTTATGCAACAAGTGCATGTGAGGCGGTGGAACCGGTCTCACGTAAGCGTACGTGTAAAGTTGGTCCGGGACGCTTCATCACACAATACCGCCGAATCAAGATAAGACTAGTAACGGTAAGAAAATTAACAAGATCGACGCCCACAACAACTTGTGTTCTACTCATGCATAGATTCTACGCATAGACCTAGCTCATGATGACACTGTTGGGAGACGTAGTAGTAAATCAAAAAAATTCCTACGATCACCAAGATCCATCTATGGAGAAACTAGAAACGAGTAAGGGGAGAGTGCATCTTCATACCTTTGAATATCACAAAGCGGAAGCGTTACAAGAACGTGGTTGGTGGAGTCATACTTGCAGTGATTCAGATCGCGATGGATTCCGATCTCAGCGTCGAACAACGGAGCCTCCGCGTTCAACACACGTGCAGCCTGATGGCGTCTCCTATGCCTTGATCCAGCAAGGAGGAAGGAAAGGTTGAGGGAGAGATTCGGCAGCACGTCGGCGTGGTGATGGTGGAGCTGCGTCGTACTCCGGCAGAGCTTCGCTAAGCACTACAAAGAACAAGGAGTAGGAGGAGTAGGGCTGCACCGAGGGAGAGAGAGATGCGTGTCCACGGCAGCCCCAAGGGCTCCTCTATTTATAGGAGGAGAGGGAGGCGGTGCGCACCCCTAGGGTTCCCTAGGATGATGCGGTAGACCTAGATGGCCTAGGCGGCGTCCAGAGAGGGAGAGGGGAGGGTGGCACCCTAGGTGGGCCTTAGGCCCATCTGTGCCTAGGGTTCCCCCCTTCCCACATTTGCTACGCCTTGGGCTAGGGTGGAGGGCGCACCAGCCCACTCTAGGGCTGGTCCCTTTCACTCTCGGCCCACGCAGCCCTCTGGTGCCGGTGGCCCCACTTGGTGGACCCCCGGAACCCTTCCGGTGGTCCCGGTACATTACCGGTGATGCCCGAAACTCTTCCGGTGACCAAAACCTCACTTCCTATATATGAATATTTACCTACGGAGCATTTCGGAGCTCCTTGTGACGTCCGAGATCTCATCCACGACTCCGAACAACCTTCGGTAACCACGTACACTATTTCCCTATAACCCTAGCGTCACCGAACCTTAAGTGTGTAGACCCTACGGGTTCGGGAGGCACGTAGACATGACCGAGACACCTCTTCGATCAATAACCAACGGCGGGATATGGATACCCATGTTGAATCCCACATGCTCCATGGTGATCTCATCGGATGAACCATGATTTCGGGGATTCAATCAATCCCGTATACAATTCCCTTTGTCTACCGGTATGATACTTGCCCGAGATTCGATCGTCGGTATCCCTATACCTTGTTCAATCTCGTTACCGGAAAGTCTCTTTACTCGTTCCGTAACACATCATCCCATGGATAAATCCTTAGTCACATTGAGCTCATTATGATGATGTCTTACCGAGTGGGCCCAGAGATACCTCTCCGACACATGGAGTGACAAATCCCAATCTTGATTTGTGCCAACCCAACAGACACTTTTAGAGATACCCGTAGTGTACCTTTATAGCCACCCAATTACGTTGTGAGTTTGGCACACCCAAAGTATTCCTACGGTATCCGGGAGTTGCACAATCTCATGGTCTAAGGAAATGATACTTGACATTAGAAAAGCTTTAGCAGACGAACTACACAATCTTATGCTATGCTTAGGATTGGGTCTTGTCCATCACATCATTCTCCTAATGATGTGATCCGTTATCAATGACATCCAATGTCCATGGTCATGAAACCATGACCATCTATTGATCAACGAGCTAGCCAACTAGAGGATCACTAGGGACATGTTGTGGTCTATGTATTCACACATGCATTACGGTTTCCGGTTAACACAAGTATAGCATAAACAATAGACAATTATCATGAACAAGGAAATACAATAATAACCATTTTATTATTGCCTCTATGGCATATTTCCAACACTACTATGGGTGCATAGCCATGGAACATTCCATTCAAATAAAATGAACAACCAATGTCCTTTATATTGAATTCATAACCTTGACTCATCAAACATGAGGCACAAATAATGTTCCGACTAAGTGCGGGAATGTAATAATAATTATTCAATTCTGAAATAAACCCAGAAGGAAGCTTGAGCTACATCGTGCTGACCTCCAACGCAACAACTCTTGCTTTGTTGCCGACCCTGATGTCAATCTCCCCTTATGCTACACGCCTAGTTCTTACCAGCCCTTGCATCAAGTTGCAAATATGAACAACCGATCCGGTATCAAATACCCAAGATATACTAGGTATGTCAGCAAGGTAAATGTCTATAACATATGTAACAAGTGTACCTTTGCCTGAAGAAGCATCTCCGGCCTTCTTGCCGTGCTCAGCAAGCCACTTGCTACAGTTCCTCTTCCAGTGACCAGCTTCCTTGCAGTGAAAGCAAATGGTCTTTGAGTTCGGTCCGGAATTTGGCTCACCAGCAGAGACAACCTTCTCCGTGCCCTTTGCCTTACCCTTTTTCTTGGACCAACTCTTCTTGAACTTAGCCGAGTTCTGCACCATCAACACTTGATGCGTGCCTTTCTTAATATCTTGCTCTGCCACCTTGAGCATCCCATGCAAATCAGTGAGATTCTTATCCATGCCATGCATATGATTGTTCGAGACGAACGTTCCATAGCTAGGTGGAAGAGAACCCAAAATTACATCCGTGGACAGCTCGTCCCCAAGTGGGAAGCCTAACCGATCCAAAGCTTGCACATACCCGATCATCTTGATCACATGCGGGCTTAGTGGATCACCCTCCTTCAGCTTATAATCCGTCAAGGACTGCCAGACGTTAAACTTTCGGTCCTAGCCTGCACCTGAAACATGCTCTTCAAACTCTCGATCATATCGAAATCCTAAATGTTTTCGAAATGTTGTTGCAAATCGGGCTCCATACAAGCCAGCATGAGGCAGCTGGTCTCGTTTGATTCATCAACGAGTTTCTGGTGGGCATTATTGGTTGTGGCGTTAGCATTCTCGGCAGGTTCCTCTCGAAGTGGATCCTCTAGAACATGTTCCTTTTTATCGTGCTTGAGAACAATTCTCAGATTTCTATACCAGGTGGTAAAGTTCATTCCATTTAGTTTATTCTTTTCCAGAATTGATTTCAATGCAAAGTTGGGTTGAGCAGGTGGTGCCATTGATCTACAATAGAAAATATGCAATCACTAAGCAATGTGTTTATGTACAGTAATTCAAGCCTTAAACAGAACTACTCCCACTGAAGTCAGCATCCCTCCGCAAACTCTCAGTGATTCAGGATCCGTCTAGCGCGAGCGACTAGTGTGCTTTAGCATCACTGCTAGCCAACTTGCCTATTCAGTAAGCAACATATTGCTAATCGCATCTCTATACGACTCCTGTCAGTCAGATAGGTATCTTATACCCTAGATCCCAACCTTCTTTGCCACAAGGCCCAAAACCGTTTTGGTAGCCTTGTCAAGTTAACCTGATGCAGTGCATGTCCGTGTCCGACACGAACCCTCCAGTTCAAGGACACCTAGTAGCACCTCAATTTTATGAGCCCACTACCAGACGTACTTGACGTGCGAAGGTGCAACATCTGGAATGGCAATGTGCTTGATATTAATGAGGGATCTTTCTACCATACTAACATGCATAGAAGCAAGAAGCAATATCAATCACATATAAACATAAATATGTGAAATAGTATGGCTCCTTCATGGACATCCTTCCAGGTCGGCTCCAACTCCGATGACCAAGGCAGAACTCCATCTTGTCTGTCTCGCCAGGACGCCAAAGCCTCGAACTTGATCTCTGTCCTCCAACTACTACAACTAGTAATGAATTTATAGAGAATCACAAGTCAACATGCAGGTCGTTATACAATATAAATACATCACTTTGGCTCCTGCCGGCTGACAATCATGACACGCAGGTCATGTTAAATTACACACATAAATCACATACATATGAGTCATACTATTCACATCAAACCTGCAAAAAAACTTATGCATAGAATCGCATTCTACGGGTTTGTGTGATCGTGTACGAAATACAAGGCACTACGCACATTTTCGGAAATCACAAATCGCATCTGCACTCCGATCATGCCGAATTTTCTGATCTGACCGATCTCATCGATCATCATGAACCCAGTTTGGATTTACGTTTCACGATTAACCCCGATGGCGGATACCGACCGGTAGGGGTAGGTTGTGTCACGACCTCATCGATTCCGATTGACAGAAAACATAGCCTCAATGATCCTGATGTGCAGTTGATCTCATTAACCGTGCACATAGCCGATCTCATGAACGACGATAGATCACATCTGTGGCCGCCACATATCACATATGCTACCGATCTGAATCCAAAACCTATAGCAGAGGCTCTGATACCACTATTGGGTTCTACCTTAGGTGCATCGCATGCAAATTAAAATTTTCCTACGCGCATAACATCCAAGAACATGCTACACAGGTGGATCACAAATTGTTACCACTAGATGCGTAGTGTCGTGCAGCAGAAGTAGAGTTGGGGCAGCGCGTTCACGTGGTTCGTCTCCTCCTTGTCGGATCTCCCTCGAACAGACGTTCTGATCTCCCTTGAACAACTCACCAGATCCCACGTACAGGTTCGTCGGAGCGGCGCAAGTGCACCGCCTCTAACGGTATCCGCGTGTGCAAGAGGAACACCCATGTGGCGGACTGCTAGGTCCGATCACACGGTCGGTGGCGGCAAGTGGAGGTGGCTAGTTGCAACTCATGCAAAGCCCTAATGATGGCGCCGAAGCGATCAGCCGGATGGGTGTGCCGCACATCCACTATATATAGGCATCTAGCACGGGCTCAACTCTTGCCCTTGCACGGATCCTAAAGCCCACGTGTTCCTTCCCTTAAGCGTGCGACCCTTTAGGTTCTCGTCCACTTGGTTGCCAGTCAGATCACATTCGACTCGACCGGTCGGTAGCAGCCTCTAGCAAGACGTGCTGACTCCAAGTGTCCGATGAAGCTGGTTAGGCGAACCTGTACTTCACACTTATGTTCCCTTTGCCACACGATATATGTTGTCGTGCACAAGGCGACATGGTCATCCTTGTTGCAGCACGACCTCTTTCTCGTTCTGGTGAATCCAACCAACACTTCAGATTATCTCATAATCCTCATCGCATGGCCATGCTTATCCAGGTCGGATCACCCGAGGGGCCGAGAGTATATATCTCCTGATCAGAGGGGCAAATCCCATCTTGCTCGACCATGTCTCGCAGCATGGGTCTGGACAAGCCTGAAACCTACCTTTGTAACTACCCAGTCACGGAGTAGCGTGTGGTTGGCCCAAAGAAAGTCTGTCACCATCCCGAGTACATGTGTGAGCTCAGGTCTTAGGACATAGAACGTATGTTGTACTAGAGACTCACAGATGACCTATCGCTACATCTCATAGTTGGGTCTGTCCAACTCAGACCTTATCTCGACTCGGATCTGACTATGTCGAATCCGACTAGACCTTTCTGAGTCCATATTATCTGGCTAGCACCCAATGCTACATGGTCAGTGAGACCGAACCATCCATCGTGTCATATGCTAGTCTGATTAGTTGCGCGTCCACACAACCCTTTCAACTAGGGACCATTTAGGATAGTTATCATACAATACATAGTCTCACAAACAAGTCACATACTTGTTAATACACATCAATGATAATGTCCAAGGACTATCTTTATTCATAAACACATAGGAAATATCATCATACATGATTGCCTCTAGGGCATATCTCCAACAATAGGCTCGGTAATGACGATGAACTCCTTGCTCTTGTGCTTCAAGATGATAGACTCCTCAACACACAATCACTCTCTCACAGATTTGGTTTGGTAGAAGAGATGGGATTGGTGGAAAGCAACTTGGGGAGGCTAGAAATCAAGATCCATATGGTTGGAGTGGAAGATCTTGACCTCAACACAAGGGTAGGTGGTTCTCTCTCAGAAAACTGAGAAGGATAGGTCTGGAATAGTTCTGAGTGCTTCCTTTTCGAGTTGTTGGTGGTGAAGCTGTATATATAGGCATACCAAAAATACAACCGTTACACACAAAATGACCAACTTGGTGACACCGACGTGTAAATCTCGGTGGTACCGAAGTGACCAAAAGTGGCAACTTTTGAATCTCGGAGGGACCGATATATGATTCTCGGTTGCACGGACAAGGCGACTAACGGTAGGATTTGCCAAACTCGGCGACGCTGATTCACCATTTTTGGACGAACCGAAAATGTGAACTTGCGTAACTGAATCTTGGCAACCCAACTCGGCGGCACCAAGAGCAGTGTCGGCTACACCAAAGTGTTAGAATTTGGTTGAGTTTGTCTAGGGTTTAGAATTGGTGGCACCGGGATAGGAATGTTGGTTGCACCGATTTTGCATATTTTGCTTTGGACAGACTTTGGTGGGAGAGTTTGTGGATGTTTTGGTGACTACCACTTGTGCACGTTTGAGCATATTGTTCATCATCAAAAGTTTACCCCCCTTTTAATAGTATTGGCTTTCCTATGGACTCAAAGTGATTTCTCACAAATGTAAAATGTAGAGTCCTCTTTGCTTGAAGCTTGGCCAGCCTATTTCCTTGCATCTTGGGGTAATTCCACAATCTCCTCAATTCTTTTGCCAACTCAACTCTCCATGGACTATTATCTGAAATACACTAGATAGAGGTGTTAGTCCAAGAGACAATATATATTGTCATGAATTATCAAAACCACCAAGGGAGCATGTTGTGCTTTCAATCTCCCCCTTTTTGGTAATTGATGACAACATACAATCAAAGCTTGAATTAAAGGTATGCATGGATGCAATGAAGACTTTGAGAAACACATGACCTAGATTTGCTCCCCCTAAATGTGTGCAGTCCTTTAAAGGATAGTTGCTTTGGAATGCATGGACACACATATGGATGAAAGGGTAATAAGAGTCATGTGTATCTTGGCTATATGCATCAATATTTGTGAATGAAATGTATATCCTTGATGAAGACTTCACTCTTGCAAACAATATGTGCAAGAAGCAAGAGATCATGTTGATCAAAGATATAATGCATATACTTACCTTGAGTTCTTGAGCATTCTAGTAGTAGAGAAACACTTGAGAAAACAATGTTAGGAAACACAAGAGTATTCTGCCAATCAAAAGCAATAGAACTCAAAGGATACCAAGATATGGAGAACATATAAAATATGATAATCCTTAAGATTGATATGTCTCCACCTTTAGCATTAATCTACTATATCTTTTCTCCCCTTTGATATGAAAATGGTAGTACATCTTCTCCCCCTGAATCTCAGCATGTAGATATTGGGATCGGATAGGCTGAGAAAAGGAATCCTTTGTTCACTTGAGACTTTTCTGCCAAAGTAGTTTTTTCCTTACATTGTTGTTCATATAAGTGTGAACTTTTGATATTTTCTTATCGCCCTTAGTCATATCTACCCCTTTGCATAAGCATGTAACTCTCTCTTTAGCATGAAGCTTTGATATTCTCCCCCTTTGGCATAAAATACCAAAAAGGTTAAATTTGGGAGTAGTGACAGGGATCATTGACAAGGAAGGGATCTTGGAGAACAAGGGTCATTGAAAGTAGGGTTCATTAAAAGACTAAGGGTATCATTCAATGTAACTTCTCTCCCTTGGGCAAATTTTAGTTTTATTCTCCTTGGAGCTAGGGATCCTTGAATAAAGAATTTCTCCCCCCAAAGTGTTGTTTGTTCTTCTCCCCCTAAATATATATATATAGGGTTTTTTTAAATAAGGGGTCATCGAAGGAACAAGAATATCACAAGAATAGAAACAAATAAACAATATCAAAGAAACACGGATTTTGAAAGGAAAGGAAATCGCTGACTCCGGGATAAATAAATCGATGATACCGAGATTGTGTAGTGCAGCTTATCTGCAAATTCGGTAGAACCGAGTTATCTATATTGGTGACTTCGAATGATAAACAAAGTTTCTGTTTTCAGAGAGACACACGAAACAATTTTTTTAAATGCGAAAGATTTACAAAGGACATCAAATAGATAAGATTTGAGTGGTTATGAGAGATCATGCAAATAGAAAGCAAACCACGCAAGATTCTTAACTAAATGATGGGCGGTGACTAGGTCACCTATATTAGAGTATATTGACTTAGGAGCCAAGCAAGAATGTTTGATCATAGGTCATACTCTACATGAAGCTCGAAATGGGGTTACAATTTTTTAGATTAAGCATTTTGATATGTTGATATCACTTGAGTTACTTTAGCCAATGACTTGGAGTAAAGCCTTTTCAAGGATATGAGTATACCTTTGAGTGATGTTGATGACGTTGCTCGTAGGTGAACTTGTTGAGGCTGCTCGAGGTTGATGAAGATCATCTTGAATTTGGAGCAATCCTTCTCGTTCTAGTACACTCGTCACCTACAAAGGTTAGTCCTGCAAGGAAGAACAATGGATATATCCAATTGACATGATACTACTTAAGATTTTGCAACTATGATCAAGTATATGTCAAGGATATTTTTGTTGTCTTCTACGTTCCATCATCAAGAGGGGTTGTGGATACTTGGTAATGACAAGATTGCTTATTATTGGAGTTGATGGCAATCTTGTGGAATTAAGTTCTTCCAAGTACCTACAAAAGGTTAGATGCAATACAAGGTAGCATAGAATTCCATGGCATATGATAACGAGTTACGGCAGCATGGAGATAATAAGAAAGCTCATGCCCTACTTGCAACCGAGTGAGTCTAGCTCAGGTTTGAAGCATCAATGATGTTCAAATCACTCCTCAAATGACAAAATGTTTTCTCATCAAGTGGCTTGGTGAAGATATTGGCCAATTGTTTGTTAGTACGAACATGCTTAAGATTGATATCTCCTTTGGCAACATGATCACGAATGAAATGATGTCGAACTTGAATATGCTTGGTTCGAGAATGTTACACATGATTAGGTCCAATTTTAATAGCACTTTCATTGTCACAAAGTAATGGAATTTTTTTAATATAATTCCATAATCCTTAAGCATTCATGTCATCCATAGTAATTGCGCACAACAAGATCCAGCAGCAATACACTCACCTTCGGCAATAGATAGAGATACCGAGTTTTGTTTCCTGGAGGACCAAAACTCAAGAGATCTACCTAAAAATTGACAAGTACCCGAGGTGGATTTTCTATCAACCTTGTCACCGGCATAGTCCAAATCGTAATAGCCAACAAGATTAAAAGAAGATCCCTCGGGATACCAAATGCCAAAGTTTGGTGTTTGTATCAAGTACCTCACAATACATTTCACAGCCAAAAGATGACACTCTTTAGGTGCAGCTTGATATCTAGCACACATGCAAATAGTAAGCATAATATCGGGATGAGATGCACATAGAGATAACAATGGACCAATCATAGATCGATAAACCTTTTGATTAACTGGTTCATCCTCCATGGTAAGGTCAACATGTCCACTAGTGGGCATAGGAGTTTTCATACCTTTGCAATCCTGCATGTTCAACTTCTTGATCAAGTCCTTTGTATACTTAGTTTGAGAGATGAAAGTTCCTTCTTGTCGTGGTTTTGTCACAGCAGATGTCCGGGTTAATGGACTTGGGTTCGAGGCCATCGCTAACGTGATGGACTCAAACGGGTTGATTGGGTTGAAGGACACGAGTTTACCCAGGTTCGGCCCCTCACGTCGAGGTAATAGCCTTCGTCCTGATTGTGCTTGTATTGCTTGTTGTATCAATTACAAGGGAGCTACTGCTTGACCTAGTTCTTGATCACCTCCCTCTAAGTCTCCCTAGGTATACCTTTATATAGTAGGTCAAGACCACGGGTCATACGAGTTGTAACCGACTCTCATTGCCTATCCGAGTCTTCCTCCATCTTCTCTGTCCAAGTTGTCCACGGGCGGCTTACACACCTGGGTATTCTCTGTCTGGGCCACCTTCTTGCCCATCCTATGAGCCGCCAAGCGCCCTGGGCTCTAAGCCTACGGCTTACACTTGGGCCGCTACACGAGCCGTCAGGTATAACCCGGAGCCCTTAGGGCGGGTCATACTGTGGGGTTATATCCCCAACATTAGGCCCCAGGTTGATTTGAGCTTGCTCACTTCATCCTTTCTTCTTGCTTCCTCGACAAGTCGCCCGAAAATGACCCGTCGTGACGTCATGTCAACCTTGCAAAAGATTTGCCGACGTATACACCAAATCCCTTTATTAAATGGTCATCTCGAAAATTGAGGCGTCCGCCTCGGTCGGATGGTTTCTATCACCTGGATTCTCGCGCCCGTTCCGTTTTTCTTTCTTTTAAATAGGACCGCCCCGGGCAGCATTTTCTCTTCCCGATCACTCTATCATCTTCTTCCTCCTGACGCTGTTGTTTCTATCGCCTCCTGCTCTGGCGCCGTCTCCGTATCGCCATTGACAGGGCCGCTGCATCAACCTGTTGCGAACCAGAGTGCCTTCCGTATTCATCGCGTCAACGCCGGTAAACTCTTCTCCCCTTAGATCCGCAATGGCTCCGGGAGGGTTTTTTCGTAGAAGCTCTGCCGCCGCTGTTTTGAAATTCGGGCTCCATCAATTCCGACCATGTCTTGCACACGAACTTTGAACGATAGCTCGTCCTCACCATGCTGCTATGTACTGGGCGGTCCTTAATACTGTGCAGATCCATCATGGCTCTGTTTCGTCATTTTAGGTTTTCCTTGTTTTGCCAGTTCATTCTTAGGTCTAAAAATAGAAGTATTTCCCTGATTTTGTAGATCCATGATCATAGCGGCACTTTGCGAAACCTGTTTTTAGGACTTAGCCGAATTTTACTCCGTCTTCTTGCTATGTTGACCCGCCACGCCGTTCCGGCTCTCATCAGGCGGATCATGGCGCCTCATCTGTAGAGTCTTAAGCTCGTAAGTCGCCCGTAGATACCTTGCCTTTTCTTGACTCGCTATGTTTGATTTGCACAGTCTTAAACCACCGCAATGTCTCGCGCATCCAATTCCTGCAATTGGTAATATCCCTGCATTATGGAGGAGTTCCTGATGGATTTCGTACACGCGGGCACTCTTCCTTCCAAAGAGGTCATCCATTGTTGGGTCCCAGGTGATGAATTGAGGCCCATTCCATAGGAAGACGAGGTGGTTGTTTTTTCTGATCATATTGAACGTGGGTTCGTGCCCCCCGGCTCAAGGTTCTTCCATGACGTCCTTCACTTCTACAACCTCCATCCTCAAGACCTCGCCCCCAACTCCGTATCAAACATATGCAACTTTCAAGTGCTCTGTGAGGTTTATTTGCAAATCAAGCCGTCTGTGGGCTTGTTCCGAGAGTTCTTCTACGCAAACCAGCAAACTGAGGTGAAAGCCAGCATGAGTCTAGAGCTGGCTGGAATTTCTATCCAGAGGCGCAGGGATATTACCTTTCCAGCTATGCAGATGCCAAGTCATCCGAAAGACTGGAATAAGACCTGGTTCTATTGCAAGGATACTTCTCCGGAGGGCGAGCGTCCACTGCCTGGTTATCGTCTCTCCTGGCTCAAGACAACTTCTGAACTTCCTGGCCGACTGTCAGCTTCTGAGCGCACAAGGTATGAGCCGGCTCACGCCAAGATCAGAGCCCTCATGGCCAATGGTTTAACCAGACTGGACTTGATCCGCTACTGGGTTTCCTGGCGGATTATGCCTTTAAGCCATAGAAGCCGCCTCATGTGCGAATACCAAGGCAAGTATGATGGTTCGTTATGCTTCAGTCGGTCCACCTTAATAGAAGACGACATCACTACTATTATCCAGAGTCTTGTCCATGAGACATCCGGGACTTGCGGCACTATTGGGCTAGCACCTTTTAGTGCCATTAATCCTGCTCCAAATGTAAGGCGACTCTTCAAACCCTTTTTCTCTTGGTTCACTCATATTTTGCCAATTTCATTACCATTAACCAGATTACTTTTCCAGGATGACTCTGATTTCTGGAAGAAGGAGTATGTCCCTCCTTTGAAGAAAACCAAGAAGAAGGCCCCAGTTAAGAAGCACAAGAAGACCGCCCCACAAGAGGAATGGTTTGACTCGCCCTAGTCGTCCGGTTCAGAGGTAAAATCTTGGCTATTTTCTGCGATCTTGTTCTTTCATTTTACTAACACCTGCTTGACTCACAGGATAACGTAGAGACAAGCCGCGCCAACGCCCCTGAGGTAATCTATATTTCTTCTGGCTCAGAATATTTTGTCCCCCGGAACCCACGGCGGGTTATTGGAAAAGTTCCTCTTTCTCATCCTGTTGCTTATCTAGATCCCCAATTTCTTTTGAAAAAGCAACAACAGGCCGAACGTCGTCAGACCCGGAGCGCCGGCTCTACCGATCTTATGTACGGATTACCGAATTCTCCGGTTCTGAAGAAGCGCCCTGCAGAGGTATGCATCTCCGCTTGATTTAGCTTTACCTTTGCAATATCAATGTTGTCGTATCTCTTTTGAATTGTCTCTCAGATGTCACCATCCTCTGGCGACTCTTCGGCAACCGCCCTGCCGCCTCCCAAGATTAATCCGCTGTAAGTGCTTCCTCTAACCTTGCGTTCTGTTCTCTTAGCGGCTGTAATCTTTGAGTTCTGACTTTCGTGCTTTTCAGGGCTCAAGCCAAGCGCCGAAATACCAACAAGTCCTCCCCTAGCCCTGCTGCCCCAGAGCCGGAGCGTGTCCAGCCGGATGAATCGCGGTCGGCTATGGATCCCCCCGCAACATCTCAGGAGCCGGCTGACGATGTCACCCCAGAAAGCCCGCCAAGGGACCCTTCCAGGTCGCCGAGCCTTGTCCAAGTGGCCAAGGACACCACCGCTCCGGACGTTGTGGTTACTGGCACTGGCTTTCACTCTCCCCCGGCTCACGTCCTGACCAAGCATAAAGAACCGGCTAAAGCTTCAAGGAAATTGGAGTTTGAACCCTCTGCTCTGGAGAAGATGACAGCCGAGGACCTTCATGCTAGCTATATGAACCGGCTATCCACAAGCCGGGATTTGGAGCTCCAACTAGTTAACCTCATGAAGAAGAAATATGAGGTGTTCCTTTCTTCTCCTTATATCCTGATGTAGCCCCCAAGGGCCGGCTTAATCTTTCCAAAGGTTGAGTCAGGACTTTTCGTAATCCTCCTTAGAAAATCTAGTTTATAGCCCCCCAAGGGTCGGCTTAATCTTTCCAAAGGTTGAGTCGGGACTTTTCATAATCCTCCTTAGAAAATCTAGTTTATATCCCCCAAGGGCCGGCTTAATCTTTCCAAAGGTTGAGTCGAGACTTTTCATGTCGAACCTCTGAAAATAGACATTAGCCCCCAAGGGTCATGCATATTGCTTGCAATCTGTTTGAGACTTGCCCGTTTATTCTATGCTTTGATATGTCACAGGAAACTTTAACTAAAGCTGGGTCACAATTGGCCGACTTAAAAGCCGGAGTAGCTACTCAACAAGCTGCCCGGAATGCTGCAAATGAAAAATGCCGGCCCCTGTCCGAGGAGTTGGTGAAAATCAAGGCTGACTTCATGGCTTTCAAGGAGTCTGTCGGGTCTGAGAAGGCTACTTTGACTAAGCGGGCGGATGATGCTGATTAGCGGCTGATGGTCGTATCTGATGAGCTTCAATCTTTGAAACGCCACATCGCCAAAATGATAGTCGGCCTCTTTGGTGAGTTTTCGACCACTTTCACTCAATTGGCATTTAAATGCTTGTGCTGGCGACTTATCATGAAACCTTCGACTTACACAGGTCCCAGGAGCCGCCAACTAGCTTCTGATAGTCTGCTACCTCTGAAAGCCATCTATACTCTGACGGAGCAACTCTACTGCGATGCAGTGTTCACCATCAAAGCCGTGCAGTACAAAGATAAGATCCCTTCAACTCTCAAAGGGGTTTTGGAAAAAAAATCACCTATGCCGAAGCAAATTGCCGAACTGAAGAAATCAGCCGCCCGGCAAGGGGCAATTGCAGGCATCATCCGGGCTTTGGCTTTTGCTCCGTAACTTACTCTGGCTGACATGATGGATGGGTTTCCCTCTAAGAAGGATGACGGCTCTGAATTCACGAAAGCTGATTACACCCGGTGTACGAAGGACTCCGGGACTCTGGCCTCCATCTTAGCAGAAGAGGTTGACTTGGCAACTTATCAAGTGGCTTACAGTGCCGACCAAAAGAGAATTCATGGCCCGCTTTATGAATGTAAAGACTTGACACTCGCCCACAGTAAGAACCTCTTTGCCTCTGACCTTGACTCGTCCCCTTTCTTTGAAGAAGGAAATATTGCAGCTCTAACCGACTGCAACTGGGACTTAGGCAATCTCCAGATCAAGGCAACCAAAGAACCAGAGCAGGATGACCCGCCAGCCAGCTGATCCTGTATAGAAATTTTGTAATAGCCGGCTCTCCGTGACCCGCCGTATAGTGTCACAATACTTGATCGATGTTTTGGGCTCCACAGAGGGCATTTGTAATAGACTAACCGTAACTTTTGCTCTGGCTGAACTTGTGTCGTCGTGCTTATACGAAAAAGTTCGGCTTTAAATCTGCCATCTTCCTTGTCCTTCCTTGTTGTATGCCTTTTTCCGATTCCTCGTAGCTTATGTCCTTGTATACATAAGCACACTTTTACACCTTTGGGAGGCCAGATTAGAAGCGCAACCTGAAAATAACGTATCTTCCCGGTGTGTGGACAGGAATCTTTTGCTTGGATCGAGAATTGGCCGAGAGGTTTTAATAAGCTTCACTCAGAGGGCAGGAAGCCCCCTGTATAACCGTGGCTAATCATGTTACCTGGAGATGGCATAAAGCCGGCCGATAAGGTATTAGAAGCGATACCCGTGGGTAAGAAGCCACCTTCAGCAATATGGCGCGAATGCCGGTTGTTAGGGTTAGATAAGCTACACCCGGAGGTGGGAATCCCCCTTTAGACAACCATGGCTAATCGTGTTAGCCGGAGATGGCATAAAGCCGACCGATAAGGTGTTAGAAGCGATACCCAAAGGTAAGAAGCCACCCTCAACAGTATGGCGCGAACGCCGGTTGTTAGGATTAGATAAGCTACACCCGGAGGTGGGAAGCCCCCTTAGACAACCAATGCTAATCGTGTTAGCCGGAGATGGCATAAAGCCTGGCCGATAAGGCATTAGAAGCGATACCAGGATGTAAGAAGCCGCCCTCCGCCGGTTGTTAGGGTGTTAGATACCCATCGGTAAGAACCCCCTACAACCGCGGCTAATCCTGTTAGCCGGAGATTTGGCATAAAGCCGGCCGATAGGGTGTTAGAAGCGATACCCGTCGGTAAGAAGCCCCCTTCAGCATTGGCGTAAACGCCGGCCGATAAGGCATTAGAAGCGATACCCGAAGGTAAGAAGCCGCCCTCCACCGCGGCTAATCGTGTTAGCCAAAGATTTGGCATAAAGCCGGTCGATAAGGCATTAGAAGCAATACCCATAGGTAAGAAGCCGCCCTCCACCGCAGCTAATCGTGTTAGCTGGAGATGGCAAAAAGCCGGACGATAAGGTGTTAGAAGCGATACCCGGAGGTAAGAAGCCACCCTCAGCAGTCACAGTTGATATATCAACTGGAATGTTTGTGAACTCTTTCTTGTATGAGCGAAGATGTGTGAAACAGCAGAGGCCCCGTCTTGCAGGGATGCTACTTTATATATAAATATGATATGTACAATGATAGTGTGCAATGGTGAGTCTCGACACCTTTAAGTGTAATAAGGACGGAGATGCGCTATGTTCCATGGCCGGCGCGTCTCCTGACCCGCCATTTATGAGTCTTCCCAGATATCAATGAGATAGTATGACCCATTGTTGAGATTACTACTAACCACATAAGGTCCTTCCCAAGGGGGAGATAACTTATGCATATTTGGCTGGTCTTGAATCAGCTGGAGCACTAAGTCACCCTCCTGGAACGTCCGGGTCTTGACCCTGCGGCTATGATAGCGGCGCAGGTCTTGTTGATAAATCATCGACCGGGCAGCTACTAGCTCTCGTGCCTCTTCCAAAGCGTCCAATGCATCTTGACGTGTCGTCTCATTATCTGTCTCAACATAAGCCGTCATTCATGGTGAGTCATGCTGGATATCACTTGGTAACACCGCCTCGGCACCGTACACCATAAAGAAAGGTGTATAGCTTGTAGATCTGTTGGGGGTGGTTCTGATGCTCCATAAGACGGAAGGCAACTCTTCTACCCAACACCCGGGCGTTCATTGCAAAGGAACCATAAGCCGTGGCTTGATGCCCCTTAAAATTTCTTGATTGGCACGTTCCGCCTGACCATTGGACTATGGATGCGCGAGTGCTAAAACATCAAGCCGGATGTGCTCCTTGTCGCAGAACTTTTTCATAGCCCCCTTCAACAAATTTGTGCCAATATCAGTGATGATGCTGTGGGGGTAACCAAAACAGTAAATCGACTTTTTAACAAATTGGACCGCCATAGCTGCGTCACACTTGCTGATCGACTCCGCCTCTACCCATTTGGTGAACTTATCAACCGCCACCAAGAGGTGTGTTTTCTTATCCTTGGACCTCTTGAACGGTCCCACCATGTCAAGCCCCCAGACCGCAAACAGCCAAGTGATTGGTATCATCCTCAATTCTTGAGCCGGAACATGAGCACGCTGGCCGAACTTTTGATAGCCGTCGCACTTGTGGACCAGGTCCTCTGCATCTTTGTGAGCCATCAACCAGAAAAAACCGTGCCGGAAGGCTTTGGCCACTAAAGATATTGAGCCGGCATGGTGTCCACAGTCTCCGGCATGAATTTCATTCAATTTTTGCTGACCCTCTTCTGGTGAGACACAACATTGAAAAACTCCAGTCACGCTGCATTTGTGCAACTCACCATTAACCATTGTCAAGGATTTAGAACGCCGGGTGATCTGTCTGGCCAGGTTTTCATCATCAGGTAACTCACCCCGAGTCAAATAGGCCAAGTAGGGCACAGTCCAATCCGGGATAGCATGTAGAGCTGCCACTAAGTCCCCCTCCCGGTCAGGAACAGCCAAATCCTCTTCCGAAGGTATCTTAACGGTCAGATGGTGTAAGACGTCCAGGAAGACATTGGGCAGCACTAGCTTTCGTTGAGAACCTAACCGTGACAGCGCATCCGCTGCCTCATTCCTGCGACGATCAATGTGATCCACCTGATATCCTTTGAAGTGACCAGCAATAACATCAACCGCCTGACGGTAAGCCGCCATCCGCAGGTCTTTGGAATCGTAAGTGCCCGAAACTTGCTGAGCCACCAGATCTAAGTCGCCCAAACAACGTACCCGGCTTAAATTCATCTCCTTGGCCACTCTGAGACCATGAAGCAGAGCCTCGTACTCAGCTGCATTGTTAGTGAAAGGGAACATCAACCGGAGCACATAACAAAACTTATCACCTTTGGGAGATGTCAAAACAACTCCTGCCCCTGAACCTTCTAACTGCTTGGATCCATCAAAGTGTATAGTCCAGTATGTGTCATCCGGCTTTTCTCGGGGGCTTGACATTCCGTCCAATCATTTATAAAATCCACAAGAGCTTGGGACTTGATGGCTGTACGAGGCACATATTTTAGATTGAGAGATCCCAACTCCAATGCCCACTTAGCAATCCTTCCAATGGCTTCTCGGTTCTGGATTATGTCCCCCAACGGAGCAATCTGGTGCCCTAAAAAATAGTGCTTTAATTTGCGGCTGGCCATGAAAACCCCATATACCAGCTTCTGCCAATGAGGATACCTTTGCTTGGACTCCGTCAGGACCTCACTGATATAATAAACCGACCTTTGAACCGGATACTCCTTCCCAGATTCCTTGCGCTTGACCACAATTGTAGCGCTTACTGCCCGATTATTAGCCGCCACGTATAGAAGTAACGGTTCTTTCTCAGCCGGAGCAGCCAGCACCGGCGGCTCAGTCAGCTGCTTTTTGAGCACCTCAAGTGCTTCAGCCGCCGCCTTACTCCAGACAAATTTGTCTGTCTTCTTCATCATCTGATATAAAGGAATAGCCTTCTCTCCAAGGCGGCTTATGAAACGGCTCAACGCGGCGATCCACCCCGCCAAGCGCTGGACATTGTTAATACAGGCCGGCTCTGCCAGAGAAGTGATAGCCTTGATTTTATCCGGGTTAGCCTCAATGCCACGTTCAGAAACAAGAAAACCTAGGAGCTTGCCAGCCGGAACACCAAAGACACATATAGTCGGGTTAAGCATTATCTTATAGACCCAAAGATTATCAAAGGTTTCCCTTAAGTCGCCCAAAAGGGTCTCCTTCTTCCTGGATTTGATCACAATGTCATCTACGTAAGCATGGACGTTGCGGCCGATCTGACTGTAAAGGCAGTTCTGCACACATCGCTGATAAGTCGCCTAGGTACTCTTGAGCCCGAAAGGCATAGATACATAACAGAAAGCCCCGAAAGGTGTAATAAAAGCCATCTTCTCCTTATCTTTAACCACCATCTTGATCTGATGATAGCCTGAGTAAGCGTCCAGGAAACACAAGCTTTCACAACCCGTCGTAGCATCAATGATTTGATCAATATGAGGGAGGGAAAACAGATCAGCTGGGCAAGCCTTGTTAAGGTCCATGTAGTCCACACACATACGCCACGTGCCGTTCCTCTTGAGTACCAGCACCGGGTTTAGCCAACCACTTTGGGTGAAAAAACTCAACAATGATACCCGCTGCCAAGAGTCGGGCAACTTCTTCCCCAATGGCCTTGCGTCTCTCCTCATTAAACTGCCGTAGAAACTGCTTAATTGGCTTAAACTTTGGATCCACATTAAGGTTGTGCTCAGCGAACTCTCTCGGTACACCCGGCATGTCAGAAGGTTTCCATGCGAAGATGTCCCGATTCTCACGGATGAATTCGATGAGCGCGCTTTCCTATTTGGGATCCATGTGAGCTCCAATGATGAACTATTTGGATGAGTCGCTCGGAGTGAAATCTACCGCCTTAGTATCATCCGCTGAAAACTTGAGGGGCGGCTCAACCTCCGTGGTAGGCTTTTTCAGCAGGGTCATGTCCTCCAGGTCAACATTCTCCTTATAAAATTTAAGCTCCTCCTGAGCGCAACTAGATTCTGCGTAAGCCGCATCCCCTTCTTCGCACTCAATAGTCGTATTTCGGTCACCATGAACAGTAATCGTACCATTTAAACCGAGCATCTTGAGCTGTAAGTACACATAGCAGGGCCTGGCCATGAACTTAGCATAAGCCGATCGTCCAAATAATCCATGGTAAGGACTCTTGATCTTGACCACTTCAAACCACAAGGACTCCACCCTATAATTATACTCGTCACCAAAAGCCACCTCCAAAGATATCCTGCCCACCGGATGTGCTGACTTGCCTGGCACCACCCCATGAAAAATGGTCGATGAGGGCTTTAAATCCTTATCAAGCAATTTCATCCGCCGAAAGGTATCGTAGTAAAGGATGTTGATACTACTGCCTCCGTCCATTAGTACCTTGTTCACCATATATCCTCCCACTTGGGGGGCCACAACCAAAGCTAGCCGCCCTGGGTCATCGACGCGTGGCGGGAGATCCTCCCGGCTCCACGTTATGTCATACTCGGACCATTTTAAATATTGTAGTAGAGTCGGCGCAACTGCATTGACCGCCCGCTTGCGCAACTTCTGGTCCCGTTTGCTGAGATTGGTTGTGAAGACATGATACTAGCTGGAACTGAGCTGTTTCAGATTACTCTGATAACCAGACTAATTACGTTGTTGCTGATTGTTGTTACCAGAATGCTGCTGGTGTCCTCCTTGATTACCTTGACCCGGATGACCGGACCCTGAGCCGCCAGCCCCAAATCTGGCCCCTGACCCGCCACGTCCTGAGCCGCCTGGCGGGCCACCGTCCTGATTGTTGGGTTGTGTAAAGTGATTCTTGAGTTTCTGCATAAGATGGCACTCACCCCATGTATGGTTCGCCGGCTTATTAGGCTGACTGTGATCCGGACAGGGCTTCTTAAGCGCCTCTTCCAAATCGAAGGGAGGTCTGTCCTTGCCAAAAGGTGGCCTGAACCTCCTGTTACCCTTAGGTTGATTCTGACCGGTGCTTGCATTGGCCACTAGATCTAATCCAGCATCGGGATTCTTGCGCTTACTCTGGTTACCATTATTTGCCGCACCCTTGCTCTGACTATTCTTCTTGCCTTGGTTGGCCTTCTCTTCGTCGGAACCCGGATCCTTTGTATTGTCAGAGTCGCATATTTTGTGAGAGCCGTCATGAGCTCTCCCATATCCTGACACGTACGCTTGAGTCGGCCGAGTTTCTGCTTCAAAGAGATAAAGTGGCAGTTCTTCTCTAAGATCAGCACTGCCTGAGCATCTGTGATCTGCTTCGAGGAGTGGATGATTGTTGAGACCCGGTGAACCCAATGATGAGACGACTCATTCTCCTACTGAACACAGTGATCCAGGTCCACGATGGTCATAGGCTGCTTGCACGTTCCTTGAAAGTTTTTGATGAACCTGGCTCTCAGCTCTGCCCATGAATTGATAGTATTGGGTGGCAATCCCTTTAACCATGTGCGAGCCAGGCCTTCAAGCATCATGATGAAGTACTTGGCACAAACCGCCTCGCTGACATCCAACATCTCCATGGCTATCTCGTAACTTTCCACCCAAGCCTTTGGGGGTAAATTGGCTGTATAATTTGGGACCTTGCGGGGTCCTTTGAAATCCTTTGGCAACCGCTCACTCCGTAGAACTGGGGACAAACACGGCACTCCTACCACCCTGGTGGTCACTCCCACCCCTATTGAAATGGAGGGCGTGGGATCTTGGTGAGCCGCCGCGGCTAGAGCTGTCGCCTCTTGCTGGCTTCTTTCCCGGTTTACGATTGCTTGTGCGTTTGGCTGATGACCCGTCAGAATTTCTCTGTGCCGATTACTGCTGGAACCCGCCGGTGACACGTAGCACCGGATGAAGCTCCGGCTGGGGAGAGGAGTTGAATGAACACGACTCCAGCTGTGAGTATACTTCTCCTGCTGGGCCATCGCTGTCTGCAGGTATCCAATGGCGTTTCGCACATCCTCCACGAAGGGCGCTTCATCCGGAATAGGAATTGACTCAAGTCGGGTGGCTGCCGCCACCATATTCTCTGCCAGGTTAGAATAATGAACCGCCGGCGTCAGAAAAGCCGTTGGTGAGGCCGGGTTTCGTTGGGCCGAATGAGTCGTCGGCCGAGTCGTCGGCCGAGCCGTCGGGCGGCTTCCAGGCGCCTGTGTTGCTCGCCCTGTCCCTGGCGTGTTGAAGAGGTTCCTTGCCTCATAACGTTCCGGCAGGCGGGATTGATGCCTCATCCGATGCACCGCAGTTGCCGACTGTTGCTCCGGCTCGAGACGGAAAGCGTTAGTCTTGATGCATTCCGCCTCTTGCTCCATCTGGATCCTTAGCTTAGCCATTCTCTATTGCTCTTCCACCATCCGGTCCTTGATTCTTACGATCTCTAAGTTTCGAGCTGCTTGGTTGTCCGGTGTAACCTCAGTAGCCATTAAGGCTACGAGCTCATCCATTAGCTCTAGAAGAACTTTAGCCGGCGGTGGCGGGTTAGCACCTGAGGTTGCGGCTCCCGCGGCAGTACCACTCGTGCCTAGGACTAAGCCCGCCATGAACACGGCAGCATGAACCGGCCGCTCAAGATCGTCCGATTCAGAGTGATCCGACTCAGGGCAAAGCTCGTCGTTGCCCCCGAGGCCGCCGTTGTGCAGCTGGTAAACCGACTCTGTTTCTCCACTTGAAGATTCATCCTCTGAATAGACAAGAGTTTCCTGCGATCTGGAAGACTCCAAACACATACCTTGAGTGAAGCCCACGAAGACGTGCTTCCGAGCCGAGTTAACGTGGGCGGGTTGCACTTTACCGGCAGTTTTCTTATGCCGAGCCGGCTCGACGGTGTTGGTGCAGATGTCCGGCCCGGGCATAGATCCGTCAACCCTTCCGATGAAAACGTGGATCCCGCCGAACGGAACCCGGAATCCATATTCCACAGAATCAGCATCAAGCCCCAAGTCGGCATCGGCGATGTAGAGCCGGCCGTGGCGACTCTTGCTCACCCCTCCAACTACGTATCCCTTGAGACCCGGAAGAGAGCCTTTTGAAAACTCAACACCACCGAGCGCAAGCCCCATGGTGGGCGCCAACTGTCGTGGTTTTGTCAAGGCAGATGTCCAGGTCAACAGACTTGGGTTCAAGGTCATCGCTAACATGATGGACTCAAAGGGGTTGATTGGGTTGAAGGACACGAGTTTACCCAGGTTCGGCCCCTCACGTCGAGGTAATAGCCTATGTCCTATTTGTGCTTGTATTGCTTGTTGTATCGATTACAAGGGAGCTACAGCTTGACCTAGTTCTCGATCACCTGCCTCTAAGTCGCGCCGGGTCTACCTTTATATTGGAGGTAAAGACCACGGGTCATACAAGTTGTGACCGACTCTCATTGCCTATCCGAGTCTTCATCCATCTTCTCTGTCCAAGTTGTCCCCGGGCGGCTTACACACCCGGGTCTTCTCTGTCCGGGCCACCTTCTGGCCCATCCTATGAGCCGCCAAGCGCCCTGGGCTCTAAGCCTACGACTTACACTTGGGCCGGTACACGAGCCGTCAAGTATAACCCGGAGCCCTTAGGGCGGTTCATACCGTGGGGTTATATCCCCAACACTTCTCTTGATTGTTTGATTTGCAATCCAAGAAAGAATTTCAGCTCACACATCATAGACATCTCATACTTCTCGGACATCAACCTTCCAAATCTTTCACTAAATTGAGGGTTAGTGGAACCAAAGATAATATCATCCACATAGATTTGTCACACAAATAATTCTCCATTAACTCTCTTAGTGAACAAGGTTGCATCAATTTTACCAATTTCAAAACCATTTTCGATGAGAAACTTCATTAAACATTTATACCAAGCACGAGGGGCTTGCTTAAGACCATAAAGAGCTTTGCGAAGCTTGTAAACATGATTACGTTTCTTAGGATTCACAAAACCAGGTGGTTGCTTAACATAAACTTCTTCTTCAATTTGGCCATTTAAAATGCACTTTTGATGTCCATTTGATAAAGCGTGATATCATGGTGGTTAGCATAAGCAAGAAGAATACAGATAGCTTCAAGTCTAGCGACGGGGGCATAATTCTCACCGTAGTCCATACCTTCGACTTGTATATATCCTTGGGCTACGAGACGAGCCTTGTTGCGCATGACTTGACCGTATTCGTCTTGTTTGTTCCGAAACACCCATTTGGTTCCGATGATGTTCAGCTCATCTTCGGGCTTCTCCACGAGTGTCCACACTTCGTTCCTCTCAAAGTTGTGTAGCTCTTCATGCATTGTGATCACCCAATCCGCGTCTTCAAGAGCTTGTTCTACCTTTAAAGGCTCAATGATAGAGATGAACGAATAATGCTCACAAAAGTTAGCTAGACGAGTTTTAGAGCGAGTGATTCTTCCTGTTTGTATATCACCAAAGATTTGGTTTAGGGGATGGTTCTTGGTCACTTGAGCTCGAACTCGGGTTAGCTTTCGATTGTTGGATGGTGGAGCTTCTTCTTCATCATCATCATCTCGTTCATCTTCATTGTTGTTCAAGGTGTCGTTCCCTTGAGGTGGTGATGAAGGTGGTTGTGGTGGATCTTCATGATGCACTTCCTCTTCTTCATCATCTCGTCGTGTACCGCTCTTGGATGCTTCCATGTCGTGTTGAGGTTCACCTTGACGTGAAGTGGGGGCTTCCACTTGAGTTGATGAAGTACTCTTTGTCACCTCCATGGGACAAATCTTGCCGATGGGTAGATCTAGAATGGCTTCCGAAGGATCCTTATCACCTACATCATTTGGCAATTGTTTGACTTGCGAACCATTAGATTCATCAAACATCACATCTACCGTATCTTCAACTTTTCGAGTGAAGTTGTTGGAGACACGATAAGGGTGAGACTTCGATCCGTACCCAAGTAGGAATCCTTCATGAGATTTAGGAGCAAATTTAGTACGACGATGCTTATCAAGAATGTAGCACTTTGAGACAAATACCCGAAAGTATCCGACTTGGGGTTTGTTACCGGTGAGTAGCTCGTATGCCGTTTTACCGAGAAGCTTGTGCAAGTAAATTCGGTTTGTGGCATGACATGTTGTTTCAACGGCTTCTGTCCAAAAGTGTCTTGGCATCTTGTATTCGTCAAGCCTCGTTCTTGCCATCTCAATGAGCGTCTGGTTCTTCGCCTCAACAACTCTATTTTGTTGAGGTGTATACGTAGCCGAGAACTCATGTGAAACGCCTTCTTCGTCAAGAAAGGTATCCACATGGGCGTTCTTGAACTCCGATCCATTATTGCTCTGAACCTTCTTGATCTTCACTTCAAACTGATTTTGCGCTTTGTGAGCGAAGTTCTTGAAGATATTTTGTACCTGCGACTTATCATCAAGAAAGAATACCGACGTAAATCAGGAAAAATCATCAACTATAACTAGACCATAGGAATTTCCACCGCGACTCTTGTAAGCATTGGGACGAAAAATATCCATGTGAAGTAACTCGAGTGGTCTCCTAGTAGTCATGATATTCTTCACGAGATGACTTCCACCTGCTTGCTTTCCAACTTGACAAGCACTACAAAGTCTATCTTTGTCAAAGATAACATCTTTAATACCAAGTATATGATCACCTTTGATTAGCTTATCTAGATTTCGCATGCCTACATGTCCATGTCTTCTATGCCAAAGCCAACCTTTAGAAGATTTTGCAATTAAACAAGTGCGAGGCTTGGATCTTTTAGTGAAATAAACAATGTATAGATCACCACTATGGAAACCAGTAAAGACCATTTTATGATTATCTTGACGAAACACTTGGCAATCTACTTTCGTGAATAAAACATTGAAACCAAAGTCGGAAAGTCTAGATACGGAAAGAAGATTGTAGCCAAGAGAATCAACAAGCATAGCATTTTGAATAGAGCTATCATGGGATATGGCCACCTTACCAAGGCCAAGTACCTTACCCTTAGAGTTATCTCCAAAGGTCACGTGCCGTCGAGGACCTTGGTTAGGCATGATCTCTAGGAACATGTCTTCATCACCAGTCATATGATTCGTACATCCGCTGTCAAGAATCCACTCTTTTCCTCTGGACATGTAATCCTTAAAGTTTGCCATGAGGCTCAGATTCTTCATGATCTTCTCGTGCTCGATGTCAAATAACTCATCTTCTTCATGGTAGCCATGTTCCACATTGTCATCATCAAGTGGGAAATCCTCGTTATAAAGAACAAGAGATTCATTAGAATAGTGATCATGACAATGTACAAGTTTATGAATGCGAATGGCTTCAAAGGTAATGTTGTTGATGGTGGTGACATCTCCTTTAGCACGCATAAGGTCACGGAGCTCAAATAGGCATTTATCAAAGTTTGGATCACTAGGCTTCATTTTGTGAAAAGCAATGGTTTTATGAAGAATTTCATCAAGATTTCCTAAGGAAAGATTTGGATATCGTTTCTCCAAGTCAGTCCATAAGGTATAGGCACATGCAAAGTTCTTCAACTGAGAAAGCACGAACCTTGGTAAACCTCTAACAATAAGATTGACAGTTCTTAGGTTACCAAGCATGTTAATTTCCTCTTCGTGTGTGGGATGCAATTCATCAATAGGGAGCACATAGGGATTTTCAATATATTTTGTCAAATGGAATCTATTAAATAGATAAATCATGGAATTCTTCCATTGACTATAGTACTCTCCATCAATAATGGGCACTCTACAAGTCAAACTCTCTACTCTAGACACATACATCTTCCTCCACGGTGATTAAACCGAAGCAATGGAGACCAAAGCTCTGATACCACTTTTAGGATCGAGAGAGGGGTGAATAGAGGGGGTGAATAGACTACTAGCAGGAATTTAAAACCTAACCTTTTCCCAAGTTAATTGGTTGGCTGATTCCAACTATTTTAACAAGTCTAGCAAGTCTAACAGCCCTACACATGCATGTCTACAAGTATGGCAGCGGAAAGTAAAGACATTGCACATGTAAGTAAAGAGATGGGGTAGGAAGATCAAACGCAATAGGAGATTCAAGGATTTTTCCCGTGGTTCTGATAGGTGGTGCTATCGTACATCCACGTTCATGGAGTCTTCAACCCACGAAGGGTAACGGTCGCGAGAGTCCACGGAGGGTTCCACGAAGAAGCAACCTTGACTATTCCATGCGGCTTCCGTCCATGAAGTACTAGCCTCACTATGGGTAGATCTTCACAAAGTAGGCGATCTCCTTGCCCTTACAAACTTCTTGGTTCACTCCACAACACGAAGTAGGAGGCTCCCAAGAGACACCTAACCAATCTAGGAGGCACCACCCTCCAGAAGGTAATAGGCTCGGTAATGACGATGAACTCCTTGCTCTTGTGCTTCAAGATGATAGACTCCTCAACACACAATCACTCTCTCATAGATTTGGCTTAGTAGAAGAGATGGGATTGGTGGAAAGCAACTTGGGGAGGCTAGAAATCAAGATCCATATGGTTGGAGTGGAAGATCTTGACCTCAACACAAGGGTAGGTGGTTCTCTCTTAGAAAACTGAGTAGGATAGGGATGGAATAGTTCTGAGTGCTTCTTTTTCGAGTGGGTGGTGGTGAAGGGGTATATATAGGCATCCCCAAAAATCCAATCGTTACACACAAAATGTCCAACTCGGTGACACCGATGTGTAAATCTCGGTGGTACCAAAGTGACCAAAAGTGGCAACTTTTGAATCTCGGAGGGGCCGATATACGATTCTCGATTGCACCAACAAGGTGACCAATGGTCAGATTTGCCAAACTCGGTGACGCCAATTCACCATTTTCAGATGGACCGAAAATGTGAACTTGCATAACAGAATCTTGGCAACCCAACTCGATGGCACCGAGAGCAGTGTCGGCTGCACCGAAGTGTTAGGGTTTGGTTGAGTCTATCTAGGGTTTAGAATTGGTGGCACCGAGATAGGAATGTTGATTGCACCGATTTTGCATATTTGGCTTTGGACAGACTTTGGTGGGAGAGTTTGTGGATGTTTTGGTGACTATCACTTGTGCACGTTTGAGCATATTGTTCATCATCAAAACTTTACCCCCTTTTAATAGTACTGGCTTTCATATGGACTTAAAGTGATTTCTCACAAATGTAAAATGTAGAGTCCTCTTTGCTTGAAGCTTGGCCAACCTATTTCCTTGCATCTTGGGACAATTCCGCAATCTCCTCAATCCTTTTGCCAACTCAACTCTCCATGGACTATTATCTAAAATACACTAGATAGACGTGTCAGTCCAAGAGACAATGTATGTTGTCATGAATTATCAAAACCACCAAGGGAGCATCTTGTGCTTTCATTCACATGAGAGGCTCATGGTGAGTATGCATTTACTGCTAATCTTTTGATATCATCATGCGTGACATATGGATTTCGTGTAGCAGCCGAATCAATAGGACATATGGAAAGGCAGCTGGAAGAAGCCCATCATTCTCAGAGGTAAGCGGAGTCCCAGCATCAGGCCGGTTGCCTTGTTATACAAAAATAGGATGAAGAAATAAAGAGTTTAAAGACTCAATTGGCCCAAGCTCAAGAAGAGAATCGAAAGCTTCAGAGGGGCGTATTCGGTAAGTAAGATTCTGCTATCCGTAAATATTTCCGAGTTAGGGAATGATAGTAACCGTGCTGTTATATTATGTGCAGGTCTCCTGTCCAGGCATCCTGCAGAGGAGATCGAATTGTACCAAGGGGACCTGCTAAGGGAGCTGACCTCTCTCCATAAGCGCGCGCAAAAAGCGATGGAAGGGATGGTGAAGGCACTATGGCCCACTGAACAGCCACCTGAAGGGCTAGCCGCACTTGTGGATCGATTTAGGGGGGCTCGGGGTAGGTTCGAGCTGTGGAAGACTTCGGCCTACCACGAGGGAGCACGGGAGGCGTGGGAAATGGTCAAGACCCGTTTCACCAGACTTAACCCCGAGCATATGGCGTGGGTTGGTCTTGTGGGATCGGATGGAAAAGAAGTGCCACTCCACTTGGTATATGACCAGGTGATGCCAGCTGCCCGTCTTTCGCAAGCAGACTGCCCCCTCAACACAATAATTGATGATCTCGATCAGCAGCCACACATGTAATTTATATGTACATGTGTACAAACCATCCATGTTGTAAACTTTGTCTTAACCGGCCATCGGCTTCTCCCTCCCGTGCGAAGAGCTCGGGAATGTTCCTCCTTATTATTCCCTCGCAAAAGAGCGAATTGTATTCACGGAACCAAGCAAACTGACCATGTGGTGCGAACAGACAGAAAGCACACAAAAATATATGTTATATTACGATGTAATGTAAGAAACATCTTTCGATGAAAAAAGTACCTCCATCGATACCTTTCGTCGGGGATCTACGAAGAGCGTAGATAGAAATCCGCATACTTGAAGTATGCGGCTAATTGTTCTTTGGGAAGAAAAGACCCAAACAACAATAATAGCAACCAGAGCCGTATGAGGTGTTTTCATCATAGTCGACCAATTGTCTATGTAAGATAGCTAGCTTTCGGCTTCACCCGTCTGAGGTATGTGTCTGGATAACCCGGTCATAACAATCGCAGAGGTGCTCCCTTTAGTCTTTAGCCGAACAATCGGGAATGTAGAGAGTAATCACAGGAGCGAGGCAACCCAGCTTGGCAATGTCTTAGTTCGAATTGATGCATATGATGGCTAGAACATGACAAAAGAAACATGCGCGCTCGGTAAGTACGAGCAAATAAAATTTTGGCTATCAAAAGAAGCACCCACGTGTTCGTTCAGATTTAACACTTTATGGTGCATGTCGATTATCTGTAGTACAAGATTGGTCCAGCCGAACATAAGGTAGGAAAAGAAATTGTCCCTATCGAACAGCATGGTGGGAAGGGAAAAGGCAAAAGAGGCAAAAAATAACGAAAAGGAAAAGATGTAGGGGAGTTTAGACGACACCGGTTTATCCGTAGAAGCACCGAAGACGAGCTGCGTTCCATGGGTTTGGTTCAAGGCGGTTATCGGATGGACTCCGCAAACGATAGGCCCCTCTCGCGAGCACTTCGCCGATGATGAAAGGACCCTCCCATTTGGGGTTGAGTTTGTTTTCTCAAGTGTGTCTCTACTACTAGAATGCTCAAGAACTCAAGGTAAGTATATGCAGCATATGTTTGATCAATATGATCTCTTGCTTTTTGCACATGTTGTTTGCAAGAGTGAAGTCTTGATCAAGGATGCACCTCATTCATATACATTTGATGCAAATATCCAAGATACACATGAATTCCTATATCCCTTCATCTATATGTGTGTCCATGCATTCCAAAACAACTATCCTTTAAAGGACTACACACATTTAGGGGAAGCTCATGTGTTTCTCAAAGTCTTCATTACATGCATGCATATATTTATTTGAAGCTTTGATTATATGTTGTCATCAATTACCAAAAAGGGGGATATTGAAAGCACAACATGCTCCCTTGGTGGTTTTGATAATTCATGACAACATACATTGTCTCTTGGACTAACACCTCTATCTAGTGTATTTTAGATAATAGTCCATGGAGAGTTGGGCTGGCAAAAGGATTGTTACATGCTTATTTTATGCCAAAGGGGGAGAATATCAAAGCTTCATGCTAAAGGGAGAGTTACATGCTTATGCAAAGGGGGAGATATGATTTAGGGGGAGAGGAAAATATCAAAAGTTCACACTTATATAATCAAGGAGAAGAACAAAAATGTAGGGGAGAAAACTACTTTTGGAGAAAAGTCTCAAGTGAACAAAGGATTATTTTTCTCACCCTATCGGATCCCAATATCTACATGCTAAGATTCAGGGGGAGAGTATGTACTACCATTTTCATATCAAAGGGGAGAAAAGATATAATAGATTAATGCTTAAGGTGGACACATATCAATCTTAATGGTTATCATATTTTATATGTTCCCCACATCTTGGTATCCTTTTAGTTCTATTGCTTTTGATTGGAAGAATACTCTTGTGTTTACTAACATCGTTTTCTCAACTGTTTCTCTACTACTAGAATGCTCAAGAACTCAAGGTAAGTATATGCCTCTTATCTTTGATCAACATGATCTCTTGCTTCTTGCACATATTGTTTGCAAGAGTGAAGTCTTGATCAAGGATATACATTTCATTCACATATATTGATGCATATAGCCAAGATACACATGACTCTTATATCCCTTTCATTCATATGTGTCCATGCATCCCAAAGCAACAATCATTTAAAGGACTGCACACATTTAGGGTGAGAAAATCTAAGTCATGTGTTTCTCAAAGTCTTCATTGCATCCATGCATATCTTTAATTGAAGCTTTGATTGTATGTTGTCATAAATTACCAAAAAGGGGGAGATTGAAATCACAACATGCTTCCTTGGTGGTTTTGATAATTCATGACAACATACATTTTCTCTTGGACTAACACCTCTATCTAGTGTATTTAAGATAATAATCCATGGAGAGTTGAGTTGGCAAAAGGATTGAGGAGATTGTGGAATTACCCCAAGATCCAAGGAAATGGGTTGGCCAAGCTTCAAGCAAGAGGACTCTACATTTTACATTTGTGAGAAATAACTTTGAGTCCATAGGAAAGCCAATACTATTAAAAGGGGGTAAGGTTTTGTTGGTGAAAAAAATGCTCATATGTCCACAAGTGATAGTCACAAAAACATCCACAAGCTCTCCCACCAAAGTCTGTCTATAGCCAAACATTCAAAATTGATGCGACCAACATTCCCATCCCGGTGCCACCGATTCCAAACCCTAGACAGACTGAGCCAAACCCTAACCCTTCAATGCAGTCGACACTGCTTTCGGTGCCACCGAGTTGGGCTGCCAAGTTTCTGTTACGCAAGTTCACATTTTCGGTTCGTCCGAGAATGTTGTATCGGCGTCACCTACTTTGGAAATTCTGACCGTTGGTCACCTTGTCGTTGCAATCGAGATTCCTATACCGGTCTCACCAAGATTCAAAAGTTGCCACCTTTTGGTTATTCGGTAACACCGAGATTAACACATCGGTGTCATCGAGTTGGTCATTTTGTGTGTAACGCTTGGATTTTTGGGGATGCCTATATATACCCCTTCACCACCACCTACTCGATAGAGAAGCACTCGGAACTATTCCATACCTATCCTATGAGATTTTCTGAGAGAGAACCACCTACCCTTGTGTTGAGATCAAGATCTTCCACTCCAACCATATGGATCTTGATTTCTAGCCTCCCCAAGTTGCTTTCCACCAATCCCATCTCTTCTACCAAGCTGAATCTATGAGAGAGTGATTGTGTGTTGACGATTCTATCATCTTGAAACACAATAGCAAGGAGTTCATTGTCATTACCGAGCCTATTACCTTTTGGAGGGTGGTTCCTCCTAGATTGGTTAGGTGTCGCTTGGGGGCCTCCTACTTCGTGTTGTGGAGTGAACCACGAAGTTTGTAAGGGCAACGAGATCGCCTACTTCGTGAAGATCTACCCATAGTGAGGCTAGTCCTTCGTGGACGAAAGCCATATGGAATAATCAAGGTTGCTACTTCATGGACCCTTATGAGTGGAGCCCTCCATGGACTCTCGCGACTGTTACCCTCTGTGGGTTGAAGACTCCATAAACGTGGACGTACGATAGCACCACCTATCGGAACCACGGGAAAAATCCTTGCGTCTCCTATTGCGTTTGATCTTCCTATCTCATATCTTTACTTCATGTGCAATGTCTTTACTTTCTACTGCCATATTTGTAGACATGCATGTGTAGGGCTGTTAGACTTGTTAGACCTGCTAAAACTGTTAAAATGTGCCAACCAATTAACTTGGGAAAAGGTTAGGTTTTAAATTAATGCTAGTAGTCTTTTCAACCCCCCCCCCTCTAGACACTCTTCTAGCGATCCTACAAGTGGTATCAAAGCATTGGTCTCCATTGATTCGGTTTAATCACCATGGAGGAAGATGGATGTGTCTAGTATAGAGAGTTTGAGTTGTAGAGTGCCCAGTCTTGATGGAGAGTACTATAGTTAATGGAAGAATGCCATGATTGATCTATTTGATAAATTCCATTTGACAAAATATCTTGAAAACCCCTATGTGCTCCCTATTGATGAATTGCATCCCACACACGAAGAGGAAATTAACATGCTTGGTAACCTAAGAACTGTCAATCTTATTATTAGAGGTTTACCAAGATTCATGCTTTCTCAATTGAAGAACTTTGCATGTGCCTATACCTTGTGGAGTGATTTAGAGAAACGATATCCAAATCTTTCTTTAGGAAATCTTGATGGAATTCTTCATAAAACTGTTACTTTTCACAAAATGAAGCCTAGTGATCTAAACTTTGATAAATGCCTATTTGAGCTCCATGATCTTATGCGTGCTAAAGGAGATGTCACCACTATCAACAACATTATCTTTGAAGCTATTCACATTCATAAACTTGAACATTTTCATGATCACAATTCTAACAAATCTCTTGTTCTTTTCGACGAGGATTTCCCACTTGATGATGACAATGTGGAACATGGCTACTACGACGAAGATGAGTTGTTCGACATCGAGCATGAGAAGATCATGAAGAATCTGAGTCTTATGGCAAACTTTAAGGATTACATGTCTGGAGGAAAAGAGTGGATTCTCGACAGTGGATGTACGGATCATATGACTGGTGATAAAGACATGTTTCAAGAGATCACACCAAACCATAGACTGCGAAGGTACGTAACGTTTGGAGATAATTCCAAAGGTAAGGTACTTGGTCTTGGTAAGGTGGCCATATCCCATGATAGCTCTATTCAAAATGTTATGCTTGTTGAATCTCTTGGCTTCGGGAGGTAGTTGATACAGCGGTGAGGAGAGGGTACCGGCTTCAAGCTGTGGTACACGGGGATGGTTGCAAACAGAAATGGAGTAGGCATCTTGATCAGCAAGAGCCTCAAGGATGGAGTGGTAGACGTCAAGAGACGTGGGGACCGGATTATCCTGGTCAAGCTGGTAGTTGGGGAGAGTCCTCAACGTTATCAGCGCATATGCCCCACAAGTAGACCACAATGAGAACACCAAGAGGGAGTTCTAGGAAGGCCTGGAGGACTTGGTTAGGAGTGTATCGATTGGCGAGAGGCTCTTCATAGGAGGAGACCTCAATGGCCACATGGGCACATCTAGCACATGTTTTGAAGGGGTGCATGGGGGATTTGGCTATGGCATAAGGAATCAAGAAGGAGAAGATGTCTTAAGATTTGCGTTAGCCTACGACATGATCGTAGCTAACACCCTCTTTAAGAAGAGAGAATCACATCTAGTGACTTATAGTAGTCGGCAGCACTCTAGCCAGATTGATTTCATCCTCTTGAGAAGAGAAGACAGGCGTGCATGCCTAGACTATAAGGTGATACCTGGAGAGAGTGTTGTCCCTCAGCATAATCTTGTGGTTGCTGACCTCCGCTTTTGGATTTGTGTCCAATGGGACAAGCGTGCCAAAGTTGCTAGAAAAAAGTGGTGGAAGCTCAAGGGAGGGTAGCTCAGGTGTTCAAGGAGAGGGTCATTAAGGAGGGCCCCTGGGAGGAAGGAGGTGACGCAGACAACATGTGGATGAAGATGGCGACTTGCATTCATAAGGTGGCCTCACAGGAGTTTGGAGTGTCCAGAGGAATTAGAAGAGAAGCTAAAGATACCTGGTGGTCAAATGATGTTTTCCAGAAGGCAATCAAGGAGAAGAAAGATTGTTTCGGACGCCTATATCTGGATAGGAGTGCAGACAACATAGAGAAGTACCAGATGGCAAAGAAGGCCACAAACCAAGCTGTGAGTGAAGCAAGGGGTTGGGCGTATGAGGACCTCTACCAAATGTTAGACACGAAGGAAGGCGAAAGGGACATCTATAAGATGGCCAAGAGCCGAGAGAGGAAGATGAGGGATGTTGACCAAATCAAGTGCATCAAGGACGGAGAAGATCAACTCCTGGTGAAGAACGATGAGATTAAGCATAGATGGCGGGAGTACTTTGACAAGTTGTTCAATGGGGGGTGAGAGCTCTACCATTGATCTGGATGACTCCTTTGATGATACTAGCAAGCGTTTTGTGATGCGAATCCAGGAGTCAAAGGTCAAGGAGGCTTTAAAGAGGATGAAAGGAGGCAAGGCGATGGGCCCCGATTTTATCCCCATTGAGGTGTGGAGAGGCCTCGGGGACGTAGCGATAGTATGGCTAACCAAACTTTTCAACCTCATTTTTCGGGCAAACAAGATGCCAGAAGAATGGAGACGGAGTATATTAGTACCAATCTTCAAGAACAAGGGAAATGTTCATAGTTGTACTAATTACCGTGGAATTAAGTTGATGAGTCATACAATGAAGCTATGGGAGAGAGTCATTGAGCACCGTGTAACAAGAATGACAAGCGTGACCGAAAATCAGTTTAGTTTCATGCCTGGGAGATCGACCATGGAAGCCATTTTCTTGGTACGACAACTTATGGAGAGATATAGGGAGCAAAATAAGGACCTGCATATGGTGTTCATTGACTTGGAGAAGGCCTATGATAAGATTCCACGGAATGTTATGTGGTGGGCCTTGGAGAAACACAAAGTCCCAACAAAGTACATTAGCCTCATCAAGGACATGTACGATAATGTTGTGACAAGTGTTCGAACAAGTGATGGCGACACTGACGACTTCCCAATTAAGATAGGACTGCATCAAGGGTCAGATTTGAGCGCTTATATTTTTGCCTTGGTGATGGATGAGATCACAAGGGAGATACAAGGAGATATCCCATGGTGTATGCTCTTTGTGGATGATGTGGTGCTAGTCGATGAGAGCCGGACAGGGGCAGTAGGAAGTTGGAGTTATGGAGGCAAACCTTGGAATCGAAAGGTTTTAGACTTAGTAGGACTGAAACCGAGTACATGAGGTGCACTTTCAGTACTACTAGGAACGAGGAGGAGGAGGATGTTAGCCTTGATGGGCAAGTGGTGCCTCAAAAGGACACCTTTAGTTATTTGGGGTCAATGTTGCAGAAGGATGGGGATATCAATGAAGATGTGAACCATCGAATTAAATCCGGATGGATGAAGTGACTGTTGGGGAACGTCGCATGGGAAACAAAAAATTTCCTACACTCACGCAAGACCTATCCATGGTGAAGAGTATCTACAAGAGGGAGAGTGACTCTACATACCTTGTAGATCGCTAAGCGAGAAGCGTTAAGAAACGTGGTTGGTGTAGTTGAACATCTTCACAATCCAAATCGCCGAGTGTCCCGCGATCCAATCACGATCCTTCCCGATCACGCACCGAACGGATGGCACCTCCGCGTTCAGCACACGTACAGCTTGATGACGATCTCCGCTTTCTTGATCCAACAAGAGGGAGAAGAGAGGTAGAAGAGTTATCCGGCAGCGTTACGGCAGTCCGGTGATGGTGGTGGAGCTATTCCGGCATGGCTTTGCCTAAGCACTACAGAAATCCGATCTAGAGGAGAAACTATGCACTGGAGGAACGGGTAGCACGTGGCTGAAAATCTTGTGCCAAAACCCTAAAACCCTCTAGTATATATAGGAGGAGAGGAGGAGGAGGCTTGGCTCCCAAGGAGCCAGCCCTTGGGTCGGCCGAACCAGGAGGGAGGAGCCCTCCTCCTCCACTCCTAGTAGGATTAGGACTCCTTCCTAATTTAGCCCTTTTGCCTTTTTCTACCTTTTTCCTTTTGGACTTTTTCTTCCCAGAAAGATGGGCCCTTTGTGGGACTTCCTACATCCCACTAAGGGCTGGTATTCATCCTCCCACAGCCCATGTAGCCTCTTGGGTCAAAATACCCCTCCCGATGGTCTCCCGGTACACTACCGGCACTCCCGGTACACTACCGATGAACCCGAAACTTTTCCGGCGACCAAAATAGGACTTCCTATATATCAATCTTTACCTCCGGACCATTCCGGAGCTCCTCATGACGTCCGGGATCTCATCCGGGACTCCGAACAACCTTCAGTCACCATCGTACGTAACTCTATACTACCAAAACGTCACCAAACCTTAAGTGTGCAGACCATGCGGGTTCGAGAACTATGTAGACATGACCGAGACACCTCTACGGTCAATAACCAATAGGGGGACCTGGATGTCCATATTGGTTCCTACATATTCTACGAAGATATTTATTGGTCGAACCTCTATGTCAAGGATTCAGTTATCCCGTATGATGTTCCCTTTGTTCTTCGGTATGTTACTTGCCCGAGATTCGATCGTCAGTATCTCCATAGTTCAACCTCGTTATCGGCAAGTCTCTTTACTCGTTTCATAATACAAGATCCCGTGACTAACACTTGGTCACATTGCTTGCAAGTCTTATTGTGATGTTGTATGACCCAGTGGGCCCTGAGATACCTCTCCGTCACACGGAGTAACAAATCCCAGTCTTGATCCATGCCAACTCAACAGACACCTTCGGAGATACCTATAGAGCACCTTTATAGTCACCCAGTTACCTTGCGACGTTTGATGCACACAAGGCACTCTTCTGGTGTCCGTGAGTCACATGATCTCATGGTCATAGGAACATATACTTGACATGCAGAAAACTGTAGCAATAAACTGACACGATCATATGCTACGTTTGTAGTTTGGGTCTTGTCCATCACATCGCTCTCCTAATGATGTGATCCCGTTATCAAATGACATCACATGTCATTGTCTAGGAAACCTTGACCATCTTTGATCAATGAGCTAGTTCACTAGAGGCATACTAGGGACAAAGTGTTGTCTATTCACCCACACATGTAATGTGTTTCCAATCAATACAATTATAGCATGGATAATAAACGATTATCATGAACAAGGAAATATAATAATAAACACTTTATTTATTTCCTCTAGGGCATATTTCCAATAGTCTCCCACTTGCACTAGAGTCAATAATCTAGTTCACATCACTATGTGATTTACATTGTAATGAATCGAACACCCATGCAGTTCTGGTGTTGATCATGTTTAGCCCTTGGAAGAGGTTTAGTCAATGGGACTGCAACATTCAGATCCGTGTGCACTTTGCAAATATTTATGGCCTTCTCCTCGATGTAATCGCGGATGGAGTTGAAGCATCGCTTTATGTGTCTGGTCCTCTTGTGAAACCTTGGTTCCTTGGCCAGAGCAATGGCACCAGTGTTGTCACGAAACAGGTTCATTGGATTCAGTGCACTCGGCACTACTCCAAGATCTGTCATGAACTGCTTCATCCAAACACCTTCCTTCGCTGCCTCCGAGGCTGCGATGTACTCCACTTCGCACGTAGAATCGGCTACCATGCTTTGCTTGGAACTGCACCAGCTTACCGTCCCCCGTTGAGAATAAATACGTATCCGGTTTGTGACTTAGAGTCATTCGGATCAGTGTCAAAGCTTGCATCGACGTAACCCTTTACGATGAGCTCTTCATCACCTCCACAAACGAGAAACATTTCCTTAGTCCTTTTCAGGTACTTAAGGATATTCTTAACCGCTGCCTAGTGTTCCATTCCAGGATCACTTTGAAACCTTCCGGTCATACTTATGGCAAGTCTGACATCAGGTCTTGTGCACAGCATTGCATACATGATAGAGCCTATGGCTGAAGCATAGGGGATGACACTCATCTTTTCTCTATCTTCTGCAGTTACTGGGTATTGAGTCTTACTCAACTTCACACCTTGTAACACAGGCAAGAACCCCTTCTTGGACTAATCCATTTTGAACTTCTTCAAAACTTTATCAAGGTATGTGCTCTATGAAAGTGCTATTAAGCGTCTCGATCTATCTCTATAGATCTTAATGCCTAATATGAAAGCAGCTTCTCCTAGGTCCTTCATTGGAAAACTCTTGTTCAAATATTCCTTCACGCTTTCCAGCATTTCTATATTGTTTCCAATCAGCAATATGGCATCCACATATAATATTAGAAACGCTATAGAGCTCCCACTCACTTTCTTGTAAATACAAGCTTCTCCATAAACTTGTATAAACTCAAACGCTTAGATCACCTCATCAAAGCGCATATTCCAACTCCGAGACGCTTGCACCAGCCCATAAATGGATCATTGGAGTTTACAAACTTTGTCAGCATTCTCTAGATCGACAAAACCTTCTGGTTGCATCATATACAACTCTTCCTCAAGGAAACTGTTGAGGAACGCTGTTTTGACATCCATCTGCCAAATTTCATAATCGAAATAAGTAGCTATTGCCAACATGATTCTGAGAGACTTAAGCATCGCTACAGGTGAGAATGTATCATCATAGTCAACTCCTTGAACTTGTGAAAAACCCTTTGCCACAAGTTGAGCTTTATAGACGGTGACATTACCGTTCGCGTCCATCTTCTTCTTAAAGATCCATTTGTTCTGAATGGTCTTTCGCCCTTCAGGTAATACTTCCAAAGTACATACTTTGTTTTCATACATGGATCCCATCTCGGATTTCATGGCCTCTAACCATTTCTCGGAATCCGGGCCCATCACCGCTCCTCCATAGCTCGTAGGTTCATTGTTGTCCAACAACATGACCTCCAAGACAAGGTTGCCGAACCAATCAGGAGTAGTACGCACCCTTGTCGACCTACGAGGTTCAATAGTAGCTTGATCCGAAGCTTCACGATCATCATCATTAACTTCTTCTACCGTCGTAGGTTCCACAGAAACATCTTTCTGCGGTGTGCTACTTTCTGGTTGAAGTAAAGGTTCAATAACCTCATCAAGCTCTATTTTCCTCCCACTCAATTCTTTCGAGAGAAACTCTTTCTCAAGAAACATTTCGTTCTTAGCGACAAACACTTTGCTTTCGGATCTGAGATAGAAGGTATACCTGACTGTCTCCTTCGGGTATCCTATGAAGACACATTTCTATGCTTTGGGTTCCAACTTTTCAGGCAGAAGCTTTTTTACATAAGCATCACATCCCCAAACTTTAAGAAACGACAACTTTGGCCTCTTGCCAAACCATAGTTCATAAGGCGTCGTCTCAACGGATTTCGATGGTGCCCTATTTAAAGTGAATGCAGCTGTCTCTAATGCATAACCCCAAAACGATAGTGGCAAATCAGCAAGAGACATCATAGAACGCACCATATCTAATAAGGTTCGATTACGACGTTCGGACCAACCATTACGCTGTGGTGTTCCAGGCGGTGTCAAATGTGAAACAATTCCACACTGTCTTAAGTGACTGCCAAACTCATAACTCAGATATTCACCTCCTCGATCAGATCGCAGGAATTTAATCTTCTTATTACGATTATTCTCAACTTCACTCTGAAATTGCTTGAACCTTTCAAACGTTTCAGACTTGTGTTTTATTAAGTAAATATACCCATATCTACTTAAGTCATCAGTGAAGGTGAGAAAATAACGATATCCATCACGTGCTGTAACATTCATTGGACCGCACACATCAGTATGTATGATTTCCAATAAGTCACTCGCCCGTTCCATTGTTCCAGAGAACGGCGTTTTAGTCATCTTGCCCATGAGGCATGGTTCACATGTGTCAAGTGATTCAAAATCAAGTGACTCCAAAAGTCCATCAGCATGGAGCTTCCTCATGCATTTTACACCAATATGACCTAAATGGCAGTGCCACAAGAAAGTGGTACTATCATTATCAACTCTACATCTTTTGGCATCAATGTTATGAACATGTGTATCATCACTATCAAGATTCAATATGAATAAACCCCTCACATTGGGTGCATGACCATAAAATATATTACTCATATAAATAGAACAACCTTTATTCTCCGATTTAAATGAGTAACCGTCTCGCAATAAACAAGATCCAGATATAATGTTCATGCTTAACGCAGGCACTAAATAACAATTATTCAGGTTCATCACTAATCCCGATGGTAATCGAAGAGAGAGCGTGCCGATGGCGATCACATCAACCTTGGAACCATTTCCCATGCGCATCGTCACTTCATCCTTTGCCAACCTTCGTCTGTTTCGTAGTTCCTATTTTGAGTTGCAAATGTGAGCAACTGAACCGGTATCAAATACCCAGACACTACAACGAGAGCTAGTAAGGTACACATCAATAACATGTATATCATATATACCTTGTTTGTCGTTGGACACCTTCCTGTCAGCCAGGTACTTGGGGCAGTTCCGCTTCCAGTAACCAGTTCCCTTGCAATGAAAGCACTCAGTTTCTGGCTTGGGTCCATGCTTGGGTTTCTTTACAGGAGTAGCAACTGCTTTGCCATCCTTCTTGGTTTTACCCTTCTTGCCCTTGCCCTTGCCATTCTTCTTGAAACTAGTGGTTTTATTGACCATCAACACTTGATGTTCTTTCTGGATTTCAGACTCAGCGACTTTTAGCATCGCAAACAGCTCGGCGACTGACTTGTTCATCCTGTGCATGTTATAGTTCATCACAAAGCTCTTTTAACTAGGTGGCAGTGATTGAAGAACTCTATCAGTGATCGCCTCTGGCGGAAGGGAAATTCCCAACTCCACTAGACGAGTCGAATACCCAGACATTCTGAGTATATGTTCACTGATAGACCCATTATCCTCCATCTTGCAAGCATAGAACTTGTTGGAGGTCTCATACCTCTCAATTCGGGCACTCTTCTGAAAGATAAACTTCAACTCCTGGAACATCTCATATGCTCCATGACATTCAAAACATCTTTGAAGTCCCGGTTCTACGCCATACAATATTGCACACTTAAGTATTGAGTAATCTCGAGAACATGCCTCCCAAGCGTTCTTAACGTCTTCGGATGACATGTCTTCTGGTTGGTCACCAAGCGGTGCACCAAGGACATATGATTTCTGGGAAGCCGTGAGGATAATCCTCAGATTATGGGCCCAGTCAACAAAGTTACTTCCATCATCTTTCAACTTAGCTTTCTAGGAACGCATTAAAATTCAGGGGTGCTACTGCGCGAGCCATTGATCTACAACATAAATATGCAAAGGTTACTTAGACTATTGTTCAAGATAATGAGTTTAGTTAATCAAATTACTAAAGCTCCCACTCAAATTGACATCCCTCAGGTCATCTGAGTGTCACATGATCCAAATTCACCAACTCAAGTCCGATCATCACGTGAGTTGAGGTGGTTTCAATGGTGAACATCATCATGTTGATCATATCTACTATATGAATCATGTTCGACCTTTCGGTCTCTTGTGTTCCGAGGCCATGTCTGTACATGCTAGGCTCGTCAAGTTTATCCCGAGTGTTCTGCATGTTTAACATTGGCTTGCACCCGTTGTATGTGAATGTAGAGTCTATCACACCCGATCATCACGTGGTGTCTCGACACGACAAACTTTCTCAATGGTGCACACTCGGGGAGAACACAATTCATATTGAAATTTAAGTGAGGGATCACCTTATAATGCTACCGTCGACCTAAGCAAAACAAGGTGCATAAAAGGATTAACATCACATGCAAATCATAAGTGACATGATATGGCCATGAACTTGTGATTTTGATCTCCATCTTGAAAGCACCGGTATGATCTCCATCGTCACCGGCACGACACCATGATCTCCATCATCTTGATCTCCATCAACGTGTCACCATCGAGGTTGTCGCGCCCATCATGCTTGTACTACTATTGCTACCGTTTAGCAATAAAGTAAAGCATTACATAGCGTTGAATGATTGACACACGGGTCATACAATAATCAAAAACAACCCTATGGCTCCTGTCGGTTTTCGTACTCATCGACATGCAAGTCGTGATATTCTATAAAACACATGATCATATCATACATCACATATATCACATCATCTAATTGGCCATATCACATCACAACATACCCTGCAAAAACAAGTTAGACGTCCTCTAATTGTTGTTGTATGTTTTACGTGGCTGCTATGGGTATCTAGCAAGAACGATTCTCACCTACGCATAAACCACAACGGTGATACATAAGTTGCTTTTCAACCTTCTCAAGGACCACCTTTGTCGAATCCGATCCAACTAAAGTAAGAGAAACAGACACCCGCTAGCCATCATTGTGCAACAAAGTTACACGTGAGTCAATGGAACCGGTCTCTCGTAAGTGTACGAGTAAGGTTGGTTCGGGCCGCTTCATCCCACAATACCGCTGAACCAAAACACGACCAAGGGAGGAAGCAATCTAAGCATCAACGCCCACAAAATCTTTGTGTTCTACTCAAGATCTCATCTACACATAGACCTAGCTCTGATACCACTGTTGGGGAACGTCGCATGGGAAACAAAAAAATTCGTACGCTCACGCAAGACCTATCCATGGTGACGAGCAACTACGAGAGGGAGAGTGAATCTACATACCCTTTTAGATCGCTAAGCGGGAAGCGTTAAGAAATGCGGTTGGTGTAGTCAAACGTCTTCGCGATCCAAATCGCCGAGCGTCCCGCGATCCAATCACGATCCGTCCTGATCAAGCACCGAACGGACGGCCCCTCCGCGTTCAGCACACGTACAGCTTGATGATGATCTCCGCCTTCTTGATCCAGCAAGAGGGAGGAGAGAGGTAGAAGAGTTCTCTAGCAGCGTGATAGCGCTTCGGTAATGGTGGTGCAGTTATTCCGGCAGGGCTTCGCCTAAGCACTGCAGAAATCCGATCTAGAGGAGAAACTATGCACTGGAGGAACGGGTAGCACGTGGCTGAAAATCTTGTGCCAAAACCCTAAAACCCTCTAGTATATATAGCAGGAGAGGAGGAGGAGGCTTGGATTCCAAGGATCCATCCCTTGGGTCGGCCGAACCAGGAGGGAGGAGTCCTCCTCCTCCACTCCTAGTAGGATTAGGACTCCTTCCTAATTTCGCCCTTTTGCCTTTTTCCACCTTTTTCCTTTTGGGCTTTTTCTTCCCAGCCGCATGGGCCCTTTGTGGGACTTCCTCCAGCCCACTAAGGGCTGGTATTCATCCTCCAACAGCCCATGTAGCCTCTTGGGTCGAAATACCCCTCCCGATGGTCTCCCGGTACACTACCGGCACTCCCGGTACACTACCGATGAGCCCGAAACTTTTCCGGCGACCAAAATAGGACTTCCTATATATCAATCTTTACCTCTGGACCATTCCGGAGCTCCTCGTGACGTCCGGGATCTCATCCGGGACTCCGAAAAACCTTCAGTCACCACCATACACAACTCTATACTACCAAAATGTCACCAAACCTTAAGTGTGCAGACCATGCGGGTTCGAGAACTATGTAGACATGACCGAGACACCTCTACGGTCAATAACCAATAGCGGGACCTGGATGTCCATATTGGTTCCTACATATTATACGAAGATCTTTATCGGTCGAACCTCTATGTCAAGGATTCAGTTAATCCCGTATGATGTTCCCTTTGTTCTTTGGTATGTTACTTGCCCGAGATTTGATCGTCAGTATCTCCATACCTAGTTCAACCTCGTTATCGGCAAGTCTCTTTACTCGTTCCATAATACAAGTTCTCGTGACTAACACTTAGTCACATTGCTTGCAAGGCTTATTGTGATGTTGTATTTCCGAGTGGGCCCTGAGATACCTCTTTGTCACACGGAGTAACAAATCCTAGTCTTGATCCATGCCAACTCAACACACACCTTCGGAAATACCTGTAGAGCACCTTTATAGTCACTCAGTTACATTGCGATATTTGATGCACACAAGGCACTCTTCCGGTGTCCGTGAGTCACATGATCTCATGGTCATAGGAACATATACTTGACATGCAGAAACTGTAGCAATAAACTGACACGATCATATGCTACGTTTGTAGTTTGGGTCTTGTCCATCACATCATTCTCCTAATGATGCGATACCGTTATCAAATGACATCACATGTCAATGGCTAGGAAACCTTGACCATCTTTGATCAACGAGCTAGTTCACTAGAGGCATACTAGGGACAAAGTGATGTCTATTTACCCACACATGTAATGTGTTTCCAATCAATACAATTATAGCATGGATAATAAATGATTATCATGAACAAGGAAATACAATAATAAAAACTTTATTTATTGCCTCTAGGGCATATTGCCAACAGTGGCGCCAAGCTTCTGGCATTCTTTGTGAAAAGAGGGTGCCACAAAAGCTAAAAGGCAAGTTCTATAGGACGGCAGTTCGACCCACAATGTTGTATGGCGCTGAGTGTTGGCCGACTAAAAGGCGACATGTGCAACAGTTAGGTATGGTGGAGATGCGCATGTTGAGATGGATGTGTGGCCACACAAGGAAGGACCGCATCCGTAATGATGATATACGAGATAGAGTTGGGGTAGCACCAATTGAAGAGAATCTTGTCCAACATCGTCTGAGATGGTTTGGGCATATTCAGCGCAGGCCTCCAGAATCCTCAGTGCACAGCAGACGGCTTAACCATGCTGATAATGTCAAAAGAGGTCGGGATAGAGAGAACTTGACATGGGAAGAGTCCGTAAAGAGAGATCTGAAGGACTGGAGCATCACCAAAGAACTATCCATGGACAGGGGTGCGTGGAAGCTTGCTATCCATGTGCCAGAACCATGAGTTGGTCGCGAGATCTTATGGGTTTCACCTCTAGCCTACCCCAAGTTGTTTGGGACTAAAGGCTTTGTTGTTGTTGTTGTTGTTGTTGTTGTTGTTGTTGAATCTCTTGGCTACAATCTTCCTTCTGTATCTAGACTTGTCGACTTCGGTTTCAATGTGTTATTCATGAAAGTAGATTGCCAAGTGTTTCGTCCAAATAATCATAAAATGGTCTTTACCGGTTTCCATAGAGGTGATCTATACATTGTTGATTTCACTAAGAGATCCAAACCTCATACTTGTCTTATTGCAAAATCTTCTAAAGGGTGGCTTTGGCATAGAAGACTAGAACATGTTGGCATGCGTAATTTAGACAAGCTTATCAAGGGTGATCACATACTTGGTATTAAAGATGTTATCTTCGACAAAGATAGGCTTTGTAGTGCTTGTCAAGCTAGAAAGCAAGTAGGTGGAAGTCATCCCGTTAAGAATATCATGACTACTAGGAGACCACTCGAGTTACTTCACATGGATCTTTTTGGTCCTAATGCTTACAAGAGTCTTGGTGGAAATTCCTATGGTCTAGTTATAGTTGATGATTTTTCCAGATTTACGTGGGTATTCTTTCTTGATGATAAGTCGTAGGTTCAAAAGATCTTCAAGAACTTCGCTCGCAAAGCGCAAAATCAGTTTGAAGTGAAGATCAAGAAGGTTCAGAGCGATAATGGATCGGAGTTCAAGAACACCCATGTGGATACCTTTCTTGATGAAGAAGGTGTCTCACATGAGTTCTCGGCTACGTACACACCTCAACAAAATGGAGTTGTTGAGAGGAAGAACCAGATGCTCATTGAGATGGCAAGAACGATGCTTCACGAATACAAGACGCCAAGACACTTTTGGGCAGAAGCCGTTGAAACAGCATGTCATGCCACAACCGACTTTACTTGCACAAGCTTCTCCGTAAAACGGCATACGAGCTACTCACCAGTAACAAACCCCAAGTCAGATACTTTCGGGTATTTGGCTCAAAGTGCTACATTCTTAATAAGCATCGTCATACTAAATTTGCTCCTAAATCTCATGAAGGATTCCTACTTGGTTACGGATCGAACTCTCACACTTACCGTGTCTACAACAACTTCACTCAAAAAGTTTAAGAGACAGTAGATGTGAAGTTTGATGAATCTAATGGTTCGCAAGTTGAACAATTGCCAAATGATGTAGGTGATAAGGACCCTTCGGAAGATACTCTAGATCTACCCATTGGAAATATTCGTCCCATGGAGGTGAAGGAAAGTACTTCATCAACTCAAGTGGAAGCCCCTACTTCACGTCAAGGTGAACCTCAACACGACATGGAGGCATCCACAAGCGGTACACGATGAGATAATGAAGAGGAGGAAGTGCATCATGAAGATCCACCACAACCACCTTCACCACCACCTCAAGGGAACGACACCGTCAACAACAACAAAGATGAAGGAGATGATGATGATGAAGAAGAAGCTCCACCATCCAACAATCGGAAGCTGACCCGATTTCGAGCACAAGTGACCAAGAACCATCCCCTAAACCAAATCTTTGGTGACATACAAACATGGAGAATCACTGGCTCTAAAACCCGTCTAGCTAAGTTTTGTGAGCATTATTCTTTCGTATCTAGAATTGAGCCTTTGAAGGTAGAACAAGCTCTTGAAGACGTGGATTGGGTGAACGCTATGCATGAAGAGCTTCACAACATCAAAAGGAACAAAGTGTGCACACTCGTGGAGAAGCCCGAAGATGAGCACAACATCATCGGAACCAAATGGGTGTTTCGGAACAAACAAAACGAAGACGGTCAAGTCGTGCGCAACAAGGCTCATCTCGTAGCCCAAGGATATACGCAATTCAAAGGTATGGACTATGGTGAGACTTATGCCCCCGTCGCTAGACTTGAAGCTATTCGTATTCTTCTTGCTTACACTAATCATCATGATATCACGCTTTATCAAATGGATATCAAAAGGGCATTTTTAAATGGTGGAATTTAAGAAGAGGTTTATGTTAAGCAACCACCTGGTTTTGTGAATCCTAAGAAACCTAATCATGTTTAGAAGCTTCGTAAAGCTCATTATGGACTTAAGCAAGCCCCTCCTGCTTGGTATAAATGTTTACCGAAGTTTCTCATTGAAAAAGGTTTTGAAATTGGTAAAATTGATGCAACCTTGTTCACTTAGAGAGTTAATGGTGAATTATTCGTGTGCCAAATCTATGTGGATGATATTATCTTTGGTTCCACTAACCCTCAATTTAGTGAAAGGTTTGGAAGGTTGATGTCCGAGAAGTATGAGATGTCTATGATGTGTGAGCTGAAATTCTTTCTTGGTTTAAAAATCAAGCAATCAAGATAAGGAACTTTCATCTCTCAAACTAAGTATACCAAAGACTTGATCAAAAAGTTCAACATGCAGGAGTGCAAAGGTATGAAAACTCCCATGCCCACTAGTGGACATGTTGATCTTACCAAGGAGGATGAACCAGTTGATCAAAAGGTTTATCGATCTATGATTGGTTCATTACTATATCTATGTGCATCTCCTCCCGATATTATGCTTAGTGTTTGCATGTGTGCTAGATATCAAGCTGCACCTAAAGAGTGTCATCTATTGGTTGTGAAACATATTGTGAGATACTTGATACACACACCAAACTTTGGCATTTGGTATCCCAAGGGATCTTCTTTTAATCTTGTTGGCTATTCCGATTCGGACTATGCCGGTGACAAGGTTGATAGAAATTCCACCTTGGGTACTTGTCAATTTTTGGGTAGATCTCTTGTGTCTTGGTCCTCCAAGAAACAAAACTCAGTATCTCTATCTACTGCTGAAGTTGAGTATATTGCTGCTGGATCTTGTTGTGCGCAATTACTATGGATGACATAAATGCTTAAGGATTGTGGAATTTATATTAAAAATGTTCCATTACTTTGTGATAATGAATGTGCTATTAAAATTGGCCGTAATCCTCTGCAACATTCTCGAACTAAGAATATTCAAGTTCGACATCATGTCATTCGTGATCATGTTGCCAAAGGAGATATTAATCTTAAGCATGTTCATACTAACAAGAAATTGGTCGATATCTTTACTAAGCCACTTGATGAGAAAACATTATGTCACTTTAGGAGTGAGTTGAACATCATTGATGCTTCAAACTTGAGCTAGACTCACTCGGTTGCAAGCAAGGTCATGAGCTTTCTTGTAATTTCCATGTTCCCATAACTCGTTATCATATGCCATGGAATTCTATGCTCCCTTGTATTGCATCTAACCTTTTGTAGGTAGTTGGAAGAACTTCATTCCACAAGATTGTCATCAACTCCAATCATAAGCAATCTTATCATTACCAAGTATCCATAACCCCTCTTGATGATGGAAGGAAGAAGAAAACAAAAACATATCCTTGACATATACTTGATATTAGTTGCAAAATCTTAATTGGTATAATGTCAATTGGATATATCCATTGTTCTTCCTTGCATGACTAACCTTTGTAGGTGACTAGTGTACTAGAACGAGAAGGATTGCTCCCAATTCAAGATGATTTTCATCAACCTCGAGCATCCTCAACAAGTTCACCTATGAGCAATGTCATCAACATCACTCAAGGGTATGTACTCATATCCTTGAAAAGGCTTTACTCCAAGTCATGGGCTAAAGCAACTCAAGTGATATGAAGACATTAAAATGCTTAATCGAAAAATGGTAACACCATTTTGAGCTTAACGTAGAGTATGACCTATGATCAAGTATTCTTGCTTGGATCCTAAGTCAATACACTCTAATATAGGTGACCTAGTCACCGCCCATCATCTAGTTAAGAATCATGTGTGGTTTGCTCTCTACTTGTGTGATCTCTCGTAACCACTCAAATCTTATCTAATTGATGTCCTTTGTAAAAAAAATTGCATTCCCTTTTTGAAACTATTTCTTTTGTCTCAGTAAAAATAGAAACTTGGTCTCTCATTCAGAGCCGCCGATATAAATAACTCGGTTATACCAAAATTGCACATGATCTGCACTACACAATCTTGGTACCATCAATTTATTTATCCCGAAGTCACCGATTTTCTTTCTTTTCTAAATTTGCATTTCTTAAATGTTTTTTTGATATCTATTCTTGTGATGTTCTTGTTCCTTCGATGACCCCTTTATTATTAAAAAAGGGGGGAGAGAATAACAAGCTAGTCTTAGGAGGAGAAATTCTTTATTCAAGGATCCCTAGATCCAAGGAGAAGAACAGTAAAATTTTGCAAAAGGGAGAGAATTTACATTCAATGATTCCCTTAGTTCTTTTCTATGAACCCTATTTTCAATTACCCTTGTTCTCTAGGATCCCTTTCTTGTCAATGATCCCTGTAACTACTCCTAAGTTTAACCTTTTTGGTAATTTATGCCAAAGGGGGAGAATATCAAAGCTTCATGCTAAAGGGAGAGTTACATGCGTATGCAAAGCGGGAGATATGATTTAGGGGGAGAAGAATATATTTTGGAGAAAAGACTAAAGTGAACAAGGAGAACTTTTTCTCACCCTATCCAATCCCAATATCTACATGTTGAGATTCAACGGGAGAAGATGAACTACCACTTCCATATATAAGGGGAGAAAAGCTATAAAAGATTAATGCTAAAGGAGACAAATGAATCTTAAGGATTATCATATTTTATATGTTCTCCATATCTTGGTATCCTTTGAGTTCTATTGCTTTTGATTAGCAGAATACTCTTGTGTTTCCTAACATTGTTTTCTCAAGTGTGTCTATACTAATAGAATGCTCAAGAACTCAAGGTAAGTATATGCATCATATCTTTGATCAATATGATCTCTTGATTTTTGCACATGTTGTTTGCAAGAGTGAAGTCTTGATCAAGGATGCACCTCATTCATGTACATTTGATGCAAATATCCAAGATACACATGACTTCCTATATCCCTTCATCTATATGTGTGTCCGTGCATTCCAAAACAACTATCCTTTAAAGGACTGCACACATTTAGGGGGATCTCATGTGTTTCTCAAAGTATTCATTATGTCCATGCTTGTCTTTATTTGAAGCTTTGATTGTATGTTGTCATCAATTACCAAAAAGGGGGAGATTGAAAGCACAACATGCTCCCTTGGTGGTTTTGATAATTCATGACAACATACATTGTCTCTTGGACTAACACCTCTATCTAGTGTATTTCAGATAATAGTCCATGGAGAGTTGGGCTGGCAAAAGGATTGTGCAGATTGTGGAATTACGCCAAGATGCAAGGAAATAGGTTGGCCAAGCTTCTAGCAAGAGGACTCCACATTTTACATGTGTGAGAAATCACTTTGAGTCCATAGGAAAGCCAATACTATTAAAAGGGGGTAAGGTTTTGTTGGTGAACAAAATGCTCATATGTGCACAAGTGATAGTCACCAAAAACATCCACAAGCTCTCCCACCAAAGTCTGTCTATAGCTAAACAGTCAAAATCGGTGCAACCAACATTCCCATCCGGTGCCACCGATTCCAAACCCTAGACAGACTCAGCCAAAGCCAAACCCTTCGCTGTAGCCGACACTACTTTCGATGCCACCGAGTTGGGCTGCCAAGTTTCTGTTATGCAAGTTCACATTTTTGATCCGTCCGAGAATGTTGAATCGGCGTCACCGAGTTTGGCAATTCTGACCGTTGGTTACCTTGTTAGTGCAACCGAGATTCCTATACCGGTCTCACCAAGATTCAAAAGTTGCCACCTTTTGATCACTTCGGTACCATCAAGATTAACACATCGGTGTCACCGAGTTGGTCATTTTGTGTGTAATGGTTGGATTTTTGGGGATGCCTATATATACCCCTTCACCACCACCTACTCTATAGACAAGCACTCAGAACTATTCCATACTTATCCTATCAGATTATTTAAGAGAGAACCACCTATCCTTGTGTTGAGATCAAGATCTTCCACTCCAACCATATGGATCTTGATTTCTAGCCTCCCCAGGTTGATTTCCACCAATCCCATCTCTTCTACCAAGGAAAATCTATGAGAGAGTGATTGTGTGTTGAGGAGTCTATCATCTTGAAGCACAAGATCAAGGAGTTCATCGTCATTACCGAGCCTATTACCTTTTGGAGGGTGGTGCCTCCTAGATTGGTTAGGTATCGCTTGGGAGCCTCCTACTTCGTGTTGTGGAGTGAACCAAGAAGTTTGTAAGGGCAAGGAGATCGCCTACTTTGTGTAGATCTACCCATTAGTGAGGCCAGACCTTTGTGGACGGAAGCCATATGGAATAGTCAAGGTTGCTACTTCGTGGACCCTTATGGGTGGAGCCCACCATGGACTCTCCCGACCGTTACCCTCTATGGGTTGAAGACTCCATAAACATGGACGTACGATAGCACCACCTATCGAAACCACGGGAAAAATCCTTGCATCTCCTATTGCGTTTGATCTTCCTATCTCATCTCTTTACTTCATGTGCAATGTCTTTACTTTCCGCTGCCATATTTGTAGACATGCATGTGTAGGGATGTTAGACTTGCTAGACCTACTAAAACTGTTAAAACCTGCCAACCAATTAACTTGGGAAAAGGTTAGGTTTTAAATTCCTTCCGGTAGTCTATTCACCCCCCCCCCCCCTCTAGACACTCTTCTAGCGATCCTATAGTTGTCTCTAACAACGTGGTGGAATTCCAACCCCTCGAACCGAGCAGATATCTTGAGGATGACGTTTCTATATGCCGCCATCTTTGGATTTTGGCGTCAAACTCGCCGTTAATTTGGGATGTGGCTAGGTTTGAGTCTCCCCATACCTCTATCTGACGTATGCCCATTGACACCGCCATTCGAAGACCATGAAGAAGAGCTTCCTATTCGGCGGCATTGTTGGACTCGGCATACATGATTTGCAACACGTATCTTACGTTGTCGCCTGTGGGGGTGTGAGGATAACTCTAGCCCCCAGACCGACCAAGGTCTTGGATCCATCAAAGTACATTGTCCAATGGGAGTATGCGCTATACTCCTTGGGGAGCTCGGCCTCTGTCCATTCAGCCAAGAAGTCCGTCAATACCTTGGATTTAATGGCGCGGTGTGGCTTGTAGGTTATTTCAAAGGGAAGGATCTCAATGGCCCATTTGGCTATGTGACCGGTGGCGTCCCTATTGTTGATTATATCATTCATGGGGACTTCCGATGCCACTGTTACTGCACACTCCTGGAAGTAGTGTCTGAGTTTCCTCGATGCCATGAATACTGTATAGGCTATTTTTTGATAATGTGGGTATGTGGACTTGCACTGTGTTAGCACCTCTGACACATAATATACCGGCTTTTGAGTCCGGAATTTATGTCCCTCCTCATCTCGTTCAACAACGAAAACCGCGCTGACGACTTTGTTGGTGGCTTATATGTATAACAACATGCGCTCACTGGCGCATGGTGCCATGAGTATGGGGTTGGTTGCCAGTAGTGTTTTGATTTCTTCCAACGCATCCGCTGCTTCATAGGTCCATTTGAAATTGTTGGTCTGTTTTAGCAGCTTATAGAGCGGCAAAGCTTTTTCTCCGAGGCGGGAGATAAAGCGGCTTAACGCCGCTATGCACCCGGCTAGCCTCTGGACATGCTTCAGCTCTGTGGGGATTGCAAGTTATGATAGAGCACGGATTTTAGCTGGATCTGCCTCTAATCCTCTATGGGAGACGATGAATCCAAGCAGCTTACGAGAGGGAACTCCGAATAGAAATTTTTCTGGATTGAGTCATATATCATATTCGCGTAGATTAGCAAAAGTTTGACGTAGGTCATCGATCAACTGGTCGACGTGTTTGGTTTTGATTACCACATCATCCACGTATGCCTCGACAAACTTTCCAACCTATGTTGTGAGGTAGGTTTGGATCATGCGCTAGTATGTGGCCCCGGCGTTTTTAGCCCGAAGGGCATCGTGTTGAAGCAAAATGGCCCGTTGGGGAACATCGCATGGGAAACAAAAAATTTCGTATGCACACGCAAACCTATCCAGGGTGATGAGCATCTACGAGAGGGAGAGTGGATCTACGTACCCTTGTAGATCGCTAAGCGGGAAGCGTTAAGAAACGCGGTTGGTGTAGTCGAACTTCTTCGCGATCCAAATCGCCGAGCGTCCCGCGATCCAATCACGAACCATCCCGCGAACACATCATGATCCGTCCCGCGAACTCATCATGATCCGTCTCACGATCTTGATCACGATCTGTCCCGCGAACTCATCACGATCCGTTCCTTGATCACATCACGAACCGTCTCCCGATCTCGATCACGGTCCTTCCGATCTAGCGCCGAACGGACGGCACCTCCGCGCTCAGCACACGTGCAGCTTGATGACGATCTCCACCGTCTCGATACAGCGAGAGGAGGTGGAGAGGAGAGAGAGTTCACGAGCAGCGTGACGGTGCTCCGGTGATGGTGGTGGAGCAATTCCGGCAGGGCTTCGCCTAAGCACTGCAGAAAACCGATCTAGAGGAGAAACTATGCACCGGTGTAACGGGTAGCACGTGGCCGGAGATTCTATCCCAAAACCACCCAATCCACTAGTATATATAGGAGGAGAGGAGAGGAGAGGCAGCCAAGGCCTTTGGGTCGGCCGAAATAGGAGGTGGGAAGCAATCCTACTTCACCTCCAATCCTAGTTGGAGTAGGATTGCCTCCTATTGGCTGATTTTCCACTTTTTGCTTTAGGACTTTCTCTCCTGCGCCATGGACCTTTGTGGATGTTTTCCCAGCCCACTAAGGGCTGGTTATTCTTCTCCCACAGCCCATGGACCTCTTGGGGTCGAAATACCCCTCCAGGAGGCCTCCCGGTACACTACCGGCACTCCCAGTACACTACCGATGAGCCCGAAACTATTCCGGAAACCAAACTGGGACTTCCTATATATGAATCTTTACCTCCGGACCATTCCGGAGCTCCTCATGACGTCCGAGATCTCATCCGGGACTCTGAACAAACTTCGGTCACCACCATACATAACTCTACACTACCAAAACGTCACCGAACCTTAAGTGTGCAGACCCTGCGGGTTCGAGAACTATGTAGACATGACCGAGACACCTCTACGGTCAATAACCAATGGCGGGACCTGGACGTCCACATTGGTTCCTACATATTCTACGAAGATCTTTATCGGTCGAACCTCTATGTCAAGGATTCAGTTAATCCCGTATAACGTTCCCTTTGTTCTTCGGTATGTTACTTGCCCGAGATTCGATCATCGGTATCTCCATACCTAGTTCAACCTCGTTACCGGCAAGTCTCTTTACTCGTTCTGTAATACACGATCCCGCAACTAACTATTAGTCACATTGCTTGCAAGGCTTATTGTGATGTTGCATTACCGAGTGGGCCCCGAGATACCTCTCCGTCACACGGAGTAACAAATCCCAGTATCGATCCATGCCAACTCAACAGACACCATCGGAGATACCTGTAGAGCACCTTTATAGTCACCCAGTTACATTGCGACGTTTGATACACATAAGGCACTCCTCCGATATCTGTGAGTTGCATGATCTCATGGTCATAGGAACACATACTTGACATGCGGAAAATAGTAGCAATAAACTGACACGATCATATGCTACGTTTGCAGTTTGGGTCTTGTCCATCACATCATTCTCCTAATGATGTGATCCCGTTATCAAATGACATCTCATGTCCATGGCTAGGAAACCTTAACCATCTTTTGATCAATGAGCTAGTCTATTAGAGGCATACTAGGGACATGGTTTTGTCTATGTATCCACACATGCATCTAAGTCTCCGATCAATACAATTATAGCATGGATAATAAACGATTATCATGAACAAGGAAATATGATAATAACTAATTTATTATTGCCTCTAGGGAATATTTCCAACAGTCTCCCACTTGCACTAGAGTCAATAATCTAGTTCACATCACCATGTGATTCACATTGTTATGAATCTAACACCCAACGAGTTCTGGGGCTCGATCATGCTTTGCATGTGAGAGAGGTCTTATGGTCAACGGGTCTGTAACATTCAGATCCGTGTGCACTTTGCAAATACCTATGTCAAACTGTAAACACTGCTACCACACTCCACTCGGTACTATTCCAAATGGCTGCTCCACTATACGTATCCAGATTGCTACTACGAGTCATCCGGATTAGTGTTAAAGCTTGTATCGACGTAACTCCTTACGACGAACTCTTTATCACCTCCATAATCGAGAAACATCTCCTCAGTCTCTTAGTTACTGAGGATAATCTTGACCGCTGTCCAGTGATCCACTCCTGGTTCACTCTTGTACCCCCTGACGGACTCATGGCAAGGCACACACAGGTGCGGTACACAGCATGGCATAATATAGAGCCTATGGCTAAGGCATAGGGGACGACGTTCGTCCTTTCTCTTTCTTCTGCCGTTTTCGAGCTTTGAGTCTCACTCAACTTTCACACCTTACAAATCAGGCGAGAACTCTTTCTCTGACTGATCCATTTTGAACTCTTTCAAAATCTTGTCAAGGTATGCCCTCATTGAAAGTCTCATCGAGCATCTTGATCTATCTCCATAGATTTTGATGCTCAACAATTAGGTAGCTTCATCCAGGTCTTCCTTTGAAAATCACTTTCCAAATGACCGTTTTATGCTTTCCAGAAACTCTACATTATTTCTGATCAACAATATGTCATCCACATATACTTATCAGAAATTCTATAGTGTTCCCACTCACTTTATTGAAAATACAAGTTTCTCGTAAACTTTGTATAAACATCAAAACTTTCATCACCTCATCAAAGCGTATATTCCAACTCTGAGATGCTTGCTTCAGTCCATGGAAGGATCACCGAAGGTTGCACACCTTTTAGCATCCTTAGGCCTGACAAAACCTTCTGGTTGTATCACATACAACCTTTCCTCAAGTAAATCGTTAAGGAAACGATGTTTTGACATCCATCTGCCAAATTTCATAATTGAAAACACAGCAACTGCTAACATAATTCCAACAGACTTTAGCACCACTACGAGTGAGAAAGTCTCATCGTAGTCAACTCCTTGAACTTGTCACAAACATCTTTGCAACAAGTCGAGCTTTACAAATAGTGACATTCACCATCAGTGTCTGTCTTCATTTTAAAGATCCATTTGTACTCAACAACCTGCCGTCCAATGAGCAAGTCTACCAAAGTCTACACTTGGTTTTCATACATGGATCCTATCTGGGATTTCATGGCCTCCAACCATTTGTCGGAATCCGAGCCCATCATCACTTCTCCATAGCTCGTAGGTTCATCGTTTGTCCAACAACATGACCTCCAAGACAGGGTTGTCATACCGCTGAGGAGCAGTACACATCCTTGTCAACCTACGAAGTTCGATAGTAACTTGATCCTGAAGCTTCATGATCATCATCATTAACTTCCTCTTCAACTAACGTAGGCTTCACAGAAACAACATCCTCCGCTGCGCTACTCTCTGGTTGAACAAAGTTTAAACAACCTCATCAAGTTCTATCTTCCTCCCACTTAATTCTTTCGAGAGAAACTTTTCCTCGAGAAAGGATCCGTTTTAGTAACAAACACTTTGCACTTGGATCTGAGATAGAAGGTTCACCCAACTAATCTTAGGGTATTCTATGAAGATGCATTTGTCCGCCTTGGGTTCGACCTCATTAGGTGAAAACATTTTCCACACAAGTGTCGCAGCCCCAAGTATTAAGAAATGACAGCTTAGGTTTCTATCAAACCATAATTCACATGGTGTCATCTCAACGGATTTAGATGGTGCCCTATTTAAAGTGAATGTTGTTTTCTCTAATGCATAACCCCAAAATTATAGTAGTAAAACGACAAGAGACATCATAGCACGCACCATGTCCAATAGAGCATAACTATGATGTTCGAACACACCATCACACTATGGTGTTCCAGGTGGCGTTTAGTTGTGAAACAACTTTCATATTGTCTTAAGTTGTATGCCAAACTCATGACTCAGATATTCACCTCCACGATCATATCGCAGTCATTTTTATCTTCTTGTCACGATGATCTTTAAACTTCACTCTGAATTTGCTTGAACCTTTCAAACGATTCAAACTTGTGTTTCATTAAGTAAATATACACTATATCTACTCAAATCATCAGTGAAGGTAAGAAAATAACGATATCCACTGCACGCTACAAGACTCACTAGATTGCATACATCAACATGTATCATTTCCAATGAATCACTTGCCCGCTCCATCCAACGGGGTCCTTTAGTCATCTTGCCCAAGAAGCATGGTTCGCATGTCTCAACCGATTCGAAATCGAATGAGTCCAAATATCCATCACCATGGAGTTTCTTCATGCGCTTTATACCAATATCACATTTTGCGGCAGTGCCACAAGTATGTGGTACTATCATAATTTAACTTTGTATCTTTTGACATCAATGTTATGAACATGTGTATTACTACGATCAAGATTTCAACAAACCATTCTCACTGGGTGCATGACCATTGAAGGTATTATTCATGTAAACAGAATAACTATTATTCTCTGACTTAAATGAATAACCGTATTGCAACAAACATGATCTAATCATGTTCATGCTCAACGCAAAACACCAAATAACATTTATTTAGGTTCGTCACTAATCCTGAAGGTAGAGAGAGCGTGCGATGTTGATCACATCAACCTTGGAAACATTTCCAACACACATCGTCACCTCACCCTTAGCTAGTTCTCTGTTTATTCCGTAGCTTTTATTTCGAGTTACTAACATTTAGCAACCGAACCGGTATCCAATACCCAGGTGCTACTAGGAGTACTAGCAAGGTACACATCAATAACTCGTATATCAAATATACTTCTGTCGATGTTGCCAGCCTTCTTATCTACCAAGTATCTAGGGTTGTTCCACTTCAGCGACCTCTCACCTCATAATAGAAGCACTTAGTCTCGGGTTTGAGTTCAACTTTGGGTTGCTTCACTGGAGCAGCAACTGACTTGCTATCCATGAAGTTTCCCTCCTTGCTCTTGCCCTTTTCGAAACTAGTGGTTTGATTAACCATCAACACTTGATGCTCCTTCTTGATTTCTACCTTCGCGGTGTCAAACATCGCGAACAGCTCAGGGATCAATACTTCTATCCCTGGTGTATTATAGTTCATCACTAAGTTCTAGTAGCTTTAGTGATAGTGACTTGGAGAACTATATCAATCACTATCTTATCTGGAAGATCAACTCCCACTTGATTCAGGCGATTGTAGTACCCAGACAATCTGAGTACATGCTCAACGATTGAGCTATTCTCCTTCATCTTACAGGCAAAGAATCTTGTTGGAGATATCATATCTCGCAACACAGGCACGAGCCTGAGATCACAATCTCTGCTCCTAGAACATCTCATATGTTCCATGACGTTCAAAACGTTCCGGAGCCTCAATTCTAAGCCATAATGCATGACGCACTAAACTATCAAGTAGTCATCGAAACGTGCCTGTTAGATGTTCACAACATCTATAGACGATGCTAGAGGGGGTGGCGCACCGAGCGGTGCATTAAGGACATAAGCCTTCTGTGCAGCAATGAGGACAATCCTCAGATCACGGACCCAGTCCGCAATATTGCTACCAACATCTTTCAACTCTATTTCTCTAGGAACATATAAAAATTTAAGGGAGCTACAGCGCGAGCTAGTAATCTACAACATAATTTGCAAAGACACTTTGACTATGTTCATGATAATGAGTTCAATTAATCATATTACTTAAGAACTCCCACTCAAATTGACATCCCTCTGATCATTCGAGTGATACATGATCCAAATTCACCAACTCAAGTCCGATCATCACGTGAGTTGAGGTGGCTGCAATGGTGAACATCATTATGTTGATCATATCTACTATATGACTCATGTTCGACCTTTCGGTCTCTCGTGTTCCGAGGCCATGTCTGTACATGTTAGGCTCGTCAAGTTTAACCCGAGTGTTCCGCGCGTGCAAATCTGGCGTGCACCCGTTGTATGTGAACGTAGAGTCTATCACACCCGATCATCACGTGGTGTCTCAACACGACGAACTTTCGCAACGGTGCACACTCAGGGAGAACACAGTTCATCTTGAAATTCAAGTGAGGGGTCACCTTATAATGCTACCGCCGTACTAAGCAAAACAAGGTGCATAAAAGGATTAACATCTCATGCAATTCATAAGTGACATGATATGGCCATGAACTTGTGTTTAAGATCTCCATCTTCGAAACACCGGCATGATCTCCATCGTCACCGGCACAACACCATGATCTCCATCATCTTGATCTCCATCAATGTGTTGCCATTGGGGTTGTGGCGCCAGCTCTGCTTCTACTTCTATTGCTACCGCTTAGCGATAAAGTAAAGCATTACATAGCGCTTAATGATTGACACGCAGGTCATACAATAATTAAAGATAACCCTATGGCTCCTGCCGGTTGCTGTACTCAACGACATGCAAGTCGTGAAATTCTATACATCACATGATCATCTCATACATCACATATATCTCATCATGTAATTGGCCATATCACATCACAACATACCCTGCAAAAACAAGTTAGACGTCCTCTAATTGTTGTTGCATGTTTTACGTGGCTGCTACGGGTATCTAGTAAGAACGATTCTCACCTACGCATAAACCACAACGGTGATACATAGATTGCTTTTCAACCTTCTCAAGGACCGCCTTTGTCGGTCCGATCCTACTAAAGTGAGAGAAACTGTCACCCGCAAGCCATCTAAGCAACAAGTTGCGTCGAGGGAACCGGTCTCTCGTAAGCGTACGAGTAATGTTGGTCCGGGCCGCTTCATCTCACAATCCTGCTGAACCAAAATCCGACCAAGGGAGGAAGCAATCTAAGCATCAACACCCACAAACCTTTTGTGTACTACTCGAGATCTCATCGAACCATCAAGCTAGCTCTGATACCACTGTTGGGGAACGTCGCATGGGAAACAAAAAATTTCCTATGCACACGCAAACCTATCCAGGGTGATGAGCATCTATGAGAGGGAGAGTGGATCTATGTACCCTTGTAGATCGCTAAGCGTGAAGCGTTAAGAAATGCGGTTGGTGTAGTCGAACTTCTTCGCGATCCAAATCGCCGAGCGTCCCGCGATCCAATCACGAACTATCCCGCGAACACATCATGATCCGTCCCGCGAACTCATCACGATCCGTCTCACGATCTTGATCACGATCTGTCCCGCGAACTCATCACGATCCGTTCCGTGATCACATCACGAACCGTCTCGCGATCTCGATCACGGTCCTTCCGATCTAGCGCCGAATGGACGGCACCTCCGCGTTCAGCACACGTGCAGCTTGATGACGATCTCCACCGTCTCGATCCAGCGAGAGGAGGTGGAGAGGAGAGAGAGTTCACCAGCAGCGTGACGGCGCTCCGGTGATGGTGGTGGAGCAATTCCGGCAGGGCTTCGCCTAAGCGCTGCAGAAAACCGATCTAGAGGAGAAACTATGCACCGGTGTAACGGGTAGCACGTGGCCGGAGATTCTGTCCAAAAACCACCCAATCCACTAGTATATATAGGAGGAGAGGAGAGGAGAGGCAGCCAAGGCCTTTGGGTCGTCCGAAATAGGAGGTGGGAAGCAATCCTACTTCACCTCCAATCCTAGTTGGAGTAGGACTGCCTCTTATTGGCTGACTTTCCACTTTTTGCTTTAGGACTTTCTCTCCTGCGCCATGGGCCTTTGTGGCTGTTTTCCCAGCCCACTAAGGGCTGGTTATTATTCTCCCACAGCCCATGGACCTCTTGGGGTCGAAATACCCCTCCAGGAGGCCTCCCGGTACACTATCGCCACTCCCGGTACACTACCGGCACTCCCGGTACACTACCGATGAGCCCGAAACTTTTCCGGAAACCAAACTGGGACTTCCTATATATGAATATTTACCTCCAGACCATTCCGGAGATCCTCGTGACGTCCGGGATCTCATCCGGGACTCCGAACAAACTACGGTCACCACCATACATAACTCTACACTATCGAAACGTCATCGAACCTTAAGTGTGCAGACCCTGCGGGTTCGAGAACTATGTAGACATGACCGAGACACCTCTACGGTCAATAACCAATGGTGGGACCTGGACGTCCACATTGGTTCCTACATATTCTACGAAGATCTTTATCGGTCGAACCTCTATGTCAAGGATTCAGTTAATCCCGTATAACGTTCCCTTTGTTCTTCGGTATGTTACTTGCCCGAGATTCGATCATCGGTATCTCCATACCTAGTTCAACCTCGTTACCGGCAAGTCTGTTTACTCGTTCCGTAATACACGATCCCACAACTAACTATTAGTCACATTGCTTGCAAGGCTTATTGTGATGTTGCATTACCGAGTGGGCCCCGAGATACCTCTCCGTCACACGGAGTAACAAATCCCAGTCTCGATCCATGCCAACTCAACAGACACCATCGGAGATACCTGTAGAGCACCTTTATAGTCACCCAGTTACGTTGCGACGTTTGATACACACAAGGCACTCCTCCGATATCTGTGAGTTGCATGATCTCATGGTCATAGGAACACATACTTGACATGCGGAAAACAGTCGCAATAAACTGACATGATCATATGCTACGTTTGCAGTTTGGGTCTTGTCCATCACATCATTCTCCTAATGATGTGATCCTGTTATCAAATGACATCTCATGTCCATGGCTAGGAAACCTTAACCATCTTTTGATCAATGAGCTAGTCTATTAGAGGCATACTAGGGACATGGTTTTGTCTATGTATCCACACATGCATCTAAGTCTCCGATGAATACAATTATAGCATGGATAATAAACGATTATCATGAACAAGGAAATATGATAATAACTAATTTATTATTGCCTCTAGGGCATATTTCCAACAGAATGCAGTAGCCGCTTGATCGGATTCCTTCATTTTAATTTGATGGTATCTAGAGTAAGCATCGAGGTAACACAACAAACCGTGTCTGGCTGTGGCATCAATGATTTGGTCTATGTGTGGTAAGGGGAAAGGGTCCTAGGGGCATGCTTTGTTGAGGTCTTTGAAATCTACAGACAACCACCAGGACTTGTCTTTCTTAGGTACCATCACCAGGTTTGCTAGCCACTCGAGGTGTTTAATACCCCGAATAAATCCGGCGTCAAGCAATTTGGCTAATTCTTCACCCATGGTTTGCCGTTTGGGCTCGGAGAAGAGGCGCAGGATCTGTTTCACGGGCTTAAAGCCTGGAATAATGTTCAAGTTGTGTTCGGCAAGCCGACGTGGGATTCCAGGCATATCGAAAGGATGCCAAGAGAAAATGTCCCAATTTTGGCGGAGGAAATTCTGCAATGCTTCGTCCATAAGTGGATTAAGCTGGGCTCCGATGGACATTGTTTTATTGGGGTCCGTTGGATGCACCTGAAATTTGACGATTTCCTCTGCGGGTTTAAAGGACGTGGACTTCGGCCTTTTGCTAAGGACCACATCGTCCCTATTAACTGTCGACCATAGAACGTTCAACTCTTTGGCGATGAAAGATTCAGCTAATGCCTCGAGGTCGAGCGCTGCCGTTTTGTTTTTGGCCCGAAGGGTTATATTCGGATCATTGGCGATCGTGATCACTCCATTTGGTCCTGGCATTTTGAGTTTCATGTACCCGTAATGGGGTATAGCCTGGAACTTTGTAAAGGCATCACGTCCCAATAGGGCGTGATAGCCACTTGGGAAGGGGACGATGTAGAAGAGAAGTTATTCGGATCAGTAGTTTTCGGGCGTGCCAAACACAACGTCCAGGATGATACATCCAGAACAACGTGCCTCTATCCCTCGGATAATTCCGCGGAAGGTTGTGTTGCTATGTTCGATGCGGGATCGATCGAACTGCATTTTTTCCAAAGTGGCCTCGTATATGAGGTTAAGACCACTGCCGCCGTCCATTAGCACTTTATGTAGCCTGTATCCATCAATGATGGGATTCAAGACTAGAGCGGTCGGTGAATGGCCGGGGAGGATGGGTGGCTGGTCAGTGTCTCCAAAAGTAATCGGAACGTCTGCCCATGGGCTAGTAGCTGCCACGTGGTAGACTTGCTCGTGCTCCCTAAGAGCTCTTTTATGCCTGCTCCTCGAGGGGAAGATCTCGTAGACTGTCAGGACTTCGTCATTAAATCCGGGTGGCGAAGGAGAGTGTCTGTTCGGCAGAGGTGTGTCGAGGATGGCCTTGCCACTTTTTGTGACTTGCTTGATGACCCAGCAAGCTCGAAGGCTATGTGTAGGGTTTGTGTTTAACAACATGGAATGAATTGGGCAAGGTTTATCCAAAAGTCCGTCAAGGACGGTGTCGGTCCCAAAAAAGGACTTGTTTCTTTTTTTGACGGGTTCATACCTGGCAGGCCGATTTGGAGGTATCCTCTTTTTTCGAGCTCCTCTAGGGTGTTCGGAGAAATTTGGTTCCGAGAACAACCGCTCGGATTGCCAGACACTCTCCATGGCATAGTACTTCTGTACTAATTCGAATAACTCCAAAAATTCACTTATGCGTCGGTGGGCCAGGGCATTAAGAATCCCTTCATCATGGCAATTGCGAATGAAAATTGCCATTACATCTTGGTCACTAAGACATTTTACTCTGCTCCTAGCGAGTAGGAGTCTTGCCCAAAAGTGGTGGAGTGATTCTCCTTGTATTTTCTTGATATCACAAAAGTCCGAAGACATGGGCTTTGGCACGGTACTTGGATAATCATCTTGGGCAGTGGGTGGGAAAAAATGGTTCACTATCGCAACGAGTGTTCGGAATTGCAGTTTCCAAATCGTGCGACGGATCCTGGGCCGGTGATGGTCCGGCTTTAAAGAGATTCCCCGCCTCTGATTCACCAACAGGGTCTTGGAGATCGAGGACTGGAGTATAGATGGTTTTCAATTCTGGTTGTCGGGAAGAATCCTCGGTCGGACACTCGATGGTAGCAACAAGGTGGGTGACCGAAGGGACATGAATCTCCCTGTCATCGGGTCTGATACCGAGTCGATCATAGATCAGAACCTGGTCATCCGATATACGCATAGCTTCGATCCGATCGAACAACTCGTTTAAGAACGAGGCGATGGCAGGATGCGTGTTGCTGATACGAGTGGATTCGTCAAGCGGTGTGACAGTTCCAGAGTTACGCCAAAGCGGGTCCATATTCCATTCCACCGTGGTTCCTGATGTCTTGGACGTCAAAGCATCCGGACTTACAGATTTTTCTTCGAAGGTTGAATGTTCCATTGGAATGATTGTTCCCCATGAATCAGCCACGAACTCTAGGGTTCCGAACTTGATACTCTCATTGGGGGAAACCTTCTGATCTGTCCATGACGGCCGACCAGGTCGGCATGCGACAAGATGTCGTTGCCAATGAAACTCTGGTCAGGGGCGAGAGTTCCCTCGATACAGATCTCGCTACTTGTGACGCGGCAAGTGATCGATTCCTTCGGCGCTCACAGAGGAACTCTCAATGAAAGCACCAATGTCGGTGTCAAAACTGGTGGATCTCGGGTAGGGGGTCCCGAACCGTGAAACTAGGATCGACGGTAACAGGAGACAAAGGGGACACGAGTTTACCCAGGTTCGGGCCCTCCTATGGAGGTAATACCCTACGTCATGCTTGATTGTATTGATGGTGTAAGGGTTTAAGGAGTTGATCTACCTCGAGATCATATGTATGACCCTAGATGAGTTATCCTCCCAGTACCCTAAAACCCTCTGACTTATATAGACTCCGAGGGTGTCCTAGGTTTACACATAATCGGTTACATGCCAAAGAGATAACATGCCTAACTACAGCTAATAACTTGGAGAATACGTCACGGCTCCTCGAAGCTTCCATCTGGCGCAGGTGGTCTTCAATCATCTGATGCCCTCCTTGCAGCCCATACAGTCCAGCCCATGAACAATAGGTCAACTATCTGAGGACCCTCTAATCCAGGACTCCTTGAGCGGCCACCCCCTGGTCGTGCCTGGCAGGCTTGCCGTCTCTAGGCAGGTCTCCTAACCCTATTCTTTGTCCTATAAATACCCAAATATTCCCCCAACACCAGAACAAGTCATGCAAATACTTTTCCGCCGCTAGAAGCCTCTGTTCTCGAGAGATCCAATCTTGGAGCCTTTTCCGGTAAGTCTCTTCGAGTTATTCGTTTGGTTTGGCCAACTAGATTGGTATTCTTGCAATGGGAGAAGTGCTTGGTTTTGGGTTCAATCTTGCGGCGTCCTCACCCAGTGACATTGTAGGGGTAGAAAGGCACGTATTGTATTGTTTCCATCAAGGATAACAAGATGGGGTTTTCATCATCTTGCTTGAGTTTATCCCTCTACATCATGTCATCTTTCTTAATGCATTACTCTGTTCTTCATGAACTTAATACTCTAGATGCACGCAGGAGTCAGTCGATGTGTGGAGTAATAGTAGTAGATGTAGAATCGTTTCGGTCTACTTGACATGGACGTGATGCCTATATGCATGATCATTACCTTGGATATCTACATGATTGTTCGCTTTTCTATCAATTGCTTGATAGTAATTTGTTTACCCACCATGATATTTTCCTTCAAGAGAGAAGCCTCTTGTGTGCTTGATTGCTTGCTTTGTCACGATGTCTGAGAATACCAAGTTGTGTGACTTTTCCAATACTAATAATAATGATTTTATTAGTACTCCGATTGCTCCCACCACTAGTGCGGAATCTTATGAAATCAATGCTGCCTTACTTAATCTTGTTATGAAAGAACAATTTTCTGGCCTTCCTAGTGAAGATGTCCCATCCCATCTAAATACTTTCATTGAGTTGTGTGATATGCAATAGAAGAAATATGTGGATAATGATATTGTTAAATTGAAGCTATTTCCGTTCTCACTACGAGATCGTGCTAAAATTTGGTTTTCATCTTTGCCTAAAAATAGTATTGATTCATGGAATAAGTGTAAAGATGCTTTTATTTCCAAGTACTTTTCGCCCGCTAAGATCATCTACCTTAAGAACGATATAATGGATTTTAAGCAACTTGATCATGAGCATGTTGGACAATCTTGGGAGAGTATGAAATTAATGATTAGGAATTATTCCACACATGGTTTGAGTTTATGGATGATTACACAAAAAATTTATGCGGGATTGAATTTTGCATCTAGGAATCTTTTAGATTCAGCTACGGGTGGTACTTTTATGGAAATCACATTAGGATAAGCTACTAAACTCCTAGATAATATTATGACAAACTTCTCTCAATGGCATACCGAAAGATCTCCTACTAGTAAAAAGGTACATGCTATTGAAGAAATAAATACTTTGAGTGAAAAGATGGATGAATTGATGAAATTGTTTGCTAGTAAGAGTGCTCCTATTGATCCCAATGATATGCCTTTGTCTTCTTTTATCAGAAATAATAATGAAGCTATGGATGTGAATCTTGTTGGTAGGAACGGTTTTGGTAATAACGCGTATAGAGGTAATTGCAACCCTAGGCCGTTTCCTAGTATTTCCTCTAATAATTATGGTAATTCCTACAACAATTCTTATGGAAATTATAATAAGATGCCCTATGATCTTCAGAATATTGTTAAAGAATTTATTGGTTCACAAAAGATTCTCTATGCTAGGATTGAAGAAAATTTGCTCAAGATTGATGATTTGGCTAGGAACGTTGATAGAATTTCGCTTGAGATTGATTCTTTGAAAGTTATATATACTCCACCCAAGCATGATATTAATGAGTCTTTACAAGATATGAGAATCTCTATTGGTGAAAGTAAGGAAAGAACCGCTAGAACTCGTGCTAACATGAATGGCTTGAAAAAGTGTATTCTCGTGATAATAATGATGAAGATCTCAAAGTGATTGATATGACTCCTATTAAATCTTTGTTTTCCAATGTGAATCTTAATAAAGATGGGACTAGAGATAAGTCAATTTTAGTTAAAGAGCGTCCCAATGATTCGGAGTCTATAGATCTTTATGCTAAGATTGATAAAAGTGGGATAGAAGAGGTCAAAACTTTAAATAGCAATGAACCCACTCTTTTGGATTTCAAGGACTTTAACTATGATCGCTGCTATTTTATTGATTATATTTCCTTGTTACAATCCTTGATGGATTCTCCTCATGCTTATAGTCCAAATAAGGCTTTTACTGAACATATCGTTGACACTATGATGAAATCTTTTGAAGAAAACTTGAGTTAGAAGTTTCTATCCCTAGAAAGCTTCATGATGAGTGGGAACATACTATTAAGATTAAAATCAAAGATTATGAGCGCCATGCTTTGTGTGATTTGGGTGCTAGTGTTTCCACAATTTCGAAAACTTTATCTGATGTGCTAGGTTACAATGATCTTGATGATTGCTCTCTAAATTGAATCTTGCGGATTCCACTATTAAGAAACCTATGGGAGGGATTAATGATGTTCTTATTATTGAAAATAGTAATTATGTGCCCATAGATTTTATTGTTCTTGATATAGATTGCAATCCTACATGTCCTATTATTCTTGGTAGACCTTACCTTAGAACGATTGGTGCAATTATTGACATGAAAGAAGGAAATATTAGATTTCAGTTTCCATTAAGGAAAGGCATGGAACACTATCCTAGAAAGAAAATAAGACTTACTTATGAATCTATTATGATAGCGACTTTTGGATTGCATACAAGAGATGGCAACACCTAGATCTATTGTGTTTTGCCTAGCTAGGGGCGTTAAACAATAGCGCTTGTTGGGAGGCAACCCAATTTTATTTTTGTGTTATGTTTTTGCTTCTGTTTTTGAGTGTTTCCCACATTATTAATTATGTAGTAATTGTGTTTGGGTGTTTTAATTATTGTTTGAGCCAAGTAAAGCCTTTGAGGTGATCAATGGTAGTTGTTGATTTAATCTTGCTGAAAAACAGAAACTTTTGCGCTCAGTCGAGGAATTTTATAAAAAAATTAGAGAGTCCAATGAGTACGAAATTTTTACACAAGATTGATATATAAATTTACTAGGTTTTCCTAATTTTTCAGAAGTTTTTGAGTTACAGAAGTATACGAAGTTTTCAGATTGCTACAGAATTTTCAGTTTTGACAGACTCTATTTTCTTTGAGTTGTGTGCCTATTTTGATGAATCTATGGGTTGTATCATTGGGTATGAACCGTGTAGAAGTTAGAATACAGTAGGTATAACACCAATATAAATAAAGAATGAGTTCACAACATTACCTAAAGTGGTGATTTATTTTCTTATACTAACGGATCTCACGAGGTTTTTGTTAAGTTTTGTGTTGTGAAATTTTCAAGTTTTGGGTAAATATTTGATGGACTATGGAATAAGGAGTGGAAAGAGCCTAATCTTGGGGATTCCCAAGGCACCCCAATTCATATTCAATTATGCCAAAGATCATAAGCTTGGGGATGCCCCGGAAGGCATCCCCTCTTTCGTCTTCAATCCATCGGTAAATTTACTTGAGGCTATATTTTTATTCACCACATCATATGTGTTTTGCTTGGAGCGTCTTGTATGATATGATTCTTTGTTTCTTAGTTTACCACAATCATCCTTTCTGCACACATCTTTTGTGAGAGACACGCTGAATCATGAATTTATCAGAATACTCTATTTGCTTCACTTATATCTTTTGAGATGGGCAATTTTGCTCTATGTGCTTCACTTAGATTTTTTTAGAGCACGGTGATGTTTGCGTTTTATAGAAATAATTGAACTCCCGTACCTCACTTATATTATTTTGAGAGTCTCTAAACAGCATGGTAATTGGTCTAGGTTATGAATTTAGTCCTAATATGATAGGCATCCAAGAGGGATATCATAAAAACTTCCATATTAAGTGCATTGAGTATTTTTGAGAAGTTTGATTCCTTGAATAAAGTTTTGAGATATAAATATGGTAATGTTAAGAATCATGTTAGGAAGTAATTCTGATTTGGTAAAAATACTTGTGTAAAGGTTTGTGATTCCCGTAGCATACACGTATGGTAAACCGTTATGTAAGGAAGTCAGAGCATGATTTGTTTATAGATTGTCAACCTTTGCGTGAGGGTCGGGAGCGCGCGATGGTTAACTCCTACCAACCTCTCCCCTAGGAGCATGCGTTTAATACTTTGCTTCAATGACTAATAGACTTTTGCAATAAGTACGTGAGTTCTTTATGACTAATGTTGAGTCCATGGATTATACGCACTCTCAACCTTCCACCTTTGCTAGCCTCTCTAGTACCACGCAACTTTTGCCAGTACAACAAACACCTTCCTCAAAATAGCCACCATATACCTTCCTCAAAACAGCCGCCATATATCTTTCCTCAAAACAGCCACCATACCTACCTATTATGGCATTTACATAGCCATTCTGAGATATATTGCCATGCAACTTCCACCATTTCCTTTTATGACTTGCACCATCACTTCCACATTGCATATAGAGTCATAGTTTGTCATAGGTATCAAGTTGTAACTTTCTTTTGAGTTGTAAGTAAAAAAAGTGTGATGATTATCATTATTAGAGCATGTCCCATGTGAGGAAAGGATGATGGAAGCTATGATTCCCTCACAAGTGGGGATGAGATTCTGGACTTCATGAAAAAAATAAAAGAGGCCAGTGAAGCCCAAATAAAAGAAATAAAAGAGGCTTTAGATGCCCATCAAAAAGAAAAAGAAAAAATGAGAGAAAAGAGAAGGGACATTGCTACTATCTTTTTCCACACTTGTGCTTCAAAGTAGCACCATGATCTTCATGATAGAGAGTCTCCTATTTTGTCACTTTCATATACTAGTGGGAATTTTTATGTAGCGACCCGACCTGAAAGGTCGAATCTCCGGTGTTTATGTACCATCCCAAGATCATGCTGGTACACACACGGTACATCAATGTATATATCAAAGGGAAATCACACGGCATTAATTAATCGAAATCTCATATCGAGTCCTTTATTACAATAAGGATTACAATAAAGTGGCTGAAGGCCAACTCATGAGATAAACTAAACCAAAAACTTGCGGAAGCTCCATAGGTAGTTGAGTCCATCTGACTCCAAGGGCATCTCACCGAGCGTAGAGTGTATCCTCACTCCTGGTCGGAAAAGTACTCTGCAACATGATACGTTGCAGCCGTATAGGTCAGCATATTGAATATGCCGGCAATGTCACAAAAGAGGGGTAAAGTAATCATCTATTCTATATGCATATATGGCAGGTGGGGGTAGTAAGTTTTTGCATAAAGCCAATTTTTCCTACAACAAGAGAGGGCAAAGGCATAATTACTAGAATGTTGGTTGATTAATGAGATGGTTCCACCAACCAAATCTCATACCCAAGTTGACATTAAAAATACCCACATCAATGTAATTAATTGTGTTGAGAGTTCCAGATAGTTTCAGTTCCTTTCGCTCAAACTGTCCATGACTGTGGACAGGGCTAATCGATTAGGTTTGGGTACTCTGTAGAGTTTTGCACACGTTCCCCACAAGATTTGATCGCCTCCGTTGGATTTTCTCGCACTTCATGGTGTTTGAGAAATGGATGACCAAAACATGGTCTTCTAAAGGGTTTCCCCGAGACTCTGTCGGTGCCCATCCTTTCCTACCGTTCTTCTACATCTCGTAGCACCGCCTGTCCAGGGTCACCATGATATCCAACCAAGCCAGAGCCCATAATGGCTTGTGGCTGTGCAGGTAAGCCTTGGGTCTTGAAGCATCCATCCATCTCTTTGTGCCTAGGTGGACCTTTCCGCATGAATAATGGCACTTCTCTAGCATCATCTAGGCTAACCACTGGTTTCTCCAGGGCACCGTTCAACCATCATCCACCCAGAGGTATGTTGAAAACTCGGAGTCTTGAAGACTTGATCATCATGTAGGTCTTGAAATTATTAACTCACAACTCTCATGAATCACACAACCAACCCCGTCTACTAATAGCATAGAAAAATGTAAATCAACGTTTCCCGGGGCCAATGTGTCAAAGGGGTGAGGGGTACCTACCACATGATACTACAACAAGTAACCAAGCTTCCAATTTACCTACTTTGCATGCAATTGGGGAGATGGAAGAACTAATGCAATAAAACATAGGTATACATGGTCAAAGTGACTTGCCTTGCTGACGATCCTCGTAATCAAGTGACTCTAGATAACAAGCTTCGCATTCCGAATGATCTAACGAATCAAACAAGAGCACACCATAAGCATAAACACAATACAATTCATTCAACAGCAAGGTAAAAAAATACTTCAACACACAAAAGCACAATCAAAATAAGAATCACTTAAAGTATAAGACTATAAAAATATTGGTGTCAAAATCCCTACTAAGACATACAAGTCAAAAAATTGGTTTTGAACAACTAGACATTTTAGATAACAGAAAAGTAAATATAAAATTTTATTTTAAAACAGAAAGTATTTCATTATAAAAGTATTGTGCTAAAAGAATTACTACAAAACTTTTTCTAAACAATATACATGGTGAAAACAAGATGAACCTATTCAAACTAGAGCACAAAACAATTTGAAAAACATATTTTATTAACAGAAAAAAAATACACCTAATGTTGAATCAACAGAACCTAATGAAATCTAAAAACAAAAGTTAAACTAATTCAGGTTCAAATTAATTAAAAGTCAATTTAATTAAAATCTATTAAGAACTAAACAGATTCTGTTTTTGTTAAAAACAGTAACCAAATTCATCCTAAAAATTCTCAAACTATGTAGAATGCTAGGTCTAACTAATACCAAACAGTGGCAACAAGATTCACTCAAAAATATATTTTTAAACTCTAGTTATACAGATTTTAGTAATTTAAAATTTTTTGATTAGATTCAAAATTTAAAGTTCAAATTTGAAATCTAAGCATACAGACATAAACTAAATCAAATTTGTGAACTAATGCAAAAAGAATCAAATAAAAACACCAAATATTTTAAAAGATATGATAAAAACAAAAACAGAATACATTCTGTTTTCTAAAACAGAAAAGAAAAAGAAAAACTTCCTATCAATCGGACAGGGTCTACGTGTCATGTTGTGATTGGCCGCGGGGCGTGCGCGTGAGAGCTAACGAGCGGACGACCGACAACTAAAGCGTACTAGTTCGTTTATTAAACAGATCTAATCTCGCGCGTTGACTACGAATCTGACGGCTACGGGTGGAGGTGGAGGCTTACAGAGAGGGCGTCGGGGTCTCCGGCGAGGTCAATGGCGGCCGGTGGTCGGAGATGCTCGGGGGAGATGGTGCGGTGGTCGGGAGCGGCGTCCGAAGGCTTCAAACGGCGGCAGGCGAGTCTCCGGCGTCGGAGGGGGCTGGGGGTGAGTGTGGCGAAGGGCACGAGCTCGGGGACGTTCGGTTGGGGTGTCGAACTTCGGTGAGGGCTGGGGCAGCGCTCCAGCGAGGGAAAAGGTGGTTTCAGGTGTGGAACAAAGAGAGGAGAGGCGGGGCTTTATATAGGGGCAGTGCGGTGGTCGGGGAGGGCACGAGGGGCGAGATCCACGGAGAGGGATCTCCGGCGACGGTGGTCGGGCATGGGGAAGGGGATGACCGTGCTCACGCCGCGGTCGGACGATGGGTCTCGCGCATCAGTGAGGGTGGGGGCGTGGTTAGCGCGTCGGTGGCCGACCCGGAGTGGTTTCGGGAATTAAAGACGGTGGGCCGGCCCGGTTCGGTTTAAATACTTTCCTTTTCTATTTCCAGAGCAGTAAAAACTCTTTTAATGCATTCAAAACATTTCCAAACATAGGGAATATATATATATATCAAAATGATCATAAGAATTAATTCTATTTAATGAACATTTTTCCTCTGTCATATTGAATATCTTTTTAAATTTTATTTTCAAAAAATGCATAATTGGTTTTAAATCCTTTTGAGATAAATTTTCAAATAACCCCCTGGTTTAATTGCTCAAATATTTCACCAAGATGCCCCTGGTGTGGAGTGTCATGTTACTCCTCTCTTTCTTTGAACATTTCCAAAGGTTTTCAAATAGGTGAAACAAATACATGGGAAAATAGAAATGGCCTTTCAGAAAATCAAAAGAAGCACTTCAACAAATTCATTACATTCCAACAAAATGATGATGATGCATAGCTATATTTCATAACATTCCAAAATGAAATTTTGGGATGTTACAAACCTACCCACCGTAAGATGAATCTCGCCCTCGAGATTCGGGTTGGCTTGAAAATAGGTGCGGGTGGTCTCTACGAAGATCTTCTTCGCGTTCCCAGGTGGCTTCTTCCTCGGTGTGGTGACTCCACAAAACCTTACAGAACTTGATGGTCTTGCTTCGGGTAACTCTGTTGGTAGTCTCGAGGATTCTGACAGGCTTCTCCTCGTAGGTCAGGTCACTGTCAAGTTGTATGGCCTCTAGGAGCACTGTGTCTCTCAAGGGAATATCAGCCATCTCAGCATGGCATTTCTTCAGCTGGGAAACATGGAAAACATCATGAACTCCGGACAGTCCTTCCGGCAATTCCAGCTTGTATGCAACTTCGCCTCTACATTCCAGAATTTTGTAGGGGCCTATGAATCTGGGTGCTAACTTTCCTTTAACACCAAACCTCTTGATTCCTCGAAGTGGGGACACATGAAGATATGCTCGATCTCCCACTTCATATGTCACCTCCTTGCGTTTGTTATCAGCATAGCTCTTCTGCCGGGATTGAGCTATCTTGAGTCGGTCTCAAATCAGTTTGACCTTCTCTTCAGAATCTTTGATAAGATCGGGACCAAAAAGTTTTTGGTCTCCAACACCATCCCACATCAATGGTGTTCTGCACCTCCTTCCGTATAAAGCTTCGAAAGGGGGCCATCTTCAGACTGGTCTGATAACTGTTGTTGTACGAGAACTCTGCGTAAGGTAAGTTGTCATCCCAACTGGACCCATAGTCTAGTGCACAAGCTCTCAACATGTCCTCCAGAATCTGGTTGACTCTCTCAGTCTGTCCATCGGTCTGCGGATGAAAATCTGTACTGAACTCCAGTCTTGTACCCAAAGTTTCATGTAGCTGATGCCAAAACTTTGAGGTAAATTGTGTTCCTCTATCTGACACGATACTCCTCGGAACTCCATGCAGACATACAATCCTGGTCATATATATCTTGGCTAACTTAGCACTGGTATAGGTGGTCTTCACTGGAATGAAATGAGCCACCTTGGTCAAGCGATTGACCACTACCCAAATGGAATCATATCCTGAACGGATCCTAGGTAGTCCTGTGATTAAGTCCATACCAAGCTTATCCCATTTCCACTCGGGTATCGGCAAAGGTTGGAGTAACCCTGCTGGTTTCTGATGTTCCGCCTTTACTCGCTGACAAACATCACATACCGCAACATGTTCGGCAATATCTTTCTTCATACATGTCCACCAGTAACTTTCCTTCAAATCCAAGTAAATCTTGGTGTTGCCTGGGTGTATCGAGTATGGTGAATCGTGGGCTTCTTGAAGTATCAACTTCCTGAGCTCTGGGTCATTGGGCACATAGATTCGGTTCTCAAACCATAGAGTACCCTGTTCATCTTCACGAAAGTATTTAGCCTTTCCTTCCTTCATTCTCTGCTTTAGCTCAGCTATCTCCTTGTCCGATTTCTGGGCTTCACGAATTCTTTCGGTCAAGGTGGACTGAATCTCTAGTGTGGCAACATATCCTTGTGGAACTATCTCTAACGAAGTTCTCTGAGATCATTGGTTAACTCCTGGGGTAATCCTCCGGCTATGAGTGTGTTCACATAACTCTTCCGACTCAAAGCATCTGCCACAACATTTGCCTTTCCTGGATGGTAATGTAATCTCATGTCATAGTCCTTGATTAACTCTAACCATCTCCTCTGTCTGAGGTTCAACTCCTTCTGCGTAAAGATATACTTTAGGCTCTTATGATCAGTGTACACATCACAACTATTTCCGATAAGGAAATGTCTCCAGGTCTTGAGTGTGTGCACTACGGCTGCTAGCTCCAAATCATGGGTGGCATAATTCAACTCATGGGGTCGTAGCTGTCTGGATGCATATGCTACAACTTTTCCCTCCTGTATGAGTACTCCTCCAAGTCCTTGATGTGATGCGTCAAAATAAACCTGGAAGTCTTTCTGAATATTTTGCAGTATCAACACTGGGGCTGTGACTAAACGTTTCTTCAACTCCTGGAAACTAGCCTCACATTCCTCAATCCAGATATACTTAGACTCTTTCTTCAACAGCTCTGTCATGGGCTTGGCAATCTTTGAGAAATTCTCAATGAATCTCCGGTAATATCCGGCAAGTCTGAGAAAACTGCGGATCTCCTTAACTGAGGTGGGTGCCTTCCACTCAGTGACTGCTTCAACCTTAGTGGGGTCTACTGCTATTCCTTCTCCGGAAATAATGTGTCCAAGGAATTCGACTTCCGTCAGCCAAAATTCACATTTACTGAACTTGGCATATAGCTGATGCTCTCTAAGCTTCTCCAGAACTAAACGCAAGTGTTCCTTGTGTTCTTCCTCGCTCTTGGAGAATATCAAAATGTCATCGATGAACACCACGACAAACTTGTCCAAATATTCCATAAACACTTTGTTCATCATATTCATGAAGTAGGCAGGAGCATTAGTCAAACCAAAGGACATGACTGTATACTCATATAAGCCATACCTGGTGGTGAACACTGTTTTGGGTATATCCAGTTCACGAATTTTCAGCTGGTGATACCCTGATCGAAGATCGATCTTGGAGAATACTTTGGCGCCTACTAGCTGGTCAAACAGGTCATTAATCATCGGCAGAGGGTACTTATTCTTGATAGTCACCTCGTTCAATGCACGATAATCGACCACCATCCTCAAGGTTTTAACTTTCTTCTCCACCAAAAGAATTGGGGCTCCCCAAGGTGAAGAACTTGGGCGAATATATCCCTTATCCAATAGCTCCTTAATCTGCTTCTTGATTTCTACTAAATCATTTGCGGGCATCCGATAGGGTCTCTTGGAAATTGGTGCGGTTCCTGGTAGTAGCTCTATCAGAAACTCTATCTCCCTATCTGGTGGCATGCCTGGTAATTACTCCGGGAATACATCTGGAAAGTCTTGTACAACTGGCACTTCCTCCTGAACAACTCCTGTGAGGGAGTTTAACCGAGCACTCATCTGTGTGCGTCGGGATACATACTTAATCCACTTGTTCTCCGGAGTGGTGAGTGAAATAGACTTGCTAGGGCAATCAAGGTTTCCTTCATACTTGGTCGTCCAATCCATGCCTAGGATTACATCCAATCCTTGGGATTCTAATATGATGAGGTCGGTAGGAAAAACATGGTTTCCTATGTGGAGTTTCAGGGCGTGGCATCCTATCCCTGCCATCATCATACCTCCTGGGGAATTGACCTTAATGGGCTGACTAAGGGTTCTGGTAGGTAAACCATACTTTTCCACAACTACCCTTGATATGAATGAATGAGTTGCACCATAATCAAAAAGTACCATAACTGGACGTGAATGCAATAAAAACTTACCAACCACAGTCTCGGGCTGATCATAGACTTCTTCCACATCAAGGTGGTTCACTTGAGCACGAGGAAAAGGATTTGGCTTCTTAGCTGCAGAGTTGCCGTTGTTGTTGCCGTTTCCATTTCCTTGCTTGTTCTGAGGGCATTCAGTGGCGTGCCCTGTCTTCTAACACTTGAAACAGGTGATATGGTTCAGATCCTTCTGAGCTGGAGCGGGACGGTGTTGGTTGCCATTCCCACTTCCATTACCATTCTTGAAGCTGTCATTGTTGAGACGATTATTCCCATTTCCTCCATGGTTATGGCCTCCATGCTTGTGCAAGGGATGAGTGTGTCCTCCATACTTATCGATCCTTGATCCGGTATTTCCTGAGTACGGGGAGTAGCGGGGCTTCTGATGAGCTCCAGAGGTAGACTTCCCCTGTGCATACTTCCTCTTGCGGTTCTCGATTTGCTGTTGTTTCCCCTCCAAGATGAGGGCCTTGTCTACCAACTCCTGGTAGTTGCTGAAATTAGCCACCATCAGCTGCACGCTCAACTCATCGTTGAGTCCTTCCAAGAACTTCTCCTGTTTGGCTGCATCATCGGCCACATCTCCTGGTGCATAACGAGCCAACGTGCTGAAATTGTCCACATACTGGGCCACGGAATGGTTCCCCTCGCGTAAGTTGTGAAACTCACGCTTCTTCAGACTCATGGCTCCAGCTGAGACATGAGCAGTGTGGAAAGCTTGCTTGAACTGCTCCCAAGTCACACCAGCAATGGGGTACGTGGTGGTGTAGTTCTCCCACCATGAAGCTACTGGTCCCTCCAGTTGATGGGCGGCAAAGCGCACTTTTTCAGCCTCAGTGCATCCTGCGGTGGTGAGTTCCCTCTCCATCTTGTGGAGCCAATCATCTGCCACAATGGGCTCAGTGCTGCTGGAGAAAGTTGGGGGATTTAGTCTTAGAAAACGGGTGAGGTTGTCGCCTTGAGGTGGAGGGTGGTTGTTGTGGTTGTTGGTCTGGTTCTGAATCAACAGTTGCATCAGGGCGTTCTGCTGCTGGAGAAGTTGTGTGAGTTCTGGCGGGAAAGTGAAGTCGGGCTCATGTCGCGGAGGCATCTTGCTTTTTTCAGAAGGGTGAGAATTAGAATAGAACAATGACCTAAAAGGAAATTCACTACCCATATGCAATGCAGCAAACATATCACACCAAACACTCATTCATTTATTCAACTCAAGTTTCAAACATCGAGATACAAATCTCCAAATCAAACTAAGCATCGACCTACGCTTTAACAACGAAAATGAAGATACATTGGGGCATAACTAAAGTTCTCCTCGAAAGTACATGGTGAAGTGGACTCCTCCGGTGCTGCTCTCCTCATAGTCATCATCGTTGCTGATCAAAGGAGCCATGTCTCCTTCTGGATGAAGATTTTCACCCATGTCCATCTATTCCTCCAGAGTTGAAATGCGAGTGTTCGGCTTATCAATCCTCTCTAAGAAATCCTTCACTTCATACTCATGCTTGTACTTGGCTTCCCGTAGGTCAGCTTCGAGGTCAATCTCGCGGTTCATCAGCCTCTTGATCGTCTTCGTGTCAGCACGTACCCGAAGCTCCAAGGTCCTGACGTGCGTCTCCAAAGTCTGGATATAGGAAATGGTGGTGTCCTTAGTGGGAGTGGTTATGATATTTCCATTGGCATCCCTGCAACAAACCACGCTGAGTCCTGGTGAAATGGTTCCACCTCTGTATTCCTCCTGAATACGTCCAAGGGCACGATGAGTGGCCATGACTCTCCCAAGTATCCAGCTGGGTGCCACAAACTTGAAGTCGATGGGTTCCTTACGATTTCCAAAGGTCTTCCCGGGGATGTTCACCTCGATCCTGTAGCATCCATCTTGTGGAAAAGACATGATAGGAGTCCCGGTGATGCTTAGCAAAGCAATCCTTACATCCCTGACGATCCTCATCAGCTCCTTACCAAAGGGCATCGTCGCGTCAGGCTGACAAAACTCCGTGATCAAAACTGGGATGAAGGTGGCCATCTATAAATTTTGAAATAAATCGGAGGGAAGTTAGAAACGAGTAGATGAGAGTATAAGAATTTTAAAGACAAAAGAAAAATAAATCCAAAGGCTTTTCCAATCCTAGAGGTTACGTCCTACGGTCAGCGTGTGCTCTGATACCATTTCTGTAGCGACCCGACCTGAAAGGTCGAATCTCCGGTGTTTCTGTACCATCACAAGATCATGTTGGTACACACACGGTACATCAATGTATATATCAAAGGGAAATCACACAGCATTAATTAATCGAAATCTCATATCGAGTCCTTTATTACAATAAGGATTACAATAAAGTGGCTGAAGGCCAACTCATGAGATAAACTAAACCAAAAACTTGCGGAAGCTCCATAGGTAGTTGAGTCCATCTAACTCCAAGGGCATCTCACCGAGCGTAGAGCGTATCCTCACTCCTGGTCAGAAAAGTACTCTGCAACATGATACGTTGCAGCCGTATAGGTCAACATATTGAATATGCCGACAATGTCACAAAAGAGGGGTAAAGTAATCATCTATTCTATATGCATATATGGCAGGTGGGGGTAGTAAGTTTTTGCATAAAGCCAATTTTTCCTACAACAAGAGAGGGCAAAGGCATAATTACTACAATGTTGGTTGATTAATGAGCTGGTTCCACCAACCAAATCTCATACCCAAGTTGACATTAAAAATACCCACATCAATGTAATTAGTTGTGTTGAGAGTTCCAGATAGTTTCAGTTCCTTTCGCTCAAACTGTCCATGACCGTGGACACGGCTAATCGATTAGGTTTGGGTACTCTGTAGAGTTTTGCACACGTTCCCCACAAGATTTGGTCCCCTCCGTTGGATTTTCTCGCACTTCATGGTGTTTGAGAAACGGATGACCAAAACATGGTCTTCTAAAGGGTTTCCCCGAGACTCCGTCGGTGCCCATAATATATTTTCAGATCTATCAACCAAAAATACCAAAAATATTTTGCTGCAATTTATTTACCTTTTACTTTCCGTTCTCATTTACATGTATCTCTATCGGATCTAATCCTTGCAAATAATCGTGAAGGGATTGGCAGCCCCTTTATAGTGTTGGGTGCAAGAGTTTGATTGTTTGTGTAGGTGCATCCATCGGTGACTTGCTTGTTCCTCCTACTGGATTGATACCTTGGCTCTCAAAAACTGAGGGAAATACTTATCTACTTCGTTGCATCACCCTTTCCTCTTCAAGAGAAAACCAACGCAAGCTCAAGAGGTAGCAGGAGGCAACCCAATTTTATTTTTATGTTTTTTTGTTTTGTTTCTGTTATTGAATAAATTAAACATTATTACCTCTTTATTAATTGTTTTTTAGTGTTTTAATTAGTGTTTGTGCCAAGTAAGACCTTTGGGATGGTCTACGGTGATAGTTGATTTGATCTTGCTGAAAAACAGAAACTTTGACGTCATTCCAGGAATTTTATAAATTCACGGAGGAGTAGATTAGATATGAATTTTTTACACAAGATTTATATACAAATATCCCATGTTTTCCTAATTTTTAGAATGTCTAGAGACGGGGAAGAATGGCTATACTACAGATCTTCACACGCTATTCTGTTTTTGACAGATTCTGTTTTGCATGCATACTTTGCTTGTTTTAGTGTTTCCATAGCTTATATTTAGTGGTATAAATTATGGAAATGATAGAATACAGTAGGTATCATGTGGTAACATCTATTAATCTTGTCTTGACAGTACCTAAGTGAATGATTTCTGTTTATTACACTAACCCTTCTCACGAAGTTCCCTTTAGTTTTGTGTGATTGATGTTTTTAAGTTTTGGGTGAGACACCGATACGAGGAGAATAAGGAGTGACAATAACCTAATATTGGGGATTCCCAAGGCACCTCCAAGTTAATATTCAAGGAAGACTCAAGCGTCTAATCTTGGGGATGCCCCGGAAGGCATCCCCTCTTTCGTCTTCAACATTATCGGTATATCTTACTTGGAACTATATTTTTATTCGTCACATAATATGAGTTTTGCTTGGATCACCATTTTATTTTTTTGTTATATGTTAGGTGTTATTTATAATCTCGTTTTTCAATAAAAAGTTCCAAGAATGGTCTTAGGATGCTTGCATTGCATGTTTTGATGTGTGCTGTGTAAAAACAGAAACTTTTTGGGTAGTGTTTGAATTTTCATATTTTAGCGGAATGTGGAAAGTTTCTCAAAATTTTACATAGTTTTTTCATATAAATTGTTTATCTTTTCATAAATTTTCATATTTTTTTGAGTTACATAAGTACACTGTTTTCATAAATTGCTACACACTGTTCTGTTTGGACAGATTGCTATCATAGTTTTATTATCTAATTATCCTATAGTTTCCATAGCCTATATTGGTAGGTATAAATTATGGAATGATAGTAAATATTATATTATGTTTTAAAATTATTGTGCAACTTATGTTGGCAGTACATGAAGTGTTGATTTATTCTTATGTGTACTAACCTATCTCACGAGTTCTTGTTGAGTTTTGTGTGGATGAAGTTTATAAGAATTAGGGAAACCACGATATGAGAGGAATTAAGGAGACACAAGATCTCAAGATTGGGGATTCCCAATGAATCCCTAATTAATATTTCAAGGAGTCTCAAGCATCTAAGCTTGGGATGCCCCGGTTGGCATCCCACCTTTCTTCTTCAATAATTATCGGTTAGCCTGTGTTGAGCCTAAATTTTAATTCGTTCACATGATGCGTGCTATTCTTGGAGTGCTATTTTCTTTTGCTTGATGTTGAATAAAATACTCATATATTAAAATATTTATTGAGAGAGAGAGCCCTCACATAGCTACTTGATTGTTTACCTACTCATTGATCTTCACTTATATCTATTTGGAGTAGTTTGTCAATTTGCTCTAGTGCTTCACTTATATCTTTGTAGAGCACGGCAGTGGTTTCATTTTATAGAAACTGATGAAATCTCATGCTTCACTTATATTATTTTGAGAGTATCTAAATAGCATGGTAATTTTCTTAGGTTATGAATAGTCCTAATATAATGGGCAACCAATAGGGATATAATAAAAGCTTTCATATAAAGTGGATTGTATACTATGAGAAGTTTGATTCCTTATGATTGTTTTGAGATATAAAGATGGTAATATTAGAGACGTGCTAGTAAGTAATTGTGGATTGGTAGAAATACTTGTGTTAAAGTTTGTGATTCCCGTAACATGCACGTATGGTGAACCGTTATGTGACAAAATCGGAACATGATTTATTTATTGATTGCCTTCCTTCGTGTGGAGGTCAGGATCGCGTGATGGTTAAATCCTACCAACCCTTCCCCTAGGATCATATGTGGTGTACTTTGTTTTGATGACTAATAGACTCTTTCAATAAGTATGTGAGTTCTTTATGACTAATGTTGAGTCCATGGACTATACGCACTCTCACCCTTCCACCCTCGCTAGCCTCTCTAGTACCGCGCAACTTTCGCCGGTGCATTAAACCCACCATATACCTTCCTCAAAAAAGCTACCATACCTAACTATTATGGCATTTCCATAGTCATTCTGAGATATATTTCCATGCAACTTCCACCGTTCCGTTTATGACACGCATCATCATTGTCATATTGCTTTGCATGATCATGTAATTGACATCGTATTTGTGGCAAAGCCACCGTTCATATTCTTTATACATGTCACTCTTGACTCATTGCACATCTCGGTAAACCGCCGGAGGCATTCATATAGTGTCATATTTTGTTCTAAGTATCGAGTTGTAATTCTTGAGTTGTAAGTAAATAAAAGTGTGATGATCTTCATTATTAGAGAATTGTCACATGTGAGGAAAGGATGATGGAAGCTATGATTCCCTCACAAGTTGGGATGAGTCTCCGGGCTTTACAAAAATAAAAGAGGCCAAAGAAGCACAAATAAAAAAAGCCAAAGATTCCCACAAAAAAATGAGAGAAAAGAGAGAAGGGGCAATGCTACTATCCTTTACCACACTTCTACTTCAGAGTAGCACCATGTTTTCCATATAGAGAGTCTCATATATTGTCACTTTCATATACTAGTGGGAATTTTTCATTATAGAACTTGGCTGTATATTCCAATGATGGGCTTCCTCAAATTGCCCTAGGTCTTCATGAGCAAGCGAGTTGGATGCACACCTACTTAGTTTCTTTTTGAGCTTTCATACACTTATAGCTCTAGTGCATCCGTTGCATGGCAATCACTACTCACTCACATTGATATCTATTGATGGGCATCTCCTTAGCCTGTTGATACGCCTAGTTGGTGAGACTATCTCCTTCTTTTTGTCTTCTCCACAACCACCATATTCTATTCCACCTATAGTGATATGTCCATGGCTCACGCTCATGTATTGCGTGAAAGTTGAAAAGGTTTGAGAACACTAAAGTATGAAACAATTGCTTGGCTAAAACCAGGGTTGTGCGTGATTTAATACTTTGTGTGATGAAGATGGAGCATAGCCACACTATATGATTTTGTAGGGATAACTTTCTGCGGCCATGTTATTTTGAGAAGACATGATTGCTTTACTAATATGCTTGAAGTATTGTTGTTTTTATGTCAATATTAAACTCTTGTTTTGAATCTTATGGATCTGAACAGCCTTGCCAAAATAAAGAAGATTGCATTGATAAATATGTTAGGTAGCATTGACACTTCATAAATTATTTCTTTTATCATTCACCTACTCGAGGACGAGCAGTAACTAAGCTTGGGGATGCTGATACGTCTCCAACATATCTATAATTTATGAAGCATTCATGCCATGTTTACAATAATTCTATATGATTTTGGTGTGATTTTATTAGAACTAACCCGGACAGACGTTGTTTTCACCAGAACTACCATGGTGTCATTTTTTGTGCAGAAATAAAAGTTCTCGGAATGGGCTGAAAATTTACGAAGAATATTTTTGGAAAATATAAAAAATACTGGAGCAAAAAGATACCGGAGAGGAGTCCTGAGGCAGTAACAAGACACCAGGGCGCCCCCCCCCCCCCCCCGGGTGCGCCCCCTGGCTTGTGGGCCCCTCAGGAGTCCCCTTGACATGATTCCAACGCCAAGTACTCCTATAAATCCAGTCACCCCCAGAAAGAAACCTAGATCGGGAGTTCCGCCACCACAAGCCTCTATAGCCATGAAAAACCAATCAGGAGCCCGTTCTGGCACCCTGCCGGAGGGGGAAACCATCACCAGAGGCCATCTTCCTCATCCCAGCGGTCTCCGTGACGAGGAGGGAGTATTTCACCCTCGGGGCTGAGGGTATGTAACAATAGCTATGTGTTTAATCTCTCTCTCTCTCTCTCTCGTGTTCTTGAGATGACAAGATCTTGATGTACCGCGAGCTTTATTAATATAGATGAATCATATGGAGTTTTCCCCTCTCTATCTTATTGTGATGAATTGAGTTTTCTCTTTGAAGTTTTCTTATTGGATTGAGTCTTTAAAGTATTTGAGAACACTTGATGTATGTCTTGCGATGGGATATCCGTGGTGACAATGGGATGTTCTATTGGTCCACTTGATGTATGTTTTGGTGATCAACTTGCGGGTTCTGTGACCTTGGGAATCTATGCATAGGGGTTGGCACACGATTTCGTCTTGATTCTCTGGTAGAAACTTTGGGGCACTCTTTGAATTTTTTGTGTTGGATTGAACATGATGTATCTGAAATTGTGTGATGCATATCGTATAATCAAGCCCATGGGTACTCGTGGTGACATTGGAGTGTCTAGGTGACATTAGGATTTTGGTTGATGTGTATCTTAAGGTGTTATTTTAGTATGAACTCTAGGGCTGTTCATGACACTTATAGGTGTAGCTCATGAGATTAATCAGAAAATATAACTTTGAGGTGGTTTCGTACCCTACAATAATTTCTTTGTTTGTCCTCCGCTATTTGTGACTTTGGAGTGAACTCTTGTCGCACATGAGGGATTTACATATGATTCAGCTATGTCAGTATTGTTGAGAGAACTTGCATTAGTGAAATTATGAACCCTAGGCCTTGTTTCTAAGCATTGCAATACCGTTTGTGCTCACTTTTATCATTAGTTACCTTGCTGTTTTTATATTTTCAGATTACAAAAACCTATATCTACCATCCATATTACACTTGTATCACCATCTCTTCGCTGAACTAGTGCACCTATACAATTTACCATTATATTGGGTGTGTTGGGCACACAAGAGACTCTTTGTTATTTCGTTGCAGGGTTGTTCGAGATAGACCATCTTCATCCTATGCCTCCCATGGGTTGATAAACCTTAGGTCATTCACTTGAGGGAAATTTGCTACTGTCCTACAAAACTCTATGCTTGGAGGCCCAACACGAGTCTACAAGAAGAAGGTTGCATAGTAGACATCAGTGGGGAGGCGTGTTCCTGGCCTGGAGCACCTTCGTTTTCTCCGAATTTATCTTGACTTCTTCTTTAGCGCAAGTCTCCTTGAATTTTTTGAAGTCATATTCCGTTAGTGTTGGATTGCCAGCATGAATCTTGGACCACGGTTCATTCTTCGCAATGGATTTTTTCACCTGTAGTTTCTAGGCGGACAAGTCATTGGTGAACATCATCATCGCCTTGCTATTTATCGTTGTCATGGGTTTGTCCTTCCATGGAAGTTTTCTTTCAGTCCGCCCGGGGAACAAGAACCTATTGTGCAACTTCCTTAGGTGCATGTGCTTCATATGTGGTATCTTCTTCAACTTTTTGTCGTTGATGTTGGCAGTTTCCCCGAGGATGCATCCTAGTTGATTGTCGTAGCACGCGCACGCTTCCTCCGGCGCCATTGGCTCTAATTTCTTTGGGTGCATCGCCGTGACCACAATTTTTCCGATGCCGAGATCGTTTGGTTTTCGTGCCCTCTTCGGCTTTGGTCCTTCACCTGTCTCGGGGGCGGTGTCGGTGCCGGCGGTGCTAGTGTTGGTGTCGTTGTCGGGGTTGTTGTTGCCACTATCACCCTGCACCCACAACTGGTGTTCATCCAGGTAAATGAAATAATTGTTTGCTACCTCGACAGGGTCTTCTTCGAGGCGACCAGAACCCCCAGCTTCCACATGGTCAGACATGTTTCCAATGATTATTTAAGTATGATTGTTCAATTATTTGGTCGAAATGAAATGAATAATGAAAATAAAAAAGAGGCCTATATTTGTTCGGAATGTTGATTCATTCCCCTTCCGGCAAATCCCGGGCACTCCATATGTCCTAGCTAGTTTCTAGCACAAGTCATGCCAAAAATCACAGAAATTTTCGGCATGACCTTTGCTAAAAAGTGGACATATGGAGCACCTGAAATTTGCCAGAACGGAAATGAATCAACATTCCGGCAAAACATAGGCCACTCGAAGCATATGACATCAATGACATAGGGTTCATATTGCAAAAATGAACTCACTAAACATTTGCAAAATATAAAACAAGTACACATAGGGTTCATATTGCAAAATGACCTCACTAAACATGTGCAAAATATAAAGCAAGTACACATAGGGTTCATATTGCAAAATAACCTCACTAAACATTTGCTACAGTTTTTTATTTATAGCTAAAAATTCTAGGAAGGGAGCTACTGTTTTTTATAGCTATTTTATATACCTACAAAAAATTCCCTAGCTAATTTCCTTTTTCCTCTTCTCCTTCTCCTCCTCTCATCTTCTTCTTGTTGTTGTTGTTTTCCTTTTTCCTCTTCTACTTCTCCTCCCCTCTTTTCCTTCCTCTCCTCTTTGTTCATCTTCTTCTTCTCTTCTTCTCTTCTTATTCTCTTCTTTTTCTTCTACTTTTCCTTTTTCCTCTTCTCCTTCTCCTCCTCTCCTCTTTATTCTTCTTCTTATCCTCCTCCTCTTATTCTTCTTCTTATTCTTATTCTTCTTCTTCTTCTTTTTCTTCTTCTTCTTTTCCTTTTTCCTCTTCTCCTACAAAAATTGCCCTAGCTACTTTCCTAAAATAAATCCTAAATGCTAAAAAAATCCTAAATTCCTAAACACACCTAGCTAGGGTTCATATGAAGGGGAGAAGAGAGGGAGAGGGAGGGGAGAGGGGGCAGGGGAGAAGAGAGGGAGAGGGAGGGGAGAGGGGGCACGGGAGAAGAGAGGGAGAGGGAGAGGGAGAGGAGGGCGGGGTAGGGAGAGGAGGGCAGGGCAGAGGAGAGGAGGTGGCGGCGGGGGAGAGGAGGGAAGGGAGAGGGAGGGATACGGTGCGGCAGTGGGCAGGGGAGACGGTGGTGGCAGCGGGTCGGGCGGTGGCGGGCGGCCCGACCAACGGCGGCTCGGGCGGCGGCGGGCAAGGGAGACGGTGGCGGCAACGGAGGTCAGGGCACCGGTGACGGAGAGGATTGAGAGGGGTGTAGGGGGTTGGGAAAATTTGAGCCCCCGCGGAGGGTTATCTCAAACTAGTAGTAGCGCTGGACTAAGGACCAGCAATATAGCTAACTTAGCTATAGCATTGGTTTCTAGTCCAGCGCTACTGCTAGTTAGCTATAGCGTTGGACCTTAATCCAGCGCTACTACTAACTTTTTATTATTTATTATTATTATTTTCCTTTTATAGTTTTTAGTTTTCTTTTCCTTTTATTATTTTCCTTTATTTTTTGTTTACTTTTCTTTTTCTTTTGTATTGTTTTCTCCCTTATGTTTCCGTTTTTTGTTTTTCGCCCGACGGCCTCACAAGCAGTCGACGAGAATGTCAATCTCCCTCGCTCTCCCACACTATGCGAATATCACCGGAACCATGTTGTGGTAATTGAAGGAGATACGATGTATACATCATTTGACCGATAACGGTTACTTAAGTGCGTACACAAAATAGATACATATATATAGATGATGGTTTCTCAGATGCATTGATGACGTTTCACATTGAGATTCTTCCCTTTCTTGTTCGTTGACGAATAATTGAGCCCCTCTTTATGACTTTTCCGGCACCATGGAGTACGATCTTTCTTACATAATGTAGTCTTGATTCTTCTTTTCACGTATGCTTCATCGTCATCGTCATCTTCCCTCATAGGGTTGTCGTATTGGTCATAGTCTTCCTCGTTGGCGACTCCATCCATTCCGACAATGCTCCTTTTGCCTCTCCTCACGACAACACGGCCGGGATTGGTCTGGTCGATTATCAAGAAGCATTATGTCACGTGCTTAGCATGTACCCATGGCTCAGCTTTGGAGATGATGTTAACGTTCATGGTAGCGCTATTCGCGTGGGGTATACACATGGTAGTGAAATACTTGTTTTCTCTTACATCAACCTTAGCCCATCTGACACGGAACATCGTCGCAGCGTGCAATTCAGCATAGTCAAGCTCCCAAATCTCTTCGACCCTTCCGTAGAATCTTTCAGTTGTGTCGTTGGCGTCGGTCACGCATTCAATCGTCACCCCTGAGTTTTGGTACTCACTGTCCATGTCTTTGACCTCCGTGTAGAACTTGTACCCGTTGATATCATATGCGTGATAGTACGCGAATTTGGGCGCGGGGCCATGTGCTAAGGCATGTATGAGCAATCAGTCTGAACTGCCCTCTTCAGGGGGATTAGCAAGAATTTGCTCTTTGAACCAACGCAAGAAAGTGGCATTGTGCTCTACAGTAACTTCGTCGTCTGTCTTGCGCATCCCCTGATCACGGTACTTCTTTGCGATTATCTTCGTGCAGTGTCACATAATCATCTACCACATCTAGGTGTTGTAGCACTACTAAGTTAGCCCTGTTAAAGTCGCCCCGTCGATCCGAGTAGTCCACGTGCAATTACCTCCGGCCGTTGTTGTGACCTTATCCTCCGAGCCTCCCATGGTGCTTATTGACGGGCAAACCAACAACGGGGTCTCCGCCTCCTATGCACTCTTGGGTCAGATAACCCTGGACGATGCTCCCATCGGGACAGGACATGTTACGAACGAATCCTTGATGACCCCATTCATCCTCTCGAACGACATCATGTTGTGAAGGAATGTCGACCCGAGGTCGATGATGTCGTCCACGATGTGGACACACAAATGCACCATGACGTAAAAAAATGTGGGCGGGAAGTACATCTCAAGCTCACATAGTATGACAACGATCTCTTCCTGTGGCCTTCGGAGCTGCTTCACACTGATGGATTTTCAAGAGATAACGTCGAAGAAGTTGCAGAGACTAGTAAGCGTGTCTCAGGCGTGCTTCTCCATTATCCCACTAATGTCAACTGGGAGTATTTGCGTCATCATCACGTGAAAGTCATGAGACTTCATCCAGCTGAACCTTTTCTTCTTGGTGTCTAAAAATCTGCTTATCTTCCCACAGTAGCCGGAACTGACTTTGATTCCCATGAGGCACTTGATGAATTGATCGATCTCCTTCGGACTTAAGGTGAAGCAAGAAGGGGGGCAATCATTCTCCTCCTTCTTCTTGACTTTTCTACCCCTTGGCCCCACCTCTGCCTTCATCTCCGTCTCCTCCGTTGACTTTTTATGGGGCATGTGGAGATCTCTCCTGATCTCCAAATCTTCCAAGTCTTTCCTTGCCTTCGGCCCATCCTTGGTCTTGTCCGGCATGTTCATCAGTGTGCCAAGCAAGATCTCGAGGATATTCTTCGTGATATGCATTTGATCAAGACAATGAGGCATGTCGTGATTGTGCCAGTACTCCAAGTCCCAGAAAACAGACCTTGTTTTCCATACCTTCAGCAGCGGCTCCGATGCCTTTTCCATCTTTCCCGGTGTCGGGCACTGTTCCTAGTTATTCAACGGCTTGTTGATTTTGGTGCTGCTCCTCTTACGTGGAGGTCCTCGATTCTCAACCAAACCATTGAATATATCTCCACGTTTTCTCCATGGGTCATCCTTCTCGAGCCATCTATGATGCCCCATGTACACGATTTTCCCAGACTCGCCATCTTTCGTTGACGTAAGCTGTTGAGACGTTGTATCATCCATGCACCTCGTGCATCCATAGTATTCGTGGCACACCTGGCCTGAAGTGTACCCGTAACTAAGATAGTCATGCACCATCGTCATCAATGCGGCTCTCGTATAGAAATAATCTCATGTGCTGGCGTCCCATGTCTTGACCGGCGATTTCCATAACGTGTCTAACTCCTCTTTCAGAAGCCCCATACACACGTTAATATTATTTCCCAGTTGTTTCGGCCCTTGAATCAGCATGCTCATGTGTATGTACTTTTTCTTCATGCACAACCATGGGGGGAGGTTGTACATCCATACAAAGACGGGCCATGTGTTGTGGTTGGTGCTCTGGTTTCCAAACGGGTTTATGTCATCAGTACTCGCACCAAGTATGATGTTCCTTGCATCTTCCCCGAAAAATCGATATTCGGTGTTGAATTCTCTCCACTAGCTAGCATCTACGAGGTGTCTCAGCTTCGGATTATCTCCATCGTCGGGTTTCTTCGTCCCCGCGTGCCAGCGCATGAGCTTTGCTTCCTTAGGATCTACGAAATACCACTGCAGACGGGGAGTGATCGGAAAGTACCATACAACTTTCTGAGGAGCTTTCTTTCCTGCCTTCTTGTATTGAGAAGCATTGCACACTGGACAACTGGTTTTTTCCGCGTGATCCCCCCCCCCTCGATAAATGATGCAATCGTTGATGCATGTGGTATATCTAATGTGCAGCATATCAAGAGGGCAAACGATTTTCTTGGCCTCCTCGACACTAGTAGGACACAGGTTTCCCGTGGGAAGACCTTTATTATGTGGATACTTTAAATGCTCATCGAGGCTTTTGTTTGTCCATTTATTTTTGGCCTTCATCTTTAGAAGTTCAAGCGTGAAATTCAAGTGGGTCACCTTGGGATCGCAGCCGTCATACAATGGAGTGTTCGAGTCTACTTCAAGTTGCTCTAGCTTGGCCTCCTCTCTAGAAGCAGCTCTGTCGCTAGTCGTACTCTTGCCAAGGAGGTCTCGAACATGAGGGTCATGCACGACTGAACTTAGTAGCATCAAAGATTGCCGTGTGTTTGTCGCCTCTTCTCCGCCATGTCCGGACTCTTCTTCGCTGTGTCCAAAATATTCTCCGCCGCCATGTATGGACTCTTCTTCGTCGTGTCTGGAATCTTCCTCGCTGCCATGTCCGAACTCTTCCCCACCGCCATCGTCTTCATGTCGATCATCTCTTCGTTTAGCCCCATGTCGTTATTCCCTGCCATGTGAATGTCTTCATCATCATCTTCACTTATCCACCGAGTATAGCCATCCATGAAACCATTCATCAGCACGTGCGCCTTCAAACTTCCATGATCAAAAGGGTCCAAAATGACTCCTTCTTTGCATTTTGTAGACGGACATCTAATCCCAATCCGATTATTTGCATACATGTCCATCACCGCGCATTGCAAGTATCGCTCCACCTTCCTTCCACTCGCCCTCATGACTGCACGGTATAACAAGCAAAAGTCATATAGAAATTTGGCATGACCTTGCCTAAAAATAGGACATATATATCGAGTTTGCTCAAAATTCGCCGAAACAGAAATAAATCGATATTTTGGCAAAACATAAGCAACTCACGGGGCATGTCACTCACACAATATCCCTTCATATCGCAAACACACATATTCCCATTCTTGAAATGCACAACTTTTTATTCACCTATATCCCGAGAGAGATTGTGCATGGTTAGATCATTAGGCCTTTGCAACCTATAGGGATCGAGAGTGGATGGCTAAATAGCTAGCTAGATCTAGTTGTTGGGAGGAGAGATGACTCTAGCTAACTAATGGAAAGGGAGAGAGATGATCTAGCTAGATCTATATGTATGGAAGGCGGGAGAGCCAAATAAATGTGGAAGATAGAGCTAGAAGAGGTCATTTATATGGAGGAGAATTATGGTGGAGAGGGGCATTAATGGGGAGATAAGAGAGGTGGAAGGAAGAGAGAAGAAGGGCAATAATGGTGGAGAAGAAACTTGGAGAGGGGAGAGGGCAAAGGAGGGGAGAGGGCAAAGGGGGAAGGAAGAAGGGGAAGAGAGGGGGTGGGTGAAAAGGTGGCTCTGGCACGATTAGTAGTAGCGCTGTTTTCCACAGCGCGCTACTGCTATGAAGCTTAGTAGTAGCACTTTCTAGGAGCAGCGCTACTACTAAGTGGGGGCCATAGTAGTAGCGGTTTCCTCACAGCAACTGCTACTGCTATGAGGCTTAGCAGTACCGCTTTTTTGTGGGCAGCGCTGCTACTACCAATAGTGTCGGTGGGCTCATCGGGTCCCGCTTATCAGTAGCGCTCTTTATGTTTCCAGCGCTACTGCTAAGTCTTTACTTGTAGCACTGCCAAAATCCAGCACTACTGGTAATTACCAGCAGCGCCTGTTACTTTCCAGCGCTACTAATAGTGTCTTGCCTATAAGGTTTCTCCTAGTAGTGTTGGTCGTTTACAAATTTGCTATTTGTTGGCGTATTTTTTATGTGTGTTGATGTTGGTTGTGTGCATCCTAACTAAACAAAGGTCGGGTGGGTGCTCACTAGTTTTTTTAATAAAGGGTGGATTTTATTGATGCTCCATTTTTAGCCAATAAAATTCACCCTTTATCGAGAAAAAACCACTGGTTTAAAGAAGTTGGAATTGATTGACATGGTTGTTTTGTAAAAAACATGTTAAGCCTTCGGGGCATGAATCTGGGGTCCGATAAATGCAGGTAGATCTCTAGTACCTCATAATCAGATATATGAGATCTCTCTGATGTGACGAATGTTTTGATGGTGGGGTCATCCACCTTCCATTATTTTTTTCTTGATTTATTCACATAGAGAGTGCATATATTTCTTTTTCAAAAAAAATAAGGAATTATACTTTCCAGACACATGTTCCCAAAGATCCCACCTGCCCATCTGCTCTATCCCACCAAGAATCATGAGGATTTAGGCTACCTCAAGACTTGTGCACCAGCATTTGACCATTCGTCAGTCTCCGCCACAGAGTTGATGCATACACTAAAAGCAAGTATGACGCATTTTTATATCTCGTCTATGCATTTTTGCTTATGTGAAGGAAAGAGACATGAAAAAATAATGGGAATGAGATCTCATGCAACACCTTATCTATATGTGTGCCCTTAGACAAAATAATGAATACAATAAAAGAGAAAGAAAGAAGGTAAAAAGTGTACAAATCTAATAGTTAATCTTATCATATGGGTGATTATAAATACGAGATATGTAACTTCGGAACGTTCGTATCTATCCATCAGGTCCGAAACGCCTGTTGCATGCAAGCAATCAGGCGGAGCGGAAAAAAGATAAGCGAGCAGGAGTCGAACCCACGATCAACTATCTACGGCAAAGCCTGGCTACCAGTCCAGCTAGCTTGGTCTCATGCATAATGTAAGTTAGTCTGATTTGTACTATAGATCCGAACACATTCCGCGGGCTGCATGAACTCACACCTTTTCTTCTAATCACCGCATGTCGCTTTTTTTTCATCTAATCAGCGTGCATGTCTACTTTCTTTTTCCTAATCACACACATGTCACTTTCAGTCACTTACATGTGCGCATGCATACATAGGAAGAAAACAAAATGATGACATCATCAAAGATTCTCCCCAATGCAAAAATTCAAAATGATTTGTAGTCCAAACCGTAGATCCGATTGAAAAATTGTTTTCACATAAAAGATTCCTCACGTCGAGATCTTCGAAACTAGATCCTATATTGATATGTTCCGATAACTTTTTTTTGGTCGAAAAGTTATCACGCGTGTGCTATGTAAGTTATCACGTCTGTGGTACATAAGCTACCATCTTGTTTATATAGAAATTACCGGGGCATAAAAATGGTCATCCAAGCTTCTCCTCATGTGAAAATGAAAGAGTACAGAAGTCAACATGTCTCATGCACACATTACGGTTCGATCCATTTATCGCGTGCGCAAAATTTTCGCGGAGAAAAAAGGAGCGCCCACTAGGAGTCGAGCCCCCGGCCTGTTGGTTGAGGTCCACGTGCGCTACCACCTGAACTAAGCTTGTTTTTGTGTTTCTGAATCAGGTTAGCTGAATTTTATATTCTATTTGAGAGCGAAAAAAACAACTATGCCCGATAACTTCTATGCGAGTAGCATGGTAACTTACGCGCGCTGTCCTGATAACTTACGTACCTCGGGTTTGGTAACTTTGACGGGGTAGGGGAGTTTGTTGAAATATACAGTGGTAACTTCCGTGTAACAATCATGATTATTTACACACATTGACTTGATAACTTACGTACCCTTAGCATGGTAACTTCAACCTGGGGGTAAGGTAGTTTGAATATACCTCGATAACTTCTGTGCAAATTTTGTTGTTGACATACGCACCGCGTACCTGATAACTCACGTGCAATCATCGTGGAAATACTGGGAAACCATCAAAGATTCTTTGTTGTTAAAATATAAGATTCGATAACTTATGTGCCAACACTGTGGTAGCCATTTTTTAACCTAAAAAAATGATACAATATACCCCCGGGTTTTTCTGTGTGAATAGCATGGTTATTTAGGCATCGCAGACCTGATAACTCACGTGCCAACACCGCGATAATCTTTTCTTCACCAAAAGTTGATGAAATATACCCCTGGTAACTTTTGTGTGAATGGATGGTAACTCACACATCGCAGATCTGATAACTTATGTATCTCGGTCCTGGTAACTTTGGCGCCGAGGGAGAGGGGGCAGGGATGGTTGATGGAATATCCCATGGTAACTTTTATGTGAATAACATAGTAACTCACACATCGCATACTTGATAACTTATGCACCTTTGGTCCTGATAACTTTGACATGGGGGGTGATGAAATATCCACCGGATAACTTTTGTGTGAATAGATGATAACTCACACATCGCAGACCTGATAATTTATGTGCCTCGGTCCTGATAACTTTGGCGAGGGGGTTGTTTAAAAACATACCCCCGATAACTTTCGTGTAAATAGTTTGGTAATATACATATTGTATACGTGATAACTCACGCAAACACCGCAGTAACTTTAACCCGACCTGATAAGAAGGCTAGAGAAACCAGGTTTATGTCCCCCGTAATATCTGTGCAAACAACATGGTAGCATATGTAGCAGATGCATGATAACTTACTTCGCCTAGAAGTGGTAAGTTATCATGAATATGTGATCTAGTTTTGAAAGTCTCGTCGCGACAAATCTTTTATGTGAAAACGGGTTTTTTCAATCGAACCGACGGTTTGAGCTACAAAACATTTTGAAATTTTGAAATATGGAGGAATATAGGATGACATTAGCTATTATATCTTCTAGTTCATTTACATGTGGGAAGAAGGTTGGTTGACCATTTTTTATGCCCTGGTAATTTTCTATATAAACAAGATGGTAATTTATGAACCAGAGATGTGATAACTTACTTAGTCTGGGCTGATAACTTTTGACCCCAAAAAAAAGTCATCGGAACATATTAATATGTGATCTAGTTTCGAAGGTCTCCTCGTGACGAATCTTTTATGTGAAAACGGTTTTTCTATCGGAGCGACGGTTTGGGATACAAAACATTTTGAATTTTAATTTGAAAGGAAATCTTTGCTGACATCAGCATTTTTTGTCTCACATGCTTACATACATGCTTAATTAAGTAAAGCTGGTTAATTAAATCAATTCATGATAATTAGCAGTGGAGGAGTTGCAAGCGGTGGGAAATTTGCATGCACACGCATCTTCCGTTGCAAACTGCAATTTGTTCGGATATATGTCACAGATACGAACGTTTGGTATATATCACGATTTTTGATAGATAACATAACAATCGTAAATAGCCAGCAATTGGTTATAGTGTTAATCATGCTCTCCGACGCCACGAAACTATCCTAGTGAACGAGAAAAGATGTTTCCGGCTGCTAAAATAGCATAGAATGCATTCCGATCCAACGAATATACCTTCGCGCACCACCCGGTAGATGCAGGTGACTTTCTTCCATACATACAGCGTCCCCCGACGGTTGACACGACTACCTGCTACTGCCATCCAGAGAAACCCACACAACCATCGATCGTGGGTTCGCATCGCGGCATCAGCGTCCAGCGATCACATCCCCCGAGCCAGCCAGCGCGATCTCCTCAACCTCAACCCAACCTTTGCCTCGATCGTTCACATCAACAATGGTCTGCTCTCTAGTGTCTACAGCACCCAATATTTCCTTTGATCCGTGGTGTGCTCACGATAACGATCCGCCGGTGGCACAGCTGGTAGCATCGCCCGCGCCGCGCGGCGCGCGATGTGACGACGACGGCGAGCGAAGCCAGCCAGGGCCAGAGCTTGCACTGTGGATCGGGATTGAATCTTGGACGTTTGCCCGAGTCGGGCGGACAGGTGCAGCTGACCGCGCCCCCGGTTCGGCCGCGGGGGCAACGTGACCTGCCGACCGCGCTGCCGCCGGTGGCACGGCGCCGCACGGCTCTCTCCCCAGGGCCGTCGGTGCGTTCTCATCCGTGACCGTGCCGGGGCGGCGCTGCGTGCAATCATGCGGGCGCCTGCTCCTTTGCTTCCGATTCGATCCTGCGAACCACATGCACGCCGCCATGGGTTCGGGTCGGAGCCCGCGCAATCATGTCGGCGTCGTCGTCGTAGTGGTACTATGTATGTGTATCTCCTCGTCTTTTTCTCGTGGTCGTGGGGGCGAGGCAGGTCCTACTGTACGTCCTAGGTCCAGCCTTGAAAAGTCGACGTGGAGGGGGCAGGGTGTGAGGGGCCCGGGTGCAACTTGATCGCCTTCTCTGCCTGACACAAGGATATTTTCGTGCAACTGGATTCGCGAGCATAGGCTGTGCGCCCGCACAGATATCCTGTTGATGACAGGGTGGATAAGCACTACTACCAGTCTACCAAAATGCAGCTGATAGGAACGGGTCAAAGTCAAAGCGCTCGACGTGAAGCGCGATGACTGTTGCTTATCACGGCTACACCTACATTCATGGCCAGGGATTCCGAAGTCGCTAACGAACCCCCGGTGTGTAGCTTCGTTATCACAGCTACATTCACGGCTACATCTTGAGATTTCATTTTTCACGTTTTAGATCTTCATGGCCACAGCTCTCGACGAGTTGTGAAATTTAGCTTTGATGGTAGATCAGTAGACAATTGTAAATTGCAAAGCAGGGGCATAAATACTTGCTGGGTAGTGGACCGAGGCGAGATCTCCTGCCGACATCGTAAACAATCACTTAGGAGCACATGTCCGGTGTACCAGAAAACTGCTAAATGCGCCCAGGACCAGACCTGAGGTACCAATAATCTAGTGCGGCGAACATGCGATCACAGCTCGCCGGTCTGCGATCGAAGCAAACCTTGTACTACAGCACAGTTGATTAACTTGGGAGGATATACTACTACTACGGCTACGGTTTTGTCGATGGAGACTTCCAGCTGGTCATGTTGCGATAATATGCCTGTTGTACTCGAAATAGTCTATAGCTTGGCTTGAGGCGGCGTGCATGTTACTCCCTTTATTTCTAAATACAATTTTTGTGGAGATTTCTGTATGTACTATATACAAAACAAAATGAGTGAAATGAATCTGTATTTTAAAATATGTCTATATATATCCGTATGTAATTCGTAATAAAAATTTTAAAAATATATATATTTAAAAATGAGGTGAATAGGTCTGAGCTGGTGGGGAACATGCATGTTGCAATGCTGATACGCATATGCCCATGCCCACTACTGCCACTGCTGATATCGCGCTTAGCCTAGTACTACTACTGTGGTTATACGCCTGTCACATAGTCTTGGTATCGATTAGCTAGCTGATCATGCATGCATGGTCCAACCCTTTCCGATTCTCCTGCTCCAAAGAAGAAGAAGAAAGCATGAAGGAAGGTAGCGTCCAACCAAGGGAAACGCACGCCGTCGGCTTGTGTTCCCCGGGGCATGCAGAAGGCAACATGATGAGCGTGACGAACCACCACACTAGTTGCCAGCCATTGAAGTGAAGAAAAAAAAGAGAAGCTGATCGCACAAGTTTATCACCAGGATACCGGACTCATCCGTGCCAACACGAACAACCGAGCAAGTGTCATAGCAACAACCCGTATGTCACGGTACCTCATCGCCATCTCCATCGTATCTCAATGCATGGCACTGGCAGAAGAAAGCAAGAAACGCCACTAGACTAGACACATCACGTTCAAACGTCAGGCACGTCGTTTTTTATCCACCGGCTTCTCCGCCCGGCAGGAATATCACCGGTGTTCGTTCGTAACACACGAATCAAGTAGAGACACATAGAAGTGCTCAACCTGGCCGGGAATTTCAGACCGACAGTTCAGTTCAGGGGCAGCTGAAATGCTAGGGCATATCCAAATTCATGTACCCACAGTTCACAAATGGACAGCACTACTGACTGAAACTTCTCAGCCATTCTACTACTGGTACTGCCGTCCCCTTGTAACCCTTGCACGCCAGCCATCCCCTTGTACATCCTCCTCGCCCCGCCAGGCTCGGCCAGTGCCGGCGCCGGCAGGAAGGGCCGCGGTGGAGAACACGAAGACGATGGATGGTGATGATGCCATTGCCATGTCAACGGGCTACAGGCAGTGCGGACCTACCAAGATCTTTCAGTTACTAATCGAGCGTCTTCATCCAGTCATCCTCCGGAGCTTACGGAGAGGCCTTAGTTGGCTGTTTGTCTTGCATTTGCCAAGTCCAACAGTTCTCAAAGTAACAATTCATGAGAACGAGCAAGGGAAAATAAAATACTACACCATACAGTGAGCATTCGTCCATCGACTCTGCCAGGACACAGACGGAACTTGGAAACAAATCAGCCATAAATAGGATGGAGTACAACAGTATTTGGCAGGGGTGCAGAATAGATGCACAGTTCCATCAGAAAACTAACAATGCTTGCGGCTACAGCTGCAGCCTGCAGCCTTTGCCTCCAGATACCATGTGCACATACATGTCTAGCTTTGGCTGGGTGCGATTAGCATAATCTTCTCAGGGGAATGTCCCTGGCTCAGTAGGTCTGGTGTTGAAGTGCAGAACCCATCCTCAGAAAATAACAAGATAATCTGCTAACAGGCAAAACGAGAGATGAAGGTCTCCTCTGAACTGCCATGCTGGTCATCTGCACAGCGCACTCGACATTTCTAGGAATTACTTGATGACGGATGTTTTTTCCATGGTCATGTGAATACAGATCAGGCTAAAAACCAACCAACTCATTGATAATCTTGGCACACATGACAAAATATCAGCTAAGAAATCTGCAATGTTAGTACCCATCACAAAAGAACTAGCTGCCACTTCCCCGGTCCGCTGCCACTTCCCCGGTCCGCAGCGACAGTTCGCATGCTAAATACAAATACTCCCTCCGTCCCAAAATAAGTGACTCAAAAATGACTCCACTTTGCACTAAAGTTAGTGCAAAGTGGAGTCATTTTTGAGTCACTTATTTTGGGACGGAGGGAGTACAATACAAGTCGTGATCAACTGCTCGACATGCCAGTGTCCATGGCGCCTAGATTTAACTCTTCATCAGAATCAATTACGTCTTCGAAATCATAGAAGGGATGTGCCTGCACGCAGAAAAACAGTTTAGTTCATTATTTCCCATACCCCTAAGAGTACCATGCTAAAATGTGTGTAACATTTTTTTTCTGAAGAATGATTCATCTGACATAAAAATAATAGAATCAAAATATTATTCATGGCATAAACTTTTCAAAATTAGGAAGGAACATAGATCACATACTTTAGGCCGAGGCTTTACAGCTTGAAAAGTATGAAAATCAGGGGTAGCAAAATCAGGTGGGCTGAGGACAATATATGCTCCAGAATTGTTGTAACGGTCCTCTGAAGCCTGTACCAGTATTAGATATTGACTGTTAGATTAATAGTGCACAATCTTTTCCGAGAATATTGAGTCAGACACAATAAGAAGTACAATTTTACATTAGTAGTTGAGAGTGTCTAGGTCTCAGTCGACTGAGACTTCACGAAGTCTCAGTCAAGTAGTATAGTATGTAAGAAATAGAAAAAAAACTAAAAAAAACTGTTTGCACGAATCTCGATGCAAAATCAACGGATTATAGTGTTGACTGCTCAGTCGACTGATTTTTAGCAAGCCAGTAGTTGTAAAGTCAATCATTTAGCAAGGATCCACCTATGAAACTTGTATCAAAGAATAAAGGTGCAGCAATACCGTCAGGCCGAACAATAAATCATGTCACAAAGTATAACCTGAAATTGTGGATAGTCTGGGGCACTGAATAGAGTTATTAACTTTCCACATGCGACATGATGGTCGATTGTATATCCACTGTCCATTGCTAATAGATCATGCCGCTTATCTCTTGCATCTGGGCCTTCATGTGATCTGATGATTAACTTCGTTCAACAAAAAGTGGAAGTAAGTTCTAATAAGAACTTCTGTAGTTTTGTGATAACACCCAGTTTCTAATGCTACGAAGGAAAATGCATGTGCTACAGCATATCAAATTCCATAAAATGCACACTGACCAGACTTTAAAGTGTAACCAATATTTACAGATATGCAGCCATCAATGTTGAACATAAACAATAAGCTAACGAGAACCATGAAGTATACAATTCAAGTTCACCAACGAGCATTCGCGATTTTGCATTCAGAAGGCTTAAAATATACCATTTTTAGACTGACCATAAGTCTAAAAAACATCTTATATTAATGAACAGAGGGAATATATACTTTAGTACAAGAAAAAAACTGTTGAATACTTAAATGCATGCTAACTTTAGTAATCTAGTTACAGAATTACAAGTTCTGCCATATATACAAGTTCTGCCATTGTAGTTAAACATCCAAATGTAAGCAAGAAATTTTAGACAATGCAATATTAGAAGGAACTAACTTGGCAGTGCGTTATGCATGATAAACAATAGTAGAAAAAGGAAGCTTCATGACAATAGGTACTTGAGACAGATAGGATAACATAAATCTTAGCATTTTAATTTCCAAAAATGCATGTGACGCTATTACTTCATATGGGATGACATCAATCAGGGATCCAGAACAGGCAAAATATTCATGTTTGATGTACCAACCACACCTACACTGAAATAGCAAGCATCTACAACGTTGAAGAACAAACTTCCAAAAGGAATAAGTACAAAAAAAATGGAAAGGTAAATATTGATAAAGCAAAAACAGGTAGAGGAATTAACAGGATAATCACATGCTAGAAATTATAATTCCCTAAGCTTAACTTTCTTTAGATATATTTTCAAGAATTTTATATTGCGATGCGATGTGAACTTCAACTTTCGAGCATAAGACTATCTAAATAACTTAATAAGAAATAATTCAGTTCATCAAATAATTTAAATCAAGCATGCTACAACAATAGTAAATGAAAGAAAACAAACCTTCAGATTATTTGTATATAGAAACTGTTGAGTGATATCTGGACCCCAAAGCAAACCAATGCCCCTTTCCTTATTCAGGGCAAGACCCTTATCTAAGAAAGGATCAGACCAGAGCACATCTCCAGGAATCAAGTTCGAACCCTCGTACGGGGTGTCAAGAACAGTTCTCCTCGCTTTTAACAATTCGTCCAGGGATCCAAGCTTCAAAGTAGTAGGGTCATCAGTAGGACTCGCCTTATATTTGTGACCCTTCTTTGCCCTTTTCGACCTTTTCGACGGTAGTACAACCGCCCCACGAAAAATCCCTCCATGAGCAGTATACACACATCCTGCTACTATTGATGCTAGAGGGAGATCTTCAAAACATCTTAAAAACTTCCGATAGACTTGAGCGCCTTGACCTTTATATTTAACCATTACCTCCTGTTCAAAACCATATACTGACGTGCAGTACTTGGATTCATGATTTCCTCGGAGAAGAAACACACAATTTGGAAGGAATACCTGCAGGCAATGTCACAAATTGATGATCATTAGCTGGTACTTTACATTGCTTGACACCTTAAGGGGACCTATCATCTACCACATTCTTTTACAATGTGAAAAGGATAGTTAGATATTTATGCCAAATCTTTGATATCTCCTCGGTTCTCAAGACTTTGTGTAAAGAGTGTTAGACTTTTTGGAAACACTGCCAACGTGCGACGACAGAGTCCTTGATAGGCAATGGTGGATATTCTAATCTTAGGGACTAGGTCACAGAATTATGAGCTAATTTCAATATGAATGCACAGATCCATCAGAGTGCCCAAACACACACTTTCCAAGTTCAACTCAAACAAAAGGAATGAACATGTGAACAGCACATTTCAATATGAAGCTACTTTCTCCTTTCACAAACATAGGTCCCTGAGTTTTGTCTTAAGTCAAACTTTTTTTCCATAAAGTTGTTGTCTTAAGTCAAACATGCGAACACACTTCCCGATACCTATTTCATGATGAATCTATTGATATTGATTTGGTTTAAGATGTTGACTTTTCTTTTTCTACAAACTAGGTCAAACTTAAAAGTTTGAGTTGAACAAAACTTACGGGATCTATTTTTTGAGGAGGGAGTACAATTTGTGTGCTGATATTCATTATGAAGTTGCAATTTGTGTTCATAACTTGGCTTATTTGCACAACACCTTTCTATCTATTGCATCAATTAAAACGAAGAAAACAAATGAAAAAAATACACATAGAAATAGAAATGTGCAGAGTATTGGTGATATAACACGCTTAAACCAGTAGGAATGTTGGGGGGAAATTCACCTTCCAGGCCAGGAGGAGGAGCAAGGTCTCGAGGCCCCAAGCGCCGCGATCCACGTAATCCCCGTTAAAGACGAAGATTCGCTCCTCCGAGGGGAACCCGGCGTCCCGGAGCAGGAACATGACGTCGTGGAGCTGGCCGTGGACGTCCCCCACGACGACGACGGACTGGTCGGGCCGCGGGTCGACGCGGACGATGTTGGGCTCGCGGTGGAGGATGACGGCCGCGGCGACGACGAGCCGCCGAACGAAGTCCGCGGATAGCACCGAGGGGAGCTGGTCCGGCGGGAGGCTCCGCGAGCACCAGTCCAGCGCCGAGGTGAAGCTGGCCACCCAGTCCTGCGTCAGCACGCCGTCCTCGGGCCACTCGACCGGCGGGGGCTGCGCGACCGGGGAGGGGGAAGGAGGGGGGTCGAGCACGCCGCCCTCGGGCCACTCGGCCCGCGGGGGCTGCGCAGCCGGAGAGGCGAAAGGAGGGGGGTCGAGCGCGCCGTCGGGCTCCGCCATGGCATGGATTGGATCCGTCGCGGCGAGCTCGATGATTTCTTGCCCCTCCTTCCTTTGCTGCGGTTTTTGGGGAACGGGACGGGACGAGTAGAGGGGCTCGTTCCAGTTGGCGGCCACTTTAATTTCTCTTCTTTTCCCCCGTGCCGCCTGTTTTGCTTTCTTTGCTGACACGTTTGCCCAAGATATTGCAGACTTTGCGGTGGGGGTTGGATTTCTTCCGCTTGTTTTCTCTACTGGTCAGATTCCGTAGTAGTCTTTTTTTTTTCATCGAAGTAGTTTTTTTTTCCTTCTCTTTTTTACTCCCTAAATATAAGTAATTTTAGATTTTAATATGGATTACATGCAAAGTAAAATGGATGAATCTACACTCTAAAATATATCTGTATACATCTGTATGTAGTCTGTATTGAAATCTCTAAAAAGACTTATATTTAGAAACCGAGGAAGTATAACACATGACACACTACATACGATGCCTATACATACACACGTACACTCACTCCAATACATACACTCATACACTCACTCATATAAATGTACAAATATACGTATGCACATCCTACCTTATATATGCATTCTAAAAATTGAATCGGCATATTATTTTAAAATTATTGAAGTCGTCATAAACGTTTTTATAGTCAATAGGAACATCTCCTCTCGCTGAACCTATATCGTCAAAAGACCAAAAATAAATCCAGAAAAATACGAGCACCAATGTTAAGCCTAAGACTTGAACCTAGTGGGTTGGTTCCACCACAAAAAACCTAACCATCTGAGCTATGCTTAGTTTGCAATTGCATACTAGTCTTGCTTTTGTTACGAACCCATGATCCTCCATTGATGGTTATTTCACATATATGAACTCGTGTGTGCACGATATATCATTTACGAAACCATGATCCTCCATTGATAGGCTGGATGAAGATTACCTAATGACGTGTTTGATAGCCTGATGATGTTTAAAGCACCTCCAAAAATAGCTCGTTTTGGTACCCTAGGATGCATCCAAATCTTTTTCACACGATGTCTAAAGCACCTCCCAACCAGGTCCGTTAGGAACAATCTAATCGGTCGTCTCCTCTCAAAAGACTTGTTGTGTGCAAGGGAGGGGACGTAGCGCAGAGCTTATGCGAGTAGGGAGATGACTCGAGTTCGCGCGTGTCCCGTAAAGCGGAGGGAGGAATTGGGTCACCTCCCGTGCAAATCGGTCGCCTTGTTTAACGACCTTCGGCTCACCCCCCCCCCCTCTCGAGCCCTTCGTCTCGCACGGATTATTCGTCGATGAGTAGGTAAACTGCACCTCTTTATGAACAGTAGTAGATGGTGGCGATGATTTGTCTTTCTTCTCTTCTTTGACTTTGTTTTATGCCTTCACCCGACTTCACTGATGGCTCCAAGTTCAATCGTTGTATCCTCCATACTCGTTCGAGTTTAAATCTATGAGCATGTGATAGGAGGCTAGGAGTAGATCTTTGGGCATGTGGTAGGAATGGATCTCTAAGTATGTGGTAGCGTTGTAGACTGTCGATCTGTGACATGTGATGTGGTGGTAGATAACGGTGATGGTTTGGTAGCATGCTAGATTTTGCTTGTAGGCTTTGATGATGTTCATGTTGTTTTCCATGTCGACTTCGATGATACTATGGTAGATGTGGTACTACCTTCTGAATCAGAGCATGTGTAGTATGCTAGTTTGCAAGTATGGTCAATATGTAGGTGTAGTAGTATGTTGAACTCCATTGTATGCTTTGAGCTCGACGATTAGTCATAGGGTGATTTGTTGAAGTTCATGATCCATATGTATTATGTTTATTGTCCATGTGTAGTGGTCTTTCTTACTCTTCATGTGTAGCGTGTTCCACTAGTCCTGATGTTAACGCTTGTAGGACATGAGTATCCAAGACTATAGCCAAGCCATGGTCTTGTCCCAAACTTCTTGTAGTCCAATGTTGAGGACTCCCAAACTCGGACCGACGAGCACATGCCTCCCGATTCAGGTATCTTAGAGGGGCCTGCTAGACATCCAACATTCGTGTTGGCAGTGCCTAATGTTGTTTGTTGTTGTTGCACATAAGGCAACCATCAAGGCTAAGAAGGCAAATATGTCAGGGGGGGACTGGAAGAAATGGCAACCCCAAAGACGCATAATCTCTCCACACTCTCATAACTACTCGTAGATGAAGCGATTTTTCTCCTATGGGTTGGCTACCGGCAAGCATGTCATGGGCTCCAATGAGCCCCTCGGTTCGTGCATGTTTAAATATCCAGATACCCAGGAGTGAGAGATTCATCATCCTTTATGGTTATGAGAAGGTTGTCGATCATATTCTTGTGATTGATAGAAAAAGTGGGACAACTTGATAGACGAGGAGTTAAGCGTCTTTAACAATATGACCCAGGCAGTCAAGGAGATGACAACCGCCATTAGGGAGAGCAAGCATGTCGACATCCGCCCTTCCTTGTATAGTGCAACAAGGTGGCTTCAGTTAGGAGGCTCTTATGGCACTCTTAGCCACCTGCTGGACACAAATCATTGAGTATTCGGTTCGTTGGCATGGGTGACGACCATAGGTTGCTCTAGCTTAGGACGTGACTGGACAAACACTACTACTAGTGTTGTTTCTGGTGGCAGTGAAGACATGCATGATGCTGACAGACGACGACAATCTACGTTTTGTAGTAGTTAGGGCTTGAAAACTATTCCTGGCAGATATATTTTGATGAGGTGGTATATGCTAATCCCTCATGCAGTTGGCGAACTTGAGGTGGCAAGATTACATCCTCTTTTGTACGTGGTGTTACTAGCACGATGCCCGTACGTTGCTACGAAACTAAAATATGAGTATGGTCACAGTTAAAGAGCATTATTTTGAGTTGGAGTCACATTTTTGCATTTTTGTTCTTTGTGTATTCTTCAAGAGTGAAAGTAGTAGTGTGCTTGTTAATTTGTTTTAGATCCCACATGTGAGTAAAGCGCATTTGTTTATTGATGTCTTTTGGAAGGTTGCTGGTCCCACATGTGGGTAAGGATGCAATTTTTCTATTGGTGAAGGTTATTGACCCCACAAGTGAATTCACCACCAACTCCAACCTTTATAAGTAGGAAAAATTATTTGTGTATTCTTCAAGAGTGAAAGTAGTAGTGTACTTGTTAATTTATTTTAGATCTCACATGTGAGTAAAGCGCATTTGTTTATTGATGTCTTTTGAAAGGTTGCTGGTCCCATATGTGGATAAGGGTGCAATTTTTTTATTGGTGAAGGTTATTGGTCCCACAAGTGAATTCACCACCAATTCCAACCTTTATAAGTAGGAAAGATAATGACATAATAACAGTTAGGACGAACTTGTAATGCCTTTTAGGTATAATATCATGCATGCCTATAATGGTTATGTTCCATATGTTGTGTTTTTCTTTGCTTGCCGCTTCAATTATTGCTCTTTTATCATGCTATGTGAAATGATACGTGGCGCACATAGGAAGGATTCCAGGAGTTTACAATCCATGGCACAGATGCAATGAACAAGTGGCCAACAATTTACAATTCATGACAGAGATGCAATGAACAAGTGGCCAATGCTTACTTCAAGTTTGTGCTCAAGCAGAAGATCAATGTTAAAGGAAACAAGGCTCCTGGCCAATTTGGATTGTGTGGAGTGAATAGCTTCATCATGGTCGTCCAATTTGTCTGTTGTTGTAGTGTGTTTTTATTGGTGTGGTAGTATATAAGGTGCAATGGGCACTTGTTACAGCGGTAGATGGTTAATTCATCACATATGATACAAGTTCTGCAGACACGTCTGAATGTATGGAACCAAACACGGTTTCCAGCATGCATTTGCTCAACATGTGCAAATTGAGCCACAAATGCAACGAGGCAAAAAATACTGTAGACTACCAAACACATCGTAAATTAATGGGAGGACGATCAACCTGAACCTGCGACTGGATGCCCTGGCATAACATTCTCTGACAAATGTGTCTACTAAATCCATCTAAACAAAATAATATGCTCAACTATGTATGGAGCACTTGAAGCAGCAAACTGAGACGGCGGTTCCTTGTGGTGTAACCAAGTCACTCGGGCTCAAATCAGTTTTCTAACGATGTCCATTTAGTAAGAGAAGACGACCCTTCGTCAATCTCAAGATTTGTCAGCTCATCCTTTGGAGGATGCTCATAAGAACAGGGTATCTGGGTATGTGTACATTCTATCTCTCTCTAAAGGAACACTTGAACCACCTAATGCTGAGATGCATCAAAAGAACATACAAATTTCTTCCGGCCCTTTTGTAATCGAGCAGTATCATGCTACACACAAACAATTGCACCCCCATCATAGACAGCGGATTTATTATTTAGCATGTTGAGAACGCTAGCAGTAGCAGCGACGATATTACAGTACACGGATTGCAGTATCTCCGCACACCGATTTCTGAACATCTAGCCCTTACACATTTACATTACCAGTATGGTCCTCGTGTCTAACAAAACAGTCTCCGTCCAAACAAGCAAGAAACTCAAAAGGTGAACGCTAAATTACTCAAAACGAAGAGACTCAGCAACAACAAGACATTGGGTTGCTAGCATGAGGAAGCAAGCCTTTTGACGATATGCTTATCATGTGGTAGCAACCAGACTTGCAGAAATCCCATATTGGGACGTTGCCAGTCAAACGGACGCCGCATTTGGTACAAGATGTTCCCAGATGAACTAGTTGTCAGACTTCGGAGGATCCTTCTTCTTCCCGTAAGTTAGGCCAGTGTCCTGGTCACATTACATGCAGTAGTAGATAAGGAATCAACTAGCAGAACCAGTTCATGGATGGGTCTCAGGGATCTACTGGAAGTGAAGATACAAGGTTACCTGGGGATCAGGAATTGGCTTCCGTTTCTCGACATAACGGTAGGGATCTGAGGCGGCGGCTAAAGCAGCTCGTTCCTGTGGGGAAAAAGGCCATATAACATTTTCAACAGAGTGGAGAGAAAAATCGCCAGATTAAACTTAATAAATAAAAAAGGGAAGCTTGAAATAAGATAAAACTGCAACAGTTTGCAGTGATTGGGAGCATTCCCTGGATGTGCAACCAAAGACACAGGTGGATGAAATAGAGAAAACAACATACCATTATATATCAAAGAAAAATTCAGATAAAGAATAAGTAATAGCTGCTTATCAAAATATGAGACATGAGTAACTGAAGAACATTTGGCTCTTTTGCTTCTTAAACCACACTTTTAAAATTCGAATGGAACAAGTGACCGTTCCAAAAAAACGACAACACACAGCACATGACAATTCAGATTATCATTTCCAATATGGTCCATGCAAGAGCTGAACATAGCCGTTCCACCTTTATAAGAGCATGGTCATTTATTCACTCTACTTAGACCTTCCTGCCTGGTTCTTCACAGGTATCCCATCTATAATATGCCATGAACGAGGCATTTAATAAAATACATCATCACATTATTCTTGTTGGAAGGCGGAACATATTCAGATTCACAATTTTAGATCTACAAGCAACAATAGGTCAATAGCTCAACCAAGCAAAATGTAATGGCAGCAGTCAAGTCAACACACCAGCGGCTTGTAATTTCAGTGATGTTTCCTCTCTGTGTGTGGGAAATTTCAGTGGTGTTTCCTATAGTTAAGTTTGGCAGAAAAAAAGAAGTTAGCAATTAGCCACAGTTCCCTACCGAAAGCTAGACAGCTGCATCAAAGCCAACGCACAGTTCCTAGTAATAATCAGAAAGATCTTGATGCCAGTACCTATAGACGCATCATTTCGACAAAATTAACTCAGCGGGCATGTAGAGAAGTGGCCAATTACAACCTACGGCCATCTCATCCGAGAAAGCGACATGTCCAGACTGATCCATCCAATCCAATAGAAGACAATCACAGGGGTAATAAGAATTAGCAAGGGGAAATCGACCTGCTGCTCCTTCTGGAGCTGGCGTGCGGGTCTGACCCAGAGGTAGTAGGCGAGGGTCCCGGCGACGGCCCAGGAGGCGACGTTGGTCCACCCGCGGACGCCGCCCAGCGCGTTCCCCACGAACGACCGCGCGCTCCCGACCCTCCGGCTCCACCCCTTCGCCGGCACCATCTCCAACGCTCCCCAAGAACCTCCCCGGCGGTCGGCGGCCTCTCCCCGACCGCTTTTCTGCTGCGTCGCCGCCCACTCTCCCGAATCTCCGACCCCTCTCGATCGCCTCTGTGTCCCGTATTGGTCCGCAAGAAAGGGAACGGAATGCTGCTACTGCACGATGTAACAGTCGTTCTGTCGTTGGGTGGACGGCCCATTTGATCGATGCAGTAGCTGGGTTAGGGTCCACGGGACTAGTCCACGATTGGCCCAACTCGAGGGCACATACTGGGCCCAAGCCAATTGTGAAATGCCACAAAATCATATTTCTTATAACTCAAAAAACAATCATATTTCTTCCGCGACACCTATATTGACTATCATGAGATCTTTTCTTGTAAGCGGTAGACTCATATGGTTTTTTCCTTAACTTATTATTCCATGAAAATGGATTATTCTATGAAGTCCTTAAAATGAGGCTCATCAAAATGAAAATTCTAAGACTACTATAAATACTACGAGAACGTTCGTGCGTTGCTACGGACTACGCGGCATGTTTTTAACATCCGGATTCAACACAAAACCATCATCTCACGACACACTTTTTTTTGTCAGAACCTTCCCCTTCCATTCGGTTTTTCATCGTAACGATACATTTCTCGCTGGAGGCATCTTCTTTAAAATCAAAGGATGTCCACCTCATCTTCGCCGTGCATTACAACAACGATACATTTTTCATGTTAACAATATAATAGAATGGGTTAAACTAACACATAATATTGATAACAACAAATAACTATAGAGATCATTTTCAAAGGTTCATTTATCTTTGCAAACACACACCGACCGTTGAAAATGAGTGACAACATGAACGTATTTGCATAGTCACCAATAAGCTTCACCTTCATCCCACATACCATTCATTGCTACAAATGATAATTAACGTTCTTCTCTTACTCGTCATACCTACATCTTCTACTCCTAGCTTATTCGTTAACTCGTTTCATTGACGCCAACCAATACCATGCTAACATGAGTGTTGTCGCCGTCGACGCCTCATCTTCTTCTTTCTTATTTCTAGTCAGTTTTAGTTCCTGTTCCTACTTATTTTCTAGAATACTTAATTTTCTTTTTTGTTTCAATATTTGGAAACTCTTTCTTTCTACTATAGCATGAACCACCTGACGAATGTTGTGTCTTTTTGTCCTTATGGACAAACATTTCGTCAATCGTCAGCGTGTGAGCATCGTGCAAAGTATAGTCATCATCAATCCTGGTGAACGCTATGTCGTCCAAGTCGCGAGCGCATGGTGGTCATTGTACATGTTGTCAAGCGGTGCTCGGGCATGTCGTTAAGAGCTTGTTGATCGTCCTTGCCCACAAACGCTTTCAAAATGATTCAACATAATTAACCGCTTGCTTAATTAATAAGGACAAAATTAATTAATGATCTATCTAATTCTCGGCATGCCTAATTAGCTGCCAACCAAATCAATTAATTATGTGAATAATTAAAAAAAATCCCTACTTCTAATTATATGTAGACATAGAATTGTCTACCTAATTAATTAATTGCATTAATGACTCAATTGAGAAATTGATTCGGTGCAAAAATATTTCCTATCTAAATGGACCTAATTAATTAATTGCACATGTAATTAAATTTCTAGCTAATAAATATCATTGAAGGTTTGATTTTCAAATTGATATAGTGCTTGATTTCTAAAATATTTTCTCATGAATGGATGCTACGAACGACGAAGACGATGATTGAGTATTGTAGGACACATTTTGTTAACGAATTTTTTGACATTTGAATGAACACATTTGATTTGAGAAGGTAGCATGTCTGGCTCTTTGTATGACCGTCAAGAAATATAATATGACCGCGTCCATGAACGTCTATACGTAAGACACAATATGACACAGCATGTAGACACTTCCAATACGACATAAAAACTTACTTTTTTAGTTTGTAGACACTTGAAGAAACCAATGAGAGTAATGAGGGAAGTTTCCTCAACGCCATGTAATCTGTAGAAAATTAAAGAAGGCGAGAAGGTAACAAAAAATTGAATATAAAGGTCCACAATTTCCTCATTGGTCCTGGCATATTCGATCCTGGCTTTAGGCGCTCGATCTTTTCAAAAAAATACTTCTAGGAGAGTTATCTGTTATCTTGTATACAATGTATTACCTCTACCTGCACCTGACACACATGGTTGGACAAGCATGTAGCTGTAAGTGAGCTCAACATTGAACCATGTGTATCATGTACGTGATAGTACCTTCATCATAATCACAAGATTACCTCGTCTCTGGTGTGTCCTCGTTTTTGCTGGATGTCGGGTCGACGAGGGTGTAGATGGAGATCCAGTCGCGTTACACCAAGCATTTGTGCAGCTCCAGAGCCTGGATCGTGCCGCACCATGCGACGACCACATCCCGCGCTTGAGAGCGGGCTTTCCCAGGTCGGTGGCCACCACCACATAGCCGATCCAATTGCACTCCCTACACCGATGCCTCAGATGGACGCCCCTCATGTACGCGATGGATGGGCGGGGCAAAGGGAGTGGCGTATAGGGACCGAATGGCCCGGTACGCGGCGACATGGCCCAACAATACACGTGGAGGGTCAGGGCCGAAGTGGAGTAGCGACGGTAGGGGAGGAGCCGAGGAAGTAGGCATGAGGGAAGGAAAGGGGCTTGCAGCGGATGCGGGAGGAGATTGGGAGGGAGGACGTACATTAGGTTTCAACGTAATGGTTTTCCGAGTTTTTCTGTTCATCGATCGGTTTTTTGTGGGATAGAAAAAAAAACGGTAATTGGTGGGAGGGAAGCTCGATGGGAGGGGGTGCATGAGGAGTGGGAACGAACGAAACGAACGACAAACTAGTACTGAGACTTTAGGAGTAAAGATTATTTTTGACATCTCCACTACTATTAAACAATCGAGTTGTGGCAGAAACATTACATCTCAGCCACAAATCTGCCATCTCTCAATGGTCCCGATTGCCTGAATGTTGTATCACATCATTTACTATAATTAATTTTATTTTAATCATAATCAATTAGCAATAATTACCATGATCTCTGCCATCATAATTAGCTCGTGCCGTCTAGGCATATTTTAATCATAATCAATTAGCAATAATTACCACGATCTTCGCAATAATTACCGCGATCTTTCTCCAACCTGGAGACCTCCACCTCACGTCGTCCAGACCTCAAACCTCTCAATCCAAATTTCTCAGGCATCCCTCCTCGCCCCGTCCAGACCTCCTTGCTCCCACCCCTCGTTGTCCTTGCTTTTTGGTTGTGCTCTCATCGTTCCATCAACCAAGTCTCACCACCACATCCACATGCACGTACGCGTGTAGACGTCACCATCGGCCCCGGGAATCCATACCTGCTGCTGCCTTGTTTACTGAGGTGCGTGTTCTGATTTCAACTTCAAGTTCACACGTATACGAATTGAGTGATCATAGAACGAATTAACCACGACTTGGACGGGCTCCATGTACGATCCATACGTCTATGGTTACAAGTGCAGGTACCTCTAGCTAGACAAGAAATCAACTAACCTACCTCTCTGCTTGTTTCAGTCTAGCATTGCGTACATGTGCTATCGCTGCTCTGTGAATTGGTTTCCCGTTCTGAATCCAACACATTTTTTATATTGATCTTTTGCCGGATGTTTCAGCAGTCCTGAGTGGCTACGTCAAACGAGCGAGCGAGCAAGCGGACGTGTTACGTCTGATATGCAGTCGGGGATCAAATCCACTGGGACCGATCAACAAAATTCAAAGGTGCGTGTATTGACCAAATCAATTGAACACAAATTGTCACTGTTGTTGTTAGCTCCCTCATTTTTAACTGATCATTAGATGTTTCAGAATGTGTTGTACTGATTATTAGAGGTTTGAAAGTGTGCTAACTGGAAGCACGTGAACGTGATTACTAATGATTGTTTGAAAAGATTAATTTGGAAGGTAGTAGTGTGATGCGTTGCTTTCTACAAACCAGACACAACGTGCCACCTTGGAATCTAACAATCTAAGATTACTAATAATAGTAAACAAAGAAATTTTTTGTAAACAAGAGTTAATTAAAACTAGAATTTTTGAATAAAAGGCATTCATTGCGCTAACAAACTTTGGGGTTGAGTTACATCTACCTAACAAACTGACATAATGTCTGCGAATGGTACATAATATTTTTCAATTCTAATACTATACGATCCTTTATGTTCTCCATCTCACAAAATCAGTGATAATTTTCTCATGTCCCTGTTCTCTTATATCAGCATCATTCAGTACTATTAGCAGCGATTGCCATGCCTTATTATTGTAGTAATCCGCAAAAATATCTCTTGTGCACTATGAATATTTTAACTTTGGAAAAGCCATTGATGAGTGCATCTCATTCAAATCTGAATCTGACTCTGCTCACAGCCAACTACCTTTCTATATGTTACCATCTTCAGTGCTCTTTGATGATAACTATTCTCTGTTTGCTAATCAAGATTCGAAAATCATTTGTTCTAGAATTTAGAAACATATATTGGTTCGGAGAATAAATAGAGCAATGGCAAGGGTGGTATGCTCGTCTGTCCGGAGAGAATAAAGCAGAATACCTAAAGAAGCTACGAATAGCGCGCCAGGCAAAAAAGGATGCAACTAAGTCATCTACACCATCTAGAGGATTGGTTCAGAGTGAGCATGCTCCGTTTACTGATGTAACAAACACGTTTGTAAAAGGTCCATGTTTGTGCACCTTTTTGACCAATGGTTGAGATTATTCTCTGTGTGTGACAAAACCTCAAAACTGACATCCTTGTCTAATTTATAGTTGCGAATGATGGAGTTGTTGAAAGGATTCCTCTTACATATGACTCAAATAGGAATGGAAAAGGTTAGTTCATTTAGACATGTTTTTCTTTATCAAATACTCCCTTCGGTCCATAATAAGTGTCGCAGTTATATATAAACTAAGGTTGAACTACACTTATTTCAAAACCGTGACACTTACTTTGGACCGGAGGGAACAGTACTTTGTGATGTTTTCCATGATTCGTTTTTGGTCTCATGTGTTGTGTATGAAATTGTTGTTGTAAGAGCACATTTCTCCATGTGTGGTTTTGGGTAATTGATGACACCCCTATGGACTAATGGTTGCCTTGAGTTATATTCGAAGGATTTGTCCATAGGCACTTCTTGAAGTCCATCTATTGGGTTTCAAGGAGTTTATATGGTGACCAAGGTGGTATTCAAGGTTTATCCAAAGATTGGTCATGTGGGAGTTGAGCTTATTGCAAGCATGTCTTGAAGAATAAGATTGTGTAAGCATTCATGTTTACCTTCAAGACATCACCTTTATGAAGAGAGAAGCTAAGATACAAGGTTGATCAATACTAAGTCAAAAAGTTAATCAAGTTGATCAACACACAAAGCGTACAAGATGTATTGAGAGGGATCAAGTGATCCCATGGTGTGATAAGCATTGTCCATTACGCTTTTGTGTACTAATCCATGGTCTACATGAGAGTTTTTTGTGGGGTTAGGTATATTTCCATGGGCTTGCATTAAGAGGCAAATCCCATACATCCCATGGAAGATGACATCAGGTGGAGATCGTCATCAAGGTTGCGATGTGCAAGATCAAGTGAAGCATCATAGAGAGATCATGCTTGTGGCTCGCCGTTCATTGTGGCGACAATGGACTTGTGAAGATGTGCCGAAGAGTGGCTCACCCAGAGTGGAGTATGGGGGAGCAATCATCTAGTCTTCATCAAGCCAACGCAATCAAGAAATGTGGTCCATCTTGAGGAAGTCAAGATCATCATCATCTAGCTCAAGTGAACTATGCGCAAGGCTAAGTTTTGACCTTGATAGTGTTTTCTATTTTACCGGTCTCATGGTGGTAGTTGAGAGACCGGGTTATAGGATCGATTGCCGTACTACCAAGGGGGCTCTCAAGTGCGTAGCTTGATCGTATCGTTCATTGAGAGCTCAAACCATTGCATTCTTGGCATCATCATATTTATTGGTTCTTGGTTGGATTTTCTCTATGTGTTTTATTGATCTTGTGGTTATCTTCGTGACAAGATCTAGTACATCGAAAACAGATTTCATATGCTTTGTCTATTGCGTTTTCGGTGTTGGAAGTTTTACCGATCTTATTCGAGGAAGGGTTCTCACCATTTTCTTATGGGACTTTTATCATTTGCTTCTTATTGATATTTCACTCAAGTTTGTGTTAGCACATGTCGTTAGCTTTCCAACAAACTATATTTCATTGAATTCTGAGTCCGTTTGCAAAAGTTGTGGCAGTTTTGGTGTTCTTAAAAGGCTGCAGCGGTACTACCGCAGCTAGAGCGGATGTAATTTTTTACTACCACTCCGGAGCGGTACTACCGCGGCTCCAAGAGCGGTACTACCGCTCTGGACCAAAATCTCGTGTTATTTACAACCGTGGTAGGCACGGATGTAATTTTTCAGTACCGCTCGCAAGCAGTAGTACCGCTACCTGTAGCGGTAGTACCGCTATCCATAGCGGTAGTACCGCTCCGGCGGTTCTACTGGCCTTTTGCCTCCTTGGTGTTGTTTTTCAAAGGGGTAGTACCGCTCTAGCGGTAGTACTGCTCCTTGGAGCGGTAGTACCGCTCTGTGCGGGCTGTGAGGATAACGGTTGGATTTTTCCCCACCTATAAAAGGGGGTCTTCTTCTCCAATGGACCTCATCTCTTGAGCTCGTATTCTCCCCCCATTGTTGACCTTCTTCGAGTTTGCTAACTCTCAATACCTCCAATTATTCTTGCTAGTTCTTGAGGGAAAAGATAGAGGAGATATAGATCCATATTTCCACCAATCACTTTCTCCTCTAAGTGAGGGGAACCCCTTGGATCTAGATCTTGGAGTTCTTCATGTTCTTTTTCGTTCTTCCTCTCATTTCCCTCCCTAGCATTAGTTGCTTTGGTGGGATTTGGGAGAGAAGGACTTGGGCACTTAGTGTGCCCTTGCCATTGCATTTGGTGCATAGGTTTGAGTTCTCCACGGTGATACGTGGAAGTGAGAATTTGAGAAGCTATTACTCTTGGGTGTTTGAGCACCCTAGAGCTTGTTCCTCTTGGGTGCTTTGGCGCCCTAGACGGTTGGTGGTGCCTCGGAGCTCAATCACTATGGTGCAAAGCTCTGAGCAAGCTTCGGGGTCTCCAATTAGGTTGTGGAGATTGCCCCGAGCATTTGAGGTCACCTCGAAGCCACAATCCATTGTGGTGAAGCTTCGTGGTGTCGTTGGGAGCCTCCAATCAAGTTGTGGAGATTACCGCAACCTTGTTTGTATAGGTTCGGTGACCACCCTCAAGGGTCCCTTAGTGGAATCACGACATCTTGCATTGTGCGAGGGCGTGAGGAGATTACGGTGGCCCTAGTGGCTTCTTGGTGAGCATTGTGCCTCTACACCCCTCCGAACGGAGATTAGCATCCACAAGGGTGTGAACTTCGGGATACATCGTCGTCTCCACATGCCTCGGTTATCTCTTACCCGAGCCCTTTTACTTATGCACTTTACTTTGTGATAGCCATATTGTTTCTTGTTATATATCTTGCTATCACTTAGGTGTCTATCTTGCTTAGCATAAGTTGTTGGTGCACATAGGTGGGCCTAGTTGTTTTAGTTTTTTTGCTTGACTAATTAAACGATAGTTTTATTCCGCATTTGTTCAAGCCTAAACCGTAATTATTTTAAAGCGCCTATTCACCCCCCTCTAGGCGACATCCACGTCCTTTCAGTTGTGATAGGTTAGAGTAATAATGGAGGCACACCACACACAAATAGTGCTGTTATTTCGGATGTTACTCTACCGGCCCAGAAAAAACCAAGGGGTCAAGGTTGGTATGCTTGAATGAGTGAAGAAAAGAGAGCCGAATACCTACATAAGCAGCAAAAAGCACGTTAACGAAAACGAGCTACAGCTAACTCTGAAAACAATGACTCAGTGGCAGTGCTTGTAACCCCTGGTATCATTGCAACTCTATATTCTTCTATACCTATATATATATATATATATATATATAATTCTCTTTGTTGAAATTAAATTTATATTCAGCAAAATTGGTAAAAGATTGCAGCTATTGCGGAGCAATGCGATTTCAATACGAGGGACCTGCATTCTGTTGTAGAAAAGGAAAAGTTAGCATATCTATTACAGATGTGCCTGCTGAGTTGAAACGATTGTTTACAAGTCAGGATGATAATGATGCTAAATATTTCAGAGATAACATAAGGTATTTCAACTCACACTTCTCATTCACGAGTCTTGGAGTGACACTCGACCAGCGAGTCAGCACTGCAGCAGACACTGGGATATATACATTTCGTGCACATGGACAGTTGTACCACCATTTGGATCATTTGGTTCATGGTGAACATGGTCCGCGACATTTGCAACTGTATATTTATGATACGGATGACAGCTTAGCGCACAGGGTCCAGAGGTCTCCAGATCTTAATATTGATCTCGTTCGCAAAATTCTAAGTATGCTACAACACAACCCTTATGTGTAGACTTTTAATAATGTTGTTTCTTCAGCAAGCCTTGATGAATATAGAATTGAAATAAACACAAATATAACCCTGGATCAACGACGGTATAATGTCCCGACAACTTCCCAGGTTGCTGCGATATGGGTTGAAGGGAGTGACACACATAACTGCTTTGATCGACATGTTATCGTGCATGGATCAGGAGAGCGCCCATGTATATTAGAGCATACTATGGTTGTTATGACCCTTTGGCATATCCATTATTCTTTCCTGGTGGGGAGACTGGTTGGAATAGAAGGTTGCCATATGCTCCTACACAAGAAGATGAATGCCATGAGTCTGACACAGGTATGATTTTATAGTTTTAAATTTGTAACAAGGTCAATTAAAACAACACCAAACACTAATATTCTGAAATTCTTGTGTTTAAAAGGTCCACTTCGTAGTTCATAACGAGGTCAAGACCGGTCTAATGACTTGCCTACAAGTGTTAATCTATCATAAATAGATGATGACACAATGCAAACTACATTTGATAATTCTGAACAATTTGATGAACATGTGGCTGATTTGCCTCTAGGTATGTTTCATCATTTATACATGTTTATTTTAAGGGTACGTATCCCATTTGTTTAATGATATGAATCTCCATTAAGATGATAACGAGGACAACCAGGATGAGGAGGTCGAACCTGGTCAATCAAGGAAATATGTTTCTGCAAGAGAGTATTACTGCTTCAAGTTGATGATCAGCAAGAAGCTTTTCAACATCGTCCTATTTGGGGGGCGTCTTTTCCAACAATGGGCCGTTGATATGTACATTAAAACTGAGACAATGAGGCTTGATTGGTACTCCAAGCCAGAAAATCAGAAGATTATACGAGCGGACCTCTACCAGGTAACATTCTTGGGATTTTTTCTTATGATACTATCGATCTCTCTTTTAAAATATAGTTCAATATTCTTAATACCCGCATCATGTATCTTCTATGTAGGGTCTTGTAGACAGGATCACTGCTGGTGAGTCATGTGGTGATCGGATTTGTAGAAGGATTATACTCCCAAGGACATTTCTTGGTGGTGATAGAGATATGCAGAGAAGGTTCCTAGATGCAATGGCCATAGTGCAGCGATGGGGTAAACCAGATTACTTTATCACAATGACATGCAACCCATACTGGGAGGATATAACAACAAAGCTGATGCCCAGACAACTACCATAGGACCGACCAAACCTGGTTGCAAGAGTGTACAAGGCAAAGCAGCGAGATTTGATGGACTTTCTCATCAAGAAGAAGCATTCTGGTGAGGTTGCGGCCTATGTTCATGTGACCGAGTTTCAGAAAAGAGGGCTGCCACACGAACATATCCTTCTAATCATGAAGGCAGGTAGCAAGTTAAAGACTCCAGATGACTATGACAGAGTCATATCAGCAGAAATACCTAATAAAGATAAATACCTTGTCCTGCATGCTCTGGTCATAAAACACATGTTGCACGGGCCATTTGGTGTCCTCAATAAAAAATGTGCTTGCATGATTGAGGAGCAGTGTCGTTTTCACTACCCTCGGGAGTTTTGTCTTGCTACACAACAGGGAAAGGACTCATATCCCATATATAAGAGGAGGGATGATGGACGACGAGTAAAAGTGAGAGGAGCAGAGTTGGACAATAGGTGGGTGGTGCCTTACAACCCCTTTCTTCTCATGAAGTACAACTGCCACATCAATGTAGAAGCTTGCTCGAGCATCAAGGCAACGAAGTGTTTGTTCAAGTACATCTACAAAGGACATGACCGAACATCATTTTCATTCAAGCAAGATATCATAAATAATGGGGGTGTCATTAATGAGATCCACCAATACCGAGATGCACGCTTTGTATCAGCTCCAGAGGCTATCAACATGATTTTACGCTTTAAAATGTTTGGAATTAGTCCTTCAGTCCTGCAGTTGCAGCTTCATCTGCCAGGTACACGGTCGCATTTAAAGCCAATGATAATCTGAAAGATATTGTTGATAATCCATCTTCTTCAAGAACCATGCTTACTGAGTACTTTGAAATGAATCGAAAGTATCCTTATGCACGACAATGGTTGTATAGAGATTTTCCAGAACACTTTCGATGGGATGCATCGAAGAAGAGATGGTATCAAAGAAAATAAAGGCCACAGATTGGTAGAATTGTGTATGCACACCCCGCCGAGGAGGAGAGGTACTATTTGCGGGTGCTCTTGAATCATGTCCGAGGTGCGACATCATATGATGATTTGAAAAAGGTGCAAGGCATTCCGTGCTCTACTTTTAGAGAGGCGTGTGAACAATTAGGCTTAATTGAGCACGACAAATCACTTGATCACTGCCTGACTGAAGCTGCTGCATTTCAGATGCCTTGTGCTCTTAGACGCTTGTTTGCCACTATCTTAGTATTTTTTGAGGTTACAAAAATCCGAGAGTTACGGGACAAACACCTAGAGTCGATGTCTGAGGATTACCGATGTACCTAGCCCAACGAGGAAATACTTGAGCAGATGGTCCTTAGAGACATCAGGGATTTGTTGCATTCCATGGGGAAGGATATTAAAAGCTATGGCCTTCCAGAGTTGGTTGATACACATGCTTTTCTAGGAGACGAGTGCATGGAGGAAAGAGAGGAGAGGGAGGTCGGTGTGGACCAAGAGGATATTGATCTTATCAACTCTTTAAACAATGAGCAACTAGCCAGGTTCAATGACATTATGGACCATGTGATGAACAAAAGAAGCCAATTCTTCTTTCTTGATGCTCCAGGAGGCACTGGGAAGACATACTTGTTCAAAGCGTTGCTTGCTAAGGTGCATTCGATGGGTAAGATAGCCATTGCCACTGGCACATCAGGTATATCATCCTTGATATTATCGGGAGGGCGTACTGCACACTCTAGGTTCAAAATACCCATTAAACTCATCGAAAATAGCATGTGTGGTTTCACAAAGCAAAGTGGTACGACAGAGTTGCTGAAAGAGGCGGCCTTAATAATTTGGGATGAAGTCGCCATGACAAAGCGTCAAGCTGTGGAGGCGCTTTATAGGTCACTCCAAGACATAATGGGATGTGTTTTGCCGTTTGGGGGGAAGATTGTCGTTTTTGGTGGAGATTTTAGGTAGGTGCTTCCAGTGGTTCCAAAAGGGACAAGAGCACACATCACATATGCTACGATACAAAGATCCTATATATGGCAGAAGATTTGTAAGATACACCTTACACGTAACATGAGAGCACAAGCTGACCCTTGGTTCTCTGAGTATCTCTTGAGGATTGGCAATGGAACCGAAGAAACGATAGGTGATGACTATGTGCGTCTCCCTAAGGACATAGTGATCGATCATACTGATGATGAAACGTCAATCAATAGGCTAATCAAAGAAGTTTTCCCATCTCTTAATTTCAATGCTAAATCGGGGCAGTACATGAGCTCCCGTGCTATTCTTTCCATGAAGAATGACCATGTTGATGAGCTGAATTCCAAGATGATCGGCATGTTGTTGGGAGACGTAGTAGTAAATCAAAATTTTCCTACGTTCACCAAGATCTATCTATGGAGAAACCAGCAACGAGAGGGGAGAGATTGCATCTTCATACCTTTGAAGATCGCTAAGCGGAAGCGTTACAAGAACGCGGTTGATGGAGTCGTACTCGCAGCGATTCAGATCGCGGTAGATCCGATCAAGTGCCGAACGGACGGCACCTCCGCGTTCAACACACGTGCAGCCCGGTGACGTCTCAAACACCTTGATCCAGCAAGGAGGAAGGAGAGGTTGGGGAAGGGCTCCAACAGCAGCACGACGGCGTGGTGGTGGTGGAGTAGCAAGGTATTCCGACAGGGCTTCGCCTAAGCGCTGCGGAGGAGGAAGAAGAGAGGTAGGGCTTCGCCGTGAGAGAGAGAGATCAAATCCTATCTCAAAACATCCAAAACCTCAAGTATATATAGGAGGAGGGACGTGGAGGGCTGGCTTGGCCTCTACTCCAAAGAGGAGATGGCCGGCCGAATTAAAGGGAGAGTCCACCTCCCACAAGGGAGGTGGATCTCCTCCTTTTAAATCCTTTTTGCCTTATCTCCTTATCTCCAGCCACATGGGCCTTTAGCAAAAGTATTTCCCAGCCCAATAAGGGCTGACACACTTTATCTAACAGCCCATGAAGTCCTCTGGTCGTCACACCCCTCCCGGGGGTCCTCCGGCACCCTCCCGGCACTCCCGGTACAATACCGATGAGCCTGAAAACTTTCCGGTGACCGAAACTGGACTTCCTATATATCAATCTTTACCTCCGGACCATTCCGGAGCTCCTCGTGACGTCCGGGATCTCATCCGGGACTCCGAACAACCTTCGGTAATCACGTATACCTTTTCCCTATAACCCTAGCGTCATCGAACCTTAAGTGTGTAGACCCTACGGGTTCGGGAGACACGTAGACATGACCGAGACACCTCTCCGGTCAATAACCAACAGCGGGATCTGGATACCCATGTTGGCTCCCACGTACTCCACGATGATCTCATCGGATGAACCACGATGTCAAGGATTCAATCAATCCCGTATACAATTCCCTTTGTCTATCGGTATGATACTTGCCCGAGATTCGATCGTCGGTATCCCCATACCTTGTTCAATCTCGTTACTGGCAAGTCTCTTTACTCGTTCCGTAATACATCATCCCGTGGCTAACTCCTTAGTCACATTGAGCTCATTATGATGATGTCTTACCGAGTGGGCCCAGAGATACCTCTCCGTCACACGGAGTGACAAATCCCAGTCTCGATTCGTGCCAACCCAACAGATACTTTCGGAGATACCCGTAGCGTACCTTTATAGCCACCCAGTTACGTTGTGACGTTTGGCACACCCAAAGTATTCCTACGGTATCCGGGAGTTACACAATCTCATGGTCTAAGGAAATGACACTTGACATTGAAAAGCTTTAGCAAACGAACTACACGATCTTTGTGCTATGCTTAGGATTGGTTCTTGTCCATCACATCATTCTCCTAATGATGTGATCCCGTTATCAACGACATTCAATGTCCATGGCCATGAAACCGTGACCATCTATTGATCAACGAGCTAGTCAACTAGAGGCTCACTAGGGACATGTTGTGGTCTATGTATTCACACATGTATTATGGTTTCCGGCTAACACAATTATAGCATGAACAATAGACAATTATCATGAACAAGGAAATACAATAATAACCATTTTATTATTGCCTCTAGGGCATATTTCCAACAGTCTCCCACTTGCACTAGAGTCAATAATCTAGTTCACATCACCATGTGATTAACACTTACATCACCATGTGATCATATCATCATGTGATTAACACCCAATAAGTTCTGGGGTTTGTTCATGTTCTGCTCGTGAAAGAGGTTTTTAGTCAGCGGGTCTGCGACATTCAGATCCGTGTGTACCTTTGCAAACTTTCCATTTCATATTTGTAGATACTGCTCCCACGCTCCACTTGGAGCTATTCCAAATGGCTGCTCCACTATACGTAGCTGGATTTCTACTAAGAGTCATCCGGATTGGTTTTAAAGCTTGCATCATCGTAACACTTTACGATGAACTCTTTATCACCTCCATAATCGAGAAATATTTCCTTAGTTCTCAAGTTACTAAGGCTAACTTTGACCGCTGTCTAGTGATCCACTCTTGGATTACTCTTGTACCCCTTGACAGACTCATGGCAAGGCACACACAGGTGCGGTACACAGCATGGCATACTATATAGAGCCTATGGCTAAAGCATAGGAGATGACACTCATCTCTTCTTTATCTTCTGCCGTGGTCGGGTATTGAGTCTTACTCAATTTCACACCTTACAATACAGTCAAGAACTCCTTCTTTGACCCATCTATTTTGAACTCCTTCAAAAACTTGTCAAGGTATGTCTTCGTCGAAAAAACTTATCAAGCGAATAGATCTATCCCTATAGATCTTGATGCTTAATAAAATAGTAGCTTTATCTGGGTCTTCCTTTGAAAAAAAAACTTTTCAAACAACCCTTCATGCTCTTCCAGAAATTCTACATCATTTCCGATCAATAATATGTCAACTACATATTCTTATAAGAAATTCCATAGTGCTCCCACTCACTTTCTTGCAAATACAAGTTTCTCATAAACATTGTATAAACTTAAACACTTTGATCACCTCATCAAAGCATATATTCCAACTCCGAGATGCTTGCTCCAGTCCATAGAAGGATCGCTGGAGTTTGCATATTATTAGCATCCTTAGGATTGACAAAACCTTCTGGTTGTATCACATACAACTCTTCCTCACAGAAACCATTACGGAAACCTTGTTTTGTCATCCATCTGCCAGATTTCATAATCGAAAAATGCAGCAACTGCTAACAAAATTTTAATAGACTTTTAGCATCGCTACAGATGAGACAATCTCATTGCAGTCAACTCCTTGAACTTGGCGGAAACTTCTTTGCGACAAGTCGAGCTTTATAAACGGTGACATTTCACCATTAGCGTCTATGTTTATCTCGAAGGTCCATTTGTACTCAATGACCCGCCATTCAACAGGCAAGTCTACCAAAGTCCATACTTGGTTTTCATACATGGATCCTTTCTCGGATTTCATGGCTCCTAGCCATTTGTTGGAATCCGGGCCCACCATCGCTTCTCCATAGTTCGTAGGTTCATCGCTGTCCAACAACATGATTTCCAAGACAGGGTTGTCATGCTACTCAGGAGCAGTACGCGTCCTTGTCGACCTACGAGGTTCGATAGTGACTTGATCCGAAGCTTCATGATCATCATCATTAACTTCCTTTTCAACTGAGTAGGCTCTACAGAAACAACTTTCTGTGTTGCGCTATTCTCTGGTTGAAACAAAGGTTCAACAACCTCATCAAGTTCTATCTTCCTCCCACTCAATTCTTTCGAGAGAAACTCTTTCTCAAGAAAGGACCCGTTCTTAGCAACAAACACCTTTTGCGCTTGGATCTGAAATAGAAGGTATACCCAATGTCTCATTAGGGTATTCTATGAAGATGCATTTGTCTGCTTTGAGTTCGAGCTTGCTAGGTGAAAAACCCATTTTCACATAAGCGTCGCAGCCCCAAACATTAAGAAATGACAGCTTAGGCTTCTGTCAAACCATAATTCTCACGGTGTCATCTCAACAGACTTAGATGGTGCCCTGTTAAAGTGAATGGATTTGTCTTTAATGCATAACCCCATAACGATAGTGGTAAAACGATAAGAGACATCATAGTACTCACTATATCCAATAGAGCATGACTACGACGTTCGAACACACCATCACACTATGGTGTTCCAGGAGGCGTGAGCTGTGAAACAATTTCCACATTGTCTAAAATTGCATACCAAACTCGTAACTTAGATATTCACCTCCATGATCATATCATAGACATTTATCCTCTTGTCACGATGATCTTTAACTTCACTCTGAAACTCCTTGGACCTTTCAAACATTTCAGATTCGTGTTTCATTAAGTAAATATCCCCATATTTACTCAAATCATCAGTGAAGGTAAAGAAAAACAACGATATCCACTGTGTGTTTCAACACTCATTGGACCACATACATCAACATGTATTAATTCCAATAAGCCACTTGCCCGCTCCATCATATTGGATGACGGGGTCTCAGTCATCTTGCCCAAGAGGCATGGCTCGCATGTCTCAACCGATTCGAAATCGAGTGAGTCAAAAAACATCCATCATCATGGAGTTTCTTCATGCGATTTATACCAATATGACATTACGTGGCAGCGCCACAAGCATGTGGTACTATCATTATTAACTTTGTATCTTTTGGTACCAATGTTATGAATATGTGTACTACTACGATCATGATTCGATAAACCATTTCGAGTGGGTGCATGACCATTGAAGGCATTATCCATGTAAACAGAATAACCATTATTCTCTAACTTATATGAATAACCGTATCGCACTAATCATGATCTAATCACGTTTATGCTCAACGCAAACACCAAATAACATTTATTTAGGTTTATCACAAATCCTGAAGGTAGAGAGAGCGTGCGATGGTGATCACATCAATCTTGGAAATACTTCCAACACTCATCGTCACCTTTCACCTAGCTAGTCTCCATTTACTCCGTAGCTTTTATTTCGAGTTGCTAACACTTAGCAACCGAACCGGTATCTAATACCCAGGTGCTACTAGGAGTACCAGCAAGGTACACATCACTAACACGTATATCAAATATACTTCCATTGACATTACCAGCCTTCTTATCTACCAATCATCTAGGGTTTTTCCGCTTCAGCGAACATTCTCCTCATAACAGAAGCACTTAGTCTCGGGTTCGGGCTCAACCTTGGGTTTCTTCACTAGAGCAACAACTGGCTTGCCATTCCTGAAGTTTTTCCCTTCTTGCCCTTGCCCCTTTTGAAACTAGTGGTTTTCACTTAACCATCAACACTTGATGCTCCTTATTGATTTCTACCTTCGTGGTGTTAAACATCACGAAGAACTCAGGGATCATCTTATCCATCCCTGGCATGTTATAGTTCATCACGAAGCTCTAGTAGCTTGGTGGCAGTGACTTGGAGAACTGCATTAATCACTATCTCATCTGGAAGATTAACTCCCACTTGATTCAAGTGATTGTAGCACCCAGACAATCTGAGAACACGCTCACCGATTAAGCTATTCTCCTTTATCTTGCAGGCAAAGAATCTTGTTGGAGGTCTCATACCTCTCAACATAGGCACGAGCTTGAGATCACAATCTCAGCTCCTAGAACATCTCATATGTTCTGTGACGTTCAAAACATTTTGAAGCCTCAATTCTAAGCCGTAATGCATGACGCACTGAACTATCACGTAGTCATCAAAAAGTGCCTGTCATATGTTCACAACATCTACAGACAACGCTTGAGGGAGTGATGCAGTTAGCGGTACATCAAAAACATAAGCTTTCTGTGCAGCAATGAGGACAATCCTCAGATCACGGACCCAGTCCGCATTATTGCTACCATCAACTTTCAACTTACTTTTCTCTAGGATTGTATCAATAAAACTGGGGAGCTACAGCGCGAGCTATCTACGACATAATTTGCAAGGACATTTTTAGACTAAGTTCATGATAATTAAGTTCATTTAATCAAATTATTAATGAACTCCCACTTAGATAGACATCTCTCTAGTCTTCCAAGTGATACATGATCCATGTCAACTAGCCCGTGTCCGATCATCACGTGAGACGGACTGGTCATCCATGGTGAACATCTCTATGTTGATCGTATCTTCTATACGACTCATGTTCGACCTTTCGGTCTTCCGTGTTCCGAGGCCATGTCTGTACATGCTAGGCTCGTCAAGTCAACCTAAGTGTTTCGCATGTGTAAATCTGGCTTACACCCGTTGTATGCGAACGTTAGAACCTATCACACCCGATCATCACGTGGTGCTTCGGAACGACGATCCTTAGCAACGGTGCACAGTTAGGGTGAACACCTTTCCTGAAATTTTATTGAGAGATCATCTTATTTACTACCGTCGTTCTATGCAAATAAGATGTAAACATGATAAACATCACATGCAATCAATATAGTGACATGATATGGCCAATATCATCTTGCTCCTTTGATCTCCATCTTCGGGGCACCATGATCATCACTGTCACCGGCACGACACCATGATCTCCATCATCATGATCTCCATCATTGTGTCTTCATGAAGTTGTCTCGCCAAATATTACTTCTACTACTACAGCTAACGTTTAGCAATAAAGTAAAGTAATTACATGGCGTTTATGATTGACACGCAGGTCATACAATAGTATAAGACAACTCCTATGGCTCCTGCCGGTTGTCATAGTCATCGACGTGCAAGTCGTGAACCCTATTACAAGAACATGATCAATCTCATACATCACAATGCATCACATCACATCCTTTTGGCCATATCACATCACACGACATATGCTGCAAAAACAAGTTAGACGTCCTCTAATTTGTAGTTGCAAGTTTTTACGTGGTTGCTATAGGTTTCTAGCAAGAACGTTTCTTACCTACGTCAAAACCACAACGTGATATGCCAATTGCTATTTACCCTTCATAAGGACCCTTTTCATCGAATCCAATCCGACTAAGGTGGGAGAGACAGACACCCGCTAGCCACCTTATGCAACTAGTGCATGTCAGGCGGTGGAACCGGTCTCACGTAAGCGTACGTGTAAGGTTGGTTCGGGCCGCTTCATCCCACAATACCGTCGAATCAAGATAAGACTAGTAACGGCAAGCATATTAACAAAATCGATGCCCACAACTGCTTTGTGTTCTACTCGTGCATAGATTCTACGCATAGACCTAGCTCATGATGCCACTGTTGGGAGACGTAGTAGTAAATCAAAATTTTCCTACGTTCACCAAGATCTATCTATGGAGAAACCAGAAACGAGAGGGGAGAGATTGCATCTTCATACCTTTGAAGATCGCTAAGCGGAAGCGTTACAAGAACGCGGTTGATGGAGTCGTACTCGCAGCGATTCAGATCGCGGTAGATCCGATCAAGTGCCGAACGGACGGCACCTCCGCGTTCAACACACGTGCAGCCCGGTGACGTCTCAAACACCTTGATCCAGCAAGGAGGAAGGAGAGGTTGGGGAAGGGCTCCAACAGCAGCACGACGGCGTGGTGGTGGTGGAGTAGCAAGGTATTCCGACAGGGCTTCGCCTAAGCGCTGCGGAGGAGGAAGAAGAGAGGTAGGGCTTCGCCGTGAGAGAGAGAGATCAAATCCTATCTCAAAACATCCAAAACCTCAAGTATATATAGGAGGAGGGACGTGGAGGGCTGGCTTGGCCTCTACTCCAAAGAGGAGATGGCCGGCCGAATTAAAGGGAGAGTCCACCTCCCACAAGGGAGGTGGATCTCCTCCTTTTAAATCCTTTTTGCCTTATCTCCTTATCTCCAGCCACATGGGCCTTTAGCAAAAGTATTTCCCAGCCCAATAAGGGCTGACACACTTTATCTAACAGCCCATGAAGTCCTCTGGTCGTCACACCCCTCCCGGGGGTCCTCCGGCACCCTCCCGGCACTCCCGGTACAATACCGATGAGCCCGAAAACTTTCCGGTGACCGAAACTGGACTTCCTATATATCAATCTTTACCTCCGGACCATTCCAGAGCTCCTCGTGACGTCCGGGATCTCATCCGGGACTCCGAACAACCTTCGGTAATCACGTATACCTTTTCCCTATAACCCTAGCGTCATCGAACCTTAAGTGTGTAGACCCTACGGGTTCGGGAGACACGTAGACATGACCGAGACACCTCTCCGGTCAATAACCAACAGCGGGATCTGGATACCCATGTTGGCTCCCACGTACTCCACGATGATCTCATCGGATGAACCACGATGTCAAGGATTCAATCAATCCCGTATACAATTCCCTTTGTCTATCGGTATGATACTTGCCCGAGATTCGATCGTCGGTATCCCCATACCTTGTTCAATCTCGTTACTGGCAAGTCTCTTTACTCGTTCCGTAATACATCATCCCGTGGCTAACTCCTTAGTCACATTGAGCTCATTATGATGATGTCTTACCGAGTGGGCCCAGAGATACCTCTCCGTCACACGGAGTGACAAATCCCAGTCTCGATTCGTGCCAACCCAACAGATACTTTCGGAGATACCCGTAGCGTACCTTTATAGCCACCCAGTTACGTTGTGACGTTTGGCACACCCAAAGTATTCCTACGGTATCCGGGAGTTACACAATCTCATGGTCTAAGGAAATGACACTTGACATTGAAAAGCTTTAGCAAACGAACTACACGATCTTTGTGCTATGCTTAGGATTGGGTCTTGTCCATCACATCATTCTCCTAATGATGTGATCCCGTTATCAACGACATTCAATGTCCATGGCCATGAAACCGTGACCATCTATTGATCAACGAGCTAGTCAACTAGAGGCTCACTAGGGACATGTTGTGGTCTATGTATTCACACATGTATTATGGTTTCCGGCTAACACAATTATAGCATGAACAATAGACAATTATCATGAACAAGGAAATACAATAATAACCATTTTATTATTGCCTCTAGGGCATATTTCCAACACATGTTTCCTGGCGAAGAGAAGGTATACCATAGCTTTGACTCTATTGAGGATGACTTCTCGGATAATTACCCCATTGACTTAATTTTTGAATTCACTCGCTCCAAATGGATTGCCACCGCATGTGTTGAAAGTGAAGGTCAATTGCCCCGTCATTCTACTACGGAACCTCGACCCTCACAATGGCCTCTGCAATGGAACAAGGCTAATTATCAGAGCCTTCCAAGATAATGCAATTGATGCAGAGATTGTTGGTGGGCAACATGTTGGGAAAAGGGTATTTATACCGAGGATCCCTTTATCACCATCGGAGGATATCTCACTTCCCTTCAAGCTCAAGAGGAAACAATTCCCCATCCGTCTAAGTTTTGCGATGACCATTAACAAGGCGTAGGGCCAGACCATCCCAAATGTTGGTATTTATCTTCACGAGCCGGTGTTCTCCCATGGTCAGTTGTATGTTGCCTTGTCTAGGGGCGTATCAAGGCAAACAACGCGGATTTTGGCCAAGCCGAACAAACAGGTTGATAAATCAGGGAAAAACACCAATAATATTGTCTATAGAGATGTTTTGGAAGGATGATGCAAGTTCATTCTTTGATTGCTTTTTATTCATGCTATTTTGTAGTCAAGCAAACTTTGTTGGCTTTTTTATTTTTTATTTGAATCATCATTTTATTTAAATACATATGGGCATGTTATGAATTCTGAAATATTTTTACATGGTTTTCAATTTCTGAAATGTGTTTAGAATTTCGAAATGGTTTCGTGTTGTGAATTATGAAGTTACCTATCGTACATGGAGATACGAGCTTCCTAACTACTGATTAGCCACATACATGACTTTCCTAACTTGCTACTGATATTAACCAATTTATATTCCAAAAATAGTTTGTAGGGTCAGGTATGTCTCTCACTCCTAAATAATATCAATGTTTACCTAAAAAAGTGGATTCTATAGAGTTAATGGCTTGATAGAACTCTTGCTAAATTACATATAAACATTAAAATCTGATCCAACTATACACAATGTGGATATGAAAGGGGAAACCTAATTTGTCATGATATGAGATTCACACTGATGTTTCATGACCTTTTGTCTCCGTAATACTGGGACCAATCCAGTCGCTTGTTCATGTGTCAAATAAGAGGATGTGCATGTTTCCAACACTTATCTTCAAGAGTGAAATCGTTTTGCCGCTAAAGAGGAGCATATGTCATTTGTCTTTCATGTCATGTCAAAAACATGTTTAGTTCCCTTAAATTAGAGTGAAAACAGATTTTATAAAATAGGTAAATTGTTGGATCATGTATCCTAGATTTAATAGATTTACATTTTCTAGAGTGCATAACTGACATGCTAAATCCTAACTTTGACTGCTTGCATAATCAACTTCGAGTTCAAGGAAGCTTCGGGTATTACCTTGCAAATTACTTTTGTCTCTTCCACAGAGCAGCACGAACATGCTTTCCTATTATTGATTACTGATTGTACATACTAAGAGTTTCCGATAATCTCTTCAACAATAGTCCAACATAATCAAGGGAGTCACTAAAATTAGCCGGGAAATACCAAGGAACCTACAGGCATGTCCCCACGGCTGTCGCAATAAGCAATTCTCCTTCCTTGACACTTATGTCGTCGCTCTACTTCCTACAATCCAACTTTTTCTCTCTATCATAACTCTATGATTCGTGCGTTGCACGTGCACGCTTACTAGTGGTAACTAAGGCACAACATTATTGAAAATTTTGGACAAAATTATCCTTGGGTAATTTGTTGGTAAGTGGCAAGTAAATCAATTAGGAAAATAAATGAAGAGATACACACAATCGACAAAGAGATTCTCTTCTTTTTCTAAAAAAGAGATACATGCAATTGTGAAAGATATACTTTTTTTTGCATTAATTAGAGGATCAATTAGGAAAGTTAGATATGCGATCTTAGTGGTGGACATAAAAACCGATCAACCGAATATCAGATCGAAACCGAAACCGAACAACCAATTTTTCGGTTTTTGTTGCTAATACAATTAAATTCGGTTTTTACTTATGGAAACCGAAATCAAATCACTCGGTTCGATAGAAAACCGTATAACCGAAAGAAAAACCGAAGCTCTGTCGGAGTCCTCGCACGTCACACGTCCAACTGATGCATCTCACCAAGCCGCTAGCCGCCGCTCGTGGCCGAACAGTGTACCGCGTAGGAATGCTTCACGTGCGGTCTAAATTGCATGGCCCCTCTACCCTACAGCTTTCTGCGTTATAGGCATGGGCCCTCTGTGTAAATTGCATGGCCCAAACACAATAATTAGTGCTCCTGACAACTGGTGGAGTGTGCATCGGCTTTGTATTTGTCCCACATCGCCTAGCTAGCTCAACGAGAGAAGGTGCTCCATTATATAAGAGGATGGGATGCATGGGGAAGATTCGTTCAATGCTTTGTAAGCCACGAAGTAAATGTTCGGTAGAAACTGAAAACCCAACCAAATTAACGATTAACAGATTTTTTGGTTAGCTGTGTTTGGTTGCTATTTTCGGTTTCCATTTTTGTAAACCGAATTTGAGAATAAACCGAACATTTTTGGTTTCTACCAAATGCCCACCCCTATGTATGTGATCTTGTGTATGTTAGGAAAGTGTTGATTTGAAAGCAAGGAGTGGAGAGATTCTTTTATTTTTCTAAAAAATAGATACATGCAATCGTGAGAAATATACTTTCCTTTCTTTCGCATTAATTAGATATGTGATCTTTTGTATGCTAGGAAAGTAACCAAGCTATCAACTGTTCCATTAGGAGTAGAGGCTGAAGCATTTATAAGCCTATGTGTAAATATGTTTGAGAGTTTTCTATAGTTGGGTGCCCTCGGTCAGTTTTTATCCTGGGTCCGCCCCAGGACATATGCACTCACCTTAGGAATAAATATTAATGTAATTTGATGATGCATGGAAATATTAATAAATGTTATTGAGCCTAACAAATCCATATTTGGTCTTGAAAGATTTATTAGAAATTAATGTAGTTTGGTGATGTATGAAAATATTAATAAATGTGATTGAGCCACTTATGATAAAATTAACTAATTCAGATTTGATCTTTAAAGATTTATTAAAAATTAAATGTGATTGACTTTTTCACATAAATACATTACTAAATATACGATGACGAGAGGAGGGACAAAATATTGAACGAAAAAAACAGACGAAGGTAAGAGGTGAGACGAAAAAACCCCTGAAAAAGAACCTACCATCACAACCAAATACTGCTCCTTTCGGAGTAGAGACGAGAAAATAGTGAAGAGAAAAATAAACCGGTGACACAGAGTAGTGATAGGAGATGGTGGTAAGTGAGACAAAAAATCCGACAACAATAAATCTCGAACGGAAGCTACCAACTTTTCTTTTTGGAGTAGAAGATGAGAGAAGAGGCATAAAAAACAGAGCAAGGTGGGAGGATAAAGAGAAAGAGATAATCTGTAACGGAATGTTAATAAATGTTATTTGGTGATGTATGGTAATATCAATTAATGTGATTGACATATTTATGGTAAGGCTAATTAATTCAGATTTGGTCTTTAAAGATTCATTAGAAATTAATCTTGATTGTTTTTTTATATAAATACATTACTAAATATAGGATTAGACGAAAAAAATCCGAACGAAGGTGGGAGATATAACAAAAATAATTCTGCAACGAAAACCTACCGTCACGATTGCAGACTGTTTTTTTTTAAATAAAGACTACTAAAAAACTAAAAAAAACATTGAACGTCCCTATACGCCGCCTGTGTGCGTCAAAAACAGGCAGCTTCGCTGAAGGTAGGGCTATTTGGTTGATGACCTGAGAAAAATGCACGGCTGATACCTGTCGGAAGTTCTCGTGACTTTTGCCTGCTGTGGCAGCCTACAGAACATAGTGTTTGGTAAATGTTGTGGACTTGAAAAATAAAATAATAATATTACACAACATGGAATAGAGTGTCTTGATTGCTCCTGCTTTAGTCAGGCCTCTGATTTTGCTGGCCTGACGACAGCTAATTAGCTGTCGGATGAGGTCATATCAGGCTGCTGAAAAAGTGATCATACACCAACTAAACAAGACATAGGCTAGTGTGCAGCTTGCTCCTAGCGAAATATATTTTGGTGAGGGTAGCAGCCAAACAACCCCTAAAGTGTATAATAGTGCTATTTTATGAGTATTACGTAGGATAAATGATAAGGTGGAGGAGAAAAAACTTATAAAAAAGGTTTTGCCTTTTCTTACTCAAGAGAAGACAAGAGGTGATCTCTTAGCACAATATGTCTCACCATGTTTTAGAAATAGCTAGTTATTAAAGATAAGACTAAGAGATGATCCATTATAGACTTTTCCTTTTGCCATCTCTAAATTACATGTAAAACTCAAGATAGGACTATCTTATTAACCATTGTACATGCCCTAAATTGCCTAAGGGCGACACAATAGTGCGGGCCAGCCCGTTAGTTGTGTCATTCGACTGCTTCACTCGCGCCGCGTTCGGTAGCTGCACTCCATCAATTCAATCTGGTTTTCTTCCTTTTTTTCTTTTTTCTTTTTTGGTTCTTTTTATTCTGTTTTCTTTATGTTTTTCGTCCGATTGGTCGTTTCTTCTTCATTATTTTTTGTTTTCTTTATTTTGCAGTGTTTTTTGTTTTTTATTTATACTTTCTTTTTCTTTATCTCTTTCTATGTTTTTTTGGTTTTTTGTTTCTTTGTTTTTCTTCTTTTTTATTGTTGTGTTTTTTGTTTTTGTTTTTTCAACACATGTTTACTTGTTCATATTTTTTTTCTTCTGAATACGCATGATTGTGCGTATTATATTATAAAAAAGAAGACGTGGGTAAAGAGTTCCTCAATATTAGTGTTGTAAATTACATGCACACCAACACCACATCCATTCGAACTCTAAACTAAGTTAGTTATCTTGCCCACACCTCTACATCTTGGAAGAAGGCACCCATATCACCTTTAGGTAGCCTCACTTGTTTTCATAGTCGACCCTCCTTGCCGATCCTAAGTATGACATAGTTCTTTGATGGCGTGACTCTGTCAAAGACGATAGTATTGCGATGTTTCCACACTTCCTACATGACTAGAATGAATAACACTCTTATAGTCCTCTTGTGTTGCCCGACACCTCCCTTGCCTGTGCACCAATCCAAAAGAATTTTTCCCACCAACGACAACCATTCTGGCTTCCCATCGAATTAAGGATTGTCCTCCACACATGTTGTGCAAACACGCAATGGAGCTTGAGAGCATGGTTAATAGAGCAGTCGGCTGCTGACTATAGTACTCTGCCATGTCATCTAAGCATTCGCTCATATAATGGCTTAGCTTTTGGGTTAGCTATAAGAGTGGCCCTATTAAATATTTAAACATTTAAATGCTTGCATGTGCACAACAGGTGCAGGATCCATCATACAATACATCTTTGTGGCCATTTCATCAAACAACATTCATATATATGCTCCTACATAACAAACAAATTACTACTACTATGAAGGACCAAATAGCAGATCAACTTCAAGCATCAATGATCATCATAATGCCCAGATAACACAATTCTTCCTAGCAACATTGCCCTCGTTACCTGGTCGCACACAACACACCAGGACAACAACAATTAAGCATTACACTCTTTCTGATACAAGCATCAACCAAAAGTACTTCAAATAAGTCTTTCAAACAAAAGCATTAACCAAATAGACTGCCAAACAAGCCATTATCTATTGATCTTGGTAGAAAGAAGCTTCGAACCAGTTTGCACCTGCAGCAATCACCACATCATAGCATAGTCCTGAAATAATGAAATAAAATGCATGTAAGATATCATGGTCATCCTCAATGTAATAATAAGAATAAAAAAGAATATGAACATGCAGACATAAAAAACCTACCGTGACTAATTATGAAACCTATGCCAAATATGCTCGACCAAATCATTTTTAAGTTGAGTATGTTGTGGATGAGCACGAATAGTAGCTTTTCTACGCAACACATCAGCGAAGCACAGATTTCCACCAACATTCACTTCAGGGGGTAGAGCCAATGAAGCCCCTGGAATCTCATTCAAGTCAATATGAATGGTAGCCTGCTCTCTCTCATCTTCGATTATCATATTGTGAAGAATCACACAAGCTCGCATGATCCTTCCAACACTTTTTCTTTGCCATAGTCGTGCAGGCCGACGAACAATGGTAAAACGGGATTGCAATACCCCAAAAGCACGCTCCACATCTTTCCTTGCTCCTTCTTGCTGCTTGGCAAACAACTTATGCTTCTCTGTTTGGGGAAGTGGTATGGTCTTCATGAAGGCAGCCCATTTTGGGTATATACCATCAGCAAGGTAATAACCCGTGTTATACTCATTTCCATTGACAGAAAACTGAACCTGGGGGGCTTCTCCTTTTAATGCATCAAAAAACAGTGGGGATTGGTTGAGCACATTAAGGTCATTATTTGACCCAGCAATACCAAAGAAAGCATGCCAAATACGAAGGTCCTGGGAAGCAACAACTTCTAGGACCATTGTTGGCACTCCATAATCACCACGTGTGAATTGCCCCCTCCATGCTAAAGGACACTTCTCCCAACGCCAATGCATGCAATCGATACTTCCTAACATTCCAGGAAAACCACGAGCCTCATTCACCTGAAGTAAACGCTCGACATCCTCCCTAGTGGGGCGTCGCAAGTACTCCCCACCAAACACCTCAATAACCCCTCGTGCAAACTTGTCCAAGCACTCCAATGATGTGCACTTCCCAATCTTTAAATACTCATCCAGCGCATCTGCAGGAGTGCCATATGCTAGCATGCGCATAGCTGCTGTACACTTTTGCAATGGTGAGAGCCCTATTCGACCAGCACAATCTGCCCTATAAGTGAAATAGGGAGACCACTGACCAAGAGCATTCACAATGCGGATGAAGAGATGTTTATTCATGCGGAATCTTGTACGAAACATACTCTCGGGGTAGAGCGGTTCTTCGGCGAAATAGTCCTCCACTAGACGCTGATGAGCACCTTCATGATCCCTCCGAATTCTCTTCCTTGGACCACTTCTTCCATGAGATAAGCTAGCTGTGAGCTTAGCCTTGATCTTCGTCATGAGGCTCTCAGCAAAGGAGTCTAGGATGGTTTGCTCAGAAACATACGCTTCCATGATTCTGGATGGGGCAAGTTCATCGGAATCATCGGAGTATGGAGATGAATCTGGCATGGTTGGTGAGGGAGATGGGTGTCTATGCTGATTAGGAAGATGAAGGTAGAGGAAGAAGGTGAGTTTGGTTTGAGTCTGAGGATGAGATGGTGTATTATATAGATGTGCCATGTTCTCTTTGGGTCTATATTAATTACTGCATTGTTATCTGGAATGCCTTGTAGTTAAGTGCATTCAGCATGGTTATCTGGACTGCATTGCAGTTAAGTCAAATTTGACTCTTGACTACAATTTCAACTTTAGACTACATGATTTTGTACACTCAGCATAGTTATGTGGTCTGCATGCAGTTAATTGAAATTTGACTCTGGACTACAACTTCTATTTGTACTCAATTAATATTTCTAGCAGAGAATAATGTAACTTGTATGTTACCAAAAAGTAGGCAATACCTTAGTCAGTTTTTCCAAACAGCTTCTCCCTGAAACACTTCAGTGCCAACACATGCTCAGATCTCACGTCTTCGGACATCCCAGTCGTGTCTTGCATCATTAATGAGCGATACGTTTCTAGCATGACTGACTCCTTGTGATCTTTTGCCGCAAGGCATGCAAGCTTCTGAGCTTCCAGATTCTCGCTGGACACACGCCTTTGTGTCTCTAACATTTCTTTGTGGCCTTCATTTGCTGCAGTCTGAGCTTCTACAAACTTGCTAAGCTCATCTTCAAGATCTATTATACAACCTTCGTCATTTCTTTTCCGTTTCGGTTTCCCCTTAGCTTGCTTGCCACCTGGTGGTCGTTCATCTTGAACATCATCGAGAGTGAAATGCTTTCCCACTTCATCATCAACAGCAAACTTCCTCTTGCCCGACTCCAAATCTTCTAGGCGTTCCAAATATGCGTCCCATTTTGGTTGCTTTTTAAGAACCTCCCAACAATGCTCGAACATAAATGGACCATCATCTTTGTGATCCTCCTCATAAGTTTGGATCGCTCTCTTCTTTAAATCTGCATCATTTTCACCACTAGCATACAAAGCCTCAGCCTCCCTATAGCTCCCACAAAACCATGCAACCTTTTTCTTTATTTTAGCAAATCGATCCTTCACTTGCTTGACTTGTCTTTCTCTGTTTTTTGGGGTGGTACTGTTGTAGACGGCAGCAACATCTTTCCAATACTGGTCGTTTTTCCTATAATTTGATTGAATTGGATCATTTGAATTTTGCAACCAAGCACTGACCTACAGTATTAGCAGCAGAGGATTATTGTTATGCAATTAATATAAATAATAGAGGCCAGTATGAGAAAAAAACATACCAATCTTAGATCCTCTTGTTTTGTCCATGTCAAACGCTTTTCAGTTCTAGTGCAATCGCCACCACTGTTTTCATTGCTACCATTGATTGGCTGCAATGAACTCCAATTATTTCTGGCTTTTACATGGCTTGATGTATTATTAATCAAATTAAGGAAACCACCGTGTGGATGAGAATCGAATCCCCTGCTCCAGAAAAAAAAATTATCAAGCCTAAACACCCCATAAATACTAAAATATACTTGAACAAATTATTCTTGAACTAAAATGTACTCTAAATACTAATACTAATATCTATTTGGACAGATTATTCTTGAACTAAAATGTACTCTGAATACTAGTATTAAAATGTACTTAAACAAATTATTCTTAAACTAAACTGTACTCTGAATACTAGTATTAAAATGTACTTGAACAAATTATTCTTAAACTAAACTGTACTCTGAATACTAATACTACTTGTGTATATATGGTTCAGTACATGCTACCATTCTTGAACAAATTAGCAATCACACAAACAGAAAACGCTTACCATGCTTGCAGATCATTATCCTCAAGATTCTCAGCCATGCGTTCAGTCCACACAGGAACTTGAGTCTTCGAACCAGCCATACTTGGTGGCTGTATCCCAGCGATCCAGCATGGTGGGGAGGAGTCCGCCATGGACTGTGGTGGTCGTGGGGGTAACCAGGTGCCAGGAACAAACATGGGCGGCGGTGGAACCATATGAGCTGTTGGTGGGGGGACGAGTTGAGCAGCCATGGGTCGCGGGAACTCCATAGGCGCTGGTGGGGCGACGAGTTGAGCAGCCGTGGGTCGCGGGAACTCCATAGGCGCTGGTGCTTTCGTCCGCTTGGACTGTCCCGCCATCTCGCTGTGGTCGCCGGCGCCGGTGTGTTGAGATCGACGGCGACGGTGGCGGCGGCTTGCGTCTAGGGTTAGGGATGTGAAGATTTGGGGGCGATTTTGGATGGCTTAGGAGCTGATTTACGCGGGAGGAGCGATTAATGGTGGAAGAGAGCAACGAATTTGGCACGAGGAGCGGGATTTGGCGCGAAGGGGACGCGGGAGAGCGGGAGGGATGCGGGAGAGCGGGCGGGACGCGAGAGGGCGCAGGGGATCGAGAGGAAGGAGGAAGCGCCGGCTGTAGCGCTCGTACGGGCTGCAAACGGGCTCTAATTTTTCGTTCGGTGCGCTGTAGTCGGGCGACAGATGAAGCGCCCGCTTCGTTCTCTTTCCTCTTTTCTCTTTCTTCCACATAGGATTTTTGTGACATGGCACATACTATAGCCAGCTGACTAGGCCTTATTAGAGTTGCTCTCATATGGTTTATGGTTTCCTTTTCTTGGCTACACAAGGGGCAGTTCTTGATGATCTAGTCCACGTCTTGTCAGGCGATCCAAAGTCCAACATCTATTTTGTATGGCAAGCCACACAAAAAGGGGCATTGTAAAGGTGCTTTAGAGTTCCAAGTGAACTCGGTCGTTGGGACCACTTATCCTCCCCAAAACTTTGTCGCATAGTCAGACTTCGTCGTGAAGTCGTCGTTGTCTTTCAGGCCCAAGTGATAGAGTTAGACTTGTTTTGATCGAGCTGAACTCCCATAGCCATCGTCCATGATATCAAATACCAGTTGAGTACGGCCGATGTGACTTCCGCCCAACATCCGTCACCCAGTGGCCTCATGCAGGGCCTGCGCGACCGTGCGGGAAGATAGGACCCTGGGTTTCACGCGTGCTAACACGTTCGGGGCGACCTCCTCAATTTGATGTCCATTTAGCCATCTATCTTCCCCCAAAAAGATTATCTTGCTCATTCCCTATCATTGAGCAAGTAGCAACTCGATATCGTTGGCGCGCTGCCTCTCGAACCCAAATTTGAAATTCGGCCGCCTTGAGCGGTCCGATTTCTGTAGCCATGTCCATTGGCCATGCATCGTGGTGTTCAGCCATTTCAAGTTAGGAATTCCCAGCTCACCAGCCCACTTGGGGCATGCAAACCTGCTCCTAGCCACTTGTGGTTCCGCACACCACAACAATCCCCGACTAATTTTATTCATCGATCTAGTGGTCTACGGCTGATCATGAGCGAGCATAGCATGGAGTGGGATTGTGCAGAGAACCAAATGGACCAGAAGCAACCGTCAGCTCTTCGAACTCTTGGCTGCCTTCCATCTAGGTAGCGCCGCAGCTAGTTGGTCCATTTATACCATTGAGTTGTGCCAAGCGATTGTTTATGTAAGGTGAGTGGCAAGCCCAAATACTTGCAAGGGAATGAGCCGCTTGGGCAACCGAGAATCCATTCCACCCGAGACATGATCTCGTTCGAGCACTGAACGGGGTAGGCCGCACATTTGTTGGGTTTGATACACATATCCGATGCTTCCGCGAAGACGTTGAGGAGGGCATCACAAGCTCGAAGGTCCACCTCATTTGGCTTGATAAAAACTATCACATCATCCGCAAAACATAAAAAGGCGATGCTTGAGACCCGATCTGGCAAGTGGGGCCAGCAAGCCCCTATTTGTTGCCAGCTCAAACATGCGTTGAAGTGGCTCCATGACACCTTGTATATTTTACGTATACATGTAATTTTTTTTCTACTCGTTTGACATTTTAAAAATACATGTTTAATATTTCTACCAGAAGATGTTTTGAATATATTTTTCAAATACATGTTAATTTTTTTTCAATACATGTTTAAGCATTTTTTTTTATGATAAAACATTTTTATTGCACCATGGAAACATTTTTTTGAAAATTTGATGAATACATTTTTGAAACATGTGAATATGTTCTATATGTGATGTACAATTATTATTTTAATGTATGATTATTTGAACTAACCAAACATTTTTTATATTGTATAAACAAATTTTAGTTGTCACATTTTTTTGAAATGTGTGACATTTTTAAGTTGTTGAAACATTTTTCATACACATGATTAACATTTATAAATTTTCAGTCATGTTATACATTGTTTTGTATACATCAGTCTATCATTGTTTAGCATTTTTTAAATGCAAGATTAACAATTTTTAAATACAATATTAACATTTTTCAAACACAATATTAAGATTTTCCAATTTTGTAATACATATGATATTTATATATGAATAAAATTGACAATAACGAACATAAAATATGAAGGAAAAACAAAAAGCATAAAACATGCAGTGCCGTGCCTAGACGTTGCAGTAAGCCATGACACGACTTGTGGTTACTGGGCCGGCCTAGTTTAGGCTCCCTGCAGACCAGCCGTGCCTAGACGTATACGACCTCCTAAATGCTTGCGGACGCGTTCGGTCACTGACCGGCGGGTCTTCTATCTGTCCGTCCGCTTTCTTATTTTATTTTTTATATGTCCGGTTACTTGTATGTGATCGATGGAGAGAAAGAGAGAGAAAGAAACGAATGAATAAATAAGAAGAAAAAGGTGGTCCGGGGTAGCGTCACGTCCTACATGGCGGATTGACCGGGTGCGACTGGGCGTGTCCGCGAGCCCTCATATCCTTCCTATATTTGAAATGAATATCAGGGTTCGTGGACAATCCGGACGTATATGACATGAGAGGTTCGGTTAGGTCACTTTTTCCTTCTCTCCTGTCCGGTCACTGATCGGACGCATCCGCGGGCGTATGAAGAGTCGTTTGAGGTGTGGCTGTAGGTGCTCTAAGCCACACATAACCGCACCCTATTTCAAGCTGGCAATGGATAACCGTTACCCGCATTCCCATGGGTAATTACTCTATCAGGAGACGGGGATATGCTAGCTTTAATGCCCACGTAAAAGTTGGCGGGTCAAAAAACTTACCCGGCACGCAAGACGGGGATGGGGATGTGATAGGATTAGCCATGCCCATTATCTGCCTTACCCGTGAAACATTTACATGTGTCATCTAAAATTACTAGACACCATGTAATTCATGTCCTTACCCACCTAAATTTCTATTCATCTCGTCAATTTGACCAAAAACCCTAAAAAAATCTAACCTAGCCATAATATATTATTTATTATATTAAAATGCTAATCTTTCTACGAAATTCTATCGAAGGTTGTTGTTGATTGCGAATATGGGTTTTTCCATAAAGATACAAAACCCGACGAAGACGGGGATGAGAATATTTTTATACGTACGGGTATGAGGATGGAAACTGGCATGGAAAGACTTTGACGGGGACGGAAATGAAACTCCAATGCCTGTTTGGATAATTGCCAGCCTGCCCTATTCCTTCTCCCGACACACACGGCCCACGTCCTGGGGTGAAGGTGCCGACTTGTGTCGGTCAGGCAGGGACGAACGCCACCGTGTTCCGTAGATGATCCGAATGTCTGAAACATGTCATCAACAAAAATCTAGGCAGCCACTAGAAAAGGAGTCGGGACCCCCACAATGGATATGTCCCTCGCCGATTGACTTTCCACTTGTGCACAGCCATTGTCCATGGCCAGAAATTTTGTAGGTAGTCTATTTTGTCATTTGTGTTAGAAAGCCTAGCTCGAAGAATACAAAAGGTGGAGGATGAATGCAAGAGAGGTGTGACATCTTTGCTGTCAACTGCAACCAGTAGCTACGCGCATTTGAATCTTTGACAGAGGTTTGTAAATTTCTACAGGCAAACTCCCTTTTCCGGAGTACTCGGTTAGACAGTTAGAGGATCAATAATCCATGTTAGGGCGACTTTAATGTTGTGCAGTAAAACGTCCCTAAATGTCTGGATCGCACGTCCGACACACCTTTTGGCATCCAACATTGTACATAAAACGTCCTTTGATTAATTTGGATGTCCAAAAATCTCCCAAATCAAAAGCAAACTGAGTTTACGGGCTTCCGGACGTTCGCCATGTAGGCGACCCAGCCACTTGCTTTCGTGCAGGTTAGCCAACTCCGACGTTACAACATCCAATATGAAATGAGAAAGAATAAGAAAAGAAAAAAATATAGGCTCAATTCTATGTGACGAACGCGGGATTGCTGACCGGACACGTTCGAGCACTTTTCATACTCATCTCATATATGAGATGGATATAAGAGGTGCCGTTCAACCTAGGCATTTGAGGCCCGTTTAAGATGTCCGTATGAGACGTATTTTTATGACCGGTCAGTGACCGGACGACCTGTCCAAGTGTTTGAAATGGGTATGAACGGTTCGATTGTAGATGCTCTTAGACCCGAATCGTCCCAGGATGTCCGTTTAGATCAAAACTTGGTCTAACGAAAATACCCAAACACACAAAATTGTTCGTTGGTGTTTTTTTTGTCTAGTCCGACCCCAAACCTAAAGCAATTTTGGGCCACAAATGCGTGATGGACAGAAACGATCGTTCTCCTCGCCCCTCTGGTCCATTGCTGCCCTCTTTCTAGCCCGCAAATCAGCGAGAGCAACTTGACCCCGTCGCGTGCACTGGACCCGTCGTTGCGAGCACGGGACCCCACCGCCACGTGCACCTACGCTAGCCGCCACCGCCAACCCCGCGAACTTCATCATACTTTTATCTTGTCGCCGTTGCGGCTCAAACCATCGCCGCTCGCACCGGGGCTAGCCGCCGCCGCCAGACCCGCGAGTCCCGTCGCGTCTCGACAGGATGCACTGGTCGTCGCGGAGACAGAGGAGCAGGATGGGGGTGGCAGGCGGGCAACGAGGGCGGCGCGGGGCAACCGTCGGGGAGCTCGATGCTCGATGCTTCCATGGCAGTGCTCCCGAGTAGCAGCCACAACGTTCTTAGTGGTGCGTGGCCGTCGTGGAGCTCGGGTGCATGTCGTCCATGGCGGTCCTCCCGAGTAGGAGCTGTTGGTGTAAAAAAGCCATGCCCATGCCCGTGTGGTGGTGGCCGGCGTCGGCACGCCAGGTCTGGTCCACGGTGGCCACGGGTGTGTGTATGTCCGCTCGTGGCTGTCATAGTTAGGCTAGCAGTAGTAGCAAAACGACCGCGACGTTCCATTCGTGTTGGAATCGGGGCTCCGGGGACCCAACAGAGGTTCGAACTCTGGCTTGCGCCGGCTCTTCAACTTCACTCTCTCTCGCTAACCTAGCGCGGTGCTCCGGTGTGCTTGAGCTTGGGGGAAGAACAATGGACACAATGATCTATCCAGGTTCGGATCACCTTGCGATGTAAAATTCTACTCCTGATTGTCTGGACTGCTTAGTTGGAGAGGAGGAGAATACAATGCCTTTCTTCCCTGTCCGGATGCAACCTACTCCTTCTTATATTGGCCTCGGTCCTCTTCTCCTGAAAAACACCCGACGGGGAGGGTTGCCACAATGACCAGTTTGAAGGGGGACAGGACTACGGTTTATCCTGACAAAAGTGGTCTTCGTGTGCTAAAGTTTCTTGCCATGACGCGTCGGTGGGTTCAGGGATGACCTCCGTCCTGATGAGCTCCCGGCCTTGGTGTACTTTCCTCCAAAAGGAAACCTTTGGGGAGTTGCTCTCGAGACAAGCGAGCTGGCCCTGCTTCCTTAGCACAGATGAGGAATACCTCCTCATCCGTGCCTGCTGGCATGGCTCCAGGCGCCACCCGCTACGACGCACGTCGCCCTCACGAAGGCACATGGCGTGGGGCCCCAATGGGTTGCCCTTGACCGGTCTCCCCAGCGAGGCCCCCGAGGAGCAGCCTCATGAGCCGCCCTCGCGAAGGCCTTAGAGGCACCTCAGGCCGAACCCCCCGAAGGGAGGGGGCCCCACGAGGGCCTCCCTCGTAAAGCCCTACGATGGGACATGCCGGGCGTACGTCATGCATCGCGCCTCGGACCACAGGCAGACGGGCCTAGGTACCCCCAGTCCTAGGAGCCCGACACGTAGGGCTACCTCGACGAACCCGCTCTACGAGGGCCTCAGGAGGTGACCCCACGAGGGGTCCTCAAGAGGCCCCCGACGATCCGTCGTACGTCCCGTGAAGTCAGACCCCTCGCGAGGGGTCCGGCCGCAAAGCTCATCGGTGGGCCCTATAGTGCTTAAGGCACATGTCGCGTCCTAGGCTGCGGGAAGACGGGCTTGGGTACCCCCGGCCCCAAAGGGCCGACAATAGCCCCCGAGACCGTGACGCGCACAGTTCCGCCTATTGGAGTGGCGAAACGGCACGGCCCCAACCGTCCATGGGCCAGGCACGACGCATGGCGCACGATAGATCGTGCATCGCCTCCACTTCCCATGATGCCCCGGGGACTGTGCTCCTGCCTAGAAAAACCACCGTTTGTGCTGGGCGAAACCATAATTGCTCGGCTTCTCCCGTATGCCTCCTTGCTGCACCGCTCCTCCTTCCTTGAACGAACACCGTCTCCTCCTCTCTTCCCCTTACCATGGCGAAAAAAGGGGGCTCCATAGACGCTGGAGTGCAGGCACAGTCTTCCGCGTCCCTCGCCCCCGCCTCCGCTGGGAGCGGTAGGGGCCCACGTCCAAGGCCAACCCCGATGCGATGGCGCTGGGCCGCCGACAACGAGTAAGTGCATTACCGTCCCGAACTTCACTTGCATATTTTGTTTGGGCCATCAAGCTTGATCATCGATTCTTCAGGGAGCCCACACTCAAGAGGCGGAGGGGGCCTGCCTTAGGCGCCACCTTGCATGCCGCCCACTGGCATGGCCTCAACCCTCGTCTCCGGCTTGGCGGGGTCAGGGAGGCCCGCGGCGGAGCCCTAGGGGCACACATCTATTGTCGCCGTGCAAAGCCTTGGAGACGCCGTGCGCGAGCCGGAACTGGCCCGCAGGGAGGCGGACGTGAACGAGTGGGAAGCCGATGTGGCTCTTCGCGAGAGGGAGGCCACCCGGACCGCCTTCGACCAGGAGGCAGAGCGCAAGCGCCTCGAGACCCTCGACGGTCAGTTTCTCACCAACAAGGCCTCCCCCGGGGCGATGCGCGACGAGGCCTTCGCCCAGCTCGAGAGGAGGGAGGCCGCAAGCAGAGCTGATGCCGACGCTAGGGTGGCTCGGGAGTGGGAGGCCGCCCTGGAGGAGTACCGCGGTAAACTAGCACAACAAGAGGCTCGCTTCCAGCTCTGACGCGACGTGCTCCTAGAGGAGGTGGGCGATCTCAAGGCATGGCTGCAGAGCACCGAGGCTGATCTCTAGGTCGCCCTTGGGAGCAAGGGTGACGTCGAGGTAGAGCTAGCATCGCTGCAAAACCAAGTCGCCGCCGCCGCCATCGCTGTGTAGAGGGCCAAGCACGATGAGGCACGAGCACGGATGATGGAGGCACAACGCGCTAGGCAATTCTTGGATCTTGCCCGGCCCGCTCGTGATGCACTCCATCACTTCGTCTGAGACACCCCGAAGCTGCTCTGCGTGCACGGGGACAAGGGCTACCTCGACTTCTTCCTCAAGGTGGTGGAGGCGTTGGAGTCGGGCGTCTCCAAGGTGGACGCAGGGATCAAGTCGAGCGCCCGCGACATCCTAGGATGCGTGCTGAAGCGCGTCTTCTCCAACCTCTAGCACTTCGATCCTGCCTTCGACTTCTCCCACGTGATCGAGCCGGTGCCTGCGGAGCTTCTGAGCCCCCTCAGGGACGAGGTGCGTGGGCACGTGGAGTCCTTGGTTGGACGATTCGCTCAGGCTGCATCTTCTGAGGAGAGCGACAGTCTTAGCGCAGACCTCCCCGACAGCCGCAACAAAGACGACGCCTCCTCTGCCTAAGTTTTATGTTTCCCTCCTATCATGCTTGATGCGAGGGGGCATAAAGACTTTGGTAGGACGCTTTTTTATGCAGTAGTTGCTTGTCATGCTTGATGCGTATTTGCTCCTTTTGCGGGGTCTTCTTGCTTTCCTTTTCACTGTACCCTCACCCTGTATCGCTGGGACCTGCCCTCCGAGCATGCCTTGCATCTTTAGCGAGGCCTTACCCTTGCGTGAGCTCTGGAACCCCCTTAGGGACAAGTCCTTGAGGTGTAGTGCGCAGGTCTCTACTTTCGACGCGCGAGGGCCCCCGTGACGGCAGCACCCGGCTGCCGTCTTGCCTAGGCGTTGCCTTTCACCGGGTGCCCTTGGGGAGACCCTCCGGGCGATGCTTTGCGAGGAGGGTCCTCTGCAGGGTGCTTCATTACGAATGCTACACGCTCGCCAGCTTCGCTTTCGCATCGCGTGAGGAAGCTAGGCACCGAGGGCCTTTGTGGGGTGACGTGCACGGGGGTAAGCCCACGAGCCAGAGCCCGATCCCTTATGCTCTTCAGCGCTGCTGGGACCAGCATGAGCACAGGCATCGCGCCTAGCCCATGCTCATGCGAGTCCCAAGGGGAACTGGTTGGCGTGCATCTTGGGGCGAGGCGGCGCCTTGGACCGCCCTCCACCAGGGCGAAGCATGGGGCTTCCACTTGGCATGGGCATAATCGCGGTTCAACAGTTATTCCGCTAGCGCGGGGCATGGGGCTTGCACCTGGGCATGGGCATAGTCGCAGTTCGACAGTTATTCCTCCAGCATGGAGCATGGGGCTTCCACTTGGGCATGGGCAGGAGTCCTCCCGAGGCCAAGGGTAGCGCTCGGGAGGCTCCGGGGCGTGTACAACCCCAACCTCATTCTTACGTGAGAGGGTCATGAGCGGCGATAAGGCAGGGGTCGAGCATTCCAAGCATTGGGCTTGGGATCTCCCCTCGGTTCTCTAGGTGGTTTGCGCCTAGTTTCCGACACAGCGGCATGCTCTCGCGACCCACGGCATGGGCGCGACATGTGTTGCGCGGCCATCGGGGTGCGGCTCCCGGCTTGGCGAAGCGCCTACCCAGTGGCTGCATGAGTCGAGCCGCTTTCCAATGCCCTCCCGTGACGGTTTCTGGGGGGGGGGGATACACTAAGGAGCCTCGCGAGGTGGCCTGCATAGGGGGCCAGCATGTGAGCCAGAGCTTGGTCGCTTAGGTTTCTCGGCATTGTGAGGACGGATCCTGACGCAGACGCCGTGTCTTAGCACCCAGCCATGGAACCATTGGAGGGGTCGTCGCGGGGGCGCGTCAATTCCAGCTGGAGGCATCAAAACTCAGAATTTAAACAAGTGACATAAACTCAATCGAATGTTTAATTGGGTTCATTACATGACGAGGAAGTACTAGACAGCCCGAGGGCAATGCAACAAGACGGGCGGGGGGGGGGGGAGACACTGAATTTGAAAAGGCCCAAAAAATCACCTGGAACACGTGCCTCTGTGGGGGCGCTGGACGCTCGATGTTGCCGGTCCCGAGGGCACTTCGGGAGCGCCTGGGGCCTCATGAGGTCTAGTCGCGGCCTTGCCTGAGGCGCATGATGTACTCGCACAAAGTCTTCCCGGGGAGGTGCCTCTCCCGCCGCAGACCACGGTCGGAGGGGAAGACTGATGCGTCCATTTTGCATCAGGATTTCCTATTGTTATTTATAATGTTTTTATGTGTAATAATGCTTTATGGAGTAATTCTACTACCTTTTCTCTCATAATATGCAAGGTTTGCACAAAGAGGGAGAATGCCGGTAGCTGGAATTCTGGACCTGAAAAAGCATATCAGAGATACCCATTCTGCACATCTTCAAATGAGCTGAAACTTCACGGAGAATTATTTTGTAATATATAAAAAATACCAGAGCAAATAACTACCGGAGGGGCCCATCTCTGGTGCATTTTTTCCTACGCACACGCAAGATCTATCCATGGTGATGAGCATCTACGAGAGGGAGAGTGGATCTACATACCCTTGTAGATCGCTAAGCGAGAAGCGTTAAGAAACACGGTTGATGTAGTCGAACGTCTTCGCGATCCAAATCACCGAGCATCCCGCGATCCAATCACGATCTGTCCCGATCTAGCACCGAACAGACGACATCTCCGTGTTCAGCACACGTACAGCTCGATGATGATCTCTGACTTCTTGATCCAGGAAGAGGGAGCGGAGAGGTAGATGAGTTCTCCAGCAGCGTGATGGCGCGGCAACGGCGGTGGAACTATTCCGGCAGGGCTTTGCCTAAGCACTGCCGAAACTAGAAGGAATGGCTATCGGGGAGAGAGGGCTGCATCGTGGCTTTGGGTTTTCTGGTGCGGTTGCCCTCTCTCCCCTCTAGTATATATAGGAGGAAGGGGAGGGAGGCCTGCGCCCTAGGGTTGCCCCTGGGCTTCGGCTGAAGTGGAGGAGGGAGGAGTCCTACTCCAATCCTACTAGGAGTAGGATTCCTTCCCCCACTTGGAAACCTTTTCCACCTTTGGGTTTCTCCACCCCAGCCGCATGGGCCTTAGTGAGGGCTTTGGCCAGCCCACCAGGGGCTGGTTTGCCTCCTTCCACATCCCATGAGGTCCTTTGGGGCGAGAGGCCCCTCCCGATGGTCCCCTGCACTACTAGAATCTTGAAATTTGCCATCTGCTGCCTCTTTGCCGTCTGCTAGCTGACGGTAAAGACAAGCCTTGCCATCAGCTTTGAGAAAGCAGACGACAAAGAAAGGACTCACGACATAATTCAATTATGCCGTCAGTCCTTTCTTTGCCGTCTGCAAGCAGACGACAAAGAGGCCAACGACAGACGACAAAGAGGATGGTGGGCCCCACTGGGGCATGGCTTTCGCTAGGTCAACTCTTTGCCATGTGCTGCCTCTTTGCTGTCTACTAGCGGACGACAAAGAAGGCCAAGGCATACGACAAAGAGGGGAGGGGGGCACCTAACGAACGACCCTCTTTGCCGTCTGCTAGCAGACGACAAAGAGGGAACCTTAACGGTTGCCCACGCGCCCCTCGATCTCTCTCTCCCCCTCGATCTCTCTCTCACCACCCTCACCCACAGCACCTCCCCGCCGCCGCCAGCCCCTCCACGCATAGACGCCCCCTCCCCGCCCCCTCCCTAGCCCCGCCGCCCTAGTAGCCCGCGCCGCCACCGGCCCGCGCCAGCCCCGGAGCCCGAGCCACCGCCGGCCAGCCCCGGCCCCCGGAGCCCGCCCTGCCGCCGACCTGCCCGCCCGCCTCGCCTAGCGGACCCTGGCCCTGGCCCGCCGCCAACGACACCCCGCCGCTCCGGCCCCCCGATGCCCCGCCCCGACCCCACGTCGCCCAGACCGCCGCTCTACCCCCCTCGACAACCCGCCGCTACGGCACGCCACCCCGGCCCGCGATCGCCCCCCCGGCCCGCTGGCGTCGGCCTCCTCCACCTCCACCAACGTCGGCCTCCACCTCCCCCACTCCGGTAAGCCCCCTCCCCTCTCTTTTTTTCCATATTTTTCTCTGTTAATTACTCCCTCCATTCCACAGTATAGTGCGTCCTCGTTTTCCGTGATTTAACTTTGACCATAAATTTAACCAACGAGACCAATTGCGGTCGGGACAAAAATTATACCGTAGAATTCATATCAATTCAACGGTATAATTTTTGCCCCCGCCGCAATCGGTCTCGTTGATTAAATATATGGTCAAACTTCGATCTCGAAAAGCGTGGGCGCACTACATTGTGGAACGGAGGGAGTATTATAGTTTAGTTAGTGTAGTTTAGTTTAGTTAGTGTAGTTAGTGTAGTCTGTGTAGTTTAGTTAGTTTAGTTAGTGTAGTTAGTGTAGTTTAGTTAGTGTAGTTTAGTTTAGTTAGTGTAGTTAGTGTAGTTTAGTTAGTTTAGTCGTTGTGAGGGAAATAGGAAAAAGGAGAAGAATAGGAGAAGAAGAAGAGGAGAAGAATAGGAAAAAGGAAAAGAAGGAAGAAGAAGAATAGGAGGAGCAGAATAATAATAATAATAAGAAGACCCCCGACGCTCGATGCTACTAACCCCCACTGACCTTCGACCCCCGACGTCACTAACCCCCGACCCCTGACGCCACTGACCCCCGACCCTCGACGCCACTGACCCCTGTTGGGGAACGTTGCATGGGAAACAAAATTTTTCCTACACATCACCAAGATCAATCTAGGAGATGAGCATCTACGAGAGGGGAGAGTGGATCTACATACCCTTGTAGATCATTAAGAGGGAAGTGTTAAGAAACACGGTTGATGTAGTTGAATGTCTTCGCGATCCAAATCGTCGAGCGTCTCGCGATCCAATCACGATCCGTCCCGATCTAGCACCGAACGGACGACACCTCCGCATTCAGCACACGTATGGCTTGATGATGATCTCCGCCTTCTTGATCTAGAAAGAGGGAGCGGAGAAGTAGACGAGTTCTCCGGTAGTGCGACGACGTTGCGGCGATGGTGGTGGAGTAATTCCAGCAGGGTTTCGCCTAAGCACTGCTGAAACCGATCTAGAGGAGAAACTACGGACTAGAGGAGAGGGTAGCACGTGGCTGAAAATCTATGTGCAAAAACCCTAAAACCTCTAGTATATATAGGAGGAGGAGAGGAGGAGGCTTGGACGCAAGGGCAAGCCCTCTTGGCTTCGGCCGAAGTGGAGGGAGGAGTCCTACTCCTCCACTCCTAGTCGGTATATGACTCCTTCCTTATATCAGCCTTTTTCCACCTTTTCCACTTTGGATTTCCTTCCCAGCCGCATGGGCCCTATGTGGGACTTTAGCCAGCCCACTAAGGGCTAGTATTCATCCTCCCACAGCCCATGTAGCCTCTTGGGTCGAAATACCCCTCCCGATGGTCCCCCGATACCCTTCCAACACTCCCGATACACTACCGATGAGCCCAGAACTTTTCCTGTGACCAAAATAGGACTTCCTATATATCAATCTTTAACTCTGGACCATTATGAAGCTCCTCGTGACGTCCAGGATCTCATCCGGGACTCCAAACAACCTTCGTTCACCACCATGCATAACTCTATACTACCGAAACATCACCAAACCTTAAGTGTGCAGACCCTGCGGGTTCGAGAACTATGTAGACATGACCGAGACACCTCTACGGTCAATAACCAATAGCGGGACCTGGATGCCCATATTGATTCCTACATATTCTATGAAGATCTTTATCGGTTGAACCTCTATGTCAAGGATTCATTTAATCCCGTATGATGTTCTCTTTGTTCTTTGTTATGTCACTTGCCCGAGATTCCATCGTCGGTATCTCTATACCTAGTTCAATCTCGTTGCCGGCAAGTCTCTTTACTCGTTTCCATAATACAAGATCCGATGGATAACACTTAGTCACATTGCTTGCAAGGCTTATTGTGATGTTGTATTACCGAGTGGGCCTTGAGATACCTCTCCGTCACACGGAGTAACAAATCCCAGTGTTGATCCATGCCAACCCAATAGACACCCTCGGAGATACCTTTAGATCACCTTTATAGTCACCCAGTTATGTTGCGACGTTTGATACACACAAGGCACTCCTCAGGTGTCCGTGAGTTGCATGATCTCATGGTCATAGGAACATATACTTGACATGCAGAAAACTGTAGCAATAAACTGACACGATCATATGCTACGTTTATAGTTTGGGTCTTGTCCATCCCATCATTCTCCTAATGATGTGATCCCGTTATCAAATGACATCTCATGTCAATTTCTAGGAAACCTTGACCATCTTTTATCAACGAGCTAGTCTACTAGAGGCACACTAGGGACAAAGTGTTGTCTATATATCCACACATGCAATATGTTTCCAATCAATACAATTATAGCATGGATAATAACAATTTATCATGAACAAGGAAATATGATAATAACTAATTTATTATTGCCCAATTGTCTCTTTTGGGTATCCTATGAAGACGCATTTCTCCGCTTTGGGTTCCAGCTTTTCAGGCTGAATCTTTTTGACATAAGCATCACTTGTTTTTGCAGGGTGTGTTGTGATGTGATATGGCCAATTACATGATGAGATATATGTGATGTATGAGATGATCATGTATTGTATAGAATATCATGACTTGCATGTCGATGAGTACGGCAACCAGCATGATCCATAGGGTTGTCTTTAATTATTGTATGACCTGCGTGTCAATCATTAAGTGCTATGTAATGCTTTACTTTATCGCTAAACGGTAGCAACGGTAGTAGAAGCATGGTGGGTGCGACAACCCCGATGGCGACACGTTGATGGAGATCAACATGATGGAGATCATGGTGTCATGCCGGTGACGATGGAGAACATGCCGGTGCTTTCAAGATGGAGATCAAAAGCACAAGTTCATGGCCATATCATGTCACTTATGATTTGCATGTGATGTTAATCCTTTTATGCACCTTGTTTTGCTTAGGACGACGATAGCATTATAAGGTGACCCTTCACTTAATTTCAAGATAAATTATGTTCTCCCCGAGTGTGCACCGTTGCGAAAGTTTGTCGTGTCGAGACACCACATGATGATCGGGTGTGATAGATTCTACGTTCACATACGACAGGTGCAAGCCAGTGTTGCACATGCAGAACACTTGGGTTAAACTTGACGAGCGTAGCATGTACATACATGGCCTCGGAACACAAGAGACCGAAAGGTCAAACATGAGTCATATAGTAGATATGATCAACATGATGATGTTCACCATTGGAACCACCTCAACTCACGTGATGATCGGACTTCAGTTGGTGAATTTGGATCATGTATCACTTGAATGACTGGAGGGATGTCAATTTGAGTGGGAGTTCTGCAGTAATATGATTATTGAACTCATTATCATGAACATAGTTAGTAGTGTCTTTGCAAATTATGTTGTAGATTACTTGCTTGCGCTATAGCTCCCTTGAATTTTTATATGTTCCTAGAGAAATAGAGTTGAAAGATGATGGTAGAAATATTGCGGACTGGGTCCGTGATCTGAGGATTGCCCTCATTGCTGCACAGAAGGCTTATGTCCTTAATGCACTGCTCGGTGCGCCAATCCCTCTAGCATTGTCTGTAGATGTTGTGAACATCTGACAAGCACGTTCTGATGACTACTTGATAGTTTAGTGCGTCATGCATTACGTCTTAGAATTGAGGCTCCAAAACGTTTTGAACGTCAGGGAACATATGAGATGTTCTAAGAGCTGAAATTAGGATCTCAGGCTCGTGCCCGTGTTGCGAGATATGAGATCTCCAACAAGATTCTTTGCCTGCAAGATGAAAGAGAATAGCTCAATCGTTGAGCATGTGCTCAGATTGTCTGGGTGCTACAATCGCTTGAATCGAGTGGGAGTTGATCTTCCAGATAAGATAGTGATTGATATAGTTTTCCAAGTCACTGTTACTAAGCTACTAGAACTTGGTGATGAACTATAAAATGCCAAGGATAGAAATAATGATCCCCGAGCTGTTTGTGATATTTGATACCGCGAAGGTAGAAATCAATAAGGAGCGTCAAGTGTTGATGGTTAGTCAAACCACTAGTTTCGAGAAGGGCAAGATCAAGGAGGGAAACTTCATGGATAGCAAGTCAGTTACTGCTCCAGTGAAGCAACCCAAAGTTGAACCCAAACCCGAGACTAAGTGCTTCGATTATGAGGAGAGTGGTCGCTGAAGCGGAACAACCCTAGATACTTGGTAGATAAGAAGGCTGGCAACGTCGATAGAAGTATATTTGATATACGTGTTAATGATGTGTACCTTGCGAGTACTCCTAGTAGCACCTGGGTATTGGATACCGGTTCGGTTGCTAAATGTTAGTAACTCAAAATAAAAGCTACGGAATAAACGGAGAACTATCTAAGGGTGAGGTGACGATGTGTGTTGGAAATGTTTCCAAGGTTGATGTGATCAACATCACACGCTCTCTATACCTTCGGGATTAGTGACGAACCTAAATAAATGTTATTTGGTGTTTTGCGTTGAGCATGAACGTGATTAGATCGTGTTTATTGCAACACAGTTATTCATTTAAGTTAGAGAATAATGGTTATTCTGTTTACATGAATGGTGCCTTCAATGGTCATGCACCCAGTGAGAATGGTTTGTTGAATCTTGATCATAGTAATACACATGTTCATAACATTGATGCCAAAATATACAAAGTTAATAATGATAGTACCACATACTTGTGGCACTGTCGCTAAATGTCATATTGGTATAAAGCGCATGAAGAAACTCCATGCTTATGGATCTTTGGACTCATTCAATTTCGAATCGGTTGAGACATGCGAACCATGCCTCTTGGGCAAGATGACTAAGGACCCCGTTTTCCAGATGGATGGAGCGGGCAAGTGATTTATTGGAAATGATACATGTTGATGTATGCAATCCCATGAGTCTTATAGCGTGCGGTGGATATCGTTATTTTCTTACCTTCACTAATGATTTGAGTAGAGATAGTGTATATTTACTTAATGAAACACAAGTCTGAATCGTTTGAAAGGTTTAAGAAAATTCAGAGTGAAGTTTAAGATCATCAAGACAAGAAGATAAAAATGTCTGCAATATGATCGTGGAGGTGAATATCTGAGTTACGAGTTTGGCATACAACTTTAGACAATGTGAAAGTTGTTTCACAACTCACGCCACCTGGAACACCATAGTGTGATGGTGTGTTCGAATGTCATAGTCATACTCTATTGGATATGGTGCGTGCTATGATGTCTCTTATCGTTTTGCTATAATTTTGGGGTTATGCATTAGAGACAACTGCATTCACTTTAAATAGGGCACCATCTAAATCCGTTGAGATGACACCGTGTGAATTAGGGTTTGATAGAAACCCAAGCTGTCATTTCTTAATGTTTGGGGCTGCAACGCTTGTGTGGAAAATGTTTTCACCGAATGAGCTCAAACCCAAAGCGGGCAAATGCATCTTCATAGAATACCCTAAGAATAGTTGGGTGAACCTTCTATCTCAGATCCAAGCATAAAATGTTTGTTGCTAAAACTAGGTCCTTTCTCGAGAAAGAGTTTCTTTTGAAAGAATTGAGTGGGAGGAAGATAGAAGTTGATGAGGTTGTTGAACCTTTGTTCAACCAGAGAGTAGCGCAGCACATGTAGATGTTTCTGTGAAGCCTACGTTAGTTGAAGAGGAAGTTAATGATGATGATCATGAAGCTTCGGATCAAGTTACTATCAAACCTCGTAGGTCGACAAGGATGTGTACTGCTCCTTAGCGGTATGATAACCCAGTCTTGGAGGTCATGTTGTTGGACAACGATGAACCTACGAGCTGTGGAGAAGCGACGATGGGCCCGGATTCCGACAAATGGTTAGAGGCCATGAAATCCGAGAAAGGATCCATGTATGAAAACCAAGTATAGACTTTGGTAGACTTGCTCGTTGGATGGCAGGTCATCGAGTACAAATGGACCTTTAAGATGAAGACAAACGCTGATGGTAAATGTCACCATTTATAAAGCTTGACTTGTTGCAAAGAAGTTTACGACAAGTTCAATGAGTTGACTACGATGAGACTTTCTCACTCGTAGCGATGCTAAAGTCTGTTGGAATTATGTTAGCAGTTGCTGCATTTTTCAATTATGAAATCTGGCAGATGGATGTCAAAACATTGTTTCCTTAACGGTTTACTTGAGGAAAGGTTGTATGTGATACAACCAGAAGGTTTTGTCAGTCCTAAGGATGCTAAAAGGTGAGCAAGCTTCAGTGATCCTTCTATGGACTGAAGCAAGCATCTCAGAGTTGGAATATACACTTTGATGAGGTGATCAAATTTTTTGAGTCTATACAAAGTTTATGAGAAACTTGTATTTGCAATAAAGTGAGTGGGAGCACTATAGAGTTTCTGATAAGTATATGTGGATGACATATTGTTGATCAGAAATAATGTAGAATTTCTGGAAAGCATAAACGGTTGTTTGAAAAGTGATTTTCAAAGGAAGACCTACCTAATTGTTGAGCATCAAGATCTATAGATATAGATCAAGATGTTTGATGAGACTTTCAATGAGTACATACCTTGACAAGATTTTGAAAGAGTTCAAAATGGATCAGTCAGAGAAAGAGTTCTCACCTGATTTGTAAGGTGTGAAGTTGAGTGAGACTCAAAGCTCGACCACGGCAGAAGAAAGAGAAAGGACGAATGTTGTCCCCTATGCCTTAGCCATAGGCTCTGTATAGTATGCCATGATGTGTATCGCACCTGTGTGTGCCTTGCCATGAGTCCATCAAGGGGTACAAGAGTGATCCAGGAGTGGATCACTAGACAACGGTCAAGATTATCCTTAGTAACTAAAAGACTAAGGAGATGTTTCTCAATTATGGAGGTGATAAAGAGTTCGTCTTAAAGAGTTACGTCGATGCAAGCTTTAACACCAATCCGGATGACTCGTAGTAGCAATCTGGATACGTATAGTGGAGCAGCCATTTGGAATAGTACCAAGTGGAGTGTGGTGGCAGTGTTTATAGTTTGACATAGAGATTTGCAAAGTACACACAGATCTGAATGTCGCAGACCCGTTGACTATAAGACCTCTCTCACATGCAAAGCATGATCGAGCCCTAGAACTCATTGGGTGTTAGATTCATAACAATGCGAATCACATGGTGATGTGAACTAGATTATTGACTCTAGTGCAAGTGGGAGACTATTGGAAATATGCCCTAGAGGCAATAATAAATTAGTTATTATCATATTTCCTTGTTCATGATAATCGTTTATTATCCATGCTATAATTGTGTTGATCGGAAACTCAGATACATGTGTGGATACATAGACAACACCATGTCCCTAGTATGCCTCTAAAAGACTAGCTCGTTGATCAAAGATGGCTATGGTTTCCTAGTCATGGACATGAGATGTCATTTGGTAACGGGATCACATCATTAGGAGAATGATGTGATGGACAAGACCCAAACTACAAATGTAGCATATGATCGTGTTAGTTTATTGCTACTGTTTTCTGCATGTCAAGTATATGTTCCTATGACCATGAGATCATGCAAATCACTGACACCGAAGGAGTACCTTGTGTGTATCAAATGTCGCAACATAACTGGGTGACTATAAAGGTACTCTACAGGTATCTCCGAGGGTGTCTGTTGGGTTGGCATGGATCAAGACTGGGATTTGTTACTCCGTGTGACGGAGAGGTATCTCAGGGCCCACTCGGTAATACAACATCACAACAAGGCTTGCAAGCAATGTGACTAAGTGTTAGTCACGGGGTCTTGTATTACGGAACGAGTAAAAAGACTTGCCGGTAACGAGGTTGAACTAGGTATGGAGATACCGACGATCGAATCTTTGGCAAGTAACATACCGAAGAACAAAGGGAACATCATACTGGATTAAATGAATCCTTGACATAGAGGTTCGACCGATAAAGATCTTCGTAGAATATGTAGGAACCAATATGGACATCTAGGTCCGCTATTGGTTATTGACCGTAGAGGTGTCTCGGTCATGTCTACATACTTCTCGAACCCGCAGGGTCTGCACACTTAAGGTTTGGTGACGTTTCGGTAGTATAGAGTTATGTATGGTGGTGACCGAAGGTTGTTTGGTGTCCCGGATGAGATCCCGTAAATCACGAGGAGCTCCGGAATGGTCCAGAGGTAAAGATTGATATATAGGAAGTCCTATTTTGGTCACCGGAAAAGTTTCGGGCTCATCGGTAGTGTACCGGGAGTGCCGGTAGTGTACCGGGAGACCATCGGGAGGGGTATTTCGACCCATGAGGCTACACGGGCTGTGGGAGAGTTAATACCAGCCCTTAGTGGGCTGGTGGAAGTCCCACACAAGGCCCATGCGTCTGGGAGAGAAAACCCAAAGAGAAAAGGTGGAAAAAGGCAAAATAGGGAGGAATCCTAGTCCTACTAGGATTGGAGGAGGAGTCCTCCTCTCCTCCTTGATTCGGCCGAACCAAGGGCTGGTCCCTTGAGGGCCAAGCCTCCTCCTCTCTTCCTCCTATATATACTGGAGGTTTTAGGGTTTTTGACACTATATTTTCAGTCACGTGCTACCTGTTCCTCTAGTGCATAGTTTCTCCTCTAGATCGGTTTTCTGCAGTGCTTAGGCGAAGCTCTGCCGAAATAGCTCCACCACCATCGCCGCAACGCCGTCGCGCTGCCGGAGAACTCTTCTACCTCTCCGCTCCCTCTTGCTGGATCAAGAAGGCGGAGATCGTCATCAAGCTGTACGTGTGCTGAACGCGGAGGTGCCGTCCGTTCGGCGCTAGATCGGAAGGACCGTGATCAAGATCGTGAGACGGATCATGATGAGATCACAGGACAGATCGTGATGATTTCGCAGGATGGATCATAATTGGATCACGGGACGGATCGTGATGATATCGTGGGATGCTCGGTGATTTGGATCGCAAAGACGTTCAACCACACCAACCGCGTTTCTTAACGCTTCCCGCTTAGCGATCTACAGGAGTATGTAGATCCACTTTCCCTCTCGTAGATGATCATCACCATGGATAGATCTTGCATGTGCGTAGGAATTTTTTTGTTTCCCATGCAACGTTCCCCAACAGCTATTGCTAACATGATTCTGACGGACTTAAGCATCGCTACGGGTGAAAAGGTCTCATCGTAGTCAACTCCTTGAACTTGTGAAAAACCCTTTGCCACAGTCGAGCTTTATAGACGGTGATATTACCGTCCGCGTCCGTCTTCTTCTTAAAGATCCATTTGTTCTGAATGGCCTTTCGCCATTCAGGTAATACTTCCAAAGTCCATACTTTGTTTTCATACATGGATCCCATCTCGGATTTCATGGCCTCTAACCATTTCTCAGAATCCGGGTCCATCATCGCTCCTCCATAGCTCGTAGGTTCATTGTTGTCTAACAACATGACCTCCAAGATAGGGTTGCCGTACCACTCAGGAGCAGTACACGCCCTTGTCGACCTACGAGGTTCAATAGCAACTTGATCCGAAGTTTCATGATCATCATTAGTAACTTCCTCTTCAACCGTTATTGGCTCCATAGAAATATCTTTCTGCGCAGCGCTACTCTTTGGTTGAAGTAAAGGTTCAATAACCTCATCAAGTTCTATTTCCCTCCCACTCAATTCTTTCAATAGAAACTCTTTCTCAAGAAATATTCCGTTTTTAGTGACAAACACTTTGCCTTCGGATCTGAGATAGAAGGCATACCCAATTGTCTCTTTTGGGTATCCTATGAAGACGCATTTCTTCGCTTTGGGTTCTAGCTTTTCAGGCTGAATCTTTTTGACATAAGCATCACATCCCCAAACTTTAATAAATGACAACTTTGGCTTCTTGCCAAACCACAGTTCATATGGCATCGTCTCAACGGATTTCGATGGTGCCCTATTTAAAGTGAATGTAGCTGTCTCTAATGCATAACCCCAAAACGATAGTGGCAAATCGGCAAGAGGCATCATAGAACGCACCATATCTAATAAGGTTAGATTACGGCATTCATACACACCATTAAGCTGTGGTGTTCCAGGCGGTGTTAATTGTGAAATAATTCCACACTGTCTTAAGTGACTGCCAAACTCATAACTCAGATATTCTCCTCCTCGATCAATCTCAGGAATTTACTCTTCTTATTACGATGATTCTCAACTTCACTCTGAAATTTCTTGAACTTTTCAAATGTTTCAGACTTATGTTTCATCAAGTAAATATACCCATATCTACTCAAGTCATCAGTGAAGGTGAGAAAATAACGATATCCATCGCGCGCCTCAATGTTCGTTGGACCGCACACATCAGTATGTATTATTTCCAACAAATCACTCGCCCGTTCCATTGTTCCAAAGAACGGCGTTTTAGTGATCTTGCCCATGAGGCATGGTTCACATGTGTCAAGTGATTCAAAGTCAAGTGACTCCAAAAGTCCATCAACATGGAGCTTCCTCATGCATTTTACACCAATATGACCCAAACGGCAGTGCCACAAGAAAGTGGTACTATCATTATCAACTCTACATCTTTTGGCATCAATGTTATGAACATGTGTATCATCACTATCAAGATTCAATATGAATAAACCCCTCACATTGGGTGCATGACCATAAAAGATATTACTCATATAAACAGAACAACCATTATTCTCTGATTTAAATGAGTAACCATCTTGCAATAAACAAGATCCAGATATAATGTTCATGCTTAATGCATGCACTAAATAACAATTAATCAGGTTCATCACTAATCCCGATGGTAATCAAAGAGAGAGCATGCCGACGGCGATCACATCAACCTTGGAACCATTTCCCACGCGCATCGTCACTTCGTCCTTTACCAGCCTTCGTCTATTTCGTAGTTCCTATTTTGAGTTGCAAATGTGAGCAACCGAACCGGTATCAAATACCCAGGCACTACAACGAGAGCTAGTAAGGTACACATCAATAACATGTATATCATATATACCTTGTTTGTTGTTGGCCGCCTTCTTGTCAGCCAGATACTTGGGGTAGTTCCGCTTCCAGTGACCAGTTCCCTTGCAATGAAAGCACTCAGTTTCTTGCTTGGGTCCAGCCTTGGGTTTCTTCACAGGAGGGGCAACTGTTTTGCCACTCTTCTTGGAGTTACCCTTCTTGCCCTTGCCATTCTTCTTGAAACTAGTGGTTTTATTGACCATCAAAACTTGATGTTCTTTCTGGATTTCAGACTTAGCGACTTTCAGCATCGCAAACAGCTCGACGACTGACTTGTTCATCCCGTGCATGTTATAGTTCATCACAAAGCTCTTGTAGCTAGGTGGCAGTGATTGAAGAACTCTATCAGTGATCGCCTCTGGCGGAAGGGGCAGACGAGTCAAATACCCAGACATTCTGAGTATATGTTCACTGATAGACCCGTTCTCCTCCATTTTGCAAGCATAGGACTTATCAGAGGTCTCATACCTCTCGATCCGGGCATTCTTCTTAAAGATAAACTCCAACTCTTGGAACATCTCATATGCTCCATGACGTTCAAAACGTCTTTGAAGTCCCGGTTCTAAGCCATACAATATTGCACACTGAATTATTGAGTAATCTTCAGAATGTGCCTCCCAAGCATTCTCAACATCTTCGGATGACATGTCTGTAGGTTGGTTACCAAGCGGTGCATCAAGGACATATGACTTCTGGGAAGCCATGAGGATAATCCTCAGATTACGAGCCCACTCTACAAAGTTACTTCCATCATCTTTCAACTTAGCTTTCTCTAGGAACACATTAAAATTCAGGGGTGCTATTGCGTGAGCCATTGATCTACAACAGAAATAAGCAAAGGTTACTAAGACTATTGTTCAAGATAATGAGTTTATCAAATTACTAAAGATCCCACTCAAATTGACATTCCTTAGGTCATATGAGTGATACATGATCCAAATTCACCAACTCAAGTCCGATCATCATGTGAGTTGAGGTTGTTTCAATGGTGAACATCATCATGTTGATCTAATCTACTATATGACTCATGTTCTACCTTTCGGTCTCTTGTGTTCCAAGGCCATGTTTGTCATGCTAGGCTCGTCAAGTTTAACCCGAGTGTTCTGCATGTGCAACACTGGCTTGCACACATTGTATGTGAGCGTAGAGTCTATCACACCCGATCATCACTTGGTGTCTCGACACGACAAACTTTTGCAACGGTGCACACTCGGGGAGAACACAATTCATCTTGAAATTTAAGTGAGGGATCACCTTATAATGCTACCGTCATCCTAAGCAAAACAAGGTGCATAAAAGGATTAACATCACATGCAAATCATAAGTGACATGATATGGCCATGAACTTGTGCTTTTGTGGGGACCCCGACTCTTAAGTCGTGATCACCGAATGTACGTGCACAGTGATCCCAAAGATCGGTGCTCACTGAACACACAAAAACTGAATAACAAGAGTCTTACATCCATTACATACCGTTTTACTCGAATATGACCCTTAAGGCCTAGTCTTCATAAACTTGCAGCAGAAATCTCCAACGATAGCGTGAACCCATGCCATCTGCCTTAACCCTACAGGCATTCTGACTGGGAAGCGTCTTAGCTCGCATGTCCGTCACCAAGGTATTCTTCATCATAACCTGATCTTTCATGCCTGGCCAATAAAATAACCAGTGGCAAGCCAATGAGTACTTTGAATGTACTCGCAAGCAACCCATGTTTGGAGCAAGGCAATAACAATGCATGATATAGCACTAATAGGTAAGTTTTGCGGAAATCTAGTTTTGAGTGCAATGACATGATCAAGTAACTTAAGTAAGCATGCATCAACCATGAACAAGTGTTCATAAGAACACGTCACAGTCATCATCATCAGCAGGGGGTTGGATGTCTCATGTTCAACCATCACACTAAGTCCTCAGACTTGTCTCATGTACCATCTGAACATCTCATGTTAAGTCCACATGCCAAGTCATTTGACTCGACTCAAATATCATCCTTGTGACATACACACACACACACACCAAGTTTTGCGAAAACATTCAGACGTGGCATAAGCAGTACCACCCAACTGTCCTTGACCGTGGACACGGCTATTCGAATAGTTTTACACTCTATAGAGGTTGCACACTTTACCCACAAGACTCGGGGAACTTCCGTGTCATCCACGACTCGCGGTATATAACATACCCGAGGTAAGCACCCGAACAATGCCTTTCCCCTAGTGATACTAGACAAAGAGTCCACTCGATTGGTACCCAACCCTCACGATGTACATGACACGACCCTCGCTCTAAATCAACCATCCATGAGGGGACCAACGGTGTGCCCGGTGCCTGTAAAGGCAACACATGATTGTACATACCGGTACAACCCCGTATCGAGAGTGACCACGCCACTCCCGCCACTAGTAATGCGGGCTACTTTCTAGTACCCACCAAAGTAATCAACAAAGCCCCATCCCATAAGGGGTATCAAGGTTGCGCATGTAAGGTTGGGACGGTCGACAAATCTTAAACCCTACGTTTTTGAAAACACACTCTCATCTTGTTTTGGCACACCAGTTATTTCTCAAGTGGTCACCCAACTCATCATCATCTCCCTCGGGCATTAGTGGCACCTGAGGGCTTTTCGAAAAGTCTTTGAAATCATTTCCTTCCTTCCCTCACTATGCGTAAATCCCGATCCCACTTGCGTAGCATCTACTAGCATCCTAACTACACCCACCCACATAACCCTCATAAGGTGGTAGGGTCATGCCCGATGCAAGTGTCAATGGTAAGAGTGTTGGAAACAACCCACCTAAGGGGTCACTACTCCACATGATCAAATATGATGAAAGTAAGGTGCTATATGACATGCAATAAAAATGGTTTCTTATCATGGTCAAAGGGCTGCTTGCCTAGCTTAGCAACGTCTTCGAGGTCTTCACATGCTTCTCGTCCAACTCCGAGCACTCCGTATCTCTTGTCAACTACCATCGGTAAACAACCACAATAAGAAACACGACAAGCAAAGTAATAAATGTGCTCTATAAATAGGAGTTTTACTTTTCTAGGACTCCTCTGGTCATGAGAAAAATAACCAAGGAAGTTTTGGTGGATGTGGGTCAAGGGGGAGTTTTGAATGGTGGGAATGATGGAAATGATGGTCCTTCAAGATGTCAACAGAAAATATTTTCGTAAAGAGGAGTTGAGTCACCCAATAAATATGGCATGATTTTAGAAACAAACAAAAAGTGGTCTCACTGGTTTTGGAGTTGGCATGATATTCCTATGGATTTTCAAAGTGGGTCACATATGAATAAATGGCCCAATAATTGACATGGCAGAATAAGTGTATGGAAAAATGATCACTACTAAGTGCATGAATTTAGATTCACCCAGGAACTTGAATCACTCCATTTGGAGCTATAATGAATACTATAGGGATTTTTACAAGAGGGGCATTCAGAGTTCAAATTCAAATTCAAATTTGAATCCTACACAAAAGTTTGCAGGAAAAATGTGCAATGCACATATTTGGATAGTTCAAGATTTTAGGAATCTGTAGAAATTTGAATCACTAAATTTGGAGCTCATATTATTAAAATAGGAATTAAACAAGATCTGATAAAATAAATAAAACAGAGAAAAATGATTATACAAAAGGCTATCTTGCGCGCAGGGCGCTGAATAGCGAGTGGGCCGGCCCAGCAACCCAGCCTGACAGGAGGGGCCGGCGATGTCGATGGCGCCCTGGCGAAAGGCACCTTCGCCGGAGGGAAGCAGAACCCGGCGGGGGCGCTTCCACTTAAATGCCTGGGCCCGGTGCCTGGCTCGCTGATGCGTGGGGCCCACAGGTGAGTGTCGTCCCCCTCCTCCCGCCCGAACAGGGGAGAGCGGGGAAGGCGAGACCGAGAGCCCACCGATGCCGTTCCGATGGATCTAGCCACCGTCCACGATGCCCCGACCACCGGAGGGCTTGGGATGGAGCCCCGCATCCGCCTGGGTGCCCCATTCTCGCCAGGGGGGTCACCATGGAGGCCGGCCTTGGCCGGGGAAGAGTCCGGCGACGGGCGGCCGCGCAGACAGAGCACCGGCCACCGGAAGGGAGGAAAGGAGAGCGGAGGGGGGAGCGGTAGTGCTGGGAGGCGGCCTGGTGAGGTTCAAGGGAGAGGAGAGGCATGGGGGACTCGAACCCGAGAGATGGCCATGGCGGGGGTCGCCGGCCAGAGGAGAAGGAGAGCTCGGGAGGAGCAATGGGAAGGTTCGAGCGGTCCACGGGAGAGAGGGAAAGCAAGAGAGCTCGAGAGGGGTACGGGGGAGGCCTTATATGGCCGAGCCAAGGTCCACCATGGACCGAGCTCTCAGAGGGGCTCGGGCGAGCTCTACAGGGCCCAAAGGAGGGCAAGGGAGGAGGGGCCTAACCATCCGGCGTGCTGAGGACGTCGAGGAGACCTCGGGGGACACGACCTCAGCACCCAAGGCCGTCGGGTGCCTTTGATTGGGCAAGCTACAATGCGTGGGTGCACTATAGCATGCTCCAAAGCGTGAGCCTTGCATGCCAAGGCATGTCTTTGGCATGTAGGGCATGGACACTGGTGTCTAGGGTATCTAGGATGGTTTAAACTAAGCCCTACTAGCCTTGGATGCCCTGGGGATACAAAAGACTAGAGAGGAAATGGAGAGAGAGGTGGAATCTTGCTGTCCAGGGGGGTAAATGTTTTTTACCACACCAACCTTTGAGCAATGACCATGAAAACTTTACTAGGGGTGCAGGGTAACTACAAGAGGTTGTGGTAAAAATTGGGGGTGAAGGAGAACTCATATGGTGCTCCAATCATTGATCACAAAATTGCTGCAGAAGATGTTTGATGGTGTTTTGGCTAGGCAAATGAATTCTACTTGCCTTAAGATTTAACAGGACCAAATGGTGGTCAAAAGTAGGGCTGATTACCAAGTTTGAGATTATGTGAAGAATGTAGCCAATGTAAACTTGGTAAACCCTAGAAATGGACTTCTACAGATCTGATCATGCAATTCTATTACCGTTGATGCACCACTTGATGTGGTGACATATTTTAGGGACTATAACATGCACAAAAAGTTTGGGGCCCAAAGGGGAAACTTGGCAATGTAATATTACCAAATTCTTGAAATCAATAGAAATGGTTTTGAGGGGATTTGGACAAGTTAATCCGTTCTCCTTGATTCACCATTTGGTGTGGATGCATTATTGGAGGATTATATCATGTCCACAAAGTTTGAGCTCAATAGGAGATACTTCACAATGCAAAGTTGATCAAATTTGGCTCTGGACAGGAATGGTTTTAGGATATTTTGGTGAACCAAAATAATTGGGATTGAGATGAAACTTGGCAAGAGGAGCACATATATCATATGTGACATGCTAGAATTTTCCTGGATTTATTTGAGAATATTTCCTATAGAAATATTTCAAATGCTTGAAATAGGCATAATTGGTTTTGAAGGGTTTTTTCCAATACTTTGAACATGACCATGCCTTGAAACTCTTATATATGGACAATATATGTCCACTTAGCTTCCCTAAAGTTTCCCAAATATTTTTAAAGTATTTAAATAATTTTTCCCTATAAAAGACCATTCCTGGACAAGAAAAAGCCTTTAAATAAAATATGAAAGTAGTCTTTTAAAATGATATGTTGTGGTTTTGGGAAGTTATATATGTAGAGTAGGTTCCAAATAGAGCATTTGGGAAAAAAAGGATCCACCCAATTTGGGGACTTGTAGTGCAAATCTCAAATCAGGGGGTTTTGCAAATCTAATTTGAATAAAACCTTTTTTTCCAAAATAATATTTTGTAAAAATATAATTAAGTCCTATTCACATGGCATGATCATTGGACAAGAGTGGGGATCAAGGAAAAGAGTTTTGAGAGCAGGAGGGATCTTATGAATATAGATCACTAGCAAGCAATCACACAATCAACAATCAAGTCAAGCACAACAAGCACACAAAAGTTTAATTGGCCCTGATTTTTTGAGTCATGATAACTTAGTCATGAGGCAAATCACAAGGTGTGATAGACCTACCCCCCTTACAAGAATCTCGCCCCCGAGATTCCTAGGCTAGGCGTAGAATAGATGCGGAAATTCAATGGCGAGGTGGTCTTCACGTTCCATGCTGCTTCTGCTCTATTGTGGTTGTCCTTCTGGATCTTGAAGTGTTTGATGACATGCCTTCGAGTGCATTGTTTACTATGTCTAAGGGTGAATAGGGTTTGGCAAGGGCCTGGCTTGCATGTGCATTCCAAGATCAGAATACGTGGCCAAGTAGGGTGTCTGTGTGTTGGTTCTAGGACTGCTCACGTTGGTTAGTGACATCTAGATGTCTCTCATTAGAATAGAAGGGTTGAGTCTTGGTGTAGCTTCTCGTTGTCAGGGAAGTCCTTATCTTCCTTACAGCAGGAGGTCTTTAGTCGTAGGTGGTCTCCATTCTTGAGAGTGCCGAGGTACACCATCGTGGGCTTCTCGTCGAGATCTTCTACTTGAGTAAGTTGCCCAGGTAGATTCTTCATTCTTGTTTGGTCATTTGTCTTCATCGTCATGGACGCATGTTTCTAGAGGGTCCTCGAGTGTTTGGTCTACTCATCTCTCCGTGGCAAAGTCTGCGCTGAGTCTCGTCCCTAAGACTAAGCTTAGAGACTTTGTGCCAAAACGGGTTCTACTATATGGGAAGGTTCTGAGGGGGGTCCTAGATGAGCTGGCTACCCAAAAGTACAGACCAGCCATCCAATCCCCAGGGTCTGAGGCTTGGCAAGAGGGGTGAACTATCTTTGACAGGGGTATACCATGATCAAGTGAGGTTCATGTCCCTGATTGGACCAAAAAGGGGCTAGCATTGAGGTCATAACAGCCGTTCCACTCCGTTCCGGGCATCCGGAGGGAACGGGGACGTCATGCTCAACGTACACCATCAAGGTGGTGGAGTAAGGGGTGTTATCAGCTCCTCGGTTCCCTCTTAGTCAGGAACTGATGGATGACCAGTCATGACAAGGGGTTCTTCAACCCTCTTGCTATGCAAGGGCTTCATCATGCTCGGACGCCGGTGCTTCTTGATATAGTCTAGTTGATGTAGTCGGCAGGGGAGCAAAGGTTGATTCCTTTTGCTTCTTCTTCGTCATTGTTGTGGCTTCGCAGTCGCAGTGGTCCTTCATCTTGCTTGGGCAAGAAAGTCTTCTTCTGTAGGGAGGGTGCTTCGTGGAGTCCAACTTTTTCAAGGTGGGACCTTTTATGCTCGAGAGGCATGGAAATCGGTGTTCCTAGGGCTGGTCCAAACAGGAGTAAAGTGTTCCTCCTATCATTGAGTAAATAAGTATGTCATCCCGGAGGACAACAACCTATTTCCCGAAGTACCACATAATAACATTGCTCATGGGGTATGTTAGAGGAGCGGGCATTCATCCCGGATGGTCACTAGTCTCAAGGGTTCGAGGTCCAACCTAGTACAGGTCTTTGTCGCCACCTTCCTTTTGAACAAGATTGGTGGTGGTCGAGGTGGGGTACCGACCATAGTCTAAGGACTTATAGTCCAAGGCCAATGGTCATAATTCGACCACGTCATGGTCCGGTAAAGCTTTGGGGTTCAAGCAGCTTAGGATGTGAGTGAACGTCTAACACCTTATCCTGAGCACAACTATTAGATGCCAATAGTACTGCCTAATACTCCAAACAAAATCACCCTATATCCTTGAAGGTATCATTTGATATGAGTCAAATCCAATATTGCATATGCTACTCATATCTCCAAGGTTTTGAGAGAAGGACCTTACCAAAATCTCATATGCATACTATAACTAACTCACACAAATATCCCTATGTAAAAATCTTCAGGATAAATTACAAGCCGCTAAGCTTGAGCATGACACTACAAATCCAAGTGTTCAGCTAATATATCCAAGGTCTGAGAGGTTGCATCTCTGAGCTAAGTAAACATGTAGTATACCAATCTGAGATCTTGTTTCCTTCCTATGAATCCAATTAACCGATCCTTGATTTTCATCCACTATTACCTGATCCATTACTGCTACAAATCCAGCATCGATGGTGTCCAACATAATCTCCTCGAGTTCACATAATCCACATATCATTGCAAGGACTTCTTTTTAGGAACTCCCAACCTCATGGCCAACTACACTCCAAGGTCGAGCTTATATAGATCCCTGAATTATCCCTAACATCATCCGATTCCATCTAGTATCATCCACCAAGAAACATAGTATCATGATCAAGATCATTGGACTAAATCCAAATTAATCCGAACCATGTGGTTTAATAGATCTTGAGCACCTGGTAGGATTACCTATTTAAATCCAAGTTTTACATCTAGTAAGAGCCCCCTACTAATCCAATTCGCTCAAAGGACAAGTAAGTTATGCTACTCTATCAATTTGGACCCACCAAATTCGTCTACCAACATTAAGCCTCGTAATCCACCGAAGGGCCTCAACTATTTCCTTAAGACATCTATTATGGCTAAATCCAATCATTGTCCACAATTTGTATACCCTTAGAATGATCCTTCCTATGGCATCAAGGTTCTTGTGCTAGAGTAAGAATGAAGGATGTTTGTTCACTATGATCACTAGCTCCATAATGAACCGAGTGCTAGGCAGGGGATTATTGAAGCTCATTAAGTGCTTTGGCGGATCCGTGTATTAAACACGTGATCAGAGACTTGTGCTGGGGAGCTTGTGAGGTCTAGGTTGGGCAAGAGAGGGGTTTCCAATATTGAGGGAAAAGCATAGCTCTATGGGGTCGCGTTACGTTGAGTACATTGTAGTCAAAGTCTTCAGTGTGGGTTGCGTGTCGAGGTGGATCCTTGGTGCATCTAGTCTTGCTGGTCTTCAGTTGACGAGAGGGGGAAGAGGGAAAGTAGCATAGAGGAGAATGCCTAAGGGGGTGGTATAGTGCAAGTGCAATCAAGCAAGTGCCGAAAAGGCCAAACACAAACATCAAGGTAAGGTAGGTGATATAGTCACGCACTTGTTACCTAGGGCAAAAGTGTGTCTTACACCCAAGCACAAACAGGGAAAAACAAGCAACACACATCATGGTTCCATTCGAACCATCATACGGTCTCGACTGCGCATGGGGGACACATGACTCATCCTACCCTAGGGGTTCTCGGACTCAGTAGTTGTGCTTGCTTTGCGTCTTGGAGAGGAGTCCGCTTAGTCTTCTGGGTCTTCTTCATGTGTTGCTATGTCTTTGGTTGTTTTTCATCAAGACGATCCTGGTTGCGCCTGAAGAGTCCTTGATGACTTTGGGTCTGTTGAGTTGACGACGAAGGTGATTCTTCACGGCCGTTGCTGATAGGGTCTTCTGGTGTCCTCGTGATCGTGACAATGCCTTCTTGTTTCTTGAGACGTCGAGCATTCCAGGTAGGCAGCCTTATATGCAATGTCATTAACAAGGCATGGTAGAGTTGTATCCTGCCCATCACGTTGTTAATATCGTCATCGAGAGCGAGGGATGAAGTGAACCGTTTTTCCTGCTCACTGGTGAGGCGGACCAAATGGCGGGGTTCTCATCCCCCGGTGGTTACCGATATAACAACGAAAAGGACAGGGTTGCTCTATTAGCGATGCATCATCATGACATTGCATGTCTTGTGCCCTGGTTATCGAAGGCCAGGGTGGCATCACCATCATCTAAGTCTCGACATCCTCATCCTTCGGGAAGGTATCCTCTGTTGGTATCTCCTTGTCTAGTGTTGCCAACTTGGGTCCAGGACATATCGGCAATCGTCTGGCAAGGTGGCTTCCTTCCAAGTTAGCCACGAGGATTACAAGGAATCCCGTGGTCAGGGGCACGAGGGTAGTTGCAACCATTTGCAAAGTTTTGAAAAGTAAACGAGGAGAGCCAAAATGAGAAGTGGTGGAAGTGCTAGGCACAATTCTTCAGTTTATTTGAAAGCTTAGAAGAGCTAAGAAATATGGTAGCCTTTGCAAGTGTTTTGAAGGATATGGGGAAACAATTTTGTCCTAACTAACGTCCATGCTAACTAAGGGCTTCCTACAGTCAACTTGGCTCTGATACCAGCTCTGTGGGGACCCCGACTCATAAGTCGTGATCACCGAATGTACGTGCACAGTGATCGCAGAGATCAATTCTAACTGAACACACAGAAACTGAATAACAAGAGTCTTACATCCATTACATACCGTTTTACTCGAATATGGCCCTTAAGGCCTAGTCTTCATAAACTTGCAACGGAAATCTCTAATGATAGCATGAACCCATGCCATCTGCCTTAACCCTACAGGTATTCTGACTGGGAAGCGTCCTAGCTCGCACGTCCGTCACCAAGGTATTCTTCATCATAACCTGATCTTTCATGCCTGGCCAATAAAATAACCATTGGCAAGCCAGTAAGTACTTTGAATGTACTCGCAAGCAACCCATGTTTGGAGCAAGGCAATAACAACGCATGATATAGCACTAATAGGTAAGTTTTGCAGAAAGCTAGTTTTGAGTGCAATGACATGATCAAGTAACTTAAGTAAGCATGCATCAACCATGAACAGGTGTTCATAAGAACACGTCACAGTCATCATCATCACCAGGGGGTTGGATGTCTCATGTTCAACCATCACACCAAGTCCTCAGACTTGTCTCATGTACCACTGAACATCTCATGTTAAGTCCACATGCCAAGTCATCTGACTCGACTCAAATATCATCCTTGTCACCACACACACACACAACAAGTTTTGCGGGGACCAATGGTGTGCCCGGTGCCTGTAAAGACAACACATGATCGTACATATCGGTACGACCCTGTATCGGGAGTGACCATGCCACTCCCGCCACTAGTAATGCGGGCTCCTTGCCAGTACCCACCAATGTAGTCAACGAAGCCCCGTCCCATAACAGGTATCTTGGTTGCGCATGTAAGGTTGGGATGGTCAAAAAATCTTAAACCCTCCATTTTTGAAAACACACCCTCATCTTGTTCCGACACACCACTTCTTTCTCAAGTGGTCACCGAACTCATCATCATCTCCCTCGATCATTAGTGGCACCTGAGGGTTTTTTGAAAAGTCTTTGAAATCATTTCTTTCCATCCCTCACTATGCATAAATGTCGATCCCACTTGCGTAGCATCTACTAGCATCCTAACTACACCCACCCGCATAACCCTCATAAGGTGGTAGGGTCATGCTCGATGCAAGTGTCAATGGTAAGAGTGTCGGAAACAACCCAGCGAAGGGATCACTACTCCACATGATCAAATATGATGAAATAAGGTGCTATATGACATGCAATAAAAATGCTTTCTTATCATGGTCAAAGGGCTGCTTGCCTGGCTTAGCAACGTCTTCGAGGTCTTCACATGCTTCTTGTCCAACTCTGAGCACTCCGTATCTCTCGTCAACTACCGTCGGTAAACAACCACAATAAGAAACACAACAAGCAGAGAAATAAATGTGCTCTATAAATAGGAGTTTTACTTTTCTAGGACTCCTCTGGTCATGAGAAAAATAACCAAGGAGGTTTTGGTGGATGTGGGTCAAGGGGGAGTTTTGAATGGTGGGAATGATGGAAATGATGGTCCTTCAAGATGTCAACAGAAAATATTTTCGTAAAGAGGAGTTGAGTCACCCAATAAATAGGGCATGATTTTAGAAACAAACAAAAAGTGGTCTCACTGGTTTTGGAGTTGGCATGATATTCCTATGGATTTTCAAAGTGGGTCACATATGAATAAATGGCCCAATAATTGACATGGCAGAATAAGTGTATGGAAAAATGATCACTACTAAGTGCATGAATTTAGATACACCTAGTAACTTGAATCACTCCATTTGGAGCTATAATGAATACTATAGGGATTTTTACAAGAGGGGCATTCAGAGTTCAAATTCAAATTTGAATTTGAATCCTACACAAAAGTTTACAGGAAAAATGTGCAATGCACATATTTGGATAGTTCAAGATTTTAGGAATCTGTAGAAATTTGAATCACTAAATTGGAGCTCATATGATTAAAATAGGAATTAAACAAAATCTAATAAAATAAATAAAACAGAGAAAAAGGATTATACCCAAGGCTATCTTGCACGCAGGGCGCTGGATAGCGAGTGGGCCGGCCCAGCAACCCGGTCTAGCAGGAGGGGCGGGCGGCGTCGATGGCGCCCTAGCGAAAGGCGCCATCGCTGCACAGAAGCGGAACTCGGAAGGGGCGCTTCCACTTAAACGCCTAGGCCCGACGCTTGGCTTTGTGACGCGTGGGGCCCACCGGTCAGGGTCGTCCCCCTCCTCCCGCCCGAACAGGGGAGAGCGGGGAAGGCGAGATCGAGTGCCCGTCGACGCCATTCCGGTGGCTCCGGCCACTGTCCGCGACGCCTCGACCACCGAAGGGCTCGGGATGGAGCCATACATCCGCCTGGGTGCCCCATTCTCGCCCGGGGGGCGCCCTGGAGGCCGGCCTTGGCCGGGGTGGAGTTCGGTGATGGGTGGCCACGGAGATAGAGCTCCGTCCACCGGAAGGGAGGAAAGGAGAGCGGAGGGGGGGGTGCGGCAACGTTGGGAGGCGGCCTGGTGAGGTTCAAGGTAGAGGAGAGGCATGGGGGGACTCGAACCCGAGCGGTGGCCGTGGCGGGGGTCGTCGGCCAGAGGAGAAGGAGAGCCCTGGAGGAGCTATGGGAAGGTCCAGGTGGTCTACGAGAGAGAGGGAAAGCGAGAGAGCTCGAGAGGGGTACGGGGGAGGCCTTATATGGCCGAGCCAAGGTCCACCATGGACCGAGCTCTCGGAGGGGCTCGGGCGAGCTCTACAGGGCCCAGAGGAGGGCAAGGGAGGAGGGGCCTGACCATTCGGTGTGCCGAGGACGTCAAGGAGACCTCGGGGGACACGACCTCGGCGCCCAAGGCTGTCGGGCGCCTCTGATTGGGCAAGCTACAGTGCATGGGTGCGCTGTATCATGCTCCAAAGCGCGAGCCTTGCATACCAAGGCATGTCTTTGGCATGTAGGGCGTGGCCACTGGTGTCTAGGGTATCTAGGATGGTTTAAACTAAGCCCTATTTGCCTTGGATGCCCTGGGATACAAAAGACTAGAGAGGAAATGGAGAGAGAGGTGGAATCTTGCTATCCAAGGGGGTAAATGGTTTTTACCTCATCAACCTTTGAGCAATGACCATGAAAACTTTACTGGGGGTGCAGGGTAACTACAAGGGGATGTGGTCAAAATTGGGGGTGAAGGAGAACTCATATGGTGCTCCAATCATTGATCACAAAATTGCTGCAGAAGGTGTTTGATGGTGTTTTGGCTAGGCAAATGAATTCTACTTGCCTTAAGATTTAACAGGACCAAATGGTGGTCAAAAGTAGGGCTGATTACCAAGTTTGAGATTATCTGAAGAATGTAGCCAATGAAACTTGGTAAACCCTAGAAATGGACATAAATGGACTTCTATAGATCTGATCATGCAACTCTATTCCCCTTGATGCACAACTTGATGTGGTGACATATTTTAGGGACTATGACATGCACAAAAAGTTTAGGGCCCAAAGGGGAAACTTGGCAATGTAATATTACCAAATTCTTGAAATTAACAGAAATGGTTTTGAGGGGATTTGGATAAGTTAATATGTTCTCCTTGATGCACCATTTGGTGTGGATGCATTATTGGAGGATTATATCATGTCCACAAAGTTTGAGCTCAATAGGAGATACTTCACAATGCAAAGTTGATCAAATTTGGCTCTGGACAGGAATGGTTTTAGGATATTTTGGTGAACCAAAATAATTGGGATTGAGATGAAACTTGGCAAGAGGAGCACATATATCATATGTGACATGCTAGAATTTTCCTGGATTTATTTTAGAATATTTCCTATAGAAATATTTCAAATGCTCGAAATAGAGTGAATTGGTTTTGAAGGGTTTTGTCGAATACTTTGAACATGACCATGCCTTGAAACTCTTATATATGGACAATATATGTCCACTGAGCTTCCCTAAAGTTTCCCAAATATTTTTAAAGCATTTAAATAATTTTTCCCTATAAAATACCATTCCTGGCCTTAAGAAAAAGTCTTTAAATAAAATATGTAAATAGTCTTTGAAAATAATATGTTGTGGTTTTGGGAAGTTATATATATATAGTAGGTTCCAAATAGAGCATTTGGGGAAAAAGGATCCACCCAATTTGGGGACTTGAAGTGCAAATCTCAAATCAGGGGGTTTTGCAAACCTAATTTGAATAAAACCTTTTTGTCCAAAATAATATTTTGTAAAAATATAATTAAGTCCTATTCACATGTCATGATCATTGGACAAGAGTGGGGATCAAGGAAAATAGTTTTGAGAGTAGGAGGGATCTTATGAATATAGAGCGCTAGCAAGCAATCAGATAATCAACAATCAAGTCAAGCACAACAAGCAAACAAATTTTTTAATTGGCCCTGATTTTTTTGAGTCATGATAACTTAGTCATGAGGCAAATCACAGGGTGTGACATCTTTTGATCTCCATCTTGAAAGCACCAGCATGATCTCCATCGTCACCGGCTTGACACCATGATCTCCATCATCTTGATCTCCATCAACGTGTCGCCATCTGGGTTGTCTAGCCCACCATGCTTCTACTACTGTTGCTACCATTTAGCGATAAAGTAAAGCATTACATAACGCTTAATGATTGACACGCAGGTCATACAATAATTAAAGACAACCCTATGGCTCCTGCCAGTTGCCGTACTCATCGACATGCAAGTCGTGATATTCTATACAACACATGATCATCTCATACATCACATATATATCATCATGTAATTGGCCATATCACATCACAACATACCCTGCAAAAACAAGTTAGACATCCTCTAATTGTTGTTGCATGTTTTACATGGCTGCTACGGGTATCTAGCAAGAACAATTCTCACCTACGCAAAACCACAATGGTGATACATAAGTTGCTTTTCAACCTTCTCAAGGACCGCCTTTGTCGAATCCGATCCAACTAAAGTAGGATAAATAGACACCCACCAGCCATCTTTGTGCAACGAAGTTACACGTCGGTCGATGGAACCGGTCTCTCGTAAGCGTACGAGTAAGGTTGGTCCGGGCCACTTCATCCCACAATACCGTTGAACCAAAACACGACGAAGGGAGGAAACAATCTAAGCATCAACGTCCACAAACTCTATGTGTTCTACTTGGGATCTCATCTACACATAGACCTAGCTAATGATGCCACTGTTGGGGAATGTTGCATGGGAAACAAAAAATTTCCTACGCTTCACCAAGCTCAATCTAGGAGATGAGCATCTACGAGAAGGGAGAGTGGATCTACATACCCTTGTAGATCTCTAAGCGGGAAGCGTTAAGAAACGCGGTTGATGTAGTCGAACGTCTTCGAGATCCAAATCGTCGAGCGTCCCGCGATCCAATCACGATCCATCCCGATCTAGCACCGAACGGACGACACCACCGCGTTCAGCACACGTACGGCTTGATGACGATCTTCGCCTTCTTGATCCAGCAAGAGGGAGCGGAGAGATAGACGAGTTCTCTGGCAGTGCGATGGCGTTGCGGCGATGGTGGTGGTGTAATTCGAGCAGGGCTTCGCCTAAGCACTGCTGAAACCGATCTAGAGGAGAAACTACGGACTAGAGGAGAGGGTAGCATGTGGCTGAAAATCTATGTGCAAAAACCCGAAAACCTCTAGTATATATAGGAGGAGGAGAGGAGGAGGCTTGGCCGCAAGGGCAAGCCCTCTTGGCTTCGGCCGAAGTGGAGGGAGGAGTCCTACTCCTCCACTCCTAGTCGGTTTAGGACTCCTTCCTTATATCAGCCTTTTTTTCCACCTTTTCCACTTTGGATTTCCTTCCTAGCCACATGGGCCCTGTGTGGGACTTTGGCCAGCCCACTAAGGGCTGGTATTCATCCTCCCACAGCCCATGTAGCCTCTTGAGTCGAAATACCCCTCCCGATGGTCCCCCGGTACCCTCCTGGCATTCCCGGTACACTACCGATGAGCCCGGAACTTTTCCGGTGACCAAAACAGGACTTCCTATATATCAATCTTTACCTCCGGACCATTCTGGAGCTCCTCGTGACATCCATGATCTCACCCGGGACTCCAAACAACCTTTGGTCACCATGATGCATAACTCTATACTACCGAAACGTCACCAAACCTTAAGTGTGCAAACCCTACGGGTTTGAGAACTATGTAGACATGACCGAGACACCTCTACGGTCAATAACCAATAGCAGGACCTGGATGCCCATATTGATTCCTACATATTCTATGAAGATCTTTATCGGTCGAACCTCTATGTCAAGGATTCAGTTAATCCCGTATGATGTTCTCTTTGTTCTTCGGTATGTTACTTGCCCGAGATTCGATCGTCGGTATCTCTATACCTAGTTCAATCTTGTTGCCGGCAAGTCTCTTTACTTGTTTCTGTAATACAAGATCCCATGGCTAACACTTAGTCACATTGCTTGCAAGGCTTATTGTGATGTTGTATTACCGAGTGGGCCCTGTGATACCTCTTCGTCACACGGAGTAACAAATCCCAGTGTTGATCCATGCCAACTCAATAGACACCCTCGGAGATACCTGTAGAGCACCTTTATTGTCACCCAGTTACGCTGCAACGTTCGATACACACAAGGCACTACTCCGGTGTACCATGAGTTGCATGATCTCATGGTCATAGGAACATATACTTGATATGTAGAAAACTGTAGCATTAAATTGACATGATCATATGCTACGTTCATAGTTTGGGTCTTGTCTATCCCATCATTCTCCATATGATGTGATCCCGTTATCAAATGACATCTCGTGTCAATGGCTAGGAAACCTTGACCATCTTTGATCAACGAGCTAGTCTACTAGAGGCACACTAGGGACAAAGTGTTGTCTATATATCCACACATGCTATGTGTTTCCAATCAATACAATTATAGCATGGATAATAAACAGTTATCATGAACAAGGAAATATAATAAAAAACACTTTATTTATTGCCTCTAGGGCATATTTCCAACAACCCCCGACCCCTGACGCCACTGACCCCCGACGCCACTGACCCCAGACCCCACTGACCCCCGACCCCACTGACCCCCGACCCCTGACCCCGATGCCACTGACCCCCAACACCACTGACCCTCGACCCCCTACGCCACTATCACCCGATGCCATTGACCCCCGACCCTGACCCCTGACACCTCTTCGGCCTCCTATTGACCGAAAAGGTGCTTTTCGGCCTTCAAGAGGCCGACGGGGTCATATATTTGTGAATTATGTGTTAGGTCATATATTTACTGATTTTGTTATGAAAAACATCATATATATTTGTGTTGATTGGGTGGATTTAAATGTGCAGTTGTTTCGTCACTGGGAGGGTCTGGTGTTCGACGACCTCCCCGTGCGTTCGACGAGCTCCGCCCCTGCGTTCATGGGTGAGCACAAATGACATCTCCTCCTCCCCCTTCATTTGCTCTATTTCGGTCTTCGTGCTGAAGAAACATGCTAGCTGTAGGTAGATTGAATCATAAATATGCGTGACCACTATGCGTCTCTCGTTTGAAAGGGTTACATCTATAAATATGCTTGCATTTGCATATTTATAACCGTGATTCTTTCGAATTGTCCAACGTTATCCATGGACAGCCCGAGTATGTGTAGATTGGGTTCATTTTTCCATATGCTGTGCTCTGGATCCGATGCAGAATTTCGTTAGTGCCTCCCTGTTGTTCTCTGGGTACACATCCTCTCTCCTTATTGCCGAGACGTGTATCAAGAGAATAGCGGGGAGGTGCCTCCGAAATTCTGCGTCGGATCCGGGGCAGAGCATGGGAAAATGAACCCAATCTACACATACTCGGGTGGGATTAGGACCTATCTCTACCTATTAGTGTGTAGGTTGCATGGACGTAATAAAACTAACAAACTTGATTAACGAATGAATATAGATGATGAATTATATACATATTTCTTGTGTGTTTAGTAGGTAGGCAATATGAGTGTTCGTGCTTGGATGTACACTGGTCACCCTAGTTAGGAAGACATGACCAATGAATGGTTAACAAAAACCAGGGGGTTTGTGAGAGCCGCATTTGCAACTGGCCAGCAAAAAACATGGTGCCCCTGTCCCAAATGCGACAACATTAAAAGGCGGACAGAGTTTGAAATGGGTAAACACCTGCAGAAGTGGGTTTTTACGCCTAATTATACGGTGTGGACTTTTCATGGCAAGTCTGACCAACGTGCCAGAGCTGAGGTGGTTCATCGTCGCACCGACGAGCATGGTACCGGGATCGAAGACATGGTGCAAGACTTTGATGATGATCGGGATTCGGACGATGAGATGGAAGAATCTGCAAAGGCCTTCTATGAAATGTTGGAGTCTTCAAAACGTCCTCTCCATGAGCACACTGAGCTTTGTCAGCTGGATGCCATCGCGCAAGTAATGGCTCTGAAGGCTCCATTCAACCTAGACAGAGAATGCTACGACGCGATGATGACGATATTTGGACGCTTTCTACCCAAAGGCCGTGTACTGCCTGCAAACCTGTACCAGTCAGAAAAAATCCTCCGTGTACTTAAGATGCCCTATGAGAAGATACATGACCGTGAGAATGGATGTGCCTTATTTAGGCTTGAGTATGCAGCCTTGAACTATTGCTGCATTTGCAATTCTTCCAGGTATATTGTGGTTGCCAACGGTATGGGTGAGAAGATTCAGACCAAAATCCCCATTAATGTTCTTCGGTATCTGCCAATCGTACCAAGACTTCAACGTCTTTTCATGGTCGAAGAGACGGCCAGACAGATGACATGACACAAATTGGGAAAAAGAACCGAACTAAATGCGGATGGGAACAAGATGTTGGTACACACTTTAGATGCTTTTGCGTGGAAGCACTTTGATGCATTACATAAGGATACATTGGCAGATCCAAGGCATCCTCGAGTTGCCATCAGCATGGATGGGTTCAATGTGTATGGTATGATGGAAGCACAATACAATTGTTGGCCTGTATTTTTCATTCCACTCAATCTCCCCCAGAGAGATTATGAAAAGAAAGAACATTTTCTTGACGTTGATAATCCCAGGGCCCAAATATCCGGGGAAGAATATGAATGTGTACAAGCAGCCTCTTAAGGATGAATTGCAGGAAGCCTGGGATAATGGGATCAAGACATACGACGCCGCTACCAAAAGAAACTTCAAAATGCATGTGTGGTACATGTACTCGATGCATGACTATCGGGCGTAAGCGCTATTCATTGGCTGGTGTGTGCATGGAAGGTTCCCATGCCCCACGTGCAAGGCAGCTCTTCAGTTCCATTGGCTGTAGGCGGGTCGCAAGTTTTCTTGCTTCGACATGCATAGACAGTTCCTAGATCCTGACCATAAGTTCATAAAAGACAAGAAGAATTTCATCAAAGGTAGAGTTGTCAAAAACACTACACCACCTGCATTGACAGGCCAACAGACCCTTGATCAATTAAACGCTCTCGATCCCGATCCTTTGTGTCTAGGGTATTTCAAAGGGTATAATACGGAACACGCCTGAACTCGCAAGTCATGCTTATGGGATCTGCCTTACTTCAAAGAACTCATTTGCCCACACAACATCAACATGATGCACATTGAAAAGAATATGGCAGAGGCCATTTTTGGTACATTGTTCGGCATAGACGGGAAGTCAAAGGATAATCCTAAGGCTAGAATCGACCAGGAGGCTCTATGTGATAGACCATTAAAAAACTTGCGACAACGAAAAGGAAAGCAAAGCGTAGCGAAGCCAAAGGCATGGTTCAATCTTGGAAGACCAGCTATGAGGGAAATGCTATTGTGGGTGAAAATTTTGTTGATGTTCCCTGATGGGTATGCTGCGAATCTAAAGAGGGGAGCGAGTCTTGAAAAAATTAAAATATTTGGTCTCAAGAGTCATGATTGGCACATATGGCTTGAGCGAGTAATGCCGATGATGTTGTGTGGCTTTATCCCTGAGGATGAATGGCTAGTACTGGCAGAGCTAAGCCATTTCTTCCGTTCTCTTTATGCGAAAGAACTATTGCCTGTCTTGCTAGATGAAATGGAAGAGTTGGCACCAGAGTTGATCTGCAAATTAGAAAGGATCTTTCCATCGGGCTTCTTTAATCCAATGCAACATTTGATTTTGCATCTCCCGACCGAGGCAAGATTGGGGGGGCTAGTTATAAAATCGATGGTGCTTCCCAACTAAGAGGATGCAGAAGACGCTTCGAGCTAAATGTAATAATAAACGTAGAGTTGAAGCATCGATGGTCGAGGCATTCATTACTGAGGCGGCGGCAAACTTCGTGATAGCACACTATGATGCCAAAAACCATCATTTGCATAACCCGAAGCCTCGGTACAATGATGGAGAGCCTAAAAATGGTCGATCCAACCTCAGCCTATTCAAAGGGAAGCTCACACCAGCCGGTGCTTCGAAAGGGAAATCGTTTGATGTCGAAGAATGGAGGACCATTTCATTGTATATCTTCAACAACCTCACAGAAGTGCGGCCATACATCGAGTAAGTTCTCAGTAAATTATTGTTCGGCAACTTCTAATTCCTTTGTACTACTCTTATTCCTAGATATTTGATATAGTCGATACGTCGCCGAATTCTCGGATGGAGCGGTCATCAAAAAGGATTCCATCGAAGAGTATGAGCTTCTTGCAAAACATGGAGGCAACTATCCCGGTTTCATCTCTTGGTTCAAATAAAGGGTAATTAATTACCATTAATGGACCATTTGATTTCTTGGTCTAATTTGCGGCTAATGCATCCATTCTTCCGTATTAAACTTGTAGGCCGATGGAGAGTCTACGGACGCCGAGTTGAGACAAGTCGCTAATGGTTTTGACTATAAGGTCCGTTCATTTGACAAATATGACATCAACGGGTATCGCTTTCGTACCTTTGGCAAAGAGATATCTATGCCTGACCTAAAGACTACAAATTGTTGTGTCTCTGCTATCGGCGAAGGAGGTACCGAGTATTATGGAAGACTTGAAGCAATTTATGAACTTCTATTCTATGGTGAAAACCCACCGACCGTCGTAGTCTTCAAATGTTATTGGTTTTAGCCGAAGGAGACTAGAAGGACTCATGAACATATAGGGCTAGTCGAAATCAACCAAAGCACCCATTTAGATGTTCCTGATGTCTATATTACGGCTCAACAGACGACACAAGTTTTCTATCTACCATGGGCCTGCCAAACTGATCCAAATCTGAAAGGTTGGGATGTCGTTTATGAAGTGCCGCCAAGTTTTAGACCACCTACCCTCAATGAAGAGGATTACGAACCTCACATTAACCCAGACACATATGAAGGAGAATTCTTCCAAGAAACACGTATGTCCAAAAAACGTTTCAAGAACCGCTCTACTTCACCCCAGAACATTGAAGTAGATAGCGACAATGAATCCGTCTTAACCCTTGAGCGGGAACAGGAAGAGCCGGAAGAAGAAGAGGTTACTGCTGCACATGACCTGTCACTTCTTGACCGATTACATAATGGAGGCCTTCCACATGTTCTTCCTGATAGTGATGCTGCTGCTGCATTTATTGATGATAGTGATGATCATGATGCATTTATTGATCCTGAAGCACATATAGACAATCAAGATTATTATTAGTTCATGTCAGGTATTCAACTATTATTATATACATATATAAATTTTTAGTTCATGTTAGGTATTCAATTTTTATTACTCATGTTGGTATTTATGATGATGATACACTTAAATTATATACATTTTATTACTCATGTTGGTATTTATGTGGTACTAATTTCATTTACTCTTTGTCATGGCAGGTGTTGAAACATGGTGGGAAAGGGTCGAGAGAACTTCAAGGCTCATTCTTCGTCGGCGGGTGGTGGGATGGGTACTCCCATTCCCGCGCCATCTCTCCGAAGAGCGTTGCTCTCTACTCTGCACGGAGTGGCTGCTTCTTCGACGATCGCAGCCCCCGTGAGAGGAGGTCGACCCCCCGCGAAGAAGAGAGCTACTAAAGGTACACGTGGCCATGTGAGAGGTAGGGTGGCTGCCACACCTTCCTCGCCGCCACCCCCAGCTTATTCACCTGAGCATAGGACTGCTAGGGTAGACCCGTCTGAGGTGGAGGCTACACGGACTCCGGTTCACGAGCCTCAGGTCGACGAGCCTTCGACCCACGAGACTCGTGTCCCATAGGCTTCGTTCCAGGAGACTCCAGAGAAAAGAAGGGATGAGGGTATGTCCCAAGAGACCTAGTGGGATACCTGGCCTGATCTGGGTCTGCCGGAGCCAAGTGGCCATGCTGATAGCAACGAGGAGCTGGGTGAGGGGGCCACCCTCTACCAGCGTGGTAGTACGGGGATCCCGCCCATGCCGGCGACCCACAAGAAGAGGTGGTTGATTCAACCAAATGGGGAGAAGTAAGTTCATTTACTCTTATTTAACCTTTTGCCCTCACGTTTTCTCAAATATCTAATGTGTTGGCTTTAATTTGTCATACTGCAGGGGTTGGATTGTTGGCAAGGGTGTCTGCAAGCCCAATAGTGTGCTTGGTGTGCTTTGCTGGAAAAACTTCCCAGGATTGTTACGTTGCCTGGTTGGGGTGAAGAGGTAGGAATGACCTGGGAGCACTACTTGGGTGCCCCGGCCCCACCGGAGGTGGAGATCGACGATGTTTTGTGCAACACGAGGGCCGACATGGTGATCAGATAGTTCTGGGTAATTTCTCCTTTACACAATTAAAAATCAACAATAGGTAGTTATTGTACTAATCAGTGTTGTCTCGTTTGCAGACCTTCTACAAGTGTGAGGAGGGATACGAGGAGGCCGCAACACAGGTTATCGAAACCGAATGCCGCCGCCTACTTCAAAACAGGCGGCATGAGGCTTGGGTGCAGGTTGTTCGAGACTACTATGCCTCGCGGCGTATTAGGAGGGAAAAGGCGAAGTGTCGCGATTCTAATATGGAGAAGGAGCATTACATGAAGGTAATTACATATTATTAAGGCCTTGCAGTTAGTTTCCTTGATTTGATTCTTACGCATAGCACTCAAATTTCTCTTTATTAATTAGGTGCCCCCGAGATGGTGTGTGGATAAGATGGATTGTTGGAAGGCCTTGGTGGATCAGTGGTGCTCCGAAAAGTGGGAGGCCATCCACAACACTGCCAAGGAGAGGCATGGAAAAATGGTTGGTGTGCCACACCATTAAGAGAGCGTCAACTTAAATGAGTTTGGTGCGAAGTGGGTATGTGGTTTGCTTCATGACTCATGCAATTCATTCTTAATGCTAGATTGAGCCCTTTACTAATACTTTTTTCCACTCTCTCTCTTTTAGGCACGTCACAATAAGACGGAGGTGCCAGAGATGTACGACCTCTATGCGATGGCCCCTACTGCCTCGTACAAGAAGGTCAAGGCATTCTCTGAGTCTCACATCGATCATCCCGAAAACCTCACCAACATCTCCTCCCACCACAAGCTCGTGAAGTACAGAGATCATGGGAAGGCAAGGAAAGGGGAGGACTTTAACCCGAGCTAGGGGCCTATTGATCTAGAGCTGGTGATGATAGCTGGCAACAGGAGGCCCCATGGCTCGATCTCCATTGGATACGGCCTTATACGTTATCCTAGCACTCTCCAGCAGATAAAGGCATGCCAAATGAGCTCCTGTCCTGAGATAACACCTCACCCACGGCTAGTCGAGCTTGCCATCGAGGTTAGTTTAATGGACTCAACTATCTTTCCGCATTACGTTGTGTGTGCGAACCAATATGATTACAATGCTAACAATGAGTTGTGTTGCAGGCTGCTATTCTAAAAGAGAGAGAGGCAACATAGGCGCTTTTGGCGACGAAGGATAAGGACTAAGGAGATGAAGGGGATGAAGGAGAGGACGGTTGCGTTGATGGAGGCGGAGAGGGCACGGAACGATGCGTCTAACAGGGCCATGTACGAGCTGTTCGTGGTAAGTTTCTTCTTCATATTTGTCAAATCTTGCATTTTAATGTTCGTTTCATTAATAACTAAAAAGTTTGACTTGTCGAAACCAAATGTATAGTCTATGTGCGAGAAGACCGGCTACGTCCCCTCGGCGATGCCAGTTATTAATATGGCGGGGACGGTGAGTTTCATTTCAATGCAGTGATCTTTTGAGTGTCATCATGCCAACGACACATTGCAAATGATGTTTGGTGCAGAATATCTCCCGAAACGCATCGCATGACCCTTCTACATGGCAGCCTTCTACAGGTGAAACAAGCCAGAGCCACCGTGCTTCACCTCCGTGCTAACGGGAATGGTATGTTTTTTCTAGTGTTTTTCTTAATAACCGCATAATGATGGTTACTTACCTTACCTTACCTACAAAATGACATATTTTACCCAAGTTAACTCGAGATTGACCTATACTTAGCTTAGTTTCCTTCTAAATGACATAGTAAGCTAAATTAGCTCCAAAATGACCTATTTTATCACAAATATCCTATACTTAGCTTAGTTTCCTCCTAAATGACATAGTAAGCTAAATTAGCTCCAAAATGGCCTATTTTATCAAAAATGACCTATGCTTAGCTTAGTTCTCTCCTAAATGAGATAATAAACTTACCTAGCTCCAAAATGACTTATTTTACCCAACTTAGCCATTAAATGACCTATAATTAGCTTAGTTAGCTCCAAAATGGCATAATAAGCATAGTTAACTCCTAAATGACCTGTCTTACCTAAGTTAGCTCTAATATGACATATAGTTAGCTTAGTTTCCTCCTAAATGACGTAGTAAGCTAAATTAGCTCCAAAATGGCCTATTTTATAAAAAATGACCTATACTTTGCTTAGTTACTCCAAAATGGCATAATAAGCTTAGCCAGCTCCAAAATGACCTATTTTACGTAAGTTAGCTATTAAATGACCTATAATTAGCTTAGTTAGCTTCAAAATGGCATAATAAGCATAGTTAGCTCCTAAATGACCTAATTGTGCCCTATGTTAGCTCCAAAATGACATATATTTAGCTTAGCTTCCTCCTAAATGACATAGTAAGCTAAATTAGCTCCAAAATGGCCTATTTTATCAAAAATGTCCTATACTTAGGTTAGTTCACTCCTAAATGACATAATAAGCTTACCTAGATCCAAAATGACCTATTTTACCCAACTTAGATATTAAATGACCTATAATTAGCTTAGTTAGCTCCAAAATGGCATAATAAGCATAGTTAACTCCAAAATGACCTATTTTTACCGAAGTTTGCTCTAAAATGACATATAGTTAGCTTAGTTTCTTCCTAAATGACGTAGTAAGCTAAATTAGCTCCAAAATGGCCTATTTTATCAAAAATGACATATACTTAGCTAAGTTCTCTCATAGATGACATAATAAGCTTACTTGGTTCTCTTCTTCATCTATTCTTCTTCTAATTTTGGAGCTTCCCATTTTACAGATTACATTCACTTCATGGAAGTTTGCATTGATGTAGTGCTTGGGTTACTTGTGTTTTTTATTTTGTATCGATGAACAATGTGACACTTGCTCCATATGGATATGAAACTATGTATGTATGGATGAAACTATTCTAATATGGTTTGCTATGGATGAAACTTGCATAATATGTATGTATGTATGGATGAAACTTATTTTAACATGGTTACCAGTATGGCAACATATTTATTTGAGTGATATCTATCTATCTATCTATATATATATCATATTGATATAAAAATTCTTATAACAAAAAATATAAAAAGGACATTTTGTTTACCCTTTGCCGTCTGCCCACAGACGACAAAGGGGGGGCATGGGCAGACGACAAAGGGGGGACCCCAGGCGGCATGGGCCTTACTCTTTGCAGTCGGTCCACCGACGGCAAAGGGGGGCCTAGGCAGATGGCAAAGGGGGGCCTTGGCAGACGACAAAGACTGCCATTAACACTTGACGGCCCTAACCCTATGGGTCTGTCGTCCATCCTCTTTGCCATCAGCCCTCCACGACAAAGATTCTTTGCCGTCCGTGGTCCTAAGACCGACGACAAAGGGCCGCTTTAACGGATTTTTCTTTGTCGTGATGTTTGTCGTCTGCTAATGAACGACAAAGGCCTTTGCCGTCCGAGCTCCTTCCCTTTGCCGTCTGCCATGGTAGACGGCAAATTCCCTGATTCCTGTAGTGCTAGTACCCTCCCGGGACTCCCGGTACACTACCGAAGTACCCGAAACTTTTCCGGTGACCAAAACGAGACTTCCTATTTATTAATCTTTACCCCCGGACCATTCCAGAGCTCCTCGTGACGTCCGGGATCTCATCCGGGACTCCAAACAACCTTCGGTCACCACCATACATAACTCTATACTACCGAAACGTCACAGAATGTTAAGTGTGCAGACCCTGTGGGTTCGAGAACTATGTAGACATGACCGAGACACCTCTATGGTCAATAAACAATAGCGGGACCTGGATGCCCATATTGGTTCCTACATATTCTACGAATATCCTTATCTGTTGAACCTTTATGTTAAGGATTCAGTTAATCCCATATGTTGTTCCCTTTGTTCTTCGGTATGTTACTTGCCCGAGATTCGTTCGTCGGTATCTCTATACCTAGTTCAATCTTGTTACCGGCAAGTTTCTTTACTCATTCCGTAATATAAGATCCCGTGGCTAACACTTTAGTCACATTGCTTGCAAGTCTTGTTGTGATGTTGTATTACTGAGTGGGCCGTGAGATACCTCTCCGTCACACGGAGTAACAAATCCCAGTCTTCATACATGCCCACTCAACAGACACCCTCAAAGATACCTCTGGAGCATATTTATGGTCACCCAGTTACGTTGCAATGTTTGATACACACAAGGTATTCCTCTGGTGTAAGTGAGTTACATGATCTCATGGTCATAGGAACAGATACTTGACATGGAGAAAACTATAGCAATAAACTGACACGATCATATGCTATGTTTAAGTTTGGGTCTTGTCCATTACATCATTCTCCCAATGATATGATCCCATTATCAAATGACATCTTATGTCTATGGCTAGGATGCCTTGATCATCTTTGATCAACGATCTAGTCTACTAGAGGCATACTTGGGACATAGTGTTGTCTTTGTACCCACACATGCAATGTGTTTCCAATCAATACAATTATAGCATGGATAATAAATGATTATCATGAACAAGGAAATATAATAATAACCATCTATTATTGCCTCTAGGGCATATCTCCGATAGTCTCCCACTTGCAATAGAGTCAATAATCTAGCTCACATCACTATATGATTTACATTGTAATTAATCTAACACCCATACAGTATTGGTGTTGATCATGTTTAGCCCTTGGAAGAGGTTTAGTCAACAGGTCTGCAACATTCAGATCCATGTGCACTTTGCAAATATTTATGTCCTCCTCCTTGATGTATTCACGGATGGAATTGAAGCGTCACTTTATGTGTCTGGTCCTCTTGTGAAACCTTGGTTTCTTGGCCAGAGAAATGGCACCAGTATTGTCACAGAACAGATCCATTGGATTTAGTGCAATGGGCACTACTCCAAGATCTGTCATGAACTCCTTCATCCAGACACCTTCCTTCGCCGCCTCCGAGGCTACAATGTAATCCGTTTCGCATGTAGAATCGACTACCACGCTTTGCTTGGAACTGCACTAGCTTACTGCTCCCCCATTGAGAATAAATACGTATCTGGTTTGCGACTTAGTGTCATCTGGATTAGTGTCAAATCTTGCATCGACGTAACCCTTTACGACAAGCTCTTGATCACCTCCATAAGTGAGAAACATTTCCTTAGTCCTTTTCAGGTACATAAGGATATTCTTGACCGCTGTCCAGTGCTCCATTCCTGGATCACTTTGAAACCTTGTGACCATACTTATGGCAAGGCTGACATCGGGTCTTGTGCACAACATTGCATACATAATAGAGCCTATGGCTGAAGCGTAGGGGACGACACTCATCTTTTCTCTATCTTCTTTAGTCACCGAGCATTGATTCTTACTCAACTTCACACCTTGCAACACAGGCAAGAACCACTTATTGGACTGATCCATTTTGAACTTCTTCAAAACTTTGTCAAGGTATGTGTTTTGTGAAAGTCCTGTTAACAGTCTCGATCTATCTCTATAGATCTTAATGCCTTATATGAAAACAGCTTCTCCTAGGTCCTCCATTGAATTTTTGTTGTTAAAATATTCCTTCATGCTTTCCAGCATTTTTATATTGTTTCCAATCAGTAATATGTCATCCACATATAATATTAGAAACACTATGGAGATCCCACGCACTTTCTTGTAAATACAAGCTTCTCCGTAAACTTGTATAAACCCGATTTGATCACCTCATCAAAGCACAGATTCCAACTCCGAGATGCTTGCACCAGTCCATGAATGGATCGCTGGAGTTTGCAAACTTTGTTAGCATTCACTGGATCAATAAAACCTTCCGGTTGTATCATATACAACTCTTACTTAAGGAAACCTTTAAGGAATGCTGTTTTGACATCCATCTGCCAAATTTCATAGTCGAAATATGCAACTCTTGCTAACATGATTCTGACGGACTTAAGCATCGCTACGGGTGAGAAGGTCTCATTATAGTCAACTCCTTGAACTTATGAAAAACTCTTTGTCACAAGTCAAGCTTTATAGATGGTGACATTACCGTCCACGTCCGTCTTCCTCTTAAAGATCCATTTGTTCTGAATGGCCTTTCGCCCTTCAGGTAATACTTACGAAGTCCATACTTTGTTTTCATACATGGATCCCATCTTGGATTTCATGGCCTCTAACCATTTCTCGGAATCCAGGCCCATCATCGCTTCTTCATAGCTCATAGGTTCATCGTTTTCTAACAACATGACCTCTAAGACAGGGTTGCCGTACCACTCAGGAGCAGCACGCGCCCTTGTCGACCTACGAGGTTTGATAGTAAGTTGATTCGAAGCTTCATGATCATATCCATTAACTTCCTCTTCAACCGATGCAGGCCCTATAGAAACATCTTTCCATGCTGCGTTACTCTCTGGTTGAAGTAAAGGTTCAATAACCTCATCAAGTTCTATTTTCCTCCCTCTCAACTCTTTTGAGATAATCTCTTTCTCAAGAAATGTCCCTTTCTTAGCGACAAACACTTTGCCTTCGGATCTGAGATAGAAGGTATACCCAACTATCTCTTTTGGGTATCCTATGAAGACACATTTCTCGTCTTTGGGTTCCAGTTTTTCAGGCTGAAGCTTTTTGGCATAAGCATCACATCCCCAAACTTTAAGAAACGACAACTTTGGCTTCTTGCCAAACCACAGTTCATATGGCATCATCTCAATGGATTTCGATGGTGCCCTATTTAAAGTGAATGCAATAGTATCTAATGCATAACCCCAAGATAATAGTGGCAAATCGGCAAGAGACATCATAGAACACACCATATCTAATAAGGTTCGATTACGTCATTGGGACACACCATTACTCTATGGTGTTCCAGGCGATGTCAATTGTAAGACAATTCCACATTGTCTTAAGTGACTAGGAAACTCATAACTCAGATATTCTCCTCCTCGATTAGATCGTAGGAATTTAATCTTCTTTTTATGATGATTCTCAACTTCACTCTGAAATTGCTTGAACTTTTCAAATGTTTCAGACTTGTTCTTCATTAAGTAAATATACCCATATCTACTTAAGTCATCAGTGAAGGTGAGAAAATAATGATATCCACCGCGCGCCTCAATGCTCATTGGACCGCACACATTAGTATGTATGATTTCCAACAAGTCACTTGCCCGTTCTATTGTTCCAGAGAACGTGGTTTTAGTCATCTTGCCCATGAGGCATGGTTCACATGTGTCAAGTGATTCAAAATCAACTGACTCCAAAAGTCCATCGGCATGGAGCTTCTTCATGCGTTTCACACCAATATGACCTAAGCGGCAGTGCCACAAGAAAGTGGTACTATCATTATCAACTCTACATCATTTGGCATCAATGTTATGAACATGTGTATCATCACTATCGAGATTCAATATGAATAAACCCCTCACATTGGGTGCATAACCATAAAATATATTACTCATATAAATAGAACAACCATTATTCTCTGATTTAAATGAGTAACCATCTCGTAATAAACAAGATCCAGATATAGTGTTCATGCTTAATGCAGGTACCAAATAACAATTATTCAGGTTCATAACTAATCCCGATAGTAATCAAAGAGCGAGCGTGTCGAGGGCGATCACATCAACCTTGGAACAATTTCCCATACGCATCGTCATTTCGTCCTTACCCAGCCTTCGTCTGTTCCATAGCTCCTGTTTTGAGTTGCAAATGCCAGCAACTAAACCGATATCAAATACCCAGGCACTACAACGAGAGTTGGTAAGGTACACATCAATAACATGTATATCATATATACCTTGTTTGGTGTTGGCCGCCTTCTTGTCAGCCAGATACTTGGGGTAGTTCCGCTTCCAGTGACCAGTTCCCTTGCAATGAAAGCACTCAGTTTCCGGCTTGGGTCTAGTCTTGGGTTTCTTCACGGGAGAGACAACTGCTTTGCCACTCTTCTTGGAGTTATCCTTCTTGCGCTTGCCATTCTTCTTGAAACTAGTGGTTTTATTGACCATCAACACTTGATGCTCTTTATGGATTTCAGACTTAGTGATTTTCAGCATCGCAAACAGCTCGGTGACTCACTTGTTCATCATGTGCATGTTATAGTTCATCACGAAGCTCTTGTAGCTAGGTGGCAATGATTAAAGAACTCTATCACTAATTGTCTCCGGCAGAAGGGGCATCCCTAACTCAGCCAAACGGTTCGAATATCTAGCTATTCTGAGTATATGTTCACCGATAGACCCGTTCTGCTCCATCTTGCAAGCATAGAACTTATCGGAGGTCTCATACCTCTCGATCGGGGCATTCTTCTCAAAGATAAGCTTCAACTCCTGGAACTCTCATATGCTCCATGATGTTCAAAACGTCTTCGAAGTCCCGGTTCTAAGCCATACAACATTGCACATTGTACCATTGAGTGATCTCTAGAACGTGTCTCCCAAGCGTTCTTAATGTCTTCGGACGACACGGGAGCGGGTGGGTCACCAAGCGATGCATCAAGGACATAAGCCTTCTGGTAAGCTGTGAGGATAATCCTCAGATTACGGGCCCAATCCACAAAGTTACTTCCATCATCTTTCAACTTGGCTTTGTCTAGGAACACATTAATATTCAGGGGAACTACTCGTGAGCCATTGATCTACACATAAATATGCAAAGGTTACTTAGACTATTGTTCAAGATAATGAGTTTAGTTAATCAAGTTACTAAAGATCCCACTCAAATTGACATCCCTCTGGTCATCTAATTTATACATGATCCAAATTCACCAACTCAAGTCCGATCATCACGTGAGCTGAGGTGGTTTCAATGGTGAACATCATCATGTTGATCATATCTACTATATGACTCTTGTTCGACCTTTCGGTCTCTTGTGTTCCAAGGCCATGTCTGTACATGCTAGGGTCGACAAGTTTAACCCGAGTGTTCTACACGTGCAACACTGGCTTGCACCCATTGTATGTGAACATAGAGTCTATCACTCCCGATCATCACGTGGTGTCTCGACACGACAAACTTTCGCAACGGTGCACACTCGGGGAGAACACAATTTTATCTTGAAATTTAAGTGAGGGATCACCTTATAATTCTACCGTCGTCCTAAGCAAAATAAGATGCATAAAAGGATTAACATCACATGCAAATCACAAGTGACATGATATGGCCATGAACTTGTGCTTTTGATCTCCATCTCCAAAGCACCGGCATGATCTCCATCATCACCGGCACGACACCATAATCTCCAACATCTTGATCTCCATTGACGTGTCGCCATGAAATTGTTGTGCCAAATGTTGCTTCTACGACTATTGCTAACTCATAGAGATAAAGTAAAGCAAAAATGGCAAATATAATTAAAGACAACCCTATGGCTCCTGCCGGTTGCAGTACTCATCGACATGCAAGTCGTGATATTCTATAAAAACATGATCATCTCAAATATCACATATATCACAACATGTAATTGGCCAAATCACATCACAACATACCCTGCAAAAACAAGTTAGACGTCCTCTCATTATTGTTGCATGTTTTATGTGTCTGCTATGGGTATCTAGCAAGAACAATTCTCACTTACACAAAAACCACAATGGTGATACACAAATTGCTATTTAACCTTCTCAAGGACCGCCTTTGTCGAATTCGATCCAACTAGAGTAGGAGAGACAGGCACCCGCCAACCATCTTTATGCAATAAAGTCACATGTCAGTCGATGGAACCGGTCTCTCGTAAGCGTACGAGTAAGGTTGGTCCGGGACGCTTCATCCCACAATACCGCTAAATCAAAACACGACCAAGGGAGGTATCAATCTAAGCATAAACACCCACAAAATCCTTTCTATTCTACTCATGATCTCATCTACACAAAGACCTAGCTCATGATGCCACCGTTGGGGAACGTTGCATGGGAAACAAAAAATTTCCAACACATACGCAAGATCTATCCATGGTGATGAGCATCTACGAGAAAGAGAGAGAGTGGATCTACATACCCTTGTAGATCGCTAAGCGGGAAGCGTTAAGAAATGCGGTTGATGTAGTCGAACGTCTTTGCAATCCAAATCACCAAGCGTCCCGCGATCCAATCACGATCCGTCCCGATCTAGCGCAGAACGGACGACACCTCCGCGTCCTTCACATGTATAGCTCGATAACGATCCCCTCCTTCTTGATCCAGCAAGAGGGAGTGGAGAGGCAGATGAGTTCTCCGACAGCGCGATGGCGTGACAACGGTGGTGGAACTATTCCGGTAGGGCTTCGCCTCAGCACTGCTGAAACTAGAAGGAACGATCTATCAGGGAGAGAGGGCTGCACTGTTGCTTAGGGTTTTCTGGTGTGGCTGCCCTTTCTCCCCTCCAGTATATATAGGAGAAAGGGGAGGGAGGCTTGCGCCCTAGGGTGCCCCCTGGGCTTCGGCCGAAGTGGAGGAGGGAGGAGTCCTATTCTAATCCTACTAGGAGTAGGATTCCTTGCCCCACATGGAAACCTTTTCCACCTTTGGGTTTTTCCACCCCATCCGCATGGGCCTTAGTGGGGGCTTCGGCCAGCCCACCATGGGCTGGTTTGCCTCCTCCCACATCCCATGAGGTCCTTTGGGGCGAGAGGCCCCTCCCGATGGTCCCCGGTACCCTCCCAACACTCCCGGTACACTACCGAAGTACCCAAAACTTTTCCGGTGACCAAAACGGGACTTCATATTTATAAATCTTTACCTTCGGACCATTCCTAAGCCCCTAGTGGCATCCGAGATCTCATCCGAGACTCCAAAAAATCTCCAGTCACCACCATACATAACTCTATACTATCGAAACGTCACCGAACCTTAAGTGTGCAGACCCTGCGGGTTCGAGAACTATGTAGACATGACCGAGACACCTCTATGGTCAATAACCAATATAGAGACCTGGTTGCCCATATTGGTTCCTACATATTCTATGAAGATCTTTATCGGTCGAACCTCTATCTCAAGGATTTAGTTAACCTTGTATGCTGTTCCCTTTGTTCTTCGGTATGTTACTTGCCTGAGATTCAGTCGTTGGTATCTCTATACGTATTTCAATCTTGTTACTAGAAAATCTCTTTACTCGTCTATAATACAAGGTCCCGTGGCTAACACTTTAGTCACATTGCTTGCAAGGCTTGTTGTGATGTTGTATTATCGAGTGGACCTTGAGATACCTCTCCGTCACACGGAGTAACAAATCCAAGTCTTGATCCATGCCCACTCAACAGACACCCTTGGAGATACCTATAGAGTATCTTTATAGTCGCCCAGTTACATTGCGACCTTTGATAGACATAAGGTATTCCTCCGGTGTCAGTGAGTTGCATGATCTCATGGTCATAGGAACAGATACTTGACATGCAGAAAACTATAGCAATAAACTGACACGATCGTATGCTATGTTTAAGTTTGGGTCTAGTCCATCACATCATTCTCCTAATGATGTGATCCCATTATCAAATGACATCTTATGTCTATGGCTAGGATACCTTGACCATCCTTGATCAACGAGCTAGTCTACTAGAGGCATACTAGGGACACAATGTTGTCTATGTATCCACACACGCAATGTGTTTCCAATCAATACAATTATAGCATGGATAATAAACGATTAACATGAACAAGAAACTATAATAATAACCATCTATTATTGCCTCTATGGCATATTTCCAACAAGAACAACCGCTAGCTAATCCTTATGCAGGATGTGGAACCGAGCATCCTGATATGCACCTAATACATGTGGAAGACATTTTTATTTAAGCTTACAGGTTTATCCGGAGATGAGGTTACGAAGAAGGTTTTACCTTTATATTTGAAGGTCAAAGCATTGCCATGCTATAGGCTATGTGATGATATTGGATCATGGAACTGTAATCGATTGAAATTGGAATTCCACCAAAAGTTTTATCCTATGCATCTAGTTCATCGTGATCGGAATTATATATATAATTTTAGGCCTCGTGAAGGAGAAAGAATCGCTATAGCTTTGGGGAGGTTTAACTCAATGTTATATTCATGCCCCAATCATGATCTCCTGAGATAAATTATTATTCACAACTTTTATGCTCGGCTTTCTCATAATGATCGGTCTATGATCGATACTTCTTGTACTGGTTCTTTTATGAAGAAGACTATTGAATTCAAGTGGGATCTCTTAGAAAGAATTAAACGCAACTCTAATGCCCAGGAACTCGATGAAGGTAATGAGTTAGATATTAAGCTTGAGTTTGATTGTGTTAAATCTTTTATGAAGTTGACAAGTTTAGAAGTAATTATGGACTTGACTTTGAGATAGTAGCCTCTTTTTGTGAATCATTTGCTACTCATATTGATCTCCCTATGGAGAAGTGGTTTAAATATCATCCCCTATTAACAAAGAAATAAAATTACCGGTAATAGCTAAAGAATAAACTATCATTTACAATGTTGATCTGGTTGTGCCTACTGCTTATATTGAAACACCACCTTTCCCTGTTAGGATAAAGGAACATGCTAAGGTATCAGCTATGGTTCGCAAAAGTAAGATTAAAGCACCTAAGCCCTCTGAACAAATTAAAGTAGAACCTAGTGTTTCTATGGTTAAAGATCTCTTGGTTGAAAATATTGATGGGCATGTTATTTACTTCAGTGATGAAGCTACTAGAATTACCAAACCCGATGAAAAAGATAAACATAGACCCGTAGTTGGCATGCCTGTTGTCTCAGTTAAAATAGGAGATCATTGCTATCATGGTTTGTGTGATATGGGTGCTAGTGTGAGTGCTATTCCTTTTACTTTATACCAAGAAATTATGAATGATATAGCACCTACTGAAATAGAAGACATTGATGTTACTATTAAACTTCCTAATAGAGACACCATCACGCCACTTGGGTTTGTTAGATATGTTGAAGTCTTGTGTGGGAAAATAAAATATCCTACTGATTTTCTAGTTCTTAGCTCCCCACAAGATGAATTTTGTCCCATTATCTTTGGTAGGCCTTTCTTGAACACTGTTAATGCTAAGATAGATTACAAGAGAGAAACCACCAGTGTTAAGTTTGGTGACAAGTCTCATAAGTTTAACTTTTCCAAGTTTAGTAGACAACCCCGTAACAAAGAATTATCTAGTAAGGATGAAACAATTGGTCTTGCTTCTATTGCTGTTCCTCCTACTTATCCACTAGAACAATATTTGCTATACCATGAAATGGTATATACTGGCGTGAAAGAAATGAAATAGATATTTTTTGAACAACCACCTCTCCTAAAACACAATTTGCCTACTGAAACTCTAGGAGGTTGTCCTCCACCTAAAGGTGATCCTGTGTTTGAATTAAAACAATTGCCTAACACTTTGAAGTATGCTTATCTTGATGAGAAAAAGATATATCTTTTTATTATTAGTGCTAACCTTTCAGAACATGAAGAAGAATTATTATTGAAAATTCTGAGGGAAGCACTGGGATTCTATTGGATATACTCTTGATGATCTTAAGGGCATTAGTCCCACTCTATGTCAACACAAGATTAATATGGAACCTGATACTATATCCGTTGTTGATCACCAAAGACGATTGAATCCTAAGATGAAATAAGTGGTAAGAACTAAAATATTAAAGCTTCTAGAAGCATGTATAATATATCCCATAGCTGATAGTAGATGGGCAAGTTCGGTTCATTGTGTCCCTAAGAAGGGAGGTATTACTGTTGTTCCTAAAGATAAAAATGAACTTATCCCAGAGAGAATTGTTACTTGCTATAGAATGGTAATTTATTTTAGAAATTAAATAAAGCTACTATAAAAGATCATTACCCTCTGCCTTTCATTGACCAAATGCTATAAAGATTATCTAAGCACACACACTTTTGTTTCTTAGATGGATATTCTGTTTTTTCTCAAATACCTGCGTCACAATTTGATAAAGAGAAAACCACCTTTAATTGTCCTTTTGGAACCTATGCTTATAGACGTATGCCTTTTGGTTGATGCAATGCACCTACTACCTTTCAAAGATGTATGACTGCTATATTCCTTTATTTTTGTGAAAATATTGTGGAGGTTTTCATTGATGATTTTTCCGTTTACGGAACTTCTTTTGATGATTGCTTAAGCAACCTTGATCAAGTTTTGTAGAGATGTGAACAAACTAATCTCATCTTGAATTGGGAGAAGTGCCACTTTATGGTTAATGAAGGCATTGTCTTGGGGCATAAAGTATCTGAACGAGGTATTGAGGTGGATCAAGCTAAAGTTGATGCAATTGAGAAAATGCCATGTCCTAGAGTTATTAAAGGTGTTCGAAGTTTCCTTGGTCACGTTGGTTTTTATAAGGGGTTTATTAAAGACTTCTCTAAAATTTCTAGGCCTATTACTAATATTTTACAAAAGGATATTCCATTTGTTTTGTATGATGATTGTGTAGAAGCCTTTGAAACACTTAAGAAAGCCTTAACTTATGCACCTATTGTTCAACCACCTGATTGGAACTTACCTTTTGAAATTATGTGTGGTGCTAGTGATTATGTTGTTGGTGCTGTCCTAGGACAAAGAGTTGATAAGAAATTAAATGTTATCCATTATGCTAGCAAAACTCTGGACAATGCCCAAAGAAATTATGCTACTATTGGAAAAGATTTTTTAGCAGTTGTGTTTGCTTGTGATAAATTTAGAGCTTACATTGTTGATTCCAAAGTAATTGTTCACACTGATCATGCTGCTATGAAATATCTTATGGAAAAGAAAGAGGATAAACCTAGACTCATTAGGTGGTTCTCTTGCTTCAGGAATTTGATTTACATATGACTGATAGTAAAGGAGTTGAGAACCCCGTGGTTGATAACTTGTCTAGGTTACAAAGTATTCTTGATGACCCACTTCCTATTGATGGTAGTTTTCCTGATGAACAATTAGCTACAATAACTATTTCTCAAAACACTCCATGGTATGCTGATTATGCTAACTACATTGTTGCTAAATATATACCACCTAGTTTCACATACCAACAAAAGAAAAAAATCTTCTATGATTGAAGACATTAATTTTGGGATGAACCACACCTTTATAAAGAAGGAGTAGACGATATTATTAGACGTTGTGTACCTGAGCATGAACAAGAACAAATCCTATGGAAATGTCATTCCGAAGATAATGGAGGACATCATGCGGGAGATAGAACTGCTCACAAGGTATTGCAATCTGGTTTTTATTGGCCTACTCTCTTCAGGGATGCCCGTAAGTTTGTATTGTCTTGTGATGAATGTCACACAATTGGTAATATCAATAAGCATCAGGAAATTCCTACGAATTATTCACTTGTTGTTGAACCACTTGATGTTTGGGGTTTTAACTATATGGGACCTTTTCCTTCCTCTAATGGTATACTCATATTTTGGTTCCTGTTGATTATATTACCAAGTGGGTAGAAGCTACTCCAATTAGTAGTGCCGATCATAAAACTTCCATTAAAATGTTTAAAGAAGTTATTTTCTCGAGGTTTGGAGTCCCTAGATATTTAATGATTGATGGTGGTTCACACTATCAATAGGTCCCGAAAGAATTGGTCTAAGAAATTAGATGATGCACTTTGTGATTACATAACAACTTATAAAAATCCTACGGGTATGTCTCCATATAAAATGGTATATGGGAAAGCTTGTCATTTTCCTCTAGAGTTAGAACATAAACCATTTTTGGCAATTAAAGAACTCAATTATGACTTCAAACTTGCCGGTGAAAAGAGGTTATTTGACATTAGTTCACTAGATGAATGGAGAACCCAAGCTTATGAAAATGCCAACCTATTCAAAGAAAAAGTTAAAAGATGGCATGACAATAGAATCCAAAATTAGGAATCCAAAGTTGGAGAATATGTTCTTTTGTACAACTCTTGTTTCTGATTTTTTGCAAGAAAACTTCTTTCCAAGTGGTAAGGACCATATGTTATCGAAGAGGTTTATCGCTCTAGAGCTATCAAGATTAATAATGCCAAAGGTACTAAGCCGAAGGTGGTCAATGGACAAAGAATTAAACACTATATCTTAGGTATGCCTATTAATGTTGAAAGCAATGTTATCCAAACCATGACACCGGAGGAACACATAAGAGAAACCTTCCGGAACACCCTAGAATCTTGAAAAAGAGGAGGTACGTGATATGGTAAGTAAACGAACTCCGAAAAATCCGCAAAAATATTTTCTGTAAATTTTGGAATATTAGAAAAATTAGGAAAATAAGGAATAAATAGGAAAGCAACCGAGGTGAGCACGATACACCAGGGCACGCCTGCCCCCCTAGCGCGCCCTGGTGGGTTCTGCCCTCCTCGGGCACCTTCCCGACTCTGTTTTCCTTCCATACTTTTGTTTCCCAAGATTAAAAAATCTCTCTATATACCCTCGATTGTTTTGACCACCGTATCTCAGACAAATCCCTTGTTCTTGTTTCGTGTGGTTTTCCTGGCAGATATGAAAATATGTTATCTCAAGATTCAGAAGGGGAGAGCTATGTTGCTGACTATATTGCAAACCCTAAGTCCTATGGAGAGGTGGATCATTATGGATGGACTATGGATGAGGAAGAAGACGCCAACATGAAGGAAAGAAAGGATGATAGCTCTAAGGAAGAGGATGACCCACTACTTCAGCCTAGAGGCATGCATGTGGAATTCAAGAAGTCAAGCCTCCCTAAAGGATACAAACGTGAGGTTCAATTTATTCGATCTCATTTTCTGAAGGAGAGCAAGGTGGCATTATACAAAAAATATTAAAGCTTGAGTTAGAGAATGACGATCTAAGGGAGGAAAATTTATACTCAAGTATAAAATGAAGAAGAAGGCTTCATCATCACGACCACCTTCATCATCTTCACCACCAAAGGAGACTTGACTACACGGGTATGGGCACTCCCCTTGTCTTGAGACAAGCTTGGGGGAGATGCCCCGATATCGTATCATGATCACTTTTTACCTTTACTTATTTTACTTCAATCCTTAGCTATTTCGTGATTTGGTTGAATAAAAATTTAGCATGATATATTTTCGAGTGCTAGTTTTGTAATCTATCTATCTGTGTAATCGAGTGAGAGTTATATAATAAAGTTTAGTTTGAGCTCTTGCTTCTTTACTTTCCTGTTGCAATCATAATAAAAAGAAAATAAATGAAAAGGATCATATGCTAATCTTATGGTGAGTAAGGGCATCACATAGGGAAAAGTATAAGTGGTAAAATTTATTGGAGATTGATAAACATAGCATTGGTCAATGATGCAACTCCTGAAAGGATTAATTATGGAAGAGAAAATTCACATGCAAATACACTATCTTGGACATCTCTTATGATTGTGAGGCCCCATTCAATATTATCTGCCAAAATTGTCAACGTAATGATCTATGCTTGTTCATATTCACATACAAGTTATATGGTCATAGATCCTTCAACATGTGGTGCTTGCTCAATATCTTTGCTAGCCAAATTTTTTGCACGAAGTAGAGATACTACTTGTACATCCAAAAACCCTAAACAGAAACTCATGTTTTGAGAGTCCACCATACCTACCTATGGATTGAATAAGGTCCTTCAAGTAAGTTGTCATCGGTGCACTAAGGCAATAAAAATTGCTTCTAAATGTGTTTGATCAATTAATGTAAGGGAAAAATTGAGCGTTGTATGAACTTTTGATGGCAAAGTAATAAAAGTGACAGACTGCATAATAAAGGTTGCTATCACAGGGGGCAATACAATGTGGCATTCTTTTGCACTAAGGGATTTGGCATACAAACTAAAAAGCGCATGACAACCTCTACTTCCCTCCGTGAAGGGCCTATCTTTTACTTTTATGTGTTTACTTTTATGCAAAGTATTCTTCCCTATTCCTTTTTATTTTTCTCTTTTTGCAAGAACCATGTGGTGAGGAAAGATCTAGGCACATATATCCAGTTGGATATGAGTGAGCATGAGTTATTATTGTTGACATCACCCTTGAGGTGAATACATTGGGAGGCGAAACTATAAGCCCCTATCTTTCTATGTGTCCGGTTGGAACTTTTTGCTCATGGGTATGCTGTGAATGTTAGAAATCATAGAAGATTAAATGATGGTTGAGTATGCGGACTTGCCAAAAGGCTCCGACACGAGACCCTTCCTTAAAATATGATAAATTGTAGTTGCAAAGTTGACCGAGAACATAGTTTGTTGGTTTCCAATAAGCTTTATGCTTTATACTTCTATGTTGTGATGAATTGTTACTTGTTCATAAGAAGTTATATGATGGTCTTATATAATTAAAGTTATATGAAAGAGTCTTGTGATGAAGTTTGTTGCTGCTATGATAATAAGCATGATGCTACTATGTCCGTATTTTGTTTTTATTGACACCTCTCTCTCAAACCATGTGGCATTTTTTCGATATCGACTTTCGCTTGAGGACAAGCGAGGTCTAAGGTTGGGGGAGTTGATACGTCCATTTTGCATCATGATTTCGTAGTGTTACTTATAATGTTTTATGCTTAATAATGCTTTATGGAGTAATTCTAATGCTTTTTCCCTCATAATATGCAAGGTTTGCACAAAGAGGGAGAATGCTGTCAGCTGGAATTTTGGGCCTGAAAAAGCATATCAGAGATACCTATTCTGCACATCTTCAGATGAGCTGAAACTTCACAAAGAATTATTTTGGTATATATAAAAAATACTGGAGCAAATAACTACCAGAGGGGGGGGGGCACCTGGTGAGCACAAGACACCAGGGCGCGCGAGCCCCCTAGGTGCCCTTAGTGGGTTATGCTCAGCCCGACCGACCTCCGGTGACCATCTTCTGCTATTTAAGAAATTAAGATGGGACTTTTTGGATGGAATGCCGCCGTCTCGAGGCAGAACTTGGGCATCAGCACTTTTGCCCTCCGGCAGAGCGATTCTGCTAGGGGAACTTCCCTCATGAAGGGGGAAATCGAAACCATAGTCATCACCAACAACCCTCTCATCTTTGGGAGGTCAATCGTCATCAACATATTCAACATCACCATCTCCTCTCAAACCCTAGTTCATCTCTTGTGTTCAACCTTTGTACCGGAACCTCAGATTGGTACGTGTGGGTGACTAGTAGTGTTGATTACATTACGTAGTTGATTACTATATGGTTTATTTGATGGGATATTATATGTTTAGATCCATTATGCTATTTATACCCCTCTAATCCTGAGCATGAATATTATTTGTGTGTAGTTACCTTTGTTCATGAGGTCACGGGATAAGTCATGTTGCAAGTAATCATGTGAATTTCATATGTGTCCGATATTTTGATGATATGTATGTTGTGATTCCCTTAGTGGTGTCATGTGAATGTCGACTACATGACACTTAACCATCCTTGGGCCTAAGGGAATGCATTGTGGAGTAGTTATTAGATGTTGGGTTGCTAGAGTGACAGAAGTTTAAACCCTAGTTTATGCGCTACTTCGTAAGGGACTGATTTGGATCCACATGTTTAATGCTATGGTTAGATTTTATCTTAATAATTTTCTCGTAGTTGTGGATGCTTGCGAGAGGGTTAATCAAAAGTGGGAGGTTTGTTCAAGTAATAACAACACCCAAGCATCGTTCCACCCACACATCAAACTATCAAAGTAGCAAACACAAATCAAACCAACATGATGAAAGTGACTAGATGAAATTCCTGTGTACCCTCAAGAACGCTTTGCTTATTATAAGAGACCGTGTTGGCCTGTCCTTTGCCAAAAAAGGATTGGGATATCTTGCTGTACTTTATTTACCGTTACTTTTACTTGCTCGCTACTAGCTATCTTGCTATCAAATTACCCATTACCTACAATTTCAGTGCTTGCAGAAATTACCTTGCTGAAAACCGCTTGTCATTTCCTTCTGCTCCTCATTGGGTTTGACACTCTTACTTATCGAAAGGACTACGATTGACCCCCTACATTTGTGGGTCATCAGAGACGTCAGGGCGGGTGCGCCTGCGCGTGTCCTTGAAATTGTCGATGAACAACTCACAGAGCTCGCTCCATGAAGAGACCGATTCCTCGGGAAAGCCCATGACCCACGAGAGCATGTCACCCCTGAGGGCCATGAGGAACCAGTTCTCCATGACCTTGTCATCATCACTCACCGCCCTAACACTCATCGTGTAGAGCCGAATGAATTCCACGATATCCGGGACTGCATCGTACCGTGGGGGCAACTCGGGCTTGAACTTGTCGGGCCAAACCACCCCGTGCAGCTCGTGAGTGAAATTTTGGTAGCTCACGCCACCTGATTGAGCCTCGCACATGCTAGCATCCGGGCCCTGGTGCGCGGTCTTCGCAGAATCTTGGATTACCTGACCCTAACGATGGCGACCCGACTCCTGCTCGGTGGAACCTCGAGTGGGCAACGACCGCTTCTTCTTTGGGGGTGAGGCTTCACGGTGTCGGGCGCCTTGTGCGTTGCTTGAGTGCCCAATTGCGGCAATTGACGAGCGCGCTCGAGGGACTAGGCTGCCTCCTCCTCGCCACAGGTGACAGTAATGATGCTGATGTGCCCGACATCTTAAGGATGTTGTAGCCGTAGTGGACCACCGCCATGAACTTGGCCAACACTGGGTAAACCAGGATAGCATTGTATGGGAGGCAAATGCGCACCACATCAAAGTCGATGAGCTCGACACGGTGGTTGTCACGCGTGCCGGAGGTGACGGGGAGGCCAATCCACCCCAAAGGAGTGGTAGAGCCACCAGTCACTCCAAAGAACAACCGGGTCAACGCCAACCGGTTGTAGAGCACCCTGAGCTTCTCGAAGGTTTCGACAGAGAGGACGTTCAGGCCGGCACCTCCGTCAACGAGGGTCTTGGGGAAAAAGACATTGTTGATGATGGGTGTGCACAACATGGGGAGCATACACGCAATGCCCTCGCACCCGAGGCCGTCCCTGGAGTTGAAGGAGATGGGGCCCTGCTGCCACCTGGGGGGGTCGGGTGGCCCCGGGCTGTCGGGGGCAACAGTTGGCTTGCAAAGGGCATGCTTGATCTAGGGGCTCGACGAGGGTGTGTAGGCACCTCCAAGGATAAACTCTACCGCTCGGGGCCCCGATGGATCTCGGCTTCTTCGCTAGGCCGGCCACCGCCGTTTCTTCGAGTGGCGGCGGCTGATGCAGGATGACATCATCATCTTGGGAGCATGCCTCACGAGGCCGCCCGCGCCCATCATGGTCCAACGAGCCCCCGAGCTCGCCATCTTTGTGGCCTGCGTTGGACCTACAGCAACCCGGGTGCCGGCTGGCATGCTCAACATAGGAGGGGGGCTCAAATGCCCGACGGTCCTCCGTGTTGTGGGTGTGCATGTTGTGGTAGGGGCAGAACAACCCGCCGGCCCCCTCGGGTGCATTGTAGCCGAGGCCAGGGCCCGGCCCAAGCCCCACCACCGTGACCCAAAAGAGAAGGAGGAGGGTGCGGGGTGGATCTTGTGGGGGCTTGCCGCACTGGGGTTTGGCAGGGTCACCGCACGACAACAGGGGTGCCTCGCAGGCCGTGCTTCCCGCTCCTAGCACCGGGGGCTGAAGCGGGCGGTAGGGCGCCAACGCCCTCTTCGCAATGGTGACGAGCTTGACGATGTGGTCCGTTAGGTGGTGGCGAAGTAGTTCCCTTGCCACGAGCAGCGCATCTTGCGCTATCAGGTCCCCTAGGTGGACACAAGCAGAAGGGGTTGCGGCGGACAGCTGCCTTGCCGCACCGGAGGCCATGAGGGGTCTTGTTGTTCGTGGGCGGCATGGTCAACAACGGTGGCGGTTGCGATGTTGGCAGGGCAGTGGCGGCCATCTGGCGCTGGGGGCCCAGCACACTGTGATGCTAGTCGGGATGGCAATGGGTAGGGTATGGGCAGGTACAACCTTTTTCTGCCCAAACCCGTACCCACAGAAACTTTCTGTACCCACCCAATTCAATACCCATGGGTATAGATTAGAACCCACGACCAAACCCATCGGGTATCCTATGTCCAATGGGTATCCGGTGTGTACAACACATTTATTTTCTTAAAGGTAGATAAATGTCTTAGAAATTCAAGTGATGACGGGCGAGTAGTATAGCACCGACACAAACTTCTACAGTGGTGGCCTCTTGGAGGCATCAAGGGAGTATGAGCGAAGGGTGGTGGTGGGAATGGGGGGGTCACTGGATTGAGAGTTGGACAATAGTCCAATAGCAAAGAGTCGAGATTTCATCTTTTCGAGGAGTCCCATAGGATGTAAGAGCTAAGGCCAGTTTAAGGAATCAAGACTTAGGGTGTGCCAAGGAGTTGGATGTTCACCCCACATGTCATAGGAGTTATTTTCATCTATTAACTTTGTATGGGTATCTGTTGGGTTACCCATGGGCATAATTTTGTGCCCATACCATACCCATATATTTTGCGAGTAAGGATACCCATTACCTGTGGGTATAAAATCTCTCCAAGTCATGCCCATGACCGTTGTTTTCGGGTAGGGTACCCATGGGTACTAATATCCATGGGCAAAACTGCCATCCCTATGCGGCATTCTTCAACCATGGGGTCGGCGAGGGCGGAGCCGAGATGGGGCCGAAGAATAGCGGCACACCCCTACCTGGCACACCAAATGTTGGAATCGGGGCTCCAGGGACACAAGAGAGGTTCGAACTCTAGGGTGCACCGGCTCTCCAACTTCGCTCTCTCTCGGTAACCTACCGCGGTGCTCCGGTGTGCTTGAGCTTGGGGGAAGAACAATGGACACAGCAATCTACCCATGCTTGGGCCACCTTGCGGTGTAAAACCCTACTCCTGCTTGTCTGGATTGCTTAGTTGGAGAGGAGGAGAATAAAATGCCCTTCTTCCCTGTCCTAATGCAACCTACTCCTTCTTATATTAGCCTCGGTCCTCTTCCCCCTAAAAACACCTGGCAAGAATGGTTACCACCACTAGCAGTTTGAAGGGGGACATAACTGCGTCTTATCCTGACAAAAGTGGTCTTCGCCTGGTAAAGCTTCTTGCCATGACGCATCGGTGGGCTTAGGGATGACCTCCGTCCCGACGAACCCCCGACGTTGGTATACTTTCCCCAAAAGGAAACCTTTGTGGAGTTTCTTTTGGGACAAGTGAGCTAGCCCTGCTTCCTTAGCACGGATAAGGAATACCTCCTCATCCGTGCCTGTTGGCACAACTCGAGGCTTTGCCTGACACGACGCACATCGCCCTCGCGAAGACACATGGTGCGGGGTCCCGACGAGCTGCCCTTGATCGCCTCGCTAGCGAGGCCCCCGAGGAGCAGCCTCGTGAGCAGTTATCGCAAAGGACTCAGAGGCACCTCAGGACGAACCCACAAAGGGCGGGGCCCCCCACGTCACGGTGGGCCATGGCGGGCCTACGTCACGCGTCGTGCCGTGAGCCACAGTTAGACGGGCCTAGGTACCCCCAGTCCCAGGAGCTCGACACGTAGGGCCATATGTCCCTGTCGGGCTACCTCGATGAACCCGCTCTACGAGGGCCTTGGGAGATGACCCTGCGAGGGGTCTGTCAGTGTCAAAGATGGCGGATCTTTGGTAGGGGGTCCCGAGCTATGAGACTAGAATCGATGGTAACAGGAGACAATGTTTACCCAGGTTCGGGCCCTCCTATGGAGGTAATACCCTACGTCCTGCTTGATTGTATTGATGATATGTGGGTTATAGAGTTGATCTACCTCAAGATCGAATAGCTAAACCCTAGATGAGTTGTCATCTGTCTACAACCTAAAACCCTCCGGTTTTTATAGACGCCGAGGATACCTAGGGTTTACACATAGTCGGTTGCACATCAAAGGAAAAAAAATGCCTATCTACTGTCGTCAACTTGGAGGACACGCCACGGCTCCTTGAAGCTTCTACCCTGGCGACAGGGCCCTTGATCATCCAATACTCATCCAAAGGCCCATATTGTCTAGCCCATGTGAAACAGGTCGGCTATCTGAGTCCCCTTAATCCAGGACTCCCTCAGTAGCCCTAGGACTAGACTTCAACGCCGAGGTATATCCGGATAATCTTCGTGTGTCATAATCTTCAGCTTGCGAGGCGAGGCCCTCTACTCCTTCTTGTTTGGAAACCGACCAGTCATCAATGAAATCCCAAGCGTCACGAGCTTGCCAGGTCCATTATAAAAACTGTCAGTGTTTCTCGATTCGCGCGTCGTGGGTAGATGAGCGGTTTAGTGACTTTTTACAAGACTACCCCTCCGCAACGGAGGCACCACTCATTTAAACGAACAAAATCATGGTTTAGGCCACATCCTCTCCTTCCTCCCCATTGGAAAAAAACTCTCAGTGGAAGATCACCCCGAAAAACATGGCGAGCGCACCCAGCTCTTCCTCACGCCCTTACTGCTCCCGTTCGGGGGACTGGACCAGCTGCTCCATATCGCTCCTTCGACTGCGTAATCTGGAGACCTAGGGTACCTTCCTTTGTCGGATCTGACACTTACTCGCGCAAGTTTATCTTCATTCAACGATGAAGCTTTCACAGAGAATTTCCCCAATCCACAAAGGGGGGAACGTGTATGCTTCATGCCCTTTCTTCTCCGGGGCTTCGCGTTTCCTATTCACCCATTCTTGAGAGGGTTATTGGAATTTTATGGGATCCAGCGCCACCACCTCACCCTAGGGTCTATCCTACACATCTCGGGCTTCATCGTCGTTTGCAAGATGTTCCTGGGCTACGAGGCACATTTCGAATGGTGGAGGAAGTACTTCCGCCTCGTCCCTCGTACCCGAGACTAGAAAAGTTTGGAGGTCGGAGGAGCCAAAATATGCCGCATAGCAGGGTGGGGTATCCGATGGGAACACCGAAGGAGTTCGAAAAATGGTCTTCAGAATGGTTTTATATCGAGGATGTCCCCCTATTCGAGCCAGCTCGGAGGGGTCTACCCGAATACTCCGACGCACCCTTAAAGAAAAGGTACAATTTACAACCGAAGAGTTCGTCCCAAGAGGACAGCGTTCAAGTGCAACGCTTGGCAGCATAGGTGAGGGTACTAGCCCACACAAATTGACCATGATCGACCCCATGGCCGCCACCATCATTGGATGCGTTCAGCCTCTTCAGCAGAGGATACACCCGTTGTGGAATTACAACGGTACAACCGACACCACTCGCCCCCGAAGACCGGGCCCTGCCGATCAAATAGCATTGGCCGCCGCGCTTGCTGACCTTTACAAAGGGGAGCAAGAAGACATTATTCGGTGGTCGACCAAGGAGGGATACTCAAGCCACAATCACATTGAATGGGTAAGTCTTTCAACTATGTGACCACAATCCAGGTTTCCATTTTGTCCCTTTTTTGACCAAATCCTTTAACTTTACGCGAACAGGACAGGAGAAGCTTCATCAAGACAGTTAACTATCCGGCCCCTCAGCCCGAAGACTATTCTCGCAATGATGATCCGGGATTTCATGAGGACCCAGATCTGTCAATTGAGCTTGAAGATGGGGTTTTCTACCAGGAGAGTCTTGACCGCTCCAAGGTGGCTATCATAGCCGATTACCGGGATCGTTCCCTTCTCCTGCAATAAACAAGAATAAGAAAAGCTCATCCCGCAAAAGGCAAACATCCTCCAACGCCCCAAATGCACCGGCTCCTACTCCCAAGCGTCATCGATCCGCGCATCACATGTCAGCAACGGTAGCAGTGCCCTGATCGGAAAGCCTAAGGGAGCCGATACATGAGCCGATCGTGGGGGCGAGTCCATCCTCTCGTTCAACCCAAAGGTATTTTGTTCGACTGTTTATTTATTATCAGAACTGATAGATCCTCACAGTAGATTTTGTATCGAAATTCTCAGGAGAAAAGCCCAACCTTCTTCTACTGAGGAGATTGCCATGGTGTCCGAGGACGCTCAAAATTCCAAAGCTTCGGCTCATACCGAACCTGCTACGGGGGTTCCCATGGTCAATCCGGCCCCCGTTGATTCCGGTGACACTATCTCCGTTACCAAATCCGAGGTAGGAAGTGCCATGAACAATCGGCGGTGATGAGAGTCCATGCGTCACCCAGTATTCTCTGAACATGAGTTCAGTGCTCTATGCACAGTGGACGCGCACATCAGTGCTGCCCAAGCTGGGTTCGGGGAGGCCATGAAATTGATATCGTCCATCCTGCAGGTAAATAATCGATTTTGTAGAGTCCGAACACTCATGTAAACCCACTGGCCCCGAGCCTTAAATTGGTCGGAATGACCGAATTAAGGGTCCTTGTTTTTTTTTATTGCTAATGCAGGCCTCGAAGCAGCAGAGCGAGCAACTGGCCAAGGAACTAGAAGCTAGTCGAACACAGGTGGAATCTGTGAAGGCCAAATTGGAGCAAGTGAAGAGCTTTACTCGGGAGGCACACGGTGAGTATATCTGTGCTGCTGATCTTAGTATATTCCCGTGCTGATGCAAGGGTACTTTTTAGCAGCCGAATCAATAGGGAAAATCAAAACATATTTGGATGCAGCCCGAGAATCTCAGTGATACGCTGAGTCCTAGCACGAGGCCGGTTGTTGTGTTTTGCAATGACACCTTGAAGAGAAAAACCGTCTTCAGGTGGAGAATAAACAATAGACCGAAGAAATTGAGAGCTTAAAATCTTAATTGGCCTTAGCCCAAGAAGAGAACCAGAAACTACAGAGGGTCATGTTCGGTAAGTGTGATTCTAACATCGGTAAGTACTTCTTAAAGATGAAGCATAATAGGCATGCCTTTGACTCATGTGTAGGTCTCGTGTCTGGGCGATCCGAAGAAGAGATCGGATTATATCGAGGGAGCCTTCTGAAGGAGCTGTCCACCCTTCATGAATGGGCTCGAAAGGCCATGATGCATGGTAAAGGCGCTATGGCCCGCCGAGCAACCTCCAGAGTGGATGACCGAACTAGTCGATCGATATAAGGGAGCCCGAAGTAGGCTCGAGCTATGGAAGACATCAGCTGAGAGGGAGCACGGGAGGCGTGGGCGATGATCAAGACCCGCTATACCGGAATTAACCCCGAGTGTATGGCTCGGGTTGGTCTAGTAGGGTCAAATGGACAAGAAGTGCCACTCCATCTGGTGTATGACCAAGTGATGCCTGTCGCCCGTCTCTCACAAGAAGACTGCTCCTGGACACTATAATCGACAATCTCGATCAGCAGCTGAATGGATGATTATATGTAACTATGTGTGTTGTAAACTTTTTCTTAACCGGACATCGGCTTCTACCTCCCACTCTAAGAGCTCGAGAGTCTTCCTTGTAATTTATCACCCTAGAAGAGTGAATTATGTTCGGGGAACGAAGCAATCCGGCCATTTGGTGCGAACAAACAGAAAGCACACATGGAGATATATTATATTACTTCTTAGCATAAGAAACATCTTCCGAAGAAAATAGTATCTCTATCGATACCTTTCTTCAGGTTTCTACGTAGATCGTAGGTAGTAAGGCCGTATACTGCTAGTGTGCGGCTAAGGGCTTTTGAGAGAAAAGTAATGGTGATAACACCATAGTCGTATTAATTGCTTCCGTCACGTCCGACCAATTGTCTACTTAATATAGCTAGCTTTTGGCTTCACCCGTCTGAGGTACATATCCGGAAGATCCGATCGTAATAATCACAGAGGTGCTCCCTTTACCCTCTAGCCGAACAATCGAGAACATAGAGGGTAAGCACATGAGCGAGGCAACCCAGCTTGGCAAAATCTTAGTTCGAATTGATGCATATGTTGGCTTAAACGCGACAAAGGAAACATGTGTACACAATAAGTGTGGATAAATGCTTATAATATAAAAGCATTGGCTTCGAAAAGAATCCCCCAGGTGCTGTGTTTGGATTTAACACATAAGGGTGTAAGCCGAGAATCTTAGTACAAGATCGGTTGAATCGAACATATATTTGCTAAGAAAATAAAAATTCAAATCTACCAAACAACAAGGTGGGACAGGAAGGAAAAAGTAAAGAAAAAGGAGGTAAAGGGTAAAGAGGTTTATCCATAGAAGTGCCGAAGATGAGCTGCGTTCCTGAAAGCACATTTGATCCCTTGGTGGTTTGGTAATTAATAACAACATATATGTCATTGAACTAATGTTTCCACTAAGTATGTTTCAAAAAAAGTTCAATGATGGGTTGGCAAAAGGATAGTGGAATACCCCAAGATGCAAGGGAATAGATTGGCAAAGATTGAAGCAAAGGACTCTACATTTTACATTTGTGAGAAATCACTTTGAGTCCATAGGAAAACCAATACTATTAAAAGGGGGTAAGGTTTTGTTGGTGAAAAAATGCTCATACGTGCACAAGTGATAGTCACCACATACACCCACAAGCTCTTCCACAATAGTCTGTCCAAAGCCAAATACTAAAAATTGGTGCAACCAACACATTCCACTCGGTGCCACCGATTCCAGAACCTAGACAGACTCAGCCAAACCCTAGCCACTTCGGTGCAACCGATTTTGCTTCGGTGCCTTCGAGTTTGGGTTGCCAACTTTCTGTTAAGAAAATTCACAATATCGGTACCACCAAGATTGTTGGATCGGCATCACCGAGATTGGGCAATCTGACCGTTGGTCATCTTATCAGTGCAACCGAGATTCCTATATCGGTCTCACCGAGATTCAAAAGTTGCCACCTTTTGGTCACTTCGGTACCATGGTGTCACCGAGTTGGTCATTTTGTGTGCAACGGTTGGATTTTTGGAGATGCCTATATATACACCTCCACTACCACTCACTCGCAAGAGAAGCACTCAGAACTGTTCCCCACTCATACCCATTGATTTTATGAGAGAGAGCCACCTACTCATGTGTCGAGATCATGCCATTCCATTCCTACCATATGAATCTTGATCTCTATCCTCCCCAAGTTGCTTTCCACCCAATCAATCTCTTCCACCAAGCCAAATCTGTGAGAGAGTGACTGTATGTTGAGGAGTCTATCATCCTGAAGCACAAGATCAAGGAGTTCATTGACACTATCGAGCCTATTACCTTTTGGAGGGTGGTGGCTCCTAGATTGGTTAGGTGTCACTTGGGAGCCTCCTACTTCGTGTTGTGGAGTGAACCAAGAAGTTTGTAAGGGCAAGGAGATCGCCTACTTCATGAAGATCTACGCCGAGTTAGGCTAGTGCTCCATGGATGTAGGCCATCATGGTATAGTCAAGGTTGCTTCTTCATGGAACCCTCCGTGGGTAGAGCCCTCCATGGACTCTCGCGAACGTTACCCTCTGTGGGTTGAAGACTTCATAAACATGGATGTACGATAGTGCCACCTATCGGAACCACGGGAAAAATCACTGTGTCACCAATTGCGTTTGATCTTCCTACCCTCTCTTTACTTACATGCTTGTCTTTACTTTCCGCTGCTATACTCGTAGACATGCATGTGTAGGGTGTACTTGATATACTATGAATGCTAAAATCTTCCAAGAATTAAAATTGGGAAAAAGTAGATTTTTATTTGGTCAAGTAGTCTAATCACCCCCTCTAGCACTACTTTCGATCCTACAAGTGGTATCACAGCCTTGGTCTCCATTGCATTGGTCTCACAACCTAGGAGAGTATGACATCTAGTGAGGGAAGTTATCACCATAGAGGTCCGTACTTTGATGACACAAATTTTGCTAGTTGGAAGCACAAAATGAAAATGCATTTGCTTGGTCATAACCCCGCCATTTGGGCTGTTGTTCGTGTTGGTATGCAAGGTGAATTGTTTGCGGAAGGAAGGGAACCAGATCACGAAGCAACTACAGATGAATTGAAGATGTTGCAACTCAATGCTCAAGCATGCGACATTCTTTTCAACTGACTATGACCTGAAGAGTTCAAAAAAATCAGCCGTCTTGAGAATGCAAAAGAGATTTGGGATACTTTGATTGATATGCATCAAGGTACATAATCTGTGAGAGAATCCAAGTTGGATGTTCTTCAAAGTCAACTTGACAAGTTCAAGATGAAGGATGGTGAGGGAGTTGCTGAGATGTACTCTAGGCTAGCTCTGATCACAAATGAGATTGCCGGCTTAGGAAGCAAAGAAATGTCTGAAAAATTCATCATCAAGAAGATACTTTGAGCTTTGGATGATCGATATGACACCATTTGGACATTGATTCAAATGATGCCCGACTACAAAGATCTCAAGCCAACGGAAGCGATTGGAAGAATTGTTGCGCATGAGATGACACTCAAAGACAAGGAAGAGCTTCACCACAACTCTAGCGGTGCTTACAAAGCCACTAGTGATGCTCCGGCTACCTCTAGCAACAACCTTGTCACACATGAAGAGATACGCCTCATGGTCAAGAAATTCAACAAGTTCTACAAGAATAGAAGCAAAGACCAAAGCTTGAACTCAAGATATGAAGAGAAGCGTTCGTGAAGTCGTGACCGAAACTTCTACAATTGTGGGAAGCTCGGACACTACTCAAATGAGTGCACGACTCCTTACAAGAGGAATGAAGAGTCACCAACAAGACGAAGCTCAAGAGACGAGTCACCTCGAAGAGAGAGAAGGAGTAGAGATGATCGTTATGGATGAAGACCCTCAAGGAGAAGTAGGACTCGGAGAAGAAGGACAAGTACACCAAGAGCTACTCAAGAAGAAAACATCAAACTCATGTTGGTGAATGGGTTTCGGGATCCGAATCCGACAACCACTCTGAGAGAAGCTATCACTCCAACTCCGATTATAGTCAAGATGAAGGTGTTGCCGGACTTGCACTAGTGAGAATCGACTCCTATGACATATTTGATTCACCAAATGAAGGGAGTGGATGTTGCTTCATGGCTAAAGTCCCCAAGGTATCACACCCCGAGTACCTTGATTTCAATACTGATGAAGATGACTTGTTAATTGAAGTGACTTGCTATTTGACAAATCTAGTAATGTTAGTCAAAATGAACTTGCTAGTACTCACTCTAGTGTAGACAAGACGTGAGATGATGATAAGTTGGAAATAGAACGACTAACTCAAGAACTAAAAACTCTTAAGTTAGCTCATGAGTCAACTCTATAAGATCATAGAGAGCTTGTAAGAACACATGAGAAGCTACGCTTCGAGAAGCTCAATTTAGAGCAAGAGTATGAGTTCCTAAAATCTGTCAATGACGATCTTCGAAAGAAGACTTCCTCTTATCTAGCCAAGCAACTTCTCCTTTCTACATTCATGCCACAAGTTAAGTCTAAGCAAGCTAGTAACAAAGGCAAGAAAGGTTCTTCATCTAGTAGCAACAATAAAAATGCTAAACCTAATGATGTTGCTTCTAGTAGTTCTATTTATTGCACTAATGATGATGCTCTTAGCCAAGTTACACTTGAGAAAGAAAATGCTTTATTGAAAGGAATTATAGAGAAAGGTATCTACAAGAGTCTTGCCGCGTGTAAGCAATTTGAGGAAATTGTACGCAAGCACGGAGGATACCGAAAGAACCATGGTGTTGGCTACTTCAACGCTAATGGAGTTGATGGGAAGAAGGTCAATACCCCAAGCCAAAATTTGTTCGTCAAAAGGAAAAGTATGAAAATACTCTCCCCAAGGGAACAAAATCTCAAGATGACCTTCCACCACAAGACCCCAAGCTCAAGGACAAGAACAAGCTTCAAGAGGACATTGGCTCATATGAAGATGATTCCCGAGCTTTGGTGAAGTGGGCTCCCAAGGCTACTACAAGCTCAACTTCTACAAGTGCTACTTCAACACCGAGGATCCCCATCAACTTGATGTGGGTCCCCAAGAAGAAGAACTAGAGAAATTCTTGAGGGCTGACAACACCAATGAAATTCACTCACATTCATTATTGGCAAGAACTATTTGCTATCAACATCAACTTTATGCAATAGTTCAAGGAGTCACACATTCCCTCAAAGGTAAGCAAGGGACAAGGTAATCAACAAATCAATGGACATCATAACACATGCCTTGCACTCCATGTCCATAGATATCTTTGTATTTGTCTCTTGTGTGTTGGGACTAACCCATGTAGGTGAGAAGAGTAAGGAAACAACGAGGATGCTCCCAACTCTTGGTGATCTTGATCAACCTTGAGCATCAACCACTACCTCACCAACATGAAGTCTTGATCGACAAAACCCAAGGTTAGTTTATACCTCTTTTGGGAGGATGTCACATCAAGGGGGAGCTTTACTCTAAGACTTGGGTCAAAGCATCTCTTAGTATGTGACAACATTAAATGCTTTATGTAAAAGCGGTAACCGCACTTGTGCTTAAACGATGAGTATGACCTATGATCAAGTATTCTTACTTGGCTCCTAAGTCAAATACTCATATATAGATGACTTAGTCATCGCCCAAGTGCTTGTTTGATGCTAGTATGTATGTGTATGTTTGTCATTATTTCTTTTGACATCTTATTGTGTGAGAATGTTGGTCTGCATTTATTTTCTCATTCGAGGACATCCAATTGTTACTATTTGGCATTTGATTTATATTTTGCCAATTGGATGGACAAGAATGCCTAGGACCACTCCTTAGCTATTTATGCTTTCTCATCTCATATTCCATTCATTCCACATCACAAAATTTGAGCAAATACTTTTCGATCCCTCTGTGTGAGGAGCACCCAGAGTTCCGTATCGTCAAGGACTGACCATTAAAACCTCCCAAGTGCATCTCGGTGGAACCGACCCACAATTCTCAGTCTCACCGAATGCCTAGGGTTGATCTGGTTTTCAATCTCAGTACTGCCAATTCCATATTCTCGGTTACACCGAGTTTCCCTGTCCGTTGACAGTTGAGGAAGTCGGTGACACCGAAAATTTAGAATCGGTGTCACCGACAGTGAAGGGTATATAAGCTATGGCCCCAACGGTTCGAAGTTTCAATCTTCATTCGTTGCGCACCAAACCCTAAGCTACCGCAAAAGGACCCCATGGTCGTCGCCCTTGTCTTCCCGCGCTCCTCCTCCGCTGGGATCCTCGCCGTCGACGGGCATCTTTGCTGCTGTCGCCGCCATAGCGGATCCGTCGCCAATCTAGGGTGCAAATTCGATTTTTCTTGTGCTCCCCGTCCAATTCTTGCGCAATGAAATTGATTTTATCTATAATCCACAATTTGAGAGCTTTCCATCCGAAAGAAAATCCTATATAGTAGAGAGTGATTGATTTTTAGGGTTTTGTCGTCTACCAACTTTATCTCGGTAGAACTGATGCGAAGAAATCAGCGTCACTGATTTTGTTTTCTGCCACACTGAGAACACCCCGGTGGAACCGTGTTCTCATTTTCGGTGCAACCGAAAATGGTGCCAAGTTCTTGGAAAGAAGGTTGTTTGTCTCGGTGTGACCAAATGTTTTGCCTCGGCTGTACCAAAATACACTTGATAGAATGCAAAACTTGGAAAATCTGTTGTTCAAACTTTCAAAAACATCTGCATTTTGTGATGACTTATCCTATTCTACTCTTCTATACTCTATTTATAGGGTCAGCATGTCAGGGTCAGATAGTCAGAATTTGCTAGAGTAGAATGTTGACATGAGTTCAGGGACTAGTCCCTAGTCCAGTTCTTCCTCAGATCCAGGCATTCCCAGTTCTCATGGGTTGCCTAAGGCTGCAACAAGGACAAGGAAGAGACTCAATTCTGAAGAAGAAGATTCTGATTTTGTTCTAGAAGATGTTCTTGCTACGAAGCAAGAGAAGGCTGCAAGGAAATCTACAAATGAGGCTACCTCATCCAGGAGGGTAGTCAGCAAAGTTTATGCACCTCTAGAGACCTTCAAAGTACATGAGAGTGCTAGGGCTACCATTACTGTTGAGCCCCCAAGGAAAGCATTGCCTAAGAAGGCAAGAGATAAGAAGACAGTCAGGAAGAGGATCATATCTATTACAGGCAAGAGTGCCACTATATTTGAAGATCTAGATGAGGCTGCTGGTGCTGCGGCTGAGGAGGAAGAGGAGGAAGAACCTGCTGCTAAGGCCCCTCCGAAGAACAAAGCCAAGAAACTGTTGGCTGATGCTATACCTAAATCAGGAACCTCCAAGAGCACCAAGGCTGCTCCAAAGAAAGTTGCTGCACAGAAGTCCAAGAGGACTACCAGAGATATCCCTGCTGCTAAGAAGAACAAGAAGTACACATTCGAAGATGATGATGATGCTGACGATGTTGGGGAACGTCGCATGGGAAACAAAAAAATTCCTATGCACACGCAAACCTATCCATGGTGATGAGCATCTATGAGAGGGAGAGTGGATCTACGTACCCTTGTAGATCGCTAAGCGGGAAGCGTTAAGAAACGCGGTTGGTGTAGTCGAACATCTTCGCGATCCAAATCGCCGAGCGTCCCGCGATCCAATCACGATCCGTCCCGTGAACTCATCATGATCCGTCCCGCGATCTTGATCATGATCTGTCCTGCAAACTCATCACGATCTGTTCCACGATTTCATCACAAACTGTCTCGCGATCTCCATCACGGTCCTTCCGATCTAGCGCCGAACGGACGACACCTCCGCGTTCAGCACACGTGCAACTTGATGACGATCTCCACCATCTTGCTCCAGCAAGAGGAGGTGGAGAGGAGAGAGAGTTCACCAGCAGTGTGACGGCGCACCGGTGATGGTGGTGGAGTAATTCCGGCAATGCTTCGCCTAAGCGCTATAGAAATCCGATCTAGAGGAGCACCGGTGAAACGGGTAGCACGTGGCCGTAAAATCTGTCCAAAAGCCACCCAATCCACTAGTATATATAGGAGGAGAGGAGAGGAAGAGGGGCTGGCGCACAAGGCATCCAACCAGCCTTGTGCGCCAAGGAGGAGAGGAATCCTACTTCTCCCCCAATCCTAGTTGGACTAGGATTGCTCCCTATTGGCTGATTTTCCACCTTTTCCTTTAGCCTTTTCTTCTCCTGCGCCATGGGCCTTTTGTGGCTGTTCCACCAGCCCACTAAGGGCTGGTTATTATTATCCCACAGCCCATGGACCCTCTGGGGTCGAAATACCCCTCCCGGAGGTCTCCCGGTACACTACCGGCACTCCCGGTACACTATCGATGAGCCCGAAACTTTTCCGGAGACCAAACTGGAACTTCCTATATATGAATATTTACCTCCAGACCATTCCAGAGCTCCTCGTGACGTCCGGGATCTCATCCGGGACTCTGAACAACCTTCGGTCACCACCATACATAACTCTACACTACCGAAACGTCACCAAACCTTAAGTGTGCAGACCCTGCGGGTTCGAGAACTATGTAGACATGACCGAGACACCTCTACGGTCAATAACCAATGGCGGGACCTGGATGTCCACATCGGTTCCTACATATGCTACGAAGATCTTTATCGGTCGAATCTCTATGTCAAGGATTCAGTTAATCCCGTATAACGTTCCCTTTGTTCTTCGGTATGTTACTTGCCCGAGATTCGATCGTCGGTATCTCCATAGCTAGTTCAACCTCGTTACTGGCAAGTCTCTTTACTCGTTCCGTAATACAAGATCCTGCAACTAACAATTAGTCACATTGCTTGCAAGGCTCATTGTGATGTTGTATTACCGAGTGGGCCCTGAGATACCTCTCCGTCACACGGAGTAACAAATCCCAGTCTCGATCCATGCCAACAAAACAGACACCCTCGGAGACACTTGTAGAGCACCTTTATAGTCACCCAGTTACGTTGCGACGTTTGATACACACAAGGTACTCCTCCGATATATGTGAGTTGCATGATCTCATGGTCATAGGAACATATACTTGACATGCAGAAAACAGTAGCAATAAACTGACACGATCATATGCTACGTTTGTAGTTTGGGTCTTGTCCATCACATCATTCTCCTAATGATGTGATCCTGTTATCAAATGACATCTCATGTCCATGGCTAGGAAACCTTTACCATCTTTTGATCAACGAGCTAGTCTACTAGAGGCATACTAGGGACATGGTGTTGTCTATGTATCCACACATGTATCTGAGTTTTCGATCAACACAATTATAGCATGGATAATAAATGATTATCATGAACGAGGAAATATGATAATAACTAGTTTATTATTGCCTCTAGGGCATATTTCCAATAGTCTCCCACTTGCACTAGAGTCAATAATCTAGTTCACATCACCATGTGATTCGCATTGTTATGAATCTAACACCCAATGAGTTCTGGGGCTCGATCATGCTTTGCATGTGAGAGAGGTCTCATAGTCAACGGGTCTGCGACATTCAAATCCGTGTGTACTTTGCAAATTTCTATGTGAAACCGTAAACACTGCTACCACACTCCACTTGGTACTATTCCAAATGGCTGCTCCACTATACGTATCCAGATTGCTACTACGAGTCATCCGGATTGGTGTTAAAGCTTGCATCGACGTAACTCTTTATGACGAACTCTTTATCACCTCCATAATCGAGAAACATCTCCTTAGTATTTTAGTCACTAAGGATAATCTTGACCGCTATCCAGTGCTCCATTCCAGGATCACTTTGAAACCTTCTGGCCATACTTATGGCAAGGCCGACATCGGGTCTTGTGCACAACATTGCATACATGATAGAGCCTATGGATGAAGCATAGGGGATGACACTCATCTTTTCTCTATCTTCTGCAGTCACTGGGCATTGAGTCTTACTCAACTTTATACCTTACAAATCATGCGAGAACTCTTTCTCTGACTGATCCATTTTGAACTCTTTCAAAATCTTGTCAAGGTATGTGCTCATTGAAAGTCTCATCAAGTATCTTGATCTATCTCTATAGATCTTGATGCTCAACAATTAGGTAGCTTTATCCAGGTCTTCCTTTGAAAAACTCTTTTCAAACACCCGTTTATACTCTCCAGAATTTCTACATCATTTCCGAATAGCAATATGTCATCCACATATACTTATCAGAAACTATATAGTGCTCCCACTCACTTTATTGCAAATACAAGTTTCTCGTAAACTTTGTATAGACTCAAAAACTTTGATTACCTCATTAAAGTGTATATTCCAACTCCGAGATGCTTGCTTCAGTTCATAGAAGAATCACTGAAGCTCGCACATCTTTTAGCATCCTTAGGACTGACAAAACCTTCTGGTTGTATCTCATACAACCTTTCCTTAAGGAAGGAAACGATGTTTTGGCATCCATCTGCCAGATTTCATAATTGAAAAATGCAGCAACTGCTAACATAATTCCAACAGACTTCGGCATCGCTACAAGAGAGAAAGTCTCATCACAGTCAACTCTTTAAACTTGTCGTAAACTACTTTGCAACAAGTCAAGCTTTACAAATGGTAACATTTACCATCAGCGTCTGTCTTCATTTTAAAAATCCATTTGTACTTAGCGACATGCCGTCCAACGAGCAAGTCCCCCAAAGTCTATACTTGGTTTTCATACATGGATCCTTTCTCAGATTTCATGGCCTCTAACCATTTGTTGGTTTCCGAGCCCATCATCGCTTCTCCATAGTTCGTAGGTTCATCGTTTTCCAACAACATGACCTCCAAGACAGGGTTGTCATACCGCTCAGTAGCAGTACACATCCTTGTCGACCTACGAAGTTCGATAGTAACTTGATTCGAAGCTTCATGATCATCATCATTAACTTCCTCTTCAACTGACGTAGGCTTCACAGGAACATCTTTCTGCGCTGCGCCACTTTCTGGTTGAAGTGAAGGTTCAATAACCTCATCAAGTTCTATTTTCCTCGTAGGTTGATAGTAACTTGATCCGAAGCTTCATGATCATCATCACTAACTTCCTCTTCAACTGACGTAGGCTTCACAGAAACATCTTTCTGCGCTGCGCTACTTTCTGGTTGAAGCAGAGGTTCAAATAACCTCATCAAGTTCTATCCTCCTCCCACTCAATTCTTTCAAGAGAAACCCTTTCTCAAGAAAGGACCCAGTTTTAGCAACAAACATTTTATGCTTGGATCTGAGATAGAAGGTTCACCCAACTGTTCTTAGGGTATTCTATGAAGATACATTTGTCCTCTTTGGGTTCGAGCTCATTAGGTGAAAACATTTTCCACACAAGCGTTGCAGCCCCAAACATTAAGAAATGACAGCTTAGGTTTCTATCAAACCATAATTCACACGGTGTCATCTCAACGGATTTAGATGGTGCCCTATTCAAAGTGAATGTAGTTGTCTCTAATGCATAACCCCAAAATTATAGTAGTAAAACGATAAGAGACATCACAACATGCACCGTATCAAATAGAGCATGACTATGACGTTCGGACACACCATCACACTATGGTGTTCCAGGTGGCGTGAGTTGTGAAAACAATTCTCACATTGTCTAAAGTTGTATGCCAAACTCGTAACTCAGATATTCACCTCTACGATCATATCACAAACATTTTTATCTTCTTGTCACGATGATCTTAAAAACTTCACTCTGAATTTGCTTGAACCTTTCAAACGATTCAGACTTGTGTTTCATTAAGTAAATATACACTATATCTACTCAAATCATCAGTGAAGGTAAGAAAATAACGATATCCACTGCACACGACAAGACTCACTTGATTGCATACATCAACATGTATCATTTCCAATGAATCACTTGCCCGCTCCATCCAACGGGATCCTTTAGTCATCTTGCCCAAATGGTTCGCATGTCTCAACCGATTCGAAATCGAATGAGTCCAAATATCCATCAGCATGGAGTTTCTTCATGCGCTTTATACCAATATGACATTTTGCGGCAGTGCCACAAGTATGTGGTACTATCATTATTTAACTTTGTATCTTTTGACATTAATGTTATGAACATGTGTATTACTACGATCAAGATTTCAACAAACCATTCTCACTGGGTGCATGACCATTCAAGGTATTATTCATGTAAACAGAATAACCATTATTCTCTGACTTAAATGAATAACCGTATAACAAACATGATCTAATCATGTTCATGCTCAACGCAAAACACCAAATAACATTTATTTAGATTCGTCACTAATCTCGAAGGTAGAGAGAGCGTGCGATGTTCATCACATCAACCTTGGAAACACTTCCAACACATATCGTCACCTCACCCTTAGCTAGTTCTCCGTTTATTCCGTAGCTTTTATTTCGAGTTAAAAACATTTAGCAACTGAACCGGTATCCAATACCCAGGTGCTACTAAGAGTACTAGCAAGGTACACATTAATAACTCGTATATCAAATATACTTCTATCAATGTTGCCAGCCTTCTTATCTACCAAGTATCTAGGGTTGTTCCGCTTCAGCGACCGCTCACCTCATAACAGAAGCACTTAGTCTCGGGTTTGAGTTCAACTTTGGTTTGCTTCACTGAAGCAGCAACTGACTTGCTATCCATGAAGTTTCCCTCCTTGCTCTTTCCCTTCCTGAAACTTAGTGGTTTTAACTAACCATCAACACTTTGACGCTCCTTCTCGATTTCTACCTTTGCGGTGTCAAACATCGCGAACAGCTCAGGGATCATTACTTCTATCCCTAGCAACCTATAGTTCATCACCAAGTTCTAGTAGCTTAGTGACAGTGACTTGGAGAACTATATCAATCACTATCTTATCTGGAAGATCAACTCCCACTCGATTCAAGTGATTGTAGCACCCAGACAATCTGAGCACATGCTGAATGATTGAGCTATTCTCATTCATCTTGCAGGCAAAGAATCTTGTCGGAGATCTCATATCTCGCAACACGGGCACGATCCTGAGATCCTAATTTCAGCTCTTAGAACATCTCATATGTTCCGTGACGTTCAAAAACGTTTCGAAGCCTCAATTCTAAGCCGTAATGCATGACGCACTAAACTATCAAGTAGTCATCGAAACGTGCCTGTCAGATGTCCACAACATCTACAGATGACGCTAGAGGGGGTGGCACACCGAGCTGTGCATTAAGGACATAAGCCTTCTGTGCAGCAATGAGGACAATCCTCAGATCACGGACCCAGTCCGCAATATTGCTACCAACATCTTTCAACTCTATTTCTCTAGGAACATATAAAAATTTAAGGGAGCTACAACGCGAGATAGTAATCTACAACATAATTTGCAAAGTCACTACTGACTATGTCCATGATAATAAGTTCAATTAATCATATTACTTAAGAACTCCCACTCAAATTGACATCCCTCCGATCATTCGAGTGATACATGATCCAAATTTCACCAACTCAAGTCCGATCATCATGTGAGTTGAGGTGGCTGCAATGGTGAACATCATCATGTTGATCATATCTACTATATGACTCATGTTCGACCTTTCGGTCTCTTGTGTTCCGAGGCCATGTGTGTACATGCTAGGCTCGTCAAGTTTAACCCGAGTGTTCTACTTGTGCAACACTGGCTTGCACCCATTGTATGTGAACGTAGAGTCTATCACACCCGATCATCACGTGGTGTCTCAACACGACGAACTTTCGCAACGGTGCACACTCGGGGAGAGCACAATTTATCTTGAAATTAAGCGAGGGATCATCTTATAATGCTACCGTCGTCCTAAGCAAAAAAAGGTGCATAAAAAGGATTAACATCACATGCAAATCATAAGTGACATGATATGGCCATGAACTTGTGCTTTTGATCTCCATGTAGAAAGCACCGGCATGATCTCCATCGTCACCGGCATGACACCATGATCTGCATCATCTTGATCTCCATCAACGTGTCGCCATCGGGGTTGTCACTGTTGGAAATATGCCCTAGAGGCAATAATAAATTAGTTATTATCATATTTCCTTGTTCATGATAATCATTTATTATCCATGCTATAATTGTATTGATCGGAGACTTAAATGCATGTGTGGATACATAGACAAAACCATGTCCCTAGTATGCCTCTAATGGACTAGCTCGTTGATCAAAGGATGGTTAAGGTTTCCTAGCCATGGACATGAGATGTCATTTGATAACGGGATCACATCATTAGGAGAATGATGTGAGGGATAAGACCCAAACTACAAACATAGCATATGATCGTGTCAGTTTATTGCTACTGTTTTCTGCATGTCAAGTATATGTTCCTATGACCATGAGATCATGCAACTCACAGATATCGGAGGAGTGCCTTGTGTGTATCAAACATCGCAACGTAACTGGGTGACTATAAAGGTGCTCTACAGGTATCTCCGATGGTGTCTGTTGAGTTGGCATGGATCGAGACTGGGATTTGTTACTCCGTATGACGGAGAGGTATCTCGGGGCCCACTCGGTAATGCAACATCACAATAAGCCTTGCAAGCAATGTGACTAATTTTTAGTTGTGGGATCTTGTGTTATGGAACGAGTAAAGAGACTTGCCAGTAACGAGGTTGAACTAGGTATGGAGATACCGACGATCGAATCTCGGGCAAGTAACATACCGAAGAACAAAGGGAACGTTATACGGGATTAACTGAATCCTTGACATAGAGGTTCGACCGATAAAGATCTTCGTAGAATATGTAGGAACCAATGTGGACGTCCAGGTCCCGCCATTGGTTATTGACCGTAGAGGTGTCTCGGTCATGTCTACATAGTTCTCGAACCCGCAGGGTCTGCACACTTAAGGTTCGGTGACGTTTCGGTAGTGTAGAGTTATGTATGGTGGTGACCGAAGGTTGTTCGGAGTCCCGTATGAGATCCCGGACGTCACGAGGAGCTCCGGAATGGTCCGGAGGTAAAGATTCATATATAGGAAGTCCCAGTTTGGTTTCCGGAAAAGTTTCGGGCTCATCGGTAGTGTACCGGGAGTATCGGTATTGTACCGGGAGTGCCGGTAGTGTACCGGAGGACCTCCGGGAGGGGTATTTCGACCCCAAGAGGTCCATGGGCTGTGGGAGAATAATAACCAGCCCTTAGTGGGCTGGGAAAACAGCCACAAAGGCCCATGGCGCAGGAGAGAAAGTCTTAAAGCAAAAAGTGGAAAATCAGCCAATAGGAGGCAATCCTACTCCAACTAGGATTGGAGGTGAAGTAGGATTGCTCCCACCTCCTATTTCTGCCGACCCAAAGGCCTTGGCTGCCTCTCCTCTCCTCCTATATATACTAGTGGATTGGGTGGTTTTTGGACAGAATTTCCGGCCACGTGCTACCCGTTTCACCGGTGCACAGTTTCTCCTCTAGATCGGTTTTCCGCAGCGCTTAGGCGAAGCCCTGCCGGAATCACTCCACCACCATCACCGGAGCGCCGTCACGCTGCCGGTGAACTCTCTCTCCTCTCCACCTCCTCTCGCTGGATCGAGATGGTGGAGATCGTCATCAAGCTGCACGTGTGCTGAACGCGGAGGTGCCGTCCGTTCGGCGCTAGATCGGAAGGACCGTGATCGAGATCGCGAGACAGTTCGTGATGAGATCGCGGAACGGATCGTGATGAGTTCGCGGGACAGATCGTGATCAAGATCGTGAGACGGAATGTGATGAGATCGCGGGACGGATCGTGATGAGTTCACGGGACGGATTGTGATTGGATCGCGGGACGGATCGTGATGAGATCGCGGGACGCTCGGCGATTTGGATCGCGAAGATGTTCGACTACACCAACCGCGTTTCTTAACGCTTCCCACTTAGCGATCTAAAAGGGTATGTAGATCCACTCTCCCTCTCGTAGATGCTCATCACCATGGATAGGTTTGCGTGTGCGTAGGAAATTTTTTGTTTCCCATGCGACGTTCCCCAACAGTCACGCCCTGCATGCTTCTACTACTATTGCTACCGTAGCGATAAAGTAAAGCATTACATAGCGCTTAATGATTGACACGCAGGTCATACAATAATTAAAGACAACCCTATGGCTCCTGCCATTTGTCATACTCATCGACATGCAAGTCGTGATAATCTATACATCACATGATCATCTCATACATCACATATATCTCATCATATAATTGGCCATATCACATCACAACATACCCTGCAAAAACAAGTTAGACGTCCTCTAATTGTTGTTGCATGTTTTACGTGGCTGCTACGGGTATCTAGCAAGAACGATTCTCACCTACGCATAAACCACAACGGTGATACACTAGTTGCTTTTCAACCTTCTCAAGGACCGCCTTTGTCGGATCCGATCCAACTAAAGTGAGAGAAACTGTCACCCGCAAGCCATCTAGGCAACAAGTTGTGTTGAGGGAACCGGTCTCTCGTAAGCGTACGAGTAATGTTGGTCCAGGCCGCTTCATCTCACAATCCCGCTGAACCAAAATACGACCAAGGGAGGAAGCAATCTAAGCATCAACGCCCACAAACCTTTTGTGTTCTACTCGAGATCTCATCGAACCATCGACCTAGCTCATGACGCCACTATTGGGGAACATCGCATGGGAAACAAAAATTTCCTACACACACACAAACCTATCCATGGTGATGAGCATCTACGAGAGGGAGAGTGGATCTACGTACCCTTGTAGATCGCTAAGCGGGAAGCATTAAGAAACGCGGTTGGTGTAGTCGAACATCTTCGCGATCCAAATCGCCGAGCGTCCCGCGATCTCATCACGATCCGTCCCGCGATCCAATCATGATCCATCCCGTGAACTCATAACAATCCGTCCCGCGATCTTGATCATGATCTGTCCCGCGAACTCATCACAATCTGTTCTGCGATCTCATCACGAACTGTCTCGCGATCTCGATCACGGTCCTTCCGATCTAGCGCCGAACGGACAGCACCTCCGCGTTCAGCACACGTGCAGCTTGATGACGATCTCCATCATCTTGATCCAGCAAGAGGAGGTGGAGAGGAGAGAGAGTTCACCAGCAGTGTGACGGCGCTCCGGTGATGGTGGTGGAGTAATTCCGGTAGGGCTTCGCCTAAGCGCTGCAGAAATCCGATCTAGAGGAGCACCGGTGAAACGGGTAGCACGTGGCCGTAAAATCTGTCCAAAAGCCACCCAATCCACTAGTATATATAGGTGGAGAGGAGAGGAAGAGGGGCTGGCGCACAAGGCAGCCAACCAGCCTTGTGCGCCAAGGAGGAGAGGAATCCTACTTCTCCTCCAATCCTAGTTGGACTAGGATTGCTCCCTATTGGCTGATTTTCCACTTTTCCCTTTAGCCTTTTCTTCTCCTGTGCCATGGGCCTTTTTTGGCTGTTCCACCAGCCCACTAAGGGCTGGTTATTATTCTCCCACAGCCCATGGACCCTCTGGGGTCGAAATACCCCTCCCGGAGGTCTCCCGGTACACTAAAGCACTCCCGGTACACTACCGGTGAGCCCGAAACTTTTCCGGCGACCAAATTGGGACTTCCTATATATGAATCTTTACCTCCGGACCATTCCGGAGCTCCTCGTGACGTCCGGGATCTCATCCGGGACTCCTAACAACCTTCGGTCACCACCATACATAACTCTACACTACCGAAACGTCACCAAACCTTAAGTGTGCAGACCCTGCGGGTTCGAGAACTATGTAGACATGACCAAGACACCTCTACGGTCAATAACCAAAGGCAAGACCTGGACGTCCACATTGGTTCCTACATATTCTACGAAGATCTTTATCGGCCTAACCTCTATGTCAAGGATTCAGTTAATACCGTATAACGTTCTCTTTGTTCTTCGGTATGTTACTTGCCCGAGATTCGATCGTCGGTATCTCCATACCTAGTTCAACCTCGTTACTGGCAAGTCTCTTTACTTGTTCCGTAATACAAGATCCTGCAACTAACAATTAGTCACATTGCTTGCAAGGCTCATTGTGATGTTGTATTACCGAGTGGGCCCTGAGATACCTCTCCGTCACACGGAGTAACAAATCCCAGTCTCGATCCATGCCAACTCAACTGACACCCTCGGAGACACCTGTAGAGCACCTTTATAGTCACCCAGTTACGTTGCGACATTTGATACACACAAGGTACTCCTCCGATATATGTGAGTTGCATGATCTCATGGTCATAGGAACATATACTTGACATGCAGAAAACAGTAGCAATAAACTGACACGATCATATGCTACGTTTGTAGTTTGGGTCTTGTCCATCACATCATTCTCCTAATGATGTGATCCCGTTATCAAATGACATCTCATGTCCATGGCTAGGAAACCTTTACCATCTTTTGATCAACGAGCTAGTCTACTAGAGGCATACTAGGGACATGGTGTTGTCTATGTATCCACACATGTATCTGAGTTTCCGATCAACACAATTATAGCATGGATAATAAACGATTATCATGAACGAGGAAATATGATAATAACTAATTTATTATTGCCTCTAGGGCATATTTCCAACAGATGATGCTATGACTGTTCTGATGAAGCTCAAACCTCACCTTCCTGTACATGATGCCAACCATCCTACAGCTGAGGATATGAATAAGAGGAAGGATTCAGGGTTGAGGGAATGGAGAGCTATTGATCCATATGCCTAGAGGAGGAAGACTTCTGTAGATTACATGTTTTATACCAAGGAACAACAAGACTTCTATGAGACAATTTTGCTTGACAAGAGTCCTGCAGTCAGTGACATGAGATATGTGGACTGGAAGTATATTCAGGATTATGAGAATTAATTTCCATGTGTCCAAGGCAACTTCCATTGCATTGGCCTTGATCAATTTGTTGGCAAGGAGTTCACTGCTTGGAATGATGAGATGATCATGCAGTTCTACTCCACTGCTCATTTTTATGGAGATGGCAGGATTGTTTGGATGATTGAAGGAGCAAGATATGAGTGTACTGTTGATGAATGGGCTACCATCTTAGGAGTCCCAGAGGTTCAGGATGGAGATTTGGATATCTACTCAGAATCCAAGGAGAACAACAACTCTATGAAGGATATGTATAATCCTATTCCAGTTGCCAACAGGCAATCTCACAAGCTTGGTTCTATCTACTTTCTCTATCCAGGCCTCCGTACCATGAACAACATCTCGAGGCATACCTTGATGCCCAAGTCTGGAGATGAGAAGATGATTCATGGATATTCCATCAACATGCTCATCCATCTTGATCATCATACCAGGATTCGAGTGATGGATTTGATAGTAGAGACAATGAAGAGGGTTGCTACTGATCAGAAGCGCTCATGCTGCTATGCACCCTATATTCAGATGCTTATAAATTATAAGCTTGAGAAGAACATCTTTGCTCTGGATAGACCCCACTAGCCACTTCAGCCAGATCTCGAGGACAACGTTGTGGTGATGGACCCAGATCATCCCACATCATCTGCAGCTTAGGCTCAGGTAGAGGCAGAGGCAACTTGAGCCACTAGTGCTCAGGTCCCCAGATCCAGGAACAAGAAGATGGATCTTTTGATCACCGCGGTCATGGACATGAAGAAGGACATCAAGACCATCATGGACATTCAGGAGAGCCTTGTGAACATTATTGATGATAGAGTGAAAACTCTTAATGACAAGGTAGATGGGCTGACTAAGACAGTCAATGAGCCTAAGAAGGAGGTTGATGAAACCCCAATCTATCGCACCTCTTTAGAGTCTGAGTCTTCTGATGATGAGGAGGATAGTGCACCTGTCAGGACTATTTCCCAGTTCACGACTAAGGCCAGGACACCTACAGTGCCAGCTCTAGAGAAGAGGCCTTCATCTTCTGTTCCCGCCACAGTGACATCAACTCCATCAACTCTAGTGCCCCCAGTATTTACTCTAGCTTCATCCAGGACTTCAGCGGAAGTCTTCGTTGACGCAGTTCTCTCGACTCCGTCATGGACTACCGGAGGAGATTAGCCGTAGAAGGACGATTAGCTATATCTCTTTGAACTTTTTTGTAACTTGCTGCCAAAGGGGGAGAAGTTGTATATAGATCTTAGGCTTCAAGTGAGAGAGCGTATGCTTTTATTGTTGTTTTTCAAAACATTTGGTTCTTTGGTTTGATGTGAGATAGTTTTGTGTGTGTTTGATCATACACTATTATGTGTGTTGCTACTAATTCCTATCTTTTTGATGGTTATGTGATGACCATTCACTTTTCTTGATGTATGATATGTTGTGCTATGTTATTAACTCTTATTACTCTCGCACACCACCAAGTTGTATGTGACATGGAAGAAGTTCCCAATGTACCTAATCGATTGTGCATTGGCATTCAAACACAAATTTAAAATAATGCACAAATTTAGGGGGAGCTCTTGCTTATCACATACATCTCAAAGCGACAATTATATTCATTGATTATATCATATATTGAAGCTTTGATCGATATTTTGTCATCAGTTACCAAAAAGGGAGATTGAAAGAACATTTGCTCCCTTGGTGGTTTTGGTAATTAATAACAACATATATCTCATTTAACTAATGTTTCCACTAAGTATGTTTCAGGAAAAGTTCAATGATGGGTTGGCAAAAGGATTGTGGAATACCCCAAGCTTCATGGGAATAGATTGGCCAAGCTTCAAGCAAAGGACTCTACATTTTACATTTGTGAGAAATCACTTTGAGTCCATAGGAAAGCTAATACTATTAAAAGGGGGCAAGGTTTTGTTGGTGAACAAAATGCTCATACGTGCAGAAGTGATAGTCACCACATACACCCACAAGTTCTTCCACAAAAGTCTGTCCAAAGACAAACACTCAAAATCGGTGCAACCAACACATTCCACTTGGTGCCACCGATTCCAGAACCTAGATAGACTCAGCCAAACCCTAGCCACTTCGGTGCAACCGATTCTGCTTTGGTGCCTCCGAGTTTGGGTTGCCAACTTTCTGTTAAGAAAATTCACAATATTGGTACCACCGAGATTGTTGGATCAGCGTCACCAAGATTGGGCAATCTCACCGTTGGTCACCTTATCGGTGCAACCGAGATTCCTATATCGGTCTCACCGAGATTCGGAAGTTACCACCTTTTGGTCACTTTGGTACCACCGAGATTAACTTATCGGTGTCACCGAGTTGGTCATTTTGTGTGTAACGGTTGGATTTTTGGAGCTGCCTATATATACCCCTCGACCACCACTCATTCGCAAGAGAAGCACTCAGAACTGTTCCCCACTCATACCTACTGATTTTCTGAGAGAGAGCCACCTACGCATGTGTTGAGATCATGCCATTCCATTCCTACCATATGAATCTTGATCTCTAGCCTCCCCAAGTTGCTTTCCACCCAATCAATCTCTTCCACCAAGCCAACTCCGTGAGAGAGTGATTGTGTGTTGAGGAGTCTATCATCTTGAAGCACAAGAGCAAGGAGTTCATCGACACTATCAAGCCTATTACCTTTTGGAGGGTGGTGCCTCCTAGATTGGTTAGGTGTCACTTTGGATCCTCCTACTTTGTGTTGTGGAATGAACCAAGAAGTTTGTAAGGGCAAGGAGATCGCCTACTTCGTGAAGATCTACCCCGAGTTAGGCTAGTCCTCCGTGGACGTAGGCCATCATGGTATAGTCAAGGTTGCTTCCTCGTGGAACCCTCCGTGGGTAGAGCCCTCCATGGACTCTCGCGACCGTTACACTCCGTGGGTTGAAAACTCCATAAACGTGGATGTACGATAGCACCACCTATCGAAACCACGGGAAAATTCATCATGTCACCAATTGCGTTTGATATTCCTACCCTCTCTTTACTTACATGCTTGTATTTACTTTCTGCTGCTATACTCGTAAACGTGCATGTGTAGGGTGTACTTGACATACTATGGATGCTAAGATCTTCCAAGAATTAAAATTGGGAAAAAGTAGATTTTTATTTGGTCAAGTAGTCTAATCACCCCCCTCTAGCACTACTTTCGATCCTACAGTTCCATGGGTTTGGTTCAAGGCGGTTGTCCGACAGGTTCTGAAGACGGTAGGCCCCTCCCGCGAGTACTTTGTCGATTATGAAGGGGCCCTCCCATTTGGGTTTGAGTTTATGCTTCTGGTTCTCCGGTGCCATAAGACGAGTTCGCCCATGTTGTATGCTTTTGCCTTGACCTCCCTACTCTGGTAACGTCGGACCTGCTATTTGTAAAAAGTAGAGCGAGCCTGAGCTATGTCACGTTCTCCTTCTAAGGCGTCCAGGTCATCCTTTCGATCTAACTCGGCTTCCTTCTTCTCGTACATGCGCACCCTTGGTGCGTCGTGAATAATATCGTAGGGGAGGAGTGCTTCTGCCCCATAGACCATGAAGAATGGTGTGTATCCCATTGATCTCTTCGGGGTGGTGTGCAGGCCCCATAGAAAGGAGTCGAGCTCCTCCACGTAATGACAGTTGGACTCATGAAAAGATTGGACCAAACATGGCTTAATGCCGCTCATGATGAGAGTTTGCTCGTTCGACTTGTCCATTAGTCTGCGGATGATACACCGATGCATAATCGAGCTTGATGCCCATTTCTGTGCATCAGTCCTTGACCTCTTAGGCCGTGAAGTTAGATCCATTGTCCGTTATTATACTGTGCGAGACACCATAACGGTGTACCACACCAGATATAAAGTAGATTACTGGTCCAGACTTGGCCGATTTGACGGGTTTGCCTCTATCCATTTGGTGAACTTATCAACCGTAAGCAGTAATTATTTCTTCTTCTTGGTCCCCCCTTTAAGTGGTCCGACCATGTCCAGCCCCCAGACCGCGAAAGGCCAGGTGATTGTAATAGTCCGAAGAGCTGTTGGGGGCATGTGGCTTTGATTTGAGGAAAGTTGACACCACACGCAGTGTTTGACAAGTGACTAGGCGTCCACCCGAGCAGTGGGCCAAAAGAAACCAGATTGGAAGGCCTTGCTAACCAAGGCTCTTGCTGCAGCATGATGACTGCCCATCCCAGCGTGGACTTCAGCTAAGAGCTACCGTCCTTCTTCCTCACATATGCACCGCTGTAATATTCCAGTGGTGTTTTTATTGTATAACTCACCCTTGTGTACTTTGTAGGCTTTGGATCGCCAAATTATGTGCCACACCTCTGTCTGATCGTCGAGGAGTTCTTTGTGAAGAAGGTAGGCGAGAAAGGGCTCGGTCCATGGCGCGATTACTGCCATGACCTCATGAGCTGAAGGCGTTTCATCCATTATGGAGCCGCTAATGATTTGGTTTCCTGGTTTGTTTATAGGGGGAATAACCTCTTCTATCATATTTAGACCGATGCCCTTATGATCGTCCTGCCAAACCACAGATGGCTTAAAGAGCCTTACCAGGAAAGTGTTTTTTGGGACATGGTCGCATTTAGCCCCCATGTGGGCCAGTACATCAACGGCTTGATTGTTGTCGCGAGCGTCGTGGTGAAATTCCAGCCCCTCGGACCGTGCGGGTATCTTTAGGACAATGTTTCCGTATGCCGCCATCTTTGGGTTTTTGGCGTCGAATTCGCCATTGATTTGGGAGATGGCCAAGTTGGAGTCTCCCCGTACCTCTAGCCGCCGTATGCCCATTGATACTGCTAATTTTTGTTAAATATTACTTTTTTTCTTTTTTTACAAAAATTGTGCTAAGGAAAAAACTTTCAAATCTGTTTTCACATCGGCCGCACGCAGGAGGTGGTGGTGGTGGTGGAGGAGGAGGTGAAGGTGGAGGTGCTGGTGGAGGAGGTGGAGGTGGTGGTGTTGGTGCTGCAGGCTGCGGCGTTCGTCGTATCTCCACACGATTCAAGGGTAAGATTTCATATTTAGGTGCTTCGGTAGCTTTGTAAGATATATTTCGGTGTTAGGATATTTTTAGGTGCTCCGGTATCCTCAGAAAATATATTTAGTTGTGCATATTTAGGTGTTTTGATTTATTTAGGTGTGGTAAATTTATTTAGGTGTGGTAAATATATTTAGGTGTAGTAAATATATTTAGGTGTGGTAAATATATTTAGGTGTAGTAAATATATTTAGGTGTGGTAAATATATTTAGATGTGCGAATTTGTAGTTTAGGTGGAAATAATTATAGTATCTCATTCTTCTTGACATGTGACCATGTTGAATAATTTTTTAGGTAAGCAAACATGTCTGATGTAGTGAAGTTAGGTTTTTACTACGGTCCTGGTAGCGTCCACACAAATGAGATGGGAGCTGATTTGAGTGAATTTCAGTACGTTGAGGTGCCAGTTACTTGCCCTGAAACTTGGACTGTTAGTCAGTCGACCGAATGGCTAACCGGATGTTGTGGGTTCAATACTGAAACACACACCGTCCATGTTCATGCATTATGGACCCGATCGAGTTGAAATATTTACTATTATTTGAAGCCAATAGACCGGGACTCAAAGTGGGTGCGCTGGTTACAAGCTTGCGTAAGTAGGGGATGTAATCCTGTGGCCTTATTGCTCCCTGTGCTGAAGCATGTTAGTGCACCAGAAGCCAGACCAAGCTACGATATTGGGCAGAGCAGTGAAGGGATGTATGACTCACTACCAAATTATGTGCCCCATGCAGAAGATGACGTTAACGAATCAGGGCAGAGCAGTCATGCAGAAGAAGTAAATGCCGATGATTATGTAAGTGGCCAGGTGGATGCTGATGAGATAGATGGGCACATGCAAAACCAGATGGAGAATGAAGATAGAGATGGTGATATTCTCGACGATTCCGCTGAGTCACAGGAAGAAGAGAACGCACATGAAGTGCCTATTCCTGCAGCATGGAATCCGGACTTCTCATCTGCAATGATCGTGAATGATGGTCATGATTCTGCCTGGCAGTACCACCAGAACAACATTGCGTTAGGTGCCTTGTATCCAAACAAACAAGCTCTGCAAGATGCAATTATTGGTTGGGCATTGTCCACCCAAAGGGTTTTTGTAGTTGATGTGTCAAGCCCGAAAAACTTGACAATGGTATGTAGAAACCAGGGTTGTCCCGCCAGGGTGCATGGCTATCTGCCTAAGTATGGTTTTTATCTCATTGATCTTTATGTTACATAATTTATGACACTGCAGGCTCCAGGCAATATGCAGTAACATCTATTGTCTTTATCTCATTGGTCTTTTTGTTACATAATTCATCATCCATATTTAACAATCATTCTCACAATTGCAGGCCGAGTTGGCTTATGGTCTTCATAATAAAGTCATGGCCTATGGAGATTCACTATCCTCTAGACCTCTGCTAGTACCTAGGTCTCAAGTGCAGCCATTGTTACAATGCATTGAACAGAAGGTGTGGAATATCTACAGGGCTATAACGTGCACACGCAACTCAGATGTTGTCCACTAGCAGCCGCATCACTGAACGCAACGACAACAACCGAGGCCACGCCTAGAACAGTAGCCGACGCCACCTCCACCCCCTCCTGACCAGGCTGGCAGTGCGGCTTGGCAGCAGACGCCCCATCCACCCCCTCCTGACTAGGCTGGTAGTTCAGCATGGCAACACCCACAGCACCCACGATACCATGCTCTCTCTTCGAGCTTCGGGTTTCGACGTCCACTGGTACAACAAAGTCCCACAGCGGGTTTCATGTTTCGGCCACCACTGGAATATTAGCTAGTTGGTATGGCTCTTCATATTCACTCTTTTTAATACTAATTGCGACTACCCATTTATTCAGTAATGATGATCCCTCCTGCAGGATCCTATGCATATCAGGAGGCTTCGGCGTCCGGATCCGGGTTCACGGGTGAGGAAGGAGATGTCCTATCATAGCAGAACACGTGGATGGACGTCTTCTCGACTCCTCCACCATGGCCCACCCAGGATACACAGTATGACCAGGACGGGTCCGAGATTCCTCCTCGTAACATTAGGCCCCCCACAGGTTTGGCTGGAGTATGCCTAGCACACCCCCTGAGCGCCTTCCCAGATGTCGTCAGTGACACCTCTATCTATCAGTAGAGAAACCTCTATCTAATTATGTATCAAACATATGTCTATTCTATGTGTGAGACGTATTCATGTTCTATTTCAATGCAGAAGACATTCAGACATACCACGGGGGTTTTATAGGTGCTGAAATTAAGATACAATTTGCTGAAATTAAGATACAACTTGCTGAAATTAAGATACAACTTGCCGAAATTAAGATGCAATTTGCTGAAATTGAGTTACAAGAATATAAATCTACTGAGTCCAATGTGGATATTTTCCTTTTCCATCTCTAGCTTCTTCTGCTGCCTGGGCTGCACGAGTCCTTTCTTTCTTTCTCTGCCTCTCAGCCTCACGGGCCTCCTCTCGCTGCCTTTAGACCTCCGCCAGTCGAAGTTGGTTTTCTTGGTTTTCTTCTTCATCTTAGCAAGAAAAGCCCTTTGCTCCACACAGTACTATTGCCACACTCTCTCCTGCTCTGCTTTCTCCTCTACTTCCGCCTTCTCGCGGCGCTCCTCCAAGTACAAACTTGCCCATGCACGACGACCTCTTTCACGAATCTCAGTCACCGCCCAGTTCGACATATTTGTGTCTATCTAACGATAGTACTGGCACATGGGCGGAGGAGACTACAAAAGAAACAGAAATATAAAAATCAAATAAAATAAAATATTAACAACGTGTTTATTCTAGGTGACTGAAACATACCGAAGGCGTGATGCACGGTGAAGGAGAAACGAGTGGATCCTCCTCATAATTAGCGCACATGAAAAACTTCGTGCCCAACCAATCTGAAAAATCCGTCACCTCCATCACCTTGCAGAGATCCCAACACCAACAACGAGTTACTTCCACCCCCTGAGGCAACTTCGCACTCTTCCATTTGCTAGGCCTAATGCTTTGATCCGAACAAGGCAAACTCCTAATGACTACCGCGCTGGTTTTTTCGAGTGTTGCTGGCCGATGGAGGAAGGCAGGTACAATGCCTCCTTTTATAGGCAGACGACAACAGCAATGGCGGGAAATCCGGCGGGAAAATTTGGCAGCAAAAAGTGGCGGGAAAACATGGTCGGGAAAATTTGGTGGGAACACTTGGCGGGAAATCGGGCGGGAAAACATGGCTGGGATAATTTGGCGGGAACACTTGGCGGGAAAACATGGCTGGGAACATTTGGTGGGAGCACTTGGCGGGAAATCGGGCAGGAAAAGATGGCCCGAAACATTTGGCAGGAAAAAAATAGGGGCATGCACCAGATGGTGCAACTGTGGCTGTTTAGTACTAATTGGCCACGAGTAGGCTGATTAGTACTAATCGGCTACACTTAGGATGATTAGTACTAATCGGCTTACTGATGGCTGATTAGTGCTCAGCACCAGGGGTCGACAGGCCTATCGATTACACCTAGGCCGACTGGGACTAATCGGCCTAGAGGTGGCTGACTAGAACTAATCGGCTAGGGTGTAGCCGATGGGATCACATATTTGAAAAAAAATCCTTGGCACAATATCTGTAAAATAAAATAAAATAAAAGTAATATTTTTAAAAAATTAGCCAGTGATACTGCCATCCGAAGACCATGCAAGAGTGCTTCATATTTGGCTGCATTGTTGGAGTCGGCTTACATGATCTGCAACACGTATCGCATGTTGTCGCATGTGGGGGATGTGAGGATAACTCCAGCCCCCAGTTTGGCCAAGGTTTTGGATCCATCGAAATACATTGTCCAATGGGAGTATGTACTATATTCCCTGGGGAGCTCGACCTCTGTCCACTCAGCTAGGAAATCTGCCAGTACTTGAGATTTTATGGCTTGCCGTGGCTTGTAGGTGATTTCAAAGGGAAGGAGCTCAATAGCCCACTTGGCTATGCGGCCGGTGGCATCCCTGTTGTTGATTATGTCGTTCAGGGGTACTTCAGATGCCATCGTTACTGAACACTCTTGGAAGTAGTGTCCGAGTTTCTGTGATGCCATAAATACTATGTAGGCTATCTTCTGGTAGTGCGGGTATCTGGACTTGCACTGCGTTAGTACTTCTGACACATAATAGAACGACTTCTGTGTCTAGAATTTGTGTCCCTCCTCCTCTCGTTCGATGACAAGCACTATGCTAACAACTTGGTTGGTAGCTGATATGTATAATAACATGGGTTCACCAGCGTCTGGTGCTGTGAGTATGGGATTGCTTGCCAGCAATGTTTTAATTTCCTCTAACGCAGCCGCTGCTTTGTTGGTCCACTCGAAATTGTTGGTCCGTTTCAGCAGCTTATAGAGCAGTAAAGCCTTTTCTCCGAGGCGGGAGATAAAGCGGCTTAATGCCGCTATGCAACCAGCCAACCTCTGGATATGCTTTAGCTCTGTGGAAATTGCAAGTTCTGATAGAGTGCACATCTTAGCCGGATTCGCTTCTATTCTTCTATGGGAGATGATGAATCTGAGCAATTTACCAGCGGGAACTCCGAATACACATTTTTCTGGATTGAGTCGTATGTCATACCCGTGTAGGCTGGCAATGGTTTGCTGTAGGTCGTCGATCAACTAGCTGACGTGTTGGGTTTTAATTACCATGTCGTCCATGTATGCCTCGACTGTCTTACCGACTTGTTTTGACAGACAAGTCTGGATCATGCGCTGGTACGTAGCCCTAGTGTTCTTTAGCCCAAAGGGCATCATGTTGAAGCAGAATGGCCCATAGTGGGTGATGAATGTGGTTGCAGCTTGATCAGATTCCTTCATTTTAATTTGATGGTATCCGGAATAAGTATCGAGGATACACAACGAGTCATGTATGGCTACAATGTCAATGATCTGGTCTATGCGAGGTAAGGGGAAAGGGTCCTTAGGGCAGGCGTTGTTGTGGTCTTTGAAATCGACGCACAACCGCCAGGATTTGTCTTTCTTTGGCACCATCACCAGGTTTTCCAACCATTCGGGGTGCTTAATCTCCCGAATAAATCTGGACTCTAGCAGTTTAGCTAATTCTTCACCCACAGCTTGCCATTTGGATTCGGAAAAGCGGCGCAGAGTCTGCTTGACGGGCTTGAAGCCTGCAATGACGTTTAGACGATGTTCAGTTAGCCGCCATGGGATGTCGGGCATATCAGAAGGATGCCAGGAGAAGATATCCCAGTTTTCTCATAAAAATGTCCCAAGTGCTTCGTCTACCATGGGATCGAGCTGAGCTCCGTTGGATGCTGTCTTGTTGGTGTCCGTCGGGTGCACTTGAAATTTAATGATTTCCTGTACGGGTTTAAAGGAAGTGGGCTTGGGCCCTTTGCTAAGGATTATGTCGTCCTTATCAACTGTTGACTGAAGTGTGGTCAGTTCGTCTACAACGAAGGTCTCGGCTAGTGCCTCGAGGGCGAGCACTGCTGTTTTGTTTTCGGCCCGAAGGGCTATATTCGGATCATTGGCGATTGTGGTTACTCCATTTGGTCCTGGCATCTTTAGTTTCATGTACCCATAATGGGGTATAGCTTGGAATTTTGTGAAGGAGTCACGTCCAAATAGGGCGTGGTATCCGCTGGGGAAGGGCACGATATGGAAGCGGAGTTCTTTGGATCGGTAGTTTTTGGGTGTGCCAAGCACTATGTCCAGGACGATACATCCTGAACAACGTGCCTCTTTCCTTGGAATGATTCCCCGGAAAGTCGTGTTGCTATGCTCGATGCGAGATCGGTCGAATTACATTTTTTCCAGGGTGTCTTCGTAGATCAGGTTTAAACCACTGCCACCGTCCATTAGCACCTTGTGTAACCTGTAGCCATCTATGATGGGGTTCATGACTAGTGCGGTCGGTGAATGACCGGGAAGAATGGCTGGTCGGTCAGTATCTCCGAAGGTAATGGGTATGTCTTCCCATGCACTTGTTGCTGCCACATGGTTGATCTGTTTGAGTTCTTTAAGGGCTCTTTTCCTCCCGTTCCTTGAGGGGAACATTTCGTAGATCGTCAAGACTTCGGTGTTGTATTCGGGTGACGATGTGGAGCACCTATTCGGCGGTAGCGCCTCAAGAATGGCCTCACCGCTTTTTGCGACCTGCCTGACGACCCAGCAAGCTCTCAGGCTGTGAGTCGGGTTTGTGTTCAGCAATATAGAATGTATAGGGCATGGTTTGTCCAATAGTCCGTCAAGGACAGTACTGACCCCTGTAAGGGGTCTTTTTCTCTTTTCGGCGGCTTCATATCTGACTGGTCGCTTTGGAGGTATCCACTTTTTCCGATCTCCTCTAGGGTGCTCGGCGAAGGTTGGTTCCGAAAATAACCGTTCGGCTTGCCAAGCCTTTCCATGGCACAATATTTTTGTACCAACTCTGATAGCTCGATGAAGTCACAAATGTGTCGGCGAGCCAGGGCACATCATGGCAATTGCGATTGAAGGTTGCCATTATCTCTTGGTCACTAAGACATTTTTCTCCGGTTCTAGCGAGTAGGAGTCTACCCCAAAAATGATGAACGAACTCTCATGGTAATTGTTTAACATCCCGTAAGTCCGAAGACTTGGGCTTTGGTGCGATACTAGGATGATCGACTTGGGTGGTTGGAGGTAAATTTTTGACTCCACGCCCCATTGTGAGTTCGGAATCATGGACTCCGAATTATGTGCCGGATCAGGGACCAATACCGGTCTGTCTCCAGAGCGAACTCTGTTGTCTAGGTTGCAGGCGAGGTCTCGATGATCAGAGACTGGGGTATAAGACATTTTTAATTCCAGTCGTTGGGGGGACGAGCCCCCAGCCAGCACTCGATGGTGGCGACTAGGTGGGTGATCGTGGGGACGTGAATCTCCCTATCGTCGGGTCTAAGCCCGAGCCTGTCATAGACCCGAACCTGGTCATTAGACATACGCATGATCTCAATCCAATTGAATAGCTCGTTTAAAAACAAGGCGATGGTAGCATGCGTGTCGTTGAAGCAAGTGGAGTTGATATGCGGCATCGCAGTTCCGAAGCTGCACAAAAGCGGATCCAAACCCTGTTTAGCGGTGATGAATCCGATCACAATGGCCGGATTGGGCGTTCTAGACAACCAGGTGGTGACGACTTCATTAGAAGCGGGCCCCAATGTCTTCGACATCGAGGCATCGAGACCTGCGGGCTTCTTCTTAAGAATTGAGGATTCTATCAAGATGAGTTCTCCCGGTGAATCAACGACGAACTCTAGGGTTTCGAACTTGATTCCTTGATCGGGGGAAAAGTTTCCGATCTGGCCATGGTGGCCGATCAGGTCAGCGTGCGACAAGATGCCGCCGCTTGTGAGAATCTGATCAGGGGTGAGAGTCCCCTGGTTGGAGATCTCGTTGCTTGTGACAAGGCGAGCCATCGATTCCTTTGGCGATCATAGCGGAACTCAATGAAAGTATTAATGTCGGTGTCAAAACCGACGGATCTCGGGTAGGGGGTCCCGAGCTGTGAGACTAGAATCAATGGTAAGAGGAGACGAAGGAGACGATGTTTACCCAGGTTTGGGCCCTCCTATGGAGGTAATACCGTACATCCTGCTTGATTGTATTGATGATATGTGGGTTACAGAGTTGATCTACCTCGAGATCGAATAGATAAACCCTAGATGACTTGTCCTCTGTCTACAACCTAAAACCCTCCAGTTTATATTAACACTAAGGATACCTAGGGTTTGCACATAGTCAGTTGCACATCGAAGGAAAAAACATGCCTATCTACTATCGTCAACTTGGAGGACACGCCATGGCTCCTTTAAGCTTCCACCCTGGTGACAGGGCCCTTGATCATCCAATGCTCATTTAACAGCCCATATAGTCCAGCCCATGAGAAAGAGGTTGGCTATCCGAGGACCCCTTAATCCAGGACTCCATGAGGTTCCTCAGGAGGCCCCTAGCGATGCTTCTGTCATACGTCCCGCGAAGTCAGACCCCTCGCTAGGGGTCCGACCGCAAAGCTCATCGGTGGGCCCTGCAGTGCTCAAGGCATGTGCCGCATCCCAAGATGTGGGCAAACGGGCTTGGGTACCCCTAGTCCCAAAGGCCCGACAGTTTGGAGCCAACCGAGTCGTACGCGTAGAGCGCATCATGGAGGGCGGGCAGAGCGGAGGGATACTAGCCATATCGGGGAGGTGGGTAGCGATGTGCATGCATGAATCGGCCAAGTATTAAAACCCTAGGCTGAGTTTGTTGTGTGAGGGTGTGTGTGCGTGTATCCAGGTTGTAGCCCAACATGGTGTGAGCTAGTAGGCAGTTTGTGCCAAGAAAAAAGAACCGGTCGTGTGTGTGGCCGAGGCGTTCGTCGCCAGAACGGACGTACGTGTGGCTGAGGTTTTCGTCACCGCAAAACAGTGTTGTCCTCTGCTTCTCGTACCTACATTCGAGCGAGAGAGTCTAGGGTTAGCCACAACATTTGATATCATGAGCTTGGTTATCTTGGACTCATTTCTCTTGTCGGTGGCGTGCCGGAGATGGCGGCGTTCACCGGTGGCTCCATGATGGAGCTTCGGGCAGTGTGTGGTCCTGAGGAGATGTGGGCGTGGCAGCCGTCACGGTGGACGTGGAGGCGGTGCATAGTGAGTCCGCGACGAGCATAGCAGACATAAAAGGATACACGCGGCGTGTCGAGTTGTGGCGGTCGTACGCAACTTTGACATCGAGTGACACGACAACCGCAACTCAGGCACAACGAGCAGATCACACGTCGCATCAGGTGCAAAGGCGCGTGGTGGAGCCAGGTGAATGCGTCCAAGGCAACAAAGACAATGAGCGTTTAGCGGGGCAGACAGGCCCCGTGGCGAGGTCATGGCTTAGGGGGTGATTGTTCGTGTAAATAGGACATGCCCATGCCTCTGTGGTGGTGGCTGGCGTCAGCGCGCCAACTCTGGTCCACTGTGGGCAAAAGAGTGTGTGTGCATGCTCGTGGACGTCGTAGTTACTCCACTCCGCCGCTCTTTGGACCAAACCCTAGTCAATCCACTCCTCTCACCCCTTCCAATGTTTTTTGTTTGTATCTCTTAAGGCATGCAATGGATCTGACTCCGACCACTCCCGATCTGTCGACTAGGCAACGTCCCATGCGGGGAGGAGGCTATGGCCCTCCACATGGCCCTCTGCCGCTCCTGGAAGGAATGTGAAAGGATAGATATGGTTGACTAGAGGGGGCGGGGGGGGGGGGTAAATAGGCAACTACCAAGTTTTTGGCTTTTCTTAACAAATTAGGTTTAGCAACAAATAGGTTGTCTAAATATACAACTAGGTGAAGAACCTATATGATGCTAACAACAATAATAACAAGCAAGCAAAGGATAGAACACAAGTAAAGCTTGCACAAAGTAAAGGCGAGAGATAACCACAAGTGGAACAGGTGGAGACGAGGATGTGTTATAGAAGTTCCTTCCCTTTGAGGGGAAGTATGTCTCCGTTGGAGCGGTGTGGAGGCACAATGCTCCCCAAGATGACACTAAGGCCACCGTATTCTCCTCATGCCCTCACACAATGCAAGATGCCGTGATTCCACTAGTGGTGCACTTGAAGGCGGCGACCGAACCTTTACAAACAAGGTTGGGGCAATCTCTACAACTTAATTGGAGGCTCCCAACAACACAACGAAGCTTCACCACAATGGAATATGATGTCGAGGTGACCTCTTGTAGGATCGAAAGTATGTCTAGAGGGGGGGGGTGATTAGACTACTTGACCAAATAAAAGTCTACTTTTTCCAAATTTTAAATGTTGGCAAATTTTAGCATTCATATCAAGTCAAGCACACCCTACACATGCATGTCTATGAGTATAGCAGTGGAAAGTAAAGACAAGCATGAGTGTTGGCATTCTAGGAACGGGGGTACCCAGACCTGCCTGCCTGCGGCCCATGGCGTGGCCCACTTCATCGGCAAAACGCGGCCAGACGTTGCCTCACTCAAGACAAGGCCCTCGTGAGGGCCCTAGCCTCGCGAGGAGGAGCGGCATCAGGATCGACGAAGGAGGGGCCTCCTTAGGCCCCCTCTGGACCGGCGAAGATCTCTATGCAAGGCCCGGCCTCAGGAGTCAAGGGTGACGCAAGGAAGGACTGGTGGGCGCTAGCGCGCCAGGTGGTGTTGTTGCTCCTTTAGTGCAAAGGGGGCAAGGACATACGCGGGTTCCCAAAGCACCCCCGAAGGTTTCCATTCCAGTGCAACCAGACCACAACCACCCGCCCCGCAGGGCGGATGTCATCGCTGAGCCCATCCCTACCCCGTCGACAGCTACTTTGTAGGTGAAGACAACCTTTGGGAAGGACGAGCACGTACTCCTATGGCCCTTCAAAATTGGCCATTGTGGGATCCCTTCCCTCCATGGCGATAAGTGAAGAGGACCCGAGCCTCCACTATATATAGGGGATAGGCTGCACCATAGAGAGGGATCCGATCCATTCCACCGCCCATCCACCACCGGGCCATGGAGAGCCCCTAACACCACAAAGGGAGCCCTCATGAGGCCCTAGAACATTGTACAAGTTCATCCACACCACCTCCTCGAGAGGCAATCCACCAAAGCAGGAGTAGGGTATTACGCTTTGCAGCGGCCCAAACCTGGGTAAACTGTGTGTTCATCTTGTTCCTCGTCATCGTGCGAGTTTGCTATTGCATTCATCAGCAGCGAGCTAGGTTGGGAGAGGCTACAGGGGATCTTCGCACACGCCCCCGTGTTCGAATCTTAAGGGTTTCACGGAGCCTGAAATCTGACATTTAGTGCGCCAAGTAGGGGGGTGTCTCGAAGCTTGCCTTGCCTCTCGCCTCGCCTCCGCTCGCCGTGCTCATGGCGAAGGGATGTTGGGCCCGGCCTGAGCGCCGGACGGCCCGTGTGGCGCGGGTTGCACCGGAAGGTGCTGGGGCATCCCGCAGATCCATTTCTCCGTTGGCGGGACTTGTCGCTAGCCAGGCTCTTGACGGGCGTCGGGGTTGCCGCCTTCACTAGCTACACGACAAGCCCCCACCGCCCCAGCTGACAGCGTCCCAGACTAGGGGGTACTCACCATGTCGTCTCCCGACTAGTGGGTCAGGCCGAGGACCCCCAGGGCGACTCACTAATGGGCCACTTCAGGCAGCGCATGCCGAATACAAGGAGGATTCCACAAGACTTGGCGCCAAAAACAAGGACTCCTCTAAACCCTAGGCCTATGGTGCATATATAAACCGAGGCCACGCTAGTCGATAGATCATCTTATATTATTTACTACAATCTCGTGGTAATTACTTGTACAATGTACTATCCTCATATACTTACAATCAAAAGCAAGACATAGGGTATTATCTCCTTGAGAGAGCCCGGACCTGGGTAAAATCCTATGTCCATGTTACCATCGCTCCATGACGCCAAGCTTAGGACCCCTACTATGAGATATTCCAGATTTGACACTGACATTGGTGCTTTCATTGAGAGCCTGCTGGGTAGTCTCCCTGGTGCGATGGGAATTCAGATCGGCTCCATCGCGATCTACGCGTCGAAACCGAGCTACATCGTCAACATCGGCATTTTTGTCGTCGACTTGACTGGTCACCTTGGCTATGTCGAACATTGCGCTCCACGTTAGATCATATAGATCGAACGGGGGTATTCATCAACATCAACTCCGATCTCAACAAAGATCATGGAAGAATCCTCCATGGTGCTCGGGGGCTCAACGTCAACATTGCCCGAGCGCGACTATGTAGTTTTTGTAGACAGCGGATTCATGTTCGTCATCTCCGCCTCCTCGAGTGTCGTTTTGATGATTGATTAAGTGGAATTGGGCGGAATTGAGTCTAAAACAACCCTGCAAAATTTCGTCGCGTTCCGATGGAGGAATCTCCGGCGATCTGCAATATACTGGAGCCCTATCGAATGTGGATAGGAATCTGGATGAGTTTAGGGCAAGGTGTCTAGTATCTAGCTTCGACTTCCGTTGGAAAATCCCACTGTTCATTGGCTGCGGAATTCCTATATCGAGCACCCCTCGAAATTTCAGCTCGATCCGACTGTTCAAACTCCTGGAAACGTCCGATGAGTACAACAAATTTTGGATCTATTTTCTGCGCGAAAACGAAGCTGACCCGAGTTCATCTTTTTCATGAATGGGTTGTGGGACGTCCTTTTTGAAGGAAATTTTCTCATCATCTTGGTCATCCGACCAAGGCTGAACAATCATCAAGCGAACCTCGTCATCCGTGAGTTGTACGGGTCGAGCACTCTGTTGCTTCATCAAGCCAGCATTGACCTCGTCACAAATTCCGACATGCGTCGGCATCGCCGCACCGTTACCTTTTCAAGCTGACGTCTAGCACGCCGACCTGCTTTGACACCTCCGCTGGCGTGAGACTTTGGCGTCACCAGCCGACCAACTTCGACACTTCGGTTGGTCTGAGACTTCGGCGTCACCAACCGACCCGCTCTGTCACCTCGGCTAGACCGGGGCTTTGGCATCCCTTCATCAACCTGCTCCGGGGACTTCGACGTCATCAGCCGACCTACTTTAACACCTTGGCTAGCATGAGACTTCGGTGTCACCATTCGACCTACACAAGACTTCGGTGTCCGCCGATCATAGCTCGGCCATGCTAACCGGACCGAGGACTTCATCTCGTCACATCGACCGTGCAGCATCGCCACTTGGTCAAGCCGAACTCTTCGTTCAGGCACCTCGGGGTCCAGGCCATATTGCTTTAATTATTTGCTTCACTTAAATTAACTAAGTATAAGATTTTTTTAAATATATTATTACCTTTATTTGTTATTATTATCTCTTGCTCGCACTATTCTATGTGTGCAGGTAATCGGCTTTGGCTGCGTCGCGCGGTCAGTTTGGCATCACCTTGCCGACCTACTCTGCCACCTCGGATGGACCGAGGGCTTCGCCTCACCACATAGGCTGAGCCATGTCACTACTTCGGAATGCCAAGCTCCTCGCTCGGTCATCTCGGGCTTGGGGGCTGGGACCTCGGTCATGACAAAGGCTATGCACCATATCAGATCTGTCAAAAGTTCGATGGGTGTCCTCGTCTTGTCACAAGCCCGGATTGCGTCATCGACACCGAGCACATTAACCAGCTAAGTCGCTTTCATGTTAAAATATTTTCAGCTTTCTAATTTTGTTCGGTTCAACCAAGCGTTATACTTTTTAGACAAAAAGTTGTTTGCAAAAAACTTTCTTTGTCAAAACTTTGATTGTTACAAACAAATTCAAATATCTCGTTTACTCGGGGGCTTCCTTTATGAAACCTTTTCTCTTTGGATGTGATTATTATTGTATAGCTTCTTTCCTTGCTCGTGTATCATGCCAAAATATACATCATGTTGACTTAAGTGTTCCGCAAAGCTTGGTTGCCTGGCTCCTATGCTTACCACTACGCTCCTGATTGTTCGTCTAGGGAGTAGACCTGGTCATCCGAACTCGTACCTCAGACGGGTGAAGCTAAAAGCTAGCGATCTTATCGTTTTCAACTATGTCCGGCAAACGACAGAACTCACGCGTACACAAATCTATTGCACAAGTCTCATAGCAATCATGAGCGACCAAAGAAAGGTGCCATTGGGGTCACTATTTTCTTTGAAGATGCTTCTTACATTACATAAGTAATATAGCATAAGTTCCCTAGGCGCGCTTTGTCTTTTATAGCCTCATGGCCTGATTGCCTAGTTATCGGAAACACCACCGATATTCTCGGTAGGCGGAGTATATAACACTTTTCGGCCATTGGGCGAAGAGGGAGAAGCCGATGGTCGGTTAAGACGCGTTCAAAGTTTGGGCGAACACAAATATTATATAAGAACTTCGGTACATGCAATCATTATACATAAAATTCTTTTTCACAAGTCACTTGGGGCTCTTAAATTAATATGAGTATAATAGATCTTTTCTTCTTAGTCGTTGCAATGTCTTTTTCTACCACTCCTTTCTCGACTCAAGTGTATGATCAATAGCCAAGTAGCCTGGTTTCCCTCTAAAGCCACTCGCGTTTAGTTCACTAAACTGGCCGGAGAAACACTCCGCCTTCGGGATAGGGAGGTTGAAGCCGAAGGGTGACCGACTTGTAGTTTAGAGATCGGATGTGCCATGTCAAAGCATGATGTAAGTATAATTTTAAGACCAATTTCATATTGGCACCGAAAAACTTGATTCAATCTAGACGTAAAGTTTTTTACGTACGTTTTTTGGTCTTTTGAGATTATAACATCTTTCACCTATTTTAAGTTTTCCTTTCAGGAAGCGGGACATTCTCTTGGTTGAGGTGTTTGGCGTGAAACTCTTTTCTAAACTACAGTTCGACATCTTTCCTACTGAACTTCACCTCCATATTGTCAAAACATACATGACAGTTGAACTAGTTCCCGAGGAGGCACGATCCTAGGGTTGGCCATGTTGCCCAACCCAAGTCTCGGGGGCTACTCCATTGACAATTCAATGTAGAAATTTTAAGTGCAATACAGTTTTCGAGGAGATTATGATCCTTAGGTTGGTCGCCCACCCCAACCCAAGTCTCGAGGTCTGTGCACACCGCTTTTGTGTTCCAAAGTATGCTGCCGAGCTAGGAGTTGATCCTCATGCCCTTTTGCGAATCGGCCTGAGTCTCGGGGGGTACTGGGATCAACGGTTTTATGTCATCCTTTAGGTGCATCTTGGGTTTTAGACCGACATACACCTTGAGGGCTACTGGCTATATATCTCGACAGAGAATAAATGGCACCAATAAAAAATATCTACAAAAATCCAGTCCATGGTCGGGGTGGTGCACCACCTCGAAAGTAGTCTGGCACAAAGCTCGAGCGCTAGTGGCTGGCCCCATAGAGGGCATTTCTGTCATTAAGCTCATATGAATTCCTTTAATTTTTAAGGTCCAAGGTAGTTTATGATACCTCGGACCCTGATCATCATTGGAGCTCGGATATAGTCCGGCGTTGGAGCTCGGAAGCAGTCCGACATAAAGCTCAAGATCGGAGACACCTCAGAAGCAGTCCGGCATAAAAGCTTGGATGTGAATAGGTGGCTCCATAAAAGACTATTCGAGCATTTAAGATCGGATTAAGTCCTTCAAATTTTCAGAGACCGAGGTAATTTATGACACCTCGGATGCTGACCAGCGTTGGAGCTCAGATACAATCCGGTGTTGGAGCTCAGATGCAGTCCGTCATTGGCACTCAGATGCTGATCAACATTAGACTTTGGCTACAAAAATACACCTCAGACGCAGTTCGGCATCAAGCTCGGACGCGAGTGGTTGTCTCCCTAGAGGGATTTTCTGGCATTATGTTTGGTTGAACTCTTCCAAACTTTTCATGACCGAGGTAGTCTATGACACCTTGGATGCCGACCAGCGTTGGAGCTCGGCTAAAAATACACCTCGGATGCAGTTCGGTGTTGGAGCTCGAATGCAAGAGGATATCGCCCCACGGAAAAAAATTACCCAAGGTGTAGCATAAAAATTACGAGGCATTGATAAAAGCCGATAATTTAAAGGGGTTCCTCAAATGCCCGACGTGTGAACTCTTTGGATACACATCGGCGATTCTCGAGATCGGAGATGGGAAGATTTGTTGAACCACTTTTGAAGACCGACGACCGACGACGAAGAATAGTTTGGAAGAACCGAGGAGCGTCCCCAACTTGAAGACCGGTTCAGTGGGCTACTGACGGTGTCCTGGACTAGGGGGTACTCACCATGTCATCTCTCGACCAGTGGGTCGGGCTGAGGACCCCCAAGGTGACTCACTAACGGGCCACTTCGGGCAGCCCATGCCGAATACAAGGAGGATTCCACAAGACTTGGCGCCCAAGACAAGGACTCCTCTAAACCCTAGGCCTACGGTGCATATATAAACTGAGGCCACGGTAGTCGATAGATCATCTTATATTCATTACTACAATCTCGTGGTAGATACTTGTATGATGTACTATCCTCATATCAATACAATCAAAAGTAGGACGTAGGGTATTATCTCCTTGAGAGAGCCCGAACCTGGGTAAAATCCTGTGTCCATGTGACCATCACTCCAAGATTCCTAGATTAGGACCCCTACTACGAGATATGCCGAATTTGACACCAAAACTGGCTCTCCCTCCCGCCGGAGGCACGCCCCAGCCCTTCCGGGCCTGCCGCAACCCGACGCACAGGCGCGTTGCACTTCTCGTGGCGTACGATCTGCGGCGCCATCGCATGACATGTGTTCTCCATGACGCGTGGGCTAGGTATGCCTTCGGGCGTGCTACTGTTGCCCGCGAAGCCCTAGTGTACCTCGACAGGGCCCGAGACCAGGAATTCGCTCGCACGATGGGACCAATGCTCGGGCCAAGAGGGCACCTGTGGGGCGTCCACGACAACCTGCTCCCACCAGAAGCCAGGCCTAGGGCGTCGGGAGCGCGGGAGCTGGCCGAAGACACTCTCAGGCGTCGCTAGGAGGTACCGACCGCGCGGGAAGCGCCTCCCCTGCATCCCTCATCACCTCCCTTGGAACCAGGGATGAAGAATGGATGTTCGGCTACGACGGCGCCCGGGAGCTCAGGCAACTCTACAACAACCATGTTGACGTGCACTCGGGCAGAAGGGGAGGAGATGTCGTCCACCGCGACCACGGAAGGTACGTACGCGGTTTCGCCGGCGGCCCTTGCGAGGGATGGCACTGAGACCAAGTGGGGGCAGCCTGAACAACTGGTTCCGTGAGGGTGACCGACACGAGCACCCTTGCGGGGCACGCCTGCTAGTGGGCAGCTGCTTCGTGCAGGCATCCAGGTCTGGGGACCGGGGACACAGGGGAGACACCAGCCAGCGTTCCCGGGCCCAGTGGCCCTAGCTTGGAGACGGAGGGTGGAGCACACGCCCATGTCTTCGGGCCAGATGATCCCAACCTGGGGACGCAAGGAAGCGCACGCTACCACGTCCCCAGGGCGAGCTGCACCCGTTTGGGTACGGAGGGTGGAACATGCGCCCATGTCCCCAAGCCGTGTGTCGCCCGATCACTGGCGGGTAGTCCTGAGCTCACCCATGTCCCCAGGTATGGTTTACCCACCCTGGCGGCTGGGTCATGAGCACCTGCAGGGGAACCTGGGGCACCCCAGCGAGGCGGACTGTGGCACTTGCAGCTCGTCGTGATCGAGCCCCTCCTCGCATGTCGCCTCCTTGTTGCTTTGTCCGCCAGGGGCCTCGGCAGCCGTGCATAGTAGCCATAGTTCCTGCATTCTTAGGTTAGCATGTGCGGTCCTTATTTCATCCTCGGGGTTATTATTAGGCTAGGAGGCTCCTGATGGGCTCAATAGTGTACTTAGCTTTGTATGACACTGACGATCCTGCGCGTTGCGAGGCGAGACGGGCTGTTCCGTCAAGCTGTGACTCCGTCCGGGATATTTTCTTCTTAACCGTTGAACAGTCTGGGGTCCTTTCGGCACTCTGTGTCTGTAGGTCCCAGTCCCGCACATGTCCCCACCATCATTAGGTATGACCGGAGAGGACGTACTTCACGAGGCGAGGCCTCGGTACTCCTGATGCCAGCCAGAATCCTTGGACTGCACCAGGAAGTCGAGTGGCATTATGATCGGTAAGGCTCCCGAGGCACATTGTCCAGGAGCCCCCTTTTTCGATGCTCAAACCGCTCTACGTCGTCAGGTCCCAGTCCCGTGCATTTCGCCACCTCTGCTAGGTACGACCGGAAACCAATGACGAACTTCATGGGGCGAGGCCCTAACACTTCTGATGCCTACCGGAAACCAAGGATGACATCAGGGGAACGAGTGGCCTATGGCCGGTAAGGCTCCAGAGGCATGTTGCTTAGGAGCCCCTGTCATGCCCAAGATGCGATCCTATCCTCATTTTGGCACGAGGGCCTCGATAGGGATAGAAGCGCATCTCGTCATGTTGCAAGAATGGATATCATTACAAGTACATGTACTGAAGAGATGAGTATATGGAATTGGCCTACACTCGCGACAAACTACATCAATATCACATCAATACATCAACATATTCAAACATCATACACAAGAGCAGGGTCCGACTATGGACGAAATCAAACAATAAAATGACATCCATCCTTGCTATCCTAGGCTGTCGCCTGGAACTCATCCTAGATTGATGAAGAAGAAGAACTCCAAATCAAACAAACATCGCTCGCACATCAAAGCATCACATTACCTGTACTTGCAATTGTTGTTGTAGTAATCTGTGTGCCACAGGGACTCAACAATGTCATTTCCAAAGGTATCAAGACTATTAAAGCTTAATGGGTGAGGTATGATTAAGTGATGAGGCTGCAGCAAGCGACTAAGCATTTATTTGAGTGGCTAATTTACGAATACATAAAGTAAAGTATGGTGGTCTACGCATAACCGACATGAACTAGAAATGATCACTAAATGATCCTGAACACCTACTTACGTCAAACATAACCCCATCGTGTTCTCTCTCGGATAAGGACTCACGAGAAGAGACTGTCACGGTTATGCACACAATTGGTGTATTTTATTTGAGTTTACTTCAAGTTTACTATGACCAGGTGTTAAAGAAACTTTCCAAGTTTGCCACATAACCACGGGCAGGGCTTTCCGAAAGATTTAACCCGTCAGGGGTGCTCCAACTCGTCCATCACAAATTAACCACACGTTGCAGGAATAACCTCGACCACAGATCTCGTGATCTTCCTAGGCAATTCCATAGGAAATCCGCCACCTCGAGATAGCCCGAAGAAAATCAGGATTCCTCACTCAAGACGTTCGATAAAGGTAAAACAAATCCAGCAAGGCCTCCCGATGAGCCAGATCCGCATCTAGAGCCATGCGCTCTCTATCCACGGGCATCATCCGTCTATGCGAAGTGGACGGTAGCCTGAAAATGCCTCGAGTTGCCCTGAGGTGGCACCGCCAACTGCTAGGTAGGTTGACCAACACTAATGAGGAGCACTAGCCCGATTTGTTGATTAATTATCCACGGGGTCCAGAAAGTCCATATGCAAGTTTTATTAGGTTCGCAAATGGTAAAACTGATGTTGGGCCTTGCCAGATAAGGTTTATCCCAAAACAAAAATCAAGGTGGTCCCCATAACAACCCCGAGCATGTTAGGAGTGCTCAATTATGGAACATAACACCGGTTCACAAGTAACTAGGGAGGCAAGAGTGGAACAAAACACCGAGCAAAAGGCCAAGCTTTCCACCCTTTACCAAGTGTATAAGTGTATTAAATTAAATAGCAATAATATCGTGATAACAAAAGAATGTCCATGTTGTCACATGGAAGCAATTGCACCTGCAGCTAGAAACGCTATAAGAAGGGCTGAGCAAGCGGTAACATAGGCAAACAAAGGTTTGCTAGGAAGGTGGAGGGTTAGAGGCTTTTCATGGCAATGTTGGGAGGCTTGACAAACAAGTGGTAGGTAACGAGACATAATGATAAAAGCGGGACAACTAGCATAGCAATGATAGTAGTGGTATCTAGGGAAATGTGTCATCTTGCCTGAGATCCCGCTTGGAAGAAGAACGAGTCCATGAAGTAGTTGAATAGGACATAGTCGAACAAATCCTCACACTACGAATGCCTTCGGAACTCTATCGAGAAGGAACAAACCGAAACAACAATCAACACACGAGAAACACCACAACATATGCATGATATAATGAGCAAAAAAATATGATGCATGTCCGGTTTAATATGCAAGGCATGGCATTGCATGGCAAGCACAACAAACAACTACTACATATTAAGTGAAGTTTAATATGCACCGAGTTGCATATTGACGAAACTTCACGTTTGAACTATTTAGTTCACTCTCGTTAGGTACTCATCAATATTAAAATTTGTTTAACATGGGTGGTCATGGCATAAGGCGAAGATGGAATTAAGCAATTTTAAATGGAGAGGGACGACATACATATAAGAAAATAATAAATCTCCATATTATGAGAAAAGTGGTTAGTGTTGTTTATCATGGCAAGAGGTGAAGCATGATCAACTATATCATCTAGACATTTAAAATGAGGCCGGAAGTAACATATAGCATATCCAACACATCCCCAGATGCAAATTATGAATTTGGTCCAGATCTGTCCTAACACAACTTTATATTTATTAAACATGGAAATAAAGTGTGGCATGAGATTCTACACGTTTTTCTAGTCAAGTTACATATGTAAAACATTTTAAACGAAGCTAAAGTTATTTAGTTATGAAATAAATCATTTTAACATGGCCTTTATGCAAATTACATGAAATTAGAAAGTTAAACATTTTAAACACATGTGAGAGTTGGAAATTGTGAATCTACACGAAATTCTAGTCACTTTTCGTATATAAATTTTTTACATACGTTGCCCGGTTGGTGAGTTATTAAATGCATGAAGTGTAGGGTCTTTTTTGTAAAACTGCAATTCACAGGTAATTGGACCAATTCGCAGATCGGAAAAAAAATCACATGGGCCGAAACTGCGAACGGGCTGGAACCAGGCAGTGGCGTAGGATAGAAAATCTCGCTCACGACGGGGTTTAGCACGGGCTGGAGCTCACCTTGCTAGGCCTGGCCCATGTGGTGGAGCAGCTGGCAGAGGAGCAGGCCGGCGGAGGCGCTGGGCTGGGCCCACTGGGGCGGATGCGGATCATGTGCGCAAGGAGGCCGACCGCTCGGGCGCACCTCATGCTCCTCCCGACAGGAGACAGACGCGGCGGCGGTGGCCCTTGGTGCTCCGGCGAGCGAGGGTGGCCGGTGACAGTCGGGGAAGGGCAGATCGGAGGTCAAGGACACCCGATCTGGCGAGGGGCGTCCGTTCCCGGGGCTGGAGGCGGAGATCGACGACAATGACGGGGAACTGCGGCGAGGGTTCCTAAGAGCACGGGGGAGAGAAACATGAGAGGGAGAGAGAACTATGGAAGGAGAGGGAGAGACTTGGGCGGCATAGGGCACGGCGGCGGGGTCGACTTGGCCGGACGGCGGCTGCTTCGGCGAGGGTCGTCAGGGTTGGCGTGAAGGGGCTCGAGCTCCTCTCGTGCGGCTGTGGGTGCGGGAGAGCTCCAACTCCTTGGAACGGCGGCGGGGTTCCGGGCCCAGATAGGCTTCCCAGGGCCTGATCTGGGTCCTGGCCGCAGGAGGGAGACACGGGTGTTCTGGCGGTGGCTAAGAGTTGGCTACACGTGGAAATCGAGGAAGAAGGGCTAGGGTGCGAGGCTAGGGTCTATTTATTGCAAATGGAGCTAGGGTTAGGGGATTTTCAGCCATTTTTGGACCTTCGGATCTCGATCCGACGGTTCGGAAGCGGAGGGGGGTTAGCTGGGCTGCGTTGGGTCGTGTAGAGGGGGTTTGGCCAAGAAGAGAGGGAAACTATGACCCGTGACTAGATTTTTAAAACACCGAAACGTGCGACAAATAAACAGATGACCACACTACTACGGTTGAACGTTCGGGTATCAAACGAACTCGCAATGCGACGAAATTTGGTAGGCGGCCTACCTACACTATAATAAGACCGCACGCCAGGTTTCGGCCCAACCCGAGAATGTTTTATACGCACTTTTAAAACAATATTTTATCGATGCCGCAGGCGCGCGCATGTGTGGTTGGACTCGAAACTGTCGACGAGACGAATGGAGAGAACTGGCAGCTACGAACGGATGCAAGTTTTTGAAAACGAGTGGCGATGCTATGCATATGATGCGAATGATGCGATGATGAATGCGACAACCCAACGAAACGCATGACGACAATGGAATAAAAGGGGAATCTTCTGGAGCGTCGGTCCCGGGCTGTTACAGCCCCCTTTGATGCTCGAGCGATCCCCCATTCCGTCCTTCCATTTGCCGCCTCAGGAGGCCCTAGGGCCTCCCAAGACCCCATGCTATGATGTCATGCTGCGGTAAGAGCCCTTGAGCGGGTGAGGGATCACTAGAAGAGTGTATAGAGGGGGGGGGGGTGAATAAACTACTAGCAAGAATTTAAAACCTGACCTTTCCCAAGTTAATTGGTTGGTAGATTTTAACAGTTTTAGCAAAGCTAGAAAGTCTAACAACCCTACACATGCATGTCAATAGATATGGGAGTGGAAAGTAAAGACATTGCATATGAAGTAAAGTGTTGAGATAGGTTGATCAAACGCAGTTGGAGACGCATGGATTTTTCCCATGGTTTCGATAGGTGGCGCTATCGCATATCCACGTTTATGGAGTCTTCAACCCACGGAGGGCAACGGTCGCGAGAGTCCATGGAGGGCTCCACCCAAAGGGGTCCACGAAGTAGCAACCTTAACTATTCCACAATGGCTTCCGTCAACGAAGGACTAGCCTCACTATGGGTGCATCTTCACGAAGTAGGCGATCTCCTTTCCCTTACAAACTTCTTGGTTCACTCCACAACATGAAGTAGGAGGCTCCCAAGCGACACCTAACCAATCTAGGAGGCACCACCCTCCAAAAGGTAATAGGCTCGGTAATGACGATGAACTCCTTGCTCTTGTGCTTCAAGATGATAGACTCCTCAGCACCCAATCACTCTCTCATAGATTTGGCATGGTGGAAGAGATGGGATTGGTGGAAAGCTACTTGGGGAGGCTAGAGATCAAGATCCATATGATTGGAGTGGAAGATCTTGACCTCAACACAAGGGTAGGTGGTTCTCTCTCAGAAAACTGGATGGGGCATGTGTGGAATAGTTCTGAGTGCTTCTCTGTCGAGTAGGTGGTGGTGAAGGGGTATATATAGGCATCCCCAAAAATCCAACCTTTACACACAAAATGACCAACTCGGTGACACCGATGTGCTAATCTCGGTGGTACCAAAGTGACCAAAAGGTGGCAACTTTTGAATCTTGATGAGACCGATATAGGAAACTCGGTTGCACCGATAAGGTGACCAACGGTCAGATTTCCAATATCGGTGACGCCGATCCAACATTCTCGGTGGTACCGACAATGTGAATTTGCGTAACAGAAAGCTGGCAACCTAAACTCGGTGGCACCGGTATGGAATCGGTTGCACCAAAGTGGCTAGGGTTTGGCTGAGTCTGTCTAGGTTCTGGAATCGATGGCACCGGTATGGGAAAGTTGGTTGCACCAATTTTGAGTCTTAGGTATAGAACAGACTTTGGTGGGAGAGTTTGTGGATGTTTTTGGCGACTATCACTTGTGCACGTTTCAGCATATTGTTCACCAACAAAACCTTACCCCCTTTTAATAGTATTGGCTTTCCTATGGACTCAAAGTGATTTCTCACAAATATAAAATGTAGAGTCCTCTTGCTTGAAGCTTGGCCAACCTATTTCCTTGCATCTTGGGGTATCTCCACAATCTCCTTTTGCCAAACCTCTCTATAGACTGTATCTGAAATACACTAGGTAAAAATATCAGTCGAAGAGACAATGTATGTTGTCCTGAATTATCAAAACCATCAAGGGAGCATGTTGTGCTTTGAATCTCCCCCATTTTGGTAGATGACAACATACAATCAAAGCTTCAAATAAAGATATGCATGGTTATACTGAAGACTTTGAGAGACACATGACTTAGACTTGCTCCCCCTAAATGTGTGCAGTCCTCTAAAGGATAGTTGCTTTTGAATGCATGAACACACATAAGGTAGAAGGGATATAACAGGTCATGTGTATCTTGGCTATATGCATCAAATATATATGAATCAGATGTATCTTTGGTTAAGACATCACTCTTGCAAACAATATGTGCAAGAAGCAAGAGATCATCTTGACCAAGGATATGATGCATATACTTACCTTGAGTTCTTGAGCATCCTGGTAATAGAAACACACTTGAGAAAACATTGTTAGGAAACACAAGAGTATTCTACCAAACAACAAGGCAATAGAACTCAAAATTGCCAAGATATGGAGGACATATAGAAGATAGTATTCCTTAGAATTGATATGTCTCCAAGATCATTTAGAATTTTCTCACCGTAGATATGAAAATAGATTATCCTCTCCCCTTGAATCTTAGCATGTAGATATTAGGATTGGTACGGTGAGAAAGGTCAAATTTTTTCTTCTCCCCCTACTTTGATATTCTCCCCCTGTTTATAAAGGAATGAGTATTGATATTGGCTCTCCCCCTTGATCATATCTCCCCCTTTGCATAAGCGTGTATCTCCGCATAAGCGTTTATCTACCCTTTAGCATGAAGCTTTGGTATTCTCCCCCTTTGGCATTAATTTCCAAAAACGTCAAAAACAGGGATAGATACAAGGATCATTGACTAAGAAGGGATCCTTGAGAACAAGGGTCATCGAAATGTAGGATTCATAGAAATGAAAACTGAGAGAGTCATTGAAAATGATTTCTCTCCCTTTGAGATGTTGTAGGACTTTGTTCTTTTCCTCCTTTCTTCATTGAAGATAGGGATCCTTGAATAAAAAAACATCTCTCCTCAAGATTAACTTTAGTTCTTCTCCCCCTAAGTAATACAAAGATTTTTTAAAGAGATCATCAAAGTAATAGAAGTATTACAAGAAAGATCACTAGGAAAACACAGAATTGCAAAAATGAATTCAAATGAGACAAAATGAAAATCGGTGACTCCGAGATAGATAGATCGGTGGTACCAAGATTTTGTAGTACAATTTGTCTGCAATTTCGGTAGACCTGAGATATCTGAGTTGGTGGCTCCGAAAGAGAAACCAAGTTTCTGTTTTCATAGAATCAAGAGAAATATTTACAATGAAATATGAAGTTTTTACAAGGGACATCAACTAGAGAAGATTGGAGTATTTATGAGAAATCATGCAATAGAGAGCAAACCACACCAGATTCTTAACTAGACGATGGGCGGTGACTAGGTCACCAATATTAGAGTATATCGACTTAGGAGCCAAGCAAGAATACTTGCTCATAGGTCATACTCTACGTTAAGCTCAAAATGGGGTTACCATTTTTCGATTAAGCATTTTAATGTCTTCATATCGCTTGAGTTGCTTTAGCTCATTTCTTGGAGTAAAGCCTTTTCAAGGACATGAGTACATACCTTTGAGTGATGTTGATGACATAGCTTGTAGATGAACTTGTTGAGCATGCTCGAGGTTGATGAAGATCATCTTGAGTTTTGAGCAATCCTTCTTGTTCTAGTACTCTGGTTACCTACAAAGATTAGTCATGCAAGGAAGAACAATAGATATATCCAATTGACATGATACCTATTGAGAGTGTGCAATTTTGATCAAGTATATGTCAAGGATATGGTTGAGTGTCCTTCTTCCTTCAATCATCAAGAGGGGTTGTGGATACTTGGTAATGACAAGATTGCTTATGATTGGAGTTGATGGCAATCTTGTGGAATGAAGTTTTTCCATGTACCTACAAGAGATTAGATGCAATACAAGGGAGCACCGAATTCCATGGCATAAGATGAAATGTTAAGATACATGGAAATATCAAGAAAGCTCTGTTGGAAATATGCCCTAGAGGCAATAATAAAATGGTTATTATTGTATTTCCTAGTTCATGATAATTGTCTATTGTTCATGCTATAATTGTGTTAACCGGAAACCGTAATACATGTGTGAATACATAGACCACAAAATGTCCCTAGTAAGCCTCTAGTTGGCTAGCTCGTTGATCAATGGATAGTCTCGATTTCATGGCCATGGACATTGGATGTCGTTGATAACGGGATCACATCATTAGGAGAATGATGTGAATGACAACACCCAATCCTAAGCATAGCACAAGATCGTGTAGTTCGTTTGCTAAAGCATTTCAATGTCAAGTATCGTTTCCTTAGACCATGAGATTGTGCAACTCCTGGATACCGTAGGAGTGCTTTGGGTGTGCCAAACGTCACAACGTAACTGGGTGGCTATAAAGGTGCACTACGGGTATCTCCGAAAGTGTCTGTTGGGTTGGCACGAATCGAGACTAGGATTTGTCACTCCGTGTGACAGAGAGGTATCTCTAGGCCCACTCGGTAAGACATCATCATAATGAGCTCAATGTGACTAAGGAGTTAGCCACGAGATGATGTATTACGGATCGAGTAAAGAGACTTGCTGGTAACAAGATTGAACAAGGTATAGAGATACCGATGATCGAATCTCGGGCAAGTATCATACCGATGGATAAAGGGAATTGTATGCGGGATTGATTGAATCCCCGACATCGTGGTTCATCCGATGAGATCATCGTGGAGCATGTGGGAGCCAACATGGGTATCCAGAACCCACTATTGGTTATTGACCGGAGAGGTGTCTCGCTCATGTCTACGTGTCTCCCGAACCGATAGGGTCTACACACTTAAGGTTCGATGACGCTAGTGTTATAGGGAAATGGTATACGTGATTACCGAAGGTTGTTCGCAGTCCCGGATGAGATTCCGGACATTACGAGGAGCTCCAGTATGGTTCGGAGGTAAAGATTGATATATAGGAAGTCCAGTTTTGGTCATCGGAAAGTTTTCGGGCTCATCGGTAGTGTACCGGGAGTGCCGGGAGGGTGCTGGAGGACCCTCGGGAGGGGTGTGACGACCATAGGACTTTGTGGGCCCTTAGAGCAGGTGTGTAAGCCCTTATTGGGATGGTCAAGACCTTCTAGAAAGGCCCATGTGGCTGGAGATAAGGAGATAGGGCAAAGGAGTTTGAAAAAGAGGAGATCCACCTCCCTTGTGGGAGGTGGACTCTTCCCCTAGGGTCGGCCGAACCTCTCCTCTTTGGAGGAGGGGACAAGGCAGCCCTCCCTCTCCCTCCTCCTATATATATATGCAAGGGTTTGGGCTGATTTGAGACACGACTTCTCTCTCTCGGCGCAGCCCTACCCTTCCTCTTCCTCGTTCTCCGTAGCGCTTGGCGAAGCCCTGCCGGAGTTCACGTAGCTCCACCGTCACCACGCCATCGTGCTGCTGGAGCTCTCCCTCAACCCCTCCTTCCTCCTTGCTGGATCAAGGCATAGGATATGTCATCGGGCTGCACGTGTGTTGAACGCGGATGCGCCATTGTTCGGCGCTGAGATCAGAATCCACCGCGATGTGAATCGCTGCGAGTACGACTCCACCAACCGCGTTCTTGTAACGCTTCTGCTTAGCGATCTTCAAAGGTATGAAGATGCAATATCTCCCCACTCATTGCTGGTTTCTCCATATATAGATCTTGGTGATACGTAGGAATTTTTTTGATTTACTACTACGTCTCCCAATAGTGGCATCATGAGCTAGGTCTATGCGTAGAATCTATGCACGAGTAGAACACAAAGCAGTTGTGGGCGTCGATCTTGTTAATTTGCTTACCACTACTATTCTTATCTTGATTTGGCGGTATTGTGGGATGAAGCAGCCCGGAGCAACTTTACACGTACGCTTACGTGAGACTGATTCCACCGCCTAACATGCACTTGTTGCATAAGGTGGCTAGCGGGTGTCTGTCTCTCCCACCTTAGTCGGATTGGACTCGATGAAAAGGGTCCTTATGAAGGGTAAATAGCAATTGGCATATCACGTTGTGGTTTTGGCGTAGGTAAGAAACGTTCTTGCTAGAAATCTATAGCAGCCACGTAAATACATGCAACTACAAATTAGAGGACGTCTAACTTGTTTTTGCAGCATATGCCTTGTGATGTGATATGGCCAAAGGATGTGATGTGATGCATTGTGATGTATGAGATTGATCATGTTCTTGTAATAGGATTCACGACTTGCATGTCGATGAGTATGACAACTGGCAGGAGCCATAGGAGTTATCTTATTTTATTGTATGACCTGCGTGTCAATCATAAACACCATGTAATTACTTTACTTTATTGCTAAATATTAGCCATAGTAGTAGAAGTAATAGTTGGCGAGACAACTTCATGAAGACACAATGATGGAGATCATGATGATGGAGATCATGGTGTCGTGCCGGTGACAGTGATGATCATGGTGCCCCGAAGATGGAGATCAAAGGAGCAAGATGATATTGGCCATATCATGTCACTATATTGATTGCATGTGATGTTTATCATGTTTACATCTTATTTTCTTAGAACGACGGTAGTAAATAAGATGATCTCTCAATAAAATTTCAAGAGAAGTGTTCACCCTAACTGTGCACCGTTGCTAAGGATCGTCATTCCGAAGCACCACGTGATGATCGGGTGTGATAGGTTCTAAAGTTCGCATACAACGGGTGTAAGCCAGATTTACACATGCATAACACTTAGGTTGACTTGACGAGCCTAGCATGTATAGACATGGCTTCGGAACACGGAAGACCGAAAGGTCAAACATGAGTCGTATAGAAGATACGATCAACATGGAGATGTTCACCATGGATGACTAGTGTGTCTCATGTGATGATCGGACACGGGCTAGTTGACATGGATCATGTGTCACTTGGATGACTAGAGAGATGTCTATCTAAGTGGGAATTCATTAAATAATTTGATTATGTGAACTTAATTATCATGAACTTAGTCTAAAATTATCTTTACAATCTATATTGTAGATCTAATGGCCAACGCGAATGTCACCCTCAATTTCAACGCGTTCCTAGAGAAAACCAAGCTGAAAGATGATGGAAGCAACTATGCGGACTGGGTCCGTGGCTTGAGGATCATCCTCATAGCTTCCAAGAAATTGTATGTCCTTGTTGCACCACTAGGTGACCCACCCCTTCTCCTAGCAGAGCAAGACGTTGCGAACGCTTGGCATTCTCGCTCCGATGATTACTCCCTTGTTCAGTGCGGCATGCTTTACAATATAGAACCGGGGCTCCAAAAGCGTTTGGAGCAACACGGAGCATATGAGATGTTCCAAGAGCTAAAACTAGTTTTCCAAGCTCATGCCTGGGTCGAGAGATATGACGTCTCCGACAAGTTCTTCAGCTGTAAGATGGAGGAGAATAGTTCTGTCAGTGAGCACATCCTCAAGATGTCTGGGCTTCACAACCGCTTGACTCAGCTGGGAGTTAATCTCCCGGATGACTCAGTCATTGACAGAATCCTCCAGTCGCTTCCACCTAGCTACAAGAGCTTTGTGATGAACTACAACATGCAAGGGATGGAGAAGTCCATTCCTGAGTTATACTCGATGCTGAAATCAGCAGAGGTCGAGATCAAAAAGGAGCATCAAGTGTTGATGGTGAATAAGACCACTAGTTTCAAGAAAGGCAAGGGTAAGAAGAACTTCAAGAAGGACGGCAAAGCTGTTGCCGCGCCCAGTAATCAAGTTGCCGGGAAGAAGAAGAACAAGAATGGACCCAAGCCTGAGACTGAGTGTTTTTACTACAAGGGTACCGGTCACTGGAACCGGAACTACCCAAAGTACTTAGCGGATAAGAAGGACGGCAATGTTAAAGGTATATGTGATATACTTGTTATTGATGTGTACCTAACCAGCGCTCGTAGTAGCTCCTGGGTATTTGATACCGGTGCAGTTGCTCACATTTGTAACTCCAAGCAGGAGTTGCGGAATAAGCGAAGGCTGGCAAAGGACGAGGTGACGATGCACGTCGGGAATGGTTCCAAGGTCGATGTGATCGCCGTCGGCACACTACCTCTACATCTACCTTCGGGATTAGTGTTAAACCTTAATAATTGTTATTTAGTACCATCTTTGAGCATGAACATTGTATCTGGATCTCGCTTGATGCGAGATGGCTACTCATTTAAATCTGAGAATAATGGTTGTTCTATTTATATGAGAGAAATGTTTTATGGTCATGCCCCACTCGTCAATGGTTTATTTTTGATGAATCTCGAACGTGATGTTACACATGTCCATAGTGTGAGTACCAAAAAGTGTAAGGTTGATAACGATAGTCCCACTTACATGTGGCATAGCCGCCTTGGTCATATTGGTGTCAAACGCATGAAGAAGCTCCATACTGATGGACTTTTGGAGTCTCTTGATTTCGAATCATTTGACACGTGCGAACCATGCCTCATGGGAAAGATGACCAAGACTCCGTTCTCTAGAACAATGGAGCGAGCAACTGACTTGTTGGAAATAATACATATCGATGTATGCGGTCCAATGAGTGTCGAGGCTTGTGGTGGCTACCGTTATGTTCTCACCCTCACTGATGACTTAAGTAGATATGGGTATGTCTACTTAATGAAACATAAGTTGAAACTTTTGAAAGGTTCAAGGAATTTCAGAGTGAGGTAGAGAATCAATGTGACAGGGCAATAAAGTGCCTACGATCTGATCGTGGCGGAGAATATTTAAGTCACGAGTTTGGCACACACCTAAGGAAATGTGGAATTATTTCACAACTCACGCCGCCTGGCACACCTCAGCGAAATGGTGTGTCTGAATGCCGTAATTGCACTCTATTAGATATGGTATGATCTATGATGTCTCTTATCGACTTACCGCTATCATTTTGGGGATATGCATTTGAGACTGCCGCATTCACTTTAAATAGGACACCGTCAAAATCCGTTGAGACGACACCGTATGAATTATGGTTTGGAAAGAAACCTAAGCTGTCGTTTCTAAAAGTTTGGGGATGCGATGCTTATGTGAAGAAACTTCAACCTGAGAAGCTCGAACCCAAAGCAGAAAAGTGCGTCTTCATAGGATATCCCAAAGAGACTATTGGGTATACCTTCTACCTACGATCCGAGGGCAAAGTCTTTGTTGCCAAGAATGGATCCTTTCTCGAGAAAGAGTTTCTCTCGAAATAAGTAAGTGGGAGGAAAATAAAACTTGATGAGGTAATTGTACCTCCACTCGAACCGGAGAGTAGCGCAACACATGAAGTTGTTTCTGTGGAGCCTACACCGGCTGGAGAGGAAGTTAATGATGATGATCATGAAACTTCAGATCAAGTTACTATTGAACATCGAAGTTCCACTAGGACACATTCCGCTCTAGAGTGGTACGGCAACCCTGTCCTAGAGATCATGTTGTTAGACAATGGTGAACCTTCGAACTATGAAGAAGCGATGGCGGGCCCGGATTCCAACAAATGGCTTGAAGCCATGAAATCCGAGATAGGATCCATGTATGAGAACAAAGTGTGGACTTTGGTGGACTTGCCTGATAATAAGCGAGCCATTGAAAATAAATGGATCTTTAAGAAGAAGACTGACGCATATGGTAATGTGGCCGTCTATAAGGCTCGGCTTGTCGCTAAGGGTTATCGACAAGTTCAAGGAGTTGACTACGATGAGACTTTCTCACCCGTAGCGATGCTGAACTCTTTCCGAATCATGTTAGCAATTGCCGCATTTTATGATTATGAGATCTGGCAAATGGTCGTCAAAACGGCATTCCTTAATGGCTTCCTTAAGGAAGAACTGTATATGATGCAGCCGGAAGGTTTTGTTGATCCTAAAGATGCTAACAAGGTATGCAAGATCCAGCGCTCCATCTATGGGCTGGTGCAAGCATCTCGGAGTTGGAACATTCGCTTTAATGAAGTGATTAAAGCGTTTGGATTTGTACAGGTTTATGGAGAACCCTGTATTTACAAGAAAGTAAGTGGGAGCTGTGTAGCATTTCTCGTATTATATGTGGATGACATATTGATAATGGGAAATGATATAGAACTCTTGGAAAGTGTAAAGGCCTACTTGAATAAGTGTTTTTCAATGAAGGACCTTGGAGAAGCTGCTTACATATTAAGTATTAAGATCTATAGAGATAGATCGAGACGCCTCATAGATCTTTCACAAAGCACATACCTTGAAAAGATATTGAAGAAGTTCAATATGGATCAGTCCAAGAAGGGGTTCTTGCCTATGTTACAAGGTGTGAGATTGAGTACGACTCAATGCCCGACCATGGCAAAGGATAGAGAAGAGATGAGTGTCATCCCCTATGCTTCAGCCATAGGCTCTATTATGTAGGCCATGCTGTGTACCAGACCTGATGTGAACCTTGCCATAAGTTTGGTAGGGAGGTACCAAAGTGATCCCGGAGCAGAATACTGGACAACGGTCAAGAATATCCTGAAGTACCTGAAAAGGACAAAGGACATGTTTCTCATATATGGAGGTGCTGAAGAGCTCGTCGTAAAGGGTTACGTCAATGCTAGCTTCGACACAAATCCGGACGACTCCAAGTCGCAAACCGGATACGTGTATATTTTGAACGGAGCGGCAGTCAGCTGGTGCAGAAGCAAGCAAAGCGTCGTGGCGGCATCTACATGTGAAGCGGAGTACATAGCTGCTTCGGAAGCATCAAAGGAAGGAGTCTAGATGAAGGAGTTCATCACTGACCTAGGAGTAATTCCAAGTGCGTCGGGCCCGATGACTCTATTCTGTGATAACACTGGAGCTATTGCCCTTGCGAAGGAGCCCAGGTTTCACAAGAAGACAAGACACATCAAGCGCCACTTCAACTCCATCCATGATTACATTCAGGAGGGAGATATAGATATTTGTAAAGTGCATACAGATCTGAATGTCGTAGATCCGTTGACTAAACCTCTCTCACGAGCAAAACATGATCAACACCAGATTGCTATGGGTGTACGATTCATCACAATGTAACTAGATTATTGACTCTAGTGCAAGTGGCAGACTGTTGGAAATATGCCCTAGAGGCAATAATAAAATGGTTATTATTGTATTTCCTAGTTCACGATAATTGTCTATTGTTCATGCTATAATTGTGTTAACCAGAAACCGTCATACATGTGTGAATACATAGACCACAAAATGTCCATAGTAAGCCTCTAGTTGGCTAGCTCGTTGATCAATAGATGGTCACAATTTCATGGCCATGGACATTGGATGTCATTGATAACAGGATCACATCATTAGGAGAATGATGTGATGGACAAGACCCAATCCTAAGCATAGCACAAGATCGTGTAGTTCGTTTGCTAAAGCTTTTCAATGTCAAGTATCGTTTCCTTAGACCATGAGATTGTGCAACTCCCGGATAATTTAGGAATGCTTTGGGTGTGCCAAATGTCACAACGTAACTGGGTGGCTATAAAGGTGCACTATGGGTATCTCCGAAAGTGTCTGTTGGGTTGGCACGAATCAAGACTGGGATTTGTCACTTTGTTTGACGGAGAGGTATCTCTAGGCCCACTCGGTAAGACATCATCATAATGAGCTCAATGTGACTAAGGAGTTAGCCACGGTATGATGTATTATGGAACAAGTAAAGAGACTTGCTGGTAACGAGATTGAACAAGGTATAGAGATACCGACGATCGAATCTCGGGCAAGTATCATACCGATGGACAAAGGGAATTGTATGCGGGATTGATTGAATCCCCGACATCGTGGTTCATCCGATGAGATCATCGTGGAGCATGTGGGAGCCAACATCGTTATCCAGATCCCGCTGTTGGTTATTAACCAGAGAGGTGTCTCGGTCATGTCTACGTGTCTCCCGAACCCGTAGGGTCTACACACTTAAGGTTCGATGACGCTAGTGTTATAGGGAAATGGTATATGTGATTATTGAAGGTTGTTCGGAGTCTCGGATGAGATCCTGGACATCACGAGGAGATCCGGAATGGTCCAGAGGTAAAGATTGATATCTAGGAAGTCCAGTTTTGGTCACCGGAAAGTTTTCGGGCTCATCGGTAGTGTACTAGGAGTGCCGGGAGGGTGCCGGAGGACCCCCGGGAGGGGTGTGACGACCATAGGACTTTGTGGGCCCTTAGAGGAGGTGTGGCAGCCCTTATTGGGCTGGACAAGACCTTCTAGAAAGGCCCATGCGGCTGGAGATAAGGAGATAGGGCAAAGGAGTTTGAAAAAGAGGAGATCCACCTCCCCTGTGGGAGGTGGACTCTTCCCCTAGGGTCGACCGAACCTATCCTCTTTGGAGGAGGGGCCAAGGAATCCCTCCCTCTCCCTCCTCCTATATATATGCAAGGGTTTGGGCTGATTTGAGACACAACTTCTCTCTCTCTCGGCACAGCCCTACCCTTCCTCTTCCTCGTTCTCCGTAGCGCTTGGCGAAGCCCTGCCGGAGTTCCATAGCTCCACCGTCACCACGCCGTCGTGCTGCCAAAGCTCTCCCTCAACCTCTCATTCCTCCTTGCTGGATAAGGGCATAGGAGACATCATCGGGCTGCACGTGTGTTGAACGCGGAGGCGCTGTTGTTCGGCGCTGAGATCGGAATCCACCGCGATCTGAATTGCTGCGAGTATGACTCCACCAACCGCGTTCTTGTAATGCTTCCACTTAGCGATCTTCAAAGGTATGAAGATGCAATATCTCCCCACTCGTTGCTGGTTTCTCCACAGATAGATCTTGGTGATATGTAGGAAATGTTTTGATTTACTACTACGTCTCCCAACAAGCTCATGCCCTTGCATGCAACCGAGTGAGTCTAGCTCATGTTTGAAGCATCGATGATGTTCAACTCACTCCTCATGTGACAAAATGTCTTCTCATCAAGTGGCTTAGTAAAGATATCGGCCAATTTCTTATTAGGGAGAACATGCTTAAGATTAATGTGTCCTTTGGCAACATGATCATGAATGAAATGATGTCGAACTTGAATATGCTTAGTTCGAGAATGTTGCATAGGATTTTGACCAATTTTAATAGAACTTTCATTGTCACAAAGTAATGGAATATTTTCAACATGAATTCCATAATCCTTAAGTGTTTGTGTCATCCATAGTAATTGCGCATAACAAGATCCAACAGCAATATACTCAGCTTCGGCAGTCGATAGAGATACCGAGTTTTGTTTCTTAGAGGACCAAGATGGATTTTCTATCAACCTTGTCACCGGCATAGTCCGAATTAGAATAGCCAACAAGGTCAAAATAAGATCCCTTGGGATAACAAATGCAAAAATTTGGCGTTTGTATCAAGTATCTCACAATGAGTTTTACAGCGAAAAGATGACACTCTTTCGGTGCAGCTTGATATCTAGCACACAGGCAAACACTAAGCATAATATCGGGACGGGATGCACATAGATATAACAATGAACCAATCATAGATCAATAAACTTTCTGATCAACCGGCTCATCCTCTCTGGTAAGATCAACATTTTTGCTAGTAGGCATAGGGGTTTTCATACCTTTGCACTCCTGCATGTTGAAGTTTTTGATCAAGTCCTTGGTATACTTAGTTTGAGAGATGAAACTTCCTTCTTTTGATTGCTTGATTTGCAAGCCAAGAAAGAATTTAAGATCACACATCATGGACATATCATACTTCTCGGACATAATCTTTCACTAAATTGAGGGTTAGTGGAACCAAAGATAATATCATCCACATAGATTTGGCACACAAATAATTCACCATTAACTCTCTTAGTGAATAAGGTTGCGTCAATTTTACCAATTTCAAAACCTTTTTCGATAAGAAACTTCGTTAAACATTTGTACCAAGCACGAGGGGCTTGCTTAAGACCATAAAGAGCTTTACGAAGCTTGTAAACATGATTAGGTTTCTTAGGATTCACAAAGCCAAGTGGTTGCTTAACATAAACTTCTTCTTCAATCTCACCATTTAAGAATGCACTTTTAATATCCATTTGATAAGGCATGATATCATGGTGATTGGCATAAGCAAGAGGAATGTGAATAGCTTCAAGTCTAGAGACGGGGGCGTAGGTCTCACCGTTGTCCATACCATGGACTTGCGTATACCCTTGAGCTACGAGGCGAGCCTTGTTGCGCACGACTTGGCCGTCTTCGTCTTGCTAGGTCCGAAAATCCCATTTGGTTCCGATGATGTTGTGTTCATCCTCGGGCTTCTCCACGAGTGTCCACACTTTGTTCCTTTCAAAGTTGTGAAGCTCTTCATGCATAGCGTTCACCTAATCCGCGTCTTCAAGAGCTTGTTCTACCTTCAAGGGATCAATGCTAGAGATGAAAGAATAATGCTCAAAGAAGTTTGCTAGACGATTTTTAGAGCAAGTGATCCTCCCTGTTTGTATATCACCAAAGATTTGGTTTAGGGGATGGTTCTTGGTCACTTGTGCTCGAACTCGGGTCATCTTCCGATTGTTGGTTGGTGGATCTTCTTGTTCATCATCATATCCTTCATCTTCTTTGTTGTTGAAGGTGTCATTCCCTTGAGGTGGTGGTGAAGGAGGTTGTGGTGGATCTTCATGATGCACTTCCTCCTCTTCATCATCTTGCCGTGTACCGCTTGTGGATGCGTCCATGTCATGTTGTGGTTCACCTTGTCATGAAGTAGGGGCTTCCACTTGAGTTTATGAAGTACTTTCCTTCACCTCCATGGGATGAATCTTGCCGATGGGTAAATCTAGGATAGCTTCCGAAGGGTTCTTATCACCTACATCATTTGGCAATTGTTCGACTTGCAAACCATTAGATTCATCAAACTTGACATCTACCGTCTCTTCAATTTCTCGAGTGAAGTTGTTGTAGACACGGTAAGTGTGAGAGTTCGATCCATAACCAAGTAGGAATCCTTCATGAGATTTAGGAGCAAATTTAGTACGATGATGCTTATCAAGAATGTAGCACTTGGAACCAAATACCCGGAAGTATCCAACTTGGGGTTTGTTACCGATGAGTAGCTCGTATGCCGTTTTACCGAGAAGCTTGTGCAAGTAAAGTCGGTTTGTGGCATGACATGCTGTTTCCACGGCTTCTGCCCAAAAATGTTTTGGCGCCTTGTATTCGTCAAGCATCGTTCTTGCCATCTCAATGAGTGTCCGGTTCTTCCTCTCAACAACTCCATTTTTTGAGGCGTGTACGTGGCCGAGAACTCATGTGAGACACCTTCTTTGTCAGGAAAGGTATCCACATGGGTGTTCTTGAACTCCGACCCGTTATCGCTCTGAACCTTCTTGATCTTCACTTCAAACTAATTTTGCGATTTGCGAGCGAAGTTCTTGAAGATCTTTTGAACCTACGACTTATCATCAATAAAGAATACACACGTATATCTGGAAAAATCATCAACTATAATTAGACCATAGGAATTTCCACCGGGACTCTTGTAAGCATTGGCACCGAAAAGATCCATGTGAAGTAAGTCGAGTGGTCTCCTAGTAGTCATGATATTCTTAACAGGATGACTTCCACTTACTTGCTTTCCAGCTTGACAAGCACTACAAAGTCTATCTTTGTCAAAGACAACATCTTTAACACCAAGTATATGATCACCTTTGATAAGTTTGTCTAAATTATGCATGCCAACATGTCCTAATCTTCTATGCCAAAGCAAACCTTTAGAAGATTTAGCAATTAAACAAGTGCGAGGTTTGGATCTCTTAGTGAAATCGACAATGTATAGATCACCTCTCGGATACCGGTAAAGACCATTTTATGATTATCTTGACGAAACACTTGGCAATCTATTTTCGTGAATAACACATTGAAACCGAAGTCGGCAAGTCTTGACACGGAAAGAAGATTATAGCCAAGAGATTCAACACGCATAACATTTTGAATACAATTATCATGGGATATGGCCACCTTACCAGGACCAAGTACCTTACCCTTGGAGTTGTCTCCAAACGTTACGTACCTTCGCGGTCCATGGTTTGGTGTAATCTCTTCAAACATTTCTCTATCTCCGGTCATATGATTGGTACATCCGCTATAGAGAATCCACTCTTTTCCTCCGGACATGTAATCCTTGAAGTTTGCCATGAGACTTAGATTCTTCATGATATTCTCATACTCGATATCGAACAGCTCATCTTCATCATAGTAGCCATGTTCCACATTGTCATCATCAAGTGGGAAATCCTCGTCATAAAGAACAAGAGATTCGTTAGGATGGTGATCATGACAATGTTCAAGTTTATGAATGCGAAGGGCCTCTATAATGATATTGTTGATAGTTGTGACATATCCTTTAGCATGCATGAGGTCTCTAAGCTCAAATAGACAAACACCAAATTTGGGATCACTAGGCGACATTTTGTGAAAGACAATGGTTTTATGAAGAATTTCATCAAGATTACTTAATGAATAATTTGGATATCGTTTCTCCAAATCATTCCACAAAGTGTAAGAACATGCAAAATTCTTCATTTGGTTAAGCACATTTGTAGGCAATGCTCTAACAATGAGATTAACAGTTCTAAGATTGCGTAGCATATCAATTTCCTCTTCATGTGTGGGATGCAAAGGATCAATAGGAGGCTCATAGGGGCGCATAACATATTTTCTCGATTGAAATTCATTAAACAGCTCAAGCATCAAATATTTCCATTGACTATAGTACTCTCCATCAAGAATGGGCACTCTACATATCAAACTCCCTATACTAGACACATCCATCTTCCTCCTCGGTGATTAAACCGAAGCAATGGAGACCAATGCTCTGATACCAATTGAGGGATCACTAGAAGAGTGTCTAGAGGGGGGTGAATAGACTACTAGCAGGAATTGAAAACCTAACCTTTCCCAAGTTAATTGGTTGGCAGATTTTAACAGTTTTACCAAATCTAGCAAGTCTAACAGCCCTACACATGCATGTCAACAGATATGGCAGCGGAAAGTAAAGACATTGCATATGAAGCAAAGTGTTGAGATAGGTAGATCAAACACAGTTGGAGATGCATGGATTTTTCCCGTGGTTTTGATAGGTGGCGCTATCGTACATCCACGTTTATGGAGTCTTCAACCCACGGAGGGTAACGGTCGCGAGAGTCCATGGAGGGCTCGACCCAAAAGGGTCCACGAAGTAGCAACCTTGACTATTCCATAACGGCTTCCGTCCACGAAGGACTAGCCTCACTATGGGTATATCTTCCCAAAGTAGGCGATGTCCTTGCCCTTACAAACTTCTTGGTTCACTCCACAACACAAAGTAGGAGGCTCCCAAGCGACACCTAACCAATCTAGGAGGCACCACCCTCCAAAAGGTAATAGGCTCGGTAATGACGATGAACCCCTTGCTCTTGTGGTTCAAGATGATAGACTCCTCAGCACCCAATCACTCTCTCACAGATTTGGCATGGTGGAAGAGATGGGACTGGTGGAAAGCTACTTGGGGAGGCTAGAGATCAAGATCCATATGATTGGAGTGGAAGATCTTGACCTCAACACAAGGGTAGGTGGTTCTCTCTCAGAAAACTGGATGGGGCGAGTGTGGAATAGTTCTGTGTACTTCTCTTTCGAGTTGGTGGTGGTGAAGGGGTATATATAGGCATACCCAATAATCCAACCGTTACACACAAAATGACCAACTCGGTGACACCAATGTGTTAATCTCGGTGGCACCGAAGTGACCAAAAGGTGGCAACTTTTGAATCTTGGTGAGACCGATATAGGAAACTCGGTTGCACCGATAAGGTGACCAACGGTCAGATTTCCAATCTCGATGACGCTGATCCAACATTATCAGTGGTACCGAGAATGTGAATTTGCGTAACAGAAAGTTGGCAACCTAAACTCGGTGGTAGCGGTATGGAATCGGTTGCACCAAAGTGGCTAGGGTTTGGCTGAGTCTGTCTAGGTTCTGGAATCGGTGGCACCGGTATGGGAAAGTTGGTTGCACCAATTTTGGGTGCTAGATATAGAAAAAACTTTGGTGGGAGAGTTTGTGGATGTTTTTGGCGACTATCACTTGTGCACGTTTGAGCATATTGTTCACCAACAAAACCTTACCCCCATTTTAATAGTATTGGCTTTCCTATGGACTCAAAGTGATTTCTCATAAATATAAAATGTAGAGTCCTCTTGCTTGAAGCTTTGACAACCTATTTCCTTGCATCTTGGGGTACCTCCACAATCTCCTTTTGCCAAACCTGTCTATAGACTGTATCTGATACACTAGGTAAAAATATCATTCCAAGAGACAATGTATGTTGTCCTGAATTCAAAACCATCAAGGGAGCATGTTGTGCTTTCAGCGGGGCCGACAACTAAAAATCAAGTGCCCCCGAGGCGGAAGGTCCCTTCCATATTGCTCTGTGGTGCCTCAGGGCGGTGCAGAGTATTCAACTCCTTGGAAAACACCATTCAAAAAGAGAGACTTCACACGAGGAAATGCAGATATAAAAATCCCCCTTTTTAAATATAAAGTTTCGGAACTCTCAGGCTTCATTCCAAAAAATGGCATCTTGAACATCAAAAGGAAGCAAGAAAAATCCGCGTCCGCCTCTAGGCTGTCCTTCGTCTTCCCCCATCGCTGAGTGTAGGGCATCCACGTTGCATGGGCATATCCATTGATGCACAGTGTTGTCTTCTCCGCCAGCTCCGGGCTATGGCTGCCACATTTCATGGGAGAAACCCCTCCATGTCCTTGGTGGGCTCTGGGCATATACAGCCCGCTCATTGTTATGTGAGAGTGTCACGGCCCTGGGCAAGCCCGTAGGCACATGGCTTTGTGGCTCGCAGCCCCATCAAAGATCATCTCATGCATTTCTGCCCGGTTGCACGCCCTCATGACCCTAACCCAAGTACATCGCTCCCCGCATGGCCTTAGGATTGTGCTCCTGATGCCTACACATGAGCGCGATGTATCGATGCGACCATAAGGGTGTTTTGTCGGTGAAGTATGCCTCATGAGGCGCCCACGCGTCGTCCGGACGAGGTCCCGAAGGCCTCGGGAGGACCATCCTCCTAAGGCCGTACAGGCATCATCGTTGCCGCGGGAGGCCCACATTGCATTTGTGTTGCTGCTTCCCCATGCCAGTATTCCTAAGGCCTAGGGGGTTGATCCATCGCCGCTTGCCCGCGGGGGCGCTGCCTCGCGCCACGCCCCGCGGGCCCAGGGGTGCCCTCCAGCTTGCTACGCCCAGCCCCCTAGGCCTGTCTTGGGGAGGACACCTAGGGTGCCCCCTTACTCTTGGGAAGTGCTGGCGCCCGCGGTGGGCGCATGATCCGAGTTGGTCGTCTGTTCCATGGTGGGCGCCTGATCGATCCCACCACTTGGTGGGAGGACATAACAGGGTACGTTGGGTTCCACGTAGGTGCTCGGTCCTCCTCCTGAACCGCTCGTAAGTGCGTCGGGGATGCCCCTCCTGGCGGCAGGAATCCGGCCCCGCGTGTTGCTCGCAAACCCTCCTCCTGTGTTGGGCCTCGGAATGAAGCTGCTTACCTCTACGTCCACCGCCTGGTGGGTCGCGCGTCTCTAGTGTGGATTGTTCCCTAGGCGACATGGTACGGCTCTACCGCCATTGCTTGTTTGTCCGGATGCCTGTGCCGCCCGCTGACTGCGTCGGAGGGCGCGCTCCTGCTTGGCCAATCTCGACTGCTTGGGGCCAACCGGGTTGCTACAATGCACGTCGGCGTGTGCGCGTGGCGCCTCATCGTTCCCTTCGTGTGCCTGGTTGGCATGGCTAGGCTACACCCTGAATCCGGTCATCCGGATTCGTAGGAGGAGTAGCACAATGTGTGGGGCGCCCCGCTCCGATCCGTCCGGCACTGGGGGGGGGGGGTTCCTCCACCGGTGGTCTGGGGAGCGGGCACGGCATGCGAGCCTCCAGCGCCCGGCGCCTGTGGCCTTGGAGTGGAGTGAGGGGATATGGCCCTCTATGTGATGGTGACCAACTCCGTGATGTGGTCGGCCCATGCGTCGAAGCCCCCATGCATAGGTCGGTGGTGAAGCATCTCGCTTGCCAGCAATAGCGCGTCATGGGCATTGAGGTCTCCCACGTAGGTGCAGTGTGCCACCGGGGTAGGGGGTGCTGGCCACCCGCCGTGTGCCTAAGCAGCGCCAGAGGTGGTGGCGGTGTAGGCGACACTGGCGACCTGGTACTGACTACTTGGTCGGCCTTCGACTGTCGCGGCGGGGTTTAGGAAGACCAACCTACCACGGCATGGAGAAGCTTACTGAGTGCTGGCCATCGGAGCAGCGAAGCTTGGGAGGGATAAAGCTTGGGGAAGCCTTCGACATGCCCCCTACCTGGCGCGCCAGATGTCAGATTTCAAGCTCCGCAAAATCCTTAAGATTCGAACACAAGGGCATGTACGAAGATCCCTATAGCCTCATCACCCTAGCTCACTACTCGATGGACACAACGACGAACTCGCACGATGATGATGAAGAATATGAACACGGGAGTTTACCCAGGTTCGGGCCGCTGCGAAGCGTAATACCCTACTCTAGCTTTGGTGGATTGCCTCTAGAGGAGGTGATGTGGGTGGAATAGTATTGTGTTCTTGGGCCTCCTGAGGGCTCTCTTGAGGTGTTTGACGCCCTCTGTGGCTTGGTGGTGGATGAGTGGTGGAATGGATTCTCGGTGGATCCCAGGGTTCCTTCGGTGGGTTTCATCCTCCTCTTCTATGGTGCTACGTATCCTCTATATATAGCGGCGGCCCGGGTACTCTTCCCTTATCACAATGGTAGGAAGGGATCCCACAACAGCCAATTTTTAAGGGGACAGCAGTACGTGCTCGCCCTGCCCAAGGGCGGTCTTCGCCTACAAAGTAGCTGTCGACGACATAGGGATGGGATCAACGATGACATCCACCCTGCGGGGTGAGTGGTTGTGGACTTCTTGTACTGGAATGGAAAACTTTGGGGGTGCTTTGGGAACCCGCATATGTCCTTGCTCCCTTTGCACCAAAGAAGAAACTGCACCGCCTGGCATACTGCCTTCCTTGCGTCACCCTTGACTCCCAAGGCCGGGCCTTGCATAGAAATCTCCGCTGCTCTGGAGGGGTCCTGAGGAGGCCCATCCTTCGCGGGTCTTGTCGCTGTTCTTCCTCGCGAGGCTAGGGCCCTCGCGAGGGCCTTGTCTAGAGTGGGGGCCGCACCTGATCCCATTTGGTTGATGTAGTGGGCCATGCCCTGGGCCGCAGGCAGGCAGGTCTGGGTACCCCCGTTCCCAGAATGACGACCCCTGGCTTGGTGACGAATTTGCTATGGAGGCAATGGATGTGAAGAAATCATCGATGGCATGGACTTCCAATGATGGAGGCGCTTGGGAAGACAATAGCGATGACCAGGGGCCTCTGTTTGGCAGCTTAGGGTTTTGAGGGGATGACGTTTGAGAGAATAATTTAAAAAGTCGGGTCCGCCTCAATATACACCCGTGGCTGTCGGTGACACCGATTCTAACTTTCTGGTGTCACCGAGTTCCCCAACTGCTTGCTGACTGGGAAACTCGATGTAACCGAGAAGATGGATTTGGTGGTACCGAGGTGAAAAACCAGATCAACCCTAGGCATTCGGTGCGACTGAGATTTTTGGATTGGTTCCATCGAGATGCACTTGGGAGGTTTTAATGGCCAGTCCTTTGTCGATACGGAACTCCGAGTGCTCCTCACACAGAGAGATCGAAAAGTATTTGTTCAAATTTTGTGATACATCATGAATAGAATTTGAGACAAGAAGGCATAGATATCTAGAGAAGGGTGCTAGCCATTCTTGTCCATCCAATTGGCAAAAATTAAAACAAAGTTCAAATAGCAACAATTGGATGTCCTCGGATGGATAAAGAAATGCAGACCAACATTCTCACCTAATAAGAAGTCAAATGAAATCATGGCAAGCATGCACAACTATACTAGCATCTATCAAGCACTTTGGCATATATGAGTATATTGACTTAGGAGCCAAGTAAGAATACTTGATCATAGGTCATACTCATCGTTTAAGCACGAGTGGGGTTACCAATTTTACATAACGCATTTAATGTTGTCACATACTATGAGATGCTTTGACTCAAGTCTTAGAGTAACACTCCCCCTTGATGTGACATCCCCCCATAGGAGGAATAAACTAACCTTGGGTTTTGTCGAAGAAGACTTCATGTAGGTGAAGTAGTGATGGATGCTCAATGTTGATGAAGATCACCATGAGTTGGGAGCATCCTTGTCGTTTCCTTACTCTTCTCACCTACATGGGTTAGGCCCAACACACAAGAGACAAATACAAGGATATCTATCGACATGGAGTGCAAACTATACGTAATGACGTCCATGGATTGGTTGATTACCTTGTCCCTTGCTTACCTTTGAGGGAATGTGTGACTCCTGGAACTGTTGCATAATTTTGATGTTGATTGCAACTAGTTCTTGCCAATAATGAATATGGGTGAATTTCATTGGCGGAGTCACCCCTCAAGTACTTGTCTAGTTCTTCTTCTTGGGGACCCACATCAAGTTGATGGGGATCCTTGGTGTTGAACTGGCACTTGTAGAAGTTGAGCTTGTAGTAGCCTTGGGAACCCACTTCACCAAAGCTCGAGATTCATCTTCATATGAGTCAATGTCCTCTTGAAGCTTGTTCTTGCCCTTGAGCTTGGGGTCTTGTGTTGGAAGGTCATCTTGAGATTTTGTTCCCTTGGGAAGAGTATTTTCATACTTCTCCTTTTGAGGAACAAACTTGGGCTCGGGGTATTGACCTTCTTCCCATTCAATTCCATTAGCGTTAAAGTAGCCAATGCCATGGTTCTTCCGGTATCCTCCATGCTTGCGTACAGTTTAGTAATGTTAAAATCTTGATAAACATTTTGATAAAAGTGGGTTTGAAGAGGTCAAAACTTTAACTAGTGATGTGCCCACTATCTTTGATTACAAAGACTTTAATTATGAGAGTTGCTCCTTGGTCGATTCTATTTCTTTGCTGCAATCTATGATAAATTCACCCTATTCTTATGAACGAAATAAAGCTTTTACTAAATATTATGTTGATGTCATGATGAAATCCTTAGAAGAGAAGTTGGAATTAGAGATTTCAATTCCTAGAAAATTGCATGATGAGTGGGAACCTACCATTAAAGTCAAGATTAAAAAATACAAATTTGTTGCTTTGTGTGATTTGGGTGCTAGTGTTTCCATAATTCCGAAATCTCTATGTGATGTGCTTGGTCTTACCAATATTGAAGAATGTTCTCTTAATTTGCACTTGGCGGATTCTACTATGAAAAAGCCTTTGGGAAGAATTATTGATGTTCTTATTCTTGCAAATAGGAATTATGTGCCCATTGATTTTATTGTTCTTGAGATTGATTGCAATCAGTCTTGTCTTATCATACTTGGTAGACTGTTTTTATTCACTATAGGTACCGTGATTGATATGAAAGAAGGCAATATTAAGTTTCAATTTCCTCTTAGAAATAGTATGGAACACTTACCAAGAAAAATGATTAAGTCACCATATGAATAAATCATGAGTGCCTTTTATTGAGTGAAAACTAAGGATGATAATACTTGAATATATGCGTTATCCCTAGGTAGGGGCGTAAAACGATAGCGCTTGTTGGGAGGCAACCAATGAATAAATTATTTTTATCTTTTACTTTTCTATTTTTGATTTTTTGCACAATTATGATTCTGTTATGATTGTGTTTTTATGTTTTATTTAGTGTTTGTGCCAACTAAACCCTTTAGGATGATCCATAAGATAAGTAGAAACATTGTTGAATGTGAAACAAAAACTTTATTCCCATTGCACGAACTTTCATATTTTACCGGAACATGATATTGAGATGAATTTTTAACACAGTATTTGTAAACAAATTCTTTATGTTTCTCTAATTTTCCTAATTTTTAGAGTTCCATAAGTATGGGTAGAGTACAGATTACTAAAGACTGTTCTGTCTGAAACATATTCTGTTTTTGTTCCATTGTGTGCTTGTTTTGATGAATCTATGGTTTGTATTGGGGGGTATAAGTCATTGAAAAGTTAAAATACAGTAGGTATAATGCAATAATAAAATATGAATGGGAAATCACAATAGTACCTAGAGTGGTGATTTTCTTTATTATACTAACGGATCTCATGAGAATTTTGTCATGTTTTGTGCGACTGAAGTTTTCAAGTTTTGGGTGACATCATGATGGATGAAGGAATAAGGATTAAGAAGAGACTAAGCTTGGGTATTATACACCCCCAAGGTAATACCCAAAGAGTAGCAAGCAACTAAGCTTGGGGATGCCTCGAGTGGCATCCCCTGTTTCTTCTAACAACCATCGGTATGTTACTTGGAACTATATTTTTATTCGTCACATATCATGAGTTTTGCTTGGAGCATCTTGTATATTTGCTTTATTTTATTTTTATCCTTGCTGCACACACATATTTGAGAGAACCAAAATTATGCTATGATTTTCTATACTTGCTCTTTATGCTTCACTTAAATCTATTGAGCCATGGAATTGCTCTAGTGTTTCACTTATATCTTTTTGTGCACGGCGTACTTTTGTATGTTTGAAGAAATTCTCTCATGCTTCACTTATATTAATTTAAGAGTTATTAACATTGAATTAATTATCTCATGCTTCACTTATATTATTTTGAGAGATGAAACTTTTATGCTCATGATCTTCACTTAGATCTTTCTGAGGTTATGAAAAGCAAATGCAAAATATGAAAGTAGTCCCAAAGTGATAGATATTCAAGAAGGATATAATAAAAACTTTCATGAAGATCATTGGACATATTAAACTTGATTCTTTGTAATAGTTTTGAGACATGATGATAGTAATATCTGAGTTATGTTAGTGGGTAATTATGCTTAGTAAGAATATTGATGTTAAGGTTTATAATTCCCTATGCAAGCACTAAATTCAATAGTTGTGCTATGAATATACATCCTACTTATGGTGTATTATTCGGTGTTAGTTATGCTTAATGATCGCTTATGTTATTTTTCATTTCTTGTTTGGATGCTTCTCAATATATTTTCTAGCCTTCACTTGTACTAAGTAGAAATACTAGTGCATCCAAAATCCTTGAACCCAGTTTTGATACATGAGTCCACCATACCTACATATATACGGTATTTCCATCCATTCCAAGCAAATTTGTATGTGCTATCTCTAAATTTTCAAAATAAATTTTCCTTTTTGTGTGGTCGTACCGCTCATGAAACGGTAGGGGGTGACCGATATTTTTCCATGCTGGATGTGTTATTCTCAAGATGAGTGTTTATTCATTTGTCATTACACGCGAGTACGGTGGTAATAGGGATGCCGAGTCCCAAAATGAAAATTAAAAAATACTTTATGTTGTCAAAAAATAAATTTCTTGGAAAGTGTTCGTATGGTAGGCAACCGTGAATTTGGCTAGCCATGGAAAGTAAAAGTATGGTGGAAAAAGGAATAAACTTTATTTTATATTTGGGAACCGCTTATGAGGTATCTAGCATGGAAAGATATTGAAATCTCTCGGTCGTTTTCGTTGACAGGAAAGGCATGCCACCAAAAATATTTTCTCTATCAATTTAAACACTTGAGCTCTTGCACCTCTACAAATCCCTACTTCCCTCTATGAAGGGCCTATCCGTTTACTTTATGCAATTTTTATTATTCAATTTGAGTCTCCATCTTCTCTTATAAAGCACCAACTAGGAGGCACTATGATCGTACTTGAGAATTAGGTGTAGTTAATATTTGTGTGTGTATTGTGAACGGATCAATGATTGAGCATGATCGGCTAGGGATAACTTTCTTTAGTGTTGATATTTTGAAAGACATGGTTGCTTGTTGATATGTGTGAGTATTAAAGTTTTCATGTCAAAACTAGACTATTGCTTTGAACCATCTAAAAAGTCCAAATGTCCATGCTATAAATAAGATAATATATGATGAACATGTTAGGTAATATTCCACATAAAAAATCCTGTTTTTATCATTTAGCTACTCGATGACAGGTAGGAATTAAGCTTGGGGATGTTGATACATCTCCAATGTATGTATAATTTTTCTTGTTCAATGTTGTTATATTATCAATCTTGTATGTTTTACAATCATTTTATAGCAACTTTATATAATTTTTTGGGACTACGCTATTGACATAGTGCCAAAGTGCCAGTTGTTGTTTTGCTTGTTTTTTACTTCGCAGAAAATCAGTACCAAATGGTGCCCAAAGATCACGGAAATTATTGGAGATCTTTTGTGGACCAAAAGACCCAGGATGGGCCAAATAACCACCAGAGAGGGGGCCCAGGGTGGCCACCCTCCACTATGGCACACTAGAGGCCCCTAGCATGGCCTGGTGGAGCGTGCCCACCTCGGGAGTCCCCTTTACTAACTATTCTCCCTATAAATTCCCAAATATTCAGAAAACCTTAGAGGAGTCGATGAAACACAATTCTAGCTGCCACAAGTTCCAGAACCTCGTGATCATCTAACACCATCACAAAGGGGTGCACCGTCTTCATGGGTGCTTCTATGATAATGCGTGAGTAGTCCACCATAGACCTACGGGTTTGTAGGTAGTAGCTAGATGGCTTCCTCTCTTGATACGTCTCCAACGTATTTATAATTTTTGCTTGTCCCATTGTAGCGACCCGACCTGAAAGGTCGAATCTCCGGTGTTTCCGTACCATCCCAAGATCATGCTGGTACACACACGGTACATCAATGTATATATCAAAGGGAAATCACACAACATTAATTAATTGAAATCTCATATCAAGTCCTTTATTACAATAAGAATTACAATAAAGTGGCTGAGGGCCAACTCATGAGATAAACTAAACCAAAGTCTTGCGGAAGCTTCATAGGTAGTTGAGTCCATCTGACTCCAAGGGCATCTCACCGAGCGTAGAGCGTATCCTCACTCCTGGTCGGAAAAGTACTCTGCAACATGATACGTTGCATCCGTGTAGGTCATCATATTGAATATGCCGGCAAATGTGACAAAAGTGGGGGTGAAAAGTAATCATCTATTCTATATGTAAATATGGCAGGGGGTGGTAAGTTTGCGTAAAGCCAATTTTTTTCCTACAACAAGAGGGGGCAAAGTTAAAGTTATTACTACAATGTTGGTTGATTAATGAGATGGTTCCGCCAACCAATTCTCATACCCAAGTTATTATTACCCACATCATTATAGTACTTGGTGTTGAGAATTCCAGATAGTTCAGTTCCTTTGGCTCAAGTTACCCCAGAAGATTTGATCGCCTCCATTGGATTTCTCGCACTTCAGGGTGTTTGAGAAACGGATGACCAAAACATGGTCTTCTAAACGGTTTCCCCAAGACTCCGCGGGTGCCCATCCTTTCCTACCGTTCTTCTACATCTCGTAGCACCGCCTGTCTAGGGTTACCACAGTATCCAACCAAGCCAGAGCCCATAATGGCTTGTGGCTATGCAGGTAAGCCTTGGGTCTTCAAGCATCCATCCATCTCTTTGTGCCTGGGTGGACCTTTCCACGTGAATACTGGCACTTCCCCAGCAACACCTAGGCTAACCACTGGCTTCCCCAGGGTGCCGTTCAACCATCATCCACCCAGAGGTATGTTGAAAACTCAGAGTCTTGAAGTCTTGATCATCTTGCAGGTCATGAAATTATTACCTCACAACTCTCATGTATCACACAACCAACCCCCTCTACTAATAGCATAGCAAAAATGAAATCAACGTTTCTCGGGGCCAAGTGTCAAGGTTTGAGGTGTGCCTACCACATGATACTACATCAAGTAACCAAGTTTCCAAATTACCTACTTTGCATGCAATTGGGGAGATGGTAGAACTAATGCAATACAAATATGGTTAAACATGATCAATGTGACTTGCCTTGCTGACGATCCTCGTACTCAAGTGACTCTAGATAACAAGCTTCGCACTCCGAATGATCTAACGAATCAAACAAGAGCACACCATAAGCATAAACACAATACAATTCACACAATTCAGCAAGGTTAAACAAACAATACTAAAACCATTCAATAGTAACAATCAAGAGAAAGAAATCAAAACCAAATTTGACTCACAAATTTTTAATGTCAAAACTACTAATACTATAAGACAAACAATTATTTTTTTATTAACCAAGCAATAGTTAGTGGAAAAGAATTAGTAAAATTAATTTTAGTAAACAGAATCAAATTCACTAAAACTTTTGTGTAAAGAGAAACTACTAAAAATTATAAGTTATAGAACACCACTAAATGAAAAATAACTAGAATTTCCTATAACATTAGAGTAGGAAATAAAACAACATTATTATTATCATCATTATTATTATCACCATATTACTTAACAGAAAAGAAATAATAAAATTTATTTATTAGAAAAACCTAATTTAATCTTCTAAATAGTTTGTGAAACTAAAAATAAATTGTTTTATAAAACTCTACCTAATGAAAAGAAATAAAGATTTCCTATAACAATAGGGTATAAAACGAAACAATTATTTTTATTATTAGCAAGTAATGTCACCTAACTGTTTGAAACAACAGAACCTAATGAAAACTATTAACAAAAGTTAAACTAATTCAGGTTCAAATTAAATTAAAATTAAAATAACTAAACTACATTAAGAACTAAACAAATTCTGTTTTGTTATAAACCCTAACCAAATTTATCCTAAAAATTCTTAAACTATGTAGGATGATAGGTCTAACTAATACAAACTAGTGGAAAAAAGATTCACTCAAAACTAAATTTTTAAACTCATGTTATATAGATTTTAGTAATTTAAGCAAATTTGGTTAGATTCAAATTTTAATGTTAAAATTTGAAATCTAAGCATACAGACATAAACTACAACATATTTGTGACCTAATGCAAAAAGAATTCACTAAAAACACCAAATATTTTAAAAGATATGATAAAAACAAAAACATAATACATTCTGTTTTCTAAAAGAGAAAAGAAAAAGAAAAACTAACCTAACTAACGGACTGGGTGACGTGGCATGCTGTGATTGGTCGAGGGTGTGTGCGCGTGAGTGCTAATGAGCGGACGGCCGACAACTAACGCGTATCGGTTCGTTTATTAAATATATCTAATCTAGATCGTTGACTACGGATCCGATGGCTACGGGTGAAGGTGGCGGCTTACAGAGAGGGGGTCGAGGTCTCCGGCGAGGTCGACGGCGGCCGGAGGTCGGAGGTGCTCGGGGACGACAGTGCGGTGGTCGGGGGCGGCGTCCGAAGGCTTCAAACGGCGGCGGCAAAGCTCCGACGTCGATTGGTGGCGTCGGAGGGGGCTGGGGGTGAGTGTGGCGACGAGCACGAGCTCGGGGAGGTCCGGTTGGGTGCCGAACTCCGGCGAGGTGTGGGGCAGCATTCTGGCGAGGGACGAGGGGGTTTCGGGTGGGGAGCGAAGAGAGGAGAGGGCCGGGTTTATATAGGCCAGGTGCGGTGGTCGGGGACGGAGAGAGGGGCGAGATCGGCAGAGACGGATCTCCGGTGAGGTCGTCGGGCGCGGGGAAGGGGATGAGCGCACTGACGCCGCGGTCGGATGGTGGGTCCCATGCGTCAGTGAGGGTGGGACGCGTGATTAGCGCGTCGGTGGCCGACCCGGAGTGATTTCGGGTCTTAAAGGCTGTGGGCCGGCCCGTTTCTATTTCATTCATTTCCTTTTCTATTTCCAGAGCGTTTAAAACATCTTTAATGCATTCAAATCATTTCCAAACATAGGAAATGTATATATCAAAATGATCAAGGAATTAAATCCTATTTAATGAACATTTTTCCTCTATCATATTGAGTACTTTAACAAAAATTATTTTTAGAAAAATGCCTAATTGATTTTAAATCCTTTTGCAATAATTTTTGAAATAACCCCCTGGTTTTATTGTTCAAATATTTCACCAAGATGTCCCTGGTGTGGAGTGTCATGTTACTCCCCTCTTACTTGGAGCATTTCTATAGGTTTTCAAATATGAGAAACAAGTAAAAGGAAAAGATGAAAGTGGCCTTTCAGAAATTCAATGAAAACACTTCAACCATTCTATTCATTCATGCAATGTGATGATGATGCATAGCTATATTTCATAACATTCCAAAAATGAAATTTTGGGATGTTACACCCACGCTGTTATATTATCAATCTTGGATGTTTTACAATCATTTAAAGCAATTTTATATCATTTTTTGGGACTAACCTATTGACATAGTGCCGAAGGGTCAGTTGTTGTTTTTGCTTGTTTTTTACTTCAGGGAAAATCAGTACCAAACGGAGCCCAAATTCCATGGGATGTTTGGATAATTTTTATGCACCAGAAGGAATAGGACGGGCCAAAGATCACCAGAAGAGGGGGCCCAGGGTGGCCACCATCCACCAAGGCATGCCAGAGGCCCCTGGCACGGCCTGGTAGAGGGTCGGCACCTCGAGACTCCCCCAACCGACTATCGAGCCTATGAACTCCCAAATATTCAGAAAATCCCAGGGGAGTCGACGAAACACAATTCAAGTCGCGACAAGTTCCAGAACCTCGAGATCCAATCTAACACCATCACGGAGGGGTTCATATTCTTCATAGGTGTCTTTCCGATGATGCGTGAGTAGTCCACCATAGACCTACGGATCCATAGGCAGTAGCTAGATGGCTTCCTCTCTCTCTATGATTCTCAATACAATGGTCTCTTGGAGATCTATTTGATGTAATAACTTTTGTGGTGTGTTTGTTGGGATCTGATGAATTTTGAGTTCATGATCAGTTTCTATCCATGATTATGATTTGAGTCTTCTTTGATCTCTTATTTGCATGATTACTCATAGCCTCGTATTTCTTCTTTGAATATTTGGTTTAGTTAGGCCAACTAGATCAAATTTTTTTGCCATGGGATGAGGTGCTTCGTGATGGGTTTGATCTTACAGTGTTCTTTCCCAGTGACAGAAGGGACAACAAGACACACATGTATTGTTGCCATTAGGGATAACAAGATGGGTTCTGTTCCTACATGAATAGATATTATCTACATCATGTCACCGTTCTTATTGCATTACTCTATTTCTCCATGGACTTAATACACTAGATGCATGCTGGATAGCGGTCGATATGTGGAGTAATAGAAGTATATGCATAATCGTTTCGGTCTAATTGTCTTGGACATGATGCCTATATAATGATCATTGCCTCGATATCGTCATGATTATTTGATCTTCTATAAATTTCTCAATAGTAGTTTGTTCACCCACCATGCGCTATACTCATGAGAGAAGCCACTAGTGAAACCTACGACCCCCGGGTCTACTTTTCCAACACATTGCTTTCCGATCTACTATTTGCACCTTTTGTTTTTAGATCTATAAAACCAAAAACCCAAAAATACCTTGATGCACTTTTTATTTCTTTATTTTAGTTTGCATTCTTGCGAGATCTACTTGCCAATACTATCATTGTGTGTAGATCTATCTTATTTCCGTGGAGAGCTTGACAACATCTCTTTCGCGTCGGGTTGCAAATATTCTTTATTTGTGTGTAGATGTTTTTGACGTGTGTGTCTGATCTTCCTCTATGGATTGATACCTTGGCTTCATAAACTAAGGGAAATACTTATCGTCGTTGTGCTGCATCATCCCTTCCTCTTTGGGGAAATACCGATGCATCACAAGCCATGTCAAAGGTATTTCTGGCGCCATTGCCGGGGAGGAAGCAATCTCATCTACCAGGTTCCTAATCACAAATCTCATCTCCTTTCAATTTACATTATTTTCCATTTGCCTCTCGTTTTCCTCTCCCCCACTTCACAAATTCGCCGTTTTATTCGCCCTCTCTTTTTCGTTTGTGTTTTTCCCGTCAAATCTTTTGTTTGCTTGCAATCTTGTTTGCGTAGTCACGATGACTCAAGAAAACACCAAGTTGTGTGATTTTTCCAATACCAATAATAATAATTTTATTAGCACTCCTATCTCTCCTCCTACCACTAGTGCGGAGTCTTGTGATATTAATGTCGCTTTGCTGAATCTTGCGATGAAAGATCAATTTTCCGGTACTCCTAATGAGGATGTCGCATACCATCTAAATACCTTCATGGAATTATGCGATATGAAAAACAAGAAAGGTGTGGATAATGATATTGTGAAGGTGAAATTATTTCCTTTTTCCTTGCAGGATCGTGCAAAATTTGCTTTTCCTCTTTGCCTCGCAATAATATCGATTCTTGGGATAAGTGCAAGGGCACTTTTATTACTAAGTATTTTCCGCCCTCGAAAATTATTTCCCTTAGGACTCAAATTATGAATTTTAAACAACCTCAGCATGAGCATGTTGCAAAATCTTGGGAAAGAATGAAATTGATGCTAGGGAATTGTCCTACTCATGGTTTAAATCTTTGGATGATCATACAATTTTTTATGCGTGATTGAATTTTGTCTTTAGAAATCTTTTAGATTCCATCGTGGTTGGTACTCTTATGGAAATTACTTTGGGTGAAGCTACCAAATTGCTTGATAATGTTATGGCAAAATTTTCACAATGACATACTAAAAGAGCACCTACTAGTACAAAGGATAATTCGATTGAAAAATTAGTACTTTCAGTGAAAAGATAGTAAAAATTAGAACCTCGAGATCCAATCTAACACCATCACGGAGGGGTTCATATTCTTCATAGGTGTCTCTCCGGTGATGCATGAGTAGTCCACCGTAGACCTATGGATCCGTAGGCAGTAGCTAGATGGCTTCCTCTCTCTATGATTCTCAATACAATGGTCTCTTGGAGATCTATTTGATGTAATGACTTTTGCGGTGTGTTTGTTGGGATCCGATGAATTTTGAGTTCATGATCAGTTTCTATCCATGATTATGATTTGAGTCTTCTTTGATCTCTTATTGGCATGATTACTTATAGCCTCGTATTTCTTCTTTGAATATTTGGTTTAGTTAGGCCAACTAGATCAATTTTTCTTGCCATGGGATGAGGTGCTTTATGATGGGTTTGATCTTGCGGTGTTCTTTCCCAGTGACAAAAGGGGCAACAAGACACACATGTATCGTTGCCATTGAGGATAACAAGATGGGTTCTATTCCTACCAGAATATATATTGTATACATCATGTCACTGTTCTTATTGTAGTACTCCGTTTCTCCATGAACTTAATACACTAGATGCATGCTAGATAACTGTCGGTGTGTGGAGTAACAGAAGTAGATGTAGAATCGTTTCGGTCTACTTGTCTTGGACGTGATGCCTATATAATCATTATTTCCTGGATATCGTCATGATTATTTGATCTTCTATCAATTGCCCAACAGTAAGTTGTTCACCCACCGTGCGCTATACTCATGAGAGAAGCCACTAGTGAAACCTACGCCCCTCGGGTCTACTTTTGCAACATATTGGTTTCCGATCTATTATTTGCACTTTTTGTTTTCAGATCTATAAAACTAAAAACCCAAAAATACCTTGCTGCACTTTTTTAAGTTTGCATTCTTGCGAGATCTATTTGCCAAAACTATCATTAGCTAATATATCTTCTTAATGTGGAGAGCTTGACAACCTCTCTTTTGCGTCAGCTTGCAAGTATTTGTTATTTGTGTGCATGTGTTCTTTACGTGGGTGTGTGCTCTTCCTCTATGGATTGATACCTTGGATTCATAAATTGTGGGAAATACTTACCGTCGTTGTTGGTGTCAAAACTGATGAATCTCGGGTAGGGGGTCTCGAGCTGTGAGACTAGAATCGATGGCAACAGGAGACAAGGGAGGTGATGTTTACCCAGGTTTGGGCCCTCCTATGGAGGTAGTGCCCTACGTCCTACTTGATTGTATTGATGGTGTATATGTTACAGAGTCGATGTACCTCGAGATCAAAGAGCTAAACCCTAGATGAGTTGTCCTGCTATACAACCTAAAACCCTCAGGCTTATATAGACGCCGAGGGTACCTAGGGTTTTACACATGGTCGGTTACATGCCACAGGGATAAAAATGCCTAATCGCTACATCAAAAGTGGAGGGAAAGCCACAATTCCCGAAGCTTCCTTCCTAGAGACAGGGCCTTCGATCGATCCATAGTTCGGAAAATGGCCCATACAATCCGGCCCATAAGGAAATGGCCAGCCTCCCGAGGACCACTTAATCCAAGACTCCCTCAGTAGCCCCCGAACTTGCCTCCAACACCAAGGGTCTCAGCTTCGGCTTCTTCGCTTAATCAGAGTCTTCGGCTTGCGAGCTGAGTTATTCCCGCGGAGTTTAGTTCGGCCTCCGATGTAGTCGTCCGACTAGAGGCGCGTTCGTACACCGTGAATACGTTGGCCCTAAAGGCCAAGCGTCAAATAGTAGAATAATGTCCCCCGACGACCTTTCTGACGAAAGGTCACAGTCCACCATGACCGCTAAACCAGTTGCAAAAACACGATTTGCGGTTCGAGGCCGTTTTCATCAACACGATCTATCAGTGCATATATCGTGTCCCGGTTTACACGGGATACATTTAATCATGCGCGTGCAATGGCACGCACATCTCGGGAAGTGGAGGGATTCACAGTGTAGCAAAGGGTGGCCACACAACGATAAGCCTCATAAAAAGGAAAGAAAACCCCAATGCCTAACCCTGCTTCCTATTCGCATCCTCTGCTTCCCGAACCTTCTGAGCTTCCATAACACAGATATTTGTTTTCAACGACACATCCTCCAAGCTAATCCATCGCGGGCTCCTGTTCCAACGACAAGTGGGAGGCCTCCATGGTCATCGACCGGGACATCCGAGACCTCAAGGACGCCGGCTACCTCCCCGCCAACATCTTCCACCATGTGCCGGAGAAGGGCCAGGTAATTCCCACCCTCAAACTAGGCGAAAGGGTGGCATTTATTCCCCACTTCATCCAGGGACTAAGCTTCCCTCTCCACCCCTTTGTCAGAGGGTTGATGTTCTTCTACGGCCTCGACTTCCATAACCTTCCGCCGAACTCGTTTATGCACATATCGGCCTTCATCGTCGTTTGTGAGGCCTTCCTATGAGTCGAGCCACAGTTCAGACTTTGGCTCTAGATGTTTAATATCAAGCCAAAGTGTGTCACAGGAGAACACACGGACTGCGGTGGTGCTGTCATTGGCAAACTCTCCCATGTCGGATGGCCATCCAACACCTTCATCAACACTGTGAAATTATGGCAGAAAGAGAGGTTCTACATCACCGAGCTGACACAGGAAGGCCGAGCTGCACCGTCCGACTTCAGATTTGGCCCCCACCAAGTTGACTTTGTGGCTCCGAAAGGGCCTCGACTCGAGGTCGGAAAAGGAGGTGGACCTCCTCCAGAAGCGCATTGCTTCCATGGTTAGAAATGACATCGTGCTGACCAATATGGTCCAGGTTATGCTCCAACGATGCATCCTCCCCTGCCAGCGCCGGGATTCTCCCCTGTGGGCTCGTCGACTCGACGATGAGACCATGATTCTCCACCTCTTCCGCACTACTCGGGAGAAGTTGTGGAAGGCGCTCTTCAAGGTGTAGAAGGATTGGCCAGCCAAGGAAGAGGATCGGGTTCTGCATGCCGACAAGCCTCCTACCAAGGTATGATAGAGTTTTATCTGATTGGTTTCATTTTCCCTAAAGAAAATCTAAAACATACTCCCGATCACCTTTGCACAAATGGTTGAGAAAATCCACAGGCATCGACTGCCCGGTGCCTCAGCCCGAAGACATTAGGTCCCGGCTATTGGTGGAGATGCTCGTCAAGACTCCTGCAAAGAAAGAGAAGAAGAATAAATCAGGCCAAGAAGGCCTGCGCATCAAGGACCAGCCAAAGGCTATGTCCAAAGAAACCCATGCCTCCTCAAATCAAGAGGAGCATGAGGACAAGGACGAAGGCGAGGGGAAGGGCGATTCCCCTTCGCAAGAAAGAGGACGGCGTCATCGGACGCTGCAGAGGAGGTACCCCTTCCTGCCCTGAAGAAAGCGCGTCGGACATAGGTAATCCTATCCGACGATAGTTTGGACTCGGATACCGAGTCTGATGACTTCGAGAGGGTTCCACGAAGGAGCCCGATAGTCAAGCCCCCAGCTCAGAGGTAAGGATCCGAATAATTCCTCGGCTGTTACTGATAGGCTTTGAGGGTTAGTGACATACGGGCATTTGCTCATTATGCAGCTTACCACGCGTCCTCCTCACCGAATAGATTTGGGACAGGGAGACCCCGCCCGCCAATCTAGCAGAGAGTGGGAACACGTCACATCCCACTACTACGGGCACCACGAAGGATACCTCGGAGGTGTCTTCCTAGCATGCTCCTATGGAGCTGGGCATGAGTGGCGGGGGAGATGATATCATGGTCGAGGCTAACACCTCGGCCACCGAAGACCGGGGGGCGGGACCCCACCCGAATACTAAGGAGACCAGACGTGTAGATGTTTAGTCTCCTCCGAGGACCATTCCGGAGAGCACCACGCCTCCGAGGTTTCCGGTTCAATCCCCGGCCGATGATCGGGTCGTCCGATCACCACCGGCGCCACCATCCAATGGGTGGCCGGTCATGGGGGAGTCTTTGTCGAGCACCACCATCTCCGAGGAGCACCACACTCTTATGGGTGCGTTATTGCAGAGCATTCAGTCTGTCGACAACGTACTAAAGGAGGCCTTCAAGGGTGTCCTGATGGGCTTTCAGGTAAGCCACGCGACATTCTATTTGCAAAATGTTTATTTCTTTTTATTATTATATACATGGTAGCCCCCGAGCCCTAGGTGAGTTTGAAAAACTTACCTAGGGGTCAATCAAGGATCATTATCCAAATTATATATGAAACTGTATGGTCAGAACGTTCTAACAACCCTTAAGAGGTCCGGACATAAGATTGAATTCACGATAGTTCAGAAGTTTTGAACCCACGTAACCTGAAAAGGATTTGGGTGTTGTAGGCTTCGTCATCGGCGGCGGCTGTGAATGACGTCGAGCTGGACGAGCTGAATCGGAAGCTCAAAAGCTCCGAAGACAAGCTTGATGCTATCAACAAGAGATTCGACGAGGCGCAAGGTAAGCCTTACTCAGTATCCATAAAATTGTGGTTATCCTACTTTCAATGCATTATTCTTATTCTTGATGCTTACATAGCCTCCGCGAAAGAAATGGAAAAGCTTATGGCCGAGCTACAAAATGTGAACCAAGAGGCTTTGGTTGAGAGGGAGGCAGACAAACAAGCGGCTTTCACGTTGTCAGCACTAAGGGCCACCAACGACAAGCACGAGGCTTGGGTGGAGGAGATCCAACAGGAGCTCAAAGATACCGGCCACAAGTGCGAGGCCCTTGACTAGAAAGTCAAGGAGCAGGCTACCGAACTAACCACCATGAAAACCGAACTCCTAAAGGAGCAGGTGGATAGGAGGTTTTTCGAAGAGCAAGTTCGCCAGATGAAGGCTATAACAGATGGTAAGCCATACTTACTACATTGTGTCTTCGGGGATAGCAAGTTCGAGTTGCTTACCCTGGTGTGGCGTTCCTCAGGCACCTTCTCCGACCATCAGAAGAGTGTAGCAAACGCAAATTAGCTATATGCTTCGCGGGAAGAAGGAGATGAAGCTCGTTTATTCTAGGCGCAGTTTGAAGCCCCCGAGCACTCTCCTCTTCTTATTGAGCAGCTGAAGCAGCTGATGGAGCTGCATCGGATGGCGGAGCCGGCCATGAAGGATCTCTGCGTTTGGTTATGGCCCAACGAGCCACTGCCAGACAGCTACTTCACCTTGTGTAGAAGCTGATCGACGCCTCGCTCCGCCTCGATACTATGAAGCACTCCTCCTGCATCGAGGGAGCCCGGATGGCGTTTGCAAAGGGCAAGGTGCACTGGACGGGGCTGGATCTGATGAAGATATCCACCGTCCCGTCGCCTCCTGGGAAGGAAAATAGGCGCCCCGAGCTGTACTTCGCCGGAGTAATGGAGGGTGCTTGGGCGATAGAGTCACAATGTTCGAAGGAGAACATGTACGATTAGATGCGTTGTAATATGTTTATAGACTTCTAAACACTTGTATATTTATTATTCATGGGTTATCATGTTTTTAATGTTTTGCATTCCTTTATAACTCCTTTGTGTCCGTTTAAACTGAAAGCTGGAAGTCGTTGGCTTCAGCCCCCATGTTGATACTACGCGAGGTGTCTCCAGTTACGCACTATAACCCTTAGCCGAACTATCGGTACCTGAAGGCAGTAGTGTGTGTCAGACCAGGCAATCAGACGATAGTGCTTTATTAATTTCACCTAGCCGTAGGGGTGCGAAAAGGGCTGCGGGAGGCTGGTGACTAGCCCCCGGTGACTTTGTGATAGTCGGACGATCTGTGGCAAAAGCCGGCATCACATGGTTTGTACGAATAACAAACCCATCGTATGCCATGGGTTGACGCCTGACAAGGTTGTGAGTATAAAACTTAGGCTTGGATTCACGGACCGGTTCTCGCATACCATGATAGTTAGTTTTCAGCTTTCTCCTCTGAGTTGCTTGACCAGACTAGCAGGAAACACAATCACACAGGTTCTCCATTTGCCCTTTTAGCCGAACTAGCGGAACATATAGGGGCAAGCACATGAGCGGGGCAAACCAACTATTGACCCAAGATATAGTTCGGAACCAATGCATATAAAGCAAATTCCAAGACATCGAACACATAAGAAAATGTTCGTAAGGATATTTTGTATTTTAAACTCGAGCCCCCGGTCTATTAGCTGGTTTCATCGCAATGTACCAAATAGTTTTACGAGAAGGGGGAGAAAAAATATATGCTAAAAAGGACAACGATACAAACATGTATAATGATGTTATATTTTTCTCAACAACTCTTATTGATCGGATTGCCGAAGCAACTTGAAATCACATTTGGTCCCTTGGTGGTTTTGGTAATTAATAACAACATATAAGTCATTGAACCAATGTTTCCACCAAGTATATTTCAGGAAAAGTTCAATGATAGGGATGGACAAAGGATTGTGGACATTGTGGAATTACCCCAAGATGCAACGAAATAGGTTGGCCAAGCTACAAGCAAGAGGACTCTACATTTTACATTTGTGAGAATTCACTTTGAGTCCATAGGAAAGCCAATACTATTAAAAGGGGGTAATGTTTTGATGATGAACAATATGCTCAAACGTGCACAAGTGATAGTCACCAAGACATCCAGAAACTCTCCCACCAAAGTCTGTCCAAAGCCAAATATGCAAAATCGGTGCAACCAACATTCCTATCCCGGTGCCACTGATTCCAAACCCTAGACAGACTCAGCCAAACCCTAACACTTCGGTGTAGCCGACACTGCTTTTGGTGCCATCGAGTTGGGTTGCCAAGTTTTTGTTACGCAAGTTCACATTTTTGGTCCGTCCAAAAATGGTGAATCGGCATCATCGAGTTTGGCAAATCTGATCGTTGGTCACCTTGTCAGTACAACCGAGATTCCTATATCGGTCCCTCTGAGATTCAAAAGTTGCCACTTTTGGTCACTTCGGTACCACCGACATTAACACATCGGTGTCACCGAGTTTGACTTATTGTGTGTAACGGTTGGATTTTTGGGGATGCCTATATATACCCCTCGACCACTACCTACTCGAAAGAGAAGCACTCAGAACTATTCCATACCTATCCTACTCAGTTTTCTGAGAGAGAACCACCTACCCTTGTGTTGAGGTCAAGATCTTCCACTCCAACCATATGGATCTTGATTTCTACCCTCCCCAAGTTGCTTTCCACCAATCCCATCTCTTCTACCAAGCCAAATCTATGAGAGAGTGATTGTGTGTTGAGGAGTCTATCATCTTGAAGCACAAGAGAAAGGAGTTCATCGTCATTACCGAGCCTATTACCTTTTGGAGGGTGGTGCCTCCTAGATTGGTTAGGTGTCGCTTGGGAGCCTCCTACTTCGTGTTGTGGAGTGAACCAAGAAGTTTGTAAGGGAAAGGAGATCGCCTACTTCGTGAAGATCTACCCATAGTGAGGCTAGTCATTCATGGATGGAAGCCGCATGGAGTAGTCAAGGTTGCTTCTTCGTGGAACCCTCCATGAGTAGAGCCCTTCATGGACTCTCGTGACCGTTACCCTCCGTTGGTTGAAGACTCCATGAACGTAGACGTACGATAGCACGACCTATCAGAACCACGGGAAAATCAATGTGTCATCACTTGTTTTTGCTTTCCTAACCCTCTCTTTACTTACATGTGCAATGTCTTTATTCTACGTTGCTACACTCTTAGACATGCATGTGTAGGGTGTTACTTGATATGCTATGAATGCTAAAACTTGCCAAGAATTAAAATTGGGGAAAAGGGAAAAAATTTATTTGGTCAAGTAGTCTAATCACCCCCCTCTATACCTACTTTCGATCCTACACAACTGCTTACACGTATGTGAAAAAGAAGAAATTCTACAGGAGTGGTTGTACCAGGGGTCTTCGATTCGTGATCTTACGTCCTCGAAGTGCCCTGCCGCTTGTTTACTCCTGCGCCTCGGTGCACCTCAATGGGTGGTACTTTTTGGCGAACGGATCTTGCAAACAAGGTCTTGAGAAGTCGCCGAAGTGTGGATGAGCTTTACGCCTTTGGCAGGCCCTTTGATAGTGCATGCATTGCGTTCGTAGACAGTGTAATGGTAATAGTTCGGTCCAGCCAAACACTTACCCTCCCCCCGCCGCCCATGGAATTTTAAGTGTGAAGTTGTGATTTCTTGGCACGTACTTTGCTGGTCCTAGGGTTGTGCGATGGAAGAAGACTCCGTATTTAATGGGAGGGGAAGGTTCTAAGAGTTTGGACTGAAGTCGTGCTCACTTCCCCACCTTGCGTGCCTTTACGACAGATGTCGGAGCTTGCCGATCATCGCTGTAATTAAATTCTGCCACCAGGGCCAGCACATGTTCCTCAGTTTGGAGAGAGCGCTCTGTGTTGCCGTTGATAGTAATGACCCCCTTGGGGCCAGACATTTTGATCTTGAGGTACGTGTAGTGCGGTACGTCATTAAAGCGAGCGAACGTTGTTCAGCTGAGCAGGGCGTGATAATCGCTGCGGAGGGGTACAAAGTCGAAGATCAAGTCTTCGCTTCGAAAGTTGTCGAGCGAGCTAAACCCTACTTCCAAGCTTACGGAGCCCATACACCGAGCCTCGACGCATGGAATTACTCCTTTGAAGGTAGTGTTGCTGGGTTTGATCCTTAACGGATTTATACACATCTTTTTCATCATGTCTAAGTAAATTAGGTTAAGGCTACTTCCTCTGTCCATTAGAACTTTTGTGAGGTGATACCCATCTCTGATGGGGTCTAGGACGAGGGCAGCTGAACCCCCAAGACGGATACTAGTCGGATGATCACGTCGATCGAAGGTGATCAGATATGCCGACCATGGGTTATACTTCGGGGCTACAGGCTCTACAGCATAGACCTCTCAAAGGGCGCGCTTCCTCTCCTTCTTGGGTATATGGGTGGCATATATCATGTTTACCGTTTTGACCTCTGGGGGAATTTCTTTTGGCCGCCACCAATCAGACCCCGAGGCTCATCCTCATCATCACTATGAGGGCTCATGCCTTCATCCTCGGGCGTGAGTTTGCCGGCCTGTTTGAACACCCAGCAGTTACAATGTGTATGGCTGGTCGGCTTCTCTTGAGTCCCATGGATTTGTCAGGGCCTTTCCATGATCTTCTCCAGAGGGGTGGGTCCATTGCAATTGCCTTTAGGAGGCTTCTTTCGTTCCCCAGGCCGGGAATTGTGGAATCCGGCGTTAACGACCGTATCATCGGCATCACTTTTGTTGTGTTGACGCTTGTTCTTGTTGCGCTTTGGTTTCCCATTGCTGTCCCGAACTTCGAAGGTCCTGGGATCTTCAAAGTTGTGGCTGCGTCTTGCTAGGTAGTTATCTTCGCCCATGCAAAAGCAGGTCATGAGTGATGTAAGGGCGAACATAGTCCGAGGTTTGTCCTGGCCGAGCTGGCGAGCCAACCATCCATCCCGAACATTATGCTGGATGGAGGCTATTGCCTCAACGTTCGGGCAGTCGAGAATCTAGTTTTTCTTGGTCAAGAATCACTTTGTAGAATTGCCGTGCAGACCCTCCAGGCTTCTAAATGACGTTGCTTAGGTCGGAGGAATCTGGCGGCCGAACATAGGTGCCCTGGAAGTTTGATCGGAATGCATCCTCCAGGTCTTCCTAGCATCCAATGGAGTCTTTGGGGAGGCTGTTTAACTAGTGCTGAGCTAGCCCCTTCAGTTTTTGGGGTAGATATTTGATGGCCTGGAGATCGTCTCCTTGCGCCATGTAGATGTGGAGGAGGAAGTCCTCAATCCATATGGTTGGGTCAGTTGTCCCATCGTACTGCTCAATGTTCACGGGTTTAAACCCCTCTGGGAACTGATGTTGCATTACCTCATCTGTGAAACACAGTGGGTGGGCGGCGCCTCTAACCCGAGCTATTTCGCGCCGGTATTCGGCGTCTGTTCTACCCGGGTTGCGTTCCCAGCCTCTATCATTGCGGTCAAGCCAGGGCATGTGCTTGTCCCGTCTATCGGGTGAGCTTCCTCTTGATCCATAGATGGATCTCGTACGACCTGCCGTGTAGTCCAGGTCGTGTCTTAGGTCAATCCTATCCTCGGGCTCTAATGGATCCTTTCCCCGTCTTCGGGGCATCGCCGACCTATAACCTGTGTCGTCAGCCGTCCTGTCTGGTCCTCGAGGAGGGCGGTCTGGCTTATCGTATGGGGTGTGTTTAGGAGACGGCATATCAGTGAGCTCGTCATCAAATTGCAGCAACAGCCTTCGACGTGGGTAACTCTTTGGTTGGTATGATAGACCGGTACCATGTCCTTTCTCACCTGCGAGGATGCTCGTCCATCGATCATTGAGGTTATCTTGTTCGGCTTTAAGCTCTCGCTCTTTTGCTTTCAGGCTGCAGGCTGTTGCTATAAGCTGTTGAATGAACAGTTCCTGATCTTCCCTATTATCAGGGATGTCGAAGTCATCGGCTTCCGGGACGTCCTCCTCCTTAACAGGGGGGAGGTAGTTGTCGTCCTCGGAATCGTTGAGGTCATCGGGGTTGCGCTGGTCTTCAGGCCTCTCCTGGCCCTCTAGCGGGTTTTCGGGGATATCAGGATCACCGAGGTCTTCCAGGGTAACTCTGTCCCCGGTGCTGATGATAGCTTTCCTCCCCTTCTTGCCTTTAGACCTTTATGCAGCTTCCGGCACCTTGATGGCGCGTTGCCCAACTTGTCGTCGTCGTTATTGGGTGTGTTCTCGCCATTAGCGACAGTAGTGTCCACCATGTAGACGTCGTATGTGGAGGTGGTGGCCCATCACCCGGTGTTAATGGGGGTGGGGGCGCAATCCTCATCATCCATGTAATCTGCCTCCTCGGAGGCATAATACAACATGTCGGTTAAATCTTCGACTGTGTCTACCAAGTGGGTGGTGGGTGGGACAAAAAAAATCGTCCTAACCCACCCTATGACCGATCTAAGCATAGATCAGAGTTGGATCATCGGCAATCCTCATTGACGAGATCCGATCTAGGGACTCATTGAGTGTCGAGAGCTCGATCGGGTCAAACTACTCGGAGCTTTTGGAGTTGATCTCTGATGTGTCCAGGCGAGTGAAGTGTTCGGCAAGAACCAGTATCCGGTCCTCTAGCACTATGGCCGGATCCGGACTAGGAGTCGGGCCATCGTCGGGGTTAACCCCGTGGGCATGACCGAAAAAGGAACTCGAGGTTAAAGCCGTAGAGTCGTCGGGTGTGGTAGGCGAGACTGCGAGCCCGGTTAGTGACAAGTTACACCTAGGATCTACGGAGAACTCTAGGTTCCTGAATCTGACCTCTCGACCAAGGGCGATGCTTTTATCACGACCTAGATGGTCGGTGGGATCAGCATGCAGCACAACACTGCCAAAGGCGAAGACCCGTCCGAGGATGAAAGTGTCCATGTTGCGGACCTCTTCATTGATGACAAGGCGATACATTGATTCCTTGGGCGGTCACAACTGAACTCTCAATGAAAGCACCAATGTCGGTGTCAAAATCGGCGGATCTCGGGTAGAGGGTCGTGAGCTGTGAGACTAGAATCGATGGTAACAGGAGACAAGTGAGACGATGTTTACCCAGGTTCGGGTCCTCCTACGGAGTTAATACCCAACGTCCCGCTTGATCGTATTGATGGTGTATATGTTAGAGAGTCGATCTACCTCGAGATCAAAGAGCTAAACCCTAGATGAGTTGTCCTGCTCTACAACCTTAAACCCTCCGGCTTGTATAGACGCCGAGGGTACCTAGGGTTTTACACATGGTCGGTTACATGCTGTAGGGATAAACATGCCAAATCACTACATAAAACATGGAGGACAAGCCACAATTCCTGAAGCTTCCTTCCTGGAGACAGGGCCTTCGATCAATCCATAGTTCGGCAAATGGCCCATACAGTCCGGCCCATAAGGAAATTGTTGCCCTCCCGAGGACCCCTTAATCTAGGACTCCCTCACCCTTTCCTCTTTGGGGAAATACCAACGCAGTCTCAAGCCATGTAATCTCTCTCTATGATTCTCAATACAATGGTCGCTTGGGGATCTATTTGATGTAATGACTTTTGCGGTATGTTTGTTGGGATCCGATGAATTTTGAGTTCATGACCAGTTTCTATCCATGAATATGATTTGAGTCTTCTTTCATCTTGTATTTGCATTATTACTTATAGCTTCGTATTTCTTCTTCAAATCTTTAGTTTAGTTAGGCCAACTAGATCGATTTTTCTTTCCATGGGAAGACGTGCGTTCTGATGGGTTCGATCTTGCGGTGTCCTTTCCTAGTGACGAAAGGGGCAGCAAGGCACGCATGTATTGTTGCTATTAACGATAAAAAGATGGGCACTATTCCTACATGAATAGATCTTGTCTACATCATGTCATCATTCTTATTGCATTACTCCGTTTTCCCATGAACTTAATACACTAGATGCATGCTAGATAGCAGTTGATGTGTAGAGTAATAGAAGTAGATGCAGAAATGTTTTGGTCTACTTATCTTGGACGTGATGCCTATATAATGATCATTGCCTAGATATCTTCATGATTATTTGATCTTCTATGAATTGCCCAACAGTAATTCGTTCACACACCATGCGCTATACTCATGAGAGAAGCCACTAGTGAAACTTGCAGCCCCGGGGTCTACTTTTCCAACATATTGCTTTCCGATCTACTATTTTCCCTTTTGTGTTTTCAGATCTTTTAATCCAAAAAACCCAAAAATACCTTGCTACACTTTTTGTTTACTTATTTTATATTGTGTTCCTGCGAGATCTATTTGCCAAAACTATCATCACCTAATCTATCTTTTTACCGTGGAGAGCTTGACAACCTCTCTTTCGCATCCGGTTGCAAGTCTTTGTTATTTCTCTGCATGTGATTCTTACATGCGTGCATGATCTTTATCTACGGATTGGTACCTTGATTTCATAACTGAGGGAAATACTTACCATCGCTATGCTGCATCATCCATTCCTCTTTGGGGACGTAACGATGCAGTCTCAGGCCGCATCAGTTTACCCTTGGAAGTTTGCATAGTTTTGGAGTAATGAATAAACTTGGACTTGTGAATTGGAGCAGTGTCTGTGTGAGGCATGAGTCCAATAGGTTCATCCAATGCCCGATCACCATACCCCCAATGAGTTCATGAAGGTCTTCCAGTTTGACTTCAGCACCCTTCCACCAGTCATCCATGTCATGTTCCTCTCTTCATCAGAATGAAAGTGCACGGTGGAATAGAACTGGGCTACAATCTCACTATCAAAATCCTTGTTGAAACTAATGATGCGAAACAGACCCAGCTGCTGGCATAGAGCACGCGCTTTACCAAAGTAGTAATTATGAGCGGGGTTTTTCATGTTGTCACATCCCAAAATTTCATTTTTGAATGTTATAGATATAGCTATGCATCATCATCATATTGTTTGCACTTGATTTGTGAGTGAAATGAAAACTGGAGTTCTCATTTGAATTCTTGATAGTCCCTTCAATTTCCTTTTGCATTCGCTTTTCAAGAATGTGCAAATCTCTAGGAATTATGAAAAAGTGACAGGAGGAACATGACCCTCCAAAATAGAGGTATTTTGTGAAAATTTTGAATAACAAAATACCAGGGGTTTATTTGAATTTATTTGCAAAAGAAATAAAACGATTTAGGCATTTTCTGAAAAATATTTTTTTTAAAGTATTTTATTTTGGTCATGAAAATGTCCATATTTTGGAAATTATTCTCATAATAATTTTTGTATATAAATATTCTATATTTGACTTTATCTTCATTTCCATTTTCATTTTTTAAAAGGAAAAGCTTTTTATTTGGAAAACCCCCTGTCAGTGTCAAAACTGGCGGATATCGGGTAGAGGGTCCCGAGGTGTGAGAATAGAATCGGTGGTAATAGGAGACGAAGGGGACAAGATTTTACCCAGGTTCGGGCCCTCCTATGGAGGTAATACCCTACGTCATGCTTGGTTGTACTGATGATGTATAGGTTACAGAGTCGATCTACCTCGAGATCAAAGAGCTAAACCCCAGATCAGTTGTCCTTTCCCTACAACCTAAAACCCTCCGGCTTATATAGACGCTGAGGGTACCCAGGGTTTACACATGGTCGATTACATGCCAAAGAGATAAACATGCCTAACTATGGTCGTCAACTTGGAGGACACACCACGGCTCCTTGAAGCTTTCCTCCTGGCGAAGGGGCCCTTGATCATCCAGTGCTCACCTTGCAACCCATACAGTCTGGCCCATAAGAGATAGGTCGGCTATCTGAGGACCCCTTAATCCAGGACTCCCTTAGTAGCCCTGGACTAGCCTTCAATACCGATGTATATACGGACAGACCTCGTGTCCTATGATCTTCGGCTTGAGAGGCGAGTCCCTTACTCCTTCATGCTCGGCAACCGACTAGTCATCGGCGTAATCCCAAGCGTCATGAGTTCTCCACTTCCATTATAATAACCACCTGTGTTTCTCGATTTTCACGCATCGTGGCGAGATGAGTGGTTCAGTGATTGTTTACAATGTTGCCCCTCCATAGGGGAGGCACCACCCATTTAAACAAATAGAACAGTGGTTTTAGACCACATCCTCCACTTCCCCATCATAAAAACCTCCTAGTGGAAGGTCACCACGAAAAACAAGGCGAGTGCCCCTAGCTCTTCCATGCGCCCCTATGGCTCCCATCCAGGGGACTGGACCAGTTGCTCCGTATCACTCCTGCGACTTGGCAATCTGGAGACCCAGGGATACCTCCCTTCTTCGGATCTGGCGGTGACACACGCAGGTTTATCCTCCTACAACAACAAAGTCTTCACGGAAAATTTCCCTAATCCTCAAAGGGGGACGCCTATGCTACGTGCCTTTTCTCTTGCGGGGCCTCGGGTTTCCCATTCACCCATTCTTGAGGGGATTGCTGGAATTTTATGGGATCCACCTCCACCACCTCACCCCACGGTCTATCTTGCACATTTCGGGCTTCGTAGCCCTTTGCGAGATGTTCCTAGGTTGCGAGGCACATTTCGAACTATGGAGGAAGTACTTCTGCCTTGTCCCTCGAACTCGGGAGAAGACAATCTTGGAGGTCCGCGGAGCCAAAGTATGCCGCATAACAGGGACGGGGTATCCGGTGGGTACACCGAAGGAATCCGAAGAGTGCACTTCGGAATGGTTTTACATCGAAGACGTCCCCCTATTCGAGCCAACTCGAAGGGGTCTGCCCGAGTACTCTGACGCCTCCTTCAAGAAAAGGTACAACTGGCAGCCGAAGAGTTCATCCCAAGAGGACATCATAGAAGTGCAACGCCTAGCAGCCCAGGTGTGGATACTTACCCACTACAACCTGACCATGATCGATGTGATGGTCGCCGCCATCACCCGATGCATGCAGCCTCTCCAACAGAGGATACATCCCTTGTGGCATTACAGTGGAACAAGTGACACCACGCGCTCCCGAAGACAAGGTCCTGCCGACCAGACAGCGTTTGCTGCCGCACTCGTCGACCTATATAAAGGAGAGCAAGAAGATTTTATTCGGCGCTCGACCAAGGAAGGATATTCGAGCCACAATCCCATCGAATGGGTAAGCCTTTCTCCTCTGTTAACATAGTTCGGGGTTTTCATTTTGTCCCTTACTTGACCGAAGCTGTTAACCCCACTTGAACAGGAATGGAGAAGCTTCATTGAGACAATTAACTGTCCGGCTCCTCAGCCTGGAGACTATTTGCATGATGATGATCCGGGCTTTCACAAGGACCCTGATCTTTTAATTGAATTTGAAGATGGAGTCTTCTATCAGGAGAGCCTCGACTGATCCCAGGTGGCTATCATAACCGATTACCCTAGATCATTCTCCATTCCTACAACAAACAAGAACAAGAAGAAGAACGCATCCCACAAAAGGCAATCACCCAACAATGTCTCGAACGCACCGGCTCCTGCTCGCATGCGTCGTCGATCTGCGCGACATACGCCGGCAGCTGAAACAATGCCCGAATCGGAAACCAATGGGTACCCAACAAATGAGCCAACTGCGAGGACGAGTTCACCTACTCTCTCAACCCAAAGGTATTTTGTTCTGCAATCTGCTTAGTATCCCAATCAATAGAGCCTTACAGCAGTTATTACATCGAAATACTCAAGCGAAATGCCCATGCTTCTCCTGCCGAAGAGGCTGCCAAGATGTCCAGTAATGCTCAAATTCTAGAACTACGCCTCATGCCGAACCTGCTACCAAGGCCCCTATGGCCAATCCAGCTCCTGCTGATTCCGATGATGTTGTGTGTGTCACCAAATCGGAAGTAGCAAGCAACGTGAATCATCGGCGAGGATGGGAGGCCCTACGTCACCTAGTATTCTTCGAACAAGAGTTCGGTGCACTACGCATGGCGGACACACACATTGGTGCTGCCCAAGCTGGGTTCAGGAAGGCCATGAAGTTGATATCGGCCAGCAAGAAGGTAATTAATCAGTTTTAAAGAGTCCGGATACTCATGTAAACCTAGTAGCCCCCGAGCCTTAAATTGGTTCGGAACAACCGAATTAAGAGTCCTTGTGTTGTTTTACTGCTAATGCAGGCTTCAAAGCAACAGAACGAGCAATAGGCCAAGGAGCTCGAGGACAGGCAATCACAGGTGCAATCTATGAAGGCCGAGCTAGAGCAAGTGAAGAACTTCACTCGGGAGGCCCATGGTGAGTATACCCGTGTTGGTAATCTTAGTATTTTTTCGTGCTGATGAAAGGATTCTCTTTAGCAGCTGAACCAACAAGGCATATACAAAAGGATTTAGATGAAGCCCGACAATCTCAGTGATACACCGAGTCCCAGCACGAGGCTGGCTGTCGAGTTTTGAACCATCTCCAGGAGGAGACTAAACAACAACCAGACTTAATCCCGAGCGTATGGCTAAGGATGGTCTAGTGGGGTTAGATGGACAAGAAGTGCTGCTCCACCTGGTGTATGAGCAGGTGATGCGTGCCGCCCATGATTCACAAGAAGACTGCTCCCTAGACACTATAATCGATAATCTCGATCAACAGCCAAATGTGTAATTATGCATACTTATGTATGAACAATCGAGTTATTACTCCATCTGTGTTGTAAACTTTTCTTAACTGGCCATCGGCTTCTACCTCCCGTGCGAAGAGCTTGGAAGTGTTCCTCATAATTTGTCACCCTAAAAGAGTGAATTGTGTTTGGGGAACCAGGCGATCTGGCCATGTGGTGCGAACAGACATAAAGCACACAGGGAGAAATGTTATATTACTGCTTAGCATAAGAAACATGTTCTGAGGAAAATAGTACCTCTATCAATACCTTTCTTTGGGGTTCTATGAAGTTCGTAGGTAGAAGTCCGCCTACTTCTAGTATGCGGCTAGGGCTGTTAAGAAGAAAGAAACCCAAGCAATGGTGATAACTACCATACCCATGTTAATTACTTCTGTCACGGCTGACCAATTGTCTATGTAAGATAGATAGCTTTTGGCTTCAACCGTTTGAGGTACGTATCAGGATGACCCGGTCGTAAGAATTGCAGAGGTGCTCCCTTTACCCTCTAGACAAACAATTGGGAACATAGAGGGTAAAGACAGGAGCGAGGCAACCCAGGTTGGCAAAGTCTTTGTTCGAATTGATGCATATGATGGCTTGAATGTGACAAAGGAAAAGTGTGTACACAATAAGTGTGGGTGAATGCTTATAATATGAAAGCATTGGCTTGGAAAATAAGCCCCCGGGTATAGTGCTCGTACTCAACTCTTAAGGGTGTTAGCCGATAATTTTAGTACAAGATCGGTTGAACCAAACATGGGGAGAAAAGGAAAAAATCAATCCTACCACACAACAAAGTGGGAGGGTAAGGGAAAATAGGAAGAAAAAGAAAAAGGGCTAGAGAATGTGACGACACCGGTTTATCCGTAGAAGCGTCGAAGACGAGCTGCGTTCCATGGGTTTAGTTCAAGGCGGTTGTTTGACGGGCTCCAAAGACGGTAAGCTCCTCCCGTGAGTACTTCGTCGATTATGAAGGGGCCTTTCCATTTGGGGTTGAGTTTATGCTTCTGCTTCTCTAGGATCCATAGGACGAGTTCTCCTACGTTATACGCCTTCACCCTGACCTCCCTACTCTGGTAACGTCGGGCCTGCTGTTGGTGAAAAGTAGAGCGAGCTTGAGCTATGTCACGTTCTCCTTCTAAGGCATCCAGGTCGTCCTGCCGATCTAACTCGGCATCTTGTTCCTCGCACATGCGAACCCTTGGTGTGTCATGAATAATGTCGTAGGGGAGGACTGCTTTTGCCCCATAGACCATGACGAACGGTGTGTATCCCGTTGATCTGTTCGGGGTGGTGCGCAGGCACCATAAAACAGAGTCGAGGTCCTCCACCCAACGACAGTCAGACTCATGAAGATATTGGACCAAACATGGCTTAATGCTGCTCATAATGAGGTCATTTGCTCGTTCGACTTGTCCATAGGTCTGCAGATGATATACTGATGCGTAATCTAGCTTTATGTCCATCTTTGCGCACCAGTCTTTGACCTCCTAGGCCGTGAAATAGGATCCATTGTCCATTATTATATTGTGCGGGACACCGTAATGGTGTACCACGCCGGAGATAAAGTCGATCACTGGTCCAAAATTGGCTGATTTGACAGGTTTTGCCTCTATCCATTTGGTGAACTTGTCAACCAAGACCACTAGGTATTTATTGTTCTTGGTCGCCCCCTTTAAGGGGTCTGACCATGTCTAGCCTCTAGACCACGAAAAGCCAGGTGATCGGAATAGTCCGAAGAGCTGTTGGGGGGCATGTGACTTTGATTTGCAAAAAGTTGACAACCCACACAGTGCATAACAAGTGACTAGGCGTCTGCCCAGGCTGTGGGCCACAAGAAACCAACTCGGCCGGCTTTGCTGACTAAGGCTCTTGCCGCGGTGTGGTGGCTGCCCATTCCTGCGTGGACTTCGGCTAGGAGCTCCCGTCCTTCTTCCTCAGATATGCACCGCTGTAATATTCCGGTGGTGCTTTTCTTGTATAACTCACCCTCATGTACTTTGTAGGCCTTTGATCGCCGAACTATGCGTCGCGCCTCTGTCTAGTCGTTAAGGAGTTCCTTGCGAATAAGGTAGGTGAGGAAGGGATCTGTCCATGGCACGATTACCGCCATGACTTCATGGGCCCAAGGTGTTTCATCCATTATGGAGTCACCGATAATTTGATCGTCTCGTTCGTTTATACCGAGAACAACCTCTTCCACCGTAACTAGAACGGCGCCCTTGTGATCGTCTTGCCAAACCACGGATGGCTTAAAGAGCCACTCGAGGAAGGTGTTTCTTGGGCAGGGTCGCGCTTAGCCCCCATGCGGGCCAGTATGTTGGCGACTTGGTTGTTATCGCAAGCGACGTGGTGAAATTCGAATCCCTCAAACCGTGCAGATATTTTTAAGACATCGTTTCTGTATGCCGCCATCTTGAGGTTTTTGGCATCCGAATTCGCCATTGATTTGGGAGATGGCCAAGTTGGAGTCTGCCCGTACATCCAGTCGCCGTATGCTCATTGATACTGCCATCCAAAGACCATGCAAAAGAGCTTCATATTCGGCTGCATTGTTGGAGTCGGCATACATAATCTACAACATGTATCGCACATTGTCGCATGTGGGGGATGTGAGGATAACTACAGCCCCCAGTCAGGCCAAGGTTTTGGATCCATCAAAGTACATTGGGGAGTATGCATTTTATTACTTGGGGAGATCGACCTCTATCCATTCAGCCAGGAAGTCTGCCAATACCTAAGATTTTATGGCACGATGTGGCTTGTAGGTTATTTCAAAGGGTAGGAGCTTGATGGCCAACTTGGCTATGTGGCCGGTGGCGTCCCTATTGTTGATTATATCATTAAGGGGTACTTCGGATGCTACCATTACCACACACTCTTGGAAGTAGTGTCTAAGTTTCTGTGATGCCATAAATACTGTGTAGGCTATCTTCTGGTAGTGCGCATATCTGGACTTGCACTGCGTTAGTACTTTTGACACGTAATAGACCAGCTTCTGAGTCCAGAATTTGTGCCCCTCCTCATCTCGTTCAACGACGGGCACTTATCTAACAACTTGGTTGGTAGCCGATATATATAGTAACATGGGCTCACCGACGCCTGGTGCTGTGAGTATGGGATTGGTTGCCAGTAGTGTTTTAATTTAATCTAATGTAGATGCTGCTTCATTGGTCCATTCAAAATTGTTGGTCCATTTCAGTAGCTCATAGAGCGGTAAAGCTTTCTCTCCGAGGTGGGATATAAAGGAGCTTAACGCCGCGACATAGCCAGCTGGCCTCTTGCTTTAGCTCTATAGAAATTGCGAGTTCTGATAGAGTGCGGATCTTAGCCGGATTCGCATCTATTCCTCTATGCGAGACAATGAATCCGAGCAGTTTACCAGAAGGAACTCCGAATAAATATTTTTCCGGATTGAGTCGTATGTCGTACTCGCGTAGGCTAGCAAAGGTTTGCCGTAGGTCATCGATCAACTGGCTGGTGTGTTTGGTTTTGATTACCACGTCGTCCACGTATGCCTCTGTCGCCTTACTGACCTATGTCACGAGAAAAGTCTGGATCATGCACTGGTATGTGGCCCCAACATTTTTAGCCCGAAGGGCATCATGTTAAAGCAGAATTGCCCGTAAGGGGTGATCGATGAGGTTGTCGCTTGGTCGGATTCCTTCATTATGATTTGATGGTATCCAAAATAGGCATCGAGGAAACACAACGAATCGTGTCCGGCTATGGCATCAATGATCATGTCTATGCACGGTAAGGGGAAAGGGTCCTTAGGGCAGGCTTTATTGAGGTCTTTAAAATCGATGCATAACCGCCAGGACTTATCTTTCTTTGGTACCATAACCTGATTTTCCACCATTCGGGGTGCTTAATCTCCCGAATGAATCCGGCCTCTAGCAGTTTAGCTAATTCTTCACCCATAGCTTGCCATTTGGGTTCGAAGAAGCGGCGTAGAGTCTACTTAACGGGCTTGAAGCCTGCAATGATGTTCACACTATGTTGTGCAAGCAGCTATGGGATTTCGGGCATATCAGAAGGATGCCAGGCAAAGATAACCCAATTTTCCCGTAGCAAGGTTCGTAGTGCCTCATCCACTTTGGGATTGAGCTGAGCTCTGATGGATGCTGTCTTATTCAGGTCCGTCAGATGCACTTGAAACTTAATAATTTCCTCTACGGGTTTGAAGGACGTGGGCTTGGGCCTTTTGTTGAGGATCACGTCATCCTTGTCAACCATTGACCGCAGTGTGGTTAGTTCTTATGCAGCGAAGGTCTCGGCTAGTGCCTCGAGGGAGAGCGCTATCATTTTCTTTTCGGCTCGAAGGGCTATATTCGAATCACTGGCGATTGTGATCACTCCGTTTGGTCCTCGCATTCTAAGTTTCATGTACCCATAATGGGGTATAGCCTGGAATTTTGTGAAGGCGTCACGTCCCAATAGGGCATGGTAGCCGCTTGGGAAAGGCATGAGGTGGAAGAGAAGTTATTCGGATCGGTAGTTTTCGAGCGTGCCGAACACTACGTCCAGGACGAGACCTCCTGAACAGCGCGCCTCTTTCCCTTGAATGATTCCCCGGAATGTCATGTTACTATGCTCGATGCGAGATCGGTCAAACTACAGTTTTTCCAAGGTGCCTTCGTAGATTAGGTTTAAACCACTGCCACCATCCATTAGCACCTTTTGTAACCTGTAGTCATCGATGATGGGGTTTAGGACTAGTGCGGCTAGGGAATGACCGGAAAGAATGGCTAGTCGGTCAGTATCTCCAAAGGTGATGGGTATGTCTGCCCATGCACTTGTTTCTGCCACATGGTAGACCTGTTCAAGTTCTGTAAGAGCTCATTTCCTCTTGTTCCACGAGAGGGACGTTTCATAGACCGTCAAGACTTCAGCATTGTATTCGGGCGACGATAGGGAGCGCCTATTTAGCGGAAGCGCCTCAAGGATGGCCTCACCGCTTTTTTGACCTGCCTGACGACCCAGCAAGCTCTAAGGTTGTGAGTCAGGCTTGTGTTCAGCAATACGGAATGTATGGGGGCAAGGTTTATCCAATAGTCCGTCAAGGACAATACTAACCCTTGTAATGGGTCTGTTTCTTTTTTCGGCGGGTTCGAATCTTGCTGGCCTCTTTGGAGGTATCCTATTTTTCCGATCTCCACTAGGGTGTTCGGGGAAAGTTGGTTCCGAAAATAGCCGTTCAGATGGCCAAGCGCTTTCCATGGCACAATATTTTTGTACCAAATCAGATAGCTTTGAAAAGTCACAAATGCGTCGGCGAGCCAGGTGTTAACAATCCCTTCATCGTGGCAATTGCGACTAAAAGTTGCCATTATATCTTGGTCATTGAGACCTTTTTCTCTGCTTCTAGCGAGTAGGAGTCTGGCCCAAAACTGATGAACTGACTCTCCTGGTAATTGTTTAATATCCCATAAGTCCGAAGACGCAGGCTTTGGTACGATACTGGGATGATCGTCTTGTGTGGTGGGTGGGGAAAAAATCGACTCCACGCCACATTGTGTGTTCGGAATCACAGTCTCTGAATAGTGTGATAGATCTCGGACTGATAACGGTCCGGCTCTAGGACAGATTCCAGCATCTGGTTCGCCGATGAAATCTCAGCGATTAGAGATTGGGGTGTAGACTGTTTTTAATTCCGATTGTTGGGACAAGTCTTCAGTCGGACACTCGACAGTAGCGACAAGGTGGGTGACCATGGGGACATGAATATCCCTATCGTCGGGTTTGATCCGAAGCCGGTCATAGACCGGACCCTGGTCATCCGACATACGCATGATCTCAATACGATCAAACAACTCGTTTAAAAACGAGGCGATGGTAGGATGTGTGTCACTGAAGCGAGTGGGGTTGATATGCCCTGGAGCCCTGGAGCCACGCGAAAACGGATCCGGGCTCCATCTAGTCGTGGTGAATCCAGTCGCATCGACCGGATTAGGCGTTCTAGACCGCTCAACGGTGACGACACCATTGGAGACGGGGCCCATTGTGTTCGGCATCAAGGCGTCGAGACTTACAGGATCCTCCTCACGGGTCGAGGGTTCCATTAAGACAAGCTCTCCCCGAGAATCAACGATGAACTCTAAGGTTCCAAACTTGATCCTTTGATCGGGGAGGAAGTTTCCGATCTGACCAAGGCGGCCGATCGGGTCGGCGTGTGACAAGATGTCGCTGCCTATGGGAGTCTGATAGGATGTAAGAATCCTTGGGATGCAGATCTTGCCATGCGTGATGAGGTGAGCCATCGATTCCTTTGGTGATCAAAGGGGAACTCTCAATGAAAGCACCAATGTCGGTGTCAAAATCGATGGATCTCGGGTAGGGGGTCCCGAGCTGTGAGAATAGAATCGGTGGTAACAGGAGACGAAGGGGACAAGGTTTTACCTAGGTTCGGGCCCTCCAATGGAGGTAATACCCTACGTCCTGCTTCGTTGTATTGATGATGTATAGGTTACAGAATCGATCTACCTCGAGATCAAAGAGCTAAACCCTAGATCAGTTGTCCTCTTCCTACAACCTAAAACCCTTTGGCGTATAAAGACGCCGAGGGTACCCAGGTTTACACATGGTCGGTTACATGCCGAAGAGATAAACATTCCTAACTAGGGTCATCAACTTGGAGGACACGCCACGACTCCTTGAAGCTTTCCTCCTAGCGAAGGGGCCCTTGATCATCCAGTGCTCACCTTGCGGCCCATACAGTCTGACCCATAAGAGATAGGTCACTATCCAAGGACCCCTTAATCCAAGACTCCCTCACCCCCCAAAGTCCAATAGGAAAGGAACTGGCCCGAGATCCCTTCCCCAGATCCGAATCAATTCCGATCGGCCACCCGACCCATCCGCCACCCCTTTTCTCTCACTAATGTGCGGAGCCCACCGCCACTTCCTTCGTCCGAGCACCTTCTTCTTCCTCCTTGCTTCTTTCTTCTTTCCATCGCCGGAGTCGACCGAATCCGTCGTGGATCTCCCTACCCTAGCCGTTTGGAGTAACCTCAGTCCCCTATATAAACGCCACCTCTTCCCTGCACACGTTTCTCCACAAACCCCTCGAGCCTTATCGCCAGAACGCCACCGGCACCCTCGCCGAAGCTCCCATGAGCCCGAAACCTCCGGAGCTCGAGGAGCTCACCCCCGTCACCCCCACTCCCTGCCGAGGCCCCCAACAGACACCGAAGGTCCTCTTCCATCGACTGGACTCCTCAGACGCCTTCCCTGTGTTGGGTAAAGTTGCGTGGGAAACAAAAATTTTCTTACGCACACACAAGATCTATCCATGGTGATGAGAATCTGTGAGAGGGAGAGTGGATCTACATACCCTTGGAGATCGCTAAGCGGGAAGCATTAAGAAACACAGTTGGTGTAGTCGAACATCTTCACGATCCAATCACGAGTCATCCCACGATGTCATCACAAACCGTCCCGCGGTCCTATCGTGGTCCTCCGATCTAGTGCGAACGGACGACAACTCCGCGTTCAGCACACTTACAACCCGATGATGATATCTGCCTTTTTGATCCAGCAAGAGGGGGTGAAGATGTAGAAGAGTTCTAAGGCAGCACGACGGCGTGGCAGCGGTGGTGGTGGAGATGATCTAGTAGGGCTTCGCCAAGCACTACGAAATCAGTCTAGTGGAGAAACGGATCTGGGAGGGAGGAAGGATTGCGCCATGGCTTGTCGTATGGCTGCCCTCCTCCCTCTCTAATATATATAGGGGGAAGGGGGGAAGGGGCTAAGCCCTAGGGTTCCCATCCCTAGGGGTGGTGGCCAAGATGGGGGGGGGAGGGGGCGGCGGCCAAGTGGTGGCTTGCCCTCCAAGCCAAGGTGGCCAACCCCCTTTAGGGTTTTCCCCTTCCACCCTTTGGACGCATGGGCCTTGTGGAAGGGGCGGCCAGCCCACCAGGGGCTGGTGTGACCCCTCTCATAGCCCATGGAGCCCTCCGTAGAAGGTGGACCCAACCGGTGGCCCTCCAGAACACTTCCGGCATTCCCGTCACAAAACCAGTAAGTCCCGAAACTTTTACGGAACCCGAATACCGACTTCCTATATATGAATCTTTACCTCCGGACCATTCCGGAGCTCCTTGTCATGTCCTGGATCTTATCCAGGACTCCAAACATAATTCAATCACCAACACACATAACTCATCTCTACCGAAACGTCACTGAACCTTAAGTGTGCAGATCATGCGGGTTTGAGAATTATATAGACATGACCGAGACACCTCTACAGTCAATAACCAATAGCGGGACCTAGATTCCCATATTATCTCCTACATATGCTACGAAGATCTTTATCGGTTGAACCTCTATATGAAGGATTCATACAATCCCGTATGACGTTCCCTTTGTTGATCGGTATGTTACTTGCCCGAGATTTGATCATCGGTATCTCCATACCTAGTTCAATCTCGTTAGCGGCAAGTCTCTTTACTCATTCGGTAATACAAGATCATGTGGTTAACACATTATTGACTTTGCTTGCAAGGCTTATTGTGATGTTGTATTATCGAGTAGGCCTTGAGATACCTCTCCATCACACGGAGTAACAAATCCCAGTCTTGATCTATGCCAACCCAACAAACACCCTCGGAGATACCTGTAGAGCACCTTTATAGTCACCCAGTTATGTTGTGACGTTTGATACACACGAGGCATTCCTCCGGTGTCAGGGAGTTGCATAATCTCATGGTCATAGGAACAGTTACATTGACATGTAGAAAACTATGGCAATAAATCGACACGATCATATGCTACGTTTATAGTTTGGGTCTGGTCCATCACATCATTCTCCTAATGATGTGATGCCGTTATCAAATGACATCTCATGTCCGTGGTTAGGAAACCTTGACCATCTTTGATCAACGAGCTAGTCTACTAGAGGCATACCAAGGACACGGTGTTGTCTATATATCCACACATGTATTTGAGTTTCCAACCAATAAAATTATAGCATGGATAATAAACGATTATCATGAATAAGGAACTATAATAATAACCATTTTATTATTGCCTCTAGGGCATATTTCCAACAGTCTCCCACTTGCACTAGAGTAAATAATCTAGCTCACATCACAATGTGATCAACACTTACTTCACCATGTGATTAACACCCAATGAGTTCTGGGGTTTGATCATGTTTTTTTGTGAGAGAGGTTTTAGTCAATGGGTCTATGACATTCAGATCCATGTGCACTTTCCAACTCTCTATACTATAGATGTTGCTGTTGGGGAGCGTTGCATGGGAAACAAAAAATTTCCTACGCACACGCAGATCTATCCATGGTGATGACCATCTACGAGAGGGTGAGTGGATCTACATACCCTTGTAGATCGCTAAGCTGGAAGCGTTAAGAAACGCGGTTGGTGTAGTCGAACGTCTTCGCGATCCAAATCGTCGTGCGTCCCGCGATCCAATAATGATATGTCCCGTGATACAATCACGATCCGTCTCGCGATCCAATCACGATCTGTCCCACGAACTTGATCACGATCCGTCCCATGAACTTGATCACGATCCTTCCGATCTATCGCCGAACGTATGGCACCTCCACGTTCAGCACACGTACAACTTGATGACGATCTCCGCCGTCTTGATCCAGCAAGAAGGAGCAGAGGGGTAGAATAGTTCTCCGGCAGCGTGACGGCGCTTCGGCGATGGTGGTGGAGCTATTCTGGCAGGGCTTCGCCTAAGCACTACAGAAAACCGATCTAGAGGAGAAACTATGCACTGGAGGAACTGGTAGCACATGGCTGAAAATTCTGTGCAAAAACCCTAAAACCTACAGTATATATAAGAGGAAGAGAGGAGGAGGCTTGGCACAAGGGACAAGCCTCCAAGGAGTCGGCCGAACCAGGTGGAGGAGGTGGACTCCACCTCCAATCCTAGTAGGACTAGGATTCACCTAATTTTTGCCTTTTTCCACTTTTTCTCTTTACGCCTTTTTTCCCAAATCGCATGGGACTTGTCTGGGACTTCCACCAGACCACTAAGGGCTGGTAAACACTCCCACAGCCCATGGAGCCTCTTGGGACGAAATACCCCTCCCGATGGTCTCCCGGTACACTACCGGCACTCCCGGTACACTACCGATGAGCCCGAAACTTTTCCGACGACCAAAACAGGACTTCCTATATATGAATCTTTACCTCTGGACCATTCCGGAGCTCCTCGTGATGTCCGGGATCTCATCCGGGACTCCAAACAACATTCGGTCACCACCATACATAACTCTATACTACCGAAACGTCACCAAACCTTAAGTGTGCAGACCCTGCGGGTTCGAGAACTATGTAGACATGACCGAGTCACCTCTATGGCCAATAACCGATAGCGGTACCTAGATGCCCATATTGGTTCCTAAATATTCTACCAAGATCTTTGTCGGTCGAACCTCTATGTCAAGTATTCAGTTAATCCCGTATGATGTTCCCTTTGTTCTTCGGTATGTTACTTGCCCGAGATGAACAAAGGGAACATCATACGAGATGAACTGAATCCTTGACATAGAGGTTCGACCGATAAAGATATTCGTAGAATATGTAGGAACCAATGTGGATATCCAGGTCCCGCCATTGGTTATTGACCGTAGAGGTGTCTCGGTCATGTCTACATAGTTCTCGAACCCGCAAGGTTTGCACACTTATATTTTGGTGACGTTTCGGTAGTATAGAGTTATGTATGGTGGTGACCGAAGTTTGTTTGGAGTCCCGGATGAGATCCCGGATGTCACGACGAGCTCTGGAATGGTCCAGAGGTAAAGATTCATATATAGGAAGTCCCATTTTGGTCGCCGGAAAAGTTTCGGGCTCATCGGTAGTGTACCGGGAGTGCCTGTAGTGTACCGGGAGGCCTCCGGGAGGGGTATTTCGACCCAAGAGACTTCATGGGCTGTGGGAGAGTGAATATCATCCCTTAGTGGGCTGGTGGAAACTCCCACACAAGGCCCATGTGGCTGGAATAAAAAAACCAATAGGAAAAGGTGGAAAAAAAAGGCAAAAAGGAGCAATCCTAGTCCTACTAGGATTGGAGGAGGAGAGTCCTCCTCCACCTCCCACTTCGGCCGAACCACGCTTGGCTTGGTGGCCAAGCTGCCTCCTCTCCTCCTCTCCTCCTATATATACTGGTGGTATTGAGGTTTTTTGCACTAGATTTTCAGCCACGTGCTACCCGTTCCTCCAGTGCATAGTTTCTCCTCTAGATTGGTTTTCCGCAGTGCTTAGGCGAAGCCCTGCCGGAATTGCTCAACCACCATCGCCGGAGTGCCATCAGGCTGCCGGAGAACTCTTCTTCCTCTCCACTCCTTCTTGCTGGATCAAGACGGTGGAGATCGTCATCAAGCTGTACGTGTGCTGAACACGGAGGTGCCGTCCGTTCGGTGCTAGATCGGAAGGATCGTGATCAAGTTCGTGAGACGGATCATGATCAAGTTCGTGGGACGGATCGTGATCGGATCGCGGGACGGATCGTGATTGGATCGTGGGACGGATCGTGATTGGATCGCGGGATGCACGGCGATTTGGATCGCGAAGACGTTCGACTACACCAACCGCATTTCTTAACGCTTCCCGCTTAGCGATCTACAAGGGTATGTAGATCCACTCTCCCTCTCGTAGATGATCATCACCATGGATAGATCTTAGTGTGCATAGGAATTTTTTTGTTTCCCATGCAACGTTCCCCATCAGTAGCATCATGAGCTAGGTCTATGTGTAGATGAGATCTCGAGTAGAACACAAAAGGTTTGTGGGCGTTGATGCTTAGATTGCTTCCTCCCTTGGTCAGATTTTGGTTCAGCGGTATTGTGAGATGAAGCGGCCCAGACCAACATTACTCGTACGCTTACGAGAGACCGGTTCCCTCGACGCAACTTGTTGCCTAGATGGCTTACGGGTGGCAGTTTCTCTCACTTTAGTTGGAACGGATTCGACAAAGGCGGTCCTTGAGAAGGTTCAAAAGAAAATTATGAATCACCGTTGTGGTTTATGCGTTGGTGAGAATCGTTCTTGCTAGAAAACCGTAGCAGCCACGTAAAACATGCTACAACAATTAGAGGATGTCTAACTTGTTTTTGCAGGGTATGTTGTGATGTGATATGGCCAATTACATGATGTGATATATGTGATGTATGAGATGATCATGTGATGTATAGAATTTCACGACTTGCATGTAGATGAGTACGGCAACCGGCAGGAGCCATAGGGTTGTCTTTTATTATTGTATGACCTGCGTGTCAATCATTAAGCGCTATGTAATGCTTTACTTTATCGCTAAACGGTAGCAATAGTAGTAGAAGCCTGCAGGGCGTGACAACCTCGATGGCGACATGTTGATGGAGATCAAGATGATAGAGATCATGGTGTCGTGCCGGTGACGATGAAGATCATGTCGGTGCTTTCAAGATGGAGATCTAAAGCACAAGTTCATGGCCATATCATGTCACTTATGACTTGCATGTGATGTTAATCCTTTTATGCACCTTGTTATGCTTAGTACGATGGTAGCATTATAAGGTGATCCCTCACTTAAATTTCAAGATAAAATTGTGTTCTCCCCGAGTGTGCACCGTTGCGAAAGTTCGTCGTGTTGAGACACGATGTGATGATCGGGTGTGATAGACTCTACGTTCACATACAACGGGTGCAAGCCAGTGTTGCACGCGCAGAACACTCGGGTTAAACTTCACGAGCCTAGCATGTACAGACATGTCCTCGGAACATAAGAGACCGAAAGGTCGAACAGGAGTCATATAGTAGATATGATCAACATAATGATGTTCACCATTGAAGCCACCTCAACTCACGTGATGATCGGACTTGAGTTGGTGGATTTGGATCATGTGACACCTAGATGGCCTGAGGGATTTCAATTTGAGTGGGAGCTTTAGTAGTTTGATTAACTAAACTCATTATCTTGAACAATAGTCTAAGTAAACTTTGCATATTTATGTTGTAGATCAATGGCTCGCGCAGTAGCACCCCTGAATTTTAATGCGTTCCTAGAGAATGCTAAGTTGAAAGATGATGGAAGTAACTTTGTTGACTGGGCCCGTAATCTGAGGATTATCCTCACGGCTTCCCAGAAATCATATGTCCTTGATGCACCACTTGGTGACCAACCAAAAGATCAGACCTCCGAAGACGTTAAGAACGCTTGGGAGGCACGTACTGGAGATTACTCAATAGTTCAGTGTGCAATATTGTATGCCTTAGAACCGGAACTTCAAAGACGTTTTGAACGTCATGGAGCATATGAGATGTTCCAGGAGTTGAAGTTTATCTTTCAGAAGAACGCCCGGATCGAGAGGTATGAAACCTCCGATAAGTTCTATGCTTGCAAGATGGAGGAGAACAGGTCTATCAGTGAACATATACTTAGAATGTTTGGGTATTCAACTCGTCTAGCGGAGTTGGGAATTGCCCTTCCGCCAGAGGCGATCACTGACAGAGTTCTTCAATCACTACCACCTAGTTACAAGAGCTTTGTGATGAACTATAACATGCACGGGATGAACAAGTCAGTCGCCGAGATGTTTGCGATGCTAAAAGTCGCTAAGTCTGAAATCCAGAAAGAACATCAAGTGTTGATGGTCAATAAAACCACTAGTTTCAAGAAAAATGGCAAAGTCAAGGGCAAGGGCAAGAAGGGTAAAACCAAGAAGGATGGCAAAGCAGTTGCTACTCCTACAAAGATGCCCAAGCATGGACCCAAGCCAGAAACTGAGTGCTTTCATTGCAAAGGAACTAGTCACTGGAAGCGGAACTACCCCAAGTACCTGGCTGACAAGAAAGCGGCCAACGACAAACAAGGTATATATGATATACACGTTATTGGTGTGTACCTTACTAGCTCTCGTAGTAGTGCCTCGGTATCTGATACCGGTTCGGTTGCTCACATTTGCAACTCAAAGCAGGAACTACGGAATAAACGAAGGCTGGCAAAGGACGAAGTGACGATGCACGTGGGAAATGGTTCCAAGGTTGAGTTGATCGCCGTCGGCACGCTCTCTCTTCAATTACCATCGGGATTAGTGATGAACCTGAATAATTGTTATTTAGTGCCTGCGTTAAGCATGAACATTATATCTGGATCTTGTTTATTGCGAGACGGTTACTCATTTAAATCAGAGAATAAAGTTTGTTCTATTTATATGAGTAATATCTTTTATGGTCATGCACCCAATGTTAGGGGTTTATTCATATTGAATCTTGATAGTGATGACACACATGTGCATAACATTGATGCCAAAAGATGTAGAATTGATAATGATAGTACCACTTTCTTGTGGCACTGCCGTTTAGGTCATATTGGTGTAAAACGCATGAGGAAGCTCCATGTTGATGGACTTTTGGAGTCACTTGATTTTGAATCACTTGACACATGTGAACCATGCCTCATGGGCAAGATGACTAAAACGCCGTTCTTTGGAACAATGGAACGGGCAAGTGACTTATTGGAAATCATACACACTGATGTGTGCGGGCCAATGAATGTTACAGCGCATGGTGGATATCGTTATTTTCTGACCTTCACCGATGACTTAAGTAGATATGGGTATATTTACTTAATGAAACACAAGTCTGAAACGTTTGAAAAGTTCAAGCAATTTCAGAGTGAAGTTGAGAATCATCGTAACAAGAAGATTAAGTTCCTGCGATCTGATCGAGGAGGTGAATATCTGAGTTATGAGTTTGGCAGTCACTTAAGATAGTGTGGAATTGTTTCACAGTTGACACCGCCCGGAACACCACAGCATAATGGTGTGTCCGAACGTCGTAATCGAATCTTAGTAGATATGGTACGTTCTATGATGTCTCTTGCTGATTTGCCACTATCGTTTTGGGGTCATGCATTAGAGATAGCTGCATTCACTTTAAATAGGGCACCATCAAAATCAGTTGAGATGACGCCATATGAACTGTGTTTTGGAAAGAAGCCAAAGTTGTCCTTTCTTAAAGTTTGGGGATGTGATGCTTATGTCAAAAAGCTTCAGCATGAAAAGCTGGAACCCAAAGCGGAGAAATGCGTCTTCATAGGATACCCGAAAGAGACAGTCGGGTATAACTTCTATCTCAGATCCGAAGGCAAAGTGTTTGTCGCTAAAAACGGAACATTTCATGAGAAAGAGTTTCTCTCGAAAGAATTGAGTGGGAGGAAAATAGAGCTTGATGAGGTTATTGAACCTTTACTTCAACCAGAAAGTAGCGCAGCGCAGAAAGATGTTTCTATGGAACCTACGACGGTAGAAGAGGAAGTTAATGATGATGATCATGAAGCTTTGGATCAAGCAGCTATTGAACCTCGTAGGTCGACAAGGCCGCGTACTACCCCTGAGTGGTACGGCAACCCTGTCTTGGAGGTCATGTTGTTGGACAACAATGAACCTATGAGCTATGGAGGAGCAGTGATGGGACCGGATTCCGAGAAATGGTTAGAGGCCATGAAATCCGAGATGGGATCCATGTATGAAAACAAAGTATGGACTTTGGAAGTATTACCTGAAGGGAGAAAGGCCATTCAGAACAAATGGATCTTTAAGAAGAAAACAGATGCGGACGGTAATGTCACCGTCTATAAAACTCGACTTGTGGCAAAGGGTTTTGCACAAGTTCAAGGAGTTGACTACGATGAGACTTTCTCACTCGTAGCGATGCTTAAGTCTGTCAGAATCATGTTAGCAATAGCTGCCTATTTCGACTATGAAATTTGGCAGATGGATGTAAAAACAACGTTCCTCAACGGTTTCCTTGAGGAAGAGTTGTATATGATGCAACCTGAAGGTTTTGTCGATCCAGAGAATGTTGACAAAGTTTGCAAACTCCGGCGATCCATTTATGGACTGGTGCAAGCATCTCGCAGTTGGAATAAGCGCTTTGATGAGGTGATCAAAGCGTTTGAGTTTATACAAGTTTACGGAGAAGCTTGTATTTACAAGAAAGTGAGTGGGAGCTCTATAGCGTTTCTAGTATTATATGTGGATGACATATTGCTGATTGGAAACAATATAGAAATGCTGGAAAGCGTGAAGGAATATTTGAACAAGAGTTTTTCAATGAAGGGCCTAGGAGAAGCAGCTTTCATATTAGGCATTAAGATCTATAGAGATAGACCGAGACGCTTAATAGCACTTTCACAGAGCATATACCTTGATAAAGTTTTGAAGAAGTTCAAAATGGAATAGTCCAAGAAGGGGTTCTTGCCTATGTTACAAGGTGTGAAGTTGAGTAAGACTCAATGCCCAGTAACTGCAGAAGATAGAGAAAAGATGAGTGTCATCCCCTATGCTTCCACCATAGGCTCTATCATGTATGCAATGCTGTGCACAAGACCCGATGTCAGCCTTGCCATAAGTATGGTCGGAAGGTTTCAGAGTGATCCTGGAATGGAGCACTGGCAAGCGATCAAGAATATCCTTAAGTACCTGAAAAGGACTAAGGAAATGTTTCTCGTTTATGGAGGTGATGAAGAGCTCGTCGTAAAGGGTTATGTCGATGCAAGCTTTGACACTGATCCGGACGACTCTAAGTCGCAAACCGGATACGTATTTATTCTTAACGGGGGAGCGGTAAGCCGGTGCAGTTCCAAGCAAAGCGTGGTAGCTGATTCTACGTGCAAAGCGGAATACATCACAACCTTGGAGGCGGCGAAGGAAGGTGTCTGGATGAAACAGTTCATGACTAATCTTGGAGTAGTGCCCAATGCACTGAATCCAATGAACCTGTTTTGTGACAACACTGGTGCCATTGCTCTGGCCAAGGAACCAAGGTTTCACAAGAGAACCAGACACATAAAGCGAAGCTTCAACTCCATCAGTGATTACATCTTGGGGAAAGACATAAATATTTGCAAAGTGCACATGGATGTGAATGTTGCAGATCCGTTGACTAAACCACTTCCAAGGGCTAAACATGATCAACACCAGAACTGCATGGGTGTTTAATTCATTACAATGTAAATCACATAATGATGTGATCTAGATTATTGACTCTAGTGCAAGTGGGAGACTGTTGGAAATATGCCCTAGAGGCAATAAATAAAGTGTTTATTATTGTATTTTGTTGTTCATGATAATCGTTTATTATCCATGCTATAATTGTATTAATTGGAAACATGGATACATGTGTGGATACATAGACAAATACAATGTCCCTAGTATGCCTCTAGTGAACTAGCTCGTTGATTGAAAGATGGTTAAGGTTTCCTAGCCACGGACATGAGATCATTTGATAACGGGATCACATCATTAGGAGAATGATGTGATGGACAAGACCCAAACTACAAACGTAGCTTATGACCGTGTCAGTTTATTGCTACTGTTTTCTGCATGTCAAGTATATGTTCCTATGACCATGAGATCATGCAACTCACAGATATCGGAGGAGTACCTTGTGTGTATCAAATGTCGCAACGTAACTGGGTGACTATAAAGGTGCTCTACAGGTGTCTCCGAGGGTGTCTGTTGAGTTGGCATGGATCAAGACTGGGATTTGTTACTCCGTGTGACGGAGAGGTATCTCAGGGCCCACTCGGTAATACAACATCACAATAAGCCTAGCAAGCAATGTGACTAAGTGTTGGTCACATGATCTTGTATTACGGAACGAGTAAAGAGACTTGCCAGTAACGAGGTTGAACTAGGTATGGAGATACCGACGATCGAATCTCGGGCAAGTAACATACCGAAGAACAAAGGGAACATCGTACGGGATTAACTGAATCCTTGACATAGAGGTTCGACCGATAAAGATCTTGGTAGAATATGTAGGAACCAATGTGTACATCTAGGTCCCGCCATTGGTTATTGACCGTGGAGGTGTCTCAGTCATGTATACATAGTTCTTGAACCCGCAGGGTCTGCACACTTAAGGTTTGGTGACGTTTCGGTAGTATAGAGTTATGTATGGTGGTGAGCGAAGTTTGTTCGGAGTCCCGGATGAGATCCCGGACGTCACGAGGATCTCCGGATTGGTCCGGAGGTAAAGATTCATATATAGGAAGTCCCTTTTTGGTCGCCGGAAAAGTTTTGGGCTCATCGGTAGTGTATCGGGAGTGCCGGGAGTGTACCGGGAGGCCTCTGGGAGGGGTATTTCGACCCAAGAGGCTTCATGGGCTGTGGGAGAGTGAATATCAGCCCTTAGTGGGCCGTTTGAAACTCCCACACAAGGCCCATGTGGCTGGAAGAAAAAACCCAATAAGAAAAGGTGGAAAAAAAGGCAAAAAGGAGCAATCCTAGTCCTACTAGGATTGGAGGAGGAGAGTCCTCCTCTACCTCCCACTTCGGCCGAACCAAGCTTGGCTTGGTGGTCAAGATGCCTCCTCTCCTCCTTTCCTCCTATATATACTGGTGGTATTGAGGGTTTTTTCACTAGATTTTCAGCCACGTGCTACCCGTTCCTCCAGTGCATAGTTTCTCCTCTAGATCGGTTTTCTGCAGTGCTTAGGCGAAGCCCTGCCGGAATTGCTCCACCACCATCGCTGGAGTGCCATCAGGCTGCCGGAGAACTCTTCTTCCTCTCCACTCCTTCTTGCAAGATCAAGACGGTGGAGATCGTCATCAAGATGTACGTGTGCTAAATGCGGAGGTGTCGTACATTCGGTGCTAGATCGGAAGGATCGTGATCAAGTTTGTGAGACAGATCGTGATCAAGTTTGTGGGACGGATCGTGATCGGATCGCGGGCCGGATCGTGATTGGATCGTGGAATGGATCGTGATTGGATCACAGGACACACGGCTATTTGGATCACGAAGACGTTCGACTACACCAACCGCGTTTCTTAACGCTTCCCGCTTAGCGATCTACATAGGTATGTAGATCCACTCTCCCTCTCGTAGATGCTCATCACCATGGATAGATCTTCGTGTGCGTAGGAATTTTTTTGTTTCCCATGCAACCTTCCCCATCATAGCATGATGACGATCTCCACCGTCTTGATCCAGCAAGAAGGAGAGGAGAGGTAGAAGAGTTCTCCGGCACCGTGACGGCACTCCAGCGATGGTGGTGGAGCTATTTTGGCAGGGCTTCGCCTAAGCACTGCAGAAAACCAATCTAGAGGAGAAACTATGCACTGGAGGAACGGGCAGCACGTGGCTGAAAATTCTGTGCAAAAACCCTAAAACCTCTAGTATATATAAGAGTAAGAGAGGAGGAGGATTGGCACAAGGTCCAAGCCTCCAAGGAGTCGGCCGAACCAGGTGGAGGAGGTGGACTCCACCTCCAATCCTAGTAGGACTAGGATTCACCCTATTTTTGTCTTTTTCCACTTTTTCTCTTTAGGCCTTTTTCCCCAAATCACATGGGACTTGTGTGGGACTTCCACCAGCCCACTAAGGGCGGGTAAACAATTCCCACAGCCCATGGAGCCTCTTGGGTCGAAATACCCCTCCCGATGGTCTCCCGCTACACTACCGGCACTCCCGGTACACTACCGATGAGCCTGAAACTTTTCCGGTGACCAAAATAGGACTTCCTATAGATGAATCTTTACCACCGAACCATTCCGGAGCTCCTCGTGATATCCAGGATCTCATCCGGGACTCCAAACAACATTCGGTCACCACCATACATAACTCTATACTACCGAAACATCACCAAACCTTAAGTGTGCAGACCCTGCGGGTTCGAGAACTATGTAGACATGACCGAGACACGTCTACGGACAATAACCAATAGCGGGACCTGGATGCCCATATTGGTTCCTACATATTCTACGAAGATCTTTATCGGTTGAACCTCTATGTCAAGGATTCAGTTAATCCCATATGATGTTCCCTTTGTTCTTCGGTATGTTACTTGCCCGAGATTCGATCGTCGGTATCTCCATACCTAGTTCAACCTTGTTATCGTCAAGTCTCTTTACTCATTCCGTAATACAAGATCCCGCAACTAACACTTAGTCACATTGCTGGCAAGGCTTATTGTGATGTTGTATTACCGAGTGGGCCCTAAGATACCTCTCTATCACACGGAGTAACAAATTCCAGTCTTGATCCATGCCAACTCAACTGACACCCTTGGAGATACTTGTAGAGCACCTTTATAGTCACCCAGTTACGTTGCGACGTTTGATACACACAAGGCACTCCTCCGGTATCCGTGAGTTGCATGATCTCATGTTCATAGGAACATATACTTGACATGTAGAAAACAGTAGCAATAAACTGACACGATCATATGCTACGTTTGTAGTTTGGGTCTTGTCCATCACATCATTCTCCTAATGATGTGATCCCGTTATCAAATGACATCTCATGTGAATGGGTAGGAAACCTTGACCATCTTTGATCAACGAGCTAGTTCACTAGAGGCATACTAGGGACAAAGTGTTGTCTATTTACCCACACATGTAATTTGTTTCCACTTAATACAATTATAGCATGGATAATAAACGATTATCATGAACAAGGAAATATAATAATAAACACTTTATTTATTGCCTCTAGGGCATATTTCCAACAGTTGCTACCATGCTTCACTTGAAACTATTCCAAATGGCTGCCCCACTATACGTATCTGGATTGCTACTCTAAGTCGTCCGGATTGGTGTTAAAGCTTGCATCGACATAACTTTTTGCAACGAACTCTTTATCACCTCCATAATCGAGAAACATCTCCTTTGTCCTCTCGTTACTAAGGATAATTTTGACCGTTGTCCAATAATCCCTCCTGGATCACTCTTGCACCCCCTTGTCAGACATGGGGCAAGGCACACATCAAGTGCAGTACACAAAATGGAATACCAAATAGAGACTATGGCTAGTGGCATAAGGGACGACCTTCGTCTTTTCTCTTTCTTCTGCCGTGGTCGAGGTTTCAGTCTTACTCAATTTCACACCTTAAAAATCAGGCAAGAACTCCTTTTTGACTGATCCATTTTGAACTCTTTCAAAACTTGTCAAGGGATGTTCTCATTTGAAAGTTTAATCAAGTGTCTTGATCTATCTCTATAGATCTTGATGCTTAATATGATAATAGCTTTATCCGGTTTTCCTTTGAAAAAACTTCTTTCAAACAACCCTTTATGCTTCCAGAAATTCTACATTATTTCCGACCAACAATATGTCAACCACATATACATATCAGAAATTCTATAATGCTCCCACTCATTTTCTTGTAAATACAAGTTTCTCATAAACTTTGTATAAACTCATGAACTTTGATCACCTCATGAAAGCATATATTCCAAATTTGAGATGCTTGCTCCAGTCCACAGAAGGATCGCTGGAGCTTGCATACTTTTTAGCATCCTTAGGATCGACAAAACATTCTGTTTGTATGGCATACATCCTTTACTCACGGACACTGTCAAGGATACATTGTTTTGACATCCATCTGCCAGATTTTATAATCGAAAAATGCAGCAACTACTAACATAATTCCAACAGACTTTAGCATCGCTATGGGTGAGAGAGTCTCATCGCAGTAAACTCCTTGAACTTGTCAGAAACTTCTTCGCGACAAGTCGAGCTTTATAAATGGTAACATTTACCATTAGTGTTTGTCTTCTTCTTAAAGGTCCATTTGTACTTAACGACCTGCCGCTCAATGGGCAAGTCTACCAAAGTCCATACTTGGTTTTCATACATGGATCCTTTCTCGGATTTCATGGCTCCCGTCCATTTGTTGGAATGCGGGCCCACCATCGCTTCTTCATAGTTCGTAGGCTCATCGTTGTCTAACAACATGATTTCCAAGATAGCATCACCGTACCACTTAGGTGTAGTACATATCCTTGTCAACCTACGAGGTTCGATAGTAACTTGATCCGAAGCTTCATGATCATCATCATTAGCTTCCTCTTCAACTGATGTAGGATCCACACAAACATCTTTTTGCATTGTGCTACTCTTTGGTTGAAACAAAGGTTCAAAAACCTCATCAATTTCTATCTTCCTCCCACTGAATTCTTTCGAGAGAAACTCTTTCTCGAGAAAGGACTCGTTGTTAGCGACAAACACTTTGTGCTTGGATCTAAGATAGAAGGTATACCCAATGTTTCCTTAGGGTGTTCTGTGAAGATGCATTTGTCCTCTTTGGGTTCGAGCTCATTAGGTGAAAACCTTATTTCACTTAAGCATCGCAACCCTAAACATCAAAAAACGGCATCTTACGTTGCTACCAAACCATAATTTATACAGTGTCATCTCAACAGATTTAGATGGTGCCCTATTAAAGTGAATGTAGTTGTCTCTAATGCATAACCCCATAACGATAGTGGCAAAACGATAAGAGACATCATAGTACACACTATATCCAATAGAGTACGACTATGACATTCGGACACACCATCACACTATGGTGTTCCAGGCAGTGAGAACTATGAAACGATTTCCACATTGTCTTAAGTTGCATACCAAACTCGTAACTCAGATAATCACCTCCACGATCATATTGTAGACGTTTTTATCTTCTTGTCATGATGATCTTCAACTTCACTCTAAAACTGCTTGAACCTTTCAAATGTTTCAGACTTGTGTTTGATCAAATAAATATCCTCATATCTAATCAAATCATCAGTGAAGGTAAGAAAATAAGGATATCCACTACGTGTTTCAACACTCATTGGACCACATACATCAACATGTATCAATTCCAATAAGTCACTAGCCCACTCCATCATACCGGAAAACGGGGTCTTAGTCCTCTTTCCCAAGAGACATGGTTCGCATGTCTTAATCGATTCGAAATCGAGTGAATCAAAAGATCCATCACCATGGAGTTTCTTCATGCGTTTTTACACCAACATGAACTTCGCGACAGTGCCACAAGTATTTTATATTTATCATTCCTAACTTTGCATATTTTGGCATCAATATTATAAATATGTGTATTACTACGATCGAGATTCAATAAACCATTCACATTGGGTGCATGACCATTGAAGGTATTATTAATGTAAATAGAATAACCGTTATTCTCTAACTTAAATGAATAACCGTATTGCAATAAACATGATCTAATCATGTTCATGCTCAACACAAACACCAAATAACATTTATTTAGGTTCAACACTAATCCAGAAGGTAGAGTGAGCGTGTGATGATGATCATATCAACCTTGGAAACATTTCCAACATGCATCGTCACCTCGCCCTTAGTTACTCTCCGTTTACTCCCCAGCTTTTATTTCAAGTTACTAACATTTAGCAACTGAACCGGTACCGAATACCCAAGTGCCACTAGGAGTACTTAGTAAGGTACACATTAATAACATGTATATCGAATATAGTTTTGTCGATGTTGCCATCCTTCTTTTCTACCAAGTATCTAGGGTAGTTCCGCTCTAGTGACTGTTCCCCTCATAGTAGAAGCACTTAGGCTCAAGTTTGCGTTTAACCTTTGGTTTCTTCACTCGAGCAGCAACTGGCTTGCCAATCACGAAGGTTTCCTTCTTAACCTTGCCTTACTCGAAACTAGTGGTTTTACCAACCATCAACACTTGATGCTCCTTCTTGATTTGTACCTTCGAGATGTCCAACATCATGAATAGCTCATGGGATCATCCTATCCTGGCATGTTATAGTTCATCACGAAGCTCTAGTAGCATGGTGTTAGTGACTTGGAGAACTATATCAATCACTATCTTATCTGGAAGATCAACTCCCACTCGATTCAAGCGATATTAGTACCCAGACAATTTGAGCACATGCTCAACGATTGAGCTATTCTCCTTCATCTTGCAAGCAAAGAATCTTTGTTGGAGGCCTCATACCTCTCAACATGGGCATGAGCCTGAAATCCAATTTTAGCTCTTGGAACATCACATATGCTCCGTCACGTTCAAAACATGTTTGGAGCCTCAATTCTAAGCCGTAATGCATGACGCACTAAACTATCAAGTAGTCATGAGAACATGCTTGTTAGATGTTCACAACATCCACAAAAGACACGTTAGGGGGTGGCGCACCGAGCGGTGCATTAAGGACATAAGCCTTCTTTGCCACAACTAAGGACAATCCTCAGATCACGGACAAAATTCCGCATAAATTCTACTACCATCTTTCAACTTACTTTTTCTCTAGGACCGTTTCAATAAAATAGGGGAGCTACATCGGGAGCTATCTACAACATAATTTGCAAAGGCACTATGACTATGTTTGTGATAATGAGTTCAATTAATCATATTACCTAAGAACTCCCACTCAAAATGACATCCCTCTGGTCATTCGAGTGACACATGATCCAAATTCACCAACTCAAGTCCGATCATCACGTGAGTTGAGGTGGTTTCAATGGTGAACATGATCATGTTGATCATATCTACTATATTACTCATGTTCGACCTTTTGTTCTCTTGTGTTCCAAGGCCTTGTCTGTACATGCTAGACTCGTCAAGTTTAACCCGAGTGTTCTGCACGTGCAACACTCGCTTCCACCCATTGTATGTGAATGTAGAGTCTATGACACTCGATCATCACGTGGTGTCTTGACACGACGAACTTTCGTAACAGTGCACACTCCGAGAGAACATAATTTATCCTGAAATTTAAGTGAGGGATTACCTTATAATGCTACCGTCATCCTAACCAAAAGAAGGTGCATAAAAGGATTAAGATCACATGCAAATCATAAGTGACATGATATGGCCATGATCTTGTGCTTTTGATCTCCATCCTTAAAGCACCGGCATGATCTCCATCGTCACCGACATGACACCATGATCTCCATCATCTTGATCTCCATCAATGTGTCGCCATCGGGGTTGTCGCGCCCACCATGCTTCTACTACTATTGCTACCACTTAGTGATAAAGTGAAGCATTACATGGCGCTTAATGATTGACACGAAGGTCATACAATAATTAAAGACAACCCTATGGCTCCTGTCGGTTTCCATATGCATCGACAGGCAACTCGATATTAACTATTACAACATGATCATCTCATACATCAAATATATAACATCATGTCTTTAGCCATATCACATCACATTATACCCAGCAAAAACAAGTTAGACGTCCTCTAATTGTTGTTGCATGTTTTACGTGGCTGCTATGGGTATCTAGCAAGAACGATTCCTAGCTACGCAAAACCACAATGGTGATATGAAGATTACTTTTCAACTTTCTACAAGGACCGCCTTAATCAAATCCGATCCAACTAAAGTGGCAGAGACACACACGCGCTAGCCATCTTTATGCAACAGAGTCACATGTCAGTCAATGCAACACGATCTCTCGTAAGCATACGAGTAAAGTCAGTCCGAGCTGCTTCATCATACAATACCGCTGAACCAAGAAAATACTAAGAGAGGAAGCAATCTGAATATCAAAACCCACAAACTCCTTTGTGTTCTATTCAAGATGCCATCTACTCATAGACCTAGCTCTGATAACACTTTTGGGGAACGTTGCATGGGATACAAAAAAATTCCTATGCACACATAAGATCTATCCATGGTGGTGAGCATTTAAGAGAGGGAGAGTGGATCTACCTACCCTTGTAGATCGCTAAGCAGGAAGCGTTAAGAAACGTGGTTGGTGTAGTCGAACATCTTCGCGGTCCAATCACGAGTCATCCCGCGATTTCATCATGAGTCGTCCCGCGATACTATCATGGTCCTTCCGATCTAGCGCTGAACGGACGGCACCTCTGCATTCAGCACACGTACAACCCGATGAAGATCTCCGCCTTCTTGATCCAGCAAGAGGGGGCGAAGAGGTAGAAGAGTTCTTCGGCAGCACGACGACATGGCGGTGGCGGTGGTGGAGCTGATCCGACAGGCTTCGCCAAGCGCTACGAAATTAATCTAGAGGAGAAACAGATCTTGGAGGGAGGAAGGGTTGCACCGTGGCTTATTGTATGGCTCCCTGTCAGTGTCCGAACCGGCGGATCTCGGGTAGGGGGTCCCGAAGTGTGAGACTAGAATCGATGGTAACAGGAGACGAAGGGGACAAGGTTTTACCTAGGTTTCGGCACTCCTATGGAGGTAATACCCTACGTCCTGCTTGTATGTATTGCTGATGTATAGGTTATAGAGTTTATACCTCGAGATCAAAGAGCTAAACCGTAGATGAGTTCTCCTCTCACTACAACCTAAAACCCTCCGGCTTATAGACACCGAGGGTACCTAGGGTTTAAACATGGCCGGTTACATCCCGAAGAGATAAACATGTCTAACTATAGTCGCCAACTTGGAGGACACGCCATAGCTCCTTGAAGCTTTCCCCCTGGTGACGGGGCCCTTGATCATCCAGTGCTCACCTTGCGGCCCATATAGTCCGGCCCATAAGAGATAGGTCGGCAATCTGAGGACTCCTTAATCCAGGACTCCCTTAGTTGCCCCCGGACTAGACTTCAATGCCAATGTATATCTGGACAATCCTCACGCGTCATAATCTTCGGCTTGTGAGGCGAGTACCTTACTCCTTCATGTTCGGCAACTGACCAGTCATCGGCGAAATCCCAAGCGTCACGAGTTCTCCGGGTCCATTATAATAACTGCCCGTGTTCCTTGATTTTCGCGTATCGTGGGAAGATGAGCGGCTGAGTGATTTTTTTACAATATTGCCCCTCCACAAAGGAGGCATCACCCATTTAATCAAATAGAACCGTGGTTTTAGACCACATCCTCTACTTCCCCATCAGAAAAAACTCCTCGCGGAAGGTCACCACGAAAAACATGGCAAGCGCCCCCAGCTCTTCCACGCGCCCCTATGGCTCTTGTCCAGGGGGCTGGACAAGTTGCTCTGTATCGCTCCTACGACTTGGCAATCTGGAGACCCAGGGATACCTCCCTTCTTTAGATCTGGCGGTGACACACGCAGGTTTATCCTCCTACAAGAACAAAGTCTCTGAGGGGATTGCTGGAGATCAAGGGGGAATGTTTATGGTTCGTGCCTTTTCTCTTGCGGGGCCTCGGGTTTCTCCAATCCTCAAAGGGGGGAATGTTTATCCTTCCTGCCTTTTCTCTTGCGGGGCCTCGGGTTTCCCATTCACCCGTTCTTGAGGGGATAGCTGGAATTTTATGGGATCCAGCTCCACCACCTCATCCCAGGGTCTATCTTGAACATTTCGGGCTTCGTAGCCCTTTGTGAGATGTTCCTGGGTTGCGAGGCGCCTTTTGAACTATGGAGGAAGTATTTCTGCCTTGTCCCTCGAACTCGGGACAAGACAATCTTGGAGGTCTGCGGAGCCGAAGTATGTCGCATAGCGGGGACGGGGTATCCGGTGGGTACACCGAAGGGATCCAAAGAGTGGACTTCAGAATGGTTTTACGTCAAAGACATCCCCCCTGTTCAAGCCAGCTCGAAGGGGTCTTCCCAAATACTCCGACGCCTCCTTGAAGAAAAGGTACAACTGGCAGCTGAAGAGTTCGTCCCAAGAGGACAGCATCGAAGTGCAATGCTTAGCAGCCCATGTGAGGATACTAGCCCACCACAATCTGACCATGATCGACGTCATGACCGCCGCCATCACCCGGTGCATGCAGTCTCTTCAGCAAAGGATACATCCCTTGCGGCCTTACAATGGGACAAGCGATACCACCCGCTCCTGAAAACTGGGTCTTGCCAATCAGACGGCATTGGCCGCCGCACCTACCGACCTATATAAAGGAGAGAAAGAAGACTTTATTCGGCGGTCGTCCAAGGAAGGATATTCGAGTCACCACCCCATCGAATGGTTAAGCCTTTCTCTTTCGTTAACATAGTTCGGGGTTTCTGTTTCTTCCCTTTATTTGACCAAATACGTTAACTTCACGTGAACAGGATTGGTGAAGCTTCATCGAGAGAGTTAACTGTCCGGCTCCCCATCCCGAAGACTATTCCCATGATGATGATCCGGGTTTTCATGAAGACTCAGATCTTTTAATTGAATTCAAAGACGGATTCTTCTACCAGGAGAGTCTCGACCGTTCCAAGGCGGCTATCATAGCCGATTACCCTGGATCATTCCCCGTTCCTGCAACAACCAAGAAGAAGAAAAGCTCGTGCCGCAAAAGGCAAGCACCCAAAAATGCCCCGAACGCGCAGGCCCCCACTCCCAAGCATCATCGATCCGCACGTCATGCATCAGCAACGGCAGCAGCCCGGATCGGTGAGCAATAGGGACCCAACGAATGAGTCAGGCGCGAGGACGAGTTCGCCTACTCGCTCAACCCAAAGGTATTTTGTTCGGTTGTTTGCTTTACTATTACAAACAATAGTGCCTTATAGCGGTTATTACATCGAAATACTGAGGAGAAATGCCCAGACTTCTCCCGTCAAAAAGGTTGCCAGGGTGTCCGGCGGTGGTCAAAATTCGAGACCTACGGCTCATGCCGAACCCTCTACGGAGGTCCCTATGGCTAATCCAGTTCCTGCCGATTCTAGTGATGATGTATCTTTTATCGGATCAAAAGTAGGAAACGCCATGAATCATCGGCGATGTCGAGAGGCCATGTGCCACCCAGTGTTCTCCAAATAGGAGTTTGGTGCTTTACGCACAACGGACACGCACATCCCTGTTGCCCGAGCTGGGTTCAGAGAAGCCATGAAATTGATATCTACCAGCATGCAGGTAAGTACTCGGTTTTATAAAATCCGAACACGTGTGTAAGCCCAGTAGCCCCCGAGCCTTAATTTGGTTTGGAATGACCGAATTGAGGGTCGTTGTGCTGTTTTACTGCCAATGCAGGCTTCAAAGCAACATAGCGAGCAACTGGCCAAGGAGTTGGAAGATAGCCGATCACAGGTGCAATCTGTGAAGGCTGAGTTGGAGCAAGTGAAGAGCTTCACACGGGAGTCTCATGGTGAGTATATCTATGCTGCTAATCGTAGTATATTTCCGTGCTGGAGCAAGGATTCTTTTAGCAGCTGAATCAATATGGCATATGCAAAAGGAATTGGATGAAGCCCGAGAATCTCGGTGATGTGCCGAGTCCCAGCACGAGGCCGGCTGTCGTGTTTTGAACCGTCTCCAGGCGAAGAATAAACAACATGCCGAAGAAATTGAGAGTTTAAAAACTCAATTGGCTCGGGCCCAAGAAGAAAACCAGAAACTACAGAGGGGCATGTTCGGTACGTGTGATTCTAACATCGGTAAGTACCTCTTATAGAATAAGTAGAATAAGCATGCCTTTGCCTCATGTATAGGTCTCCTGTCTGGGTGTCCTGAAGAAGAGATTGGATCCAACCGGGGGAACCTGCTATAGGAGCTTTCTGCTCTTCATGAGCGTGCTCGGAAGGCGATGAAAAGCATGGTAAAGGCACTATGGCCTACTGAACAACCTCTGGATTGGATGACTGAACTAGTTGATTGATTCAAGGGAGCCTGAAGTAGGTTCGAGCTGTGGAAGACATCGTCTTGTCGGGAGGGAGCACGGGAAGCATGGGCGATGATCAAGACCCGCTACACCGGCCTTAATCCCGAGCGTATGGCTCAGGTTGGTCCAATGGGGTCAGATAGACAAGAAGTGCCACTACACCTGGTATACGATCAGGTGATGCCTGTCGCCCGTATTTCACAAGAAGACTTCTCCCTAGACACTATAATCGATAATCTCGACCAGCAGCCGAATGAATAATTGCGTATAATTATGTATGAACAATTGAGTTGTTGCTCCATCTGTGTTCTAAACTTTGTCTTAACCGACCATCGGCTTCTGCCTCGCGTGCGAAGAGCTCGGGAGTGTTCCTCGTAATTTGTCACCTAAAAGAGCGAATAGTGTTCGGGGAACCAGGCAATCCATCCATGGGGTGCAAACAGATAGAAATCACAGAGGGAGAAATGTTATATTACTTCTTAGTGTAAGAAACATCGTCCGAGGAAAATAGTACCTCTATCGATACCTTTCTTCGGGGTTCTACGAAGGTCGTAGGTAGAAGTCCGCATACTGCTAGTATGCGGCTATGGCTTTTAAGAAGAAAGAAGCCCGAGCAGTGGTGATAACTACCATAGCCGTGTTAATTACTTTTGTCACGGCCGACCAATTGTCTGCGTAAGATAGCTAGGTTTTGGCTTTACCCGTCTGAGGTACCTATCCGGATGACCCGGTCGTAACAATCGCAGAGGTGCTCCCTTTACCCTCTAGCTAAAAAATCAAGAACATAGAGGGTAAACACAGGAGAGAGGCAATCCAGCTTGGCAAAGTCTTAGTTCAAATTGATTCATATGATGGCTTCAACGTGACAAAGGAAAAGTGTGCACACAATAAGTGTGGGTACATGCTTATAATATAAAAGCGTTGGCTTCGAGAAGAAGCCCCCAAGTGTTGTGTTTGGATTTAACTCTTTAGGGTGTAAGCCGATAACCTTAGTACAAGATCGGTTAAACCAAACATGGGAAGAAAAGGAATGAATTCAATCCTACCAAACAGCAAAGTGGGAGGGGAAGGAAAAAGAAAAAAGAAAAAGGCTGGAGAATTTGACTACACCGGTTTATCCGTAGAAGCGCCAAACACGAGGTGCGTTCCATTGGTTCGATTCAAGGCGGTTGTCCGACGGGATCCGAAGACGATAAGCTCCTATCGCGAGTACTTCGTCGGTTATGAAGGGGCCTTCCCATTTGGGGTTGAATTTATGCTTCTACTTCTCCGGGAGCCGTAAGATGAGGTCGCTTATGTTGTACACTTTTGCCCTGACTTCCCTGCTTTGGTAACGCGAGGCCTATTGTTTATAAAAAGTAGAGCGGGCCCAAGCTATGTTTCCCTCTCCTTCTAAGGCATTAAGGTCGTCCTGTTGATCTAACTTGGCAGCCTTTTCCTCATACATGCGCACCCTTGGTGCTTCATGAATAATGTCGCAGGGGCGGACTGCTTCTGCCACATAGACCATGAAGAACTGTATGTATCCGGTTGATCTGTTCGGGGTGGTGTGCTGATATGTCTCCAACGTATCTATAATTTTTGATGATGGCATGCTATTATATTATCTATTTTGGATGTTTTATATGCATTAATATGCTATTTTATATTATATTGGGGACTAACCTATAAATCTAGAGCCAAGTGCCAGTTTCTGTTTTTTCCTTGTTTTTGAGTTTTGCAAATATGGGATATTAAACGGAGTCCAAACGGAATAAAACCTTCAGAAGGAATTTTTCTAGAAGGAAACAAGTTGATCAAGCTTGGAGTGCATGTCAGGGGAGGTGTCAGGGCGCCACAAGCCTGCTAGGTGCGGCCCTCCTGACCACGCCAAGCAGGCTTGTCGCTCCCTAACAGGTCTCCTAACCCTAATCTTGGCCTATAAATGCCCAAATATTCCCCCAAGATCAAGAAGAGCCGCGCAAATAATTTGCCGCCGTCGGAAGCCTCTGTTACCGAGAGATCCAATCTTGGAGCCTTCTCTCGTAATCTTCTGAAGGGGGAATCAATCACGGAGGGCATCTACGGCAACTCCATTGCCCCTCTGATGATGTGTGAGTAGTCCACCACAAACCTACGGGTCCATAGCTAGTAGCTAGATGGCTTCTTCTCTCTCTTTGATCTTCAATACCTTGTTCTTCATGATCTTCATGGAGATCTATCCGATGTAATCCTATTTTGTGGTGTGTTTGTCAAGATCTAATGAATTGTTAGTTTATGTTCAGATTATCCATGAATCTTATTTGAATCTCCTCTGAATTTTTATTTGCATCATTTCATGTCCTAGCAAAACTCTTCGAGTTATTGGTTTGGTTTGGCCAACTAGATTGGTAATTCTTGCAATGGGAGAAGTTCTTGGTTTTGGGTTCAATCTTGCAGTGTCCTCACCCAGTGCCAAAGTAGGGGTAGCAAGGCACGTATTGTATTGTTGCGATCAAGGGTAACAAGATGGGGTTTTCATCATATTGCTTGAGTTTATCCCTCTACATCATGTCATATTTCTTAATGCGTTACTCTATTCTTCATGAACTTAATACTCTAGATGCAGGTAGGAGTCGGTCGATGTGTGGAGTAATAGTAGTAGATACAGAATCGTTTCGGTCTGCTTTTCATGGACGTGATGCCTATATGCATGATCATTGCCTTGGATAACTACATGATTATTCGCTTTTCTATGAATTGCTTGATAGTAATTTGTTTACCCACCACGATATTAGCCTTCAAGAGAGAAGCCTCCAGTGAAACCTATGGCCCCCGGGTCTATTTTACATCATATATTTTTAGATCTATACCTTGCTGCAATTTATTTATCTTTTACTTTCCACACTCGTTTACATCTATCTCTTTTAGATCTAATCCTTGCAAATAACCGTGAAGGGATTGACAACCCCTTTATAGCGTTGGGTGCAAGAGTTTGATTGTTTGTGTAGGTGCAACAATTGGTGACTTGCTTGTTCCTCCTACTGAGGGAAATACGTATCCACTTTGCTGCATCACCCTTTCCTCTTCAAGGGAAAACCAACGCAAGCTCAAGAGGTAGCAAGAAGGATTTCTGGCGCCGTTGCCGGGAAGGATACCCATAAAGCCAACCAAGTACCCATCACAAACTCATCTCTTTCATTTACTTTATTTGCCATTTTCCTCCCGTTTTCCTCTCCCCCACTTCTAAAATGATTTTTAGAAAACACCAAAAAGATTCGCCTCTCTATTCTCCTTCTTTTGCTTCTTTCTTGCTGGACCACTATGTCTAGTATTACCACGTCCCCCTTGTCCCAAGATTTTGAAGTTCTCTACTTGAAACAAAAAATGGGGAAAATTTGAAAGATGGTTGGTATAGACTAATTGAATCTTACTGTATTTCCAATCTAAAAGGGGATGTGAAAGTTTTGCTTAGAATTTTTTACATTGGTTTAGCTTTCCATCATAGGGAACTCCTAGATTTCGCCTTAAAAGGAAATTTTATTGAGCTTGACATGAATGCCGCCTATGAAGTTTTAGAAGGGATTTTGGGGGTTCCTCCACCAAAAGGGGGTTTGCTTTCTTACAAGAGGGAGTTCAAGTTCCAGACAAATTAGGTGACTTACAAAAGCACTTGGTCGATTTACAACAATACCACGAACCCCTCAAACATATCAATGGGAACCTTAATCGCATGAATACTTTGATTACCCTTTGCAATAGGCGTTTGGAAATTTTGGACACCAAGATGGATCCTCCCATTACAAATGGGGGAAAGAGGAAAGAACCCCCTGGATTCGAGAAGGTCCTCACAAAAGTTGCCAATGCCAAAGATGACAATACCTAGATCTATTGTGTTTTGCCTGGCTAGGGGCGTTAAACAATAGTGCTTGTTGGGAGGCAACCCAATTTTATTTTTGTGTTCTGTTTTTGCTTCTATTTTTGAGTGTTTCCCACATTACTACTTATGTATTAATTGTGTTTTGGCGTGTTAATTAGTGTTTGATCCAAGTAAACCTTTGGGTGATCTATGGTAGTTGTTGATTTGATCTTGCTGAAAAACAGAAACTTTTGCGCTCAAACCAGAAATTTTCTAATTTTTTCAGAGCGTTGAATTGATCTGAACTTTTACACAAGTTTGATATATAAATTGACCAGGTTGTACTAATTGTTCAGAATGATTTGAGTTACATAAGTATACTAACTTTCCAGTTTTCTTCAGACTGTTCTGTTTTTTGACAGATTCTATTTTCTTTAAGTTGTTTGGCTATTTTGATGAATCTATGGGTTGTATCATGTGGCATGAGCCATGGAGAAGTTATACTACAGTACGTATAAAACCAATATAAACAAAGAATGAGTTCACAACAGTACCTAAAGTGGTGATTTATTTTCGTATACTAACGGATCTCACGAGTTTTTTGTTAAGTTTGTGTTGTGAACTTTTCAAGTTTTGGGTAAAGATTTGATGGACTATGGAATAAGGAGTGGCAAGAGCCTACGCTTGGGGATGCCCAAGGCACCCCAAGTCATATTCAAGGATGCCAAAGAGCCTAAGCTTGGGGATGCCCCGGAAGGCATCCCCTCTTTCGTCTTCAATCCATCGGTAAATTTACTTGAGGTTATATCTTTATTCACCACATGATATGTATTTTGCTTGGAACGTCTTGCATGATATGAGTCTTTGCTTGTTACTTTGCCACAATCATCCTTGCTGCACACATCTTTTGAGAGAGACACGCTGAATCGTGAATTTATTAGAATACTCTATGTTCTTCACTTATATCTTTTGAGTTGGGCAATTTTGCTCTATGTGCTTCACTTATATCTTTTAGAGCATGGTGGTATTTGAATTTTATTGAAATACTTGAACTCTCGTACCTCGCTTATATTATTTTGAGAGTTTCTAAAACAGGATGGTAATTGGTCTAGGTTATGAATTTAGTCCTAATATGATAGGTGTCCAAAAGGGATATAATAAAAACTTCCATATTAAGTGCATTGAGTATTTATGAGAAGTTTGATTCCTTGCATAAAGTTTTGAGATACAGAGATGGTAATGTTAAGAGACATGTTAGGAAGTAAATTGTGATTTGGTAAAAATACTTGTGTAAAGGTTTGTGATTCCCGTAGCATGCACGTATGGGGAACCATTATGTAAGGAAGTTGGAGCTTGACTTGTTTATAGATTGTTTGCCTTTCTGTGAGGGTCGGGGGCGCGCGATGGTTAACTCCTACCAACCTCCGCCCTAGGAGCATGCGTTTAATGCTTTGCTTCAATGACTAATAGACTTTTGCAATAAGTATGTGAGTTCTTTATTACTAATGTTGAGTCCATGGATGATACACACTCTCACCCTTCCAATTTTGCTAGCCTCTCTATTACCGTGCAACTTTCGCCGATATACCATATACCTTCCTCAAAATATCAACCATATACCTTCCTATGCTCGCGAGGCTTGGGCCCTTGCGAGGGCCTTGTGTCGAGTGGGGCCTCGCCTGGTCCCATTTGGTTGATGAAGTGGGCCATGCCCTGGGCCGCAAGCAGGCAGGTCTGGGTACCCCCGTTTCAGGAACACCGACAGTAGCCCCCTGGCCCAAAGCACGCCTGGGCTGGCTTACATGCGAAGCCTGGAGGACGGTCCAAACTGCCACGGGCCCCCAAACGCCTGTGGGCCAGTCTTGGCACGCGTCGGATGACGAGGCGGCGATGCCTCCGCTCCTCGAGGGCGTCCGGAACCGCTCCCAGTCAGACTGATGCGACGCCTGGGCGTAGTGCTAGTCATCATTGCGTCCCATTGAATGCTGCTATTGTCCCGGGCCACACAGATGTGATCCTTTCAATGGGTCGCGTGCCCTGAAACGCGAGGGGGCACCGGGCGGCCTCTAGTTGTATATAAACTGGCGAGAGCGAGAAAAACTCTCATCCATCTTCGTTTTCTCTGCCTCCACACCTCTTGAACTTCTCTCTCCCAGCAATGGCGCTGACAAGGAAGTTTTCCACTAGTGAGAAAGGGAAAGCTCCCGTGGATAGCCCCGCCACCCCGCCGCCTCGGAGGGGCCATGTTCGCCCCCGGAAGTGTGCCGCGACGCCGGCGATGGCTCTCGACAAGCAAATGCATTCTCCTATGCGCCGCGGTGGCCATAGGGGAACATCTTCCCACGCGGGCGGCTGCGGCGGCGAACGCGGTGGCGGACGAGGTGGGAGGTTGATGATGGCCACCCGGCCGCCGTGCTCGCCATTCGTCCGACTTGTCCCTGGAGTTCATGACATGGGCGGATATGCCGGAAGCCGCCTGCTTCCAGCTTTTGAGCTGCTTCATGGAGTCCATGCCCGCTGGAGCGGTTGTAGGTCTATGGCTGCAGGCCGACGGCTGTTGCAGCGGGGCATCTTGGATGGAGGTCGAGGTCACCCCTGAGGGCTACGTGTACCTGAACCGCGGGTGGCAAGCGTTTGCCTGTGCCCATGGCCTGAGGGGGAGGCACAACTTCCACTTCAAGTACGATGGGGAGGCGACACTCTTCATCAAGTACTTCGATGGAGAGGGCGAGTGCCTAGGGTGATGCCCGGAGGACGTCGGCCGTGATGATCCTGGGGACGACCTTGCCCTTCATGACGGGCGCTGCACCTCCAGCAGCAGCAGCACCCCCTCGGAGGAGAGCCTGAGCGATAGCAGCTATGGCGCACCGCCATGCCGACGCGCCTGAGTCACGGAGGGTAGTCCGCCGCGGCGGTGCGGTTCTCCCACTCTGGGGATGTCTGCCTCGGGGCGCTTCCGCGGGGCCGTGAAGGAGGAGGAGGACACCGACTGAACGTCAGCACGCCGACGTTAGGCTCCTGAGGCGACAACTCCCATGCGGCTTCTCACTTTCTTTCTCCTCCTTTCCTTTTGCACCTGCAATCACAAAAACTAAGGGGGCCCTATGGGCGTGTAATGCATTCGGGCGCCTGCCCTTTTTATTAGTACCCTCTGCATTTAATCTATTGGAGTCATTTCCTGTTCGCGATAAGGGTACTTAGCTTGATAGGCTCCCGATAGGCTTTCGGGTTATGGGGTGCAGTTGTGATGCCTGGAGGGGCCGCTTGCTCGGTCGGCTTCTTCTTTTTGCGATTGAGGTGAGTTGGGGGCTCAGTCGATGCCCTATGTCTGTAGGTCCCAGTCATGCACATTTCCCTACCGTCATGGGGTGCGACCATCTTACCCTGGACGCTCCTCACGAGGTGGGGCCCCAACCTCCTGATGCTGACCGGAAACCAAGGAAGACACCAGGGGGATCGAGTGGACTTATGACCGGTAAGTTTCATGATGCACGATGCTTAGGAGCCCCATTTGACACTCAAGCAGCTCTACGTCAGTAGGTCCCAGTCCGGTGCATTTCCCTACCATCATGGGGTGCTCCCATCTTACCATGGTCGTTCCTCATGAGGTAGTGCCCCGGTACTCCTGATGCCGACCGGAAACCATGGACAACCCAGGAAGTCGGGTGGCATTATGACCGGTAAGGCTCCTCAGGCACGATGCTCAAGATCCCCCTTAGATGCTCAAGCGGGCCCCGCAGATTTTGCTTCATGCTCCGAGAAGGCTAGGCTTCATGAGGCTTCGAGTTGTAGTTCAAGTAGTATCCCAAGTAGCCCTGCGTCGACAGGTCCCAGTCTCGCACATTTCCCCACCATGCTAGGTCCGACCGGAAACCAAGGACGCACTTCGCAGGGCGAAGCCCCGACGCTCCTGATGCACCAGGAGGGTCGAGTGGCATTGTGACCGGTAAGGCTTCTTAGGCTCGATGCTCAGGAGCCCCCTTTGACGCTCAAGCTATCTGAAGAAAAATTTGTTTCCTTTCCAAGATGGCACGTCGGGCCGAGAATGGAGCCTCTGGGAAAGTACGAGGCGGCATGCGCCTAGAAACCCACCCGTGAGTACCATGCGAGGATCCGGGCGCCAAGGCCTTGGCGAGGTGTAAGCACCGTGCCCCCAGCCCCAGCTCGCAGGGTACGAGGGGGAGGGGAGCAGGCGAATGCTTAACTTGGAGGAAGAGAGCAGCATTTGAGATAGCAAGAAAACAAAACTTTGACCTTTTTGACTAAAAAGCGATTTGAAAAGGCCCCGGATTTGTTTTCATAAAAGTTGGAAAATCCGAACAACAAAAACACAAATAACGGCCGCGTTCGGCACTTATATGGCCCTTCGTCTTCCCCCAGCGCTGAGCGTAAGGCATCCATGTTGCATGGGCATAGCCATTGATGGGCAGTGTTGTATTCTCCGCCAACTCCGGGTTGTGGCTGCCACATTGCATTGGAGGGACCCATCTATGTCCTTGGGGGGGCGTGTACAGCTCTTTCATTGTTACATGAGAGTGTCACGGGTAGAACTTCCGGAGGTGCTGGATGTTCTAGGCGTTCTGGATGAGGATCCCGTCTTGAGTCTCCAAGCGCACGGCACCAGGCCTGGAGACATGAGCTACCTTGAACGGGCCCTCCCACATGGACGAGAGCTTGTGCAAGCCCTTCCTAGAGAGAACCCGCCTCAGGACGAGGTCATCAACTTCGAGGGTCCTGGAGCAGATGTTGCGGTAGTGGTAGCGCCGCAAGGCTTGCTGATACCTCACAGCTCGGAGTCAGGTCCGACGACGCGCCTCCTCTCCGAGCACAAGTTCCGTTCCCCACACAGCCTCTTGACGCTGCTCGTCAAATGCCATGAACCGCGGGGATCGGTGCTTGATCTCATGGGGAAGAACTGCTTCGGCTCCATAGACAAGGAAGAATGGGGTTTTGCCGGTGGGCTTAGTTGCGGTGGTGCGTATGGACCACAACACCGACTAAGGTTCATCGACCCAACCCCCTGCCGCAAGCTTCAAGCTTCTTCTTTAAGCTCCTTGCCTTGAGGACTCGCAGGACTTCCGTGTTGGCGCGCTCCGCCTGGCCGTTGCTCCATGGATGGGCCACCGAAGCATAACAAATCTACATTCCAAGGTTAGCACAATAAGTCTTGAAGAGGTGGCTTGTGAATTGCAAACCGTTGTCGGTGATGAATCAGTTCGGGACGCTGAAGCGGCTCATGAGGCCCTTGATGAACTTGGCGGCTGACCCGGCTGGGATGGTGCCCACGGGTTCCACCTCCGCCCACTTGGTGAACTTGTCGATGGCGACGTAGAGGTAGCGATACTCGCCCGCTGCTCGCGGGAAGGGCCCCAATATGTCCAGCCCCCAGACCTCTAAGGGCCAGGAGAGTGGAATGTTTGGAGGCCCTGTGTGGGCTGGTGAATCTGCTTGGCATGGAACTGGTATGCCTCGCAAGACCGAACCAGCTCGATGGCGTCGTCGAGCGCTGAAGGCCAGTAGAAGATGGACTGAAATGCTTTCCCTACAAGCGTGCACGAGGAAGAATGATGCCATAGTCTCCTGCATGGATGTCGGCCAGCAGTTCGCCTCCTTGCTCCTTGGAAAAGCACCATAGCGCGACGTTGTTCGAATGCCTGCGGTAAAAATCGCCGTACTGCAAGCAGTAGGCCATGGCTTGTAAGGCCACGCGCTCCGCGTTCTCCTCCTTCCCCGGTAGCATGTCGTGGAGTAGGTACGCCCTGAATTCTTGCATCCAACTATCGGCGTGGGGCTCCAAGGCGAGGAGCAGTCGAGCCCCTGAGGCCTGGCCACAATCCAGAGCCCCCGAGGGTGGTGCTGGGGGACGCTCCTCACTCCGAGGCACCAGGCCCTCGGTAAGCGGTGTCACGGAGGGCTTGAAGAGTTTCTCCTCAAAGACGTCTGGCTCCTGAGGTTCGCAGCGCGAAGCTCTCATGGCGATGTCATCCACCTCCCTATTCGCGCCGCGCGGGATATGCTGCAGCTCCAAGCCCTAAAAACGTTTTTCAATTTTACATACCTCTTCGAGATATACCTCCATGTTCTCATCCTTGGGCGTGTACTCCTTGTTGGAGAAGTTGACGAGGAGCTGGCAGTCGCCCATGACGGTGAGGCACCGAACCCCCAAGGACGCCTCCGCCTTGAGGCCCGTGATGAGGCCTTCATACTCCACGATGTTGTTGGGGACCTTCTCCCCATGATGGAAGCAGAGCTGCAGAGCATAATGAAGCTTGTCTCCTGTCGGGGAAGTGAGCACGACCCCCGCTCCCGCTCCCTTGCACGTGAAGGCTCCGTCGAAATGCATGGTCCATCCTTCGCGTGCTTCATAGCCGGGGGCAAGGGACTGGCTCCCTTCCAGCCCCCGGTCCGGGGCGTTCGTATACTCCTCCAAGAAGTCTGCTAGGGCTGCTCCTTTGATGACCCTGGTTGTGCTGAACTCTATATTGAAGGCCTGCAGTTCGATGTTCCATTCCGCTTCCCTCTCCGCTGCGTTGGGGTTGTGCAGGATCTTCTCTAGGGGGTAAGCAGAGACGACCTTCATTGGATGCCCCTGGAAGTATTGGCGTAGTTTTCTTTAAGCGACAAGGAGCGCTAAGAGAAGCTTATGTTGCATGGGATAACATGGACGTGCGTCGTGCAGCACCGTGCTAACGTAGTACACTAGGTGCTCGACGAGGGTGAGGCCTCCTGAGGCGTCCTGCCCCATGGCTCTAGAGGCTTGGGAGCCTCGCGGTCTGGGGAAGAAGCCGGGCCTCAGGAGGGTTGAGCGCTTCTTGGTCCGTCAGTGTGGCTTGGGCTTCGGGTTCTCGATCTTGAGGGGGAGGTGGCTCTCGTTGATCGTGCGGGCCCCCGGCTCCACGTACGGGGGCCACCAGAGCCCTTCAACATGGTACGTGCGCTGGCCTGCTCCTCCCTGACTACCACCAGTCCAGCGCTGGTAGAGTGAGGGGTGGTAGCCAGGTATAGCAGCAGGGGTTCCCGTGGGCGAGGTGCCACCATCACTCGTGCGCTAGTGAGGTATCGCTTGAGTTCCTCGAAGGCTGCGTCGGCCTCCGGGGTCCATTCAAAAGGGCCCTTCCTTTTCTTGATCTTGAAGAAAGGCAATGCCCGCTCGCCGAGCTTGGAGATGAAATGCCGCAAGGAGGTCACACACCCCGCCAACTTTTGCATTTCCTTGAGGGTTTGGGGCGCGCTCATCTTGTTTATGGCTTTGATCTTCTCCGGGTTCGCCTCGATTCCTCGGTGCGACATCAGGAAACCGAGCAAGTTTCCTGAGGGAATGCCAAAGACGCACTTCTCGGGGGTGACCTTCAAATTCACCTCCCTTAGGCTGGCGAATGTATCCTCCAAGTCCTCGACCAAGGTCTTGGTCGCCCTGGACTTGACTACAATGTCGTCGATGTAGGCTTCTGCATTCCTCCCGAGCTACGGCCCCAGGGCGATGTGCATCAGTCGCTAGAAGGTTGCCCCAGTGTTTCGCACACCAAAGTGCATGCACGTGTAGCGGAATACCCCACACGTGGTGAGGAAGGCCGTCTTCTCAACGTCCTCCACCGCCATCTTGATTTGGTGGTAACCCGAGAAGGCGTCCAGGAAGCACAGGAGATCGCACTCCGTGGTGGAGTCCATGATCTGGTCGATGCATGGTAGCGGGAATGGATCCTGAGGGCAAGCCTTGTTGAGGCTCGTGAAGTCGAGCACTTATGCTCCTTCCCGCACTTTTTTGGGACGACCACCGGGTTGGCCATCCATTCCGGGTAACGCAGCTCCCAGGTGACCCCTGCCTGCTTCAGCTTGCCAACCTCTTAAACGATGAACACCTACTTGTCCGAATCTGCCTCCTTGCCTTCTTCTTCACCAGGCACGCGTTTGGGCACACCATGAGGTGGTGCTCGATTACATCCCTCGGGACCCCCACCAAGTCTGAGGCGCTCCACGCGACTGTGACCTTGTTCGCCTTGAGGAAGGTCACCAATGCCGCCTCTTGGTCTTGAGGCAAGCCAGCACCGATGGTGAAAGTTTGGCCCGAGTTTTCCTCATCCACCGGTACTTGCTTCGTTTCTACCCAGTTCTAGGAGAACAACTGCTTATTCTTCACGGGCACGATGTCCGGGACGCCCCCGGGGTTCTCCGTGGCCCGGGCCGCGCCCCCAAAGCTAGTGCGTGCCGCGGTCTCGGTCTTGTTGGAGAGCTTGAGTACGTGGGACGTGTCCTTCATTTCCTCCACGATGGTGAGGACTCTACCGCTCCCAGGCATCTTGACGACGTTGTAGCCCGGATGCGTTTCCGCCATGAACTGAGTGAGGGCGCGGTAGCCGAATATCTCGTTGTACGAGAGGTGGATGTGAGCGACAGCAAAGTCGACCTGTTCGGTGCGGAAGTTGGAGCATGTACCGAAGGTGACAGGGAGGCAGACCCGCCCCATGGGAATGACGAGCCCGGCCACCACCCCAAAGAAGGGTCTTGAAGGTGCAAGCTACTCGCGGGGTAGTTGCAGTGCATTGAAGGCTTCCACCGAGATGACGTTAATGCTGGTGCCACCTTTGATGAGGGTCCTAGAGACGGCCACACCACTTATGGTCGGCGTGCACATCATGGGAAGTGCCCCGGCGGCCGATGTTGTATTGGGGTGGTCATCGGGGCCGAAGGTGATGTCGGTCTCTGGCCACATGCGTCGCTCCGCGGGCTCGGATCATGGATGAACCGCTCCCACATGGCCGAGGAAGCGTTTGACATGGCGACCAGAGGGTGGCGCTTGCAACCCATCGAGAATGCAGGCGACTGCAGGGGCGGCCCTACGGGCCCAAACACCATCTTGCTCCGGGGCCGGCGGTCATCGGGGATCATGGCCACCATGGAGTTGCTGAGCTGGGGCTTGGCCTTCACCGCAGGCGGGGAACTCCGACACGCCCCCTACCAAGTGCGCCAAATGTCAGATTCCGGGCCCCGCAAAACCCTTAAGGTATGAACACAGGGGCGTGTGCGAAGGTCTCCTGCAGCCTCGCCCAACCTAGCTCGCTACTCGATGAACGCAACAACGAACTCACACGATGACGAGGAAGAAGATGAACACGATAGTTTACCCAGGTTCGGGCCGCTGTGATGCGTAATACCCTACTCCTACCTTGGTTGATGAAGTGGGCCATGCCTTGGGCCACAGGCAGGCAGGTCTGGGTACCCCCGTTTCCTAAACACCGACACATCACAGCGAGGAACAAGCCACGTGGGAACAAAAAGAAGATCTTGGTCGAGACCACCCGCACCTATTTTCTAGCCAACCCGAATCTCGGGGGCAAGATTCATCTTAAGGTGGGTAGGTTTGTAACGTCCCAAAATTTCATTTCGGAATGTTATAAATATAGCTATGCATCATCGTCATATTGTTTGCACTTGATTTGTGAGTGAAATCAAAGTTGGAGTTTCTCATTTGAATTCTTGAAAGTCCCTTCAATTTCCTTTTGCATTTGCTTTTCAAGAATTTGCAAATCTATGGGAATTATGACAAAGTGAGAGGAGGAACATGACCCTCCAAACCAGAGGTATTTTGTGAATTTTTTAACCAGAAAAGACCAGGGATTTATTTGAAAATTTATTTGAAATAGAAATAAAACAATTTAGGCATTTTCTGAAAATTAATTTTTTTTAAAGAAATTTTGGTCGTGTAAAAATATACATCCTTTTTCATTTATTGGCCTGATAATTTTGGTCTATAAATCTTCTATATTTGAATTTACCTTCATTTTACTTTTCAATGTTTTTTTCCTGTCTTTGAGAAAAAGGAAAACGCTATTTATTTGGAACCCCCCCTCGAAGCCTAATAGGAAAGGAAGCGGCCCAAGATCCCTTCCCCAGATCCGAATCAATTAGGATCGGCCACACGACCCATCCGCCGCCTTCTCTCTCATTGACATGCGGGCCCCACCGCCGCTCCCTTCGCCCAAGCACCTTCTTCTTCCTCCTTCCTTCTTTCTTCTTTCCATCGCCGGAGTCGACCGGATCGGCCACGAATCTCCCTTCCCTTGTCGTTTGGAGCAACCCCAAGCCCCTATATAAACCCCACCTTTTCCTGGCACCCATTCCTCCTCAAACCCCTCGAGCCCTCTCGCCAGAATGCCACTGCCGCCCTCGCCGGAGCTCCCACGAGCCCGAAACCTCCCAAGATCGAGGAGCTCACCCCCATGCCCCACCGAGGCAACGAACGGATGCCGGAGGTCCGCCGCTATCGAACATACCCCTTGGACACCTTCCCTGACCACCGGAGGGCCATCTTCGAGCACGCCCAAGCCACCACCACCATCGGACATCGCCGGAGCTTCCCCGACCACCAGTGTGAGGCCCCTCCCTTACCATAGCCGTTGGATCTAGACCGTTGGTCCAGACTAGAAGCATCTCTCAGCAAACTATTTTTTGTGTGAACGTCCACTAGTTAGACTATATCGGGCACACCCGTAGCAAATAGAAATCAGCCACGTCGCCCGGTCGTTAATTAGTTTTTTTCTATTTTAGTTCTGAAAACCGAATAGATGTTGTTTTTGTTTTATGTTTATCTCCTAGAATATTTGGAGTTTTGAATCGATTATTTCGGAAACATGTCACAAATTTTATATTTCCTGCTTGTAGTTTTAGTTTTCAAATTTAGAACTTGTAAATTTGAATTCTGTTGAATTTACTCAAAACACTAGAATTTGGATAACTTGAGTTTAAAAACATATTTTTCACTGATTCTTTTTGCTACTGTTTTGTATTAGTTAGTTTTATCACTTTGTTCAATTTTAGAATTATATTTTAAAATAGGGTTTTTAGCAAAACAAATTCTGTTTAGTTCTTTTTAGGGATAATTTGTTTTATTTTGTTTTAGTTTTGTTTTCATTCTATTCTCTTTTAAATTTCTGATATAATTCTTTTAGTTTTTGTTATTTAGCATTAGGTGATTTATTTTCCATTAGTAAAACTATTTTTATTATTTGGTTCTTTGTTTTAGTAGGAAAACATTGTTTCATTTTATGTAGTGTTTTATAATAGGTTTTGTAGTAGTTCTTTTTGCATAAATTTTGTATGGTGAAATACTTGTTGTTTTCTAATAAAATTTTAGTTTTCTTTTCTGTTATTCATTTATTAGTTGCTGAAAACAAATTCTTAACTTGTTTTGGTTTTAGTTAAAGCTTTGCCACAAATTTTGGTGGACATCTTATTTGCTTTTGTTTGGCTTGGTAATCCTACAGGCAGTCAGGCTCTCATGCCAAAGCTGTCGGGACGACGATCCTAAGCCATAAGAATCCAGCCTGTAACACATCACATCACTTTGCGGCCTCACGCACGGTTATCTCCATGGCTGCCACCTTACCTGGGCCATGACCGTTTGTGTCTTTTGACTCACGTATGTGAATTTGTCGCTAGCATTCAATTGTCAAAGAACCCTGGCCGACATGACTAGTCATAGAACCCAAGTGGCACACCCATACAAGGACAGGCATACGTAACCCAGCAATGCAGGTCTTGATCTCTAGCGTGTGTAGACGAGTCATAGAAAGCTATAAGGACTCCATTACGCTGTGGGACATAAATGTCATCACTGCACGTAGACGAGTCGTACCAGTCTACAGGGACTCCATTGCACTGCGAGACATTTCCCTGAAAGTACATACGTAGCAGCAAAAAGGATACACGTCGGTCAATCAGTGTGTTTGGAGTAGTAGCAAGCTACCAAGGCTAGGTGGAAGCACAAAGAGGCATTTCCCCATAAAGAGTACTACTAAAGGTACACAACTAGGTGTCGAATCCCATACATACCATTGTTGGAAATATGCCCTAGAGGCAATAATAGATTAGTTATTATCATATTTCCTTGTTCGTGATAATCGTTTATTATCCATGCTATAGTTGTATTGATCGGAAACTCAGATACATGTGTGGATACATAGACAACACCATGTCCCTAGTATGCCTCTAGTAGACTAGCTCGTTGATCAAAGGATGGTTAAGGTTTCCTAGCCATGGACATGAGATGTCATTTGATAACGGGATCACATCATTAGGAGAATGATGTGATGGATAAGACCCAAACTACAAACATAGCATATGATCGTGTCAGTTTATTGCTACTGTTTTCTGCATGTCAAGTATATGTTCCTATGACCATGAGATCATGCAACTCACGGATATCGGAGGAGTGCCTTGTGTGTATCAAACGTCGCAACGTAACTGGGTGACTATAAAGGTGCTCTACAGGTATCTCCGATGGTGTTTGTTGAGTTGGCATGGATCGAGACTGGGATTTGTTACTCCGTGTGACGGAGAGGTATCTCAGGGCCCACTCGGTAATACAACATCACAACAAGCCTTGCAAGCAATGTGGCTAAGTGTTAGTCACGGGATCTTGTATTACGGAACGAGTAAAGAGACTTGCCAGTAACGAGGTTGAACTAGGTATGGAGATACCGACGATCGAATCTCGGGCAAGTAACATACCGAAGAACAAAGGGAACGATATACGGGATTAACTGAATCCTTGACATAGAGGTTCGACCGATAAAGATCTTCGTAGAATATGTAGGAACCAATGTGGACGTCCAGGTCCCTCCATTGGTTATTGACCGTAGAGGTGTCTCGGTCATGTCTACATAGTTCTCGAACCCGCAGGGTCTGCACACTTAAGGTTCGGTGACGTTTCGGTAGTGTAGAGTTATGTATGGTGGTGACCGAAGGTTGTTCGGAGTCCTGGATGAGATCCCGGACGTCACGAGGAGCTCCGGAATGGTCCGGAGGTAAAGATTCATATATAGGAAGTCCCAGTTTGGTTTCCGGAAAAGTTTCGGGCTCATCGGTAGTGTACCGGGAGTATCGGTATTGTACCGGGAGTGCCGGTAGTGTACCGGAGGACCTCCGGGAGGGGTACTTCGACCCCAAGAGGTCCATGGGCTGTGGGAGAATAATAACCAGCCCTTATTGGGCTGGGAAAACAGCCACAAAGGCCCATGGCGCAGGAGAGAAAGTCCTAAAGCAAAAAGTGGAAAATCAGCCAATAGGAGGCAATCCTACTCCAACTAGGATTGGAGGTGAAGTAGGATTTCTTCCCACCTCCTATTTCGGCCGACCCAAAGGCCTTGGCTGCCTCTCCTCTCCTCTCCTCCTATATATACTAGTGGATTGGGTGGTTTTTGGACAGATTTTCCGGCCACGTGCTACCCGTTTCACCGGTGCACAGTTTCTCCTCTAGATCGGATTTCTGCAGCGCTTAGGCGAAGCCCTGCCGGAATTGCTCCACCACCACCATCACCGGAGCGCCGTCACGCTGCCGGTGAACTCTCTCTCCTCTCCACCTCCTCTTGCTGGATCAAGATGGTGGAGATCGTCATCAAGCTGCACGTGTGCTGAACGCGGAGGTGCCGTCCGTTCGGCGCTAGATCGGAAGGACCGTGATCGAGATCGCGAGACGGTTCGTGATGTGATCACGGAACGGATCGTGATGAGTTCGCGGGACAGATCGTGATCAAGATCGTGAGACGGATCGTGATGAGTTCACGGGACGGATCATGATGTGTTCGCGGGACGGTTCGTGATTGGATCGCGGGACGCTCGGCGATTTGGATCGCGAAGAAGTTCGACTACACCAACCGCGTTTCTTAACGCTTCCCGCTTAGCGATCTACAAGGGTACGTAGATCCACTCTCCCTCTCGTAGATGCTCATCACCATGGATAGGTTTGCGTGTGCGTAGGAAAATTTTGTTTCCCATGCGACGTTCCCCAACAGTGGCATCATGAGCTAGGTTGATGGTTCGATGAGATCTCGAGTAGAACACAAAAGGTTTGTGGGCGTTGATGCTTAGATTGCTTCCTCCCTTGGTCGTATTTTGGTTCAGCGGGATTGTGAGATGAAGCGGCCCGGACCAACATTACTCGTACGCTTACGAGAGACCGGTTCCCTCGACGCAACTTGTTGCCTAGATGGCTTGCGGGTGACAGTTTCTCTCACTTTAGTTGGATCGGATTCGACAAAGGCGGTCCTTGAGAAGGTTGAAAAGCAAACTAGTGTATCACCGTTGTGGTTTATGCGTAGGTGAGAATCGTTCTTGCTAGATACCCATAGCAGCCACGTAAAATATGCAACAACAATTAGAGGACGTCTAACTTGTTTTTGCAGGGTATGTTGTGATGTGATATGGCCAATTACATGATGAGATATATGTGATGTATGAGATGATCATGTGATGTATAGATTATCACGACTTGCATGTCGATGAGTACGGCAACCGGCAGGAGCCATAGGGTTGTCTTTAATTATTGTATGACCTGCGTGTCAATCATTAAGCGCTATGTAATGCTTTACTTTATCGCTACGGTAGCAATAGTAGTAGAAGCATGCAGGGCGTGACAACCCCAATGGCAACACATTGATGGAGATCAAGATGATGGAGATCATGGTGTTGTGCCGGTGACGATGGAGATCATGCCGGTGTTTCTAAGATGGAGATCTTAAACACAAGTTCATGGCCATATCATGTCACTTATGAATTGCATGAGATGTTAATCCTTTTATGCACCTTGTTTTGCTTAGTACGGCGGTAGCATTATAAGGTGATCCCTCACTTGAATTTCAAGATGAACTGTGTTCTCCCCGAGTGTGCACCGTTGCGAAAGTTCGTCGTGTTGAGACACCACGTGATGATCGGGTGTGATAGACTCTACGTTCACATACAACGGGTGCAAGCCAGATTTGCACGCGCAGAACACTCGGGTTAAACTTGACGAGCCTAGCATGTACAGACATGGCCTCGGAACACGAGAGACCGAAAGGTCGAACATGAGTCATATAGTAGATATGATCAACATAATGATGTTCACCATTGCAGCCACCTCAACTCACGTGATGATCGGACTTGAGTTGGTGAATTTGGATCATGTATCACTCGAATGATCGGAGGGATGTCAATTTGAGTGGGAGTTCTTAAGTAATATGATTAATTGAACTCATTATCATGAACATAGTCAAAGTGTCTTTGCAAATTATGTTGTAGATTACTAGCTCGCGCTGTAGCTCCCTTGTATTTTTATATGTTCCTAGAGAAATAGAATTGAAAGATGTTGGTAGCAAAATTGCGGACTGGGTCCGTGATCTGAGGATTGTCCTCACTGCTGCACAGAAGGCTTATGTCCTTAATGCACCGCTCGGTGCGCCACCCCCTCTAGCGTCGTCTATAGATGTTGTGAACATCTAACAGGCACGTTTCGATGACTACTTGATAGTTTAGTGCGTCATGCATTACGGCTTAGAATTGAGGCTCCAAAACGTTTTGAACGTCACGGAACATATGAGATGTTCTAGGAGCAGAGATTGTGATCTCAGGCTCGTGCCTTTGTTGCGAGATATGAGATCTCCAACAAGATTCTTTGCTTGTAAGATGAAGGAGAATAGCTCAATCGTTGAGCATGTACTCAGATTGTCTGGGTACTACAATCGCTTGAATCAAGTGGGAGTTGATCTTCCAGATAAGATAGTGATTGATATAGTTCTCCAAGTCACTGTCACTAAAGCTACTAGAACTTAGTGATGAACTATAATACACCAGGGATAGAAGTATTGATCCCTGAGCTGTTCGCGATGTTTGACACCGCGAAGGTAGAAATCAAGAAGGAGCATCAAGTGTTGATGGTTGATCAAACCACTAGTTTCGAAAAGGGCAAGAGCAAGGAGGGAAACTTCATGGATAGCAAGTCAATTGCTGCTCCAGTGAAGCAACCCAAAGTTGAACTCAAACCCGAGACTAAGTGCTTCTATTATGAGGTGAGAGGTCGCTGAAGCGGAACAACCCTAGATACTTGGTAGATAAGAAGGCTGGCAACATCGACAGAAGTATATTTGATATACGAGTTATTGATGTGTACCTTGCTAGTACTCCTAGTAGCACCTGGGTATTGGATACCGGTTCGGTTGCTAAATGTTAGTAACTCGAAATAAAAGCTACGGAATAAACGGAGAACTAGCTAAGGGTGAGGTGACGATGTGTGTTGGAAATGTTTCCAAGGTTGATGTGATCAACATCGCACGCTCTCTCTACCTTCAGGATTAGTAACGAACCTAAATAAATGTTATTTGGTGTTTTGCGTTGAGCATGAACATGATTAGATCATGTTTGTTGCAATACGATTATTCATTTAAGTCAGAGAATAATAGTTATTCTGGTTACATGAATAATACCTTCAATGGTCATGCACCAAGTGAGAATGGTTTGTTGAAATCTTGATCGTAGTAGTACACATGTTCATAACATTGATGTCAAAAGATACAAAGTTAATAATGATAGTACCACATACTTGTGGCACTGCCGTTAAATGTCATATTGGTATAAAGCGCATGTAGAAACTCCATGCTGATGGATATTTGGACTCATCGATTTCGAATCGGTTGAGACATGCGAACCATGCCTCTTGGGCAAGATGACTAAAGGACCCCGTTGGATGGAGCAAGCAAGTGATTCATTGGAAATGATACATGTTGATGTATGCAATCTAGTGAGTCTTGTAGCGTGCAGTGGATATCGTTATTTTCTTACCTTCACTGATGATTTGAGTAGATATAGTGTATATTTACTTAATGAAACACAAGTCTGAATCGTTTGAAAGGTTCAAGCAAATTCAGAGTGAAGTTTAAAGATCATCGTGACAAGAAGATAAAAATGACCGCGATATGATCGTGGAGGTGAATATCTGAGTTACGAGTTTGGCATACAACTTAAGACAACGTGAAATTTGTTTCACAACTAACGCCACCTGGAACACCATGCTGTGATGGTGTGTCCGAACATCATAGTCATGCTCTATTGACATAGTGCATACTGTGATGTCTCTTATCATATTACTACTATAATTTTTGGGGTTATGCATTAGAGACAACTACATTCACTTTAAATAGGGCATCATCTAAATCCGTTGAGATGACACCGTGTGAATTATGGTTTGATAGAAACCTAAGCTGTCATTTCTTAATGTTTGGGGCTGCGATGCTTGTGTGGAAAATGTTTTCACATAATAAGCTAGAACCCAAAGCGGACAAATGTATCTTCATAGAATACCCTAAGAACAGATGGGTATGCCTTCTATCTCAGATCCGAGTGCAAAGTGTTTGTTGCTAGAACTGGGTCCTTTCTCGAGAAAAAGTTTCTCTCAAAAGAATTGAGTGGGAGGAAGATAGAACTTGATGAGGTTGTTAAACCTTTGTTCAACCAGAGAGTAGCGCAGCGCAGAAAGATGTTTCTGTGAAGCCTACGTTAGTTGAAGAGGAAGTTAATGATGATGATCATGAAGCTTCAGGATCAAGTTACTATCAAACTCCGTAGGTCGACAAGGATGTGTACTGCTCCTGAGCGGTACGACAACTCTGTCTTGGAGGTCATGTTGTTGGACAACGATGAACCTACGAGCTATGGATAAGCGATGATGGGCCCGGATTCCGACAAATGGTTGGAGGCCATGAAATCCGAGATAGGATCCATGTATTAAAACCAAGTGTAGACTTTGGTAGACTTGCTCGTTGGACGGCAGGTCGTTGAGTACAAATGGATCTTTAAAATGAAGACAGACACTGATGGTGAATGTCACTATTTGTAAAGCTCGACTTGTTGCAAGGATGTTTGTGACAAGTTCAAGGAGTTGAGTACGATGAGACTTTCTCACTCGTAGCGATGCTAAAAGTCTGTTGGAATTGTGTTAGCAGTTGCTGTGTTTTCAATTATGAAATCTGGCAGATGGATGTCAAAACATCGTTTCCTTAATGGTTTACTTGAGGAAAGGTTGTATGTGATACAACCAGAAGGTTTTGTCAGGCCTAAGGATGCTAAAAGGTGTGCAAGCTTCGGTGATCCTTCCATGGACTGAAGCAAGCATCTCGGAGTTGGAATATACGCTTTGATGAGGTGATCAAAGTTTTGATGTTTATACAAAGTTTATGAGAAACTTGTATTTGCAATAAAGTGAGTGGGAGCACTATAGAATTTCTGATCAGTATATGTGGATGACATATTGTTGTTCAGAAATAATGTAGAGTTTCTGGAAAGCATAAAACGGTTATTTGGAAAGTGATTTTCAAAGGAAGACCTGGATAAAGCTACCTAATTGTTGAGCATCAAAATCTATAGAGATAGATCAAGATGCTTGATGAGACTTTCAATGAGTGCATACCTTCACAAGATTTTGAAAGAGTTCAAAATGGATCAGCCAGAGAAATAGTTCTCGTCTGATTTGTAAGGTGTGAAGTTGAGTGAGACTCAAAGCTCGACAACGGCAGAAGAAAGAGAAAGGACGAACGTCGTCCCCTATGCCTTAGCCATAGGCTCTATATTATGCCATGCTGTGTACCGCACCTATGTGTGCCTTGCCATGAGTTTGTCAAGGGGTACAAGAGTGGTCCAGGAGTGGATCACTGGACAGCGGTCGGAATTATCCTTAGTAACCAGAGGACTAAGGAAATGTTTCTTGATTATGGAGGTGATAAAGAGTTCGTCGTAAATAGTTACGTCGATGCAAGCTTTAACACCTATCCGGATGACTAGTAGTAGCAATCTGGATACGTATAGTGGAGCAGCCATTTGGAAATAGTACCAAGTGGAGTGTGGTAGCAGTGTTTACGGTTTGACATAGAGATTTGCAAAGTACACACGGATCTGAATATCGCAGACCCGTTGACTATAAGACCTCTCTCACATGCAAAGCATGATCGAGCCCCAAAACTCATTGGGTGTTAGATTCATAACAATGCGAATCACATGGTGATGTGAACTAGATTATTGACTCTAGTGCAAGTGGGAGACTGTTGGAAATATGCCCTAGAGGCAATAATAGATTAGTTATTATCATATTTCCTTGTTCGTGATAATCGTTTATTATCCATGCTATAGTTGTATTGATCGGAAACTCAGATACATGTGTGGATACATAGACAACACCATGTCCCTAGTATGCCTCTAGTAGACTAGCTCGTTGATCAAAGGATGGTTAAGGTTTCCTAGCCATGGACATGAGATGTCATTTGATAACGGGATCACATCATTAGGAGAATGATGTGATGGATAAGACCCAAACTACAAACATAGCATATGATCGTGTCAGTTTATTGCTACTGTTTTCTGCATGTCAAGTATATGTTCCTATGACCATGAGATCATGCAACTCACGGATATCGGAGGAGTGCCTTGTGTGTATCAAACGTCGCAACGTAACTGGGTGACTATAAAGGTGCTCTACAGGTATCTCCGATGGTGTTTGTTGAGTTGGCATGGATCGAGACTGGGATTTGTTACTCCGTGTGACGGAGAGGTATCTCAGGGCCCACTCGGTAATACAACATCACAACAAGCCTTGCAAGCAATGTGGCTAAGTGTTAGTCACGGGATCTTGTATTACGGAACGAGTAAAGAGACTTGCCAGTAACGAGGTTGAACTAGGTATGGAGATACCGACGATCGAATCTCGGGCAAGTAACATACCGAAGAACAAAGGGAACGATATACGGGATTAACTGAATCCTTGACATAGAGGTTCGACCGATAAAGATCTTCGTAGAATATGTAGGAACCAATGTGGACGTCCAGGTCCCTCCATTGGTTATTGACCGTAGAGGTGTCTCGGTCATGTCTACATAGTTCTCGAACCCGCAGGGTCTGCACACTTAAGGTTCGGTGACGTTTCGGTAGTGTAGAGTTATGTATGGTGGTGACCGAAGGTTGTTCGGAGTCCCGGATGAGATCCCGGACGTCACGAGGAGCTCCGGAATGGTCCGGAGGTAAAGATTCATATATAGGAAGTCCCAGTTTGGTTTCCGGAAAAGTTTCGGGCTCATCGGTAGTGTACCGGGAGTATCGGTATTGTACCGGGAGTGCCGGTAGTGTACCGGAGGACCTCCGGGAGGGGTACTTCGACCCCAAGAGGTCCATGGGCTGTGGGAGAATAATAACCAGCCCTTATTGGGCTGGGAAAACAGCCACAAAGGCCCATGGCGCAGGAGAGAAAGTCCTAAAGCAAAAAGTGGAAAATCAGCCAATAGGAGGCAATCCTACTCCAACTAGGATTGGAGGTGAAGTAGGATTTCTTCCCACCTCCTATTTCGGCCGACCCAAAGGCCTTGGCTGCCTCTCCTCTCCTCTCCTCCTATATATACTAGTGGATTGGGTGGTTTTTGGACAGATTTTCCGGCCACGTGCTACCCGTTTCACCGGTGCACAGTTTCTCCTCTAGATCGGATTTCTGCAGCGCTTAGGCGAAGCCCTGCCGGAATTGCTCCACCACCACCATCACCGGAGCGCCGTCACGCTGCCGGTGAACTCTCTCTCCTCTCCACCTCCTCTTGCTGGATCAAGATGGTGGAGATCGTCATCAAGCTGCACGTGTGCTGAACGCGGAGGTGCCGTCCGTTCGGCGCTAGATCGGAAGGACCGTGATCGAGATCGCGAGACGGTTCGTGATGTGATCACGGAACGGATCGTGATGAGTTCGCGGGACAGATCGTGATCAAGATCGTGAGACGGATCGTGATGAGTTCACGGGACGGATCATGATGTGTTCGCGGGACGGTTCGTGATTGGATCGCGGGACGCTCGGCGATTTGGATCGCGAAGAAGTTCGACTACACCAACCGCGTTTCTTAACGCTTCCCGCTTAGCGATCTACAAGGGTACGTAGATCCACTCTCCCTCTCGTAGATGCTCATCACCATGGATAGGTTTGCGTGTGCGTAGGAAAATTTTGTTTCCCATGCGACGTTCCCCAACAACCATTGCACGTCACCCGTACGCACGACATGCCCGATATGCATAGATACAACTATGGCATCACAACATAACCATACAACATTACAACATTTATTTAGAAGGCTCGGAAGATCCAACACAGTAAGATGTTACAAGCAGGGGTCACAAGAACCAAACATTCAGAGCATTCAAACAAACAAGTGGAAGTTAATTATGTCTGGCTACAGACATCTACAAAAGTGGCTGGAGGAGCGGGAAAAGCTACAACGACCCTACCAAAGGAATAGACCTCTGTCTGGGATTCCCAAGCCAATCCAGTCAACATCATACTTCACATCGTAAATACCACTAATGATACTAATGTCTCCTCTGTAAAAGCATAAATTAAGCAAACGTGAGTACAAGGGTACTCAGCAAGACTTACATCAGAACTAACTACATATGCATCCGTATCAATGAAGATGGTTGTGGGGTTTATTGCAGCAAACCAGCTTTGACTCATGGCTACCCTATACTACGACTACAAGTACTTTCATTGAGGTGGATAGCACAAACGAATCCACATATTCACCAAATCAATACACCACTATGGATCCACTCTCGTCTCCCTATGAGAAGTCCATCCATAGCACTCACGCTTATCTTGCGTATTTTATAGTATCCACTTCAAGTTTTCTATGAACCACATAAGTTTTCCAAGTAGTCCATATCCGAGGACGCAACTATTAGAATAGATTCCTAACCCTGTAGGGGTGTACTTCTTCACACATGCTCCTACCACTTATCGCCATGTGCACATAAAAGGCACCTCGGCAACCTTCAAGCGGCAGCCCAGCGAGGGAGTCGGCCACGACCATCAACCACACAAGACCCTAGTCTGGGTTTATCGCCTATTTGAGACTGAACCCGCACGGAAGTCCGGCCGAAGTTTCCGCTACGGCCTCAAACGATGTGCACAGGGTTCCCAAGCCCACTATTCGGGTGCCACTTGGTACACTGTGCCACTATGCAAATACCGCATCGAAGCCCACCCCGTCGGGTGGCGCTAAGCACGGCCGCCAACACTTTTCCTACAAAGACTAGAAACTAGTTGCAACTCTTGGACAGAGATCTAGGCGATTGATAAGCCGAAAGGGTCAATTAAGTATCCCAATGTGCGGTAGTATCTTTTCTTGGATAACATACACAGAACTCAGTTCTTAAAGATGGTCCCGATGACACAACCCACCATGTACTCCTACATGGCCTCTCATCGCTACCTTTACCAAATCGTGTTCACACATTTAGCTCTCACATAGTAGGACATGAACACTGCCATTCTGATTCATCACCCAGATGGATCAAACCCGACACGACATGACTCTAAGCATAGCAGGCACAGTAAGCAAACATGGATGACTAAGCACAACAAGGCTCAAGCAGTTGCTACTCATGCTAAGTGGTTTCAACTATTTACTATGGCAAAGACAGGTCATGCAAAGGAATGGGTTCAACTATCGAGAACATGTAACAGTTGAATCTTTGTTGTCCTAATGCAATAAAAGAGAGCAGAAGCGAGAGAGTGGGGGTTCATATCAATATGTTCAACGGGGGTTGCTTGCCTGACACTTCTGAAGATAACAATGAGTCTTCATCGGTGACAACGATCTCAACGTCGGAATCTTCGTCTACCGGGAAGGAACACCACTGATAAAACAAGAAAGGAACACATTCAATGCAATGCAACAACCATGATGCATGATATGACAAGTTAAGGTACTGAATTAACCTACGGGAATAATTAGCCAAGTTAATTGAAGTGGAATTCAAACAAGTTTGAATTCTGACTCCAAATGATTTTTCCTATATCGCCCTAATCATCAAATTTCCTACTTGGTGACGTTAACTTGTTCAAACATGCATGATCATGGCATAAGTATATTCATTGGATTTTTCTGATTATTTTTCATATATAAATTATTTTCATCTGAGTTACGATTGAATTTCTATGATTTTTAGAAGTTTTAAACATTTCCTGAAAATAAATAAATCATTTAGATTTATTTAAATTTCCAGAAAAAGCTTTGCTGCATCAGCCTGATGTCAGTATGCCATCAGCAGGTTAACAGGGCCGTCCAAGGTCAAACCTGACCAGTGGGACCCACTGGTCAGTCTCTCAGGGCTGGATAGTGTCACTCGCACATGGGACCCTATACTCAGTGACTCAGGGATTAATCCCGAGTTGACCCGGGGTTTGACTTGGGCTAGGGCCCACTGTCAGTGGCTGGAGGGTTAGTTAGTGTCTTGATTATCCACTAATGGCCCTGCCACGTCACCATGTCGGAGATCAGTCGACGGCCACCAAAGTATGCGGCGGTGGCGTGCCGGACTTGCACTTCCGGCGGTCATCTGGTGCGTTGAGGGCACCGGGAGGTAGCCCGTGCATGCGCGCATCTAGTGGGGCATCAGGGGGGCTCGAGGCCAACGGATTCGGCGACGAGCTGAGCGGCGGTCGGAGCTCAAACAACACGAGGGTGAAAACTACGGTGAGGTGCAAGCCATAGGATTAGGGGGATTTGACACAGCAGCTCATAGTGGGTCGGTTGAGGTAGACGGCAAACTCAGGGACGGTGTGGAGACGGCCGAAGGCGGTAGCAATCTCCGGTGGACAAGGCTTGAAGAAGAGCTCGGGGTGGAGATGCAGGCCTCCCGCGGTTGCGTGCTTCGTCTTGGAGCTCCACGGCGACGAGGCGGAGCTGCTTGGCTCGCTAGAGTGGCTGGAGGAGGCCGGTGGCCGCGGTTGTTGCGAGTGGTGGCGGTCGTGGTTCTCGAGCGACGAGAGAGTGAGAGCCAGAGGAGGAGGGAGAGAGCAAGGGAAGAGAGAGGGGGTCAGCTCAATCTAGATGGCTCCCTGGAACCTATCCATCCGACCAGGCAGGCACATGAGCAGGAGGTGGCCGACGTGCGGCGAACACGCGCCCGACGTCCTACTGGCCAGAGGTGGAAGAAGACCGGTTCGCCCCTGGTGGGCTAGGCCGGCTTCTTCCCTGCCCAGGTAAAACACGTGATTTCTTTTATTTACTTTTCTATTTTTCTATTTGTTATATTCTGTCTTGATTTGATTCCAACTAGATCATTTTTTTTGAAAATTCTGAAAACTTATTTCTGTGGTCAAGTGGATTATTCCACATACAGAGAACATTTTGTTTTCTATTTTAGAAAAAAATAATTATTTATGAAAACCAAAGTTAGCTAAATAATTCCTACAATATTTTTTCAGTGGTTTCAAATATTTCTTTTGAAACCTAAATTTTTTTGGTTTGAACCAGTTATTTTATTTAAGGTAAATCCCTTTGGATGGGATTTTATGACGGACATTTTGGGTTGATTGAAAATTCACAAGTATTAGAATTGTTTGGTTAGGTGAATCGCTAGGGTTTCTATTAATCCCCATTTCATGTTGAAGTAAAATTAAACATGATGCCATGATGCGCATGCAATGACAAGCAGAGCCTAAGCTAGGGCTATCACAACTCACCCCCACTAAACAAGAACCTCGTCCGAGATTCAAGCATAGGGTAAGAGAATAGAGGGAACACTAACTACCAAAACCTTCATGGTCCACGTGCCCTCCTCGCAGCTGTTGGTTCATTGCATTATGTTGATCTTGACATCTTTGCCTTCGGGATCTTCATCCAACAAAAAGACAATAGGTATAGAAAGCTCTACAAGAATCTATCTTTACGGAGGTCGAGCAACTCATGATCAACCCATGGAATGAGACGTGATAACATCTCTCAAGCTGAGACACAAAACACACATCGAGAACAATGAATGAGGCAGATGACGGAGGTTTAATTGGTAAGCAACAATTCCACGCTTAGAACGGATGGTGACGAGGTTTCAAGGTAGCGTGGAGTTAGTTGCCTTCATATCATAATGGGCACCTTAGGGAAGGTGACTCATAGGATTATCCCTTAAGTGTCAAAGAGAATTACTTTTGATACAAGGATCATTGAAATTCTTCATACCAACCGAAGGAAATTCACAAGTGATTGTTGGAAGGAATTCAAAGAATGGCATACTCAGATCGAAGGGAAACTAGAGTTAGAAAACAACTCGGCAACGAAAGGCACATTCCAGATAAAATCGAGAGTATAACCCAGTGTCTGAGCATGCTCTCAGGAACTTAAGCATTTTCGTATTCATGAAGGTTTTTACCAACATCCGTGACAAGGATCCTGGCAACACCTCATACTACCATGATGAATAATGATGGAGGATGCACATGTAAAGGAAGATAACACATTCTCAGATTTCACCTTGGCTAGGCCTAGGGAGTGAAATCTGGATGATAGACCGAGAGACATTTAGAGCTCCACTTCTATGTTCTCCTTGGTGTACTAGCATATCCTGATTATAGATAATGCTTGATATCCAACACATCAAGTCAAAGGTCGGACTTCGGGGGCTCAATGGTCCATAAGGATAAACTTCTAGGACAATTCGTACGAAAACCTCATGGGGAAGTGGCTAAGGTTGTTGATATAAGATATTATAGTAATAGGTCTTCCACCAGGTGTGTTAGCCACAACATCACTTTGCCGGTTATAGCGAGACCAATATTATAATTCTTGGGAAATGTTCCAACCAACATCTCTACCTGAGATTCAGATAAGGTTTGTGTCAGGATATTCCAGACTCAGCATGTCTGAAAGTGAAAGGTTGCAACACAAATCGAAGAGATGACGTTGCGAGATTCTCGGGAAATGAACAGCGGAAGCCAACTCCAAAACATGAGCTGGATTGCAAGACCCACATGAACATGATGTCCAAGACAATTGTGATCATATGGAGAGCTTACAACAAAACACTATCGAGTTCTGAATGGAAGCATCATTGGGGTAACAAAGTCTTGTGTACATCCGTCTGAGCTCTTAAGGAATAACACTTAACTTATTTTCCTTAACAAGACAATTAGTGGCTTGATGTGCTAGGAAATTCATACTAAATGGAGCTAGCGAGTCTATCATGCCATAGAATACTTCGCACATGCATGATTTACTTGGGATGATTCCAGAGGAGACAAAATAACTTTTCCCAAAGTCATGGTGGCAACTTGCACAAAATGCACGTGAACTTTGAGTAAATCACCTCTGACACCAAACATATACTTCATGTACATGACACGAAGATATTGCCGACAAAGTTTCCAACACCAGCTTAATGTCCATCATGAGTCATGGGATAGACGAGAATGTTGCCATTGAGCTCAACAAGAATTCGTCGAGGTATCCAAATGGATGGAATTCCACAACTATGAGAACACCGTTATAGCATTGGTCAGACTAAAAGATATAATGGTGTATGCTCGAGGATACATCCACGATTAAGACAACATTAGGAAGATCTTTGGTTCCGATTTTGATTTGACGATAGCCCATACTCAAATCAAAGGTTGAACAAGACAAAAGATGCAACAATTGATCACAAGGATTAATTGATGAAGATATCATCTTTCTTCGACACCCACACAAGATATCCCTTTGGAAATAACTAAGTCAGGCAAAGCTTTTATCTTCCAACTCTCCAAGTTATTGTTTAGCTTAACCAACTAGTTCAAGGGTATCCAACACATATTCTTGGAGAAGGGATGGTTTATAGAAAAACCATCTTGATCACGAACTCAACACAACGGTCAAGGAACACCTTGGTAATACTTTCGAGAAGATATTCGAAAAATCATGATCCGCTGATATGTTATCACGCTCGAAAACAATCTTGCTTTTGAAGGCAAGATGATACGATCAAGAGAGCGAAGGATTGACACAATCCTAACTCATTGATCGAAAAGTGCACCATGAAAAATGGACTAGGTACCATGATCAATCTTAGTATGACAATTCAATGACCATCACACCAAGAGTGAGATTATTATCCATTAACTACCAAGCAACAAAGTTGCTAAGAGTATTGATTATGCACATCACGATTCACTTGTTGGTATTCTGGTTATAGACAACATAGAGACCGGGGAATGAATGATGATGGTGAGAAGTTTCACTACATCAAGATTTCATAAGAGGGAGTGCAATTATCATGATAATCTTGACCTAAAGAGGGTAATACCTCAAGGTAGAACAGAGCAAAAGCTGGATCGGCATTTTGATCTAGGGAATACAACTGCTTTGACCCAATCCAAGAAATGGATGAGGTACGAGAGTTTGCTTCTCCTAGTCATTCCGAAATAGAATGGATTGACAGACCACAAGAATAGTCGACATCTATAACACAATGCATGGCATATTCTTGACTATCCATTGATAGATAAAGGTCAGAATACAATTGAAGAAGGACAACTCAAGAGCACATGATTTTTCCTGAGTTGTAGATGCATGGATTGAATATGTCAAACGGACTTCAACATGTTTCTTCCAGATAACCCGTGCAGAAAGGAAAGAATCGACAGGCTCACCACTATGAAATGGAGGACCCATCACGAGCACTCTTATTGTGATATTAAGACCATAAGGAACTTCTGCCATAATGGCTCGTGGTATTGGAAGAATGATATACCACGAACCTTGAAGACTATAACAAGGTTACTAATATTCTAGAGGAACGAGCAAACATTATCAACGGGAGTAAGAAGAATGATTCTAGGGTTCGAGAACCCAGATATAGAGTACCTACTGACTAAGTAGCATCATAACATGCTTTCGATAACGACGGCTAGAATTATCACACTAGGAACAGAAGACACAACTAAACTGTTGGGTAGATCACTTGAATAACATTGTTTCCTAAACACCTTCATCAAACATGTCGAGGTAATAGAGTACCTCAACTCAACAATTAGTGTGCTTTGTCTGGCCTGAAAGACATTGACTCAAGACGAAAGAGTTTTAAAATTGCATCAGATAATTTAGAAACCTTGGATAACTCGGACAACACAACGATTGTACGACATGAAATATGAGGCAACCTGCAAGACAACTGACAACATAACAATGAATTCTTATAGAGACATCGATCCAGAAAGACAACATCTTTCCTATAAGTCTCCAACATAGTAACTCATCATCCTAATAGATAGATGAGAAGGCCTAGTTCCTTAACCCCGTAGAAAAGAAGAGCGTGACTCAAAATTAAAATGACACGAGGAAAGGAGTAAAAGAGCCTTACGTTCCCTTCCACAATCAATTTCCCTTATATAACTAAAGGATTTCTACACTCAACATCGACCAGTTTGGCTTGGTAATCCTACAGGCAGTCAGGCTCTGATACCAAAGCTGTCAGGACCCCAATCCTAAGCCATAAGAATCCAGCCTGTAACACATCACATCACTTTGCGGCCTCACGCACGGTTATCTCCACGGCTGCCACCTTACCTGGGCCAGGACCATTTGCGTGTTTTGAGTCATGTATGTGACTGTGCCACTAACATTCAAATGTCAAAGAACCCGAGCCGACATGACTAGTCGTAGAACCCAAGTGGCACATCCATACAGGGACAGGCATACATCACCCAACAATGCAGGTGTCGATCTCTAGCGTGTGTAGACAAGTCATAGCAAGCTACAAGGACTCCTTTACACCGTGGGACATAAATGTCATCACTGCATGTAGACGAGTCGTAGCAGGCTACAGGGACTCCATTACACTGCGAGACATTTCCCCGAAAGGACAGACACAGCAGCAAGAAGCATACACGTCGGTCAATCAATGTGTCTGGAGTAGTAGCAAGCTACCAAGGCTCGGTGGAAGCACAATGAGGCATTTCCCCGTAAAGAGTACTACTAAAGGCACACAACTAGGTGTCGAATCCCATACATACCATTGCACGTCACTCGTACGCACGACATGCCCGATATGCATAGATACAACTATGGCATCACGACATAACCATACAACATTACAACATTTATTTAGAAGGCTCGGAAGAGCCAACACAATAAGATGTTACAAGTAGGGGTCACAGGACCCAACATTCAGAGCATTCAAACAAACAAGCGAAAGCTAAACATGTCTGGGTACAGACATCTACAAAAGTGGATGGAGGAGCCTAAAAAGCTACAACGACCCTACCAAAGGAACCAGACCATTGTCTGGGATTCCCAAGCTAATCCGGTCAACATCGAACTTCACGTCATAAATACCACTAATGAGACTGACGTCTCCTCTGCAAAAACGTAAATTAAGCAAATGTGAGTACAAGGGTACTCAGGAAGACTTACATCAAAACTAACTACATATGCATCAGTATCAATGAAGGGGGTTGTGGGGTTTATTGAAGCAAGCCAGCTTTGACTCTTGGCTAACCTATACTACGACTACAAGTACTTTCATTGAGGTGGATAGCGGACATGAGTCCACATATTCACCAAATCAATACACCACTATGGATCAACTCTCGTCTCCCTACGAGAAGGCCATCCATAGCGCTCACGCTTATCTTGCGTATTTTAGAGTATCCGCTTCAAGTTTTCTATGTGTTGGGGAACGTTTCATGGGAAACAAAATTTTCCTACGCGCACACAAGATCTATCCATGGTGATGAGCATCTACGAGAGGGAGAGTGGATCTACATACCCTTGTAGATCGCTAAGCGGGAAGCGTTAAGAAACGCGCTTGATGAAGTCGAACGTCTTCGCGATCAAAATCGCTGAGCATCCCGCAATCCCATCATGATCCATACCGCGACCCAATCACGATCCGTCCCGCGATCTCATCACGATCCATCCCACAACCCAATCACGAATCATCTCGCGATCTTGATCATGGTCCTTCCGATCTAGCACCGAACGAACGGCACCTCCGTGTTCAACACACGTACAGCTCGATGACGAGCTCCACCTCTTTGATCCAGCAAGTGAAGGTGGAGAGGTAGATGAGTTCTCCGGTAGCACAACGACATGGCGCCGGTGGTGGTGAACTAATCCTGCAGGGCTTCGCCTAAGTACCGCATAACTAATCTAGAGGAGAAAGAGATCTAGTGGAAGAAGAGCGTAGCATGTGGCAGTTAGGGTTAGGGGCTTCCCTCAAAAACCCTTAGTATATACATGAGGGAGAGGAGAGGAGGCAGACTTGCCCCTCCTACAAGGAGGGCTTTGGCTGAAGGGAAGAGGGGAGGAGTCCACCTCCCACAAGGGAGGTGGACTCCTAGTAGGACTCCTTTCCTACTTGGCCCCTACTCTTCCTCCTTTCCCCTTGCGCATAGGGCCTTTTGGGCTGGCTGCCCAGCCCACGAGGGGCTGGTGCACCACCCTTAAGGACCATGTGGCCCCATGGGGTGTGTGGGCCCCATTTGGTGGCCCCCGGAACCCATTCGTCACTCCCGGTACACTTTCGGAAATGCCCGAAACTTTTTTGGAGTTCAAACACCACTTTCCTATATATCAATATTTACCTCCGGACCATTCCGGAGCTCCTCGTGACATCCGAGATCTCATCCGGGACTCTGAACAACCTTCGGTCACCAACATACATAACTCAATACTACCGAAACGTCACCGAACCTTAAGTGTATAGACCATGCGTGTTCGAGAACTATGTAGACATGACCGAGACACATCTACGGTCAATAACCAATAGTGGGAGCTGGATGCCCATATTGGTTCCTACATATTCTATGAAGATCTTTATCGGTCAAACCTCTATGTCAAGGATTCGGTTAATCCTGTATGCTGTTCCCTTTGTTCTTCGGTATGTTACTTGCCCGAGATTCAATCATCGGTATATCCATACCTAGTTCAACCTCGTCACTGGCAAGTCTCTTTAATCATTCTGTAACACAAGATCCCGTGGCTAACACTTAGTCCCATTGCTTGCAAGGCTTATTGTGATGTTGTATTACCGAGTAGGCCCTGAGATACCTCTTCGTCACACGGAGTAACAAATCGCAGTCTTGATCCATGCCAACCCAACAGACACCCTTCGAGATACCTGTAGAGCACCTTTATAGTCACCCAGTTATGTTGCGACGTTTGATACACACAAGGTACTCCTCCGGTGTCAGTGAGTTGCATGATCTCATGGTCATAGGAACAGATACTTGACATGCAGAAAACTGTAGCAATAAACAAACACAATCATATGCTATGTTTATAGTTTGGGTCTTGTCCATCACATCATTCTCCTAATGATGTGATCCCATTATAAAATGACATCTCATGTCCATGACTAGGAAACCATAGCTATCTTTGATCAACGAGCTAGTCTATTAGAGGCATACTAGGGACATGGTGTTGTCTATGTATCCACACATGTATCTGAGTTTCCGATCAATACCATTATAGCATGGATAATAAACGATTATCATGAACAAGGAAATATGATAATAACCAATTTATTATTGCCTCTAGGGCATATTTTCAACAGTCTCCCACTTGCACTAGAGTCAATAATCTAGTTCACATCACCATGTGATTCGCATTGTTATGAATCTAACACCCCATGAGTTCTGGGGCTCGATCATGCTTTGCATGTGAGAGAGGTCTTTTAGTCAATGGGTCTGCGACATTCAGATCCGTGTGTACTTTGCAAATCTCTATGTCTTACTGTAGACACTGCTACCACACTTTACTTGGAGCTATTCCAAATGGCTGCTCCACTATACCTATCTCCATTGCTACTAAGAGTCATCTGGATTGGTGTTAAACCTTGCATCAACATAACTCTTTACGACGAACTCTTTATCACCTTCATAATCGAGAAAAATTTCCTTAGTCCTTTAGTTACTAAGGATAATCTTGACCGTTGTCCAGTGATCCACTCCTAGATCAGTTTTGTACCCCTTGATGGACTCATGGCAAGGCACGCACAGGTGCGGTACACAGCATGGCATACTATACAGAGCCTATGGCTAAGGCATAGTGGACGACGTTCATCCTTTATCTTTATTCTACCGTGGTCGAGTTTTGAGTCTCACTCAACTTCACACCTTACAAATTAGGCAAGAACTCTTTCTTTGACTGATCCATTTTGAACTCTTTCAAAATCTTGTCAAGGTATGTACTCAATGAAAGTCTTATCAGACGTCTTGATCTATCTCTATAGATCTCGATGCCCAACAATTAAGTAGCTTTATCCAGGTCTTCCTTCGAAAAACTCTTTTCAAACAACCCTTTATCCTTTCCAGAAATTCTACATCATTTTCGATCAACAATATGTCATTCACATATGCTTATCAGAAACTCTATAGTGCTCCCACTCACTTTATTGTAAATATAAGTTTCTCATAAACTTTGTATAGACTCAAAACCTTTGATCACCTCATCAAAGCGTATATTCCAACTCCGAGATGCTTGCTCCAGTTCATAGAAGGATCACTAGAGTTTGCGCACCTTTTAGCATCCTTAGGACTGACAAACCTTCTGGTTGTATCACATACCACCTTTCCTCAAGTAAACCATCAAGGAAACGATGTTTTGGCATCCATCTGTCAGATTTCATAATTGAAAAATCCAGCATCTGCTAACATAATCCAAGAGACTTTAGCATCGCTATGAGTGAGAAAGTCTCATCGCAGTCAACTCCTTGAACTTGTTGGAAACTTCTTTCCGACAAGTCGAGCTTTATAAATAGCGACATTTACCATCAGCGTCTATCTTCATCGTAATGGTCCATTTGTACTCGATGACCTGCCTTCCAATGAGAAAGTCTACCAAAGTCTATACTTGGTTTTCATACATGGATCCTCTCTCGAATTTCATGGCCTCTAACCATTTGTCACATCCCTAGCTAGTTGTCTTAGGATAGCATGTGTGTGCATCATATTTCATTTTTGCATCCACTTGAAACGGGGATTAAAAGAAACTCCAAACTCTCATTTGAATCAAACTATTCAAAGTTTGTGAAAAACCAACAAATTCAAAATGCCCATCTAAAATGTCCCCTATGTCTGATAAATATGGACATGAATATATCACGGGCCATCTTAAATATTTGAACATTTATAGCATTTTAAAAATAAATAGTAAAGCCTCTGAAAATGCCAAATAAAGCATTGTCACTAATTTAGATTTCAAAATATCCTGAAACTTTTTATAGAAGTTTGAAATATTCAAACTTAGCTCTATAAAATATTTGGGATATTTTATAATTACCAATTGTGTCTAAAAAACAAATGACAGAAAATAATACAGACTCAGAAAAAAAAAGCAAAGGGGAAGCTCACCTAGGCCCAGCCTAGGCCGGCCCACATGGCCCAGGGAGGTCATCGTCCTCCTGGCGGCCAGGAGGACGACCGTGTGGCCTCCGCGTGCGCATGGCCATGCCTCCATGCTGGCAGCTGCCTGCCTGCTTCCCCCTCGTCAGCGAGACGGGGATAAGCTCAGAGAGCCGTCCCCATCGCTCTCTCCCTCTCGCTCTCGCCCGTCTCACTTCCTCTCCCCCACTGTCGCCATGGACGCCAAAGCCCCGCCGCCATAGCGCCGTCGTTCTAGCCGCTCCCCTAACTCATTGAGTAGCTCCAGAGCTCCGCCTCGTCGCCCTCCTCCTCCTCAGCAAGCCTCGCCTCGCCGGAAGCCCCCAGACGCCGCTCAGAGGTCGTCTTCAACCTTCGGCCCAGCTGATCACCGCCGTCGTTCTCTATCCTCAGGCCGCCCCTAAGCTCGCTTCCAACGGCTTCGAGACTGCTGTGAGCTTCTGCTTCTCCCCCCCTCCGTTTCCCCGGTCGATCCCTCGCTGTAGCCGTCGATTTCTTCGAGGTCCATCGCTCGAGCTCGACGTCAGCCAGGCTCCGGTGCTCGAGAGGTCCTTCCAAGGCGGCCTTTGTGTTCATAGGACTGCATAGGTGCTATAGGAGCTGAGCTGCCGCCATGTTGCGCGCTTGATCGATGAGCTCGAGGTTTGCCGGATTCTGGCAGCTGCTGACCTCAATGCCGGCGCCAATTCCGACCACCCTAGCCTCTGGCATGGGGCTAGATCGACGCACGCTCGAGCATAGGTTCTTCCAATGACCTCCGCCATCCATTTCGTCGTCAGGGGAGGGGTTCCGACCCTCTCCGCCGTCTCTAACGTCGCCAGCGGCTCAACGTCGGCGAGTCAACCGATGTTGACCACGGGGGTTTGACCCCAGGTCAATTGGCAAGTGGGCCCGACCATTTTAATTAGAATTAGATTAAGAAAATTAATTAACTAATCTAATTATGTTAATGACCCACTGACCAGTGGGCCCAGTGTTGTTAAGTAATTAGGATTAGTTTTAAATTCATTGGTTAACTGATTGAGTCACTCACATGCGGTCCCCACATGTCAGGTTTGACCTAGTTCGGTCAGCCGATTGCTGACACATTGCTAATGCAGTGCTGATGCAATAAAGGAATATCTGATTTAAATAATTCCAGAAAATGTTTAAAACTTCTAAAATTCATATAAATTAATCTGTAAATCAGATGAAAATGATTTATATATGAAAATTTATCAGAAAATCCAATGAATCCAATGGTGCTATTATCATGCATGTTAGAGCAACCTATGTAGATGAACATTGACATTTATTAATAGGTTAACTTATGAAATGTGAGACGGAGGAGGACTTTGAACCTATATTCAACCTCACTTCATTTAACTTGGACAATAGTTGCATTAGCTCATCTATACATGTTGCCATGTCATGATCATGCATCATATTGTTGCACTTGCGTGTATTGATTGCTATTTATCTGCATTGCGGTAGGCCCTGCTTTTGAGGATACCTTCGAGTATTCCAACGAAGGAGAAAACCTTTCCGCTACCTAGAAAGGCAAACAACCCCTTTGATCATTCCGAAAACATCCCACTCTCTCGCTCCTGCTCTTGTTTATTGCATTAGGACAAACATTCACTTGTTTGTCAAACATGGTAGATGAACCTATTCTTTTGCACGACTTGTCATTGTCACAGTAAATAACTAAACCTTGCAACCTAGCATACCTGGTAGATGCTTGTGCCATGATGTGCTTGCTTACTTTGCCTGCTATGCTTGCTATTCTTAGAGTTGTGTTAGGTCTGATTCATCTAGGTGATGAACTCGAGTGAAACAATGTTGTTCTGATGTGATAAGCTTAAGATGAACCCGATTTGGTAAAGGTAGCGATGAGAGGCTATTTAGGAGTACATAGCGGGTTGTATCATTGGGACCGTTCTTAGGAACTGAGTTCCGTGTTTGTGATCCAAGACTAGTTACTACCACATGTTGGGATACTTAATTGACCCTCTCGACTTATGAATTGCTTAGTCCTTAGTCCAGGAATTGCAAGTAGTTTCTGGTGTTTATCGCATGCTGGACGTCGTGCATAGCGCTAAGCCTAGGGATGGGTTACGACGCGGTAGGCAGTGGCACGGTGTACCATGGGTCACCCGAATGGTGGGCTTGGGAACCCTGCGCACATCGTTTGGGGCCGTAGTGGAAACTTTGGCCAGACTTCCATGCGGGTTCAGTCACAAATAGGCGATAGCCTGGACTAGAGGTCTTATGTGATTGACGGTCGTGGCCGTGTAGCGACCCGACCTGAAAGGTCGAATCTCCGGTGTTTCTGTACCATCCCAAGATCATGCTCGTACACACACGGTACATCAATGTATATATCAAACTAAAATCACATAGCTTTTAATAATCAGAAAAATCTCATATCGAGTCCTTTATTACAATAAGAATTACAATAAAGTGGCTGAAGGCCAACTCATGAGAATAACTAATCTTGCGGAAGCTTCAAAGGTAGTTGAGTCCATCTGCCTCCAAGAGCATCTCACCTAGCGTAGAGCGTATCCTCACTCCTTGTTGGAAAAGTACTCTGCAACATGATACATCGCAGCCGTGTAGGTCAGCATATTGAATATGCCGGCAATGTCACAAAAGAGGGGGGTAAAGTAATCATCTAGCCTATATGCATATATGGCAGGTGGGGTAGTAAGTTTTTGCATAAAGCCATTTTTTCCTACAACAAGAGAGGGCAAAAGCATATTTACTACAATGTTGGTTGATTAATGAGATGGTTCCACCAACCAATTCTCATACCCAAGTTGACATTAATACCCACATCAATGTAATTAATTATGTTGAACGTTCCAGATAGTTTTAGTTCCTTTGGCTCAAGCTGTTGATGACCGTGGACACGGCTAATCGATTAGGTTTGGGCACTATACAGAGTTTTGCGCACGTTCCCCACAAGATTTGATCGCCTCCGTTGGATTTCTCGCACATCAGGGTGTTTGAGAAACGAATGACCAAAACATGGTCTTCTAAAGGGTTTCCCACGAGACTCTGTCGGTGCCCATCCTTTCCTACCGTTCTTCTACATCTCGTGGCACCGCCTGTCCAGGGTCACCACGATATCCAACCAAGCGAGAGCCCATAATGGCTTGTGGCTGTGCAGGTAAGCCTTGGGTCTTGGAGCATCCATCCATCTCTTTGTGCCTGGGTGGACCTTTCCACAGGAATACTGGCACTTCTCCACCAACATCTAGGCTAACCACTGGTTTCTCCAGGGTGCCGTTCAACCATTGTCCACCTAGAGGTATGTTGAAAACTAGGAGTCTTGAAGACTTGATCATCTTGTAGGTCTTGAAATTATTAACTCACTACTCTCATGAATCACACAACCAACCCCATCTACTAATAGCATAGCAAAATTAAATCAACGTTTACTGGGGCCAATGTGTCAAAGGGTTGAGGGGTGCCTACCACATGATACTACATCAAGTAACCAAGTTTCCAAATTACCTACTTTGCATGCAATTGGGGAGATGGTAGAACTAATGCAATAAAAACATAGGTATACATGGTCAAAGTGACTTGCCTTGCTGACGGTCCTCGTATTCAAGTGACTCTAGATAACAAGCTTCGCACTCCGGATGATCTAACGAATCAAACAAAACACACAATAAGCAAAAACACAATACAATTCATACAACAGCAAGGTAAACAAATACTTCAACAAACAATAGCACAATCAAAAGGAAGAGTCACTCAAAGTATAAGACTCTAAAAATTTTTGGTGTCAAAACTCTACTATGACATGACAAGTCAAAATTTTGTTTTGAACAACTAGGCATTTAGATAACAAAAAAGTAAATATAAATTTTTTATTAGAAAACAGAAAGTATTTCATTATAAAAAAATTGTGCAAAAAGGGTTACTACAAAACTTTTTTTTCTAAACAATACTAAAGGTGAAAATAAGATGTACCTATTCAAACTAGAGCACAAAACAAATAAAAAAAATTTTATTAATAGAAAATAATACACCTAATGTTGAATCAACATAACCTAATGAAATCTAAAAACAAAAGTAAAACTAAGTCAGATTCAAACTAAACAAAAATCAAAATTAACTAAACTCTATTAAGACTAAAAAGATTCTATTTTTGTTTAAAAGATTAACCAAATTTATCCTAAAAATTCTCAAACTATGTAGGATGATAGGTCTAACTAATACAAACCAGTGGCAATAAGATTCACTCAAAAATATATTTTTAAACTCTAGTTATACAGATTTTAGTAATTTAAGCACATTTGGTTAGATTCAAATTTCAAAGTTCAAATTTAAAATCTAAGACTGCAGGATGAAACTACATGAAATTTTTGACCTAATGCAAAAAGAATCAATTAAAAACACTAAATAGTTTAAAAGATATAATAAAAACAAAAACAGAATACATTCTGTTTTCTAAAACAGAAAAGAAAAGAAAAAGAATTTGATCGAACGGGCAGGGTCTACGTGGCATCCTATGATTCGTTGCGAGAGTGTGCGTGCGGCAGCTAGCGAGAGGACGACCAAAACTTAACGCGTACCGATTCGTTTTATAAAGCTTCTAATCTGGCGCGTTGGATCTAGATCGAACGGATGCGGGTGGAGGTGGCGACTTACAGAGGAGGGGGTCGGGGTTCAGGCGAGGTTTGACAGCGGCCGGACGTCGGAGGTGGTCATAGACGACGGTGCGGTGGTCGGGGACGGCGTCCGAAGTGCTCAGGCGATGGCGGCGAAGCTCCAGCATCGATTGGTGGCATCGGCTGGGGCTGGGGACGACGGAGGCGATGGCCTCGTGCTCGGGGAGATTTGGTCGATGTCCGAACTCCGGCGAGGGCGTGCGGTGGTGTTCTGGTGAGGGTAGAGGGGGTTTCGGGGTGGAACAGAGAGCGGAGGGATGAGGGTTTCTTATAGGGGTGGTGGGGTGGACGGGAAGGGAGAGAGGAGCGAGATCTGTGGGGAGAGATCGTCGGCGACGTCGGAGGCGCGGTGAAGGAGACGAGCGCGCTGTCGCCGCAGTCGGACGGTGGGTCCCGCGCGTCAGTGAGGGTGGGATGCGGGATCTGCGCGTTGGTTGCCGACCCGGATTGATTTCGGGTCTTAAAGGCTGTGGGCCGGCCCGTTTCTGTTTAATTTGTTTCCTTATTTATTTATAGAGCATTTAAAACATCTTTAATGCATTCAAATCATTTCCAAACATAGGAAATGTATATATCAAAATAATCAGGGGATTAAATGCTATTTAATGAACAGTTTTCCTCTGTCATATTGAATGTCTTTTTAAAATTTATTTTCAGAAAAATGCCTAATTGATTTTAAATCCTTTTGAGATAAACTTTCAAATAACCCCTAGTTTTATTGCTGAAATATTTCACCAAGATGCCCCTGGTTTGGAGTGTCATGTTACACCCCTCTTTCTTTGAACATTACCAAAGGTTTTCACATACGTGAAACAAATAGATGGAAAAACTGAAATGGCCTTTCAGAATTTCAAAGGAAGCACTTCAACCATTCATTTCATTCAAACAAAGTGATGATGATGCATAGCTATATTTCATAACTTTCCAAATAAAAATTTGGGATGTTACAAACCTACCCACCTTAAGATGAATCTCGCCCTCGAGATTAGGGTTGGCTAGAAAATAGGTGCGGGTGGTTTCTACGAAGATCTTCTTCGCGTTCCCAGGTGGCTTCTTCCTCGGTGTGGTGTCTTCACAGAACCTTACAGAACTTGATGGTCTTGCTTCGGGTAACTCTATTGGTAGTCTCAAGGATTCTGACAGGCTTCTCCTCGTAGGTCAGGTCACTGTCAAGTTGTATGGCCTCTAGGGGCACTGTGTCTCTCAAAGGAATAACAGCCATCTCAGCATGGCATTTCTTCAGCTGGGAAACATGGAAAACATCATGAACTCCGGACAGTCCTTCCCGCAATTCCATCTTGTATGCAACTTCGCCTCTACGTTCAAGAATTTTGTAGGGTCCTATGAATTTGGGTGCTAACTTTCCTTTAACACCAAACCTCTTGATTCCTCAAAGTGGGGACACATGAAGATATGCTCGATCTCCCACTTCATATGTCACCTCCTTGCGTTTGTTATCAGCATAGCTCTTCTGCCTGGATTGAGCTATCTTGAGTCGGTCTCGAATCAGTTTGACCTTTTCTTCAGAATCTCGAATAAGATCGGGACCAAAGAGTTTTCGGTCTCCAACACCATCCCACATCAATGGTGTTCTGCACCTCCTTCCGTATAAAGCTTCAAAAGGGGCCAGCTTCAGACTAGTCTGATAACTGTTGTTGTACGAGAACTCTGTGTAAGGTAAGTTGTCGTCCCAACTGGACCCATAGTCTAGCGCACAAGCTCTCAACATGTCCTCCAAGATCTGGTTGACTCTCTCGGTCTGTGGATGAAAAGTTGTACTGAATTCCAGCCTTGTACCCAAAGTTTCATGTAACTGATGCCAAAACTTTGAGGTAAATTGTGTTCCCCTATGTGATACGATACTCCTCGGAACTCCATGCAGACATACGATCCTGGTCATATATATCTTGGCTAACTTAGCACTGGTATAGGTGGTCTTCACTGGAATGAAATGAGCCACCTTGGTCAAGCGATCGACCACTACCCAGATGGAATCATAACCTGAACGGGTCCTAGGTAATCCTGTGATGAAGTCCATACCAAGCTTATCCCATTTCCACTTGGGTATCGACATAGGTTGGAGTAACCCTACTGGTTTCTGATGTTCCGCCTTAACTCGTTGGCAAACATCACATACCGCAACATGTTCGGCAATATCCTTCTTCATTCCTGTCCACCAGTAACTTTCCTTCAAATCCAGGTACATCTTGGTGTTGCCTTGGTGTATCAAGTATGGTGAATCATGGGCTTCTTGAAGTATCAACTTCCTGAGCTCTGGGTCATTGGGCACATAGATTCGGTTCTCAAACCATAGAGTACCTTGTTCATCTTCACGAAAGTCTTTAGCTTTTCCTTCTTTCATTCTTTCCTTTATCTCAGCTATCTCCTTGTCCGATTTCTGGGCTTCACAAATTCTTTCGGTCAAGGTGGACTGAATTTCTAGTGTGGCAACATATCCTTTTGGAACTATCTCTAACTGAAGCTCTCTGAGATCATCGGTTAACTCCTGGGGTAATCCTCCGGCTATGAGTGTGTTCACATAACTCTTTCGACTCAAAGCATCTGCCACAACATTTGCCTTTCCTGGATGGTAATGCGGTCTCATGTCATAGTCCTTGATTAACTCTAACAATCTCCTTTGTCCGAGGTTCAACTCCTTCTGTGTGAAGATATACTTCAGGCTTTTATGATCAGTGTAAACATCACAACTATTTCCGATAAGGAAATGTCTCCAGGTCTTGAGTGCGTGCACTATGGCTGCTAGTTCCAAATCATGGTGGCACAATTCAACTCATGGGGTCGTAGCTGTCTGGATGCATAGGCTACAACTTTTCCCACCTGCATGAGTACTCCTCCAAGTCCTTGACGTGATGCATCACAATAAACCTAGAAGTCCTTCCGAATGTTTGGCAGTATCCACATTGGGGCTGCGACCAAACGTTTCTTCAACTCCTGGAAACTGGCCTCACATTCCTCAGTCCAGATATACTTAGACTCTTTCTTCAACAACTCTGTCATGGGCTTGGCAATCTTTGAGAAATTCTCAATGAACCTTCGGTAATATCCGGCAAGTCCGAGAAAACTGCTGATCTCCTTAACTAAGGTGGGTGACTTCCACTCAGTGACTGCTTCAATCTTAGCGGGGTCTACTGCTATTCCTTCTCCGGAAATAATGTGTCCAAGGAATCCGACTTCTGTCAGCCAGAATTCACATTTACTGAACTTGGCATACAATTGATGCTCTCTAAGCTTCTCCAGAACTAAACGCAAGTGTTCCTTGTGTTCTTCCTCGCTCTTGGAGAATATCAAAATGTCATCGATGAACACCACGACAAACTTGTCCAAATATTCCATAAACACTTTGTTCATCATATTCATGAAGTAGGCAGGAGCATTAGTGAAACCAAAAGACATGACTGTATACTCATATAAGTCATACCTTGTGGTGAAGGCTGTTTTGGGTATATCCTGTTCACGAATTTCAGTTGGTAATACCCTGATCGAAGATCGATCTTGGAGAATACTTTGGCGCCTACTAGCTGATCAAACAGGTCATTAATCATCAGCAGAGGGTACTTATTCTTGATGGTTACCTCATTCAATGCATGATAATCGACTACCGTCCTCAAGGTTTTATCTTTCTTCTCCACCAAAAGTACTGGGGCTCCCCACGGTGAAGAACTTGGACGAATATATCCCTTATCCAATAACTCCTTAATCTGCTTCTCGATTTCTACTAAATCATTTGCGGGCATCCGATAGGGTCTCTTGGAAATTGGGGAGGTTCCTGGTAGTAGCTCTATCAGAAACTCAATCTCTCTATCTGGTGGCATGCCTGGTAATTCCTCCGGGAATACATCTGGAAAGTCTTGTACAACCGGCACTTCCTCCTGAACAACTCCTGTGAGGGAATTTAACCGAGCACTCATCTGTGTGCGTCGGGATACATACTTAATCCTCTTGTTCTCCGGAGTGGTGAGTGAAATAGACTTGCTGAGGCAATCAAGGTTTCCTTCATACTTGGTCATCCAATCCATGCCAAGGATTACATCCAATCCCTGGGATTCTAATACGATGAGGTCGGTGGGAAAAACATGATTTCCTATATGGAGTTTCAAGGCATGGCATCCTATCCCTGCCATCATCATACCTCCTGGGGAATTGACCTTAATGGGCTGACTAAGTGTTCTGGTGGGTAAACCATACTTTTCCACAACTACCCTTGATATGAATGAATGAGTTGCACCAGAATCAAAAAGTACCATAACTGGACGTGAATGCAATAAAAACTTACCAACCACAGTCTCGAGCTGATCATAGACTTCTTCCACATCAAGGTGGTTCACCTGAGCACGAGGAAAAGGATTTGGCTTCTTAGTTGCGGAGTTGTCGTTGTTGTTGCCGTTTCCATTTCCTTGCTTGTTCTGAGGGCATAGTGCCCTGTCTTCTGGCACTTGAAACAGGTGATATGGTTCAGATCCTTCTGGGCTGGAGCGGAACGGTGTTGGTTTCCATTCCCACTTCCATTACCATTCTTGAAGTTGCCATTGTTGGGACTATTATTCCCATCTCCTCCATGTGTTATGGCCTCCATGGTTGTGCACGTGATGAGTGTGTCCTCCATACTTACCGGTCCCTGATCCGGTATTTCCTAAGTACGGGGAGTATCGGGGCTTCTGTTGAGCTCCAGAGTGAGACTTCCCCTGTCCATAATTCCTCTTGCGGATTTCGATTTGCTGATGCTTCCCCGCCAAGATGAGGGCCTTGTGTACCAGCTCCTGGTAGTTGCTGAAAGTAGCCACCATCAGCTGCACGCTCAACTCATCGTTGAGTCCTTCCAAGAACTTCTCCTATTGGGCTGCATCATCAGCCACATCTCCTGGTGCATAACGAGCCAATGTGCTGAAATCATCCACATACTGGGCCACGGAACGGTTCCCCTGGCGTAAGTTGCGAATCTCACGCTTCTTCAGACTCATGGCTCCAGCTGAGACAAGAGCAGTGCGGAAAGCTAGCTTGAACTGCTCCCAAGTCACACCAGTAATGGGGTATGTGGTGGTGCAGTTCTCCCACCATGAAGCTGCTGTTCCCTCCAGTTGATGGGCGGCAAAGCGCACCTTTTCAACCTCAGTGCATCCAGCGGTGGTGAGTTCCCTCTCCATCTTGCGGAGCCAAACATCTGCCACAATGGGCTCAGTGCTGCTGGAGAAAGTTGGTGGATTCATCCTCAAAAAACGGGTGAGGTAGTCGCCTTGAGGTGGAGGGTGGTTGTTGCGGTTGTTGGTCTGGTTCTGAATCAACAGTTGCATCAGGACGTTCTGCTGCTGGAGATGTTGTGTGAGTTCCGGTGGGAAAGTGAAGTCGGGCTCACGTCGCGGAGGCATCTTGCTGTTTTTAGGGGGGTGAGAAATAGAATAAGGACCTAAAAGGAAATTCACTACCCATATGCAATGCAACAAACATATCACACCAAACACTCATTCATTTATTCAACTCAAGGTTCAAACACCAAAATACAAATCTCCAAATCTAAGCATCGACCTACGCTTTAACGACGAAAATAAAGATACATGGGGGCATAACTAAAGTTCTCCTCAAAAGTACATGGTGAAGTGGCCTCCTCCGGTGACGCTCTCCTCATAGTCATCATCGTTGCTGATCAAGGGAGCCATGTCTCCTTCTGGATGAAGATTTTCACCCATGTCCAACTGTTCCTCCAGAGTTGCAATGCAAGTGTTCAGCTTATCGATCCTCTCTAAGAGATCCTTCACTTCATACTCATGCTCGTACTTGGCTTCCCGTAGGTCAGCTTTGAGGTCAATCTCGCGGTTCATCAGCCTCTTGATCGTCTTGGTGTCGGCACGTAGTCGAAGCTCCAAGGTCCTGATGTGCGTCTCCAAAGTCTGGATATAGGAAATGGTGGTGTCTTCAGTGGGAGTGGTTATGATATTTCCATTGGCATCCCTGCGACAAACCACGCTGAGTCCTGGTGAAATGGGTCCACCCTTGTATTCCTCCTGAATACGTCCAAGGGCACGGTGAATTGCCGTGTCTCTCCCAAGTATCCAGCTGGGTGCCACAAACTTGAAGTCGATGGGTTCCTTACGATTTCGAAAGGTCTTCCCAGGGATTTGCACCTCGATCCTATAGCCGTCTTGTGGAAAATACATGATAGGAGTCCCGGTGATGCTTGGCAAGGCAATCCTTACGTCCCTGACGATCCTCATCAGCTCCTTGCCAAAGGGCATTGTCGCGTCAGGCTGGCAAAACTCCGTGATCAAAACTGGGATGAAGGTGGCCATCTATAAATTTTGAAATAAATCGGAGGAAAGTCAGAAACGAGTGGATGAGAGTATAAGAATTTTAAAGACAAAAGATAAATAAATCCTAAGGCTTTTCCAATCCTAGAGGTTACGTCCTACGGTCAGCGTGTGCTCTGATACCATTTCTGTAGCGACCCGACATGAAAGGTCGAATCTCCGGTGTTTCTGTACCATCCCCAGATCATGCTGGTACACACACGATACACCAATGTATATATCAAAGTGAAATCACACCGCTTTTAATAATCTAAAAAAATCTCATATCGAGTCCTTTATTACAATAAGAATTACAATAAAGTGGCTGAAGGCCAACTCATGAGAATAACTAATCTTGCGGAAGCTTCAAAGGTAGTTGAGTCCATCTGACTCCAAGGGCATCTCACCGAGCGTAGAGCATATCCTCACTCCTGGTCGGAAAAGTACTCTACAACATGATAGGTTGCAGCCGTGTAGGTCAGCATACTGAATATGCAGGCAATGTCACAAAAGAGGGGGGTAAAGTAATCATCTAGTCTATATGCATATATGGCAGGTGGGGCAGTAAGTTTTTGCATAAAGCCAAAAAACTTTTCCTACAACAAGAGAGGGCAAAAGGATATTTACTACAATGTTGGTTGATTAATGAGATGGTTCCACCAACCAATTCTCATACCCAAGTTGCCATTAATACCCACATCCATGTAATTAATTGTGTTGAGAGTTCCAGATAGTTTCAGTTCCTTTGGCTCAAACTGTCCATGACCGTGGACACGGCTAATCGATTAGGTTTGGGTACTCTGTAGAGTTTTGCACACGTTCCCCACAAGATTTGATCGCCCCATTGGATTTCTCACATTTCAGGGTGTTTGAGAAACGGATGACCAAAACATGGTCTTCTAAAGGGTTTCCCCGAGACTCTGTCAGTGCCCATCCTTTCCTACACCACTCGTAGCACCACCTGTCCAGGGTCACCATGATATCCAACCAAGCCAGAGCCCATAATGGCTTGTGGCTTTGCAGGTAAGCCTTGGGTCTTGAAGCATCCATCCATCTCTTTGTGCCTGGGTGGACCTTTCCGCATGAATACTAGCACTTCTCCAGCAACATCTAGGCTAACCACTGGTTTCTCCAGGGCGCCGTTCAAACATCATCCACCCAGAGTTATGTTGAAAACTCGGAGTCTTGAAGACTTGATCATCTTGTAGGTCTTGAAATTATTAACTCACAACTCTCATGAATCACACAACCAACCCCGTCTACTAATAGCATAGCAAAATTAAATCAACGTTTCCCGGGGCCAATGTGTCAAAGGGTTGAGGGGTGCCTACCACATGATACTACATCAAGTAACCAACTTTCCAAACTACCTACTTTGCATGCAATTGGTGAGATGGTAGAACTAATGCAATAAAAACATAGGTATACATGGTCAAAGTGACTTGCCTTGCTGACGGTCCTCGTATTCAAGTGACTCTAGATCACAAGCTTCACACTTCGGATGATCTAACGAATCAAACAAAACACACAATAAGCAAAAACACAATACAATTCATACAACAGCAAGGTAAACAAATACTTCAACAAGCAATAGCACAATCAAAAGGAAGAATCACTCAAAGTATAAGACTCTAAAAATTTTTGGTGTCAAAACTCTACTAAGACATGACAAGTCAAAAATTTGTTTTGAACAACTAGGCATTTAGATAACAGAAAGGTAAATATAAAATTTTATTAGAAAACAGAAAGTATTTCATTATAAAAAATTTGTGCAAAAAGAGTTACTACAAAACTTTTGTTTTCTAAACAATACTAATAGTGAAAATAAGATGTACCTATTCAAACTAGAGCACAAAACAAATAAAAGAAATATTTTTATTAACAGAAAATAATACACCTAATGTTGAATCAACATAACCTAATGAAATCTAAAAACAAAAGTTAAACTAACTCAGATTCAAACTAAACAAAAATTTAAATTAACTAAACTCTATTAAGACTAAAGAGATTCTGCTTTTGTTTAAAAGATTAACCAAATTTATCCTAAAAATTCTCAAAGTATGTTGGATGATAGGTCCAACTAATACAAACCAGTGGTAAAAAGATTCACTTAAAAATATATTTTTAAACTCTAGTTATACAGATTTTAGTAATTTAAGCAAATTTGGTTAGATTCAAATTTAAAAGTTCAAATTTGAAATCTAAGACTACAGGATGAATCTACATGAAATTGGTGACCTAATGCAAAAAGAATCAATTAAAAACACAAATTATTTTAAAATATATAATAAAAAAACAAAATACATTCTGTTTTCTAAAACAGAAAAGAAAACAAAAGAATTTGATCGAACGGGCAGGGTCTACGTGGCATGCTGTGATTGGTTGCGAGAGAGTGCGTGCGGGAGCTAGCGGGCGGACGACCGAAACTTAACGCGTACCGATTCGTTTTATAAAGCTTCTAATCTGGTGCGTTGGATCTAGATCGAACAGATGCGGGTGGATGTGGCGGCTTATAGAGGAGGGGGTCGGGATTCCGGCGAGGTTTGACGGTGGCTGGACATCGGAGGTGGTCAAAGACGATGGTGCGGTGGTCGGGGGCGGCGTCCGAAGTGCTCAAGCGACGGAGGCGAAGCTCCAGCGGTGATTGGTGGCGTCGGCCGGGGCTGGGGACGACGGAGGCGACGATCTCGTGCTCGGGGAGATTCGGTCGACGTCCGAACTCCGGCGAGGTTGTGCGGTGGTGTTCTGGTGAGGGTAGAGGGTTTTTTGGGGTGGAACGGAGAGCGGAGGGACGGGAGTTCTTATAGGGGTGGTGCGGTGGTCGGGGAGGGAGAGAGGAGCGAGATCTGTGGGGAGAGATCACCGGCGACGTCGGAGGCGCGGTGAAGGAGACGAGCGCGCTATCGCCGCGGTCGGACGGTGGGTCCCATGCGTCAGTGAGGGTGGGACGCAGGATCTGCGCATCGGTGGCCGACCCGGATTGATTTCGGGTCTTAAAGGTTGTGGGCCAACCCATTTCTGTTTAATCCATTTCCTTATTTAATTACAGAGCGTTTAAAACATCTTTAATGCATTCAAATCATTTCCAAACATAGGAAATGTATATATCAAAATGATCACGGGATTAAATGCTATTTAACGAATATTCCTCTGTCATATTGAATATCTTTTTAAAATTTATTTTCACAAAAATGCCTAATTGATTTTAAATCCTTTTGAGATAAACTTTCAAATAACCCCCTGGTTTTATTGCTCAAAAATTTCACCAAGATGCCCCTTGTGTGGAGTGTCATGTTACTCCCCTCTTTCTTTGAACATTACCAAAGGTTTTCAAATAGGTGAAACAAATACATGGAAAAAATGAAATGGCCTTTAAGAATTTCAAAGGAAGCACTTCAACCATTCATTTCATTCAAACAAAGTGATGATGATGCATAGCTATATTTCATAACATTCCAAAATGAAATTTTGGGATGTTACAGGCCGACTCCCTCGCTGGGCTTCCTCTTGAAGGTTGCCTATGTGCATGGTTTTATGAGCACACAGCGATAAGTGGCGAGAGCGTGTGTGAAGAAGTACACCCCTGCAGGGTATGAAACTATTCGAATAGCCGCGTCATCAGATATGGACTACATGGAAAGCTTATGTTGTTCATAGATAATCAAATGGATACTCATAAAAATATCAAGACAAGTGTGAGTACCGTGGATGGCACTCTCACAGGAGACGAAAGTGAATACATGGTGGTGTATTGTTATGGAGTTAGTGGACTCGCGTGCGATAACTAAAATCTAAACAAAGAGTTAAAATTGTTTAGTGTAGGTTAGCCATGAGTCAAAGCTAGCATTGCTGCATAAGCTCCACCACTCCCCTTGTTGATACATGAGCATGAATAGACTAGGTCCGTTTTAAAGACTTGTTGAGTACGTTTGTACTCACGTTTGCTTAATAAATGTTGCAGATGAGACTCAGGACCCATCAGGTGGGTTCTTTCTAGACGTCAAGGATGACGAATAGCTGGTGTCCCAGCTACGACCTTATGCCCTGTGGCGGGCTATAGATAGTCAGGCCATGTGCCTTTTTACCCTTTCATCTGTCTGTACTCAGACAGCTTAATTCTTCCGCTTGGTTTGTATGACTTGAGTGTCGGGTCATGTGACCCCTACCTGTAAGAACATATTATGCAAGGCTCATGTGAGCCTCTTAAATAAAAGTTGTGTTGATGTATGGTTATGTTGTGATGCCATAGTTGTATCTATGCATATCGGGCATGTCATGCGTACGTGTGACGTGTAACGGTATGTATGGGATCCGACACCTAGTCGTGTGCCTTTAGTAGTACTCTTTACGGGAAACTGCCTCTTTGTGCTTCCATCAAGCCTTGGTAGCTTGCTAATGCTCCGGGCACATTGTTTGACCGACATGTATCCAGGCACATCCATAAGTGGCGTTTGCTGTTGTGTTTGTCCCTTCGGGGAAATGTCTCACACTGCAATGGAGTCCGTGTGGCTTGCTATGACTCGTCTACACACACTTGAGGCCGACACCTGCATTGCTAGGTTACATATGCATGTTTCCTTACGGATGTGCCACTTGGGTTCTATGACTAGTCATGGCGGCCCAGGTTCTCTGTCGTTTGATTGCTGGCAACATTTTCACATACGTGAGCCAAAAGACACAAACGGACCCGGCTAAGGTAAGGCTGCAGTCGTGGAGCTTACCGTGCGTGAGGCCGCAAAGTGATGTGATATGTTACAGTATGGATTCATATGACTTAGGATCGGGGTCCCGACACCATTTGTCAGAATACGACCCATCATCGCTTCTCCATGGTTTGTAGGTTCATCGTTGTCCAACAACATGACCTCTAAGACAGGGTTGCCGTACCACTCAGGAGTAGTACGCGTCCTTCTCGACCTACGAGGTTTGATAGGAACATGATCTGAAGCTTCATGATCATCATCATTAACTGCCTCTTCAACTGACGTAGGTTCCACAAAAACATCTTTCTGTGTTGCGCTACTCTATGGCTGAAACAAAGGTTCAATAACCTCATCAAGTTCTATCTTCCTCCCACTCAATTCTTTCGAGAGAAACTCTTTCTCGAGAAAGGAGCCGTTTTAGCAACAAACGCTTTGTGCTCAGATCTGAGATAGAAGGTATACCCAACTGTTCTTAGGGTATTCCATGATGATGCATTTGTCCAGTTTGGGTTCAAGCTCATTAGGTGAAAACCTTTTTTGACATAAGTGCCACAGCCCCAAACATTAAGTAATGACAGCTTAGATTTCTATCAAACCGTAATTCATACGGTGTCATCTCAACGGATTTAGATGGTGACCTATTTAAAGTGAATGTAGTTGTCTATAATGCATAACCCCAAAACGATAGTGACAAAACGATAAGACACATCATAGTACGCACCATATCTAATAGAACATGACTATGATGTTCGAACACACCATCACACTATGGTGTTCCAGGTGGCGTGAGTTGCGAAACAAATTTCACATTGTCTAAAGTTGTATGCCAAACTTGTAACTCAAATATTCACCTCCACGATCATATCATAGACATTTTTATCTTCTTGTCACGATGATCTTAAACTTCACTCTGAATTTGCTTGAACTTTTCAAATGATTCAGACATGTGTTTCATTAAGTAAATATACACTATATCTACTCAAATCATCAGTGAGGGTAAGAAAATAACGATATCCGCCGCACGCTAGAAGACTCATTAGATTGCATACATCAACATGTATCATTTCCAATAAATCACTTGCCCGCTCCATCAAATAGGAAAACGGGTCCTTAGTCATCTTGCCCAACAGGCATGGTTCGCATGTCTCAATCGATTGAAAATCGAATGAGTCGAAAGATCCATCAACATGGTGTTTCTTCATGTGATTTATACCAATATGACATTTAGCGGTAGTGCCACAAGTATGTGTTACTATCATTATTAAGTTTGTATCTTTTGGCATCAACGTTATGAACATGTGTATTACTACGATCAAGATTCAACAAACCATACTCACTGGGTGCATGACCATTGAAGGTATTATTCATGTAAACAGAATAACCATTATTCTCTAACTTAAATGAATAACCGTGTTGCAATAAACACGATCTAATCATGTTCATGATTAACGCAAACACCAAATAACATTTATTTAGGTTTGTTACTAATCCCGAAGGTAAAGAGAGCATGCGATGTTGATCACATCAACCTTGGAAACATTTCCAACACACATAGTCACCTCACACTTAGCTAGTCTCCGTTTATTCCATAGCTTTTATTTTGAGTTACTAACATTTAGCAACTGAACTTGTATCCAATACCTAGGTGCTACTGGGAGTACTAGCAAGGTACACATCAATAACACATATATCAAATATACTTCTGTAGACGTTGCCAGCCTTCTTATCTACCAAGTATCTAGGATTGTTCCGCTTTAGCGACCGCTCTCCTCATAATAGAAGCACTTAGTCTCGGGTTTAGGTTCAACTTTGGGTTGCTTCACTAGAGCAGCAACTGACTTGCCATCCATGAAGTTTCCCTCCTTGTCCTTGCCCTTCTTGAAACTAGTGGTTTTACTAACCATCAACACTTGATGCTCCTTCTTGATTTCTACCTTCGCGGTGTCAAACATCGCGAACAGCTTAGGGATCATCATTTCCATCCCTAGCATTTTATAGTTCATCACAAAGCTCTAGTAGCTTAGTGACAGTGACTGGGAAAACTATATCAATCACTTTCTTATCTGGAAGATCAACTCCCACTCGATTCAAGCGACTGTAGGACCGAGACAATGTGAGCACATGCTCAACGATTGAGCTATTCTCCTTCATCTTGCAAGCAAAGAATCTTGTTGGAGATCTCATATCTCACAACACGGGCACGAGCTTGAGATCCCAATTTCAGCTCTTAGAACATCTCATATGTTCCGTGATGTTCAAAATGTTTTAGAGCCTCAATTCTAATCCATAATGCATGACGCACTAAACTATCAAGTAGTCATTAGAACATGCCTGTCAGATGTTCACAACATCTACAGATGATGCTAGAGGGGGTGGCACACCGAGCGGTGCATTAAGGACATAAGCCTTCTATGCAGCAATGAGGACAATCCTGAGATCATGGACCCAGTCCGCAATAATATTGCTACCATCATCTTTCAACTCTATTTCTCTAGGAACATATAAAAATTCAAGGGAGCTACAGCATGAGCTAGTAATGTACAACATAATTTGCAAAGACACTACCGACTATGTTCATGATAATGAGTTCAATTAATCATATTACTTAAGAACTCCCACTCAAATCGACATCCCTCCAGCCATTCGAGTGATACATGATCCAAATTCACCAACTCAAGTCCGATCATCACGTGAGTTGAGGTGGTTTCAATGGTGAACATCATCATGTTGATCATATCTACTATATGACTCATGTTTGACCTTTTGGTCTCTTGTGTTCCGAGGCCATGTCTGTACATGCTAGGCTCGCCAAGTTTAACCCGAGTGTTCTGCACGTGCAACACTGGCTTGCACCCGTTGTATGCGAATGTAGAGTCTATCACACCCGATCATCACATGGTGTCTCGACACGACGAACTTTCACAATGGTGCACACTCGGGGAGAACACAATTTATCTTGAAATTTAAGTGAGGGATCACCTTATAATGCTACCGACGTCCTAAGAAAAACAAGGTGCATAAAAAGGATTAACATCACATGCAAATCATAAGTGACATGATATGGCCATGAACTTGTGGTTTTGATCTCCATCTTGAAAGCACCGCTATGATCTCCATCATCACCAGCATAACACCATGATCTACATGATCATGATCTCCACCATCATGATCTCCATCATTGTGTCACCATCGGGGTTGTCGATCCACCATGCTCATACTACTATAGCTACCCTTTAGCAATAAATTAAAGCATTACATAGCGCTAAATGATTGACACACAGGTCATACAATAATTAAAGACAACCCTATGGCTTCTGTAGGTTGTCGTACTCATCGATATGCAAGTCGTGATATTCTATACAACACATGATCATCTCATACATCACATATATCTCATCATGTAATTGGCCATATCACATCACAACATACCCTGCAAGAACAAGTTAGACGTCCTCTAATTGTTGTTGCAAGTTTTACGTGGCTGCTACAGGTATCTAGCAAGAACAATTCTCACCTATGCAAAACCACAACGGTGATACACCAGTTGCTTTTCAACCTTCTCAAGGACCGTCTTTGTCAAATCCGATCCAACTAAAGTAGGAGAAATAGACATCCGCCAGCCATATTTGTGCAACAAAGTGACACGTCAGTCGATGGAACCAGTCTCTCGTAAGCGTATGAGTAAGGTTGGTTCAGGCCGCTTCATCCCACAATACCGCTGAACCAAAACATGACCAAGGCAGGAAGCAATCTAAGAATCAGCGCCCACAAACTCTTTGTGTTCTACTCGAGATCTCATCTACACATAGACCTAGGATGATGCCACTGTTGGGGAACGTTGCATGGGAAATAAAAAATTCCTACATGCATGCAAGATCTATCCATGGTGGTGAGCATCTACGACAGGGAGAGTGGATCTACATACCCTTGTAGATCGCTAAGCGGGAAGCGTTAAGAAACGCAATTGATGTAGTCGAATGTCTTCGCGATCGAAATCGCCGAGCATCCCACGATCCCATCACGATCCATCCCGCGATCCAATTACGATCCGTCCCGCGATCTCATCATGATCCGTCCCATGATCCAATCACGAATCGTCTCGTGATCTTGATCATGGTCCTTCCGATCTAGCGCCGAACGGATGATACCTCTGTGTTCAGCACACGTACAACTCAATGACGATCTCCACCTCCTTGATCCAGCAAGCGGGGGTGGAGAGGTAGATGAGTTCTCCGGCAGCACAACGGTCTGGTGGCAGTGGTGGTGAACTAATCCTGTAGGGCTTCGCCTAAGCACCGCAGAACTAATCTAGAGGAGAAAGAGATCTAGAGGAAGAATAGGGCAGCACATGGCAACTAGGGTTAGGGGTTGCCCTCAAAAAACCTTAGTATATTTAGGAGGGAGAGGAGAGGAGGCAGCCTTGCCCCTCCTACAAGGAGGGCTTCATCCGAAGGCAAGAGGGGAGGAGTCCACCTCCCACAAGGGAGGTGGACTCCTAGTAGGACTCCTTTCCTACTGGGCCCCTACTCTTCCTCCTTTACCCTTTCACATAGGGCCTTTTGGGCTGGCTGCCTAGCCCACCAGGGGCTGGTGCACCACCCCTAAGGCCCATGTGGCCCCTTGGGGTGTGTGGGCCCCATTTGGTGGCCCCCGGAACCCATTCGTCACTCCCAGTACACTGCCGGAAATGCCCGAAACTTTTCCGGAGTTCAAACACCACTTTCTTATATATAAATATTAACCTCCAGACCATTCTGGAGCTCCTCATGACGTCCGGAATCTCATCCAGGACTCCGAATAACCTTCGGTCACCAACATACATAACTCAATACTACCGAAACATCACCAAACCTTAAGTGTGCAGACCCTGCGGGTTCGAGAACTATGTAACATGATCGAGACACCTCTATTGTCAATAAACAATATCGGGACCTTGATGCCCATTTTGGTTCCTACATATTCCACGAAGATCTTTAACCGTCTAACCTCTATGTAAAGGATTCAGTTAATCTCGTATGATGTTCCCTTTGTTCTTCTGTATGTTACTTGCCCAAGATTCGATCATAGGTATCTCCATACCTAGTTCAACCTCGTTACCGGCAAGTCTCTTCACTTGTTCCGTAATACAAGATCCCATGGCTAACACTTAGTAACATTGCTTGCAAGGCTTATTGTGATGTTGTATTACCGAGTGGGCCCTGAGATACCTCTCCGTCACACAGTCTTGATCCATGCCAATCCAACAGACACCCTCGGAGATACCTGTAGAGCACCTTTATAGTCACCCAGTTACGTTGCGACGTTTGATACACACAAGGTACTCCTCCGGTGCCAGTGAGTTGCATGATCTCATGGTCATAGGAACAGATACTTGACATGCAGAAAAATATAGCAATAAACAAACACGATCATATGCTATGTTTATAGTTTGGGTCTTGTCCATCACATAATTCTCCTAATGATGTGATCCTATTATCAAATGACATCTCATGTCCATGACTAGGAAACCATAGCCATCTTTGATCAACGAGCTAGTCTATTAGAGGCATACTAGGGACATGGTGTTATCTATGTATCCACACATGTATCTGAGTTTCGATCAATACAATTATGGAATGGATAATAAATGATTATCATGAACAAGTAAATATGATAATAACCAATTTATTATTGCCTCTAGGGCATATTTCCAACACTATGAACCACATAAGTTTTCCAAGTAGTCCATATCCGAGAACGCGGCTATTCGAACAGATTCATAACCCTGCAGGGGTGTACTTCTTCACACATGCTCCCGCCACTTATCACCATGTGCACATAAAAGGCACCTCGGCAACCTTCAAGCAGAAGCCCATCGAGGGAGTCAATCACGACCGTCAACCACACAAGACCCTAGTCCAGGTTTATCACCTATTTGAGGCTGAACCTGCACGAATGTCTGGCCAAAGTTTCCGCTACGGCCTCAAACGATGTGCGTAGGGTTCCCAAGCCCACCGTTTGGGTGCCACTTAGTACACCGTGCCACTGTGCATATACCGCATCAAATCCCACCCCGTCGGGCAGAGCTAAGCACGGCCGCCAACACTTTTCCTACAAACACCAGAAACTAGTTGCAACTCCTGGACAGAGATCTAGGCGATTGATAAGCCGAGCGGGTCAATTAAGTATCCCAATGTGCGGTAGTAACTTGTCTTGGATAACATACACAAAACTCAGTTCTTAAAGATGGTCCCAATGAGACAACCCGCCATGTACTCCTACATGACCTCTCATCGCTACCTTTACCAAATTGTGTTCACACACTTAGCTCTCACACAGTAGGACATGAACACTGCCATTCTGATTCATCACCCAGATGGATCAAACCTGACATGACATGACTCTATGCATAGCAGGCACAGTAAGCAAACATGGATGAGTAAGCACAACAAGGCTCCAGCAGTTGCTACTCATGCTAAGTGGTTTCAACTATTTACTATGGCAAAGACAGGTCATGCAAAGGAATGGCTTCAACTACCGAGAACATGTAACAGTTGAATTGTCATTGTCCTAATGCAATAAAAGAGAGCAGGAGCAAGAGAGTGGGTTCATATTAGTATGTTCAAGGGGGGTTGCTTGCCTGACACTTCTGAAGATAACAATGAGTCTTCATCGGCGACAATGGTCTCAATGTCGTTATATTCGTCTATCAGGAAGGAACACCATCGATAAAACAAGAAAGTTATGCATTCAATGCAATGCAACAATGATGATGCTTGATATGACAAGTTAAGGTACTGAATTAACCTAGAGGAATAATTACCCAAGCCAATTGAAGTGGAATTCAAACAAGTTTGAATTCCGACTCCAAATGATATTTCTTATATTGCCCTAATCATAAAATGTCCTACTTGGTGATGTTTACTTGTTCAAACATGCATGATCATGTCATAAATAGGCTCATTGGATTTTTCTGATCATTTTTCATATATAAATTATTTTCATCTGAGTTACGGTTGAATTTATATGATTTTTAGAAGTTTTAAACATTTTCTAAAAATAAATAAATCATTTAGATTTATTTAAATTTCCAGAAAAAGCTTTACTGCGTCAGCCTGATGTCAACAGGTCAACAGGGCCATGCAAGGTCAAACCTGACCAGTGGGACCCACTGGTCAGTCTCTCACGGCTGGCTAGTGTCACTGGCAGGTGGGACCCTATAGTCAGTGACTCGGGGATTAATCCCGAGTTGACCCGGGGTTTGACTCGGGCTAGGGCCCACTGTCAATGGCTAGAGGGTTAATTAGTGGCTTGATTAGCCACTAATGGTCGTGCCATGTCACCACGCTGGAGATCAGCCGGCGGCGGCCATAGAACGCGGCGGTGGCTCACCGGACTTGCACTTCCGGCGGCCATCTGGTGCGCTTAGGGGACCGGGAGGTAGCCCACGCACGCGCGCATCTAGTGGGGGCATCAGGGGGTCTTGGGGGCACCAGAGTTGAGGCCGGCGACGAGCTAAGGGGCGGTCGGAGCTCGGGCAGCAAGGGGGGCGACGACTATGGCGAGGGGCAGACCATGAGGTTAGGGGATTCGACGCAGGAGCTCACAGCGGGTCGGTTGAGGCAGACGGTGAACTCGGGGACGGTTTGGAGACGGCGGACGGCAGCGGCGATCTTCGGCGGCCGAGGCTTGAAGAAGAGCTCGGGGCAGAGATGCAGGCCTCCCGCGGTTGCGTGCTTCGTCTTGGAGCTCCACGGCGGTGAGGCGGAGCTGCTTGGCTTGTTGGAGGGGCTGGAGGAGGCCGGTGGCCACTGTGATTGTGAGCGGCGGCTGCCGTGGTGCTCGGGCGGCGTGAGAGTGAGAGCCAGAGGAGGAGGGAGAGAGCAAGGGAAGAGAGAAGGGGGTCGGCTCGATCTAGATGGCTCCCTAGGGCCTATCCATCTGCCCACGCAAGCACACGAGCAGGAGGTGGCCGGCATGCAGCGACCACGCGCCTGGCGTCCTACTAGCCAGTTGTGGAAGAAGACAGGTTCGGCCCTGGTGGGCTTGGCCGGCTTCGTCCCTAGCCCAGGTAAAACAGGTGAGGTTTTCTTTTATTTACTTTTCTGTTTTTTTATTTGTTATATTCTGTCTTGATTTGATTCCAAGTAAATCATTTTTTTTATTCTGAAAACTTATTTTTGTGGTCAAGTGGATTATTCCACATACAGAGAACATTTTGTTTTCTATTTTATACAAATTTAATTATTTACAAAAACCAAAGCTAGCTAAATAATTCCTACAATATTTTTTTCAGTGGTTTCAAATATTTCTTTTGAAACCTAAAATTTGTTGGTTTGAACCAGTTATTTTATTTAAGGTAAATCCCTTTGGATGGGATTTTATGAAGGACATTTTGGGTTCATTGAAAATTCAAAATATTAGAATTGTTTGGTTAGGTGAGTGCTAGGATTTCTGTTAATCCCCATTTCATGTTGAAGAAAAATTAAACATGATGCCATGATGCACATGCAATGACAAGCAGAGCCTAAGCTAGGGTTGTGATAGTAGGTACTTGGAAACTTGCTTACTTGAGTAGTATCATGTGGTAGGCACCCCAATACCCTTATTACTTTGGACCGGGATGATATTTTTATTTTGCTATGCTTTTAGTAAACGGGGTTGGTTGTGTGATTCATGAGAGTTGTGAGATAAATTATTTCTAGACCTACATAATGATCAAGACTTCAAGACTTCAAGTTTTCAACATACCCCTAGGTGGATTGGACATGCAAATCGCAGCCTGATATATGTCATGGTTATACCCAGGTATCCTGGTATCTACTTGTGATCATCCCGAAGGAACGCCACCCAGGCTCAAAGATATGGATGGATGCATCAAGGCCGGAAAGCTTACATGTGCAAGTGCAAGTCAATATGGGCTCTGGATTGGTTGACCCTAGTCGGTACTCTGGTAGGTCGGTTGCTATGAGATATGGAAGAATGGTAGGATTGAATGGACACTAAATTTCTATCGGAGGATCGCTTTGGAAGAGCATGTTTTCTTCATCCCGTTCTCAAACACCAGGCAGGGCGACGACAGAATGGGAGGGATCATTTCTTGCGGGTAAAGTGTACAAGACTCTCCAGAGAAACAATCTAGTCGATTAGCCATGTCCCTGGTTATGGACAACATGAGCACTGGAGATGACACTATTAGCCAGTCTCAACACAAATAATTTAATGATGTGTGTTTTATTGATAATTTGGGTATGAGAAATGGTTGGTGCAACCTTCTCATTAAACCACAAACATTGTAGTAATAATTTTGGCTTTACCCCCCTCTCTTGTTGTAGGAAAAATTGGCTTTACGCTAAACTTAAAACTTACAGCCCCACCTGCCATATATGCATATAGAATAGATGATTATTTTTCACCCTCTCTTTTATGACTTGCCAGCATATTCAATATGCTGACCTACAGGCTGCAACGTATCATGTTGCAGAGTATTTTTCCGACCAGGAGTGAGGATATGCTCTATGCTCGGTGAGATGCCCTTGGAGTCAGATGGATTAGTTTTATATCATGAGTTGGCCTTCAACCACTTTATTGTAATAAAGTAATCGATATGCGATTTCGATTAATAAAGTTGTGTGACTTCCCCTTTGGTATATACATTGATGTACCATGTGTGTACGAACATGATCTTGGGACGGTACGGAAACATTGAAGATTTGACCATTTCAGGTCGGGTCGCTACACATGTGCTCCATGTCGATGGACTTGACCTTCCCAAATAAGTTCTGCTTGCCCTTCAAAATGTCAACATAGATGAGAGGCTCCTCCTTGGTCCAGATGGGACGGCCCTCAAATGCCTTGACCAGAGCACAGCGATATGGGTTGAGCTGACGAAATTCCACAAACTCCTTTGGAGCCATCTACTCACGAGAAGTGATATTATTTTACTTGCTTGCAAACTTCTTGATACTTTTATTTGGGGGTTGAGCACTGGAACCAAACTCAGCTTCATCTGTAGTACGAAAACTCTTGGAACCACCTCAGCGGCCTGGAACCCATAAATAAGGAGCAACGGAAAACAAGTGAAAAACCAATGCATAAGCGAGAAGAAATCAAAAAGTGAGCATCTAAGATGCAAAGAACAGAAGGTCTGGATCACTGAAGCACAAGCGGTAGTATCATGCCAGGCAGCGGTAGTGCCACCGAAGACTAAGAGGTAGTACCGTGGAACATGAGTGGTAGTACACCCACAAGCGGTAGTACCAGTCGGGTTCTAGTGGTAGTACCATCCAGTCTACGAGGAAACTTCCACGACATGGAACCGGTAGTACCGGTGATGTAGAAAACAAAGCCTTCAGCAAACATCTACAATACTCCTATCTAGCAGTCAATCCACATCCTACTCATGCCAAGATATAGCCAAAACCAAAAAAACCAAGTGCATTGCCCTAGATCAAATATCCTATTAATAAATCTGCATAGAAGGAAACTAGGGGCAATACTGGCGTCCATGGCACGAGGAAGGGGTGGGGAATGATCCCACCGAACGGAAACAAGGAAGATGACGTAGAAACAGAGAGCCACGGCCGACCTCCGGAGCAGTTCTCAGTCACCTGTGGGAGAGAACTTGGGAGAGAGAGAAGTGAATGGGTATGGGTGAGTTAAAACTCCCCGTGTCCACCCCTTAACCCATCCAGGAGTGCTTGAAGCGGTAGTAATGTAGATGGCAACGGTAGTACCGCCTGCGCATTAGAACCGGCCACTAGCCAATGGTAGTACCGCTTGCAACCAGAGAAACAACCAAGATCATAATTTTGAAGAAGGAGTTTATGTCAAAAGGATAGAGGGTTTTTTGAGAGATAGAAGGCTTGGGTTGGAACACAAAACGAGCAAATGGAAGGGACACTCCAAGTTTAAAGGATAAAGAGGAGAAAATAGACTTGGAGTGACACAAAATACAAACTAGCTCTGAAAATTGAATACCTCACTAGGAGAGGGCGGTGGCCAAAGCCACCTATGTTTGAGTCAATTGGTATGGCACCGCGAAGATTTTAACCTTGGGCCCATGAACAAAACTCGTATTTGAAGCACAAGTACCATAAACAATGGCTAATGTGAAAGACTTGATCGATTTATGCATAATAAGGTGAGGGACGGTTCATTTAAGAACAACACTTCCCTATGGTCATGCCTACATCTAAACAAGACACGATAATGAGTGTGGTGGGGTGTGCAATACTTCAATCCACATTGCTCGAATCAATGATATTTAACACATTTCTAAACTCACACAACCTTTCTTCATCCAATGGCTTCGTGAATATATCTACAAGTTGATCATGACTGTTGAGATGAATAAGGTCAATTTCCCCATGCTTGGTATGCTCCCGATGAAGTGATGACAAATCTCAATATTCTTCATCTTATAGTGTTGAACCGGGTTGTTTGAGATCTATATTGCACTCTTGTTGTCACGATGAAGAAGTACTTTGTCACAAGTGACACCATAATCCTTTAAAGTTTGGCTCATCCAAAGCAACCGTGCATAACTTGTGGCGGCTATGTACTCGGCCTTGGAGGACGAGAGAGATACACGATTTTGTTTCTTGGAAGACCAACTTACCAAAGAGTGACCAAGGAATTGGCAACCTTCGTAAGTGGACTTCCTCTCCACACGATCTCCTGCCCAACCCTAGTTTGATTATCTTATGAGATCAAAAGAAGCACCTTTGGGGTACCATAAGCCAAAGTTTGGGGGTATGAGCCGAATACGTCTCCAATGTATCTGTAATTCTGCTTGTTCCATGTTGTTATACTATCAATCTTGGATGTTTTACAATAATTTTATAGCAACTATATATCATTTTTTTGGACTAACCTATTGACATAGTGCCAAAGTGCCTGTTGCTATTTTTCTTGTTTTTTACTTAGCAGAAAATCAATACCAAATGGAGCCCAGACTCCGCCGGGGGTTTTGGAGAATTTTTATTAACCAGAAGGAACAAGATGGGCCAAAGATCACCAGAAGAGGGGGACCGGGGTGGCCGCCCTCCACAAGGGCACACCCGAGGCCCCTAGCACAGCCTGGTAGTGGGTGGGCACATCAATACTCCCCTCCACAACCGACTATTGAGCCTATAAATTCCCAAATATTCAGAAAACCCTAGGGGAGTCGACGAAACACAATTCCAGCCGCCGCAAGTTCCAGAACCTCGAGATCCAATCTAACACCATCACGGAGGGGTTCATCTTGTTCATAGGTGCCTCTCTGATGATGCGTGATTAGTCCACCATAGACCTACGGGTCCGTAGGCAGTAGCTAGATGGCTTCCTCTCTCTCTCTATTATTCTCAATACAATGGTCTCTTAGAGATCTATTTGATGTAATAACTTTTGCAGTGTGTTTGTTGGGATCCGATAAATATTGAGTTCATGATCAGTTTCTATCCACGAAAATGATTTGAGTCTTCTTTGATATCTTATTTGCATGATTAATTATAGCCTCATATTTCTTATTCTAAACTTTGGTTTAATTAGGCCAACTAGATCGATTTTTCTTGCCATGGGAAGAGGTGCTTTGTGATGGGTTCGATCTTGCGGTGTTCTTTCCTAGTGGCAGAAGGGGAAGCTAGACACGCATGTATCGTTGCCATTAAAGATAAGAAGATGGGGTCTATTCCTACTTGAATAGATCTTGTCTATATCATGTCATCATTCTTATTGCATTACGCTGTTTCTCCATGAAGTTAATACACTAGATGCATGCTGGATAGCGGTCCATGTGTGGAGTAATAGAAGTAGATGCCGAATTGTTTCGGTCTACTTGTCTTGGACGTGATGCCTATATAATAATCATTGCCTAGATACCGTCATGATTATTTGATCTTCTATAAATTTCCCAATAATAATTTGTTCACCCATAGTGCACTATACTCATGAAAGAAGCCACTAGTGAAACCTATGCCCCCTGGGTCTACTTTTCCAACATATTGTTTTGAGATCTACTATGTGCACTTTTTGTTTTCACAACAGTAAAACCAAAAACCCAGAAATATCTTGCTGCATTTTTTATTTATCTATTTTTTTTGTGTTCTTGTGAGATCTATTTGCCAAAACTATCACTACCTAGTCTATTTTATTACCGTGGAGAGCTTGACAACCTCTCTTTCGCGTCGGGTTGCAAGTATTTGTTATTTGTGTGGAGGTGTTGTTTATGTGGGTGCATGACCTTCCTCTACAGATTGATACCTTGGTTTCATAAATTGAGGGAAATACTTGCCGTTGTTGTGCTACATCATCCCTTCCTCTTTGGGGAACTACCGACACAGTCTCGAGCCACGTCAGAGCCAAATGTCGAAAGAATCACTTGACCGCCACATAATGGCTTTTGTTAGGTGAGGCTTGAAATTGTGCACAAATTCTTAGACTCAACATAATATCCGATCTTGATGCACAAAGATGAAGAAAGGATCCAATCATGGAGCGATATACATTTTGATCCATGGCTTTACCATTGGGGTCACGGTCAAGTTGGCATTTGAGAGGCATGGGAGTGTTGGCCTTGGCCGACGTGAGATCACCCAACTTGAACCTCTTGATCATGTCTTGAGTGTATTTTTCTTGGTTGCTGAAGGTTCCTTGACTTTGTTGCTTGACTTCGAATCAAAGGAGGAACTTCAACTCTCTCATCATAGACATATAACACTCCTCGGTCATTAGTGTGGCAAACTCATCATTGAAAGCATAAGATAATATCATCAACATATAGTTGGCATATGAAAAAGTCCCCTTTAACCCTCTTCATGAAAAGAGTGGGATCAATTTTCCCAATTTCAAACCCATGGTCTTGGAGCATCTCGGTAAGGTGATCATACCAAGCACATGGGGCTTGTTTAAGGCCATAGAGTCCCTTATAGAGCTTGTATACATGATTGGGTAACTTGGGATCCTCGAACCCCGATGGTTTATTAACATATACCAACTCCTTAAGAGGACCATTAAGAAATGCACTCTTCACATCCATTTGTTGCAATTTAAATTCATGACGAGATGCATATGCAAGCAATATGCAAATAGATTCAAGGCGAGAAAGGAGAGCAAAGGTTTCATCATAGTCGCTACCCTTTACTTGGGAGTAGCATTGTGCCACCAATCTTGCCTTGTTCTGAATGACGACACAATTCACATCTTGCTTGTTCTAGAAGATCCATTTGGTTCTAGTGGCATTGTGATTCTCCTTTGGTCTTGCCACCAATCTCCACACTTTGTTGCGCTCAAAGGTTTAAGTTCATCGTGCATGGCTTCAAGCCATGATGTGTTTGAACTGTGTTGGTATTTCTTGATGACCCACAAGTATAGGGGATCAATCGTAGTCCTTTTGATAAGTAAGACTATCGAACCCAAAGAGGAACAGAAGGACATGATAAGCGGTTTTAGCAAGATAATTTATGAAAGCACCAAAATTGTAAATAGCAAGTAGTTTGATAGCAAGGTAATTTGTAATGAGCAAATAATGGTAACAATAGGTAAGGTGTGGCAAGCTATCCCAATCCTTTTATGACAAAGGACAGCCCAAAACTATCTCTTATGATAAGCAAAGGGTTCTTGAGGGTACACGGCAATTTCATCTAGTCACTTTCATCATGTTGGTTTGATTTGTGTTCGCTACTTTGATAATTTGATATGTGGGTGGACCAGCGCTAAGGTGTTGTTCTTACTTGAACTAACAATCTACTAATGATTAACCCCCTCGCAAGCATATGCAACTATGAGAAAAGTATTAACACAAAGTCTAACCATAGCATTAAACATGTGGACCCAAATCAGCCCCTTATGATGTAGCGCATAAACTAGGGTTTAAGATTCCGTCACTCTAGAAAACCATCATCTAATAACTACTCCACAATGCATTCCCCTAGGTCCAAGGATGGTGAAGTGTCATGTAGTCTACGTTCACATGACACCACTAAGGGTATCACAACATACATATCATCAAAATATTGAACACATATCAAATTCACATGATTACTTGCAACATGACTTCTCTCGTGACCTCAAGAACAAAGGTAAATACTCACAAATAACATGCATGATCAAGATCAAAGGTTTATTGAATAGTATAATGGATCTGAACATTAATGTTCCACCAAATAAACCATATAGCAATCAACTACACAAGGTAATCAACACTACTAGTCACCCATAGGTACCAATTTGACGTTCCAATACAAAGATTAAACATAAAAGATGAACTAGGGTTTGAGAGGAGATGGTGATGTTGAAGATGTTGATGAAGAATGGCCTCCCAAAGATGAGAGGGTTGTTGGTGATGACAATGGCGTCAATTTCCCCCTCCGGGAAGGAAGTTGCCCCAGCAGAATCGCTCTGTCGGAGGGCAAAAGTGCTCATGCCCAAGTTCCGCCTCGAGATAGAGACGCCTCGTCCTGAAAGTCATCCCCTTATTTTTTTCTAGATTTTTCCATAATTTATACCAGAAGATGGGCTTCGGAGGTGGGCTAGGGTGAGCACCACGCACTAGGCTGCGCCTAGGGGTGTTGGCGCCCTGGTGGGTGTTCCTCACCAGGTGGCCCCCCTCCAGTAGTATTTTGGTCTAGTATTTTTCTTTTATTTCACAAAAGTTCTCTGTAAAGTTTTAGCTCCATTGGGGATGTGCAAAATAGGTATCTCTGACATGCTTTTTCAAGTCCCATATTCCAAGTGTCGGTATTCTCCCTTTTTGTGTGAACCTTAAAAATTATGAGAGAAAAGGCATTAGAATTACTCCCCAAAGCATTATTATGGATAAAAACATTATAAATAACAGTATGAAAACATGATGCAAAATGGACGTATCAACTCCCCCAAGCTTAGACCTTGCTTATCCTCAAGCGAAAGCCGATATCGAAGAACACGTCCACATGGTTTGAGAGCGGTGTCGATAAAAAAAATACGGACATAGAAGCATCATGATTATTATTATAACAGCAACAAACTTTAATATATAACTCTTCATATAACTTTTATTTCATAAAAACATCATATAACTTCCTATGAGGAAGTAACAATTCATCACAACATGGAAGTATAAAGCATAAACCTTATTGCAAACGAACAAACTATGTTCTTAGTCAACTTTGCAACTACAATTCATCATATTTTAAGGAAGGGTCTCATGTAGAATACTTTTGTCAAGTCCACATGCTCAACCATAATTTAGTCTTCTATGATTTCTAACACTCACAACATACCCAATGAGCAAAAAGTTTCAATCGGACAAATAGAAACATAGGGGCTTATAGTTTTGCATCCCAATGTATTCACCTCAAGGGTGATGTCAATAATAATAACTCATGCTCACTCATATCCAACTGGATATATGTGCCCAGATCTTTCCTCACCACATGATGCTTGCAAAAGGATAAAAATGAAAACAAATAGGGAAGAAAACTTTGACTCTTGCATAAAAGTAAATACTTAAATGTAAAAGATATGCCCTTCGCAGAGGGAAGTAGAGGTTGTCATGCGCTTTTCAATTTGTATACCAAATTCCATAGCGCAAAATAACATCAGGTTGTATTGCCCCTTGTGATAGCAACCTTTATTATGCAGTCTGTCGCTTTTTTTAACTTTGCCATCACAAGTTGGTGTGGCGCTCAATTTAATCTTACACTAATTGATCCAACACTTTAAGAAGCAATTTTTATTACCTTAATGCACCGATGACAACTTACTTGAAGGATCTTATTCAATTCATAGGTAGGTATGGTGGACTCTCAAACATGAGTTCGGGTTTGGGGTTTTTGGATGCACAAGTACTATATCTACTTAGTACGGAATTTTAGGCTAGCAAAGATATTGACAAAGCACCACATGTTGAAGGATCTTTGACAATATAACTTCTATATGAATATGAAGAAACATAAATCATTATGTTGTCTTCCTTGTAAAATGTCAACAATTTTGGCATATAATATTTAATGGAGGCTCACAATCATAAAAGATATCCATGATAGTGTATTTGCCTGTGAATCTTCTCTTCCCTAATTAACTCTTTCATGAATTCCATCATTGAGTAATGCTATGTTTGCCAATTTCCAATAAAGGAATATCAGGAATTTCACTATGGAGTTACCTATCATGACATGGTTCCGCCAACCAATGTCTCAATGCCCACAAATATCTTAAGTTGCCCACAATTAGTTATCAGTCCAGTGTTGAAAGTTCAGAGATAGATCCAAGTCCAGAGGCTCAAATTATCCGTAACCAGGGACACGGCTAATCAATTAGGTTTTAACTCTGCAGAGTGTTGCACACGTTCCCCACAAGATTTGGTCGCCTCCGTTTGATTTCTCGCACTTCAGGGTGTTTAAGAAACGGATGACCAAAACATGGTCTTCCAAAGGGTTTCCCTGCGACTCTAAAACATGAACATTTTTTAAGGCCTAATAAAATACTTTTAAAAAATAGTATTTTTTTGCAATAACTCCAAAATGAAAAGAAACTAGAATTTCAAATAAATGGCAAATAGTTTTTATTTTAAAATTTGAGTCAAAACATTGTATCTGATTTTGGAGTGTCATTTACCTCCTCTCATTTGATTTTATAAGAGGGTTTTGAAAATATTTGAACTCAAAATTGAATAGGGATTCGAAATAGAAATTTTTGGAAAAGTCATTTTATTCCCTCTCATTAAAATTTCAGAAGTTTCAAAATTCCACTCAATTTCACACAATAAATCACACAACATACAAGCAAACAATCCTACTTATTTATTTAATATAACATTCCAAAATTTAGAATTTTGGGATGTTACAAACTACCACACTTAAAATGAATCTCGTCCTCGAGATTCGAAAAGGCTAGAAGGAAAAGGTTAGGGTTTGGGGGTCTTCTAACAAATCCACTGACCAAGAAGGCGTGGGGTCTACCACACTTAAAATGAGAGTTACTAGTCCCTCAAAATCATGGCAATCCTGTGGGCGCATCTGTCTTTTCACATTCTTCATGATAGCTCCTTCGGTGATGCTCTTCGTTATATCAAAATCTTGAGTTCTCACATCAAAATGTATTTCTTCCGACACTGGGTCTTCCTAACTGATAGGTCTCGCGTTCATTCTAAGTAACTTATCGAAGATCTCATGGTGGTCTACCATTTGTGGTTATCCTGCAGTGAAATGGGTCTTGGTTTCATTCCTCACCGTAAAATTCCTACGTATGGCAACAACTGCCATGTACAAGGGTTTTCTTCATTCCATTCTAAGGCTTAAATAAAAGCTTCAAAGAACATCGTCTCTTTACTATGGGTAAGTCACTCAGATTTACCATTCCGAATAGCAAGAGAATGATAAGAGTAAGTCGTCATGGTGGCCAAGCCATGTCGCACTGAAATCATTACCTTGTATAAGGTTTAGTGAATCTCGTATTCTAACACTTGGGCTTCCTCACAAGCGTTGCAGAAATTTCTCTTGTCAACGAACGAAGTTCGGATAAATCCATTGATTCTGCAAGCTAAGCAAAAACATCTATCGTTTCTTCACAACTCTCAGGTTTTCGTATGCTCCTAAGAAAATGTTTGTTGATCAGTCGTAGCTTCTTCCAAGTTTCTTCCTTCACAAAGGTGGGGCTTGATCCTTATCAATCCTGAGGTCAGTGAGTTGTGGGTTCACTTGAATGCTTGAACAGACTTAACTCACTCTTGGGGTTACTATCATTCCACATTCCAACATTACCTTCAGTTCACTACATCATACACTTCACAGACTTATTCTTGTTTAGATTCCACTCCGCGGAATCCATTTTCCTTCCCTTTGGTCTGTTTAACCTTGGGAATGGTTTCACCACAATCACTCTTTTTCTCAACATTCCAGCTTCGAAAGCACTTTGTCTCAAGGTTATCATCCACATAGTTTGGATATGGTTCCACACTCTTCACCTGTATTCAGTTATCCAAGCTCCTTAATATGAATGGTATTTTCTTCATTCTTTCGTCCCTGTGGTTGCTACCACGCTTAAAATGAAATGCACGCATGCCTTCATAGACCATATTTTCTCATATCCTCGAAAATTGGTCAGTGATCTTTGTTCTTAGAGTGGCAACTCATATAATTCAACATAGGAGAATCATAACACCACAAATTCCATTGATCTCATGAATTTATTACAAACTCTGAGACTCCCATTACATAACTTCAAAATGATAAGAGTGCTACCTATTACATTTCTTACTTCCAAAATCCAAAACTCAAACTACTCATGTTTAGCCTTCTTCTCTGGGCATTTATCGGCATAGTGGCCTAAATTCTTGCACCAGAAACACATGATCTGACTCAGATCCTTCTTTGCAGAAATTGGGTTGTTCTGAGAACGTCTTCGGTTTCTCTTCCTAGGCTTCTTTGTTCCGATCAAACTTCAATTTCCTGTGGATCAAACTCCACTTCTTCTATCGGGAAGTTTCCCAGATACTCTTTTCTTTCCTTCGTATCGTCCTGTGAGAAATGTCCTTCTTCCCCACATGAATAGCAGACATTGGAGTAAAATCTGGTTAGGCCTTCTTCATTAGGGTCTTCAACATCTTCCTTTGTCATAAGTTCTCCTAAATTTTCTATGAAGGTTACCTCCATGGATTCCTTCTACTGCTTGATGACTTCTTGTATCTTGGGGTACATTTGGCAGTGAGCCGGGTAATGCGTAGTTCCTTCACACAAGAAACATGTCACCTACGCAGTTGGGCATTCCTCAGCTCAGTGATTTTCTTCACAATGAGGGCATCCTTCCTTGTGTTCTTCCTGGGTGTGTCCTATCTCTCCACATATCCTGCATGCACAAATCTTCTTCACATCTTTGCCACGGGGCTTCTGGGTGTTGGTAACAACATGAGGTCCTTGCAGAGTCATCTTGAATTCTTCCCAAGTGTTTGATGCTTGCCTATCATGGATATCTTCATGAATCTTCCACCAATTTGCAGCACCTTCTGCAAAGTACCGAAGGGCATACTGGACCATCTCTTTTCTTGCAACATGGTTACTCCTTAGATGATCCTCCATGTTCTGAATCCATTCTTCTGTCTCTAACTAAGTCATTGATCCAGAATACACGAGTCCAGCTTCATTCGTCATCTATTGGGTTCAATGTTTTGGGGATGAGATGGGTAAGAGAGAGAAAATAGGGGATACACACAATACAAACAATGGTTTTGAAAATAGATTTTTGTTGTGGCTGTCGAAAATAAAACTTACACACAATTTACAGCTCACAAATCATCGTATCTAACGTAAGTATACAACAGGGGTTTGGTCTTCTAAGGGCATAATATCTTGGAAATTCTTCATGGTCTTCAATTTCTTCGGGTCTTCACAGTCTTCAACTCGTGTAGCTTCAACTCTTCTAATGCAGGGTGAAATCTTCATTACTTTGAAGTGACCATCAGTTGTTTTGATATCTTGTCCTTCTCGAAGTGGTCTCAGTTGATCCTTAGTGTGGTCAAGGGGAAAGGGTATTTTCTAACTTTTTGGAGTAAGAGAGATCATTTGATAAGGCTTAAATAAGATGAGCAGTAAAAGGTCTTTTGAAAACAAAGTTTTTCGAGAAATCATTTCCTAAGGGCTTTCCAGTTTCTAGGGTCACGTCCTACAGTCAACATGTGCTCTGATACCATTTCTGTAGCGACCCAACTCAAAACGAGTCAAGCCTCTGTGTTTTTTGTGCCATCCCTGGATCAGTATGCTGGCACACACAGTACACCAATGTATATATCAAAGTGCAATCACATGTAATTAACGTAAAACTGATATATACCTTAAAATAGCAGCGGATACAGTCAACGGGAGTGGAGTCCCAATAACACCAACGGCAGGTTGAGTGCGGACCGTAACCCCAAATCGTACTCTTACCCGTCGTAGAAGAGTATCTGCAACATGATACGTTGCAGCCATATAGGTCAGTACATTGAATGTACTGGCATGATCACTATAGTAGAATAGAAAAATAAAGACTATTCTATATGCAAAGGTTTTGTGGCTCTGTGTCTAAGTTTTTTTTTGCGTAAAAGCTGATTTTATTTTCCTACAACAAAGGGATATCAGGAATTTCACTATGGAGTTACCTATCATGACATGGTTCTGCCAACCAATGTCTCAATGCCCACAAATATCTTAAGTTGCCCACAATTAGTTATCACTCCAGTGTTGAGAGTTCAGAGATAGATCCAAGTCCAGAGGCTCGAATTGTCCGTAACTGGGGACACGGCTAATCGATTAGGTTTTAACTCTACAGAGTATTGCACACGTTCCCCACAAGATTTGGTCGCCTCTGTTTGATTTCTCGCACTTCAGGGTGTTTGAGAAACGGATGACCAAAACATGGTCTTCCAAAGGGTTTCCCTGTGACTCTGTTGGTGCCCATCCTTTCCTACCGTTCTTCTACATCTCGTAGCACCGCCTGTCCAGGGTCACCACGATATCCAACCAAGCCAGAGCCCATAATGACTTGTGGCTGTGCAGGTAAGCATCTGGGCATGAAGTATTCATCCTTCCCTTTGAGTCTGGGTGAGGCTTTCCGCGTGAATACTGGCCATCTCCAGCAACACCTAGGCAAATCCACTGGCTTCTCCAGGGTACCGTTCCAACCATCCCTCACCCAGTAGTGTGTATTGAAAAACTTGTTTCTCGAGTCTCGAAGTCTTGAGGTCTTGAATATGCAGGTCTTGAAGAAGCCTTCATGAAGTCGTCGTTTTGACGTGGAGTCCTCCTTCTCACACCACTCACGAACACTCATACCAGACCCCGTCTACTTTAGCATAGCATTGCACTAACTAGCGTTCCCGGGGCTTTAGTAACAAGTGGTGGGTTCCTACCTCATGCATTCTACTCAACTACAAGAATTTCAATAACACTACGGGAGGGATTTGTTGAATGATGTCACTACATGCAATAAAACATAGGTATGAAAAGATGGTCAAAGTGAACTTGCCTGGTATTACTTGATGAAGATAGTCGCTCTCACAATCTGGATAATTCTACTCGTCACACTCCGAGCAATCTATCGTAAGTAAATAACATTCAATAAACATTCATGCCAAAACAAAGAACCAAAAGAACACAAGAACAAATCATGTCTTGGAGCGAATATAACAACATACTAGGGTTAAATAAGAAAGGATAGGTTCTAACTGTGTTGTAAAGTGGAAGTGGAGGAATCAACTCAAAAGAGTTAATGGATGATGAACTATTGCTATATAAGCTTAGGTTGGAGAGACTACGAAAGACGATCCAATGTATGGGAGAACAACATGAACGTTGTTTGACAAATAGTATAAGGCATAAGAATTTATTTGTAGAAAGAATTTAATTGAAAAGGTCAAAAGAAGTTGAACTGTAAATCCAAGTATGAATTTAATTTGAATTCATAAAGGTCAAAAGAAGTTGAACCGACGTACGATGGTTATGAATAGAATTATATGACACGAGTATTTAGGGGCAAAAGGAATCAATTGAAAAGGTGTTACGGTTTGCAAGATATGATCAAACGAAGATTCGGATTCAAATTGAATCGCTCCAATTTGAAAGGTTCAAAGATTGAAACTAATGATGTTACTATATATGGGAAGTCAATATGAACGTGTAGAAAAAAGAATTACTAGGTTCAAAATGACGGATCAAAAGTTATAAGCAATTCAATATGGCATTGAATTAGCTTAGTACGGTGTGTGAACACATTTTGGGGACTAATAGACAAGTATTAGCAAGATCAAAATTATATGTTGATATGATAACACTAATGATGTGAACGGAAAGATTACTTTGATACGGATCCGACGCAATTGGATTCATCGGAAACGGAGCTACGGATAAAAAGATATGATCAAAAGAAGTTCGAATATAAATCTGAATAAATTTCGAAATTTGAAATTTTGAAAAAGTTGATGTGATAGGTTGATTGGATAGGTGAGGCCAAGACGAAAATCTAGACGTTGGTTTCATCTAATTCTTATAAACGAGTAGAAAGTTATGGCTATTTGAAAATTTTGGGCCAAGCTGTTTTACGGAGGAAAAATGCTATGTCTAAAAGAATTCTAGGACTAATGAGTAAATACGGAGACTAATTAATAATCTAATTACTCTATCGTATACTACTATAGAAATACTAGTTTAGGGATATTAAACTACAGGAGTATAAAAGAAAATACAAAGAGAATATCTTTAGAATGCAGAGAAGATATAAATCCAAAGAGGAGACGACTTCCAGAAATCACGCCGGAGAGAAGAATTTTTTTTTATAAAGCTAGTCAAACCGAAATGATTCGATTCAACATGAAGTGGATGACTTTTGGGTTCACCTATGGGTCTATATTTATAGGTGGAAGGGAGGTGCAAAGGTCTAAAGCTAAGCGAGGTGGGACTAAAATCATAGACAAAGAGGAAAAGAGAGAAGAAGAGGGCCACATGGGCTTCGGTGGCTGCAGGATTTTTTTTCCCGGATGAACAGTGTCCGCAATGAACAGTGTTTCCTGTTGTTTTTTTAAAAACAGCAAAGAAAAAGAAATAAACAAAAAATAGACAAACTTTTTATATAGGCATATTATATATCAACATTTTCAGAAAAATATTTCCTAACACATTAACATTTGTTTAAGGCCGAATAAAATACTTTAAAAAAATAGTATTTTTTGCAATAACTCCAAAATGAAAAGAAACTAGAATTTCAAATAAATGGCAAATAGTTTTTATTTTAAAATTTGAGTCAAAACATTGTATCTGATTTTTGAGTGTCATTTACCTCCTCTCATTTGATTTTATAAGAGGGTTCTGAAAATATTTGAACTCAAAATTGAATAGGGATTCAAAATAGAAATTTTTGGAAAAGTCATTTTATTTCCTCTCATTAAAATTTCAAAAGTTTCAAAATTCCACTCAATTTCACACAATCAATCACACAACATACAAGCAAACAATCCTTCTTATTTATTTAATATAACATTCCAAAATTTAGAATTTTGGGATGTTACAGTTGATAATGCAAACTTGTAAACCCTAGAATTCAACAGATTCAGGTTTTTGTAGATCTAATTAGGCTAAACTAAACTCCTTGATGCACCACTTTGTGTAACATCATCATTTGGTTATTAGAACATGCCCACAAACTTTGGGGTCAAGGGAACAAACTTCACAATGTAAAGTTGTTCTAATTTGCATCTGGACACGGAGGGTTTTGGAAAATTTTGATGAATCAAATCAATTTCGATTGATATGGAACTTTGCATGGTCATCACCTATGACAATTTTGACTTGATGGAATTTTCTGGAATTTATAGAGAATATTTCTTATAGAAATATCTCAAAATCTTGATTTGGACAGAAAGGGTTTTGAGGGGTTTTGCCCATGATTTTGAACATGACCATGTGTTGAAACTCATATATATGGAAAATATATGTCCACTGAGTTTCCCTAAATTTTCTCAAATATTTTGAAAGCATTTAATAATTTTTCCCTATAAAACACCATTTCTGGCCTTAGTAAAATAATCTTTAAATTAATGTTTGGTGGTTTTGGAAAGTCATATATATAGTAGGTTTGAAATAAAGCCTTTGGGGAAAAAGGATCCAGCCAATTTGAGTACTTGTAGTGCAAACCTCAACTCGGGTTTTTTTTAAAACCTAGTTTGAATAAATCCTTTTTGGTCAAAATAATATTTGATAAAAATATTTTTGGGCCCTACTCACATGGCATGATCATTGGGCAAGAAGTTTGGTTCAAGGAGGATGAATATGCAGAGGATTAGAACCTAAGAGTGCCAAAGAAACTCAACCAAACAATCAAACAAGCAATAATTCAAACAAGCATGCACTCAAAAAGTTTTAATTGGTTCCAAATTTTATAAATACAAGCATAACAAAGTGGTACAAACACAGGGTGTGACAGACCTAACCCTCTTACAAGAATATCGTCCCCGAGATTCCTAGGCTAAGCGCTAAAGAAATAAGGGAGCTCAGGTCTAAGATAGACTTCACGCTCCCAGGTTGCTTCTGCTTCATTGTGATTGCTCCATTCAACCTTGAAGTACTTGATGGTGCGGCTCCGGTTGCAATGCTCTGCTTCATCCAAAATGCGAACTGGCCTCTCACGATAAGTGAGGTCTGGCTGAAGATCAATGGCTTGATGGTCGACGTCCTTTTAGAGGTCGAGGAGGTTGGGAACTTGGAGACACTTCCAAAGTTGTGACACGTGAAAGATGTTGTGCAATTCCCACAGTTCAGAAGGTAAGTCTAGCTGATAGGCAACTTCTCCTCGTCTTGCAGTGATCTTGAAGGGGCCTATGTATCTAGGTGCAATCTTTCCTTTGACGTGGAAACGCTTGGTTCCTTTGAGAGGAGTGACTCGGAGGTAGACATGGTCACCAACATAGAAGTTCACTTCTCAGCGGTGGGAATCAGCGCAACTCTTCTGTCTTGACTATGCGGTCTCAAGGCACACTCGGACGAGTTGAACATCCTTTTCTACTTCGCGGAGGATGTCTGGTCCAAAGAATAATCCTTCTCCGGTTTATGACCAGTTGAGGGGAGTACGACACTTGCATCCATACAACACCTCAAATGGTGCCATCTGAAGACTCGATTGATACCTGTTGTTGTAGGAGAACTCAGCAAACGGCAGGCAATCTTCCCACTTGGCTCTATATGCCAAAACACAAGTGCGGAGCATATCTTCGAGTATCTGATTTACTCATTCTGGCTGTCCACCAGTTTGGGGGTGAAAAGCAGTGCTAAAGGAGAGCTTGGTTACCATTGCCTCTTGAAAGTTCTTCCAAAAACTTGAGGTAAACTTGGTCCCTTGATCCGACACAATCTCCTCTGTAACTCCGTGAAGACTCGGACGCGGTTGATGTAGAGGTTTTCTAGCTGGCTTCCGTCATAGGTGGTCTTGACAGGAATGAAATGGGATACCTTGGTCAGGTGATCGACAATGACCCAAATAGAATCATGTCCTTTGCTTGACCTTGGTAATCCGGTGATGAAATCCATCCCGACTTTGTCCCACTTCCATTCAGGCACTTTGAGAGGTTGCAATAGCCCAGCGGGTCGCTAATGCTCTGCTTTGACTCTCTGGCATATGTCACATTTAGCAACAAATGTGCCTATTTCCCTCTTCAAGCCATGCCACCAGAACCTTGCCTTGAGGCCTTGATACATCTTGGTTCCTCCAGGATGGACGGAATATGGAGTGTCATGAGCTTCTTTCAAGATCAAGTTCTTGAGCTCCTCTTTGTTGGGTACGCGGATGCGATTTCCAAACCACACAACTCCTTGTTCATCACAGAGAATCCTAGGGCCTTGCCTGCCTTGATATTCCTCTGGATGCCTTCAATGCTCTCGTGTCCCTTCTAAGCTTCTTTGATATCATCCATCAAGGTAGGCTTTGCTTCGAGGTTCTCTAGGAACCCAGACGCAACTAGTTCCAAACTAAAGCTTTCAAGCTCTTCATACAGGGCGGGTAACCTTTCCTTAATCGTAGCATTCAAGGTACAAGCCTTTCTGCTTAAGGCGTCTGCTACCACATTAGCCTTTCTAGGGTGGTATTGAACACTAAGGCCTGAGTCCTTGATCAACTCCAACCATCTCCGCGCCTCATGTTCAATTCCCTTTCAGTGAAAATATACTTCAAACTCTTGTGGTCTGTGTATATCTCACATCGCTTCCCCAGAAGGTAATGTCTCCATGCTTTCAAGGCATGAACTACGGCTGCCAACTCAAGATCATGAGTAGCATAGTTCTCTTCATGAGGACGTAGCTGTCTGGATAGATATGCTACGACTTTGCCTTCTTGCATCAGAACACCTTCAAGACCGGTTCTCGATGCATCACAATATATCACAAACTCCTTGTGAATATCGTGGGTGGCCAAAACTGGGTTGTGGTCAATCTCTTCTTGAGCTCCTGGAAGCTTTCTTCACACTTTGGTGTCCATTCAAACTTCTTGTCCTTCTTCAAAAGCTAAGTCATGGGTCGGGCAATGCTCGAGAATCCTTCCACGAACTTGCGGTAATACCCTGCGAGTCCAAGGAAGCTCCTGACTTCCTTCACGATGGTTGGGGATTGCCGTTCAGTCACGGCTTCAATCTTGGCAGGATTCACTAACAATCCTTCTACAGTCAACACATGACCCAAGAATCCAACTTCATGCAGCCAGAATTCACACTTGTTGAACTTGGCATAAAGTTGGAGCTCTCGAAGCTTGTCTAGGACCAATATCAAGTGTTTCCCGTGCTCTTCTTCAGACTTGGAGAATACGAGTATGTCATCAATGAAGACGACAACAAACTTGTCCAAGTATTCCATGAAGAATTTGTTCATGAGGTACATGAAGTAGGCAGGGGCATTGGTTAATCCAAATGACATGACCGTGTACTCATACAGGCCATACCGGGTTACAAACGTCTTCTTTGGAATGTCTTGGTGTCTGATCTTCAGCTGGTAGTACCTAGACCTAAGGTCGATCTTGGAAAACACCTTGGCTCCATTCAACTGATCGAACATGTCTTCAATCTTCGGGAGTGGGTACTTGTTCTTTATTGTGACTTCACTGAGAGAACGGTAATCGACACAGAGTTTGATAGTTCCATCCCTCTTTGACACAAACAGGACAAGCGATCCCCACGGAGAGGCACTAGGATGAATGAATGCTTTTCTGAGTTGCTCTGCCAGTTGCTTCTTCAATTCAGCCAACTCTTCGGATCCCATTCTATAGGGCTTCGTATAGATGGGCCTTGATCTGGGCATTAGTTCAATGATGAACTCAATTTCGCGGTTAGGAGGAATCCCGGGTAGCTCATCAGGAAATAAATCGAGATATTCACATACGACTGGCACCTGATCCAACTCAATTCCGATAGACAGTTAGCTTGATGGGCTTGAGTGCAGGCAGGGTTGGGAACATACTTGACTTTCACTCCTTGGCTATTGGTCATGGTAACAATCCTCTTGGCACAGTCTAGCAAGCCTTGGTGCTTGGTTAACCAGTCCATGCCTAGGATCACATCCAAGCCTTCTGATTTCAGGATGATGAGGTCTGCTAGAAAATCAACCCCGTTGATGTTAGTTTCAACCCCCTTACAACCTATCCTAGATTTCATAACTGACCCCGGGGTTTGTATCAACATACGACTACCCAGGAGTGTAGGCTTCATGCTACTCTCCAGTGCAAACTTTTGGGTGACAAAAGAATGCGAAGCTCCACAATCAAACAATATTGTTGTTGGGGTTGAGTTGATGAGGAACATACCTAGTATAACATTAGGGTCTTCCTGGGCTTCCTCAGCGGTGACGTGATTCACATGACCCTTGCCATTGTTGGGCTGGTTGCGGGGAGTGGGCTTCCTTGGTGGTGCTCCACGGCCTTGACCTTGGTTCGGCGCATTGGGGCGCGGTGCATCTGGCTTCTTGTTGGGACACAGCCTAGAGATGTGTCCTAGCTGACCACATCCAAAGCAAGTGACTTCGCCAGGCTTGCTGGTGTAGTTCCCACCGCTATTGTTGTTATTGGGGTTGTTGTAAGCTGGCCTGGGATTGGCATACTACTGAGCCTGGTAGCTCGGACGAGGCGCACGAGGTCTAGCCTGTTGTGGCTGATACATTGGCTTGGCTCGGGCTGGGTGCCAGGGCGAGGCTTCTGGTTGTTGGAACTGCCCTTGCTAATCATATTCGCATGCGAGTTTTGTTTATGGCACGACGCTTGTCTTCCAACATGAGGGCCTTGTTCACCACGTCAAAGAAGGTTCGATAGTCATAGACGATAAGCTGGTACTGCAGGGTCTGCTGAAGTCCTTCCATGAAGCGTTCCTTCCTGGCAGCCTCCCTGTTGACATCTTCAGGTGCATACCTTGACAGTAGGTTGAACTTCTGCAGGTACTCCTTGACAAAGCCACTTCCTTGCTTCAACGCTTAGAATTCTCTCTTCTTGATAGCCATGATCCCAGAAGGAATGTGGGCGGTGCGGAATCCTTCCTTGAAGTCATCCCAAGTGATCACATGATCGCCTTGCATGACCTTGAATCCATCCCACCAAGCTCGGGCGGTACCCCCGAGGCAGTGAGAGGCATACAACACCTTCTCACGATCCTCATTGAAATTGACCAGTGCAAGGAGGTCCTCGATGGTGCGGATCCAGTCGTCAGCATCCAAGGGATCAGCAGTCTCGGTGAAGGTTGGGGCGAATTCCTCATGAACTCAGACAAAGTGGAGCGGCCATTGACGTTCCTGCCTTGCTGTTGGTTGTTCACAAGGACTTGGGCCATCTGATGAATAGCAGCAGTGTTGGCTTGGCGTTCCTCCCGGAGAACTTGGAGAAACTGAGCAATGGTCATGTTCTCTGGTGGAGGTGGTGGCGGGGGAATGTCGCCTTGTGGCTGCTCCTGGTGTCCTCCAACCTAAGCAGTCCCACTAGCTCCCTGTTGCTGGCTGGAGTTGCCGGCTTCAGGGTTGGTGAAGGAGCTGTTGCGGGTAGCAGTCACCATACTGTTTGGAGCAGCCAAGTTAAACAACTGGGATAGACGAGAGGAAAAGCAACAATGGAAAAGCGCGCCTAAGGGGGTTGGTCGAGTGCAAGTGTGGTAAAACCAAGGTCGAAGTACCAACACATATATTAAGATAAGATAGACAATGGAGTCGCTTACATGTTGCCTAAGGCAAAATCACGAGTTGCACCAGAACACAAACAACAAAACAATCAACAAGCACACATGGTTTCATATGAACCATTACACGGACTCGACTTCGCATGAGGGGTACATGACTGATCCTACCCTAGGGGTTCTCGGACTAAGGTGGTGGAGTGCTTGGTCTTGGTCATGCTCCTATGGGTCTTCCTCTTGTTCATCACCCGAACGAGCATCATTTCCGATCGAAGGGGGCAGGGAACAAGGAGGTCCATCCCGACGACGCTTCGTTGGCGGGTCTGTGAAGAGCTCACGGTACTCCTTCGCACTCATACGATGACGACGTGTGGGTGCATCTCTAGCTTGGGGTGCTCCTCCTTTGTAAGCGATAGCTCGTCGTCCCTCGGGGGCTCCATCCTTGTTAATCCTGTCTAGCTTTGTCTTGGCTTGTTGAAGTAGCTCCCGGGTGTGGTTAAGTTCCTCGCGGAGCTTCACGGACTCCTTAATCAAGTGGTGAGCCAGACTATTGGCGGAGAGGCTGAAGTAGGTCTGGAATCTGAGTGGTGCCCCATCCTCCTTGGATGGAACCAACATCCAACTCTCGCCGATATCATCCCTCCTGAAGGGTAGATAGCGAGTAGATGGTTCCTTAGCCATCTCTGGGATGAACCCTCGAAGGTGGATGAGTGCCTTCCTTGTAGTTGTCTCGACTACAAGTGCCAAGGTCTCCATCTGTGGTCCTTCAAAGAACCAACTAGTCGGGGAGTCATTTGCCTTCATGACCACATCAACGTGGTACTCCTTCGTGACGACATTGACCCAGTGCTCGTGATAGAGGAAAATGGGTGGTCGGCGAAACTGGCACTTATCCAGGATATCCCCAAGGAGTAAAGGAAAGCCGGATTCTAGGAGGGCTTTAGGTACGACAGCTATCTACAAAGGTTTGAATGGAGGAGAGTTCGTAGAGTGTTGTGTGAAGAATAGAAGAGGTAAATAGTGCAGAACTCCTAAGTATAGGTGCTAGGTGTAGTTTGAAAACGGTTTTATCCTAACTAACGTCCATGCTAACTAAGGGCTTCCTACAGTCAAGATGGCTCTGATACCAGCTCTGTGGGGACCCCGACTCATAAGTCATGATCACCGAATGCACGTGTACAATGATCCCAGAGATCAATGCTCACTGAACACTCGAAAGCTGAATAACAAGAGTCTTACATCCTTACATACCGTCTTATACAAATAAAGTACATGGAGGCCAAGTCTTACATAGATAGGGTCACAAGGGCCAAACACTTAAACATAATAAGAAGCGGAAATCTTGGTCTAAAGCGTGAACCCATGCCATCTGCCAACCTACAGGCATTCTGACTAGGAAGCGTCCTAGTTCGCATGTTCGTCACCAACGAACTCGTCACCATACTCATGTTCTTCCATGCCTGGCCAATTAAATAACCAATGGCGAGCCAATGAGTCCCTTGAATGTACTCACAAGCAACCCAAGTTTTGGAACAAGGTATAACAATGCATGATATAGCACTAAGTAGGTAAGTTTTGGAGAAAGCTGATTTTTAGTGCATTGATATAATCAACTAGCCTAAGTAAACTTGAGTAAGCATGCCCCAATTGTTAACGGGTACTCATATGAACGAGTCACGATCATCATCATAAGCAGGACTGGAACATCTCATGTTCACCATCAAACCAAGTTATCGGCCTTAGCTCAAGTTTCACCGTTGTCACCAACACACACACACCGAGTTCATGAAAACCCAGGACATAGTTTAAGCAGCACCACTCAACTATCCTTGACTGCGGACACGGCTATTCGAATAGTTTTAAATTCAACAGAGGTTGCACACTTTACCCACAAGACTCGGGGAACTTCCGTGTCATCCATGACTTGTGGAATTTAACGTACCCGTGGTAAGCACCCAAACAATGCCTTTCCCATGGAGATACTAAACAAAGAGTCCACTCGTTTGGTACATAGCCCACATTATGTACATGACATGTAGCATGCATGCACGGACCAATGGTGTGCCCGGTGCCTGTGAAGACAGTGCATGATCGTCCATACCGACACGACCCCGTATCGAGAGTGACCACGCTACTCCTGCCACTAGTAATGCGGGCTCCATGCTAGTACCCACCAAAGTAATCAACAAAGCCCCATCCCATAAGGGGTATCGTGGTTGTGCATGTAAGGTTGGGACGGTCTACAAAACTTAAATCTAATCCGTTTTCAAAAACACACACACTCACTTGCTCCGGTACACCACTTCTTCTCAAGTGGTTACCCAACTCATCATCATCTCCCTCGGACGTTAGTGGCACTCGACGGGGTTTTCGAAAAGACTTTGAAATCATTTCCTTGTCTCTATCACCAAGCATAAACCTATCCCATTTGTGTAGCAACTACTAAGCAAACCTATCTACACCCACCCGCATAACCCTCATAAAGAGGTAGGGTCATGCACGATGCAAGTGTCAACGGGAAACTATCAGAGGCATCCCACCGAAGTGGTCACCACATCACATGATCAACAAGGAATAAGGTGCTATATGGCATGCATGAAAATGGTTTCTTAGCATGGTCAAAAGGCTGCTTGCCTGGCTCAACAAAGTCTTCAGGGTCTTCAAAGTCTTCGGGTCCAACTCTCTCGTCAATAACACAATCTAACGTCGTGATAAAATAACGGGAATAATAAGCATCACACAAAAAAGAGCACAAAAATCTACTAATAAAATGCTACCCTACTCTTATAAATACTAAAAACTATACTAAGAACATTTGTCTAAGGTTTCGGGGACAAAAAGGTTTTTAAAACTAATTATAATACAGGCTAAAAATGCCTAAAATAGGTTTTAAAATAAAACAGTAGGAAAAAGGTTTTTAACAAATTATGGAAATGGCACAATCAAATTCTGCAGAATATTCTAAATTTATGGTGGAAAGATATTTGTCACAGGATTTTTATTTAATCCTGAGGGATTTTTGGAAAAACCTACTGAAAAAGAAAAAGAAAAAGGCCTTGATGCCTTGGGTCAAATGCCCAGCCGTACCGGGCCCAACCGGCCAAGCCGGCCCAGCTGAGTTACGGGCGCGCGCGTGGCCAGGCTTGAACCTGACGCATGGCCCCCTACATCAGCGAGAGTGAGGGAGAGGGAGAGAGGTGTAGGGATGACAAGGGGGTCCCACCTGTCATCTCCCACCTTCAGACAGGGGGCGATGAGGCTCACCGGCGATAGTGTGGGGCATGGCGACGGTAGGCGGGTGCGGGAACTGGATCGGGGTTGAGTCGCCGATCTCCTGGAGGTGGAGGGAAGCACCGGAGAGCAAGAGGGGTCGACGACAAAGAAACCGCGGTGGAGGAGCTTCCGGGGGGGAGGACGCCCTGGTCATCATGTGCATCAAACGGAGGGGGGAAAGGAGGGAGACGGGTCAAGGCACTGAGGGGGGCTCAATGGGACAAAAAATGGGGGCCGGAGAGGGGGCTTACCCAGAGATCGACAGTGGTGCCTCCGCGGCGGAGCTCCGGTTGATCTCGAGCACGGGCCTCGGTGGGACGAACTCGGGATGCAGGGGGTCGATTTGGTGGAGAAGAGAGAGACCAGAGGGAATAAGAGCACTCGGGTGTGGCTTAAATAGCCAGCCCACGGTCCACCATGGACATGTGCACCGGCAACGATGTAGGTGTGGCTACAGGCCACGACGGCTTGCGGAAATGGGTCAAGGGTGCTCCTGGGCGTCGCTTAGGACCAGTGTGAAGGACAGGGAGAGCGGAGGAAGCCCTAGCACCCGCGCGTGTGAGCTCTTGCATTGGTCGTCTTGGGCGGCATCGGGCATGCGCGACCAGGGTGAGAGAGAGCCAGGAAGGAGGGAGCCGACACCTTGGAGGGTTGCAGACGTCGAGGGCATCTCGGGAGACAGCTTTCCCCATCCCAATGTGGTCGTGAGCCTCGGGATGCTCCTGCTACAGTGCGGCGGCGCACTATAGCGTGCTCCAGAGGGCCCAAATGGCATGCCATGGCATGCCTTTGGCGTTTTGGGTGCGGCCACTTGTGTCCACGGGTATAGGGGGATCTAGACTAGGTAAATATGGCATTGGATGCCCTGGAAGGTTGATAGAATAAGAGGGGAGGGGAGAGAGGGGTGTTTTACTACTGTCCATAGAGTAAAAATGGAGTTTTACCCCACTTAAGCATTGAGTCTTGACCATAAAAATTTACTGGAGGCGAAATGCATCAATGTGAGAGTGTGGTAAAAATTTGAGAGCAAGGGGAAAAGTAGAAGTGGTGGAAACAGTAGCTTTTAGAAATGGTCAGAAGGTGTTTGTGCTGTGTTTAGGCTAGTAGATGGAGTTTACTTTCCATGATATTTCACAGTATCAAATTGTGGGTAAAAATGAGAGGGATCACAAGGTTTGAGCTCAATAGAGAAAAGTTGATAATGCAAACTTTGTGAACCCTATAATTCAACAGATTCAGATTTTCGTAGATCTAGTTAGGCTAAACTAATCTCCTTGATGCACCACTTTGTGTAACATCATCATTTGGTGATTAGAACATGCCCACAAAGTTTGGGGTCAAGGGAACAAACTTCACGATGTAAAGTTGTTCAAATTTGAATCTGGACAGCGAGGGTTTTGGAATCTTTTGATGAATCAAATCAACTTGGATTGAGATGAAACTTCGCAAGATCATCACCTATGACAATGTTGACTTGGTGAAATTTTCTTGGAATTTATTGAGAATATTTCTTATAGAAATATTTCAAAAGCTTGATTCGGACATAAAGGGTTTTGAGGGGTTTTGCCCATGATTTTGAACATGACCATGTGTGGAAAATCATATATATGGAAAATATATGTCCACTGAGTTTCTCAAATGTTTTGAAAGCATTTAATAATTTTTCCTATAAAAGACCATTTCTGGCCTTAAAAAAATCCTTTTAAATAATTAGTAATATAATCTTTAAAATTAATATTTGGTGGTTTTGGAAAGTCATATATATAGTAGGTTTGAAATAAAGCCTTTGGGGAAAAAGGATCCACCCAATTTGAGGACTTGTAGTGCAAACCTCAACTCAGGGAGTTTTGAAAACCTAATTTGAATAAATTCTTCTTGGTAAAAATAATATTTGATAAAAATATTTTTGGGAACTATTCACATGGCATGATCATTGGGCAAGAAGTTTTGTTCAAGGAAGATGAATATGGAGAGGATTAGAACCTAAGAGTGCCAAACAAACTCAACCAAACAATCAAACAAGCAATAATTCAAACAAGTATGCACTCAAAAAATTTAATTGGTTCCAAATTTTATAAACCCAAGCATAATAAAGTGATACAAACACAGGGTGTGACACCAGTTATCTTCGCCCACGCAAAAGCGGGTCATGAGGGAGGTGAGGGCGGATAAAGTCTGAGGTTTGTCGTGGCCTAGCTGGCAGGCCAGCCATTCGTCCCGAATATTGTGCTGGATGGAGGCTATGGCCTCAGCATCCGAACAGTCGATAATCTTGTCCTTCTTAGTCAAGAACCGGTTCTAGAATTGCCGAGTAGACCCACTAGGCCTCTAGACGACGTTGCTGAGGTCGGAAGAATCCGATGGCCGAACATAGGTTCCCTGGAAGTTGGAGCGGAAAGCATCCTCTAGGTCCTCCCAACATCCAATGGAGTTTTTGGGGAGGTTGTTTAGCCAGTGCTGAGATGGCCCCTTAAGTTTGAGGGGAAGGTATTTGATGGCGTGGAGGTCATCTCCTCAAGCCATGTGGATGTGGAGGAGGAAGTCCTCGATCCATACGATTGGGTCAGTAGTTCCATCGTACTGATCCATGTTCATAGGTTTAAACCCGTCCGGGAACTGATGTCGCATGACCTCATCCGTGAAACACAGTGGGTGAGCGGCCCCTCGAATCCGAGCTATATCACGCCTATGATCGGCGTCTGTTATGGCTCGGGTGCGTTCCCGTCTCTATTATTACCTCGTTCGAGCCATGGCATTTACCCATCCCGTCTATCAGGTGAGTATCCTCTGGATCTGTAGATGGATCTTGTACGGCCTGCTCTGTGATCCAAGTCATCTCGTAGGTTGAACATGTCATTGGGATCTAGTAGCTCCTTTCCCCGTCTTCGGGGTATCACCAGTCTATTACTGGCGTCATCAGCCATCCGATCACGCGCGCGAGGAGGGCGGTCTGGCGTGTCGTATGGAGTATGCTTTGGTGACGGAGTATCACTGAGCTCGTCATCGAATTGTGGCAGCAGCCTTCTCCGTGGATAGCTCTTGGTCTGGTCCGACAGACCGGCGACATGTCCTTCCTCAGCCGGGAGGACTCTTGTCCATCGATCATTGAGGTCATCCTATTCAGCTTTAAGCTGCCATTCTATCGCTCTTAGACTGCAAGCCGTCGCTATGAGTTGTTGTCTAAACTGTTCCTGATATTCATGGTTATCAGGGATGTCCATGTCATCGGCTTCCGGGATATCCTGCTCCTCGACGGGGGGAAGATAATTGTCGTCCTCGGAACCATTGAAGTCATCGGGTTTGTTCTGGTCCTCTGGCCTTTCCTGAACCTCTAACGGGTGTTCGGGGTTATCAGGGTCGTCGCGGTCCTCGAGGGTAACTACGTCCCCGGTGCCGATAATAGCTTTCCTTCCCTTCTTTTCCCTTTGGACCGCTTATGCGGCTTTCATCGCCTTGACGGTGCGTCGCTCGACTTATCGCCATCATTATTAGGCGGTTTGTCGCCATCATATGTTGAAGTGGCGGCCCATCTTCCGGTATTAACATCGGTGGGGGTGCAATCCTCTTCATCCATGTATACTGCCTCATCATCGGCATAGTCCAGCATGTCGGTTAAATCTTTGACTGTGGCTATCAGGTGAGTTGTGGGTGCGTCGAAAATTTTGTCCTGACCCACACCGTAGCCGATCCGAACATAGATCGGGGTTGGGTCGTCGGTAATCTTCATCGACGAGATCCGATCTAAGGCCTCGTCAACTAAGAGCCCGATCGGATCAGAATTTTCGGAACTTATGGAGTTTACCTACAAAGTACCGGACATGGGGAGTGTTTGGCAAGAACACATGTACGGTCTATTGGCACAATGGCCGGACCAAGACAAGAGATCGGTCCATCGCCATGGGTAACCCCATTGGCGTGTCCGGAGAAGGAACTCGAGGTTAAAGCCTCCGAGTCTTCAGGTGCTATAGGCGAAGCTGCGAGCCCGGTTAGCAACAAGTTGCCCCGAGAATCAATGGAGAACTCTAGGTTTTTGAATTTGACCTCTCGATCAGGGGCAAAGCTCTCAACACGGCCTAGATGGCCGGTGGGGTCAGCATGCAGCACAACGCTGCCGAAGGCGAAATCTGTCCAGGGTCGAAAGTGTCCATGTTATGGACCTCTTCGTTGATGACAAGGCGAGACATCGATTCCTTCTTGCTCACAAAGGAACTCTCCATGAAAGCACCAATGTCGGTGTCAAAACCGATGGATCTTTGGCAGGGGGTCCCGAGTTGTGAGACAAGGATCGATGGTAACAGGAGACGAAGGGGACACGGATTTATCCAGGTTCGGGCCCTCCTATGGAGGTAAAACCCTATATCCTTCTTGGATGTATCGATGATATGGGGGTTACAGAGTTGATCTACCTCGAGATCGAATAGCTAACCCTAGATGAGTTGTTCTGTCTTTATGCCCTAAAACCCTCCGGCTTATATAGACGCCGAGGATGCCTAGGGTTTACACATGGTCGTTTACACGCCGAGGAGATAAACATGCCTATTCTCTACATCAAACATGGAGTACAAGTCGTGCTTCCTAAAGCTTCCATATTGGAGACTCGGCCTTCAAATATTTGTGTGTTCGGTAAGTGGCCCGTATAGTCCGGCCCATAGAAATAGGTCGGCCTCCTGAGGACCCCTTAATCCAGGATTCCCTCACGAGTCCCATGCATTTCCCCACCATCGTTAGGTACGACCGAAAACTAAGGACGCACTTCACAAGGCGAAGCCCCGACACTCCTGATGCCGACCGGAAACCAAGGACGACATCAGTGGGGTCGAGTGGCCTTATGACCTGTAAGGCTCCTGAGGTGTGCTGCTCAGGAGCCCCCTTTGACGCTCGAGCAATCCCCCATTCCATTCCTTCGGGTGCCGTCTCAGCAGGCCCTGGGCCCTCCTGAGACTCCATATTGCAGTCTCATCCTGCGGTCGGAGCCCCCGAGTGGGAGCCGAGGGCTAAGAGTTGAGTGCCTTGAGGCGGCAAGTCCTCGCCATCCAGCTCTGTGGCACCTCGAGGTGGCACAGAGCGTTTGGCTCCTTGTGAAACACCATTCAGAAAGAAAGAATTTAAGTTTGGCACACGAGGAAACGCAAAGAGAAAAGTTCCCGCCCCTTTTTTTAAATATAAAGTTTCAAAGTTCTCAGACTTCGTTCCAAAAAATAGCAGCTTGAAAACCAAAAAGAAGCAAGTGAATGCCGCGTCCGGACCCTAGGCTAGCCTTCGTCTTCCCCCAGCGCTGAGCGTAGGGCCAACACATTGCATGGGCATAGCCATTGATGGGCAGTGTTGACTTCTTCGCCAGCTCTAGGTTGTGGCTGCCACATTGCGTGGGAGGAACCCCTCCGTGCCCTCGGTGGCTCCGGGCTTATACAACCCGCTCATTATTACTTGACAGTGTCACGGGTCGGGGTAGGTTCTAAGGGTGTAAAGGGAACTCCATGTCTCACGGGCCACGGGCTCATCGCAGAAAGTGGGGTCTGCTCTGGGCGGCCCCTCGAGTGGTAGGGGGATCCCCATGCGCCCTCCGAATGGAAGGTCCACCCCAGAAGAAGGCCCAGGGTCTCCCGGGCGGTGCCCCAGAGCGCCTCGCTGAGGTCCCCGGGGTTCCTGTGCTGGTACTCGAGGGCCTGCCCCCAGGTCAGGCGAGCCGGGCCTAGGGACATGGGTGAGTACGTGGTCGCCCGCCGGCGATCGAACAAAACCCGACCCGGAGACATGGAAGTATATTCCACCCTCCGTCTCCAAGAGAGCGCCATGCGCCCCGGAGACGAGGGCGCGTGTTCTACCCTTCGCCTCCAGGTTGGGATCGTCTAGCATAGGGACATGGGCATATCTTCCACCCTCCGTCCCTAAGCTGGGGCCCCCCGGCCCGGGTACGAGAGCGCATGTTCTACCCTCCGTTCCCAGGCGAGTGACCCTCGGTCCCCAGACCCAGACGCCTTCTCAAGGCAGCTCCCTGCCAGCGGGCATGCTGTCACGCCCAAGATGCGATCCTATCCTTATTTTGGCACGAGGGCCTCGACAGGGATAGAAGCACATCTCATCGTGTTGCAATAATGGATATAATTACAAGTACATTTACAGAAGAGATGAGAATATGGAATTGGCTTACACTCGCCACAAGCTACATCAAGATCACATTAATACAACAACATACTCAAACATTGTATAGAAGAGCAAAGTCCAACTACGGACGAAATCAAACGATAAAATGACATCCATCCTTACTATCCAGGATGTCACCTGGAACCCATCCTAGATCAATGAAGAAGAAGAAGAAGAACTCCAAACAAACAAGCATCGCACTCACATCAAAGCATCGCATTACCAGTACCTGCAACTCTTGTTGTAGTAATCTGTGAGCCACAGGGACTCAGCAATCTCATTTCCAAGGGTATCAATACTATTAAAGATTAATGGGAGAGGTATGCTCAAGTGGTGAGGCTGCAGCAAGCGACTAAGCATTTATTTGAGTGGCTAACTTACGAATACAGAAAGTAAAGTATGGTGGTCTACGAATAACGGACGTGAGGTAATAATGATCACTAATTGATCTTGAACACCTACTTACGTCAAACATAACCCCACTATGTTCCCTCCTGGATAAGGACTCACGAGAAGAGACAATCATAGTTACGCACATAGTTGGTGTATTTTATTAGAGTTTACTTCAAGTTTACTATGACCAGGTGTTAAACAAAGTTTCCAAGTTGCCACATAACCACGGGCATGACTTTCCGAAAGATTTAACCCTGCATGGTGCTCCAACTAGTCCATCACAAATTAACCACACGCCGCGGGAATAACCTCGACCACGGATCTCGTGATCTTCATAGGCATTTCCACAGGAAGACCACACCTCGAGATATCCCGAAGTAAAACGGAATTCCTCACGCAAGACATTCGAGAAAGGTAAAACAAATCCAGCAAGGCCTCCCGATGAGCCAGATCCACATCTAGATCCATGTGCTCTCTATCCACGGGCATCATCCATCTATGTGAAGTGGACGGTATCCTGAAAATGCCTCGAGTTGCCCCGAGGTGGCACCGCCGACTGCTAGGTAGGTGGACCAACACTCATGAGGATCACTTTCCCGGGTTGTTGATTAAAGATCTGCGGGTGCCGATGGGTCCCTATGCAATTTTAGTTACTAGGAGAATGGTAAAACTAATGTTGGGCCTTGCCAAACAAGTTTTATCCCAAAACGAAAGTCAAGGGGGTCCCCATAACAACCCCAAGCATGTTAGGAGCGCTCAATTATGGAACATAACACCGGTTCACAAGTAACTAGGGGTGGCAAAAGTGGAACAAATCACCGAGCAAAAGGCCAAGCCTTCCACCTTTCACCAAGTATATATGTGCATTAAATTAAATAGCAAATAATATTGTGATATAACAAAAGAATGTCCATGTTGACACATGGAAGCAATTGCACTTGCAGCTAGAAACGCTATAAGAAGGGCTGAGAAAGTGGTAACATAGCCAAACAATGGTTGCTGGGATGTGGAGGGGTTAAAGGCTTATCATGGCAATGTTGGGAGGCTTGACAAACAAGTGGTAGGTAGCGTGACATAATGATAAACGCGAGACAACTAGCATAGCAATGATAGTAGTGGTATCCAGGGAAATGTGTCATCTTGCCTAAGATCCCGCTTGGAAGAAGAATGAATCCATGAAGAAGACGATTCGTGAAGTAGACGAACGAATCCTCACACTCCGAACGCTTTCGGAACTCTATTGAGAAGGAACAATCCAAAAACAACAATCAACACATGGTACACCACAACATATGCATGACATGATGCATAAACCAAAAAATGATGCATGTCCAGTTTAACTATGCAAGGCATGGCAAGCACAACAATCAACTTCTACACATTAAGTGAAGCTCAATATGCAACGAGTTGCATATTGACGAAACTTCACATTCAAATTATTTAGTTCACTCTCGTTAGGTACACAAAATATGAAATGTTTTTAAACATGGCAAGAGGTGAAGCATAAGTAAACTATCTATCTAGGCATCTGAAATGAGGCCGGAAACAACTTATAGCATTTCCGAAATGACCCCATATGTTAATTTAGAAATTGATCCAGATCTAAACTAACCATATTTAATATTTTTTAAACAACATAATAAAGCATACCACACAATTCTAGACATCATTCTATTCGATTTACATATATAGAACATCTCAAACGGAGCTACGGTCTAAAAGATATGAGCAACACAAGATGAATATGGCATGAATGCAAAATGCTTGAAAATGACAACCACAAACATTTCAACTCATGAATGTAGCAATACATTATGATACTGCATGAAATTCTAAGCAAGTTTCATAAATGGTATGCCCAAAACAGAGCTACGGTTCAACCGCAAACACCCATACAAAGTTTAGTGCAAACCTGCCCAAAACAGCAACATAGCATATTAAACGCATGAAAACAACAAGCTACGAGATTCTAAAATGCACAAACCAAGCATGGGGCAATAGCATATAACACACAATTCATTTCACCTTCACATATCATACTCAAAAGAGGCATGGATCACATGGTAGGAAGCTCACAACATTGCTAATTGTAAGCAGTTTCAGACTTACTGAAAATAGCAGTTTTTGACAGTCCAGTTTTATCACGAAGGCATATTGAGAGCAGTAAAACTATAAGATATAGTGCAAATTGTGGCATGAAAATTAACAGCACGGTAGTATACATTGTAAGCTACAAATAACTCCACTACACCAACCCCAAAGGGGTTCTAGATCACTAGCAAAACACATGGCAAGACAGCAACAAAATTATATAGCATGTTGGCAACAAGAAAATAACATCTAAACATGGATTTCTATAGCAATCAAAATGACTAGGGCCTAGCACACATGTCTAGGGGCATATCTCATGTTCAACAACAATTCATATCATGCATGGTGTAAATCACACAAAAATAGCAAAAGAGCATCATAGCAAAAATGACATGCACACAACTTGCTCAAATGACAAAACAAAGTGCACAGATAAATTCTATGGATTTTTCTACCCCGAAAACATATATAATATGTGGGTTTTCATATTAATAAAATGACACATCAATTATGCGGGATTATGACCTAAACCATTTTAGCAAGTTATTTATGCAAATAAAATGCAAACATCACATTACATATTTTTATCATGCATGAAAATGCGATACTATCTACATACACATTTACATATATAAAACATTTTGATCCAGTGCACGGTTAATTATTTCTGAGCATTTTAAATCATGCAATTTTTCTATAATTTTGGAATGCACTGGATAATTAAAAAAATCGCTAATAGGAAAAAACGCAATCGGGCCAAATCTAGAACAGGGCATGAAACAAACAGTGGGCACAGGATAACTATCCGTCGCTCGGGCGAGGAATAGGCTAGCGGCGCTCACCTCGTGCTAGGCCTTGAGGGGCTGCGGGAGCTGGGCCTGGCCCACGCGGGGGGTGTCAACACGGCGCTCGTCCCCGTCCCCTGCTCACGCCCGAGCAAGGCGGCGGCGGCAAGATCCGGCAGGCCGGCGATGGTTTGACCGCACTTGGCGGGGCAAGGTAGCAGCGAGGGCATCCGGCAATGGGGCGACGAGGTTCCACGGCGACTAGGTCAGGCACTCCGGTGAGCGGCATAGGGGGACCGGCGAGGCAAGGCGGCTTGCGATGGCGCTTTGTGGCGGCGGGCAGTGCAGCTACGGGCGGTAGCACGGCTGGTGGAGCTCCGGCGAGGGGAGCGCTCCGGCGGGTCGCAAGCTTCACGGGGATGGTGGCCGACGGGAGGGAGGCACGAGGGGCGGCACGGAGGTGCTGCGGCTCGGGCGGCTGTGGCGCTGGTGCTCTATGGTCACCGGACGTGTCCGGTTTGGCCGCGAACAATGTCCGGTAGGGCTAGGAGATGAAATCTGGGCCTCTAATTGCGGATCTGAGGGCTGATAATGGAGGGGGACAGGGATGGCGGGGACGGCTGATGGTTGGGGTGCAAATTACGAGGGGAGAGGGTTAGGTCTGTTTTTTGGACGTGGGGGGGTCTATAAATAGCAGATTTGGCTAGGGTTAGGGTCCTCTAGAACGTTTATTTTTTACCCTCTGATCGCGATCGGACGGTCCGGTTGAAGGGGTAGGCTTGGTGGGCTGCGTTGGGATGTGTAGGTGGTTAGAGGCTTAGATGAGAGGGAGAATTGCCCGACGAATAACCTGATGACGGTGTTGCTACGAGCGATCGTTGGGATATCAGACGAACTCTGATTGCGACAAAATTTGGCAGGCGGTCCACCTACAATATAACAAGACAGCACGCTAACTTTCGACCCAATCCGATTTTTCGAGTGCCTTAAAATGATTTTTTTAAACGATGTTGCGGGTGCGAGCATGTGTGGTTGGTCTCGAAATGGTTGACGACACGAACGGAGAGAACCAGCAGCTATGAACGGATGCAAGTTTTTGAAAATGAGTGACGATGCTACGCAGATGATGTGAATGATGCGATGATGAATGGAACAACACACGAATCACATGACAACAATGGAATAAGAGGGGAATCTTTTGGAGCATCGGTCCCAGGCTGTTACACATGCCTCGTGAGGGTCTCCGCGCCAGGCACCCTCGCGAGGCCAGACCCTCAAGTTGACCCCACGAGATCGCACATACCTGTCTGCGTGGGGCCTGCTCGCGAGATCGTGTGCACGCCTCCTGCCACCGTGGTAGCCAGCATTACTTCCTTCATGGACCGGGCACGCGGCAACATGGTTGTTGTTGAGTCGCACAGGCCCTGGGGCGTCGGCGTAGCTGAACCTCCAGTCCTCCTCTCTGGTCCCCCCGAGCATGCCGGGAGGCGCGAAGCGGCGCCCCTCTTGTGCGACCGGCACATGTGCCCCTGGTGGCACGAGCCAGGTCCTTGGCAAGTGAGGACCTCCGCGGACGTCGCAAGCATGCCCGTGTGGTCCAAGCGCCACATCCTCCGGCTGTGCGAGTCCATAGGCGCGAGCCCCGCTGAGGCGCACCTAGGCTTTGTTGGTGGCGGTGCTGCACCGAGAGGCGTGCTTGGCCTCGTCAGTGTGGCGGTCCCGGGTGATCCGTTGAAGCTGTAGCTTGTGCGCTACGAGGAGCGCGACGTGTCAGTGTGTTGGGTCGTGGCAGACTCGGAAAAGTGGTGGCACGGCCCGAGCGTGGGGGAGGGCCAGGGCGACAGGGGCGTGCCATGCGGTTGGTGAAGGCGACAGCCCCCAGCGCCCGTCAGGAGTCGGGATGGTGGTGATGCCTGTCGACGGCGTGGTAGAGCGCCGCTGGGCGCCACGGCCCGCCGGCACCGGCCGCGCCATGGGGGCAGCCCGCCGTTCTGCACGGGCTTGACGTCCTTTGGTCATGAGCGCAAAGAACAAAGGTAAGGCGGGGCCCGAGGAAGATTTCGACATGCCCCCTACCTAGCGCGCCAAATCTCGGATTTCGGGCTCTGCAAAACTCTTAAGATTCGAACACAGGGGCGTGTGCGAAGATCCCCTGTAGCCTCATCCAACCCAGATCGCTACTCGATGAACACAATAACGAACTTTCACGATGACAAGGAAGAGGATGAACACGACAGTTTACCCAGGTTCGGGCCACTGCGAAGCGTAATACCCTACTCCTGCTTTGGTGGATTGCCAATCAAGGAGGAGGTGTGGATGAACTATTACAGTGTTTTAGAACCTCATGAGGGCTCCCCTTGTGATGTTCGAGGCCCTGTGTGACTCGGTGGTGGATGAGTGGTGGAATGGATTCGGATCCCTCTCCACGGTACAGACTACCCTCTATATATAACGGTGGCTCGGGTCCACTTCCTTATCGCAATGGTGGGAAGGGATTCCACAACGGCCGAATTTGAAAGGGGACATGAGTACGTGCTCGCCCTGCCCAAAGGTGGTCTTTGCCTGCAAACTAGCTGTCGACGGTGCAGGGTCGGGCTTAGCGATGACATTTGCCTTGCAGGACGGGTGGTTGTCGTCTTGTGGCTCCGGAATGGATACCTTTGGGGGTTCTTTTGGAACCCGCATACGTCTCTGCTCCCTTTGCACCAACGGGGAAACTGCGTCGTCAGGCGCACTGGCGCTCGCCTGTCCTTCCTTGTGTCACCCTTAACTCCCGAGGCCAGGCCTTGCATATAGATCTCCGCCGCTCCGGAGGGGTCCTAAGGAGGCCCATCCCTTGTCGTTCTTGACGATGTTCCTCCTCGCGAGTCTAGGGCCCTCGCGAGGGCCTTATCTTGAGTGGGGCTACGCCCGACTGCGTTTGGTTGATGGAGTGGGCCATGCCCTAGGCCACAAAGTGGCAGGTCTGGGTACCCCCTTTCGCAGAACACCGACAAGTACTGTCTAGAGTTTTGCTAGCATAATGGATAACATTTAATTTCTTATCAACTCTTTGTCCTATAACATCACCAACAACATAATCACTAGCATCGCACATAATTTCAAAAGGCAGGTTCCAATCAGGTGGTTGAACAATAGGTGCCAAAGTTAAGGCTTTCTTAAGTGTTTCAAAGGCTTCTACGCAATCATCAACAAAAACAAATGGAATATCCTTTTGTAAAAGATTAGTAAGAGGCCTAGAATTTTTTGAGAAGTCTTTAATAAACCTCCTATAGAAACTAGCGTGACCAAGGAAACTCTGAATACCTTTAATATCTTTAGAACATGGCATTTTCTCAATTGCTTCAACCTTAGCTTGATCCACTTCAATATCTCGTTCGGAGAATATATGCTCCTAGAAAATACCTTCATTACGCTATAAAGTGCCACTTGTCCCAATTCAAGACGAGATTATTTTGTTCACATCTCTACAAAACTCGATCAAGGTTGCTTAAGTAATCATCAAAAGAAGTTCCATAAATAGAAAAATCATCCATGAAAACCTCCACAATCTTTTCACAAAAATTAGAGAATATAGAAGTCATACATATTTGAAGGTAGCAGGTGCATTGCATAAACCAAAAGGCATACGTCTATAAGCATAGGTTCCAAAAGGACAAGTAAAGGTGGTTTTATCTTGATGAGATTGTGACACAGGTATTTGACAGAAATCAGAATATCCATCTAGAAAACAAAAGTGTGTGTGGGTGTGCTTAGATAATCTTTCTAGCATTTGAGCAATGAAAGGCAAAGGGTAATGATCTTTTCTAGTAGCTTTATTTAGTTTTCTAAAATCAATTACCATTCTATATTAAGTGACAATTATTTGTGGGATAAGTTCATTTTTATCATTAGGAACAACAGTAATACATTCCTTCTTAGGGACACAATGAACGGGACTTACCCATCTACTATCATCTATAGGATAGATTATACCTGCTTCTAGAAGCTTTAATATTTTAGTTCTTACCACTTTTTTCACCTTAGGATTCAACCGTCGTTCGTGATCAACAACGGATTTAGCATCATCTTCCATATTAATCTGTTGCTCAAACAAAGTGGGACTAATGCCCTTAAGATCATATAGAGTATATCCAATAGCAGCCCGGAGCTTCCTCAGAATTTTTAATAATATTTCTTCTTCATGTTCTAAAAGGTTAGCACTAATAATAACAAGATGTATCTTTTTCTCATCAAGATAAGCATACTTCAAAGTCTCAAGCAATTGTTTTAATTCAAACACAGGATCACCTTTGGGTGGAGGAGGACCTCCAAGAGTTTCAATAGGCAAATTGTGTTTTAGGAGAGGTTGTTGTTTAAAGAAAATTTTATCTATTTCATTTCTTTCACACAAAAAGATAGCGTTTTCATGGTCTATCAAATATTGTTCTAGTGGATCAGTAGGAGGAACGACAATAGAAGCAAGACCATTTATTTCATCCTTACTAGATGATTCTTTATTACGGGGTTGTCTACTAAAATTGGAAATTTTAAACTCATGAGACACATCACCAAAACTAACACTGATGGTTTCGCTCTTCCAATCTATCTTAGCATTAACAGTGTTCAAGAAAGGTCTACCAAAGATAATGGTACAAAAGTCATCTTGTGGGGAAGCAAGAACTAGAAAATCAGTAGGATATTTTATTTTCCCACACAAGACTTCAACATCTCTAACAATCCCAAGTGGTGTGATGGTGTGTCCATTAGCAAGTTTAATAGTAACATCAATGTCCTCTATTTCAGGAGGTGCTATGTCATTAATAATTTCTTGGTATAAACTACAAGGAATAGCACTCACACTAGCACCCATATCACATAAACCATGATAGCAATGATATTCTATTTTAACTAAGACAACATGCATATCAACTACGGGTCTATGTTTATCTTTTTCATCGGGTTTGGCAATTCTAACACTTCATCATAGAAGTAAATAACATGCCCATCAATAGTTTCTACCAAGATATCTTTAACCATAGAAACACAAGGTTCTACTTTAATTTGTTAAGAGGGCTTAGGTGCTTTAATATTACTTCTGCGAACCATAGTTGATACCTTAGCACGTTCCTTTATCCTAACAAGGAAAGGTGGTTTTCCAATATAAGCAGTAGGCACAACTCGATCAACATTGTAATGATAGTTTCCTCTTTAACTATGAACGGTTCATTGATTTATTTTTTAATAGCGGGATGATATTTAAACCACTTCTCCTTAGGGAGATCAACATGAGTAGCAAATGATTCACAAAAGGAGGCTACGATCTCAGAGTCAAGTCCATATTTAGTGCTAAACTTGTGAAAAGCATCGATATTCATAAAAGATTTAACACAATCAAACTCAAGCTTAATACCTGACTCATTACCATTATCGAGTCACCAGTCTTCAAAGTTGCATTTAATTCTTTCAAAGAGATCCCTCTTCGATTCAATAATCTTCTTCATAAAAGAACGAGTACAAGAAGTGTCGAGCATGGATCGATCATTATGAGAAAGCCGAGCATAAATTTTTTGAATAATAATTTCTCTCTCAAGATCATGATTGGGGCATGAATATAACATTGACTTAAGCCTCCCCCAAGCTAGAGCGATCATTTCTCCTTCACGAGGCCAACAATTATATATATAATTCCGATCACGATGAACTAGATATTGGGGAACGTCGCATGGGAAACAAAAAATTTCCTACGCACATGCAAACCTATCCATGGCGATGAGCATCTACGAGAGGGAGAGTGGATCTACGTACCCTTGTAGATCGCTAAGCGGGAAGCGTTAAGAAACGCGGTTGGTGTAGTCGAACATCTTCGCGATCCAAATCGCCGAGCGTCCCGCGATCCAATCACGAACCGTCCCGCGAACTCATCACGATCCGTCTCACGATCTTGATCATGATCTGTCCCGCGAACTCATCATGATCCATTCCGTGATCACATCACGAACCGTCTCGCGATCTCGCTCACGGTCCTTCCGATCTAGCGCCGAACGGACGGCACCTCCGCGTTCAGCACATGTGCAGCTTGATGACGATCTCCACCGTCTCGATCCAGCGAGAGGAGGTGGAGAGGAGAGAGAGTTCACCGGCAGCGTGACGGCGCTCTGGTGATGGTGGTGGAGCAATTCCGGCAGGGCTTCGCCTAAGCGCTGCAGAAAACCGATCTAGAGGAGAAACTATGCACCGGTGGAACGGGTAGCACGTGGCCGGAAATTCTGTCCAAAAACCACCCAATCCACTAGTATATATAGGAGGAGAGGAGAGGAGAGGCAGCCAAGGCCTTTGGGTCGGCCGAAATAGGAGGTGGGAAGCAATCCTACTTCACCTCCAATCCTAGTTGGAGTAGGATTGCCTCATATTGGCTGATTTTCCACTTTTTGCTTTAGGACTTTCTCTCCTGTGCCATGGGCCTTTGTGGCTGTTTTCCCAGCCCACTAAGGGCTGGTTATCATTCTCCCACAGCCCATGGACCTCTTGGGGTCGAAATACCCCTCCCGGAGGCCTCCCGGTACACTACCGGCACTCCCGGTATACTATCGATGAGCCCAAAACTTTTCCGGAAACCAAACTAGGACTTCCTATATATGAATCTTTACCTCCAGACCATTCCGGAGATCCTCGTGACGTCCGGGATCTCATCTGGGATTCCAAACAAACTTCGGTCACCACCATACATAACTCTACACTACCGAAACGTCACCGAACCTTAAGTGTGCAGACCCTGCGGGTTCGAGAACTATGTAGACATGACCGAGACACCTCTACGGTCAATAACCAATGGCGGGACCTGGACGTCCACATTGGTTCCTACATATTCTACGAAGATCTTTATCGGTCGAACCTCTATGTCAAGGATTCAGTTAATCCCGTATAACGTTCCCTTTGTTCTTCGGTATGTTACTTGCCCAAGATTCGATCGTCGGTATCTCCATACCTAGTTCAACCTCGTTACCGGAAAGTCTCTTTACTCGTTCCGTAATACAAGATCCCGCAACTAACAATTAGTCACATTGCTTGCAAGGCTTATTGTGATGTTGCATTACCGAGTGGGCCCCGAGATACCTCTCCGTCACACGGAGTAACAAATCCCAGTCTCGATCCATGCCAACTCAACAAACACCATCGGAGATACCTATAGAGCACCTTTATAGTCACCCAGTTACGTTGCGATGTTTGATACACACAAGGCACTCCTCCGATATCTGTGAGTTGCATGATCTCATGGTCATAGGAACACATACTTGACATGCAGAAAACAGTAGCAATAAACTGACACGATCATATGCTACGTTTGCAGTTTGGGTCTTGTCCATCACATCATTCTCCTAATGATGTGACCCCGTTATCAAATGACATCTCATGTCCATGGCTAGGAAACCTTAACCATCTTTTGATCAACGAGCTAGTCTATTAGAGGCATACTAGGGACATGGTTTTGTCTATGTATCCACACATGCATCTAAGTCTCCGATCAATACAATTATAGCATGGATAATAAACGATTATCATGAACAATGAAATATGATAATAACTAATATATTATTGCCTCTAGGGCATATTTCCAATAGTCTCCCACTTGCACTAGAGTCAATAATCTAGTTCACATCACCATGTGATTCGCATTGTTATGAATCTAACACCCAACGAGTTCTGGGGCTCGATCATGCTTTGCATGTGAGAGAGGTCTTATAGTCAACGGGTCTGTAACATTCAGATCCGTGTGCACTTTGCAAATACCTATGTCAAACTGTAAACACTGCTACCACTCTCTGCTCGGTACTATTCCAAATGGCTGCTCCACTATACGTATCCAGATTGCTACTATGAGTCGTCCGGATTAGTGTTAAAGCTTGTGACGTAACTCCTTACGACGAACTCTTTATCACCTCCATAATCGAGAAACATCTCCTCAGTCTCTTAGTTACTGAGGATAATCTTGGACGCTGTCCAGTGATCCACTCCTGGTTCACTCTTGTACCCCCTGACGGACTCATGGCAAGGCACACACAGGTGCGGTACACAGCATGGCATAATATAGAGCCTATGGCTAAGGCATAGGGGACGACGTTCGTCCTTTCTCTTTCTTCTGCCGTTGTCGAGCTTTGAGTCTCACTCAACTTTCACACCTTACAAATCAGGCGAGAACTCTTTCTCTGACTGATCCATTTTGAACTCTTTCAAAATCTTGACAAGGTATGCACACATTGAAAGTCTCATCGAGCATCTTGATCTATCTCCATAGATTTTGATGCTCAACAATTAGGTAGCTTCATCCAGGTCTTCCTTTGAAAATCACTTTCCAAATGACCGTTTTGTGCTTTCCAGAAACTCTACATTATTTCTGATCAACAATATGTCATCCACATATACTTATCAAAAATTCTATAGTGCTCCCACTCACTTTATTGCAAATACAAGTTTCTCGTAAACTTTGTATAAACATCAAAACTTTGATCACCTCATCAAAGCGTATATTCCAAACTCCGAGATGCTTGCTTTAGTCCATGGAAGGATCACCGAAGCTTGCACACCTTTTAGCATCCTTAGGCCTGACAAAACCTTCTGGTTGTATCACATACAACCTTTCCTCAAGTAAACCGTTAAGTAAACGATGCTTTGACATCCATCTGCCAGATTTCATAATTGAAAACACAGCAACTGCTAACATAATTCCAACAGACTTTAGCACCACTATGAGTGAGAAAGTCTCATCATAGTCAACTCCTTGAACTTGTCACAAACATCTTTGCAACAAGTCGAGCTTTACAAATAGTGACATTCACCATCAGTGTTTGTCTTCATTTTAAAGATCCATTTGTACTCAACGACCTGCCGTCCAACGAGCAAGTCTACCAAAGTCTACACTTGGTTTTCATACATGGATCCTATCTCGGATTTCATGGCCTCCAACCATTTGTCAGAATCCGGGCCCATCATCGCTTCTCCATAGCTCGTAGGTTCATCGTTTGTCCAACAACATGACCTCCAAGACAGGGTTGTCGTACCGCTTAGGAGCAGTACACATCCTTGTCGACCTACGAAGTTCGATAGTAACTTGATCCTGAAGCTTCATGATCATCATCATTAACTTCCTCTTCAACTAACGTAGGCTTCACAGAAACAACATCCTGCGCTGCGCTACTCTCTGGTTGAACAAAGTTTAAACAACCTCATCAAGTTCTATATTCCTCCCACTTAATTCTTTTGAGAGAAACTTTTCCTCGAGAAAGGATCCGTTTTAGTAACAAACTCTTTGCACTTGGATCTGAGATAGAAGGTTCACCCAACTGATCTTAGGGTATTCTATGAAGATGCATTTGTCCGCCTTGGGTTCGACCTCATTAGGTGAAAACATTTTCCACACAAGTGTCGTAGCCCCAAGTATTAAGAAATGACAACTTAGGTTTCTATCAAACAATAATTCACATGGTGTCATCTCAACGGATTTAGATGGTTCCCTATTTAAAGTGAATGTAGTTGTCTCGAATGCATAACCCCAAAATTATAGTAGTAAAACGACAAGAGACATCATAGCACGCACCATGTCCAATAGAGCATAACTATGATGTTCGGACACACCATCACACTATGGTGTTCCAGGTGGCGTTTAGTTGTGAAACAACTTTCACATTGTCTAGAGTTGTATGCCAAACTTGTGACTCAGATATTCACCTCCACGATCATATCATAGTCATTTTTATCTTCTTGTCACGATGATCTTTAAACTTCACTCTGAATTTGCTTGAACCTTTCAAACGATTCAGACTTGTGTTTCATTAAGTAAATATACACTATATCTACTCAAATCATTAGTGAAGGTAAGAAAATAACGATATCCACTGCACGCTACAAGACTCACTAGATTGCATACATCAACATGTATCATTTCCAATGAATCACTTGCCCGCTCCATCCAACGGGGTCCTTTAGTCATCTTGCCCAAGAGGCATGGTTCGCATGTCTCAACCGATTCGAAATCGAATGAGTCCAAATATCCATCACCATGGAGTTTCTTCATGTGCTTTATACCAATATGACATTTTGCGGCAGTGCCACAAGTATGTGGTACTATCATTATTTAACTTTGTATCTTTTGACATCAATGTTATCAACATGTGTATTACTACGATCAAGATTTCAACAAACCATTCTCACTGGGTGCATGGCCATTGAAGGTATTATTCATGTAAATAGAATAACTATTATTCTCTGACTTAAATGAATAACCGTATTGCAACAAACATGATCTAATCATGTTCATGCTCAACGCAAAACACCAACTAACATTTATTTAGGTTCGTCACTAATCCTGAAGGTAGAGAGAGCGTGCGATGTTGATCACATCAACCTTGGAAACATTTCCAACACACATCGTCACCTCACCCTTAGCTAGTTCTCCGTTTATTCCATAGCTTTTATTTCGAGTTACTAACATTTAGCAACCGAACCGGTATCCAATACCCAGGTGCTACTAGGAGTACTAGCAAGGTACACATCAATAACTCATATATCAAATATACTTCTGTCGATGTTGCCAGCCTTCTTATCTACCAAGTATCTAGGGTTGTTCCGCTTCAGCGACCTCTCACCTCATAATAGAATCACTTAGTCTCGGGTTTGAGTTCAACTTTGGGTTGCTTCACTGGACCAGCAACTGACTTGCTATCCATGAAGTTTCCCTCCTTGCTCTTGCCCTTTTTGAAACTAGTGGTTTGATTAACCATCAACACTGACGCTCCTTCTTGATTTCTACCTTCGCGGTGTCAAACATCATGAACATCTCAGGGATCAAGACTTCTATCTCTGGTGTATTATAGTTCATCACTAAGTTCTAGTAGCTTTAGTGACAGTGAATTGGAGAACTATATCAATCACTATCTTATCTGGAAGATCAACTCCCACTTGATTCAAGCGATTGTAGTACCCAGACAATCTGAGTAAATGCTCAATGATTGAGCTATTCTCCTTCATCTTACAGGCAAAGAATCTTGTTGGAGATCTCATATCTCGCAACACAGGCACGAGCCTGAGATCACAATCTCTGCTCCTAGAACATCTCATATGTTCCGTGACGTTCAAAATGTTTCGGAGCCTCAATTCTAAGCCGTAATGCATGACGCACTAAACTATCAAGTAGTCATCGAAACGTGCATGTCATATGTTCACAACATCTATAGATGACGCTAGAGGGGGTGGCGCACCGAGCGGTGCATTAAGGACATAAGCCTTCTGTGCAGCAATGAGGACAATCCTCAGATCACGGACCCAGTCCGCAATATTGCTACCAACATCTTTCAACTCTATTTATCTAGGAACATATAAAAATTTAAGGGAGCTACAACGCGAGCTAGTAATCCACAACATAATTTGCAAAGACACTTTGACTATGTTCATGATAATGAGTTCAATTAATCATATTACTTAAGAACTCCCACTCAAATTGACATCCCTCCGATCATTCGAGTGATACATGATCTAAATTCACCAACTCAAGTCCGATCATCACGTGAGTTGAGGTGGCTGCAATGGTGAACGTCATTATGTTGATCATATATACTATATGACTCATGTTCGACCTTTCGGTCTCTCGTGTTCCGAGGCCATGTCTGTACATGCTAGGCTCGTCAAGTTTAACCCGAGTGTTCTGCGCGTCCAAATCTGGCTTGCACCCGTTGTATGTGAACGTAGAGTCTATCACACCCAATCATCACGTGGTGTCTCCACACGACGAAATTTCGCAATGGTGCACACTCGGAGAGAACACAGTTCATCTTGAAATTCAAGTGAGGGATCACCTTATAATGCTACCGCCGTACTAAGCAAAACAAGATGCATAAAAAGATTAACATCTCATGCAATTTATAAGTGACATGATATGTCCATGAACTTGTGTTTAAGATCTCCATCTTCCAAACACCGGCATGATCTCCATTGTCACCGGCACAACACCATGATCTCCATCAATGTGTTGCCATTAGGGTTGTGGCGCCAGCCCTGCTTCTACTTCTATTGCTACCGCTTAGCGATAAAGTAAAGCATTACATAGCGCTTAATGATTGACACTCAGGTCATACAATAATTAAAGACAACCCTATGGCTCCTACCGGTTGCCGTACTCAACGACATGCAAGTCATGAAATTCTATACATCACATGATCATCTCATACATCACATATATCTCATCATGTAATTGGCCATATCACATCACAACATACCCTGCAAAAACAAGTTAGACGTCCTCTAATTGTTGTTGCATGTTTACGTGGCTGCTACGGATATCTAGCAAGAACGATTCTCACCTACCCATAAACCACAACGGTGATACATAGATTGCTTTTCAACCTTCTCAAGGACCGCCTTTGTCAGATCCGGTCCAACTAAAGTGAGAGAAACTGTCACCCGGAAGCCATCTAAGCAACAAGTTGCATCGAGGGAACCGGTCTCTCGTAAGCGTACGAGTAATGTTGGTCTAGGCCGCTTCATCTCACAATCCTGCTGAACCAAAATCCGACTAAGGGAGGAAGCAATCTAAGCATCAACGCCCACAAACCTTTTGTGTTCTACTCGAGATCTCATCGAACCATCAACCTAGCTCTGATACCACTGTTGGGGAACGTTGCATGGGAAACAAAAAATTTCCTACGCACATGCAAACCTATCCATGGCGATGAGCATATACGAGAGGGAGAGTGGATCTATGTACCCTTGTAGATCGCTAAGCGGGAAGCGTTAAGAAACGCGGTTGGTGTAGTTGAACATCTTCGCGATCCAAATCGCCGAGCGTCCCGCGATCCAATCACGAACCGTCCCGCGAACACATCATGATCCAACCCGCGAACTCATCGCGATCCGTCTCACGATCTTGATCATGATCTGTCCCGCGAACTCATCATGATCCATTCCGTGATCACATCACGAACCGTCTCGCGATCTCGCTCATGGTCCTTCCGATCTAGCGCCGAACGGACGGCACCTCCGCATTCAGCACACGTGCAGCTTGATGACGATCTCCACCGTCTCGATCCAGCAAGAGGAGGTGGAGAGGAGAGAGAGTTCACTGGCAGCGTGACGGCGCTCTGGTGATGGTGGTGGAGCAATTCCAGCAGGGCTTCGCCTAAGCGCTGCAGAAAACCGATCTAGAGGAGAAACTATGCACCGGTGGAACGGGTAGCACGTGGCCGGAAATTCTGTACAAAAACCACCCAATCCACTAGTATATATAGGAGGAGAGGAGAGGAGAGGCATCCAAGGCCTTTGGGTCGGCCGAAATAGGAGGTGGGAAGCAATCCTACTTCACCTCCAATCCTAGTTGGAGTAGGATTGCCTCCTATTGGCTGATTTTCCACTTTTTGCTTTAGGACTTTCTCTCCTGCGCCATGGGCCTTTGTGGCTGTTTTCCCAGCCCACTAAGGGCTGGTTATTATTCTCCAACAGACCATGGACCTCTTGGGGTAGAAATACCCCTCCCGGAGGCCTCCCGATACACTACCGGCACTCCCGGTACACTACCGGCACTCCCGGTATACTACCAATGAGCCCGAAACTTTTCCGGAAACCAAACTGGGACTTCCTATATATGAATCTTTACCTCCGGACCATTCCGGAGCTCCTCATGACATCCGGGATCTCATCCGGGACTCCGAACAAACTTTGGTCACCACCATACATAACTCTACACTACCGAAACGTCACCGAACCTTAAGTGTGCAGACCCTGCGGGTTCGAGAACTATGTAGACATGACCGAGACACCTCTACGGTCAATAACCAATGGCGGGACCTGGACGTCCACATTGGTTCCTACATATTCTATGAAGATCTTTATCGGTCGAACCTCTATGTCAAGGATTCAGTTAATCCCGTATAACGTTCCCTTTGTTCTTCGGTATGTTACTTGCCCGAGATTCGATCGTCGGTATCTCCATACCTAGTTCAACCTCATTACCGGAAAGTCTCTTTACTCGTTCCGTAATACAAGATCCCGCAACTAACAATTAGTCACATTGCTTGCAAGGCTTATTGTGATGTTGCATTACCGAGTGGGCCCCGAGAAACCTCTCCGTCACACGGAGTAACAAATCCCAGTCTCGATCCATGCCAATTCAACAGACACCATCGGAGATACCTGTAGAGCACCTTTATAGTCACCCAGTTACGTTGCGACGTTTGATACACACAAGGCACTCCTCCGATATCTATGAGTTGCATGATCTCATGGTCATAGGAACACATACTTGACATGCGGAAAACAGTAGCAATAAACTGACACGATCATATGCTATGTTTGCAGTTTGGGTCTTGTCCATCACATCATTCTCCTAATGATGTGACCCCGTTATCAAATGACATCTCATGTCCATGGCTAGGAAACCTTAACCATCTTTTGATCAACGAGCTACTCTATTAGAGGCATACTAGGGACATGGTTTTGTCTATGTATCCACACATGCATCTAAGTCTCCGATCAATACAATTATAGCATGGATAATAAACGATTATCATGAACAAGGAAATATGATAATAACTAATATATTATTGCCTATAGGGCATATTTCCAACACTAGATGCATTGGACAAAACTTTTGGTTGAATTCCAATTTCAGCCGATTCTAGTTCCATAATCCAATATCATCACATGACCTATACCATGTCAATGCTTTTCCCTTCAAAGATAAAGGGAAAACCTTCTTCTTAACTTCATCTCCATATAAACCTACAAGCTCAAATAATCCACAAATTTCATCCACATGTATTAGGTGCATATCAGGATGTTCAGTTCTGTCTCCTGTAGAAGGATTAGCCAAAGGAATTTCATAACCAATATTTTTAGTAGGTGCAGTAGGTCGAGGGGCAACTAATTGTGGTTCTGGTCGAGGTTAAGATACCCCGAACAAACCCCTCAAAGGATTTTTTTCCATAGTAGCAAGTGAAAATAAATTTTAGCATGTAGTATAAGTTTTTCATTACTGATTTCCACTTACAGAGAGCGCTTCTCCCCGGCAACGGTGCTAGAAAAGAGTCTTGATGTCCCACAAGTATATGGGGTCAATCTTAGTCCTTTCAATAAGTAAGAATTTCAAACCCAATGAGGAGCAGAAGGAAATGCCAAGCGGTTTTCAACAAGGTAATTTCTGCAAGCACTGAAATTGTACGTAACAAGTAGTTTGATAGCAAGATAATTGGTAACGAGCAAGTAACGGTAATGGTAACTAAAGTGCAGCAAGGTATCCCAATCCTTTTGTGGCAAAGGACATGCCAAAAGGATCTCTTATAATAAGCAAAGTGTTCTTGAGGGTACACGGGAATTTCATCTAGTCACTTTCATCATGTTAGTTTGATTTGTGTTTGAGACTTTGATAATTTGATATGTGGTCGGACCGGTGCTTGGGTGTTGTTCTTACTTAAAAAGCCTCCCACTTATGAGTAACCTCCTCGCAAGCATTCGCAACTACTAGAAAAGTATTAAGATAAAACCTAACTATAGCATTAAACATGTGGATCCATATCATCCCCTTACGAAGTAGCACATAAACTAGGGTTTAAGCTTCTGTCACTCTAGCAACCCATCATCTAATAAATACTCCAAAATGCATTCCCTTAGGCCCAAGGATGGTGAAGTGTCATGTAGTTGACGTTCACATAACACCACTAAGGGAATCACAACATAGATATCATCAAAATATCGAACACATATCAAATTCACATGATTACTTGCAACATGACTTCTCCCTTGACCTGAAGATCAAAAGTAACTAATCACAAGTGATATTCATGCTCAAGATAAGAGGGTTATTAAATATCATAATGGATCCAAACATATAATATTCCACCAAATAAACCATATAGTAATCAACTGTGTAATGTAATGAACACTACTAGTCACCCACAGGTACCAATCTGAGGTTCCGGTACAAAGATTGAACATAAGAGATGAACTAGGGTTTGAGAGGAGATGGTGTCGTTGAAGATGTTGATGAAGATTGGCCTCCCTAAGATGAGAGGGTTGTTGGTGATGACGATGGCTTTGATTTTCCCCTCCAGGAAGGAAGTTCCCCCTACGAAATCACTCCGCCGGAGGGCAAAAGTGCTCCTGCCCAAATTTTGCCTCGAGGCGGAGGCGTTCCATCCCGAAAGTCCCCTCCTGATTTTTTTTTGTAGGTCAAAAGACCTTAAGTACCCTAAGATGGGCACAGGAGGTGGGCTGGGTTGAGCACAACCCACCAGGGCCTTAAGTACCCTAGTTTATGTGCTACTTGTGTCTTGTGCTCTTGTGTCTTGTGCTCACTAGGTGCCCCCCCTCCGGTATTTATTTGCTCCAATATTTTTTATATATTCCAAAATGATTCTCCATGAAGTTTTAGCTCATTTGAAGATGTGCAGAATAGGTATCTCTGATATGCTTTTTTTAGGTCCAGAATTCCAGCTGCTGGCATTCTCCCTCTTTGTGCAAACCTTGCATATTATGAGAGAAAATGCATTAGAATTACTCCATAAATCATTATTATGCCTAAAAACATTATAAATGAGGGTTTTTTACATCTGTGCCCCTGGTTCCTTAGCTCTACTCATTCATCCCCATGCTCTTAACTTTTGCTCATTTCTCCCCACTCCCTTGCCCGAAACCCTCAGAACACGTCAGAACGGACGTTGTCGTCGGGTCAATGGCTTGATCGTGAACTTTGGTGAGTGGGGCTGCGCTAGACTGTGTCTCCCATTAGACCTGACAAGTGGGGCCACATTAGGCGGTGTCATTGTTTGATCATTGGGCCATGATTCGTTGGGTCGTCCCTTGCATTAAACGCCTACGCACGCTGCCACGACAGAAGCCTGCTATGCATGCACCCAGCAAGCCTGCCTACATGGGTCGATGCGCTCCGCCACAATGCACCGAGTAAGCCTTCATGCGTCGATTGAGCCTGCATGCGCCGACCAAGCATGCATGCGCCGATGCATGCCACCACGATGCACTGACCGAGCCGCTTTCATGCATGCCAGACGCCACGGATCCAGCGACGGTCGAGGCCGCTGGTTCCTCTCTTCTCGCACGCTTGTCTCCTTGATTTAGAGCATCGTTTTTTTATGATAAGTTTCATCCTTTTCGATCGACTCGCATATGCACCCGTTTTGCTACAACAAATAAATTGAACAATATGTTTTATATTTTTGTGGCTGCATGCACTAGCTAGGTGGCTGCACATTTGTGGCTTTTGTAAAAAAAAGAGAAGGGTTCATTGTGGATGCATGCACTAGGTGGTTACTAACAAAGCGAGCTCTCTAAGAAAACAATCAACAAATATGTAGATCACATAGCACGATCACATAGTTCAAATTAGCAAGAACTTAATAATAAAATAGATAGAAAACTTAATAATAGAACTTAATAAAAGGGCAAACAAGCCCATAGCATCTCCAACATAGTTTAATTACAACTTAATTAACATAACATAGATTCAAAAAAATAGATAGAGGGTTTAGAACCCTCGCCGCTGCCTTCTCCACCTCGCTCCTCCTTCGGGCGCCCTTCACTGCTCCTCTAGGACGTTGTCAATGGGGTACGGAAGAGTGTGCATGCGCGACGAGATGGGGAAGATGTTGGTGTACTCCGTGAACCTGTTGTGGGTGGTGAAAGCGATGAACTCGTAGCCACACCAAAACACCCGGCCGAGGAGGTAGAAGGCGTCGAATGTGTTGGTGAAGTGAGAAAGGATAGCAACCACCACCCCATTTTGGATGACCTCCTCGACGTGGAACATCGTTGGAGATCCCCGCGGGAGGTGGCGGTAGCCGGCCACGAGGAAGAACTCAGTGAAGTTCCTTGCGGTCCTCCACCTTGATATCACCCACACACGTAGTGTGTGCACAACGTACACGCCGGTAGGGTAGAGCCTCTCCGAAACGGTGGGTGGGACGCGGTAGGTTGGTCCGGTGTACTGCATTGCTGAGGGATGTGCGGAAGAAGGAGAAGGGGTCGAAGAGCAATAAGGGCAGATGACAGAGGATGGGAGATGGATGAGGGATGGCAGATGTAGAGGGTGGCTTAAATAGTTGTAGTGCTATGTGTTATTTCGTCGTGGCAATAATGGGTCAAATGTGAAGTAGCCTGTATTCGGACCCATTGTGGCGTCGGGAGTGTACACGCGTGGGAAACTGTGTTTTCAAAAGAAGAAGAAAAAGAAGCTAATTACACGCGTGGGAATATGTGGTCATATATATTATGTGAACAAAAAGAGACAATTTTTGAATTGTTTGTGGCCATTTACCATGATAAAAATAATTTTGGCCCTTATAAATTTGGTCATTTCGCATTTGTATTGAACAAAAAGAACTAAATTTTCTAAGCAATGTCAATTGTTGTGTAATTTCAAACGATGCAGAAAACCAAAGCAAGCACGTTCACTAAAAACAGAGCAAACGATGCAAAAACCGACGCAATTCGATGGCCCAACCAGAGCTTGATTTCCTTTTGGAAAAATAACCATGTTTTCTTTCATGGAGTCAATGGTGGGCAAGCAGCCAAGCACAACCAATAGGAGCACCTCTCACGGATTGCCCCACGATCCAAAGATGCGGAGCCGTCCCAATGATCGGATGGCTGACGATCGGAGCTAGGGTTAGGAGGGGTTTTGAGCTGGTCAACGGGGTTTCCAAGTCTTGACTGAGCATAACTAATTTAAAAAAATCTAAAAATATATGAAAGCTTTGTCGTTCGTCGTTTTATAAGACACACTAATGAGGAAAAATACTAAACTTGGTATACGGACATTTTAAGAAAAACTAGCTAGCACGATCGAGGTCAAATGAGCACCATTAATTTTTAAAAAATCAAAAAATATTAAACCTGCACACAATGTTGTCTTATGTGACATGTTACCAACCAAAAATGATAAACTTGGTATATGGTCATTTTCATGAAAAAACCTTCACACATATGAGCTATCACGTACAACATTTCATAGAGTTTAAGGAGAGGAGGTAGTCCCGCCACTAGTAATGCGGGCTCCCCCTCCCCCCTAGGCAACTCCTAGGTGATTTGTGTCAGTGGCCACTCCGGCCCCGGCGGCCACCTCCCCTCCCTGCCGGTGGTCACTCCGGCCCCGGCAGCCACCCCTCATTGCCAAGATGGCACCGTTCGACCTCAACTTTGATCATGGCAAGAAGTTTCAAGCGGAGATGAGATCCAAGTTTGGACATCCGGTGGTTTTCTCCCCGGGCTTTTGCCAACGTGAATTCACTCTGGTGGTTTCGTTCTGTAGATCCTCATTCAAGCTTGATCCACACACGGTGAGTGTTTCTCTGCATGCTATGTTTGGTGGCTATGCCCATGGTTTTCGGGTGCGCTTTCTAAAGGATAGATCTTTCAAGTTCTCTGTTGCCTCCAAGTCAATAGGTTTTGAGATATACAATGTAGGCAGAATAGTTGAGAAAGAGTTTGAAGTAGTGTTTAACCTCTAGAATTTTGGAGGCCCTAATTAGCGTCGAGAAGAAATTGCTTATTATGATGAACTTGACAAAGAATGGACTTTGGTTGGTAGAAATGGCAAAGCGGTTGCCTCTTGCTCCAGTGATCACCAGAGTTCCACCACGGTGGCTCGAGATCGTAGGTCGGTGTTTGAGAGATTATCGTACCCTATTCAAGTTGGCACTAATAAAGGGGCTTTGGTCAGTTACTCTGATCTTAATTCATTTTATTCCTGCCCGCAATATGAGCCTCTCACCTCGCAATGTACTCAGGAGAACGTGTATGTGGTCTGTTTTGCATGTGGAGTCCCAGGTCACTTCACACGAAACTACCCGACACCAAATCTCCCTGGGCTTTGGCCTTTTATTCGATTTGAAACTTTTCCTCGCCCACCAGAGAAAGCTTGGGCCGATGGTGTTGCAGGCTCTTGGTTTCAATGTGCTGGCCCAGCTCCACCGTTTCGGCAAGCATCGACATTTAAGGAGTTGGCCGAAGATTTTTTTCCAAACTTCCAATCGAGACCCCTGCCTGTCTCCTCGCATTCTGCTCCTCTTTCCAACTCTGCTTCCACGCCGACGAGCTCGCCTTCATCTCCATCATCGCCGACCAGGGAGGTGGTGCGCCATTCAAGCCATTCTCCACCGATGGCTAACATACCCATTAACCCCACCCCCTTCATCCCCCATGGCTTTCAAATACAAGAGGTTGAAGGGAGGACTGGGGTTTCTAGAGCCATTCTGCCTCATCGACCTAGTCGCCATGAAGATTGGGCGATTGGCACCATCTTTCCACATCCCAATGAGGTATTTTTGGCAAATGTTAGGGAGGTTCTTGAGGAGTTCTTGCAAGGAGCTACTGCCATGGGTTTTTGGGAAATCCAACCATGCCCATTTGGTGAGGCGTATGTCCAGTTCAGGCATGTCAGAGATAGGTACAGATTGATTCAGCAGAGCCCGCATCCTTTTGGTGATGTTTTCATTGCTTTCAACAAACACAATGAGGGTAGGAACTAGCGTAGAGTTCATTTCAATAGAACTTGCTGGCTATTGTTCATAGGTGTTCCATTTGATTACTGCAATACAGAGGACATAGCTGCTACCATTGCTAATTGGGGCAGGATTATTAGTTGGGAGAAGGAGGATGCTTTGAGAGGAAAGATTCTGGTCAGGGCAAGAGTCATAGATCTTGCTGACATTCCTAAAAGTATCAGGTGGTCTGAAGGAGAAAGTTTTGAAGAGGAAACCTTGACTTCTTCTATTGAAGTTTTACTTGATGAAATGCTAGGAGGTGGCCCTGCTGATGAGGACCCCATTCCACCTCCTCGTGTGGATCCCCACCCTGTACCTTTGCATGCAAATGATTTCCCAGGATTTCAACCTTTGCCTGTGAACAATGTGCAACCCCCAAATGATGATTAGGATGAGTTGGATGAACAAGATGAGCAAGACCACTGGGCTTTTCCTCAACCAAAACCACATATTCCTGCTCAGCAGCAAGCAGAAATACCTATGTTACAACATGAGGGGGCTCCTAGCAGTATCACCACCACCATATCTCTATCTGATGGCATTAATTCCATTGCACACACTGCTAGTGAAAAAGTTAATCAAGGAATCCTAGCCCCAGCCATGGGACTTGGGCTCCAAAACATTGCAATGGCTTACCAAGCAGATGGTGAGCAAGAGGAGCAGCACCCAGTAGAGGAACCAGAGCAGCAGAGTGGGATTGGTCAGACACCTCGGATTGGAGTTAGTAACACTTCCGAGCAGTAGAACAACCTGAATAATATGGATATGTCTGGTATACCCATGGGGGACTGTGACAAAGTTGGTTGTTCTACAGCACAGGCTAATGCACTAGTCAAAGATGTTGAAAGTACCTTTGTTATGAACACTAATAGTGTCTCAAGAGATACTCAAAGTGGAGCTCCAACAACTAGGGGACAAGTAATGAAGGATGATTCACACATTGTGGGTGAAAAGACAGTCAACATTGGAAATGAGGAAGTTCCTCCAAGCCCAATCCCACAAACAGGCACATCTGCAGATATTCCCAATAGTATTGATGTTGCACAACTCTCCTTTAGTCCTCCTCATTCATTTGAATTGCAAAACATTGTTGAGTCTCATTCGTTGGATATAATTGATGGCTCACACTTAATCTCTGAAGAGGGAATGGATCTCTGGATAAAGCACTTTGCTCCAGTCACTGAGGGAGATTCAGATTCTTTAAAGATTGAGATCCCAGTAAGTTGGTTCAATTTCATAATCCACATGTTATTAACTCGAGACAAATTTGGATGGACTATACACTTATTGAAATCTGAACTATGGAGTGTGCTAACTGAAAATTGCTCTTCTGAAGATAATATCATGTTTCCTGTCCCTAATGGATGCTCTACTACACAGGCTCCTAGCTGTAAGGAGATAATGCTTGGACTAGGTAAGGAGAATGAGGGTATCATCCTAGCTGCTCACTCCTCCAGTGGGGTTGGTAGTCCTCTAAAGCAAGTTTCCCCCAACAAAGTGATTCTCCTGCCCTTAGGAGAAGCTATTTCAAAGAGAAGGAGAGATAAAGAACCAATGGTGGAAACTGAGGTAAGGAGAAGTGATAGAGTTAAAAAAAGATAATAATGGATATAGGAGGAAATCTTGTGATACAAAATCTTGCTTACCTTGCAATGTTGTTCCACCAATTACTCATAGCAGAGTGGTCAAAAATCTTACAAATTTTTTTTGCAAGGTGACTGAGGAGGAACTTTAGGAGAAGTTGTCCAAAAGACTCAAGCGGAAAGGACAGGAGGATGTGGACAAGGTAGACAGAGCCACAGGAATAGCAAACAAACAAAAATTTGTGTAATGATGATGTTACAACATAACACTCAGGTCAGGAGGGAGGTGCTCTATCTATGTACTCTGGACTACCGCATATGTGTGTATGCTGGTTTTAAGGATGTCAGTTTATTTAAATAGTTGGGTTTTGGGTCAATGTGGCACCTTTTGCTAGTAGAACTTCTGATGCTCATTAATGTGTCCTGTCTTTGGTATATCTATAAGGATAATCTTGAACTCCTAGTGATATTTGAAAAACTCCAGGTGATATTTTCAAAACTTCCTTATAACATATGCATGTTGTCAATGAATTGTATCCGCATGATGGAATGTGGTGAATTGTACATTTCCTACATGGGTCTGAGAAAAGGAAGACCTAACTCATATTTTAGGAATCATACCAAGGGATGGCACTTGGTATTCCAAAGGAAGATGCATCTAGTTTATTATGAATAATAATAGATCTTGGAACATATTGAACTAGAATGTTAGAGGGCTAAATTCATTTGAAAAATGGTTGGCTATTAAACAAAAAGTTTAAGAAAGTGCTGCTAGAATTGTTTGCATCCAGGAAACTGAAAGAGAGAATTTTGACTTGGGATACATCAATCAATTTTTGCCCACCAAGATTTAACAAATTTGAGTACCTGCCTTCTATTGGGGCCTCTGGAGGTATCTTGACTACTTGGAATGGAGCTTTATTTTATAGTGAACTCATATTTCAAAACAAATTCTCCATCTCTGTTCCGTTCACATGTACCACAACTTCCAAAACCTCGATTCTTACAAACATTTATGGGCCTTGCCACTTGGAAGAAAAAATTGAATTCATAGACTGGTTCGGTAACATTCAAATGCCCAATGATGTGGATTGGATTATTATGGGGGATTTTAACTTCATAAGGGAGGGTGGATTCATAAATAGACCTGGTGGAGATATCAATCAAATGTTGCTCTTTAATGAAGCTATCAGCAACTTAGGGCTGGTGGAATTACCTTTAAAAGGCAGACAATTCAGCTGGAGTAACATGCAGGAAAGCCCTCTTTTAGAAAAACTAGACTAGTTTTTCACCTATGCAGCTTGGATGAGTTCTTACCCTGACACTACTACATTACCACTGGATAAACCCATTTATGACCATCTCCCATGTGTGATTAAAATTGGAACAGCCATTCCTAAGTCCAAGGTCTTCAGATTTGAAAATTACTTGCTCAAACACAGTTCATTCAAAGGTATAGTTCAAGCAGCTTGGGATGTTCCTGTGGGACACACTGATTCAGCTAAGAAAATCAATGCCAAGTTTAAAAACCTGAGAAGAGCCTTGAAGTTATGGGCCAAAAGTTTGTCATGTCTCAAAAGCAGATTGAAGATTCAAATGCATGTATTTTCTTGTGGGGTCTGATAGAGGAATAAAAAGATCTTTCTACTCTTGAATGGAATTGTAGATCCATATTGAAAGAATGCCAACTCACAGTGCTTAATAATCAAAAAATATATTGGAAACGGAGAGGAAGAATTAAAGGAGTTAAGTTTGGTGATGAAAACACAAAATTCTTCCATACTAAAGCTTCAACCAATCACAGGCACAATAAAAATGCAATGTTAAGGAATGATGATCTAGTGGAAATCACTGACCATGAAGGAAAGACTGCAATTCTTTGGGATGCTTTTAAGAAGAGATTAGGGAAATCTAATGGACACATAGTGCACTTCGACTTGAATGAGATTTATGAAAACAGAGTGGATCCCCAATTTTTTTAGGATCTTGAGAAACCATTAACACAGGAGGAAATTGATGAAGTGGTAAAAAATCTGCCTTCAGATAAATCCCTAGGTCCAGATGGTCTTAACAATGAATTCATCAAAGCATGTTGGGACGTCATTAAGGTGGATATTACTAAGATTATCATGGATTTTCATGCTGGCACCTTGAACCTGGAAAGTATTAATACCTCTTTCATCACTTTAATACCCAAAAAAGAAGTGCCAGTTTCACCTAATGATTTTAGGACAATTTCTCTGCTGAATGGAGTTCTTAAGATTATCACAAAGCTGATGGCCAATAGACTTCAAAAGATTATTCTTCAACTGGTTCATATCAATCAGTATGGTTTTCTCAAAGGTAGGGTAATTCAGGACTGCCTTGGCTAGGCATATCAATACATGTACCAATGCCACAGATCAAAAAAAGAGATGTTGGTGATTAAGCTTGATTTTGAAAAAGCCTTTGACGCAATTGAGCATCAGTCCATCATTGGCATACTCAGAGCAAAGGGATTTAGGGAAAAGTGGATTTCATGGATGCAATTACTTTTTGCATCTACATCATCTGTAGTAATGCTAAATGGTGTTCCTGGGAAAAATTCTACTGCAAAAGAGGAGTTAGACAGGGTGATCCTTTGTCTCCTTTAATCTTTGTCTTGGCTACAGACCTGCTACAATCAATACTCAATAGGGCCATGATACTAAACCTAATCACCCCTCCTCTACAAGTCAATTCATGCCCTGACTTTCCAATAGTGCAATATGCAGATGACACCCTGGTTCTGATGGAAGCAAATGTTAGACAGTTGATTTGTCTCAAGGAACTACTGAATACTTTTGCCTCAGCCACTAGATTAAAAGTCAATTATGGAAAATCAATCATGGTACCAATAAACATCGTTGATGACAGAGTGGACATATTCACTAATACATTACAATGTGCTAGGGGACAATTCCTTTTCACCTATCTGGGATTACCTTTGGGTATCTATAAACCAACAGTGGAACAATGTATGCCCCTTGTACAAACAATTGCTAAAAGGTTGGCTGGTATCTCAACCTTCATGACCCAGGCAGGGAGATTACTACTGGTAAAATCTGTACTTGCATCTCTTCCAATTTTCTTCATGTGCTGCCTGGACATACCCATCACCATCAAAAAGCAGATCAACAAATACCTGAGGCACTGTCTATGGAGAAGCCCTGACCTGCAAGACCACAGACCAGCTATGGTGGCATGGCACACTATATGTAGACCTAAGAATCAAGGTGGTTTGGGAGTAATGGATATTTTCACACATAACAAGACCCTACTCATGAAAAATCTGCATAAATTATTCAATAGACATGACATTCCATGGGTCAACTTAATATGGGAAACCTACTATAGCAATGGACAAGTTCCAGGAATAAATAAGGTGGGATCATTCTGGTGGAGATCAAATCTGACACTCATTGATTGTTTCAAAGCAATTTCCAGATGCAATGTAGGAGATGGAAGAAGTTTCATGTTTTGGGATGACTTGTGGATTCAATTTGTTCCGAAACATAAGTTTCATCACCTATACATTTTTGCCAAAAACACTAATCTCACTATCCAGCAAGTGATAAGCACTAAATACCTCCAAGACCTCTTCCATCTCCCACTGACTATTCAAGCATATGAGGAATTCCTAGAAATTGAAAATATTTGTATCACTTTGCAACAGTTTGAATACTTGAATGCAGTGGACACATGGTATTACATTTGGGGAAATGAATTCGACTCCTCCACCAAAGCATACAAGGTTCTGATAGGACACAAACGAACACCACCTCATTTTACTTGGATTGGAAAAGCTCTTGTCATCCCAAGCACAAAGTGTTTTTTCTGGATGCTCCTTCATGATATAATAAACACAAGAAAACTTTTAAGAAGGAAGAATTTTCTACTGGAAGATTACAAGTGTGCAGTGAGAGATTGTCAACAGGAAGAAACACTTCATCATCTTTTTTGGGGTTGCCTTTCCATACAATGTTGGGACTTTATCTGTCCCTCAAGAACACGCAACTTGTCAGTCTTGGAAGCATAACAAGATCTCAAAGATAATCTCAAATATCCCTTCTTTATGGAGATTATCATACTGGGATCATGGGCTATCTGGATTTCCAAGAATAACAAGATCTTTGAGAACATTACACCCTCTTTTCAAGGATGGAAATTCATCTTCCTGGAGGAACTAAAACTGCTCAGATTCAGAATAAAGAGAAAACATCTACATCAGTACAATACATGGCTGGACTCTATTTTTCACTTATAGATTTTAGCATCCTTAGTTCCTTTCTTTGTTCTTTTTCTTCTGTTTCTTTTCTTTTGTTTCTTCTCTTTTTCTAGGTAGCTAGTTCTTTTTATTTTGCCCTTAGGCTTACCTCAAGCCTCCCAGGCTTTGTCACTTTTCCTTTAATTTGTAAGAAAATTGCAGTGGGGTTTTACCCTACTATTTATAGTCAAAAAAAGGAGAGGGGTAGGGTAACCTTCTGTTTTAAAAAAACAAAAAATCAAAAAAAAACACGAAAGCTTTATTACAAAGTGAATAAGAAGGATTTGAACTTAGTTTTCCATTTTCACATTTTAAATGTGTTTTTAATAGTTTTTATATTAAAGCATATTTTTTCAAAGGAAAATGTAAAAATATGAAGATTAATTTAAAAAATATTGTGACTTCAAATATACACTATATAGATTTAATAGGTGTTAATAAAAAACATTTGGCTCATTTAGAGTAGGTCCAAAAAACTTGATTACAAATGGGGATGTTTACCCTAGCCTGGGAGCTCATTTGGAGCACATTTCTCAAATTCAAATTTCTTTGACCTCCTCTAAATCACCTCAAAAAGAATTGCATTTTTTTGAATTTATAATGTCCTATCGAATGTTGTTTATTGCTCTATTATTGGAATATTTGATAAAATGATGGACTATATAGATAGCCATACCATTATAGCATGTGTGATCATTGCAGCACCTAAACTCAGAAAATAAACACTAAAACAGATCATAGCAGACAAATTTAAAAACACACAAATACCCAATATAGATAGCCATACAGTCATAGTACCATACAATCCATAGATAGTTCACACACAAAGTTCACCAAACAACCAAAGGTAAGTAAAACACATCATCACAACAATTGGGAAGGGGAATCGGGACTTTTGCGAGGGCACCATGCTGCCCCTGATCTTGTAGTCCTCGTCGTGGATAGCTACATCTTTTGCATGAGCTAGAAGGTGAACGAAGCGGTCGGACTTTGGCTTTGGCTTGGTGGTGCAGTAGGGGCAGCGCCAAGTGTTGTCTTGATTTTGTAGTAGTAATCATCTCCCTTTGTGGGGACCCCGACTCATAAGTCGTGATCACCGAATGCACATGTACAGTGATCCCAGAAATCAATGCTCATTGAACACATAGAAGCTGAATAACAAGAGTCTTACATCCACATTTAGCGTCTTACACAAATAAAGACCATGAAGGTCTAGTCTTACACAGATAGGGCCACAAGGGCCAAACACGTAATTATAACAAGCAGCAGAAATCTTGATCAAAAACGTGAACCCATGCCATTTTCCTTAAACCTACAGGCATTCTGACAAGGAAGCGTCCTAGTTCGCATGTTCGTCACCAACGAACTCTTCAACATACTCCTGTTCTTCCATGCCTGGCCAATTAAATAACCAGTGGCAAGCCAATGTGTACTTTGAATGTACTCTCAAGCAACCCAAGTTGTGGAACGAGTAATAATGATGCATGGTATAGCACTAAGTAGGTAATTTGCGAAAAGCTAATTTTGAATGTAATGATATGATCAAATAACTAGGTAAGCATGCATCAACAGTTGGTAGATATCCATATGAACAAGTTACAGATATCATCATAAGCAGGGGTTAAACATCTCATGTTCATTCATTATGCTAAGTCATCGGACTTAGTCAATCGTCAGGCTAAGTTATGGGACTTAGCTCAAGTACCATCCTTGTCACCAACACACATACACACATCATTTGTGAAAAAAAATTGATGTAGCACAAGAGCGGTCATCCAACTATCCTTGACCGTGGACACGGCTATTCGAATAGTTTTACACTCTACAGAGGTTGCACACTTTACCCACAAGACTCGGGGAACTTTCGTGTCATTCACGACTTGCGGTATATAACATACCCGAGGTAAGCACCCGAGCAATGCCTTTCCCCTGGCGATACTAAACAAAGATTCCACTCGATTGGTACCCAGCCCACATGATGTATATCACTCATAGCATCCATGTAGGGACCAATGGTGTGCTCGGTGCCTGTGAAGACAATGCATGATCGTCCATACCGGCACGACCCCGTATCGGGAGTGACCATGCCACTCCCGCCACTAGTAATGCAGGCTCCTTGCCAGTATCCACCAAAGTACTCAACAGAGCCCCGTCCCATAAGGGGTATCGTGGTTGTACATGTAAGGTTGGAATAACGGTTGCAACTTACACCAATCTGTTTTTCAAAACCACACACACTCACATGCTCCGGTACACCACTTCTTTCTCAAGTGGTCACCCAACTCATCATCATCTCCCTCGGGCATTAGTGGCACCCGACGGGGTTTTCAAAAAGTTTTTTAAATCATTTCTCCCTTACCATCACTATGCATAAATCCCATCCCACTTGCGTAGCAACTATTAGCATCCTATCTACACCCACCTGCATAACCCTCATAAGTTGGTAGGGTCATGCACGATGCAAGTGTCAATGGTAAAAGTATCGTAGGCAACCCACCGAAGGGGGGAGCATCACATCATGATCAATCATCGGAACAACAAGTGATATATGTCATGCATGAAAAAGTTTCTTAACATGGTCAAAGGGCTGCTTGCGTGGCTCAACAAAGTCTTTGGGGTCTTCAAAGTCTTCGGGTCCAACTCCCTCGTCAGTAGCGCAATCTATCATTGCAATAAATAGCGATAAAATAAGCACCACACAAAAACAGAGCACACAAAGCTAATATTAAAAAGCTATCCTATTCTGATAAATACTATAAACTATAATACAAATATTAAACTAAGGTTTTGACATGAAAAAGGTTTTCAAATCCATTTCTAACAGTGGCTAAAAATGCCAAAAGGGATTTTCAAATAAAACTGTACATATAATGTTTTCAAATATTTTTACAAGTGGCACTAATAAATTCTATGGAGTATTCTAGGAATTTAGGTGGAAAAATTATTGGGTTTGGAATTACTTTTAGATCTGTGGGATTTTTGGCAATCAGTTGGGAAAAGAAAAAGGAAAAAAGAAAAGGGCATTGTGCCCTGGGCCAGAGGCGGCCAGTGGCTGGGCCGGCCCAACTGGCCAGCCAGCCAACCTCGCACGGCCAGGCTCAAATCTGACGCACAGGGCCCGACTATTTGCGACCGCGAGGGGGAGAAAGAGAGCGCAGGAGGGAGAGAGAGACCGATAGGTGGGTCCCCCCACCTCGGGGCAGATAGGGGAGGCGCTCATCGGTGATGTTGTAGGGCACAGCAATGGCAGGCGGAGGCAGGAATTGGCTCAGGAAGGAGTCGTCGTTCCTAGGGATGTCGAGGGGGCGCCGGAGGTGGTCGGAGTCACCGGCAGAAAGAACTTGCGGCGGAGGGAGCTTCGAGAGAAGGTCGTCGGGGCTTCTTCGAGATGCAAACAGGACGGGGAGAAGGAGGAAAAGCCTCAGAGGTGTGAGGGAGGAGTAGCCGAAGAAGAGGGAGGACCGGAGGGGCTTTGTACCCGGAGATCAACGACGAGGTGGCCGCGGTGGTCCTCGGCTCGATCCCGAGCATAGAGGCGTTGGGGGCTCTCCGGGGGCACAAGAGGGTTGCTGGGGAGTGGAGAGAGAGACCGGAGGGGAGAGAGAGGCCCGGGAGGCTCTTATATGGGCGCCCGGTGGTCCACCAAGCTCGGGTGCGCCGGCGAGCTCGGGGCCGGGGCCAGAGTCGAGCAGAGAGGGTGAGGGCACGTCTACGGTGCTCGTGGGGTTCGTTTAGGCCGAAGGGGAGAGGTGAGAGAGGTGGGGGAGCGCACGCGTGTGAGCTCCGTGGTTGGCCGGCTCCGGTGGTCGTGGCGCGTGCGAGGAGGGCCAGAGGAGGGAGAGAGACGAGAGGGACAAGGGGCGGCGTGTTGCGGACGCTGAGGACGACCATCTGGCGAGAGGGGGGCGCCCGAGGTGGTCGGGGCCATGCAGTGGGCAATGGCTATAGTGCCTGTCGGCACTGTAGTGTGCTCCAAAGCACGTGTTTAGCATGCCATGGTATGCCAAAGGCGTCTTGTGCGTGGCCAAGGGTGTCTAGGGGAATCTAAGGCATCTAGGATAAGAGAAAATACCTTGGATGACCCGGGAGATGAATAGAGTAAGAGGGGAGGGGAGAGAGAGCTCCTGCCAGGGCTGTCCAGGGGTAAAAATGGGGGTTTTACCCCATCTTCCTGTGGCCTATGGACTTGGGATTTTTAATGATGGGGTAAGAGGTGATGGATCAAGTGTGGTAAAAATTTGGAGGCAAGGGGAAAAGTAAAAGGTGGTCAAAACATGATTTTTCCAAACCTGCATAAGGTGTTTGATGGGGATTAGGGCAAGCAAATGGACTTTTCTTGCCATGAGATTTGACAGGATCAAATGGTAGTTGAAAATAAGCCTGATCACCAAGTTTGAGCTCAAATGAGCAAAGTTGACAATGGAAGCTTTGTGAACCCTAGAAACTAATAGAATCAGGTTTCTGTAGATCTAGTTATGCTAAAAAAATCCCTTGATGCACTAATTAGTGTAGCATCACTATTTGGTGATTAGATCATGTCCACAAAGTTTGGGGTCAAGGGGGGAAACTTCACAATGTAAAGTTGTTCAAATTTGAATCTAGACAGGAAGGGTTTTGGGATGGTTTGATAAACCAAACCAACTTGGATTGAGGTGAAACTTTGCAAGATCATCACCTATGATAGTGTGGACTTGCTGAAATTTTCCTATAATTTATTGAGAATATTTCTTATAGAAAATTATTCCAAAAGTTGATTTGGACAGAAAGGGTTTAGCGGGGTTTTTCCCATGATTTAAACATGCCCATGGGTTGAAACTCATATATATGGAAAATATATGTCCACTGAGTTTCCCTAAATTTTCTCAAATATTTTGAAGGCATTTAATATTTTTTCCCTATGAAAAACCATTTTTGGTCTTGAGAAAAAGCCTTTAAATAAAATATTAAAATAATCTTTAAAATTTATATTTGGTGGTTTTGGGAAGTCATAAACATATTAGGTTTGAAGTAAAGCCTTTGGGGAAGAAGGATGCACCCAATTTGAGGACTTGCAGTGCAAACCTCAACTCAGGGGTTTTTGAAAACCTAATTTGAATAAATCCTTTTTGGTCAAAATAAAATTTGGTAAAAATAGTTTTGGGCATTATTAACATGGCATAATCATTGGGCAAGAGGTTTGGATCAAGGAAAATGAATATGAAGAGGGATAGAATCTAAGAGTGCCTTATACCACAATCAACAAGCAACAATTCAAACAAGCACAAGCACTGAAAAAGTTTTAATTGGCTCCAAATTTTGTAAATCCAAGCATAACAAGTGATACAAATACAGGGTGTGACACCCTTGTACCTGATCTTCTCCTCTACCTTCGCTTTGAAGGACGCGAAGTTGTCGTCGTCCACATCCACATCTTCTCCACAGACATACTACACACACGAATGAATTACATTAATACATTATAGATTCATATACACCACGTCAAAGGAACTAAATGAACAATCTAAATTTCAAGTAGGCTTACCTCATACTCTTCGTCGTCACTATACCCTGGATCGTACGGTCCTTGAACTCAGTAAGGTCCAGCTTCCTCTTTTTTCCCCAATCATCATCCTCCTAAATATACAATTACATCCATCACTAGTAAATATAGAAGCCAATTGAAAATTTAGATATGCACACATGACACATTGATCATAGGGCTAATATATTATGATCCTATTTGCATTTTCCATTGTCATGCACACACATTGAACAACAAAGCTAATATAACTACATATTGTGGACAAATTTATATACTAATGAATCAAATAACTTCTTAATCAATGGATTCCATTTGGGCATATGACATTCAAAACCCCAATCTGCGTAGCATTCAAAATCAAATCTAATAGGGACCCAATCTAATAAGCATACATGTGTGTAGCATTAAAAAAAACAGTCTGTGTAACATTAAATATAAAATCTAATAAAAATATGTCTGTGTAGCATTGAAGCACAGAGATCCCTATCTCTCATACAGATATATCTAGCATTTTTGCAAAGAATATAATAAAAAACCTAGTACAAAAAACCCAATCCCCCCATACAGAAATCCCGACCCATCTGTCAAACCAACTTCTCTAACCATTTGTACTACCGTACGAATCACAATCTAACCAATGCAACTAACTCTACAAGCTAAATATTGGAACTAACAAGCAAGTGCAAATACCTCCTGCTCCTCGCCAGGCTGCGCATCGGGATGGACTGCGCCACTCGATGTCGTCACCTTCACCTCTTGCAGCGTTGAGGCGAAGCCCGCCGCCTCCTTTTCCACATCCGTAGTGGTTGCGAGTTTCCCCGCACCATCGTGGATGCCGCCAATGTCCTTCACTTCATCCACGGTCACCATGCCCTTCAGCTCCACTACTAGATCTCCGACAGCTGCTCCGGCATTGCCACGAGCGTCCACCATCGGACAGATGGAGGCAATGAAGGTGTCGAAGAGGATGCGGTGGGGGAGAGCGAGACGGTTCAGTGGAGGCAGTGGAGGAAAGCGAGATGATGCGGTGGGAGAGAGGAAGACAATGCGCCAGGGAGGGGATTGGGGGGAAATGGTAGGGGCGATGCGCCGGGAGGTGGTTACCCCTCTTTATACTATGGACGTTTCGAGCATGTCCCGTGGACACGTGCTACCCCACGACCATGGTCAGTTGCATGCGCGGGAGCAGCCCCACTCGTTAGAGTTAACGGTTAGAGGCATTTACCCGACGGCAACGTCCGTTGTAACCTGTTCTGAGGGTTTCTGGCAAGGGAGTGGGGAAAAGTGAGCAAAAGTTAAGAGAGTGGGGATGAATGAGTACAACTAATGAACCAGGGGCACAGAAAGAAAAATACATATAAATAACAGTACGAAATCATGATGCAAAATGGAAGTATCAATCTTCATGAAAGTTGTCATTATATCCCTCTTGAATATCTATCACTTTGGGACTCGTTTCATATGTTGCAATTGCTTTTGACAAGCTCAAACAAATTTAAGTGAAGAACATGAGCATAAACAATTTCATCTATTAAAATAATACAAGTGAAGCATGAAAGAAATTCTTCAAAAATTACTAACTCTCAAATAAATCTAAATGAAGCATGAGAGTATTTCTTCAAAATTAAAGCACACCATGCTCAAAAAGATATAAGTGAAGCACTGGAGCAATTTCATAGCTCAAAAAGTTTAAGTGAAGCACATAGAACAATTCTAACAAATCATAGCATAATTTGGCTCTCTAAAATAGGTGTGTCCAGTGAAGATACACGTGAAAAAATAAAAACCAAAACAATCAAAGACTCTTATAATACAAGGCGCTCCAAGCAAAACTCATGATATGTGACGAATAAAAATATAGCTCCAAGTAAAATTACCGATGGTTGTTAGAAGAAAGAGGGGATGCTTTACAGGGCATCCCCAAGCTTAGTTGCTTGTTTCTCTTTGAATATTACCTTGGGTGCCATTAGCATCCCCAATCTTAGGCTCTTTTCACTACTTATTCCTTCATCCATCGTGATCTCATGCAAAACTTGAAAACTTCAATCACACAAAACTCAACAAAAACCTTCGTGAGATCCGTTAGTATAATAAAGAAAATCACCACTCTAAGTATTGTTTCAAGCTCATTCATATTTTATTATTGCATTATATCTACTGCATTCTAACTGTATCATGTCTTATACCCCCCCCCCCCACCCCCTGTTGGAAATATGCCCTAGAGGCAATAAATAAAGTGTTTATTATTTTATTTCCTTGTTCATGATAATCACTTATTATCCATGCTATAATTGTATTAATTGGAAACATGGATACATGTGTGGATACATAGACAAACACAATGTCCCTAGCATGCCTCTAGTGAACTAGCTCGTTGATCGAAAGATGGTTAAGGTGTCCTAGCCATGGACATGAGATGTCATTTGATAACGGGATCACATCATTAGGAGAATAATGTGATGGACAAGACCCAAACTACAAACATAACTTATGATCGTGTCAGTTTATTGCTACTGTTTTCTGCATGTCAAGTATATGTTCCTATGACCATGAGATCATGCAACTCACAGATATCGGAGGAGTGCCTTGTGTGTATCAAACGTCGCAACGTAACTGGGTGACTATAAAGGTGATCTACAGGTGTCTCCGAGGGTGTCTGTTGAGTTGGCATGGATCAAGACTGGGATTTGTTACTCCGTGTGACGGAGAGGTATCTCAGGGCCCACTCGGTAATACAACATCACAATAAGCCTTGCAAGCAATGTGACTAAGTGTTAGTTACGGGATCTTGTATTACGGAACGAGTAAAGAGACTTTCTAGTAACGAGGTTGAACTAGGTATGGAGATACCGATGATCGAATCTCGGGCAAGTAACATACCGAAGAACAAAGGGAACATCATACGGGATTAACTGAATCCTTGACATAGAGGTTCAACCGATAAAGATCTTCATAGAATAGGTAGGAACCAATGTGGACATCCAGGTCCCACCAATGTTTATTGACTGTAGAGGTGTCTCAGTCATGTGTACATAGTTCTTGAACCCGCAGGGTCTGCACACTTAAGGTTTGGTGACGTTTCGGTAGTATAGAGTTATGTATGGTGGTGACCGAAGGTTGTTCGGAGTCCCGGATGAGATCCCGGATGTCACGAGGAGCTCCGGAATGGTCCGGAGGTAAATATTCATATATAGGAAGTCCTATTTTTGTCGCCGGAAAAGTTTCGGGCTCATCGATAGTGTACCGGGAGTGCCGGTAGTGTACCGGGAGGCCATCGGGAGGGGTATTTCGACCCAAGAGGCTACATAGGCTGTGGGAGAGTAAATACCAGCCCTTTGTGGGCTTGTGGAAGTCCCACACAAGGCACATGCAGCTAGGAAGAAGATCCCAAAGAGACAAAGGTGGAAAAAGGCAAAAAGGCAAAAATAAGGAGTCCTAGTCCTACTAGGATTGGAGGAGGAATCCCACAATCCCACTAGGTTCGGCAGACCCAAGGGCTGCCTCTTTGGCAGCCAATCCTCCTTCTCCTCTCCTCCTATATATACTAGAGTATTTTAGGGTTTTGGCACAGAATTTCAGCCATGTGCTACCCGTTCCTCCAGTGCATAGTTTCTCCTCTAGATCGGATTTCTGTAGTGCTTAGGCGAAGCCCTACCAGAATTGCTCTACTACCATCGCCGGAGAGCCGTCAGGCTGCCAGAGAACTCTTCTTCCTCTCCACTCCTTCTTGCTAGATCAAGATGGTGGAGATCGTCATCAAGCTGTAAATGTGCTGAACGCGGAGGTGCCGTCCGTTCGGTGCTAGATCGGAAGGATCGTGATCAAGTTCGTGGGACGGATCGTGATCGGATCGCGGGACGGATCATGATTGGATCGTGGGACGCACGGCGATTTGGATCGCGAAGACGTTCGACTACACCAACCGCATTTCTTAACGCTTCCCGCTTAGCGATCTACAAGGGTATGTAGATCCACTCTCCCTCTCGTAGATGCTCATCACCATGGATAGATCTGCGTGTGCGTAGGAAAATTTTTGTTTCCCATGCAACGTTCCCCAACAGTGGCATCATGAGCTAGGTCTATGTTTAGATGAGATCTCGAGTAGAACACAAAAGGTTTGTGGGCGTTGATGCTTAGATTGCTTCCTCCCTTGGTCAGATTTTGGTTCAGCGGTATTGTGAGATGAAGCGGCCCGGACCAACATTACTCGTACACTTACGAGAGACCGGTTCCCTCGACGCAACTCGTTGCCTAGATGGCTTGCGGGTGGCAGTTTCTCTCACTTTAGTTGGATTGGATTCGATAAAGGCGGTCCTTGAGAAGGTTGAAAAGCAAATTATGTATCACCGTTGTGGTTTATGCGTAGGTGAGAATCGTTCTTGCTAGAAACCCGTAGCAGACACGTAAAACATGCAACAACAATTAGAGGACGTCTAACTTGTTTTTGCAGGGTATGTTGTGATGTGATATGGCCAATTACATGATGTGATATATGTGATGTATGAGATGATCATGTGATGTATAGAATTTCACGACTTGCATGTCGATGAGTACGGCAACCGGCAGGAGCCATAGGTTTGTCTTTAATTATTGTATGACATGCGTGTCAATCATTAAGCGCTATGTAATGCTTTACTTTATCACTAAACGGTAGCAATAGTAGTAGAAGCATGTTGGGCGCGACAACCCCGATGGTGACATGTTGATGGAGATCATGGTGTCTTGCCGGTGACGATGGAGATCATGCCGGTGCTTTAAGTATGAAGATCTAAAGCACAAGTTCATGGCCATATCATGTCACTTATGAATTGCATGTGATGTTAATCCTTTTATGCACCTTGTTTTTCTTAGTACGACGGTAGCATTATAAGGTGATCCCTCACTTAAATTTCAAGATAAATTGTGTTCTCCCCCGAGTGTGCACCGTTGCGAAAGTTCGTCGTGTTGAGAGACCACGTGATGATCGGGTGTGATAGACTCTACGTTCACATACAACGGGTGCAAGCTAGTGTTGCACGCGTAGAACACTCGGGTTAAACTTGACGAGCCTAGCATGTACAGACATGGCCTCGTAACACAAGAGACCGAAAGGTCGAACATGAGTCATATAGTCGATATGATCAACATAATGATGTTCAACATTGAAGCCACCTCAAATCACGTGATGATCGGACTTGAGTTGGTGGATTTGGATCATGTGACACTCAGATGACCAGAGGGATGTCAATTTGAGTGGGAGCTTTAGTAATTTGATTAACTAAACTCATTATCTTGAATAATAGTCTAAGTAAACTTTGCATATTTATGTTGTAGATCAATGGCTCGCGCAGTAGCACCCCTGAATTTTAATGCGTTCCTAGAGAAAGCTAAACTGAAAGATGATGGAAGTAACTTTGTTGACTGGGCTCGTAATCTGAGGATTATTCTCACCGCTTCCCAGAAATCATATGTCCTTGATGCACCGCTTGGTGACCAACCAGAAGACATGACCTCCGAAAACGTTAAGAACGCTTGGGAGGCACGTACTGGAGATTACTCAATAGTTCAATGTGCAATATTGTATGGCTTAGAACCGGGACTTCAAAGACGTTTTGAACGTCATGGAGCATATGAGATGTTCCAGGAGTTGAAGTTTATCTTTCAGAAGAACGCCCAGATCGAGAGATGTGAAACCTCCGATAAGTTCTATGCTTGCAAGATGGAGGAGAATGGGTCTATCAGTGAACATATACTCAGAATGTCTGGGTATTCAACTCGTCTAGCGGAGTTGGGAATTGCCCTTCCGCCAGAGGCGATCACTGACAGAGTTCTTCAATCACTGCCACCTAGTTACAAGAGCTTTGTGATGAACTATAACATGCACGGGATGAACAAGTCAGTCGTCGAGCTGTTTGCGATGCTAAAAGTCGCTGAGTCTGAAATCCAGAAAGAACATCAAGTGTTGATGGTAAATAAAAACAATAGTTTCAAGAAAAATGGCAAAGTCAAGGGCAACGGCAAGAAGGTTAAAACCAAGAAGGATGGCAAAGTAGTTGCTACTCCTGTAAAGAAGCCCAAGCATGGACCCAAGCCAGATATGAGTGCTTTCATTGCAAGGGAACTGGTCACTGGAAGCAGAACTGCCCCAAGTACCTGGCTGACAAGAAGGCAGCCAACGACAAACAAGGTATATATGATATACATGTTATTGATGTGTACCTTACTAGCTCTCGTAGTAGTGCCTGGGTATTTGATACCGGTTCGGTTGCTCACATTTGCAACTCAAAGCAGGAACTACGGAATAAATGAAGGCTGGCAAAGGACAAAGTGACGATGCGCGTGGGAAATGGTTCCAAGGTTGATGTGATCGCCGTCGGCACCCTCTCTCTCTTCGATTACCATCAGGATTAGTGAGGAACCTGAATAATTGTTATTTAGTGCATGCGTTAAGCATGAACATTATATCTGGATCTTGTTTATTGCGAGACGGTTACTCATTTAAATCAGAGAATAAAGGTTGTTCTATTCATATGAGTCATGCACCAAGTGTTAGGGGTTTATTCATATTGAATCTTGATAGTGATGACACACATGTTCATAACATTGATGCCAAAATATGTAGAGTTGATAATGATAGTACCACTTTCTTGTGGCACTGCCATTTAGGTCATATTGGTGTAAAACGCATGAGGAAGCTCCATCCTGATGGACTTTTGGAGTCACTTGATTTTGAATCACTTGACACATGTGAACCATGCCTCATGGGCAAGATGACTAAAACGCCGTTCTCTAGAACAATGGAACGGGCGAGTGACGTATTGGAAATCATACATACTAATGTGTGCGGTCCAATGAATGTTACAGTGCGTGGTGAATATCGTTATTTTCTCACCTTCACTGATGACTTAAGTAGGTATGGGTATATTTACTTAATGAAACACAAGTCTGAAACGTTTGAAAAGTTCAAGCAATTTCAGAGTGAAGTTGAGAATCATCGTAACAAGAAGATTAAGTTCCTGCGATCTGATCGAGGAGGTGAATATCTGAGTTATGAGTTTGGCAGTCACTTAAGACAGTGTGGAATTGTTTCACAGTTCACACCGCCCGGAACACCACAGCGTAATGGTGTGTCCGAATGTCATAATCGAACCTTATTAGATATGGTGCGTTCTATGATGTCTCTTGCTGATTTGCCACTATCGTTTTGGGGTTATGCATTAGAGACAGATGCATTCACTTTAAATAGGGCACCATCTAAATCCGTTGAGACGACGCCATATGAACTGTGGTTTGGCAAGAAGCCAAAGTTGTTGTTTCTTAAAGTTTGGGGATGTGATGCTTATGTCAAAAAGCTTCAGCCTGAAAAGCTGGAACCCAAAGCAAAGAAATGCGTCTTCATAGGATACCCTAAAGAGACAGTCGGGTATACCTTCTATCTCAGATCCGAAGGCAAAGTGTTTGTCGCTAAGAACGGAACATTTCTTGAGAAAGAGTTTCTCTCGAAAGAATTGAGTGGGAGGAAAATAGAGATTGATGAGGTTATTGAACCTTTACTTCAACCAGAAAGTAGCGCAGCGCAGAAAGATGTTTCTGTGGAACCTACGATGGTAGAAGAGGAAGTTAATGATGATGGTCATGAAGCTTCGGATCAAGCTGCTATTGAACCTCGTAGGTCGACAAGGCCGCGTACTACCCCTGAGTGGTACGACAACCCTGTCTTGGAGGTCATGTTGTTGGACAACAATGAACCTACGAGCTATGGAGGAGCTATGATGGGCCCGGATTCCGAGAAATGGTTAGAGGCCATGAAATCCGAGATGGGATCCATGTATGAAAACAAAGTATGGACTTTGGAAGTTTAGATGAAGGGCGAAAGGCCATTCAGAACAAATGGATCTTTAAGAAGAAGACAGACGCGGACGGTAATGTCACCGTCTATAAAGCTCGACTTGTGGCAGAGGGTTTTTCACAAGTTCAAGGAGTTGACTACGATGAGACTTTCTCACCCATAGCGATGCTTAAGTCTATCAGAATCATGTTAGCAATAGCTGCTTATTTCGACTATGAAATTTGGCAGATGGATGTCAAAATAGCGTTCCTCGGCGGTTTCCTTAAGGAAGAGTTGTATATGATGCAACCCGAAGGTTTTGTCGAATCAGAGAATGCTGACAAAGTTTGCAAACTCCAGCGATCCATTTATGGACTGGTGCAAGCATCTCGGAGTTGGAATAAGCGCTTTGATGAGGTGATCAAGCTTTTGAGTTTATACAAGTTTACGGAGAAGCTTGTATTTACAAGAAAGTGAGTGGGAGCTCTATAGTGTTTCTAGTATTGTATGTGGATGACATATTGCTGATTAGAAACAATATAGAAATGCTGGAAAGCGTGAAGGACTATTTGAACAAGAGTATTTCAATGAAGGACCTAGGAGAAGCTGCTTTCATATTAGGCATTAAGATCTATAGAGATAGATCAAGACGCTTAATAGCACTTTCACAGAGCACATACCTTGATAAAGTTTTGAAGAAGTTCAAAATGGAACAGTCCAAGAAGGGGTTCTTGCCTGTGTTACAAGGTGTGAAGTTGAGTAAGCCTCAATGCCCAGTAACTGCAGAAGATAGAGAAAAGATGAGTGTCATCCCCTATGCTTCAGCCATAGGCTCTATCATGTATGCAATGTTGTGCACAAGACCCGATGTTAGCCTTGCCATAAGTATGGCCGGAAGGTTTCAAAGTGATCCTGGAATGGAGCACTGGCAAGCGGTCAAGAATATCCTTAAGTACCTGAAAAGGACTAAGGAAACGTTTCTCGTTTATGGAGGTGATGAAGAGCTCGTCGTAAAGGGTTACGTTGATGCAAGCTTTGACACTGATCCGGACGACTCTAAATCGCAAACCGGATATGTATTTCTTCTTAACGGGGGAGCGGTAAGCTGGTGCAGTTCCAAGCAAAGCATGGTAGCTGATTCTACGTGCGAAGCGGAATACATCGCAGCCTCGGAGGCGGCGAAGGAAGGTGTCTCGATGAAGCAGTTCATGACAGATCTTGGAGTAGTGCCCAGTGCACTGAATCCAATGAACCTATTCTGTGACAACACTGGTGCAATTGCTCTGGCCAAGGATCCAAGGTTTCACAAGAGGACCAGACACATAAAGCGACGCTTCAACTCCATCCGCGATTACATCGTGGAGAAAGACATAAATATTTGCAAAGTGCACACGGATCTGAATGATGCAGACCCGTTGACTAAACCTCTTCCAAGGCCTAAACATGATCAACACCAGAACTGCATGGGTGTTCGATTCATTACAATGTAAATCACATAGTGATGTGAACTAGATTATTGACTCTAGTGCAAGTGGGAGACTATTGGAAATATGCCCTAGAGGCAATAAATAAAGTTTTTATTATCGTATTTCCTTGTTCATGATAATCGTTTATTATCCATGCTATAACTGTATTAATTGGAAACATGGATACATGTGTGGATACATAGACAAACACAATGTCCTAGTATGCCTCTAGTGAACTAGCTCGTTGATCGAAAGATGGTTAAGGTTTCCTAGCCATGGACATGAGATGTCATTTGATAACGGGATCACATCATTAGGAGAATAATGTGATGGACAAGACCCAAACTACAAACGTAACTTATGATCGTGTCAGTTTATTGCTACTGTTTTTTGCATGTCAAGTATATGTTCCTATGACCATGAGATCATGCAACTCACAGATATCGGAGGAGTGCCTTGTGTGTATCAAACGTCGCAACATAACTGGGTGACTATAAAGGCGATCTACAGGTGTCTCCGAGGGTGTCTGTTGAGTTGGCATGGATCAAGACTGGGATTTGTTACTCCGTGTGACGAAGAGGTATCTCAGGGCCCACTCGGTAATACAACATCACAATAAGCCTTGCAAGCAATGTGACTAAGTGTTAGTTATGGGATCTTGTATTACGGAACGAGTAAAGAGACTTGCCAGTAGCAAGGTTGAACTAGGTATGGAGATACCGACAATCGAGTCTCGGGCAAGTAACATACCGAAGAACAAAGGGAACATCATACGGGATTAACTGAATCCCTGACATAGAGGTTTGACCGATAAAGATCTTCATAGAATATGTAGGAACCAATGTGGACATCCAGGTCCCGCCATTGGTTATTGACCGTAGAGGTGTCTCGGTCATGTCTACATAGTTCTTGAACCCGCAGGGTCTGCACACTTAAGGTTTGATAACGTTTCGGTAGTATAGAGTTATGTATGGTGGTGACTGAAGGTTGTTCGGAGTCCCGGACGTCACGAGGATCTCTAGAATGGTCCGGAGGTAAATATTCATATATAGGAGGTCCTATTTTGGTCGCCGGAAAAGTTTCGGGCTCATCGGTAGTGTACCGGGAGTTCCGGTAGTGTACCGGGAGGCCATCGGGAGGGGTATTTCGATCCAAGAGGCTACATGGGTTGTGGGAGAGTAAATACCAGCCCTTTGTGGGCTGGTGGAAGTCCCACACAAGGCCCATGCGGCTGGGAAGAAAAGACCAAAGAGAAAAAGGTGGAAAAAGGCAAAAATAAGGAGGGGTCCTAGTCCTACTAGGATTGGAGGAGGAATCCTCCAATCCCACTAGGTTCGGCCGACCCAAGGGCTGCCTCTTTGGAAGACAAGCCTCCTCCTCCTCTCCTCCTATATATACTAGAGGATTTTAGGGTTTTGGCACAGAATTTCAGCCACGTGCTACCCGTTCCTCCAGTGCATAGTTTCTCCTCTAGATCGGATTTCTGCAGTGCTTAGGCGAAGCCCTGCCGGAATTGCTCTACCACCATCGCTGGAGCCCTGTCAGGCTGCCGGAGAACTCTTCTTCCTCTCCACTCCTTCTTGCTGGATCAAGACGGTGGAGATTGTCATCAAGTTGTACGTGTGCTGAACGCGGAGGTGCCGTCCGTTCGATGCTAGATCGGAAGGATCGTGATCAAGTTCGTGGGACGGATCATGATCGGATCGCGGGACGGATCGTGATTGGATCGCGGGACGGATCGTGATTGGATCGTGGGACGCATGGCGATTTGGATCGCGAAGACGTTCGACTACACCAAGCGCGTTTCTTAACGCTTCCCGCTTAGCAATCTACAAGGGTATGTAGATCCACTCTCCCTCTCGTAGATGCTCATCACCATGGATAGATCTACGTGTGCGTAGGAAAATTATTGTTTCCCATGCAACATTCCCCAACACCCCCACCCCCCGATATAATCCATAGAGTCATCAAAATAAACACACAATGCAACGAAAACAGAATTTGTCAAAAACAGAAAAGTGTGTAGTAATTTGTACTCTAACCATACTTATTTAACTCCAGAAATTCTGAAAATTAGGAAAACACAGGAAATTTGTATATCAATCTTTTTTTCAAAATTCAGAGTTTGTATTCACTTCTATGATTTTTCCAAATTCTTGTAGTAGATGCAAAAGTTTCTCTTTTCCAACAAGATGAAATCAACTATCATCCAACACGATCCTAAAGGCTTTACTTGGCACAAACACTAATTAAAATATAAAAAACACAATCATAATAGTATAATAATTGTGTAAACACTCAATAAAATAAATAAAAAGGCAAAAAAAATTCTATTCATTGAGTTGCCTCCGAACAAGCGCTATCATTTTACGCCCCTAGCTAGGCATAAAGCATAGATTCAAGTATTGTCAACTTTAGTTTTTACCACCTTTGTGAGGGCCTTCTCAGACCTAGGAGTGTCTTTACGTTTGCCAATATTTTCAGGAAAAGAGACCATCTTGAAATACAAAATATACAATCGCTTATTACAAAGGGTAATCAAAGTATTCATGCGGTTGAGATTTCCACTAATATTTTTGAGGGGTACATTATATTTTTGCAACTCAACCAAATTTTTCTGTATATCTAACATTTGCATCCCTTCTTTCATAAAAGTAAACTCCTTTTTTGTGGTGGAATCCCCAATATTTCCTCTAGTACTTCATAAGCAGCATTAGCATCAAGATCAATAAAATTCCCTTTTGCAAGATCAATAAAATTCCCTTTCTTCAAGGCTAAACCTATATAAAAATTGCGAAGCAAATTTTTGGCATCTCCCTTTAACTTGCTAATGCATAAGATTCCATTAATCTATACCAAGCATCTTTCAATTTTTCTTCTTGTTTCTGTGTGAATTATAGAACTTCAAAATCCAATGACAAAGGAGGGGTAGTCATGCTAGTCATAGCAAGAAGGTAGGCAAGACATCTGACGAGAAAAAGGCGAACGAAAAAGAGGGTGAATAAAATGACATTTTTTTGTGAAGTGGGGGAAATGAAAACGAGAGGCAAATGGAAAATAATGTAAATTTCAAGGAGATGATATTTGTGATCAGGAACCTGATAGATGTTGATGATGTCTCCCCGGCAACAGCGCCAAAAATTCCTTTGACGTGTTTGAACTCAATGGTATTTCCCCAAAGAGGAAGGGATGACGCAGCACAACAACGTCAAGTATTTCCCTCAGTTATGAAACCAAGGTTATCAATCCAGTAGGAGAACCAAGCAACACTATTAAATGATGCCTGCACACAAAGAAGAAAATCTCGCAACCCAATGCGTAAGAGGGTTTGTCAATCCCTCCTCACTGAAAAGATTGATTAGTTTGTATGAGTTTGGGTAAATAGATCTTGCAAAACACAAAATAAAAAAGGTAAATAAAAAGTGCAGCAAGGTATTTTTTTGGAATAATAGATCTGAAAACAAAAAATAAATGATATATTGGAAAGCAATATGCTAAAAGATAGACCCCAGGGCCGTAGATTTCACTAGTGGCTTCTCTCGAGGAAATAGCATACGGTGGGTAAACAAATTACTGTTGGGCAACTAATAGAAGAACAAATAATTATGACGATATCCAAGCCAATGATCAATATATAGGCATCACGTCCATGATTAGTAGACCGAACCCATTCTCCATCTACAACTATTACTCCACACATCGACCGCTATCCAGCATGCATCTCGTGTATTAAGTTCATGGAGAAACAAAGTAATGCAATAAGAACGATGACATGATGTAGACAAGATCTATTCATGTAGGAATATACCCCATCTTTTTATCCTTAATAGCAACGATACATACGTGCTTTGCTACCCCTTCTGTCGCTGGGTGAGGATACCATAAGATCGAACCCATCACAAAGCACCTCTTCCCATTGCAAGAAAAATCAATCAAGTTGGCCTAACTAAACCAAAGATTCGGAGAAGAAATATGAGGCTATAAATAATCATGCATATAAGAGATCAAAGAAGACACAAATAATATTCATGGATATAGATCTGATCATAAACTCGAACATCTTCAGATCCCAACAAACACACCGCGGAAAGTCATTACTTCAAATAGATCTCCAAGAGACCCTTGTATTGAGAATCACAAAGAGAGAACAAGCCATATAGCTAATGCCTATGGACCTATAGGTATATGATGAACTACTCACGCATCATCGGAGGAGCACCAATGTGGACGATGAACCACCTTGTGATCATGTTCCCCTCCGGCGGAGTGTCGGAATAGGGCTCTAGATTGGATCTCGTGGTTCTGGAACTTGCGGCAGCTGGAATTGTGTTTCGTCGACTCCCTTAGGGTTTCTGGAATATTTGGGTATTTATTGAGATGAGAGGCGGTGGAGGATACCCCCATGGGCCCCACAACCCATCAGGGCACGCTAGGGGCCTCTAGCGTGCCCTGGTGTCTTGTGGACCCCACATGCCTCCCCCAGGAGCTTCCTTGGCTCCCAAGTTGTCTTCTGGTCCAAAAAATCTCCAAAAAAGTTTCGTGGCATTTGGAATTCGTTTGGTACTGATATTCTACGAAGTAAAAAACAAGCAAAAAAATAACAACCGGCACTGGCACTATGTCAATAGGTTAGTCCCAAAAAATGATATAAATTTCCTATAAAACGATTGTAAAACATTCAAGAATGATAATATAACAGCATCGAACAATCAAATAGTATAGATAGGTTGGAGACGTATCAAGGCACTCTGTGTCCTCGAGCGCCTCCTGTACCTTTAGGGGTTCAATACAAGAAACAAACGCGTGATGTGCACAAAAGTTTGTTAATTGACTACGGGTGGTTACCCCTTTATTCAAGCTTCCATACACGTTCTCAAAAACATGTTGTTTACTTTTAAGCTTGGATTCAATCTTGGCGGCTTGTCTTTCTAAAATCTCCTCCATGGAAGGTTGAGGAGCAACATCTTGACAATCTTGAGCGTCGTCTTGCTCTTGATCTTGAGCGTGATCTTGATCCTGAGCTTGCTTGGGGTGTGAACTTGATCTTGGGCATCTCTTGGTGAATCACCATCATCATGAGGTTGATCTTGCCCTTGATATTGTTTGCTCGGTTGAGGGCCTTAACTTTGTTCTTCGAAATCATCTCAGTCTTGCATTGGTGATGGTTCCGCTTGTGTAGAACATTCTCCTTCTCCTTCGAACACGAGGGGTTCCTAAATGGGTAGGAAGTGCCCCATACCCATTATTCTTATGGATTGGGGAGTAATTTCATCACCTACATCACAAAGACCACTTTAGTTCACTTGGGAGCCATTATTGTCATCAAACTCCATGTTACACGCCTCCGATCAGTTAGTCCATTGGACTTGTCGAGGACACAGTAAGCATGAGAGTTTGAAGCATAACCAACAATATGCCCTCTTGAGCTCTGGGTTCAAATTTAGACAAACAAGCGCCTTTCTTGAGAAGGAAACACTTACAACCAAACACCCGGAAGTAATTGAGGTTGGGATTGTTACCGGTAAGAATTTCATATGGAGTCTTGTTCAAGCATTTGCGGAGGTAGAACCGATTAGATGCATGACATGCGGTGTTGATGGCTTCGGCCTAAAAGTTGTACGGAGATTTGAATTACACCATCATGGTCCTTGCCACATCCATCAACGCCTGGTTCTTCCTTTCCGCAACACCAGTTTGTTAAGGGGTATATGGTGCGTAGTATGAGTGCTTGATCCCCTCGTCACTAAGAAACTTAGCCAAGGTGTAATTCTTGAACTCAATGTCGTTGTCACTTCTAATCATCGATATCTTTGACTCATGTTGACATTGAGATTCATTTGCAAAGTCGATGATAGTTTGTTGTGTCTCACTCTTCCTCTTCAATAATTGTACCCAAATATATGTTGTGTAATCATCCACAATCACCAATCAATACTTTCTTCCCCCAAGACTATTGAAAGATGAAGGACCAAAGAGATCCATGTGAAGGAGATCCAAGGGCCTCTTCGAGTAGATGGTAGTTGATACGTATCAAACGTATCTATAATTTTTAATTTTTACATACTATTATATTATCATTCTAGAATACTTTTTGATTAATATTTTACCAATTTATATTATTTTTGAGCACTAACCTATTGACACACTGCCTAGTGCCAGTTCCTGTTTTTTCCGTGTTTTTACTTTGCAGGTTTACAGTACCAAACAAAGTCCAATTGCCCCAAAACCGTTTTATGATTTTTTTTCTGGACCAAAAGAAGACATGGAAGCTTCGGGAAAAGACCGGAGACCGCATGAGGGAGGCACAAGCCAACAGTGCACGCCTAGGGGGGGGTGGCGCCCTGATGGCTTGTCCCTCCCTGGTGGCCCTCCTGGCCCCATTCTCCAGCTAATAAATTCACATATATTCCAAACACCCTAGGGATCATTCTAAAACACTTTTTTTGCCACCGCAAGTCTCTGTTTTGCCGTGATCTCATCTGGAGCTCTGTTCCGACACCCTACCGGAGGAGAGATCGATCATGGAGTGCCTCTTCATCGACTTTGCTGCCCTCATGATGATGTGTGAGTAGTTCACCACAAACCTATGGGTCCGTAGTTAGTACCTAGATGGCTATATATGTGTCTTTTTATCTTTAATACAATGATCATCACACCTTCGCTTTGATCCATCCGATGTAACTCTTTTGTATGGTGCATTTGTTGGGATCCGATGAATTCTGGGTTTATGTTCAGATTATTCATGAAAAGTATTTGAGCCTTCTCTGAAATTATTATGATTCTTATTTTATGATCATTATAGCTTCGTAAATCTCTCCAATCTATTGATTTGCTTTGGCCCAGTCGATTGATCTTTCTTCAGTGAGAGGGGTGTGTTGTAGTGGGTTCAACCTGACAGGTTTCTATATCCCAGGGACAGAAGGGGACAAGATATGTATTTGTGTTGTTGCCACTAATAAAAAACAATGGAGTTTATTCATATTGATTGAGTTTACTTTGTCTACACCATGTCATCATTCTCCAAGCATCACTCTGTTTGTCATGAACTTCATACGTAGAGAGGTAAGCATAGAAGAGCTCTTGAAGTGGAGTAATAGTAATTGGTGCAGGCAGGAGTTGGCCAATTTGTTTTGGACATGATGCCTATATACACATGATCATTTCTGTGAATATCACATAACTATGTGCTTTTCTGTCAATTGCCCAACAGTAATTTGTTTACCCACCGCATGCTTACTTTCATGAGAGATGTCGCTAGGTAAAACTGTGAGCCCCCGGGTCTATTCACTTATATATTTACAAAACCTATATTTACCTTGCTGCCATTATTTGTCTTTCATTTTATTGTGCAATTAACAATTATCTACTATTATCTACACACTTCACTTGCTTGCAAATAACGAGATCAAGGGGATTGACAACCCTCTTGCCCGCGTTGGGTGCAAGTTGTTTGCTCTTTTGCGTGCAGCCGCTGAAGACGGATGTGGATTGATATTCCTATTGGTTCGATAAACCTTGGTTTCATAACTAAGGGAAATACTTACCCATATTGTGCTACAATTACCCGTTCCGCTTCACGAAAAACCCAGTGCAGATCACAAGTATTAGTGGTCGTGGGACAGTGAGCCTCCTCATGTAGCTTTCCTTCGATACAAGCAGTGCAAGCATGATATTTGGCACAGCTCACATTTTTTAGTCCAAGAACGCGATCCCCTTTGAGGAGAATTTGCAAAGATCTCATATTGACATGGGCTAGCCGGCGATGCCAAAGCCATCCCACATCAACTTTAGCCATTAGGTAAGTCGCGGTCTTAGTGGGTCGCTCTGAAAAGTTAACCACATAGAGACCGTTTCCGACATGCCCAAAAAAATCTACTTTAAGATTCTTGCTCCAAAAAAGGGCCAAGGTGTCGACACCAAAGAAGGTACAAAAACCCATGAGTGCAAGTTTACGAACGGAAAGTAAATTGTGTGTAAGGGTCACGACAAGCATGACTTTCTCAATGGTTAACTCCGGAGAAATCATTATCTTGCCAAGACCCAATACCTTTGAAATTGTATCATCACCAAAGGGACTTGAGTGTCCGATCATGTGTTAGTTTGAACGCCCACCACCAATTCCGTGCTTCCGGGCATATGATTTGTTGCTCTACTATCAAGAAACCATGAACCTCCCCTAGAAGCAAACTCCTACAAGAGATCAATGCTTGGATTTAGGTACCCATTCTTTAATGGGTACTTTCTTGTTAGTAACAAGGGTCTTAGGAACCCAAATAGACCATTCAATGTACTCATAAGAAGAACCAACAAATTGGGCATAAACATGCCCATCACTAGCACGTCATAAAACATAAGAGGGGCTAAAGTCACCGGCTTTGTTGGATGGAGTAATCTTGCCCTTCTTGGCATTACCACCCACACCCTTGTTCTTATTCTTCTCATGAGTATCCTCCCCCGCTTTGAAAAAAGTTTTCTTGAGCGGGAGTGGTTGCTTGGTCTTGACCTTCTTCTTCTTCTTATTAGGCTTGGGTGCAAACCCAATCCCTTCATTTGCAACAACTCCCTTCATTTACATTCTTCTCACCTTGGATACATGTCGCAAGTCCTTTTGCAAGTTGCTCTTTCAACTTGGCATTTTCCTCCACAAGGTGCACATGCTCACAACAAGGGTTAGTAGCATTGGCATTATCGATTAATACAAAATGAGGACACGTGGATATTAACTTCATAAGTTTTACTTGGAGTTGATCATGTGACTCCTTTAGAGAATCATGGGCACTCTTCAAGGCCGTGTGAGCCTTGTCAAGTGTGTCAATCTCAACCTTGAGTCTATCATGGTCAAACCCAACTACAACCTTTTCGGATTTGAGCACACGAGCGAGAACAAGAACATGATCATGATCTTTTCCTAATTTAGCAATGTCGACAATGTGTGACTCCTCAAGAACCAAACGAAGACCTCACTCTTCCTGAAGAGAAAAGGAAAGATCCGCCTTTTCATCCATGTAGTCAGAACTATGCCCCTCCAATTTAGAGATGGACTCCTCATGAGTCTCAATGAGATCACTAGCCTCACCTAGTTGTTCCAAGAGAGCAACAAAATACTTCTTGGTCTCACCTTTGAGTTTACTCATGAACTTGACAAACTCATTCTCATGAACTTTTTCCTCCTCATGTTCATCCACACAATTCAACAAGGAAGGAGTAGTAGTAATGATTGTTTTAATGTTGTAGGTTACCTTGTTCTTACCTTTGGACATGAGGTACTTGGCAATGTGGTTTTCATTAGGGGAGTTAAAGAGAGACGCCTTGGTTGGGGAAGAAGTAGCAATGGACACGGTGGCCATCGCCATTCCCTCACCACTTCTATCTTCATCATCACCATCATCATCGGAGACATACTCTTCTTGATCCACCAACACCTTGTGAGGCGCCTTCTTGGTGAAATTGTTTTTGTTGGGGAAGGACTTGGCCTTGTCTTTGCGGATGAGCTTGCCACCATTTTCTTCCCTCTTCTCATATAGGAAATCCACCATGAAGTGACTCACATTGCCACAATTGTAACATGTTATCACACGTTGCTTGCCTTTAGATCCACTTGAGTTGTTCTTCAAGAAGTTTGTCCTTAAGTTCTCTCTTGTTGCCCCAAAATTTCCTTGAGGCAAGAGCCATATGCTTGTGGTATGCATATTTGGTGTCTTATGGGCAACCCTCATCGTCTTCTTCTTCTTCTTTCGTAATAGCCTTGGCCCTCAATGCAAGGTTGGGTGAATACTTCTTTGACCGTTGAACATGACCTAGAGCGCTGTCAACGGTATTGTTCAAGATGTTCATAGCAATAAACTCATCCAACACGTCGCTTGAGGACAAGGAGTGAAATTCCGGTCTTTGACAAATCACGGAGGACATGGCCTTGTTGAATGGCATGATGGCTTTGAGAAACTTATGCTAGATCCAATTTTCATGTGTATCCGTTCTCCCATGATCTTGAAGAGAAACCGCGAGAGTTGTCAATCTCCGGTAAAGCTCATGAGGCTCCCCATCCTCAATCCTCACATACTCATCGGCCTCATCAAGAACCACCTCAAAGTTGTACCATTGGATACTCGAGCTTCCCTTATATAAGGAGACAATGTGTTCCCAACTATCATTTGCATGAGTGAAAGGACGCAAGTGAGCTAGCTCTTCTGGAGGCACTGTGGATTGAAGGATGAACAAGGCGGAGTGATTGAGTTGATTGTCTACCTCTTCTCTTGGGGTAAGATTGTTTGGATCATAGGGGTAGTATCCTTGCTCAATGATTCTCCAAAGTTGAGTTGAGTTGTGATTCAAATGAGACTTGATACAAAAAATCCAGTTAGCGAAATCATTTTTCACAAGTTTTAGAGGAGGACCTAGGTTGTTAATATGAGGTGCATGGACAGGTACTCCATAGACCATGGGAGGGGGAACCAAGGCAAAGGTTCCCGTCCCATCCTTTCCTTGAGGCCCTTTATCCTTACCGAAGTTGGCATCCGACTCCGAGTTAGAGGGATTAACCCCTAGCAACGAATCGGTAGAAAGTTTGAGACCATCAAGGAATTCCTTAAAGAAGGATTTGACCTCGATCGTCATAGAAGATTTAAGTGATGCAATTGCCTCATTTAAATCCTCAAGAGAGATTGTGTTCACTCCCTCGACCTCGGGTAACTCCATAACCCTATCCCCGTCGTTAACCATACTCTTCGGGTGGTGAAATCCTTAATAAAGAGACATGGCTCTGATACCAATTGAAAGGATCGATATGGTTGATTAGAGGGGGTGAATGGGCAATTACCAATTTTTAAGCTTTTCTTAACAAATTAGGTTTAGCAACAAATAGGTTGTCTAGATATGCAACTAGGTCAACAACCTATATGATGCTAACAACAACAAGCAAGCAAGCAAAGAATACAATACAAGTAAAGCTTGCACAAATTAAAGGTGAGAGATATCCACACGTGGAACCAGTGGAGACGAGGATGTGTTACCGAAGTTCCTCCCCTTTTAGGGGAAGTATGTCTTCGTTGGAGCAGTGTGGAGGCACAATGCTCCCCAAGATGCCACTAAGGCCACCGTATTCTCCTCACGCCCTCACATAATGCGAGATGCCCTGATCCCACTAGTGGTGCACTTGAAAGCAGCGACCGAACCTTTAGAAACAAGGTTGGGGCAGTCTCCACAACTTAATTGGAGGCTCCCAACAACACCATGAAGCTTCACCATAATGGAATATGGCTTCGAGGTGACCTCTTCTGTCTAGGGTGCTCAAACACCCAAGAGTAACTCCCAGTCAGAGCAACTAAGGAGCTCAAAGGAGGCGGTAGTGTCGTTGGAGCAGTACTACCGCTCCCACCAGTGGTACTTCTGCTTAGTGTTACATCAGCATGAGAACTGGCGGTAGAATCGCAAAGTAGCATGGTTGTACTGCTCTAAGCGGTACTACCTCCATCTACTACCGCTCAAGTACTGCCCAGACAACCAACCTATCCAGAGAGCAAAATATAAGCGATAGTTCTAGCGGAAGGAAATCCCGGTAGTACCATTGGGACGGTACTACCGCTGCGCTGGAGCGGTACTTCCACTTAGCTTCTGATCTACAAATGCTCACAATAGAGGTGGGGCAATGGAATGAGCGTAGTATCGCACAAGCGGTACTCCGCTCACAACTACCGCTCTACTTCCGCTGCCAATACCAAAGAGCAAAATATAAGCGGAAGTGCTAACAACACTAAACAACAGTAGTATCGACGGAGTGGTACTACCGTTGGTCGACGCCGTACTACTACTTATCTGACTCCAGTTAGATTTTGGGCAAGGAAAGAGAGAGGCTCCGAAAGCCGGAAAGAAAGGCAGGTGTTGAGGACTGTGTAGGTGATGATTCCACCCCAAACCTTTGTGAAGCGAGACCCCCTTGATAGTACGGATTTCCTATGACCCAAGTCCACCAACACTAAATTGTAAGAAAATGATTGTCTTCTCTTTGAACACCGAGGGGATAAAACATGTCTCGTGCCACCTGATAATCTTGAAATCTAAATGCATGCGGTTAGTCCGCAAAGGGCATTGTCATCAATCACACAAACTAATTGGGGAAAATTATGCTCTAACAGAGTGTGCCCGACTGAGGCCGGATATGATCTGACGTGAATCCATTGTGTTGGCGCAACTGGTGCTCAGATACGGCGAGGCTGGAAGCTCAAGGTTCGTATTCCACCCCTTCCCCAGTTCATAGAAGTATGAGGGTTACAAGGACCGATGTGCCCGCTATAACAAGCAGATGGGGCAGGAGCGTGAGACCTGCCTCGCTACCGATGTGGTGAAGGCGGAGGCGGCGGATGTAGAGGCATGCACTGTCGTGGAAGAGGAATACATCCATGCTTGAATCCTTCACAAGTGGCAGAGGAGGAGCATGCACGTCCTTGCACGAGAAAAAGCATGGGTGGTCTATGTCATGGCCGGACTGCCCCACAAAGAGGAGAAGGACGATGGTGATGGGCGGACAACTCCGATGATGAGATCTGGTTTGACTGATATTGCATCTTCGACCGCTATTTCCGCGATAAAGACGCCAAGGGCGCGGATAAGGGTAAGCGTGTATGATCTTTGTCCATAGCTAGGTTGTATGTAGAACATGCCAAATTTTGATAGTCCAATTACATTTATTAACATAGTAGTCGGACATCCGACTATATTGGAAGTTTACGATGCATGTGTAATGTGGATTTAGGGTTTGGTAATTGAAGTACCCAGATGTGAGAAAGAAAATTTCAGATGTGATCGATCCCTGTCTGCGGACACGCCCAATTGCGTCTGTGGTCATATGAAGAGCCGGTTTTGCCTCTATGTGGTTGTAGATGCTCTTAAAGTAGACCCTCTGGAGTTCAGACCCTGATGCTTAGGCCAACTCCAGCGCACTGCCCATTTTGTTTACGTGTGTCTATTTGGATCCAAATGGAAAAAAGCCATGGGCCAACGCAGTGACCCATTCACATTTCATGTTTGTTTTGTGTCCGTTCAGACGCATTTTGTCCAAAATTTTCTATCAGTTTGGGTCTGAAGTGGACACAAGATGGGTGTTCTTTGCGTTCACCCTAGTTCGTCTATACCCGGGACTGGCCCACTTGTCACCCACCCACCTCCCACCTCTATCCCTCCTTTTCTATCTTCCCCACCAACCCGCTGCATTTGGAGTGTGCCCGGGCTGCGCCGAGCACCGCCCCTTTTGATTGCCACTGCCTTCCCTGATTGGCCCATCTCTCGGCGAGCGTAGGAGGGAGAGCATGCAACCACCCAAGGTGGCCCTCCCTGCACGCACTATGACCTATTCTGCCCCTGCAGTCGCCTAGGCAGGAGCAGCAGCACCTATAGTCGTTGATGTTGCCGACCTTCCCGCTCGCAGCACATGCAATCACCGGGGCAGCACCTCCATCGTATTGGCTGCTGCGCTGGCGGAGCTGTGTGGCGGACAAGGAGCTCCGTGGGAATCCGAAGATGGTAACTATGGTGAAAGATCGTGGATGTCGCCTAGAGGGGGGTGAATAGTCGTTTTAAAATAATTATGTTTTAGGCTTGAACTAATGCGGAATAAAACTAGCGTTTAATTTGTCAAGCACAAAACCTAAAATAACTAGGCTCACCTATGTGCACCAACAACTTATGTTGAGCAAGATAAACAACTAAGTGATATCAAGATATATAACATGAAACATTATAGATATCACAAAGTAAAGTGCATAAGTAAAGGGCTCAGGTAAGAGATAACCGAGGCACACCGAGATGACGATGTATCCCAAAGTTCACACCCTTGCGGATGCTAATCTCCTTTTGGAGAGGTGTGTAGGCACAATGCTCCCCAATAATCCATTAGGGCCACCGTAATCTCCTCATGCCCTTGCACAATGCAAGATGCCATGATTCCACTAAGGGACCCTTGAGGGCGGTCACCAAACCCGTACAAATGGAAACCCTTGGGGGCGGTCACCGAACCCGTACACTTGGCAACCCTTGGGGGCGGTCACTCATACCCGTACAGATTGCTCGGGGCAATCTCCACAACCTAATTGAAGACCCCAACATTTTCCTAAAGCTTTAGACCACAGTTATTGAGCTCCAAGACATCACCAACCGTCTAGGACGCCAAAGCACCCAAGAGGAACAAGCTCTAGGGTGCTCAAACACCAAAGAGTAATAAGCTTCTCAACTTTTCACTTCCACATATCACTCTGGAGAACTCAAACCGATGCAACTAATGCAATGGCAAGAACACACAAAGTGGTCAAGTCCTCCCTCCCAAATCTCACCATAATGAAAAAAAAGCTATGGGGGAATATGAGAGGAAGAATAAGGAGAACACAAAGAACTCCAAGATCTTGATCCAAGGGGTTCCCCTCACATAGAGGAGAAAGTGATTGGTGGAAATGTGGATCTAGATCTCCTCTCTCTTTTCCCTCAAGAACTAGCAAGAATCATTGGAGGGATTGATAGATAGCAAGATCGAAGGAGGTCAACAATGGGGTAAGAATACAAGCTCAAAGGATAAGATTCATTGGGGAAGAAGACTCCCTTTTATAAGTGGGTAAAATCTAACCGTTATCCTCCTCTCAGCCCACACACAAGCGGTATTACCGCTCGGGCGATAGTGCTCACAGAGTAGTGCAATGGCACGGAGCCACGAGGTGACAGTGTCGCCCCAGCGGTACTACCGCCGGGGTTGCAGCTCAAGAGCCCACAGAGGCAGAGTAGAGCAGGGGATGTGAGGCAGTACCGCATGAATGGTACTGTCGCACACCCACTGTCGTCCTACCTCTGCTGAGAGTATGTTGGCCCTAGAAGGAAGCAAAAGTGCAGCGGCAGTGCGTGGGTGTTACTACGGTTATAAGCGGCACTACCGCTCGTACTACCATCCCACTACCGTGCACCCCGACACGAAAAGTCGAGCCCCCAGATGCAGCGGTAGTACGCGTGATCCTGGGCAGAGATACTTCCACTTATAAGTGGTACCGGAGAGCAGTACTGCCGCCTATAAGTGGTATTACCGCTGCCCAGATCAGTATTCTCGCTTGGAGCTTTTAGAACCAATGCACGAAAAACAGATGAATGCAGGAATACCAAAACTGTCATAACGTCTACAAATGAGCTCTGAATTGAGCAAACTCAAGCTTGTTGGATAGATGATGATAAATACTATAAGAGGTAGTAGAGAAACTCCAATGATATAGAGATGCGAAACCTCTATGAACGAAGAACCGACAAAAACCCCAGCATCGAAAACATCATGTAAGATGCATGTGAAAACCGTTTTCGATGAACTTGAGCTTGTCATGAAGATGACCATAAGCTCCAAAACTCACATAGAGAAACACAAAACAAGAGCCACTAAATATGATGCAAATATGCAACGGTTTGAGCTCTCTACGAATGATAAGATCAAGTTACTCACTCGGGAGCCCCCCTTTATAGAACGACAATCCATCCTATAGCCCGGTCTACCAACAACCACCATGAGACCGGTAAATAGAAAACCTATCAAGGACAAACCTTTGTCTTGCACATAGTCCACTTGAGCTAGATGATTACAATCTTGACATCCTCAAGTTGGACCATCGTTCTTGATTGTGTTGGCTTCAAGGTTGTCAGAATCGTGATTTTGAATCGGATTGGAGCTTCGATGATAGGATTGCAAATCATGGAATCTTCACTATCAGGATCGTAGAAACGTAGATTCTATGAACTATAATCATAGAATCAGATGAGTCAGTTTGGATCGTAAAGTCGTAGAATCGTATAACAGAATCACGATTCTGACAACCTTGGTTGGATCAATGAAGACTAGTTGATTGCTCCCCCATACTCCACTATGAGTGAGCCACTCTTCGGCAAATATTCACAGGTCCATTGTCACCACAATGAACGGTAAGATTCAAGCATGATCTCTTCATGATGCTCCACTTGAACTTGCACATCGCAATCTTGATGACGATCACCACTTGATGTCATCCTCCATGGATTATATGATATCTTTTTTTTGATGCACACCTATGGAAACAAACCTAACCCCACAAAGAACTCTCACATAGAACATGGGTTAGTACCCCAAACGCAATGGACAATGCTTATCATACCATGAGATAACTTGACCCCACTCGGTACATCTTCTACACTTTGTGTGTTCATCAACTTGATTCATACTTTGATTTAGTCTTGATCAACCTTGTATCATGTCTTCTACATGGCCAATCTTTGGATACTTCCTTGAATATCACCTTGGTCATCTCATAAACTCCTTGAAACCAACATATGGATTTCAAGAAATGCCTATGAACAAATCCTTCAAATATAACTCAAGACAAACATTAGTTCATAGAGAATGTCATCAATTACCAAAACCGCACATGGGGGCACCATGCTCTTTCACTTTCACATGTCCCTAGGCGCCGTCGCCGCTCCTTCTCCAGCCTGATGCAGGCACCACAAGAACCAGAGCAGCGATGCACGATAGCGACATGTAGAAAAGGGCTAGTCCTGACGATGAGTCAAACGCCTTGCCGAGATCGGAGGCGATGGGCTGGTAGTTGAGGGACTTGAACGCCGACAAGTAGGCCAAGAAGTCGAAGTTGGTCCCCTTCAGCGCCCGCACCCACACCGTCGCCACCAGCACCGCCACTCCCCGCCCACGTCGCGGTCGCCGTGCTGTTGGGTTGTCGAGGACATGTTAACCCGTTTCGTGGTGTGCTGCTTCTCTGTGCTTGTCGTCTACGCGACGGCGACCGCCCCTATTGTGATCGACGAAATGTCAAAGCGGGACAAAATCAAATATTGTTTGAAATGAGTCGGTCGTATTGAACGCACACACGGCCTCATATAAAACCCTAACACGGTTCTCCGTTCGGCCAACCCAAATAAATAAAAGCCAGACTGGTGTGTGGACCCTCGGGCCCGGACGCCTGGTCCGCCGGAGGACTACCGGTGAGACCGAGACCGTTGCGACAACGTGAGCCACTCACACTCCGTATGCATGCGTCAGGGCACCAAACATGCTGTCTGGACTCCCATCTTGCCAACGGCAACGGGCATGCAGCGATGCGAGCTACTGGTGGACAGCATCCCAATTCTCGAAACAGTCGGATCTTTGGGCGGTGCCATTGCCATGCATGCAGCACGCACGTCCGACGTGCACGCCGAGTTCTTTGTCGTAGTAAAAGACAGCGGAATCTCAGGTCCATGTGCTATGCCGGATCCAATCGGCAGAACATGCAGCCACATGCCCATCCATCCATCCACCAAGTGGACCGACCGACTGGCACACCCTGCTTAATTATGCTTAATACAGTAGTGTGCTGCAAACACAGGCACCAGATTACTACCCAGAGGTGCCAATGCAGATCGCAGATCTCTGTCACAAGATCAAGATTACTACTAGATCAAGATGTCCATCGGTTCATGCAACAAACCCACCTGGGACAGGCACGTGAGGGCGACGCTTGAACATCTGCTGACACATGCATCTGATCTGGAATATTATGCAGATCTACAAAAGGTCACGGTGCTCTGGAGAACTCCGCCGAGACCCACATCTTTCTACAATCACGTCACCAACTTCGACATTGTTCGACTAGCAAACAGGAAAAAAAGGACCAAACAAAAGGTAAAACAGCTACCACTACAAGGCTGGCTTCCTGAAGCAAGGAGAGATATCTCTACACTTCGATTCTACACACTTTGCGCGCCAAGGTAACCAACCCAACCAGCCACAAAGCCTTATGAACACAAGCAGGCTAAAAAGGTTAGCTTCTCCGGTGGCCGGTGCCGAGGCGTCTGGCGATGATGGCAGCAGCAACACACGAAGAATGACGACGGAAACACCGGCCAGCATCGAGGAAGAAATTGGTCAAACTCTTCTTAGCTTGATGTCAATGGCCTGACGCTGATGAGTACTTTAACTGCGTCTTAAGGAAGACAAGACCCAACCAAGCCTGTATGTAGAATCAAGCCACACTGTGGATTTCTCCATTGGTTTCTCTGGCTGCAACTCGAGGAGTCAGTCAATCAAGAACTTAGAGATGCGGCCTTGGACATGTCTCTGCTGGATCTGTTGTACTTCATGTGGCTCTTGACGAGCTGGCCGGCGGCGAGGGCGGACAGGAGGGACAGCTCGCCGGCGAGAACCCCGCCCGCCACCACGGTGGCCAGGAGCCTCGCGTTCGATCCTGGCGATTCCCTGTTGGCGCCTTTCACGCCCAGAAGGTCCAGGCATGCAGACTGTGACGCCAACTGAGTCCCACCACCAACTGTGCCCACCTGCATTTTCAGTAAATAACAATCGCAACATGTCGATCACTCGTCGTATTCTCAGATGTTATCAAACAAGTCATCCTACACAGCTCAGCATGTTCTCGGAAACAAACAAACGTCAGATATATAGGAAAAATGTGTCTCACGCTAGCAACACAAAGCACAAGACTAAATAATCGACAAATTAGCCTGCTCAAGACAACAAGCAGCTAAATAGGAAAACAAGGCATCAGAAAATATTCCTTTTCTACTGGAAAGATTCCTCCGATATGAATCGGCTGAATGAGCTGACGAAGCATAGTTAGGTCTTATGTAGCCAAAATATAATCTCTGTTGCGAACTATTCAAGTATATAACAAAACACTGTACTATAATATAGCCAGAGCGCTAGACCATATGAGGAGATACAGTTAGAGTTGATACACCACCTTTTCTTTAACAAAGAGGTGCTAGATGGGGATGGGCACTAATTCGAAGGAGCAACAATACATGTATAAGGATATGGACATATTAAGTATTAATTAACCCATTAGGGACCATAAGTTACGTGCAGAGCATTTCATGCGTATCGAAATTATAGTGGGACCAAAAAAACAATTGTATTTGATGATCATCATCAGCACAATGCCTGGATATACTGATAACAGAACAAATAAAAACAATACAGTTGCATACCTCAATAGAGGGCATAGTGACAGATATGTGAAGATCTTTGCCATCATTTACAGCTTCCAACATTGTGATGCACTGAGAACTTTCCACATTTTGTGCAGGATCCTGGCCGGTGGCTATGAAAATGGCTGTCACAATATTGCTTGCGTGGGCATTGAAACCCCCAAGAGCTCCAGCAACAGCTGAGCCAGCAAGATTCTTGATTACATTTAGTTCTACCAGAGACTGCACATTCGTTTTCAGAACCTTCTTCACAATTTCCTCCTTGATTACTGCCTCACAAACCACAGACTTGCCACGCCCCTCGATCCAATTTACAGCGGCTGGTTTCTTGTCAGAACAAAAGTTACCTGGTTTCAATAACCGAAAGGTACTAATTAGATTGGGATAAAAATGAAAACATAAAGATGTATTTTTTTTTACTTGTACAATGCACATAATTATGCTAATCATATTTCTGTATATTAATATATAGCCAAAAATGATATGCAAGATGACTAGGCTGTTTTCCCCCCATACGAGCCAACATGGATCGGGTTCCACTATCAAAATGACAGCAGATGGCCCGATTGTTAATTTGTGTAAAAACAAAAAGGGCCTGGTGATGTGCCTGCTTCAAATATTCATTCTTGCAGCTTACGCACTTTGCCCTGAACCTTCTACTGTTCTACATGCATGATGTTAAAGAATAAAGGTGGTTCCAGCTGCTCAAAACTAGTACTTGTTAAAATCGATATCATTTTTGACTCCTATTAGGAATCTTGCATTAAAGATATACTCCCTCCGTATCAAAAAATAAGACGTTTTTTTATCTATGATAGTGCCAAAAAATATCTTATATTTTGATAAGGAGGGAGTATATTCTTCAAAGCCCTTCAAAATCTTCCTAATGCATCATGGCAAGTACCGTATGTAATTGAACGTCTTACGGTATGCCAAGTTGGTTCAATGGTAATCTGATTTAAAAAAAGGAATATTTTGATTGAACATGCCAATGTTCACCATATGTTGTCCATAAGCTCAAACCGATAATAATTCAATAGTGCGCCAACTTATCCTTGTTAATCCTTGCTGAAACGGGGCCTAACTATTTGTATCATCAAATGGCCACTGTGCTTATTATATGATGTTTTTTTTCTCTCTCTCTCAGTAAGCCATAGTCTGTCTTGGAAAGAATTAAAGGCTGTGACTAGGAATTTGATTCTGACGAGAAGATTAGGTGACTCCAGTGAAGTAATTCAGCTTCTGCAGGTGGTGGCAAAGCAAAGCGAACCTGATATGCTAATGACATCCATGTCAGGGAAGTCATCCTGGAGGTAGTCCAGCACGTTCTGCACGCCCTTGGAGATCATGTTCATCCCCATGGCATCCCCTGTGCTACAGCTGAATCTCATGTACAGGTTCCTCCCGGCCATCGCGCACTGCACTCCCTGCAGCCTCCCAAATCTGCTCGACCTGCTCAGATATCATATTTTCCAAACAGTTAGTAACTATGTTGTGTTCAACAAAGAAAAGAATATTTTTTTGACAAGTAATGCCCGTATCATTTGTCATGAGAAAAGAACTACAAATCTTGAATAAGAGAGTAAATTATGTCATGAGAAGAATATTAATATTGATGAGACACGTGACTTCAGCCCCAGAGACGTATCGTCGAACACAAGCTGGGTGTTAATACAATGCCATCTGTTGCATCATAAGTTCGTCGTCGTATAGTGTTTGGTGATGAGTGTTGTTGTACCTGTTGAAGACCACGGAGAGAGTATCGAAGTTGGCGGGGTCCTCCAAGAACGCCTTGAGCTCGGCGGCGCGGCGCGCGGTGGGGAAGCGGGCGACGGGGGCGCGCGTCATGGCGTCCCGGAGCACAACGCTGGTGGCGCCGCCTGACTCGGCTATGGCCTTGCAGCCGCGGTTGGTGCTGGCGACGAGGCAGCCCTCGGTGGTCGCCATGGGCACGTAGAACCGCTGGCCGTCGAGCAGGAGCGGCCCGGCGATGCCCACGGGGAGCTGGACGTACCCCACCGGCAGCTCGCAGCACTGCCCGAGGATGGACGCGTAGTCGAAGCCGTCGAGCGGGAGCCCCTCGATCTGCCGCCCAGTGATCCGCCGCACCGCCTCGCGCCGGAGCCCCGCGGCGCGCCGGCAGTCGCCGAGCTTGGTCTCGAGCACGTAGGAGGGCACCTTCCCGGCGACGACGGAGGCCACAATCTCCTCGTCCTCCTCGGGCATTTTCTCGGGCACCACCGCGTCGGCGCCCCCGAGAAGCCCGCACGGCGCCGGCGCCGGCGCGGCGGGAGGGCCGACCAGGAAATCCTCGTCCTCGTCGCTGGACGAGACGATGGACTGCACGAAGGCGATGCCGAAGAAGCTGAGCAGGTAGATGAGCGAGGCAACGAGGCCGAAGATGGAGAGAATCTCGGTGAGGTCGACGACGTGGAGCGGCGTGGAGGAGCGGATCTTCTCGCGCCATCGCCGCATCAGGTAGGCGAGCGAGGCCGCGAAGAGCGCCGAGAAGATGAGGTTGGTGTGCCGGATCGGCAGCGGCAGCGCGTCCCCCGCTTGCAGCGCCCGGGGCGCCCCCGCCGGTCCCACTGCCGGCGGCGCCACCCTCCTCGGCCTCTGCCGCACATCCATGCGTGCGTGCGCGCGCGTCGGAGTCAAACGTGGGCACGGCTCGGCCGCTCTCGGCCGCTCGGCGTAAGTGTGGAGTGGTGGCCGTGACGCGAGAGGGAGCGGGTGTTTCGGGAGCCTCGGGATGCGCCCGCCGCGGCCTTTTTATTGGCAATGGCAGTGGCAGTGGCAGTGGCAGCCCACATGCCCGGTGCGCTTACCGCGCGGCGACCCACCTGGCGCTGAGGCTGGGCCCGCTCCGCTGCTCGGCCGACATGGGCCGTGTGGCCTTCCTCTCCCTCTCCCCCCTCGGGGTTGTTCGACGTGTACACAAAACATAAACATTTTGGAACGCTCCACGTGTGCTACCCTGGCACGCCTGCCGATGCCAACTACGGATTCCGGTAGTATCGTCATCGAGTAAAGTCTGTTTTAAACCTTAAATTTATAGAGCTTGTCCAAATTGAACCGCACGGCTGAATCTTTGAAATATGTACCCTAACCTTTAGAATCCCGGTCAATATGAACCCTACATCCATCCTGCTCCTGTTTGTGGCACTAAAAAAAAACAATCCTGGCCAAGATTACTAGGTTCTTTATACTGACTTAGCGGTACTACACATCATATCCATTTTCTTCGCTGCTACCGTTGCATCGAGCTGCCCGAGCAACAATGCTCACCACGGCATACCACAACGTCTCCCATGTGTGTCATGCCGCCGGCCAGGTCCAGCATGTGTGGTGCCGCCGGCCATGTGTATATGCCTGAGACGTCGAAGACGAGTCAGTGACCGTGGTCTGGGGCGCACTAGGCGCGTTCACTGAACAGCCGCTCTCAGTCGCCGGGCTTGCTTCACGATGCCGGTCAACGTGTTCAGAGTGCGTTTTCCCTCGACTTCCGCGAGTACAGAGTACATACCATCAAGCTAGCGTCGTGTAAGTTGCTACGTACGCGAGCTAGCTCCTGAAAAATCCCTCCACCTGCTTGCCTGCTTCAAAACCAACCTCTACGTGAAAGCACACTGCCTAACCCGCTGCATCGTTTGAGTCAGCAATGCATCATAGACAGTGTGTGCCAAAGAGTAATCAGCGACGATTCAGCTTCTTGAGGTTGTTCATGTTCGCCCACAATCAAGGTACAATCTAAGCACGCTCTGGATATCTTGCCGTGGCCCGCTGCATCCCATAGTTGCCAATGAAGTGATTGCGATGGGACTGGAGCACGAAGACGAGCACTGTCGTTGTACGTGCGTGCTGAGTCGCGCACCTCCTGCCTTTCATCGTCATGACAGAGGTCGCCGGCATGCACGTGTGCCACGTCGACCCAGCGGCTCGCGCCGCCCCGCCGTGCGGCGCTCTCCCACATCCCCGTCGTGCAGACGTTATTCCACCGTGTCGGTGCGCCGGATCTGATTTCAGGAGAGAGAGAGAGAGGAGGAGGAGGAATGGGATTGTGATAGAGGATAGATATGACATGTGGGGCTGCGGTGTCAATGCGAGTAGAATGTGTTCCCAGACGGGATGTATCTTTTCCTTGTGTGCCAAATATATCCTTTGACAGGGATTCTAGAGTTTAGGGTACAAATTTTAGGGATTCAGAAGTGGGGGTTCAATTTGGACAAGCTCTATGAATTTGAGGTTTAAAACAGACTTTACCCTATCGTCATCCCTCCCGCCTTCGTTTGTTTTTTGTCTTTCCTCATCCACCTAAAAATCTCGCGCATACCGTACCAACCTTTCCTGCACGGAAAAAAATCTATTCCTAAAGAGACACTTGGTAGCTTTTTTCTCTGTGTTTTTCGTCATCCCTCTCACCTTTGTCCGGTTTTTTCGATCTTTCCTCATCCACCTAAAAATCCCATCACGCGTAACGTACCAACCCCCCCTCCCCGCACGAAAAAAACCGGTCTCCACATCCCTCTCTGAGGCGACTCGGGGGAACCCTAACTTCCCCCGCCGCCGGCCCCCCTCGCTGTCGCCGAGGGCCACTGTCGGGCAAAGCCCGCACAGTGCCAATGACGGCGGGGCCTCTCCCTGGCGCGTCCTTCTCTCCCCCTGGCGGTGGTGTGAGTTATCCCGACGGTGGCTTGGTAGCATGGTGCGGCGGAGCGGAGCTCCGGCGCTGGCTCATTTATCTGGCGGGGGTGGAGGACATGGCCCCGTCCAGTGGTGCTGCCTCCGCGGCGGCTGCGCCTAGGGCCCTTGACCCCAATCTCGATTTGGATCTGGTGGTGCTCGGGCCTAGGCTATGGCGGCTCGTGAGGCGTGGTGTTCGTCGGGTCTAGGTGGCCTCTGAGCATCGTGGAGGTGCTAGTGGCGGCGTTTTATTGGCGTTAGGCAAGAGCTATGGGAAACTCCTGTGTCACTGGCTCCAACAATAAGGATTTCTTTTGAGCCAGCCTCCTTTTGCCTCTTACTCGCAACTTGTGATGATAGTTCGTTTGAACTGGTATATCATGTTATATGTTGTGATACTGATGCAAGTATCACTTTTTCTGGTGACTGCAAGGATTTCTTTCGAGTCTCCTTTTCTTTTCTGCTTCTTACTTGAATCATCCTAGATGGATCATCCTATCAACAAGGTTCATACTGATCGCAAAATCATATAAGTACTGCATTATTTTATTGAAAGACAATGGAAGTGTATTATACAATGCAAAAGAAGATGATTCATCCTTTTCTTTCACCTCTTGTTTGGCCAAGATGACCATCATACGTATGTTAGGAAAGTCCCAGTAATCCTTGCGCTTTCTTCCATCAGTTTGCCTCAGTCCAAGATCACAAGAAAAATGTTTGTGTCTGCCAAAGTCGCCGGGAAGAAGCAAGTAGAAACCTTAACCCATTTGCTTACTAATAATTGTAGCACATATAACTTTGCCATTCTACATTATAGGGGCACTTGGTAGGTCCTTTCTCGGGGGGTTTTCGTCATCCCTCCCACCTTCGTCCGGTTTTTTCGGTCTTTCCTCATCCACCTAAAAATTCCGTTGCGCGTAACGTATCAACCCCCCTCCAAGAAAAAAAAACGGCCCCCCGCATCCCTGTCTGAGGCAACTCGGGGGAACCCTAGCTCCCCCTGCCACAGGCCCCACTCCGCCCTCCCATCCCCCTTGCCGCCGCTGAGGGCCACTATCGAGCAAAGCCCGGGCAGTGCCGGTGGCGGCAGGGCCTCTCCCTGGCGTGTCCTTCTCTCTCCCCCTAGCGGCGGCGTGAGTTATCCCGGCGATGGCTTGGCAGCATGGTGCGGCGAAGCGGAGCTCCGACGCTGTTGGGGAACGTTGCATGGGAAACAAAAAAATTCCTATGCACACGCAAGATCTATCCATGGTGATAAGCATCTACGAGAGGGAGAGTGGATCTACATACCCTTGTAGATCGCTAAGTGGGAAGCGTTAAGAAACGCGGTTGGTGTAGTCGAACGTCTTCGCGATCCAAATCGCCGATCGTCCCGCGATCTCATCATGATCCGTCCCGCGATCCAATCACGATCTGTCCCGCGAACTCATCACAATCCGTCCCACGATCTCATCATGATCCGTCTCGCAATCTTGATCACGGTCCTTCCGATCTAGCGCCGAACGGACATCACCTCCGCGTTCAGCACATGTACAGCTTGATGACAATCTCCGCCTTCTTGATCCAGCAAGAGGGAGCGGAGAGGTAGACGAGTTCTCCGGCAGCGTGACGGCGCTGCAGTGATGGTGGTGGAGCAATTCCGGCAGGGCTTCGCCTAAGCACTGCAGAAAACCGATCTAGAGGAGAAACTATGCACTAGAGGAATGGGGTAGCACGTGGCTGAAAATCAAGTGCAAAACCCCTAAAACCTCTAGTATATATAAGAGGAAGAGAGGAGGAGACTTGGCACAATGGCCAAGCCCTCTAGGCTTCGGCCGAAGTGGGAGGAGAGGAGGAATCCTCCTCCAATCCTAGTAGGACTAGGACTCCTCCTTATTTTGGCCTTTTTGCCTTTTTCCACCTTTTTCTCTTTGGGTTTTTCTTCTCAGCCGCATGGGCCTTGTGTGGGACTTCCACCAGCCCACTAAGGGCTGGTATTCACTCTCTCACAGCCCATGTAGCCTCTTGGCTCGAAATGCCCCTCTCGATGGTCTCCCGATACACTACCGACACTCCCGGTACACTACTGATGAGCCCGAAACTTTTCCGGCGACCAAAATAGGACTTCCTATATATCAATTTTTACCTCCGGACAATTCCGGAGCTCCTCATGACGTCCGGGATATCATGCGAGACTCTGAACAACCTTTGGTCACCACCATGCATAACTCTATACTACCAAAACGTCACCAAACCTTAAGTGTGCAGACCATGCGGGTTCGAGAACTATGTAAACATGACAGAGACATCTCTATGATCAATAACCACTAGCGGGACCTAGATGACCATATTGGTTCCTACATATTCTACGAATATCTTTATCGGTCGAACCTCTATGTCAAGGATTCAGTTAATCCCGTATGATGTTCCCTTTGTTCTTCGGTATGTTACTTGCCCGAGATTCGATCGTCAGTATCTCCATACCTAGTTCAACCTTGTTACCGGCAAGTCTCTTTACTCGTTCCGTAATACAAGATCTCGTGACTAACACTTAGTCACATTGGTTGATGGGCTTGTTATGATGTTGTATTATCGAGTGGGCCCTGAGATACCTCTCTGTCACACGGAGTAACAAATCCCAGTCTCGATCCATGCCAACCCAACAGACACCCTCGGAGATACCTGTAGAGCACCTTTATAGTCACCCAGTTACGTTGCGACGTTTGATACACACAAGGCACTCCTCCGATGTCAGTGAGTTGCATGATCTCATGGTCATAGGAACAGATACATGACATGCAGAAAACAGTAGCATTAAACTGACACGATCATATGCTACGTTTGTAGTTTGGGTCTTGTCCATCACACCATTCTCCTAATGATGTGATACCGTTATCAAATGACATCTCATGTCCATGGCTAGGAAACCTTAACCATCTTTGATCAACGAGCTAGTCTATTAGAGGCATACTAGGGACATGGTTTTGTCTATGTATCCACACATGCATCTAAGTCTCCGATCAATACAATTATAGCATGGATAATAAACGATTATCATGAACAAGAAAAAATGATAATAACTAATTTATTATTGACTCTAGGTCATATTTCCAACAGGCGCTGGATCATTTCTCTGGCGGGGGTGGAGGACATGGTTTATATAATACCAGAGGCCTAGGGTTTACAAGAGTCCTTGTCTTGCGTGCCAAGTGTAACAGCCCGGGACCGACGCCCCAGAAGATTCCCCTTTTATTTCCATTCTCGTATGTGTTTTGTCTGGTTGTTGCATTCATCATCGCATCATTCACATCATCTGCATAGCATCATCACTCGTTTTCAAAACTTGCATCTGTTCGTAGTTACTGGTTCTCTCTGTTCTTTCCGTTGCCCGTTTCGAGACCAACCACACACGCACGCGCCCGAGGCATCGGAAAATATTGTTTTTAAAAGTGCCTTTAAAATATTCTTGGATTGGGTTGAAAGTTGGTGTGCGGTCTTATTATAGTGTAGGTTGACCGCATGCCAAATTTCATCGTGTTGCGAGTTCGTTTGATACCCCGTCGCTCAGCCGTAGCAGTGCGGTTATCGGGTATTCGTCGGACGTTTTCGGTGTTTAAAACTTCGTGTCACAGCCGCAAACCTCCCTCTTATCTCATCCTAGCCCACTCCACACACAGCCCACCACCCTGGCCCCGATCCGGCCATACGATTGCGAACGTATGACCGAAATCGGCTCCGAAAACCATCACCCTAGCCCATAAACCTATAAATAGACCACCTGCCTAATCTGGAGGAAACCCTAGCCTAACCTCCTCGAAATCCGCACCCCCAGCATCCTCAGCCGCCCCTGTTTCCCTCCTCCCGTAGTGGGCCCGCTAGGCCCAGATCCAGGCCCGCCCGGGCCCGAACCAGGCGAGGCGCCCGAGCGCCCGAGCTCCTCCCAGCAGCCCCCATGGCCGCCCGCGTCCCGTGCCTCCGAGCCCGCGCCCAGTCGGCGAGCCACCGGAGGCGTCGATCCCGCGCCGTCGTAGATGAGCCCCGCCGCCATGCCTCTCTTCTCGTCCTCCTCGTGATCTCTCTCACCTCTGCGCTCTCTCTTTCCCTCTCATGCCATAGGACCCATGACCGTGGAGCTGTCATCGTTGTTGACCTTGCCGCCGGACGGATCCGGCCAGATCCGGACCGAGGCGCCCCTTTCCCGACCTCCCCTGCCTCGCCGGAGCCCCGGCGTCGCCGGCCGGCAGATGCTGCCGTCGCCAGCCTTGCCTCCTGGATCGGGAGGAGGATGACCATTCGCTCGCTCGTCGTGGGCCTCACCCCACGCGTGGGCCACGGTCCTCCCAGGCAAGGCGCGCCTCCCCGTTGGCCCGAGCCAAGCCACCACCGACATGGGCTTGGCCCAATGTGGTGAGCGCCCCTAATCTCGCTCGAGCGTCTTTTTGCTATCCGTCTCCGGTTGTTGGTGTTGGGCTAGTTAGATTCATCCCGTGATCGTTTTTTTCAGTCGTTGTGAATTTATCTTTTATCTAGTGAATAACAGTTTTGTAGAAAACCCCCGAGATTTCATGCATTTAACAACTCCACATTCGTGCATCGGATTAAAACTTTATATATGAAACTTGACTAGAATTTTGTGTAGATTCACAATAACCAACTCTCACATGTGTTTAAAATGTTTAAACTTGTTGTTTGCATTGATTTGCATAAATGCCATGTTAAAATGATTTATTTCATAACTACTAAGCCGTAGCTCCGATAAAAAATTCTACATATGTAACTTGGCTAGAAAAACGTGTAGAACCTCATGCCACAAATTATTTCCATGTTTAATAAAAATAAAACATGTTTAGTACAGATCTGGACCGAAATCTTAAATTGCATATGAGGTTGTTTCGGGAATGTTATATGATGCTTCCGTCCTTATTTAAAATGCCTAGAAGTTGTAGTTTTTTTGTGCTTCACCGTTTGCCATGTTAAACAACATTTAATATTGACGAGTACCTAAACGAGAGTGAACTAAATAATTCGAACGTGGAGTTTCGTCAATATGCAACTCGTTGCATATTGAGCTTCACTTTAATGTGTAGTAGTTGTTTGATGTGAATTGTCATGCCTTGCATAATTAAATCGGACATGCATCATATTGGTTTGCGCATCATGTCATGCATATGTGTGGTGTTATCGTGTGTTGATTGTTTGTTTCGGTTTGTTTCTTATCGATAGAGTTCCGAAAGCGTTCAGAGTGTGAGGATTCGTTCGACTATGTTGGCTCGTCTTCTTCATGGATTCGATCTTCTTCCGAGAAGGATCTCAGGCAAGCTGACACATTTCCTTGGATACCACTACTATCATTGCCATGCTAGATGTCTTGTCTTCTATCGCTATGTCACGCTACCTACCACTTGTTTGACAAGCCTCCCAAGATTGTCGTGAAAAGCCTCTAACCCCTCCACATCCCAGCAACCTTTGTTTGGCTATGTTACCGCTTGCTCAGCCCTTCTTATATTGTTTCTAGCTGCAAGTGCAATTGCTTTCATGTGACAACATGGACATTCTTTGTTATATCACAATATTGCTGCTATTTAATTTAATGCACGTATACACTTGGTAAAGGGTGGAAGGCTTGGACTTTCGCTCGGTGTTATGTTCCACTCTTGCCGCCCTAGTTACTTGTGAACCGGTGTTATGTTCCATAACTGAGTGCTCCTAACATGCTCGGGGTTGTTATGGAGACCCCCTTGATTTTCGTTTTAGGATAAAGCTTGTCTGGCAAGGCCCAACATTGGTACTATTTTCTTATGACAACTAATAATTTGCATAGGGCATGATCACCCCGCGGATTAATCAACCCTCGGGCCAGTGCTCCTTATGAGTGTTGGTCCAAACTAGAGCACTGTGTGGGGCCACCCCAGGGCAACTTGGGTGATTTCTATCAGGCCACTGTACACGTAGCTCATTAGCCGTGTCCTGAGAATGAGATACGCGGCTCCTATCGGGATCGTCGACACGTCGGGGGCCTTGCTGGACTTGTTTTACCTTTCTCGAATGTCTTGCGTGAGGAACTCTGATCTTCTTCGGGCTATCTCGAGGTGTCAGAATTCCTTTGGAATTTCCTAGGATGATCATGAGATCCGTGGTTGAGGTTATTCCCGCAGCGTGTGGTTAATTTGTGATGGATGAGTTGGAGCACCCTTGCAGGGTTAAATTTTTTCGAGAAGCCATGCCCGCGGTTATGTGGCAAACTTGGATACTTTGTTTAAAACCCGTTCATAGCAAACTTGAAGTAAACTCTAATAAAATACACCAACTATGTGCGTAACCGTGACTATCTCTTCTTGTGAGTCCTTATCCGAGAGAGAACACGGTGGGGTTATGATTGACGTAAGTAGGTGTTCAGGATCATTTAGTGATCATTACTAGTTCATGTTCATTATGCGTAGACCACCATACTTTACTTTATGTACTCATAAGTTAGCCATTGAAATAAATGTTTAGTCGCTTGCTGCAGCCTCACCACTTAACCATACCTTACTTATTAAGCTTTAATAGTCTTGATACCCTTGGAAATGAGATCGTTGAGTCCCTGTGGCTCACAGATTACTACGACAACAGTTGTAGGTACAGGTAATGCGATGCTTTGACGTGAGCGCGTTGCTTGTTCGATTTAGAGTTCTTCTTCTTCATCAATCTAGGATGGGTTCCAGGCGGCAGCCTGGGATAGCAAGGATGGATGTCATTTTATCATATGATTTCGTCCGTAGTCGGACCCTGCTCTTCTGTATGATGTTTGAGTATGTTGTTGTATTGATGTGATCTTGTTGTAGCTTGTGGCGAGTGTAAGCCAATTCCATATACTCACCTCTTTTGTACATGTACTTGTAATGATATCCATTCTTGCAACACGACGAGATGCGCTCCTATCCCTGTCGAGGCCCTTGAGACAAAATAAGGATAGGGTCGCATCTTGGGCGTGACACCAAGTCTTGTGGAGTGTTCCTTGTATGAGTTATGGGCTGCCAGAAGTGGCCCATTAGTGAATCGCCCTGGGGGTCCTTGGCCAGACCCACTGGTCGGGAGACGACGTGGTGAGTACCCCCTAGTCCAGGACACCATCAGTAGCCCCTTGAACCAGTCTTCCCCTTCGGGATGCTCCTCGGTTCTTCCGAACTGTTCTTTGTCTTTGGTCATCGGTCTTGAAAACTAGTTCAACAAATCTTCCCATCTCCGATCATAAGGATCGCCGAGGTGTATCCGAAGAGTTCACACGTCGGGCATCCGAGGAGCCCTTTAAGTTTTTGGCCTTTATCAATGCCTTGTTATTTTTACTCCACACCTCGGGTTTGAAGTGTTTCCCGTGCGGTGGTATCATCTTGCGTCCGAGCTCCAACGCCAAACTACATCCGGGGTGTCTTTTTGCCGCCGAGCTCCAACGCAGGTCGGCATCCGAGGTGTCATAGATTACCTCGGTCTCTGAAAATTTGAAGGAGTTCATCCGAGCTTAAATACAGGAATAGTCTTTTATGGAGCTAGCCACTCGCATCTGAGCTTTATGTCGGACTACTTCTGAGGTGTTTTTGCAGCCGAGCTCCAACCCTGGTCGGCATCCGAGGTGTCATAGATTACTTTAGTCTTTGAAAAGGTTGAACGAGTTCGGTCGAGCATAGTGCCGACAATGCCCTCTATTGAGCCAACCGCCTGCATCTGAGCTTTACACCGGACTGCTTCGGAAATCGTGCACCACCTCAGCAATGGGCTGACTTGTTCTGAAAATAATTTCCGATCACTGCAATTTATTTACTATCGAGATTTATAGCTAGTAGCCCTCAAGGTATTGTTGGGAATAAGCCCTAGAGGCAATAATAAATTAGTTATTATCATATTTCCTTGTTCATGATAATCGTTTATTATCCATGATATAATTGTACTGATTGGAAACACATTACACGTGTGGGTAAATAGACAACACTTTGTCCCTAAGTATGCCTCTAGTGAACTAGCTCGTTGATCAAAGATGGTTAAGGTTTCCTAGCCATGTACATGAGATGTCATTTGATAGTGGGATCACATCATTAGGAGAATGGTGTGATGGACAAGACCCAAACTACAAATGTAGCATATGATCGTGTCAGTTTATTGCTATTGTTTTCTTCATGTCAAGTATTTGTTCCTATGACCATGAGATCATGCAACTCACTGACACCGGAGGAGTACCTTGTGTGTATCAAACATCGCAAACGTAAATGGGTGACTATAAAGGTGTTCTATAGGTATCTCCGAGGGTGTCTGTTGGGTTGGCATGGATCAAGACTGGGATTTGTTACTCCGTGTGACGGAGAGGTATCTCAGGGCCCACTCGGTAATACAACATCACAACAAGCCTTGCAAGCAATATGACTTAGTGTTAGTCACGGGATCTTGTATTACAGAACGAGTAAAGAGACTTTCTGGTAACGAGGTTGAACTAGGTATGAAGATACCGACGATTGAATCTCGGGCAAGTAACATACCGAAGAACAAAGGGAACATCATACGGGATTAATTGAATCCTTGACATAGAGGTTCGACCGATAAAGATCTTTGTAGAATATGTAGGAACTAATATGGGCATCCAGTTCTGCTATTGATTATTGACCGTAGAGGTGTCTCGGTCATGTCTACATAGTTCTCGAACCCACAGGGTCTGCACACTTAAGGTTCGGTAACGTTTCGGTAGTATAGAGTTATGTATGGTGGTGACCGAAGGTTGTTCGGAGTCCCGAATGAGATCTCGGACGTCACGAGGATATCCGGAATGGTCCGAAGGTAAATATTGATATATAGGAAGTCCTATTTTGGTCGCCAGAAAAGTTTTGGGCTCATCGGTAGTGTACCAAGAGTGCCGGTAGTGTACCGGGAGACCATCGGGAGGGGTATTTCGACCGAAGAGGATACATGGGCTGTGGGAGAGTGAATACCAGCCCTATGTGGGCTGTTGGAAGACCCACACAAGGCCCATGCGACTGGGAAGAAAAGCCCAAAGAGAAAAAGGTGGAAAAGGAAAAAATAAGGAGGAGTCCTAGTCCTACTAGGATTGGAGGAGGAATCCTCCTCTCCTCCTTGGTTCGGCCGACCCAAGGGCTGGCTCCTTGGGAGCCAAGACTCCTCCTCTCTTCCTCCTATATATACTAAAGGTTTTAGGGTTTTTGGCACAAGATTTTCAGCCACGTGCTACCCGTTCCTCTAGTGCATAGTTTCTTCTCTAGATCGGTTTTCTGCAGTGCTTAGGCGAAGCCCTGCCGGAATTGCTCCACCACCATCGCCGCGGCGCCGTCACGCTGCCGGAGAACTCTTCTACCTCTCCGCTCCCTCTTGCTGGATCAAGAAGGCAGAGATCGTCATCGAGTTGTATGTGTGCTTAACGCAGAGGTGTCGTCCGTTCGGCGCTAGATCAGAAGGACCATGATTGAGATCACAAGACAGATCGTGATGAGATCGCGGGACGTATCGTGATGAGTTTGTGGGATGGATCGTGATTGGATCGTGGGACGGAACGTGATGAGTTCGCGGGACACTCGGCAATTTGGATCGCGAAGACATTCGACTACACCAACCGCGTTTCTTAACGCTTCCCGCTTAGCGATCTACAAGGGTATGTAGATCCACTCTCCCTCTCGTAGATGCTCATCACCATGGATAGATCTTGCGTGTGCGTAGGGAAATTTTTGTTTCGCATGCAACGTTCCCCAACAGGTATGTGTCGGTCTATAACCCGAGATGCACCTGAAGGAAAAATGAATAATCAAAATAAAACCACTGATCCCAGTAGCCCTTGAGACTTAGGTCGATTTGCAAATTGGCCCGAGGATCAAGTTCTTGCCCAGCGGCATACGTTTGGGATGTAAACGCGGTACGTGGTAGTTGTCGAGACTCAGGTTGGGTGCGGCCGACCAACCTAAGGATCGAATCACCTCGGAAACCATATTGCACTTTAGATTTGCTGCATTGAATAGGTAATGCAGTAGCCCCCGAGCCTTAATTTAGGCACGGGTGGTCGAATTAAGGATCTCTATTTGTTTGACACAAACTTTGTTACGGTCGACACAATTTATGTGTAATGATTCTATGTATCCAAGTACTTTACATTATTAATTCTCGGATCCACATTGTTCAAGACATTGTTGACCGACCATCGGTTGCAAACTCCTCGACCAGTAACCGTGGAGTGTTTGTCCTACATCATAAAGCCTTCATAAAGGCAAAGATTTATGGCAAACAAGGCAATCTGGCCATACGGTTTTATAAACAAAAGTACGTGGAGATATATTTTATATTACTATTTAACGTAAGAGACATCTTTTGGGAAAAATAGTTCATTTATAAGTTCCTTTTTCCAGGATATTGTGTTGACCATGATCGTGAAACCTCACCTCCGATCAATGTGGAAGGAAAAACTGAGGATTTTAGTTTGAGGGAAATTCCCGAACTCTATGGTCATTAATGAACCTAAATTTTCACTTCCGTCATTGCCGACCAATTATATTCTTAAGATGACTAACTTTCGGCTTCACCCAGTCTGAGGTACTAACCCGGATGACTCGAAAGTAACAATCACAGAGGTGTTCCCTTTACCACCTAGCCGAACAATCGAGAACGTAGGGGGTAAGCACAGGAGCCAGGCAACCCAGCTTCGTCAAAATCTTAAGTTAAATTGATGCATATGTATGGCTTTATAATGATCACTACGGAAGGCAGCTTTCGTATATTAACAAAACGCTGATGATATATTGGGCTCTCCAGGAATCTTGATGTATCTATGCCGAGGTGGCACAAGGAACCCTTGGTATGGTTTATTTTGACTCCGGCGCGACTGTTTATAATTTGAAAGTGGCCCATCGTCGGCTTCCACCCCTTTGTAGATGCTACACAGGGTGTTTCCATACAAACAAGACAACCCTTAGCCAAAGTCTCGGTGCCCAGAGGCGGTTGTGTTAGTGGAAACGAGGCAATTAGATATTCAGGCTTTACAACTTTCACTTAGTCAAGGAGCATATGTTTGGGGGAAACTTAATAGCCCCTGGTATATGACGACTCCTCGGACTATTCGAGGTCGAACCACCCACAACCTGGCCTTTTCAAGAAAGAAAGGCCCTTCGTTTTACTCGGATAACCTCGATCGTCTATATTTGGTTGGACAGTGCCTGCGGTTCGCTGACCGATTACGCTTCTTGTGACAGTCAGCTTTCGGCTTTCTCCAACTAAGGCACTTACCAGTTAAACCGGAAGTGACAATCGCAGTGGCTCTCCCTTTACCCCTTAGCCGAACAAAGCGGAAACATAAGGGGTAAGCACAGGAGCCGGGCAATCCAGCTATAGACCAAAGACACAACTCGAAATCAATGCATATAAATGCAAAATACCGAGGACATTTTGCCGAGGACTGCATGGAGTACCTCGGTGTTTGGTGAGTTTGGTGCTAACAGCAGACCCCCTTTAATACTGCCGATGCGTGAAATGCATCTGGCGTTGTTCTGCCAGAGTCATGCTCGGAAAAAACCAAAAAACTTACGGATTTTTTTTATGTTTAGATAAAATAAATTAGTGCCAATCCAAAATTGGTCTAAAATTTAATGTGTTCTTCGGTCGTGTTTTAACATGATACATCTGATCTCCGCACTCCAAGCGGGTCAACATTTGGCTTCAACCTCCATATCCCGAAGGCGGAGTGTTTCTGCGAGGCATGTTTAGCGAACTAAACTTGAGCGGCTTTAGAAAGAAACCAGGCTATCCGGCTATTGACCACACACTCGTGTTGGACAAAGGAGTAGTAGATAAAGACTTTGCAATGACCAAGAAGAAAACACATTTATGAAAAAAATGGCTTATATAAATTTAAGAGCCCCCAGGTTACTTTGGGGAAAGGAAATTGTTGCTAACAAATGATTTTTGTTTAACAAAAAATATAATGTTTGGCTGAACCGAACAAAAAGTTAAATTTAAAAAAGAGTTGGGCACGAAAACGACTTAGCTGGTTAATGTGTTGCGGTGCGGCCCGGCGTTGTGGCGGGACGGAGACGTAGTCCTCGGCCTGGACGAGGTCCCAACCCCCAAGCCCGAGGTAATCGAGCGAAGATCTTGGATCGAGAAGTTGCGTCGCAACATGGTTGCCGCGGTGAGGTGAAGCCCCTGGTCCAGCCGAGGAGATAGAGTAGTTCGACAGGGTGACGGCAAAGCCCCTAGTTGCCATGGGGAAAGAAAGTGTTTTTAACAAACACACTTTATTATTTAACACAAATATATTGCTTGGTCGAACTGAATAGTAAATTTAAAAATTTGAGCATGAAAGCGACTTAGCTGGTTAATGTGCTCGGCATTGATGATGCAGTTTGGACTTGAGGCAGGATGCAAGAGCGCATTGATCTCTGAAAAAATCTAGTATGGTGCGTTGTCCTCGGCTTGGCCGAGATCCCGGCACCCAAGCCGGTTTCGAGGTGGCTGGGTGAGGAGTTCGGTTTGACGATGTGATGACACAATATTACCGACGTGGCAAGCGCAGCCCCCAGTCTAGCCAAGGGGACGGAACATCTCGGTAAGATGATGTCGGAGCCCCAAGAGTAGGTTGGTGAAGTGATGTTGAAGCCCCCGATCCAGCCGAGGTGAGGTGGGCAGTGTGACACTGACTTAATGAAGTGACGGCGCGGGTATGCCGAGGTGACGACACAATTCGGTCGACGGAGGCGAGGTGACGACGTTGGTGCGCCGAGGTGACCGTTTTACACAGTCGAAGTCAATTACCTGCGCACATAATATAGTGGAAGCCAAAAGTAATAACAGATAAAGGTAATGATAATATATATATATATATTTATTATGTAAAAAAAACCTTCTACTTTACTATTTTAAGTGAAGTAAATAATTAAGGGAATACGACATAGGCGCCGAGGTTGACTCAGCAGAGTGGCGGTGTCGAGATGCCAGCATAGATACACGTCGAGGTGAACGACGACGTCTCCACGCAGAGACGACAACGTGGACTGTCAAACTGATTACCTGTGCGCACAAAATAGTGCAAGTCAAATAGTAATAATAATAATAATGAAAACTTCTTTGGATTAAAACGAAAATAAGTTAAAAGGATGTGGCCTGTGCATCGAGGTCGCGATAGAGCACAGATGTCGACGCATGACGTCGGTGCGATGAGGTGACGAAATCCAAATTCACGGGGTGATCCGAGTTCCAGACATGGCGTTCGTCGGGCAACACACGGAAAGTTGAATAGATCGTCACATATGTCGTGCTGCGATCTCACGCTAGATCTAAATCAGCTAACAATCAGAGATTGGATCCAAATCAATACCGTGCAATAAGCAAAACAAGTGCATGGACTGTTTCCAGGCTTGATTAAATAAAACAAAAGAAAGGAAAGTTTGAATCTCCCTGTGGCACCAAGCCAAACTCGTGTCAGCTGCACGTATGTCAGCAATACTCCATCCAATCATAAAGCTGCTTCACGTATTTTTCTTTCTCCTGCGTGCTCGTTTTTTCAACAACTTCATGACATACAAAAATCACAGCGGAGCTCGTACCGACGGACCGTCAGTACAACTATTTTGCAAGTAGCGGACCGATGAGGAATCATTTTTTCTAAAACCCAGGCAACCCTGTATTAAACCAGACCAGACTCATCTAGAACTTGCAACGCAGTTTGACGAAGAACAAACTGAAAGAAAACGTTAGGTTGGCATTCACGTGAACCAGTAATGCAAAAGCTAAGACATACTGTACTACTATGTACTGATTAAATCTCGAAAGTTGTGCAACACTTAGATAGTACTAATTATCAATTCAATTGACTTTCTGATGGCTCCGTGAATAGGAACTAGCTGGAACTTCGGTTGATCCCACGCGAAGCTGAAAAAAGGTGCATGCCTTGTCGATGTTCCAATAACCAGCGTACGCCAACTAAAAAGCTGTAGCTTCCTTCGGTTTTGTCTTCATACAAGAGATCCTGCGAATAGCAACGTACAATGCATGTCCGACCGATCTGATCTTCCGCGAAGCTCAACCGCCAGACGTCTTGATGAACGTTGTCGCCGTGATTTGTCTAAATCCGGATCGGAGAGCTTGGAATTGATGCAGAGCTTATCCATCTGACGATCACTTAGCAGGTTCTCAATAAAAACATTAATATCGGCGTAAAATCCGACATATCTCGTAGTAGGGGTTCTAAGCGAGACGTCTTGGAGCGATGGTAATATGGACACAAGATTTTACCTTGGTTTGGGCTCTCTCAAGGAGATAATACCCTACGTCCTGCTTTTAATTGTATTGATATGAGGATAGTACATAGTACATGTATCTACCACGAGATTGTAGTAATAAATATAAGATCGTCTATTGCCCCGGTTTATATAATAACATAGACCTATGGTTTACAAAAGTCCTTGTCTTGTGTGTCAAGTCTTGTGAAATGTTCCTTGTATGAGTTATGGACTGCCAGAAGTGGTCTATTATTGAATCGCCCTGGGGTCCTCGACCCGACCCACTGATCAGGAGACGACGTGGTGAGTACCCCCTAGTCCAGGACACCATCACAGCCAAAGGGTGAATATCTTGTGCACATGGTCCTTTTGTTGGCATCCTTATGGTAAATATGGTTGACATTCTTAAATATATTACAACTTTCATATACTTTTGACAACATTTTATATTATTTTTTAGGACAAACTTACTTACCAGTCCCAGTGTCAGTTCCTGTTTTTTGTGTGTTTTTTGTTTCACAGAAATTTCATGTCAAACGAAGTGCAAACGTGATAAAAATACGGACATTTTGTGGGAATATAGGGGATCTATCATAGTACTTTCGATAAGTAAGAGTGTCGAACCCAACGAAGAGAAGAAGGAAATGACAAACGGTTTCCAGTAAGGTATTCTCTACAAGCACTGAAATTATCGGTAACAGATAGTTTTGTGATAAGACAATTCGTAACGAGTAACAAGTAACAAGTGTAGCAAAGGTGCAGCAAGGTAACCAAATCCTTTTTATAGCAAAAGACATGCCTGGACAAACTCTTATATAAAGCAAAGCGCTCCCGAGAACACATGGGAATTTCTGTCAAGCTAGTTTTCATCATGCTCATTTGATTCGCGTTCGTTACTTTGATAATTTGATATGTGGGTGGACCGGTGCTTGGGTGCTGCCCTTACTTGGACAAACTTCCCACTTATGATTAACCCCTCTCGCAAGCATCCGCAACTACGAAAGAAGAATTAAGGTAAACCTAACCATATCATGAAACATATGGATCCAAATCAGCCCCTTACGAAGCAACGCATAAACTAGGGTTTAAGCTTCTGTCATTCTAACAACCCATCATCTACTTATTACTTCCCAATGCCTTCCCCTAGGCCCAAATAATGATGAAGTGTTATGTAGTCGACGTTCACATAACACCACTACAGGAGAGACAACATACATCTCATCAAAATATCGAACGAATACCAAATTCACATGATTACTTATAACAAGACTTATCCCATGTCCTCGGGAACAAACGTAACTACTCAAAAAACATGTTCATGTTCATAATCAAAGGAGTATTAATTATCATAAAGAATCTGAACATATGATCTTCCACCAAGTAAACCAACTAGCATCAACTACAAGGAGTAATCAACACTACTAGCAACAAAGAGGTACCAGTCTGAGGTGTTGAGACAAAGATCGGATACAAGAGATGAACTAGGGTTTGGAGAGGAGATGGTGCTGGTGAAGATGTTGATGGATACTGACCCCCTCTCGATGAGCGGATCATTGCCGATGACGATGGCTTCGATTTCCCCCTCCGGGAGGGAAGTTTCCCCGACAAAACAGCCCTACCGGAGCTCTAGATTGGTTATGTCCAAGTTTCGCCTCGAGACGGCGGTGCTTCATCCTGAAAGCTCTCTTCTATTTTTTTCTAGGTTAGAACCCTCCATATAACAGAAGATGGGCGTCGAGGGAGCCACAGGGGCCCTACAAGCCTGCTAGGCGCGACCAGGGGGTGGCCGCGCCTAGCAGGCTTGTGGCCTGCAGGTGGCCCCCCTCTGGTTGATTCTTGCGCCAGTATTTCTTATTAAATACAAAAATATTCTCCGTAAATTTTCAGGACTTTTGGACTTGTGCAGAATAGGTATCTCAGATTTGCTCCTTTTTCCTGTCTAGAATTCCAACTGTCGGCATTCTCCCTCTTCATGTAAACCTTGTAAAATAAGAGAGAAAAGGCATAGGTATTGTACCATAATGTGTAATAATAGCCCATAATGCAATAAATATGAATATAAAATCATGGTGCAAAATGGACGTATCAACTCCCCCTAGCTTAGACCTCGCTTGCCCTCAAGCAAAAACCGATATCGATGAATATGTCCACATGTTTAGAGATAGAGGTGTCGATAAAATAAAATATGGACATGAAGGCATCATGATCAACTTTAGAACAACAATACTCATTGCATGATATTCTTTATACTAGAGTAACAATTCACTCACAATATAAAGTATGAACCAAGAACTCTATTGACAACCAACAAACTATGATCTCAGTCATTGAAGCAATTGACAATTCGTCATAACTTCGGGAAGAGCCAATATAAGAGCTTGTAAAGCAAATCCACATACTCAATCATCTTTTGGTCTTTCACAATTGCTAGCACTCACGCGGTACCCACGAGGTCAAAGCTTTAATCGAACATATAGGAAGATACAGACTTATAGTATTGCCTCCCAACTATTCACCTGAAGGGTGATCTCAACAATATTAACTCATGATCACCCACATCCGAGTGGATATATAAGTCTAGATCGTTCCCCAACACATAATGCTTGCCAAGAGAGACGAAATATAGGAATTGGTGAAAACCCCCATGACTCTTGCATAAAGGTAAGTACTAAAAGGTAAAAGTAACAGATAGTCCCTTCGCAGAGGGAAGCAGAGGTTGTCATGTGCTTTTTATTTTTGGATGCACAAACTCTTAGTGCAGAGGAACGCCACATTGTATTGCCCTTTGTGATAGCAACCTTTATTATGTAGTCTGTCGCTTTTATGTCTTTACTATCACAAGTTCGTACAACGCTTATTTCCCTTACAATAAAATATCACACATATTTAGGAGCAATTTTTATTGCCTTTTTGCACCGATGAAAACTTACTTGAAGGATCTTATTCAATCCATAGGCAGGTATGGTGGAATCTCATGGCAAAACTGGGTTGAGATGTTTGGATGCACAAGTAGTATCTCTACTTAGTGTGGAGGTTTTGGTTATTATGAGGTGGAAGCAAGCACTACATGTTGGAGGACCTAAAACCATATAACTTTTATCCAGAGGCAAGCAAACATAACCTATTATGTTGTCTTCCTTGTCCAACATCAACTTCTTGGCATGTAATATTTTAATGAGTGGTCACAATCATAAAAGATGTCCAAGATAATATATGTATATGTGAATCTCTCTTTCTTTATCACATCATTTCAATTGCACCAATGACCAATTACTATGTTTGTTAACTCCCAACAAATTTCAATCAACATACTTTTTATATGTGAAGTCATCACTCCCCATAAGATTATTATGTATACTCTTTGCTTTTGTTCTATTATTCTTTATTCATTACTTTAAAGAGCATAGTGATCTAGCAAAGCCCTCTCATCAAAACTACTTTTTATTATATAACTCTTGGACTTGCTTACATAAGGGGAGCAAAAGCAAAATCTAAAAGGTAGATCATACTAAAACTTTTATTCTACTAGATCAAAACAAAGCAAAAAGGATCGAACTATGAAAGATAAGAAAAACGAAAAACGAAAAAGGTGTGATGTGATACGATACCAGGGCACCTCCCCCAAGCTTGGCACAAGCCAAGCGGAGTGCCCATACCCATGTGCTCAAGTGTCCTCCTTCGGAGGTGATGGTGGTGGAGTCGATGAGGAGGATGTAAGCTTGTTAAATTTTCTCTTAAGCATGAAATTTTATTCCCTCAGGTCATCTACTTCCTTCTCGAGCTTTAATATCCTTTAACATAATTCTTCTTTACTCTCTTGCAGAAACGAGAAGGAATAAATATAATCTTAGGTTTTCTTCTTGCATTTGGGAGGCTTGATTTCCTGAACTCCACGTCCATGTCTCCCAGGTGAGGCATAGGAGTCTCCTCTTCATCCGAGCTTTCTTCTCTGTACTTGTCTTCTTGTTCCTCCTCCAAGAATGATCCGTAAGGATCTAGGTCCCCATAGAGCTTGGGATTGGCAAGATAATGCGATATGTAGCTATCCCCATTAGACTCTTGGGACGACATCTTGCTCTAAATCTGCTGCAGAAACAACTCAAAATGAAAATAGGAGGTATTGTCGTGATACGAAAGTCGAAACCTTTAGGAGATTATATAATGAATTTTTGCCGACCCAAAGGAGTATTCCACGACAAAACGGAGTCCGGGGGCACACGAGGTGGTGACAAGCCTCCTAGGCGCGACCAGGGGGTGGCCACGCCTAGCAGGCTTGTCGCCTCCCCGTGCGTCTTTTGGACTGCTTTTTATTTTTCAAATTTGTTAAGTATTACAAAACTGAATAAAATTGCTATTTGGAAAGTTTTGGAGTCGGTTTACTTACCGTACCACATACCTATTCCTTTTCGGAGTCTGGAACATTCCGGTAGGTCTTCCTAATATGCTCTTCTGGAGTTATGGTATTGATAACATTGGTTTCAACATTAATGGGAGTACCTGCGATATAATGTTTGATTCTTTGCCCGTTCACCACCTTCGTATTTGTGCCTTCGACATTGTTGATCTTGATGGCACCGGAACGATATACTTCCTCAACAATGTAAGGTCCTTCCCATTTAGAGAGAAGTTTTCCTGCAAAAAATCTTAAAAGAGAATTGTATAGTAAGACATGATCACCTACAAATTCACGCTTTTGTATCCTTTTATCATGCCATCTCTTAACTTTCTCGTTAAACAGCTTGGCATTCTCATAGGCCTGGGTTCTAAAGTGAGCTAATATCAAATAACCTCTTCTCACCAACAAGTTTGAAATCATAGTTGAGCTCTTTAATTGCCCAATAATCTTTATGCTCTATCTCTAGAGGTAAGTGACATGCTTTACCATAAACCATTTTATAAGGAGACATACCCATAGGATTTTTGTAAGCAGTTCTATAAGCCCATAATGCATCGTCAAGTTTGTTAGACCAATTCTTCCTAAATCTATTAACCATCTTTTGCAAGATAAATTTAATTTCTATATTGCTTAATTATACATGACCACTAGACTGAGGATGATAAGGAGATGCAATTTTATGATTAACATCATACTTAGCAAGCAATTTACGTAAATCACCATGAATAAAGTGTGAACCACCACCAGTCATTAGATATCCGGGGACTCCAAATCTAGGGAAAATAACTTCTTTAAGCATCTTAATAGAGGTGTTATGATCAACACTACTAGTTGGAATAGCTTCTACCCACTTAGTAACATAATCAACAACAACTAATATATGAGTATACCCGTTGGACGTTGGAAAAGGTCCCATATAATCAAAACCCCAAACATCAAATGGTTCAATAACAAGAGAGTAATTCATAGGCATTTCCTGACGTCTACTAATATTGCCAATTCTTTGACATTCATCACATGACAAGACAAACTTACGAGCATCCTTGAAGAGAGTAGGCTAGTAAAAACCAGATTGTAATACCTTATGTGCAGTTCTATCTCCAGCGTCATGTCCTCGTAGGCCTCAGAATGACACTTCTGTAGGATCCGTTCCTATTCATGCTCAGGTACACAACGTCTAATAACACCATCTACCACTTCTTTATAAAGGTGTGGGTCATCCCAGAAGTAATGTCTTAAATCATAGAAGAACTTTTTCTTTTGTTGGTATGTGAAACTAGGCGGTATAAATTTAGCGACAATGTAATTAGCATAATCAGCATACCAAGGAGCATTATAAGAAGCATTTATGATAGCTAATTGTTCATCAGGAAAGCTATCATCAATAGGTAGTGGGTCATCAATAACATTCTCTAACCTAGACAAGTTATCTGCTACGGGGTTATCATCACCCTTTCTATCAACAATATGCAAATCAAATTCTTGTAGCAGAAGAACCCACGTGATAAGTCTAGGTTTAGCATCTTTCTTTTCCATGAGATATTTAATAGCGGCATGATCAGTGTGAATAGTTACTTTAGAATCAACAATATAGGGTCTAAACTTATCACAAGCGAACACAACTGCTAAAAATTCTTTTTTAGTGGCAGCATAGTTTCTTTGAGCACTGTCTAGAGTTTTGCTAGCATAATGAATAACATTTAATTTCTTATCAACTATTTTCCCTAGAACAACACCAACGACATAATCACTAGCATCACACATAATTTCAAAGGGTAGGTTCCAATCAGGTGGTTGAACAACAGGTGCAGAAATCAAAGCATTCTTGAGAATTTCAAAAGCTTCTACACAATCATCATCAAAAACGAATGGAACACCTTTTTTGCAAGAGGTTAGTAAGAGGCCTAGAGATCTTAGAGAAGTCTTTAATAAATCTCCTATAGAAGCCAGCATGACCAAGGAAACTTCTTATACCTCTGATATCCGTAGGACATGCACTACAGGAATTAGGCAATTTGCCATACGCCATGGCAGATGGCAAAGGCGTGGATGGCGGACGGCAAAGGGCTTTGCCATTTGCCAGCAGTTGGCAAATGGCCAGCTGAATAAGCTACAACAAAGGCTTCTTTGCCATCTGCTGGCAAACGGCAAAGAACTTTGCGCCTTTGCCGTCAGCTGGCAGATGGCAAAGCCTCTATACGGCAGAGGGATGGGGTTATCCCTGTTAGGAGGCTAACGACGTGCTTTTCCACCCGTCAGCTGATGAGGTCTTTGCCATCTCTTTTGCACGGCGCCAATTCTTCCATTTCATCTAGCACGCCAGGCGATAGTTCTTTCACACAAAGAGAACAGAAGAAATAGCTCAGCTCTGCCCGTACTATCCATTCATCCTCAGGGATAAAGCCACGCAACATCACTGGCATTACCCGCTCAAGCCATATGTTCCAATCATGACTCTTGAGACCAAATATTTTCAATTTCTCAAGACTTGCTCCCCTCTTTAGATTCGCAGCATACCCATTGGGGAACATCAACCGCATTTTCACCCACAACAGCATTTCCCTCATAGCTGGCCTTCCAAGATTGAACCATGCCTTTGGCTTCGCTACGCTTTCCTTTCCTTTCCGTTGTCGCAAGTTTTGTAATGGTCTATCACATAGAGCCTCCTGGACGATTCTAGCCTTAGGATTATCCTTTGACTTCCCTCTATGCTGAACAATGTACCAAAAATGGCCTCCGCCATATTCTTTTCAGTGTGCATCATGTCGATATTGTGTGGGAAAATGAGGTCATTAAAGTAAGGAAGATCCCATAAGCATGACTTGTGAGTCCAGGCGTGTTCCGTATTATACCCTTTGAAATACCCTGGACGCAAAGGATCAGGCTCGAGAGCATTTAACTGATCAAGGGTCTGTTGGCCTATCAACGCAGGTGGTGTAGTGTTTTTGACAAATCTACCTTTGATGAAATTCTTCTTGTCTTTTCTGAACTTATGGTCAGGATCGAGGAACTGTTTATGCATGTCGAAGCAAGAAAACTTGTGACCCGCCTGCAGCTAACGGAACTGAAGAGCTGCCTTGCATGTGGGGCACGGGAACCTTCCATGCACACACCAACCAACGGATAGCGCATACGCCGGCAAGTCATGCATCGAGTACATGTACCACACACGCATTAGGAAGTTTTTTTTGTAGCGGCGTCGTATGTCTTGATCCCATTATCCCGAGCTTCTTGCAGTTCATCCTTAAGCGGCTGCATGTACACATTCATACTCTTCCCCGGATAGTTGGGCCCCGGAATTATCAACGTCGGGAAAATGTTATTTCTTTGCATAATCTGTCCAGGGGCGGGGGGAGATTCAGTGGAATGATAAATACGGGCCAACAACTGTATTGTGCTGTCGTCATACCATACACATTGAACCCATCCGTGCTGATGGCAACCCGAGGATGCCTTGGATCTGCCGATTTATCCTTATGTAATGCATCGAAGTGCTTCCACGCAAAAGCATCTCAAGTGTGTGCCAACATCGGCTCCCCATCTGCATCTAGTTCGGTTCTTTTGCCCAATTTGTGCCATGTCATCTGTCTTGCCGTCTCTTCGACCATGAAAAGACGTTGAAGTCTTGGTATGATTGGCATATACCGAAGAACATTAACTGGGATTTTTGTCTAACTCTTATCACCCATACCGTTGTCTACCATAATATACCTGGAAGAATTGCAAATGGGACAATAGTTCAAGGCTGCATACTCAAGCCTAAATAAGGCACATCCATTCTCACAGGCATCTATCTTCTCATAGGGCATCTTAAGTACACAGAGGATTTTGTCCGACTGGTACAGGTTTGCAGGCATTACATGGCCTTTGGGTAGAAAGCGTCCAAATATCGTCATCATCGCATCGTAGCATTCTCTGCCTAGGTTGAATTGAGCCTTCAGAGCCATTACTTGTGCGATGGCATCCAACTGACAAAGCTTAGTGTGCTCGTGGAGAGGACGTTTTGAAGACTCCAACATATCATTGAAGGCCTTTGCAGATTCCTCCATCTCATTGTCCGAATCCCGAGCATCATCAAAGTCTTCCACCATGTCTTCCATCCCGATACCATGCTCATCAGTGCGACGATGGCCCTCCTCACCTCTGGCATGGTGGGCAGACTCACCATGAAATGTCCAGACCATATAATTAGGCGTAAAACCCCTCTTATGCAGGTGGTTGGTCATTTCAAACTCTGACATCTTATGATAGTTGTCGCACTCGACACAGGGGCACCAGTTTGTTTTCTGTCCATTTGCAAATGCGGCTCTCACAAACCCCTTGGTTTTTGTTATCCATTCATGGGTCATGTGTTTCTGACTAGTGTGACCGGTGTACATCCACGCACGATCGCTCATCTTGCCTTGCTATTGGACACACAAGACATATATACATAATTCAACAAACCATATTCATCAGTTAATAGAGTTTGTTAGTTTTATTACGTCCATGCAACCTAGACACTAGTAGGTAAAGATAGGTCCTAATCCCACCCGAGTATGTGTAAATTGGGTTCGTTTTCCCATGCTCTGCTCCGGATCTGACGCAAAATTTTGGCATCACCTCCCTGCTGTTCTCCTGATACATGCCTCGACAATAAGCAGAGAGGATGTGTACCCAGAGAACAACATGGAGGCACTGATGAAATTTCGCATCGGATCCGGAGCAGAGCATATGGGAAAACGAACCCAATCTACAAATACTCGGGCTGTCCATGGATAACGTTGGACAATTCGAAAGAATCACGGTTATAAATATGCAAATGCATGCATATTTATAGATTAACCCTTTCGAACAGGAGACGCATAGTGGTCACGCATACTGATGATTCAATCTACCTACAGCTAGCATGTTTCATCGGCACGAAGACCAGAACAAAGCAAACGAAGGGGGAGGAGGAGATATCATTTATGCTCACCCACGAATGCAGGGGCGGAGCTCGTCGAACACACGAGGAGCTCGTCGAACACCAGACCCTCGCAGCGACAAAACAACTGCACATTTAAATCCACCCGATCAACACAAATATATATGATGTTTTTCATAACAAAATCGGTAAATATATGACCTAACTCATAATTCACAAATATATGACCCCATCGGCCTCTAGAAGGCCGAAAAGCACTTTTCGGTCAACAGGAGGCCGAAGAGGTGTCGGGGGTCGGGGGTCAGTGGCCTCGAGGGGCATATTAACAGCTGCACGGAGTGTCATGACGGGTTGAAGGGGTGTCGTGTTGGGGCGTCGTATCGGGATGTCATGTCGGGGTGTCGAGGCATCGTATCGTGGTGTCAGGGTGTCATTTTCTTCTTCTTACTCTTCTTATTTTCCTCCTCTTCCTTTTCTTCTACCTTTTCTTGTTCTTGTTCTTGTTCTTGTTCTTGTTCTTCTTCTTCCTCTTCTTATTCTTCTTCTTCCTTCTTTTCCTTTTTCTTCTTCTCTTTTTCTTCTTCTTCTTCTTCTTCTTCTTTTCCTTTTCCTCCTCTTCTTCTTCTCCTCTTCTCCTCTTTTCTTTTTCTTCTTCTTCTTCTTCTTCTTCGTCTTCTTCTTCTTTTCTTGACCTCTTCTACCACTTCTTTTTCTTCTTTCTTCTTCTATAATTCTTCTACTTACTCTTGTTTTTTTCATCTTAATTAATACCAACTAACTAACCTAATTAAGAGTACCTAATTAACAACTAACCTAACTAACAGTACATAATGGAAAAGAGCCTAACCTAACTAATAGTACTAACCTAATTAACAACTAACCTAACCTAACTAACTAACAGTAGCTAATTAACAATACATAATTAAAAAAGGGAAAAGACAGGGGACTCACTGTAGGTGGTGTGGGTGGCACAGGTGGTGGTGCAGGGGTGGTGGGGCGGCGGGGAGGGCAGGCAGAGGGCCGACAGGGTGGTGGACCAACTAGGTGGAGCACCGACGGGCAGAGGACCTTGGGGTCTGGTAGGATTGGGGGCGTCGGGATGGACCTCGGGGGCCGACAGGATGGGGATGGGGGCGGAGGACCTTAGGGACGTTCGGGATGGGGATGGGGGCGGAGGACCTCAGGGCCAGCTGGCCGGCAGGAAGAGGGGCGGCGGGGCGGAGGGCCGACGAGGCGAAGGAGCGAGGGGCAGATGACCTCGGGGCCCGGCGGGATTGGGGGTGGCGGGATGGACCTTGGGGCCCGGCGCGATGAGGATGGGGGCGGAGCACCTCGGGGGTCGGCCGGCCGGCCAACAGGAAGAGGGGCAGTGGGCTCGAACCCTAGCTAGCTGCGGCGGCAGGGACGGGAGCGAGCGGGGGATCGTGGGGGCTCGGTCGGTTGGGCGGGGCTGGAAAAGAGAGGGGTGGGGCTGGTCTAGGAGAGAGGATGAGATATCCCCACTTATTTGCCATCCGCCAGCGGATGGCAAAGAGTTTTTGCCGTTCGCCGGCAGATGGCAAACATGTGGGGTTAGTGGGCCATTACAACACCGTCGTCCACTGGACCCCACCCACCTCTTTGTCGTCTGCCAGCAGACGACAAAGATTCTTTGCCATCTGCTAGCAAACGGCACAGAGGTGGGGTTGATAGGCCATTACAGCACCGGCGTCCACTGGACCCCACCAACCTCTTTGCCGTCTGCTAGCGGACGACAAAGACTCTTTACCATCCGCTGGCGGATGGCAAAGAATTGGCTGATGGCAACCAGGTTCATTGCCGTCTGTCAGTTCTTTGTCGTCTGTTTTTTGCAAGAAGATGGCAAAGACGTTCTTTGCCATCTGTTGGCAAACGACAAAGAAATAACTAATGGCAAATTCCCTGTTTCCAGTAGTGATGGCATTTTTTCAGTAGCATCAACTTTAGCCTTGTCAACTTCAATACCTCTTTCGGAAATTTTATGTCCCAAGATAATGCCTTCATTCACCATAAAGTGACACTTCTCCCAATTCAAGACAAGATTAGTTTCTTCACATATCTACAAAACTCGATCAAGGTTGCTCAAACAATCATCAAAAGAAGTTCCGTAAACGGAAAAATCATGCATGAAAACCTCAACAATCCTTTCACAAAAATCAGAGAATATAGCAGTCATGCATATTTGAAAGGTAGCAGGTGCATTGCATAAACCAAAAGCCATACGTCTATAAGCAAAGGTACCAAAAGGACATGTAAAGGTGGTCTTCTGTTGGTCCTCTTTTGACACAGGTATTTGAGAGAAACTAGAATAACCATCTAGAAAACAGAAATGTGTGTGTTTGGATAATCTTTCTAGCATTTGATCAATGAAAGGTAGAGGGTAATGATCTTTTCTAGTAGATTTATTCAATTTCCTAAAATCAATTACCATTCTATAACCTGTAACAATTCTTTGTGGGATTAATTCATTTTTATCATTAGGAACCACGGTAATACCTCCTTTCTTAGGGACACAATGAACGGGACTAACCCATCTACTATCAGCAATAGGATAAATAATACCTGCCTCCACTGGTTTAGCATCAGGCTCCATTTTAATTTTGTGCTGACATAGAGTGGGACTAATGCCCTTAAGATCATCAAGAGTATATCCTATAGGAGAATGGTGCTTCCTTAGAGTTTTCAATAATCTCCGTTCTTCATGCTCTGAATGGTTCGCACTAATAATAATATGATATATCTTCTTTCCATCAAGATAAGCATATTTCAGAGTATCTGGCAATTGTTTAAGCTCAAACACGGGATCAACCTTGGGTGGAGGAGGACCCCCAAGTATTTCAACAGGCAAGTTGTGTTTCAGAATAGGATGCTGATCAAAGAAAATCCAATCTATTTCATTCCTTTCATTCATATGCATGTCATTTTCATGGTCTAGCAAATATTGCTCTCAAGGATCAGTAGGAGGCACAACAATAGAGGCAAGACCAATAATTTCATCCTTACTAGGCAATTCTTTATCATGGGGTTGTCTACGAAATTTAGAGAAATTAAACTCATCAGGCGTGTTCCCAAAACTTACGGTATCCGTTTCCTTCTCACAGTCTATTCTGGAATTAACGGTATTCAAGAAGGGTCTACCAAATATAATGGGACAAAAATAATCTTGTGGGGAACCAAGAACAAGAAAATCAGTAGGATATTTTATTTTCCCACACAAGGCTTCAACATCTCTAATAATCCCAACTAGTGATATAGTGTCTCTATTAGCAAGCTTAATTGCAACATCAATTTCCTCTAACTCAGCTGGTGCAATATCATTCATAATCTCCTTATATAAGGAAAAGGGAATTGCACTCAACTAGCACTCATACCACATAAGCCATGATAAAAATGATCTCATATCTTAACAAAAACAACAAGCGTGCCAACAATGGGTCTATGTTTATCTTTAGCATCAGGTTTAGCAATTCTAGCAGCTTCGTCACAAAATTGAATAACATGCCCATCAATATTATCAACCAAGAGATCCATAACCATAGAAATACTAGGCTCAACTTTAATTTGCTTAGGGGGTGTAGGTGTTCTAGCACAACTATTACGAACCACAGTTGAAGATTTAGCATGTTCCTTTATTCTAACAGGAAAAGGTGGTTTCTCAATATAAGCAGCGGGAATAACAGGATCAACATTATAAGTAATAGTTTTCTCTTCAACTTTAATAGGTTCAACCACTTTCACTTCAATGGGAGTATGATATTTAAACCACTTCTCCTTGGGGAGATCAACATGAGCAGCAAAAGATTCACAAAAAGAAGCTACTATCTCAAAGTCAAGTCCATATTTAGTGCTAAATTCATGAAAAGCATTGGTGTCTACAAAAGATTTAACACAATCAAAATTAAGGTTCATACCTGACTCCTTAACTTTGTCGAGTTCCCAATATTCAGAGTTGCATTTAATTCTTTCCAATAAATCCCATTTGAAGTCAATATCCATCTTCATATAGGAACCAACACAAGAAGTATTGAGCATGGATTGATCATTACGAGAAAGCCGAGCATAAAATTCTTGAATAATAATTTCTCTCGAGAGCTCATGATTGGGGCATGAATATAACATTGACTTAAGCCTCCCCCAAGCTTGAGCGATTCTTTCTCCTTCATGAGGCCAAAAATTATAAATATAATTCCGATCACGATGAACTAGATGCATAGGATAGAACTTCTGATGAAATTCCATTTTCATTCGATTATAGCTCCATGATCCAATATCATCACATAGCCTATACCACGTCAATGCCTTCTACTTCAAAGATAAAGGAAAGAACTTTTTCTCAACGTGATCCTCGGGTAGACCTGCAAGCTTAAATAATCCACAAACTTCATCCACATAGATTACATGTAAATCAGGATGTAGTGTTCCATCTCCTGCATAAGGATTAGCCAACAGTTTCTCTATCATGCCTGAAGGAATTTCATAATAAATATTTTCAGTAGGTTCAGTAGGTTGAGGGACAACTCTTTGTGTTTCGGGTCGAGGTAACCCGAACAAGCTCCTCAAAGGATTACTTCCCATATTGACAAGTGACAGTAAATTTCAGCACACTATATAATTTTTTTCCTTACCAGATTCCACTTACCAAAGGCGCTTCACTCCCCGGCAACGGCGCCAGAAAAGAGTCTTGATGACCCACAAGTATAGGGTATCTATCGTAGTCCCTTCAATAAGTAAGAGTGTCGAACCCAATGAGGAGCAGAAGGAAATGACGAGCGGTTTAGAGTAAGGTATTCTCTGCAAGCATTGAAATTATCTGTAAGAGATAGTTTTGTGATAAGACAATTCGTAACGAGTAACAAGTGTAGCAAAGGTGCAGCAAGGTAGCCCAATCCTTTTTGTAGCAATGGACAGGCCTAGAAAAATATTATATAAAGCAAAGCGCTCCCGAGGACACATGTGGATTTCTGTCAAGCTAGTTTTCATCATGCTCATTTGATTCGCGTTCGTTACTTTGATAATTTGATATATGGGTGGACCGGTGCTTGGGTGCTGCCCTTACTTGGACAAACTTCCCACTTATGATTAACCCCTCTCGCAAGCATCCGCAACTACGAAAGAAGAATTAAGGTAAACCTAACCATAGCATGAAACATATGGATCCAAATCAGCCCCTTACGAAGAAACACATAAACTAGGGTTTAAGCTTCTATCACTCTAGCAACCCATGATCTACTTATTACTTCCCAATGCCTTCCCCTAGGCCAAAATAATGGTGAAGTTTTATGTAGTCGACGTTCACATAACACCACTAGAGGAGAGACAATATACATCTCATCAAAATATCGAACAAATACCAAATTCACATGCTTACTTATAACAAGACTTATCCCATGTCCCTTGGAACGAACGTAACTACTCACAAAACATGTTCATGTTCATAATCAGAGGAGTATTAATTATCATAAAGGATCTGAACATATGAGCTTCCACCAAGTAAACCAACTAACATCAACTACAAGGAGTAATCAACACCACTAGCAACTCACAGGTACCAATCTGAAGTGTTGAGACAAAGATCGGATACAAGAGATGAACAAGGGTTTAGAGAGGAGATGGTGCTGGTGAAGATGTTGATGAATATTGACCCCCTCTCGATGAGAGGATCGTTGGTGATGACGATGGCTTCGATTTCCCCCTCCGGGAGGGAAATTTCCTCGACAGAACAGCCCTGCCGGAGCTCTAGGTTGGTTCTGTCCAAGTTCCACCTCGAGACGGCGGCGCTTCATCCCGAAAGCCCTCTTCTAATTTTTTCCATGTCAAAACCCTCCATATAGCAGAAGATGGGCGTCGAGGGAGCCACAGGGGCCCCACAAGCCTGCTAGGCGCGACTAGGGGGTGGCCGCGCCTAGCAGGCTTGTGGCCTGCAGGTGGCCCCCCTCTGGTTGATTCTTGCGCCAGTATTTTTTATTAAATCCAAGAATATTCTTCGTAAATTTTCAGGACTTTTGGAGTTGTGCAGAATAGGTATCTCAGATTTTCTCCTTTTTCCTGTCCAGAATTCCAGCTGCCGACATTCTCCCTCTTCATGTAAACCTTGTAAAATAAGAGATAAAAGGCATAAGTATTGTACCATAACGTGTAATAACAACCCATAATGCAATAAATATCAATATAAAATGATGGTGCAATATGGACGTATCAATTGTATGCATTGGTGAGAGTCTTACAAGCTTGGGAACATTATTTGCGACCGCATGAATTTGTCATTCATACCGATCATGAAACTCTAAAGTACCTAAAGGGTCAAACTAAGTTGAACAAATGTCATGCTAAATGGAGTGAATTGATTGAGTCTTTCCCTTATGTTATCAAATACATTAAGGACAAAGAAAATGTTGTGGCGGATGCTCTTTCCTGCAAATGCATGCTCGTTACTCAACTTGAATTGAATGTTGTTGGTTTTGAGCACATAAAAGAATTGTATTAGCATGATGCTTCTGATGCTATTCCTTATGCCAATTGCAAAATGAAAACTTTTTGGGAGAACTACTACATGAAACATGTATATCTTATGCACGCTAACAAATTCTGCATTCCCAAGTCTTCTCTTCATTTGTTGCTTTTATAAGAGGCACACCGTGGAGGACTAATGGGTCACTTTGGACACGACAAGACATATGCCACCCTCTCCGACAAGTTCTATTGGCCAAAGATGATTCACGATGTTGCACGCTTCACAAACCGATGCTCTACATCCTGTAAAGCTAAGTCAAAAGCTCAATCCCATGGTCTTTACATGACTCTTCCAATACCGTTCCAACCTTGGGAAGATATTAGCATGGATTTTGTTCTTGGTTTGCCACGAACAAAGAATGGCCATGATTCCATTTCTGTTGTTGTGAATCGTTTTTCCAAAATGGCTCATGTAGCGACCTGATCCGAAAATCGGAGTCTCTGTGTATACCATGTTAGTCCCTGGATCGAACTTGCTAGCACACACAGTACTCGATGAAATAATATAGAGTTCAATCACACACTTTATTACATCGAGGTCCTCAAAAAAGTATTTATTACGTAAATATGGTTGAAGGCCATCTAAGTAAAATAAGTACAGAGGCTTCGGAGGTAAATGAGTCCATCAACTCCAGTGGAAAAACTGAGTGCAGAACAACGCCCTATCGCACCATAATCCTCATCGAAAAACTCTGCAACATGAGACGTTGTAGCCGTGTAGGTCAGCATATGGAATATGCTGGCAATGCCACACCATAGAATAATGGTGAAAATAACTATCTCTATATGCAAATTTTGCTGGTGGAGGTTCTAAGTTTAATTTTGCATAGTGCTAATTTTTTCTACAACAAAGGAATAAATTTTTATTTACTACCAAGTTTTTGCCATTATTGAGAAGGTTCCTCCAACTCAATTCCCAAAATTCCTAAATTATTAATAACTCAATTCATTAATTAAGTAGAGTGATGAGATCAACCAATAATTCACTTCTAGATACTCGAGGTTGTCCATAACCGGGAACACGACTAATCATGATTAGTTTGTACACTCTGCAGAGGTTTGTGCACTTTTCCCCACAAGACTCGACCACCTCCATGATCATAAGATCGACACATAGTCTTTCTAAATGTGTTCCCCTTAACCCTGGATAGGCTGGTACACCTACTTTCCCCTACATATGCTAGCCTACCCGGAAAGGCTCACACAAACTTACTCAACTATGCCAGAGCCCATAATGGCTTGTGGCTGCACACAGAAGTTTCTAGGCATGAAATATCATATGCCGCCTTTGAGACTGGGTGGAATTCCGTAGGGTGATCACACGGGTCCTCCGGGATCCCCTAGGGCAAGCACTGGATTCTCCAGGTGCCCCAACTATTCCACCCAGAGTTGTATTAATGGTTCCACCTTATGGTTATCCCAAAATTATTATTTCTCTCATAACTTACATGAATCACACATACCAATCCCCATCTACGAGCATGGCTAAGCAATATATAAACTTAAAGAATATTCCCAGGGTGATCAAGGGTCATAGGTTCCTACCTCATGAACTACATAGCAATACCATAATTTCCCAATCCTATTCATGCAATTTGTAAGAGTGAATTTAATGCATAGTAAAACTGGGTATAGGAAAGTATGATCAAAGTGTCAACTTGCCTTGCTGATGTTCATTAACCTCTAGAGATTGGTAGTATTCCACCTCAGACTCCATACAATCTAGCTTGACAAACAATAATCATACAATAATCAATCATGAACACAATCAAGCAAACAAGATCATATGCAAAACCACATCAAAAGAAAACTCGGGAACTCAACGAAATTGGCAAAACAAGTTTCTAGACAGAAACTAATTTTAACAGAAGAAAATATTATAAAACTTTAGTTTAATAGAAAGTATTTGCCACAAGTTTTAATTAGAAAAAAGAATCAATTAAAAATCTTTTATAAAAGAAAATTTAGGGCCTATCAAAGGTAGAACTCAAATCTGTCTAGATTCAGTTTTTGTAAAAACAAAAAATATTTTTATTAGTTATCTGGATACATATAACATGCAGAAAACTGTATCAAAAAGAATTTCTCAAAAACCTATTTTTAAATAAAATTTATACCTAAATTAGTGTTTACTACAAATCTGTTTTAACTCAAAATTTAAAAGTTGAAAAATGTTTGTTTTTGGTTCCACGTGATAGATGGGATTTTGTGAATCCGTAGCAAAAAGAATCATCGAAATCGGAGTTGTAGAATTAAAGATAAAAAAAATCGGGATTTTACATGAAAACGTTAAACTGCCGTCAATGACATGTGGCGAGCTACTGTTGGCTGTATGCTGTGTGCTGTGCGGCTTAGGAGCGAACGACCTCTATCTAAAGGGTTCGGCGGCGGCAGATTATTAGCAGAAAAAACAACTAAACTGAGCCGGTTCGATTAAAACAGGAGAAAACCGATTTATGTAACGGTTCGTTCTAAAAAAATACAACATGAACAGGGGAGGAGCACTTGTTGCTTACATAGAAGAGCTCATCTGTGGACAGAGAAGAAGATGGCGGTGGGGTGGCTGCTCTGATCGTTAATGGTGTTGGTGGTGATGTCCGATGGGTGAGAGAGATTGAGGGCAACCGATTTTTGGTGTTGGTGATAGTCGGGGTTGACGGAGCTGAGCGAGGCATCGAGGTGAACTTCGTGAACTCCGGCGGCGTTGCGAGCTTGAGGTGGTCGCTTTAGATGAGGAAGGGAGACAAGACCTTGTAAAAAAGAATCTATGGATCAAAAGAAGTCGAACCAAGGAAGAGGAAGGCTCGGTATGGCTCATCGACGTCGGAATCCGATGATGAACCGCAGTTTCTGCGACGAGATCCAAATGGCGAGAGCTTCATATATAGATGGTTTCGGACATTGTGGTTTGGGGGAACTGGTCGAGGGAAGTCATGGGTATTTATAGGACATGATGCTTGGGGCAAGGGTTGATTAGAGATAGGATTTTTGGAGGGTTTGAATCGAAGTCAGTTCCTGTATGTGTATGTGTAGGATTCCATGTTCTTTCATGGGGAAGAAGAAGCTGGATGGGTCCCTTATGTCAGAAAAAATGAGAGAGAGGGGCGCACATGGGAGATCGATGGGGAGGGAAACTCCCATACATGGGGTGGTGGCGGCTCAGGGAGAAGCGCTCTCCTGGCCACGAGCGCTAGGGATAGCCCTCCCCTCGCTAGCTCCTGGCTGGCTTGGTCTTGGGCCTCCCCTCGCTAGCTCCTAGCTATCGCTAAGAACAGAACATTTCTTGAAAAAGAGTTTCTCTTGAAAGAATTGAGTGGGAGGGAGATAGAACTTGATTAGGTTGTCAAACCTTTGTTTCAAATAGAGAGTAGCATAGAAAGATGTTTCTGTGGAGCCTACGACAGTTGAAGAGGAAGTTAATGATGATGATCATGAAGCTTCAGATCAAGTTGCTATTGAAACTCGTAGGTCGACAAGGGCGCGTACTGCTCCTGAGTGGTACGGCAACCCTATCTTGGAGGTCATGTTGTTAGACAACGACGAACTTACGAGCTATGGAGAAGCGATGATGGGCCCGGATTCCGAGAAATGGTTAGAGGCCATGAAATCCGAGATGGGATCCATGTATGAAAACAAAGTGTGGACTTTGGAAGTATTACCTGAAGGACGAAAGGTCATTTAGAACAAATGGTTCTTTAAGAGGAAGACGAACGCGGACGGTAATGTCACCGTCTATAAAGCTCGACTTGTGGCACAAGGTTTTTTCCCAAGTTCAAGGAGTTGACTACGAGTCACCCGTAGCGATGCTTAAGTCTGTCAGAATCATGTTAGCAATTGCTGCATATTTTGACTATGAAAATTGGCAGATGGATGTCAAAACAACGTTCCATAACGGTTTTCTTAAGGAAGATTTGTATATGATACAACCGGAAGGTTTTGTCGATTCAGAGAATGCTCACAAAGTTTGCAAACTCCAGCGATCCATTTCTGGACTGGTGCAAGCATATCGGAGTTGGAATCCACGCTTTGATGAGGATATCAAAGCGTTCGGGTTTATACAAGTTTATGGAGAAGGTTGTATTTACAAGAAAGTGAGTGGGAGATCTATAGCGTTTCTAATATTATATGTGGATGACATATTGCTGATTGGAAACAATATAGAAATGCTAGAAAGCATGAAGGAATATTTGAACAAGAGTTTTTCAATGAAGGACCTAGGAGAAGCTGCTTTCATATTAGGCATTAAGATCTATAGAGATAGATCAAGACGCTTAATAGGACTTTCACAGAGCACATACCTTGATAAAGTTTTTAAGAAGTTCAAAATGGATCAGTCCAAGAAGGGGTTCTTGCCTGTGTTACAAGGTGTGAACTTTAGTAAGACTCAATGCCCAGTGACTGCAGAAGATAGAGAAATGATGAGTGTCATCCACTATGCTTCAGCATAGGCTCTCTCATGTATGCAATGCTATGCACAAGACCTGATGTCAGCCTTGCCATAAGTATGACCGGAAGGTTTCAAAGTGATCCAGGAATGGAGCACTGGACGGCGGTCAAGAATATCCTTAAGTACCTAAAAAGGACTAAGAAAATGTTTCTCGTTTATGAAGGTAATCAATAGCTCGTCGTAAAGGGTTACATCGATGCAAGCTTTGACGCAGATCCGGATGACTCTAAGTCGCAAACCGGATACATATTTATTCTCAATGGGGGGGGGGTAAGCTGGTGTAGTTCCAAGCAGAGCGTGGTAGCCGATTCTACATGTGAAGCGGAGTACATCGCAGCCTCGAAGATGGCAAAGGAAGGTGTCTGGATGAAGGAGTTCATGACAGATCTTGGAGTTGTGCCTAGTGCACTGAATCCAGTGGATTTGTTCTGTGATAACACTTGTGCCAATGCGCTGGCTAAGGAACCAAGGTTTCACAGGAGGACCAGACACATAAAGCGATGCTTCTATTCCATCTGCGAGTACATCAAGGAGGAGGACATAAATATTTATAAAGTGTGCACGGATCTGAATATTGCAGACCCATTGACTAAACCTCTTCCAAGGGCTAAACATGATCAACACCAGAGCTGTATGGGTGTTAGATTCATTACAATGTAAATCACATGGTGATGTGAGCTAGATTATTGAGTCTAGTGCAAGTGGGAGACTGTTGGAAATATGCCCTAGAGGCAATAATAAATGGTTATTATTATATTTCCTTGTTCATGATAATCTTTTATTATCCATGCTATAATTGTATTGACTGGAAACACATTTCATGTGTGGATACATAGACAACACTTTGTCCTTAGTATGCCTCTAGTAGACTAGATCGTTGATCAAAGATGGTCAAGGTTTCCTAGACATTGACATGAGATGTCATTTGATAACGGGATCACATCATTGGGAGAATGATGTGATGGACAAGACCTAAACTATAAACATAACATATGATCGTGTCAGTTTATTGCTATAGTTTTCTACATGTCAAGTATCTATTCCTATGACCATCAGATCATGCAACTCACTGACACTGGAGGAGTACCTTGTGTGTATCAAACATCGCAACGTAACTGGGTGACTATAAAGGTGCTCTACAGGTATCTCCAAGAGTGTCTGTTGAGTGGGTATGGATCAAGACTGGGATTTGTTACTCCATGTAACGAAGAGATATCTCAGGGCCCACTCGGTAATACAACATCACAACAAGCCTTGCAAGAAATGTGACTAAAGTGTTAGCCACAGGATCTTGTATTACGGAAATAGAAAAGAGACTTGCCAGTAATGGGATTGAACTATGTATAGAGATACCGACGGTCGAATCTCGGGCAAGTAACATACTGATGAACAAAGGGAACAACATACGTGATTAACCGAATCCTTGACATAGAGGTTCAACCGATAAAGATCTTCGTAGAATATGTAGGAACCAATATGGGCATCCAGGTCTGTTACGTCTCCAATGTATCTATATTTTTTGATGATGTCATGTTATTATATTATCTGTTTTGGATGTTTTATATGCATTAATATGCTATTTTATATTATTTTCGGGACTAACCTATTAATCTAGAGCCTAGTGCCAGTTTATGCTTTTCCTTGTTTTTGCATTTTGCAGATATGGAATATTAAATGAAGTCCAAATGGAATAAAATCTTCGGAATGATTTTTTCTGGAAGGAAACAAATCGACCAGGCTTGGAGTGCATGCCAGGGCACCTGCTAGGAGGTCACAAGCCCTGGAGGCACGACCATCCCCCTGGCCACGCCAGACAGGCTTGCCGTCTCCTGGTAGGTCACCTAACCCTATTCTTCATCCTATAAATACCCAAATATTACCCCAACACCATAAAGAGCCACATAAATACTTTTCCGCTACCAGAAACCTCCGTTACCGAGAGATCCAATCTTGGAGCCTTTTCCGGTAATTTGCCGAAGGGGATCCGATCAAGGAGGGCATCTACATCAACTCCATTGCCCCTCCAATGATGCGTGAGTAGTCCACCACAGACCTAAGGGTTCATAGCTAGTAGCTAGATGGCTTCTTCTCTCTCTCTTTGATCTTCAATACAATGATCTTCATGATCTTCATGGAGATCTATCCGATGTAATACTCTTTTTCAGTGTGTTTGTCAAGATCCGATGAATTGTGGGTTTATGTTCAGATTATCCATGAATCTTATTTGAATCTCCTTTGAATTCTTATATGCATGATTTAATATCTTTCCAAGTCCCTTCAAGTTATTGATGTGGTTTGGCCAACTAGATTGGTAATTCTTGCAATGGGAAAAGTGTTTAGTTTTGGGTTTAATCTTGCGGTGTCCTCACCCAGTGACAAAGTAGGGGTAGCGAGGCATGTATTGTATTGTATTGTTGCCATCAAGGGTATAAAGATGGGGTTTTCATCATATTGGTTGAGTTTATCCCTCTAGATCATGTCATCTTACCAAATGCGTTACTATGTTCTTCATGAACTTAATACTCTAGATGTAGGCAGGAGTCGGTCGATGTGTGGAGTAATAGTAGTAGATGCAGAATGGTTTCAATCTACTTGACAAGTACGTGATGCCTATATGCATGATCATTGCCTTGGATATCTACATGATTATTCTCTTTTCTATCAATTGCTTGATAGTAATTTGCTTACCCACCGTGATATTTTCCTTCAAGAGAGAAGCCTCTAGTGAAACCTATGCCCCCAGGTCTACTTTCCATAATATCTTTTCAGATCTATAAACCAAAAATACCAAAAATACATTGCTGCAATTTATTTATCTTTTACTCGTTTACATCTTTCTCTATTAGATCTAATCCTTGCAAATAACCGTGAAGGGATTGACAACCCCTTTATAGCATTGGGTGCAAGAGTTTGATTGTTTGTGTAGGTGCATCCATTGGTGACTTGCTTGTTCCTCCTACTGGATTGATACCTTGGTTCTCATCAACTGAGCGAAATACTTATCTACTTTGCTGCATCACCCTTTCCTCTTCAATGGAAAGCCAACGCAAGCTCAAGAGGTAGCAAGAAGGATTTCTGGCACCGTTGCTAGGGAGGATACATAGCAAGTCAAGACAAGATCTCTCCCGTCAACTTGCCAATTTCCAATTTCATTGTCGGGGAGATCTACATCAAGCCTACCAAGTACCCATCACAAACTCATCTCTTGCATTTACATTATTTGCCATTTTACTCTCGTTTTCCTCTCCCCCACTTCTAAAACGATTCTCAAAAAAAAAACCAAAAATATTTGCCATTTTATTCGCCCTCTCTTTTTTGTTTGCCCTTTTCTTGTCAGTTCTCTTGTTTGCCATGTTTGCTTGTATGACATATGCCTTCTATTTGCTTGCATCATTGCTTGCTAAAAATCTATTGATATGTATCTTGATATCCACTTGCCAATATTTTCAAAAGACCAAATTATGATGACCAATTGCTAGTGAGTTGAGTGCACTTGATTATCTCTATGAAGTTTTGTTTGAAAATCATTAATCTGAAAATTTTGATGAAGTGTTGAAAGAAGAAATTTGTAAGGAGATTCATGATAGTTCCTTGAACGAAAACATGATTGCCATGTTTTTAGTATGAATTCTCTGAATATCCATGATGCTAATGGTATGCAAAACCACAAGCTTGGGGATGCTATGATTGATGAGTATGATATTCTTTGTTCCCCAAGTTTTGATGATGACATGTGTGCTGTAATTGATGATGGAGATAATGCTTTATTTGATAGTTATATTGTGAAATTCCTTCATGATGCTACATAAATTTGTTATGAGGGAGGAACATATGCTTGTAGGAATTTCAATAATATCAAGTTTCCTCTCTATGTGTTCAAAGTTTTGAAGTTATGCTTGTTTTGCCTTCCTATGCTAGTTGATTCTTGCTCCCATAAATTGTTTTCTCACAAAAACCCTATGCATAGGAAGTGGGTTAGACTTAAATGTTCTTGTCATGAGATTCATGATTCTCTCTTGCATATTCCAATTGCTAGTTTTTAAGTGATCATCATTGAAATCATCATGCCTAGGTAGGGGCATTAAACAATAGCGCTTGTTGGGAGGATACCAATTTTATTTTTATGTTCTGTTTTTTGAGTGTTTGCCACATTATTACTTCTATTGTAATTTTGTTTTGGTGTTTTAATTAGTGTTTGAGCCAAGTAAAACCTTTGGGGTGACCTATGATGGTTGTTGATTTGATCTTGCTGAAAAACAGAAATTTTTGTGCTCAGTACAGGAATTTTATAAATTCTTCAGAGTGTAGAATGAGTCTTAAAATTTTACAAAAGATTGATATATAAATTTCCCAGGTTTTCCTAATTTTTAAGAATTTTTTGAGTGACAGAAGTATACGAAGTTTTCAGATTGCTAGATACTGTTCTGTTTTTGACAGATTCGTTTTTTTAGTTGTTTACATATTTTGATGAATCTATGGGTCGTATCATGGGGTATGAACCATGGAGAAGTTAGAATATAGTAGGTATTACAACAATATAAATAAATAATGAGTTCACAATAGTACCTAAAGTGGTGATTTATTTCCTTATACTAACGGTTCTCACGAGTTTTTTGTTGAGTTTTGTGTTGTGAAGTTTTCAAGTTTTGGGTAAAGATTTGATGGACTATGGAATAAGGAGTGACAAAAGCCTAAGATTGGGGATGCCCAAGGCACCCCAAGTGATATTGTCGTTGATTTCTCACGACAGATGCCATGGGTAGGCTTATCGAGAGTGGTTCGGGCCGAAAGGACGCCGATGGGCTCCGGGAGCGGGATTAGGCACAAGCGGCGGTGGACACACGATATACCCAGGTTCGGGGCCCTCCGTGGGAGGTAACACCCCTAGTCCTGCTTGGCCCAGGTTGATGGATGGTTGAAGTTACAAGGATGCTCCTGGAGCTGTTGTCTAGAGGTAGAAGGAGGAGCAGTCGGCTCCCCTTCCTTTGCTACATGAGAGTGTGGGTGGAGAGTTCCTTGGTGTGTGTGTCTCCCCTGATGCATGAGGGGGCTCGAGGGGTTTTATAGGCCAACCCCCAGCCTACAATATCCCTAAACTATAAGAGAGGGGGGACCTAGCTGGCAGCCTCTCCGTCCGGCTAGGGGGCCCTCCCGTCGTGCCGTCTCATCGCCTGCATGGCCCGCCAGCTACGCTATCCCATCGTCCTCTGGGACCCGCCAGCCGACTCCACGATTGACCCGCGCTCACCTGTCGTGGCATGGGCCGCCCAAGTGGCGTCGCCTTGCGCCAGCCTGCTAAAGTCTCCGGTACGGCCGGCAGCGCTGTAGCCATGGGGAGGGGGGAGGTAATGGAGTGGGCTGAGGTGTGCCGGCACTGTTTGTGATAGCCTAGCTTGTTAGGGATGATAGACTACTCATATCAATAAGGAATTCCTTCTTTTCCGGGAGCCCATTCAAACAAAACTCCCAGGTTAAGCGTGCTTGGATGGAGTAGTTCTAGGATGGGTGACCGACCGGGAAGTTGGTCCCGGGTGCGCATGAGTGAGGACAAAGTGTGTAGAAAAGACTAGTATTGATCTGTGAGGCCAGTCTAGATCCCGCCAGGAGAAACGACTACCGGCGGGTGTGTCCGGGGTGTTAGAAGTTGGTATCAGAGCCGACCCTCGCGGTTACATGGATGTTTGCCGACAGGTTCGCCGTCATGTTGTTCACGAAGTTGGTGACCCGTCGTGGCACACGGAATGATAGATGTATCGGACTGGAAGCACATACGTTTGTGCCAAGAGGGAACGTTCCTGTGACCCGACGAGGACGTCGGTTCCTCTGAGTGGTGGTGTATGTGGCTTGTTAAGGATGATAGACTACTCATATCAATAACGAATTCCTTCTTTTCCGTGAGCCCATTCAAACAAAACTCCCAGGTTAAGCATGCTTGGCTTGGAGTAGTTCTAGGATGGGTGACCGACCGGGAAGTTAGTCCCGGGTGCGCATGAGTGAGGACAAAGTGTGCAGAAAAGACTAGTATTGATCTGTGAGGCTAGTCTAGATCCCGCCAGGAGAAACGACTGCCGGCGGGTGTGTCCAGGGCGTTAGACTGTTGCCCTGACCGGCCACGGTCAGCCAAAGTTAGCGGTACGACCACCTGGACTGTAGCCATGCATGCCCATGCCTTAGCGGTCACTGTGGCCATGCTGGGGCCTGTCATGGGGGTCTTGTCTTGTCGTACTTGCGTGCACAGGGAAGGGACAAGAGCTTGTCCGTCTGGTAGTGAACGGAAGAGCTGGCCTGAGGGTGGCCGACCGTAGGCCAGCCATGGGTCAGACGGACGGCTCCTTGAACAGTCGGCCATGAGCTAGTCGGCCGCGAGTCTGTCGAATATCCGCCAGCCAACCTTGAGGTAGCAGTGGCCCACCAGCCGGCCATGGCCCAGCCAGCCATTGACCAGCCGGCGACATGGTTTTTGTTTAAGTGGGGGGGAAGAACCCCTTAGCTTTAGCCTACCTAGGGGTAGTAACCCCATCAGTAGTCCCCAAAGCTGGCAGGGCCCCCCGTCTCAGCGACGAGGGGGAGCCGGCGGCTTCATTAGGCGGTGCTAGTCTCATGCGCGGAGCCAAACGACCAGCCATGCCGACGGCCGCCCCTGACGCCTTGGGTCCCGTTGTGCCGCTGCGGGTCCCGCACTGGCCCGCGGTGCGCCACACAGGGCGTAATGATCCCGTGGGGCCCGCCCATGGGGGCAGACGAGAGGTTGCCTTGGGCCTAGCCTGCTAGGCTACAGGCATAGCCCAGTAGGCCTCGGACCGCAGGTCGAGATCCTCTGCGCCCGAATCTCAACGGTCGCGGCCCGAGGCACCCATGATCCCGTGGGTTCTCCGGGGGAGTGGCCGCAGTTAATCCCCAACTCCCCCGGGCGTCGCCCCCTTATTTAAAAGGGAAGGGAGAGGGGCATAGACAGTTGTGCTCCCCCTCAAACCGTCGTCTTCTTTCTCCTGCCCTCGCTGCTTGCTCCGAGCCGCCGCTCCGCTCGCATAGTTCACGCTGCCATGCCGTTCGTTCGCCGCAGCAGAGAGGGCGGACGGGCCCTCCGGTAGTTGGTGCGGATCCGTCGTTATGGAGAAAGACATCACGTGGCTCCGCCGCGCCATAATGATGTTGTCGGACGGCCACGTGATCGTCCGTCCGCCGGGCAAAGAGGTAGTGCCTACGCCCCAGGCGAGGGAATATGTGGTGTTCGCCTGACACTTCCCGCGCGGCTTCGGTCTGCCGGTGAGCCTCTTCTTCCGTCTCTTGATGGATACCTTCGATCTCCAGCCGCACCACCTCCGCCCCAATGCCATTCTTTACCTCGCGAGCTTCGTGACCTGGTGCGAGTGCTACCTCGGGCTGCTCCCCTTCGTGGAGCTATTTCGGAAGATCTTCTACCTCAAGACCCTAAAGAACGGTGACAAGCCATCCGCCTGTGGGGGCGTGGTGGTGTGCTCCCGTGGCCCATAGTTCCCCCGCATCAAGCTGATCGAATCCGTCAAGAAGTGGAATCGTACGTTCTTCTATGTGAAGAACGCCGACCCGTAGCAGGACTACATCCGGCTGCCAACCTTCATTAACGCCCCATCCTCCGAAGTGAACTGACCGGGGGCCTGCCCAGCCGGAGCCGTACTTGGGGAGCTGGGCCGGCTCCAAACCATGAGAAGCGGGGAGGGGCTGGTCACGTCTGACCTGTTGGCCGCCTTCATCAATCGCCGAGTGCTACCTCTCCAGTTTAGGCCGCACCGGATTTGCGACATGTCTAGACGTCGGGACCCCTGCTGACTGTCTACCTTCGAGCTGACGCCGGCTCGGGTGGCGCACAGGTGAACGCCATCACCAACTTCAAGTTGACGCCGAAGACCAGGGCCTACGGCAAGGAGCCGTACAGCCGGCACAATCCGGCACCCCTGGTACGCCCTGTTGAGGTGACTTTTCTTTTCCCTTCACGCTTTTCCGGCTGGCTGCATAGCTCACATGCCGCGCCGACCGTAGCTTTTTGTTCGACAAAACATGACAAACGGGCCGCACCCCCAGATTTTCCAGGCGGAGCGCTCCGAGTCCGACCCTAAGGACTACGAGCTGGGAGGCGGCGCTAAGGAGGGGGTCGACTCCTCGGAGGAGGTCAAGGCGAAGGTCGTGGCCGGCGACCATGGAGCCGGCGGATCTAGAGTGCCTGGTGAGTTCCCCTCTGGACCCTCGATCAGAGATTGGTCTGATGGCGATGATGATGATGACGTTCGAATCCTGGACGTGCCTCCCCCCAACTTAGTGGGGGCCATGCGGGAGGAGCGAGGAGCGGCCGAAGCGCAGCCAGGCGGCCAAGACCTCTCGCCGGGAGAAGAGGCCGGCTCAGGGGGCCTCACAAACGGGTGAAGGCGGTCACAACGAAGCCGCCGGCGCGGGCCAAGAGGGTCCTTCCCGTTGTCGCCGGGTAAGTATTATGACTTTCGTGGGTGTTTTTCTCTTTGTAAGTCATGTGCCGGCAGGCGTCTGAGTGTTTGCTCGTTCCAGGGACCCCATCGAGCTCCATGATGTGGACTCAACAGTCGGCCCGGTGGAGCCCACCAGCCGACAAGCTCAGGAGCACACAACCATGTTGCGTGATGTAAAGAGGAGGCTTGCGAAGCTGCAAGACTCGAGGTTAGGGGCTAGGGGAGGACCCTCGCGCTCGGGGGCCTCGAGCGATGATAGGTGGAGGCACCCCGCGGATCCTTCCTGGGCGTCAGATTCGACGGGGGAATCGACCCACGTGTTGAGGCCTCTGTCGAGCGTGCCATGAGGGCCGGCTGCGGAGACGGTCATGTCTCCTCCCGGGGTGGAAGCGGCCCAGTCGGGAGGGGCAGCCCCTAAGCCGGCCCTGGAGGGGGCCCGGCAGGCGGAGCCGGAGGTGGCATCGCTCATTGTCAAGCCAGACGCGGTCGTCGTGCCGAAAGCCTTGGTGGCGCTAGAGGCGGCACCAGAGGTGCTGACCATGGAGGGGGGCGTGCCGGTTGCCGTGATCGTCGCGTCGAGCCGAGCGGGGGAGGAGGCGACGACACCAGACGTGGGGCTGTCGGGAACTCATTCCCGCACTCTTGTGGTCATCAACGTCCCCCGGAAGCCGGCACCGCGGTGGATGCCGGGGTGAGAGGGTGGACGAGCCGGTCCCTGAGGACGATGCAAGATGTGATCCAGGATTGGGAGGTGCTGGCTTGCGACCCAGCTGTCCTGCCTTCGCCGGCCAGCGGCCTAATCCCAATGCCCGGGGAACTGGGCAGCATCCTGGCGCATTGCCACGACGGAGTGGCCAGGTTTGTGGAGGCTGCCTACAGCGCCCTTAGGCGTGCAGAGGTAAGCTTTTTTAGCTTTTGTTGAACTTTTAGTGGGGGCGTGCGAGCGCACCCACTAGGTGTAGCCCCCGAGATGCGGACCGGGCAACCGCTTGCGAGGCAGCCGGGCCGGATCTTCTTCGGCTTGCTTTTTATTTTGGTCTCCTGGAGCAGACGTGGAGCGCTAGGCGGCAGGAGCTCTTTGACGAGGCAGTCGCCATCCACAACCGTGGAAAGCACAACTTTTATTGTCTGGAGGAAGAGCTGAAAAAGGCGCAAGGTACATCTGTTCCAGTGGGGGCGCGCGAGCGCACCCACTGGGTGTAACCCTGAGATGTGGGCCGGCTGTCCGACTATGAGGCAACCGGACCGGATCTTCTTGCGTTTTTGCTAACCGCAGTTGATCTTTCTTGCAGGGGAGCTGAACGTCCTGACTGCCATCCGGGAGAAGAGGGATGATGTGGTCTCTGAGCGAGGCACAGGACGTCCAGGTGATCACTTCGGAGCGGGACCGGTTGGCCGGCCTGTTGGTGGACGGGCAGGCGGCTCAGGAGCACGTGAGTGCGAAGCTGTAGCGAGAGGTGGCAGCCAAGGAAGAAGCCGTCAAGCAGGAGGCTGATGTCGCTCAACGGACCACCGCCCTTCAAGGTGAGGTGACCCACCTCAAGAAAGAACTTGAGGCATGCGGAGCCGTCCTTGCCGAGGCGGAGACAACACTAGGAAGGGAGAGGAATGCGGCGCTGCAGTTTGCTCTCGAGATGGACGACGCCTTTCAACATAAGTCTTGACATCCTTCTCAGCCGACTGTCTTTTTCTTGCCGTCGATGTGTTTTCTGATCCCCTTTCTTTCTTTTCTCAGAGCGTTTCTTAGAAACCCAGCACCACGCTGAGCGAGCCATGGAGGACCACCAGGAGTACCTACGGCAGCACGAGCGAGAGATTGAGGAGAACTCCGGCTGGGACCTGGCAGAGCTTGGGCTGGCCATGGAGAACCGGCTGATCCACCTCGAGCAGTGCGTGGACCGGCTGAAGACAGCCTGCAAGGAGGTGATCGCCGTCCTGTGGCCGGGTCGTGGGGCCCTAGAGAACCGCGTGGCACTATGGCTGGAGAACACGGTGGCCTGGCTCGAGGTCTGGAATGCGTCGGTGGCTCGTGCCGGCACATAGATGGCCCTCCGGTTTGTCACATCATGGTATTCCGGTATCGACTTGGCGATGATGTGTGACGTCTCGGAGGCAGAACGGGCGATCCATGAAGGTGCCCTTGTCCGCGGGGCAACGAGCTGGCCTCGTATGTTGACCGGGACGAGCTTCTGCCAGCTCTTGGCAAGGACGACGAACCGGTCACCGAGGACTCCTTCGGCAACCCCCAAGGCCCAAAGGACGAAGAGGACCCCGACGAGAGCACCACCTCCAACACCGATGGTGACACCGCAGCCACGGAGGCGGACCTGAAGGCCGTAGCCTCTCCTGAGCAAACCGTCGGGCCGGATGGCGATGTGCCGGTAGCCTAAGCGGCCCTGCGCGCATTCTGCTTGTTGCTACAAAACTTTTGTTTAAGATGCATTTCCACCCACTAGTGGTGTATTGTAATGAACCTCTGGCCTGTGGCCTTTTATCGTTTAACTCGTGTGACGTTTTTTAAATGTATGCATGTTGGCTCTTCCTTTGCCCTTTGCTTTTCAACTCGTGTTTTCATGATGGGATTCCTTCTGGCTTCCACCCCGCCTGTCAGCCAGCCGGGAGACGGTCTGGGACAGGGACGGGGCATCGTCCTTGGGAAAACAAGCGGGCTTTTAGAGTCGTCCGTCTAGGGCTAGGTCGAGCCGGTAGTGGCTGGTCGCTAGAAATAGTATGGCCCAGAAGGAACCATTCGGCCGCTTCTCTTTGAATGGTCTTCATGTGAGGAGTCCCTTCCTACCTCGTGGTCCCGCCAGGCGGACAGCCAGGAGCCGGTCTGTGGCTGCTGGGGGGGGGTAGCGAAGAGTTGCTCCCTCACATTACTTTCCCGCCTCAAAGAAGAGCTGGTGAGCCCCTGGCTCAGGGAGCCGAACCCAGGTGGCATGCTTAAATAGTGAGAAACCTTTGAAGGGATCGAAAGGGGGCGTGCCCCAAGTGCCGGCTTGGGGCCCCTATTGCATTCATAATCCCAAAAGGGGAGGGTACATACATACACTGATCTCAATAGTAAAACGGACGGAGGAGCTCCACGTTCCATGGGCGCTCTGTCTCCTTGCCGGAGGCGTCTCTCTTGCGCTTCTGTGACTTTTGGGCGTCTATCAGGTAGTAGGCGTTGTTGTGCAATGCCTTACTAATGATGAATGGGCCCTCCCATGGGGAGGACAGCTGGTGCTGGCTGGCAGTTCGCTTGATCCATCTGAGCATGAAGTCTCCTTAGTAGAAGGAGAGTGGCTGGATCCGCTTGCTGTGGTAGTACCAAAGCTTCTACTGGTAGATGGCCATCCGGCTCAGAGCTAGTTCACATGCTTCTTCAAGTAGGTCGACACCGTCTTCCCTTGCCTCCTTTGTGTCCTTCTTCGTATACAGGGTGACCCGAGGCGAATCGAATTCGACATCGGTGGGGATGATTGCCTCGGACCCGTATACGAGAAAGAAAGGTGTGAGGCCGGTTGGCTGGTTGGGCGTGGTCCTGAGGCTCGAGAGGACTCTCGGCAGCTCTTCGATCTAGCAGCCGGCTGACCTGACCACCGGTGCCATGAGCCGGGGCTTGATGCCAACCAGGATTAGGCCGTTTGCCCTCTCAACCTGGCCGTTTGACCGTGGAAGGGCGACGGACGCCAAGTCGAGCCGGATGCCTTGCTTGACATAGAAACATGCTAGCATGCCCTTGGCGAAGTTCATGCCGTTGTTGGTGATGATGCTATGGGGATGCCGTAGCGGACCGTGATGTCCTCGATGAACTGAACGACTGTGGGGCCGTCTAGCTTCTTGGTTGGCCTGGCTTTGATCCACTTGGTGAATTTGTCGACAGCTACCGCAAATGTGTCATGCCGCCTCGTGCGGTCTTGAAGGGTCCCAGCATGTCCAGCCCCTAGACGGTGAAGGGGCATGAGAGGCGGATGGTTTAGAGGGCCGTAGCAGGCAGGTGGCTCTTCGTGCTGAAGTGATGGCACCCCTCGCACTTGTCGACCAGCTGTTTGGCCTCCTCCATGGCGACCGACCAGTAGAAACCATGGCGGAACGCCTTGGCCACCAAGGTCCTAGAGGCGGCATGGTGCCAGCACTTGCCCTGGTGGTTGTCGAGGAGGATTTCTTGCCCTTTCTTCGGCTCAATGTAGCGCTGGTACACGCAGGTTGTGCTTTGATGAACTAGCTCATGGTTGATGATGCTATAGGCAGGGGCACGACATTGAATTCGTCGGGCCTCGTCTTCGTTGGGGGGTGGGGGTGGGGTGGGGTGGGGTGGGGATGGGGGAGCTTGCCGCGTAAGAGGAATACCAGAATAGGCTGGGCCCATTAAGGTGCCGAAACGGGAGCCGTCTCGGTCTCGAGCGGGATGTCGGAGGCGGCTGAGGCCCCCGCAGCCAGCTGACTAGCCCTCGGGGCCATCTCGCTAGTCCCTGGGACCGGCTTGCTAGCCCCCTGGTTGCGTCGGTTGGGCGGGCGGAGTTGATGGTGCCAGTGTAGCGGCCGATGCTGGTGGTGCCGGATGGGCAGCCGGATCTGATGATGGGCTAGCTGCTTTAGTTGGTACGAAGTAGACTCCGATTCGGGGGAGGGCTTGATCGACGGCTTGAGCAGCTGCTCAGGGAGACGCCGACTGGGACGGCCTTCCGGGTGGAACCGATCTTTCCCAACGTATCGGTTTCCTCGTTGTCTGCCCAGGGGGTGTGATGGAACTGAAATCCCTCGAAGGAGCGGGTGAGTTGCTGGACGAGGAAGCGATAGCTGGCCATGTTGGCATCTCTAGCATCCCATTCGCCAGAGAATGCTGCACCACGAAGTTGGAGTCGCTGAAGCACAAGAAGCGCCTGATGCCGATCTCCTTGGCAAGCCGGAGGCCATGGACGAGGGCCTCGTACTCGACGACGTTGTTGGAGGCAGCAAAGTGGATCTGAAGTACATACTTGAGTTGGTCTCCCTTTGGAGATGATAAGATGATGCCAGCACCCAGGCCGGATCGCATCTTCGATCCATCAAAGTGCATGCGCCTGTGCGTAGAGTTAGGTGGACGCGGCATAAACTGGGTTTCGGCCCAGTCGACAAGGAAATCGGCCATCACTTGTGACTTGATGGCAGTGCGAGGCTCGTATCGGATCTCATAGATGGCGAGGGCGATGGCCCACTTGGATATTCGACCGGTGGCATCCCGACCACTCTTGATTTCGCCCAACGGCGTCGTGCTCACCACGGTGATGACATGCTCCTGGAAGTACTGCTTGATCTTCTAGGTGGTGAAGTATATGCCATAGCACATCTTCTGGTAGTGGGGGTAGTTCTGCTTGGAGGCAGAGAGGACCTCACTGAGGTAGTAGACGGGGCACTGGACCGATAGCATTTTGCCCTCCTCCGTCCGCTCCAGCACCAGGACGATGCTGATGACGCGCGTGGTCGCCATGACGTAGGCGAGCAAGGGATCCTTCTCAGCTGGCGCGGCCAGGATGGGTGCGCTGGTGTGAGCCTGCTAGAGGCCCCGGAAGGCCTTGTCCGCATCGTCGGGCCAATCGAACATGGTCTGCTTCTTTGCAGGGTTGCTGGCCGGCTCGACCAGAGCCATCTTTCGTAGGAGCCTGTAGAGGGGCAGGGCCTTCTCTCCCAGCCAACTGATGAACCGACTGAGCGAGGCAAATGAAGTTCTAGACATCGCAGAGCCGGGTCGACTTGGGCATGTGCTCGATCTCCCTGATCTTCTCTGGGTTAGCCTTGATGCCGCAAGCGGACATGAAGAAACCCAGGAGCTGACCGGCCGGGACACCGAAGACGCACTTCTTCGGGTTGAGCTTGATCTTGTACTTGCGTAGGTTGGCCAATGTCTCCCGGAGATCATGGAGGAGGCTGAAATGCTTCTTGGTCTTGACGACGATGTCGTCAACATAGATGTTGGCATTCCTGCCTATCTGAGGCAGGAGGCACTTCTGCATGCAGCACTGGAAGGTGGCGCCTGCATTCTTCATGCCAAAGGACATGGTGATGTAGAAGTCGGCCCCGAAATGGGTGATGACGAAGATCTTTAGCCGGTCGGCCGGGTTCAGCTTGATCTGGTGGTAGCCGTAGTAGGCATCCAGGAAGGACAGTAGGTCGCAGCCGGCCATGGAGTCGATGACTTGATCGATCTGCGACAGGGCGAACGGGTCCTTGGGACAAGCCTCATTCAGGCTCGTGTAGTTGATACACATGCGCCAAGTCTTGTTTTTCTTCAGTACCAGGACTAGGTTGGCTAGCTATTCCGGGTGGAACACTTCCATGATGAAGTCGGCTGTGAGCATCCGGGCAATCTCTTCTCCTATAGTACACCGCTTCTCCTTGGGGAAACGGCATAGGGGTTGCTTGACCGGGTTCGCATCCGGCCACACATGAAGCTTGTGCTCGGCGAACTTCCTCGAAACACCCGGCATGTCCTTTGGAGACCACGCAAAGATGTCCCGATTCTGACGGAGGAAGTCGACAAGCTCGCCTTCCTATTTGCTGTTGAGGCAGGCGCTAATGGTGACGCACTGCTTGGGGTTGGCTGGGTCGAGCGACACCTGCCTAGTGTCCTTGAACGGCTGGAATGAAGCCTTGCCGGCTGACAAGGACGGGGGATTCGGGATGAGTGGCTGGCCAAAGGTGTGGGACACGAGCCGGTCGAGCTGCCGCTTTTCCTCGGCGATCTCCAGGGCCTCAGCGAGCCGGCTGCCATCCCGGGTGCACACGATCGATATCTTGTAGTCGCCAGTGATGGTGATGATGCCCTTGGGACCCGGCATCTTGAGCTTTAGGTAGGCATAATGGGGAACCGCCATGAACTTGACGAGAGTCGGTCGTCCCAACAGCGTGTGGTAGGGACTATCTGTTCGCGGCGGAAATAGCTCTGGCCGCCGAAGAGGACGTCGAGTTTGACCTTGCCGATGGGGGTGCAGGACTTCCCCAGCACGATGCCGTGGAAAACTGTCCGGCTCGCTTGCAGGTCCTCCTCCTTGAGCCCCAGCTTGAGTATGGTGTCACAGTAGAGGATGTTGATGCTGCTGCCCCCATCGCCAGCACCCGCGAGAAGCGGAAGGTGCGTCTCTTGGAGAGATGGTGGGGTCGAGGACGAGGGCGTAGCTGCCAGGGCTTGGCATCACGGCCAGGTGGTCAGCCCAGCTCCAGGTGACCGGCTTCTCGGACCAGTGTATGAACATGGGAGTCATCGACATGGTGTATCCGGCGCTAGGAGTGTTTGTCCGTCTCCTAAATGGTGAAGATGACGTAGGAGCCGTCCTGGATGGGGAACTGGTTGAGCAGGGGGCCGTCATGTTGGGCCTGAGCCGGATCCGGGGTAGGCGTGGGAGCTGGAGCCGATGCGCGGAAAGGCGGCACGGGAGGAGGCATAAGGCCTTCACCCCCAGGACAACCGCTGCGAGAAGCTGCACTGCTGGAGCATGCACATGGAAGGCTTGGCCCCAGAATGATGTTTGCTGGGGAGGTTGAGCATCTGCTCGAAGGTGAGCTTGGACTGCCAGAGAGCCTTGCCAGGGCCCTGCCGCTGGCCGGAAGCCTGGGCGGCCGGTTGCTCTTCCTCAATGGTAGCAACCTACCGGCTCCCATAGCAGGGGTCTGGCTGGTCGGCTTTGTGCTTGTTGTTCGGCTGCTGCCAGTTGTCGGGAGCTGATCGTGATGCAACCGGCGACAGGGCCGCCTTGCCGAGCTTGCTGACCTTGACCCGGATTGCGGAGTCGGCCGTGGCGTACTTGTCCGCCTTGGCCATGAGGTTTGCCAGTGTTGCCTGCTCGGAGCACAGGAGCTTGTGCTTGAGATAGGTGCCTTCACTGCAACCCTCGATGAAATACTGGATGGCCTGCACCTTGTGCACCCCTTCGCAGGAGTTGCGAAGCTCGGTCCATCGGGTGAGGTAGTCGCGGAGGGCCTCGTCCGGGCCCTGGACGCACATGGCCAATTCGCAGGGGCGGCCGGGCCACTTGTAGGTGCCGGTGATGTTGCGAACAAATGCCTCCTCAAAGTCCGTCGAGGTGTTGATGCTGCCGGCTGCTAGGCTATTCAGCCAAGTGCGGGCTGAGCCGATCAACATGAGGGGGGCGTAGCGAACGGCTACACGCTTGTTCCCCCTTGCTGTACCGATCACCGTGGTGTAGTCGATCAGCCGGTCCTCTGCCTTGGTGGCCCCGTTGTACTTCGGGGTGTCACAGGGGAGCGTGAAGCTGATTGGGAATGGCTCCTTGCGGATCCCAGGGCCGAAGAATGCGGGGCTGATGGAACCCTCCCCCTCGAGGAGGGCTGACTGCGCCAGCCGGTCGAGGCGAAGGCGTGCGTCGTTCTTGCTGTGGGGGACCTACAGCCCGAGCTGGGCTATGAGATCAGCACGGACGGTCTGTGGGACAGACCGCGCCGATGCCCGTCGTGGAGGCGGGGTGGGCCCGTGGCTGCGCCGGCTACCTCCAGCCGGCGCCTCGTTGCGGTGGCTGCTGCCAGCCGGGATGTCGCGGCACCGGCTATTGTCAGTTGGCTGCTCATTTCCGCACAGCTAGGAGCATCGAGAGTGGCTTCCCTCGGCCCGCCGGCCAGAGGGGCAGGGGTTGCTTGAATGCTGAGCCGGCTGACAGCCGGCAGCCCAGTGCCCTCATCCTCGGAACGGGGAGCCTCGGAGATGGCTCCACCGGGGATGATCCTGGCTTGCATTGTGTTGGCAATGTCGATGAGGTCTTTGATGTGTCGCTTAGGCGAGGCATGCTCCTCGCCCTCCAAGGCGACTAGGTCCTCGTAGGCCACCTTGGTGGCCCGCAGGTTGGCCGCGGGGGTGTTGTAGACGGGCAGGTTGTCATCGAAAATCTCGACGACCACGCGGCCACGGTCGCGCACGGCGCCCCGACGGCTGGGATCGGTACCCACCGGGGTGAGACCGTTGGCATAAATGTACTCCCGCTGCGCAGCGTCCATCCAGCGCCGCTCGGTTGCAAGGGTGCTAGCGTCCTCGAACAGGAGACGGCGGGACGCCTGCATCTCGACAGTGACGGTGGCAGGGTTTGCCGTCGGAGCGATGGGGGGTGCTCAAACCCCGAAGAGTGGCGTTGAGAGGGTCGAAGGTTCTGGCACGGGTGGCGGCCGCATCGAACTCGGCCCGCGCGTGGCCTGTAGAGGTGGAGGAGGCGGTGGTCATCACCCCGGCGCTGATGCGGGAGTCGCTGTCCTCGCCCTAAGCGAGTGCAGCCATGGATGAGGGGGTTCGGTGCAGTCGAGTACCTAGCCAGGGTACGCATCGTCCGTAGGTTCGTCGGTGAGGCTTAGCCTACCGACACGCTCGGTGAACGCGGCGATGTTGAGAGAGAGGTCACTACCGATACACTCATCGGAGAGGCCAGCAACGTCGCCCGCAGGTCCTGCCGGAGCAAGCCTCACGAGCAAGTAGTTCCGCCTGGACGCGGTGCGGCCGGAGGAGGTGGTGAAGGGTCCCGCCCGAAGCGTGACTCCAGACAGTGCCGCGGATGGCCCCACGGTGGGCGCCAACTGTCGTCGTGTTCTCACGACAGATGACATGGGTAGGGTTATTGAGAGTGGTTGGGGCCGTAAGGACGCCGACGGGCTCCGGGAGCGGGATTAGGCACAAAGGGTGGCATACACACGATATACCCAGGTTTAGGGCCCTCCGTGGTAGGTAACACCCCTAGTCCTGCTTGGTCTAGGTTGATGGATGGTTGAAGTTACAAGGGTGCTGCTCGAGCTGTTGTCTAGAGGTAGAGGGAGGAGCAGCCGACTCCCCTTCCTTTGCTACGTGAGAGTGTGGGTGGAGAGTTCCTTCGTGTGTGTGTCTCCCCTGATGCATGGGGGGATCGGGGGGTTTTATAGGCCAACCCCCAGCCTAAAATATCCCTAAAGTACATGAGAGTGGGGGACCCGGCTGGCATCCTCTCTAGACGGCCAGGGGGCCCGCCCGTCATGTTGTCTCATCGCCTGTAGGACCTGCCGGCTGCACGGTCCCATCGTCCTCTAGGTCCCGCCAGCCAGCTCCGCAATTGGCCTGCGCTCACCTGCCGTGGCATGGGCCATCCAAGTGGCGTTGCCTTTTGCCAGCCGGCCGAAGTTAGCGGTCAGCCAAAGTCAGCGGTACGACCAGCTGGACTGTAGCTATGAGCGCCCATGCGTCAGCAGTCATTGTGGCCATTCAGGGGCCCATCGTGGGGGTCTTGTCTTGTCGCCATACTTGCCTGTAGAGGGAAGGGACGGGAGCTTGCCCGTCCGGAAGCCAGCGGAAGAGCCAGCCTGAGGGTGGCCGATCGTAGGCCAGCTGGGGGTCAGACGACCCACTCCTTGACTAGCCGACCATGAGCCAGCCGGCAGCTAGCCTATCGGCTATCCTCCAGTCGGCTTTGAGGCAGCCAACGGCCCACCAGCCGGCCATGGCCCAGCCGGCCACGGACCAGCCGATGGCATGGTTTTTCTTGAAACAGGGGGAAGAACCCCTTAGCTTTAGCCTACCTAGGGGTAATAACCCCTTCATATTGAGGTATGCGAAAGAGCCTAAGCTTGGGATGCCCCAGAAGCATCCCCTCTTTCGTCTTCAATCCATCGGTAAATTTACTTGAGGCTATATTTTTATTCACCACATGATATGTGTTTTGCTTGGAGCGTCTTGTATGATATGAGTCTTTTCTTTTTAGTTTGCCACAATCATCCTTGCTGCACACATCTTTTGAGAGAGACACACTGAATCATGAATTTATTAGACTAATCTATGTGCTTCACTTATATCTTTTGAGATAGGCAATTTTGCTCCATATGATCCACTTATATTTTTTAGAGCACGGTGGTATTTGCGTTTTGTATAAATAATTGAACTCTTGTACCTCACTTATATTATTTTGAGAGTCTTTAAACAACATGGTAATTAGTCTAGGTTATGAATTTAGTCCTAATATGATAGGCATCCAAGAGGGATATAATAAAAACTTCCATATTAAGTGCATTGAGTATTTTTTGAGAAGTTTGATTCCTTGCATAAAGTTTTGAGATATAAAGTTGGTAATGTTAAGAGTAATGCTAGGAAGTGATTGTGATTTGGTAAATATACTTATGTAAAGGTTTGTGATTCCCGTAGCATGCACATATGGTGAACTGTTATGTAAGGAAGTCGGAGCATGACTTGTTTATAGATTGTCGGCCTTTGTGTGAGGGTCGAGAGCGCGCGATGGTTAACTCCTACCAACCTCTCCCCTAGGAGCATGCGTCTAGTACTTTGCTTTGATGACTAATAGAGTTTTGCAATAATTATGTGATTTCTTTATGACTCAAGGGTAAAGTCAACAGTAATAACTCATGCTCACCCACTTCCGAGTGGATATATGTGCCTAGATCATTCCCCAACATGTGGCACTTGCTAGAAGATAAATGCAAAAATAACGAAGGTGATTGAGATCACCACAACTCTTGCATAAAGGTAAGTAGTATAAAATGAACGTAACATATAGGCCCTTTAGAGAGGGAAGCAGAGGTTGTCATGCGCTTTTATAATTGGATGCACAATCTCTTAATGCAAAAGAATGTCACTTTATATTGCCCCTTGTGATAGAGAACTTTATTATGCATCTCGTTGCATTTATGCCTTTCCTATCACAAGTTTGTATAAAGTTTATTTTCCTCACACTAATTGATCACACATATTTAGAGAGCAATTTTTATTGCTTGCACCGATGACAACTTACTTGAAGGATCTTATTCTATCCTTAGGTAGGTATGGTGGACTCTCATGGCAAAACTGGGTTAAGGGTGTTTGGATGCACAAGTAGTATCTCTACTTGGTGTGGAAGTTTTGGCTGATATCAGGTGGAAGCAAGCGACACATGTTGAGGTATCTATAACAATATAACTTCTATTTGGAAATAAGCAAACATAACCCATTATGTTGTCTTCCTTGTCCAACATCAACTTCTTAACATATAATATTTTAATGAATGCTCACAATCATAAAATATGTCCAAGATAATATATTTATATGTGAACCTCTCTTTCTTTATTACTTCCTTTTAATTGCCCCAATGACCAACAACTATGTTTGTCAACCCACAACAGGTTTCAATTGACATACTTTTTATATGTGAAGTCATCAATCCCCATAAGATTTTCATATGTATTCTTTGTTTTTATTCTACACTTCTTTCTACTTCATATTTCTCAAAATTAAAATTATACCAAGCAAGGCCCTCGACTCAAAAGCACTTTTCATTATATAACTCATGAACTTGCTTACATAGGGGGAATTATAAAGCAAAGACTCAAAATTATATCACACGAAAACTTTATTCTACTAGATCAGGATATAACCAAAAGGACTGAACTAAGAAAAGATGATAAAAATAAAAAAACAAAAAAAAACGAAAGATGTGGTGGTGATACGATACCGGGGCATCTCCCCCAAGCTTGGCACAAGCCAAGGGGAGTGCCCATACCCATGTGTTTAGTTGTCTGGCTTCGAAGGTGATGATGTGGGAGTTGTTGATGAGGTTGGAAGCTTGTCCTCCATCTTCCAAGGCATAGGCTCACCATCATAAAAGGATGAATGAGTCTCCGGAATCCTCAAATCTGTAGCCAAACTCATTCTCTTAAATCTGTATTCATACTCATAGTTTTGGTTTTGGAGGTCGTAGATCTGGGCTTGGAGGTGCTCGATTCTCTCGTAAAGTTTGAAGATGTGATCCGCAACATCATTGGCATCCAACTTATGTTTATGTGTAAACTCCGCGATCATCATCTGATTGGCATCGAGTCCCTGTTCCACCATCCCTTGGCACTTGAAGACCTATTGCTCCATTGCTTCGAGCCTTGTCTCCATGCTTCCGGTTTTCTTTGGCCCCTCCACATCACGGAGGTGCAGCACCTCCTCACACACCTCAATGGTTTGAGGGTGTTGCAGCACCTCCGCAAGGTAGGGGCTGATGGCCTTCTCGAAGAACTTGTCCTTCGAAACACTTGGGGACGCCATGTTGATCCAAATCCGCTGCAGAAACAGCTCAAAAGAGAAAACGGGAGGTATTGTCACGATACGAGAGTCAAAACCTTCGGGTGATTATATAATGAATTTTTACCGACCCAAAGGAGTACGCCACAAGAAAACGGAGTACGGGTGGTGCATGAGGTGGGCACAAGCCCTAGGGGCGCGACCAGGGGGGTGGCCGCGCCGAGAAGTCTTGTCACCTCCTCATGCACTATTCTGACTACTTTAAATTTTCCTAATTTTTTAAATATTTCAAAACAGATGAAAATTGCCATAGAAAAAGTTTTGGAGTCTTTTTACTTACCGTACCACGTACCTATTCCTTTTTGGAGGGTGAAACATTCTGGTAAGTCTCCCTAATTTACTCCTCCGGAGTTATGGTATTGATGATATTGGTTTCAACATTTATGGGAGTACCTGAGATATAATGTTTGATTCTTCGACCGTTCACCACCTTCAGGTTTGTGCTTTTCGTGTTGTTAATCTTGATGGCACCGGAACGGTATACCTCTTCGATGACGTAAGGACCTTCCCATTTGGAGAGAAGTTTTCCTGCAAAAAATCTTAAATGAGAATTGTATAGCAAGACATGATCACCTACATTGAATTCACGCTTTTGTATCCTTGTATCATGCCATCTTTTAACATTTTCTTTAAACAACTTAGCATTCTCATAGGCTTGGGTCCTCCATTCATCAAGTGAGCTAATGTCAAATAACCTCTTCTCACCAGCAAGTTTGAAATCATAATTGATCTCTTTGATTGCCCAATAAGCCTTATGTTCTAGCTCTAGAGGTAAGTGACACGCTTTACCATAAACCATCTTATACGGAGACATACCCATAGGATTTTTGTAAGCAGTTCTATAATCCCACAATGCATCGTCAAGTTTCTTAGAACAATTCTTCCTAGATCTATTAACAATCTTTTGAAAAATCAATTTAATCTCCCTATTGCTCAATTATACTTGACCACTAGACTGAGGATGATAAGGAGATGCAACTCTATAATTACCATCATATTTAGCAAGCAGTTTACGGAAAGCACCATGAATAAAATGTGAACCACCATCAATCATCAAATATCTAGGGACTCCAAATCTAGGGAAAATAACTTCTTTAAGCATTTTAATAGAAGTGTTATGATCAGTGCTACTAGTTGGAATAGCTTCTACCCACTTAGTGACATAATCAACAACAATTAGAATATGAGTATACCCGTTAGATTGTGGAAAAGGCCCCATGTAATCAATGCCCCAAACATCAAATGGTTCGATAACAAGAGAGTAATTCATAGGAATTTCCCGACATCTACTAATATTACCAATTCTTTTACATTCATCACAAGATAAGACAAACTTACGAACATCCTTGAAGAGAGTAGGCCAATAAAACCCAGATTGTAGTACCTTGTGTGTGGTTCTGTCTCCAGCGTGATGTCCTCCGTAGGCTTCGGAGTGACACTTGCGTAAGATCTGTTCCTGTTCATGCTTAGGCACACAACCTCTAATAATACCATCTACTCCCTTCTTTATAAAGATGTGGGTCATCCTAAAAGTAATGCCTTAAATCATAGAAGAACTTTTTCTTTTGTTGGTATGTGAAACTAGGAGGTATGAATTTAGCAACAATGTAATTGGCATAATCAGCATACCAAGGAGCATTATGTGAAGTATTCACGACAACTAATTATTCATTAGGAAAGCTATCATCAATAGGTAGTGGGTCATCAAGAACATTTTCTAACCTAGACAAGTTATCTGCCACAGGGTTATCAGCACCCTTTCTAACAATGATATGCAAATCAAATTCTTATAGCAGAAGGACCCACCTAATAAGTCTAGGTTTAGCATCTTTCTTCTCCATAAGGTATTTAATAGCAGCATGATCGGTGTGGACAGTTACTTTGGAATCAACAATATAAGTTCTGAACTTATCACAAGCAAACACAACCGCTAGAAATTCCTTTTCAGTAGTAGCATAGTTTCTTTGAGCACTGTCTAGAGTTTTACTAGCATAATGGATAACATTTAATTTCTTATCGACTCTTTGTCCTAGAACAACACCAACAGCATAATCACTAAGATCACACATAATTTCAAAAGGTAGGTTCTAGTCGGGTGGTTGAACAAGAGGTGCGGTAATCAAGGCATTCTTAAGAATTTCAAATGCTTCTACGCAATCATCATAAAAAACAAACGGAACATCTTTTTGCAAAAGGTTTGTGAGAGGCCTATAAATCTTGGAGAGATCTTTGATAAACCTCCTATAGAAACCAACATGACCAAGGAAACTTCTTATACCTTTGATATCCGTAGGGCACGTCATTTTTTCAATAGCATCAACTTTAACTTTATCAACTTCAATACATCTTTCAGAGATCTTATGCCCCAAGACAACGCCTTCATTAACCATAAACTGGCACTTTTCCCAATTCAAGACAAGATTAGTTTCTTCACATCTCTGCAAAAATCGATCAAGGTTGCTCAAACAATCATCAAATGAAGTTTCGTAAACGGAAAAATCATCCATGAAAACCTCAAGAATCTTTTCACAAAAGTCAGAGAATATAGCCATCATACAGCTTTGAAAGGTAGCAGGTGCATTGCATAAACCAAAAGGGATACGTCTATAAGCAAAGGTACCAAAAGGGCAAGTAAAAGTGGTTTTTTCTTGATCCTGGCTTGGTACATGTATTTGAGAGAAACCAGAGTAACATCCTAGAAAGCAAAAATGAGTATGTTTGGATAATCTTTCTAGCATTTAATTAATAAAAGGTAAATGGTAATGATCTTTCTTAGTAGCTTTATTTAATTTCCTAAAATCAATAACCATTCTATAACCTGTAACAATTCTTTGCGGGATCAATTCATTTTTATCATTAGGAACAACGGTAATACCTCCCTTCTTAGGGACACAATGGACAGGACTAACCCATCTACTATCAGCAACAAGATAAATTATACCTGCCTCCAGAAGCTTTAGTACTTCTTTTCTTACCACTTCTTTCATCTTAGGGTTCAATCGTCGTTGGTGATCAATAACTGGTTTGGCATCTGGCTCCATATTAATTTTATGCTGGCATAGACTGGGACTAATGCCGTTAAGATGATAAAGAGTATAGCCAATAGCAACACTGTGCTTCCTCAGAGTTTTCAATAATCTCTTTTCTTCATGCTCTGAAAGGTTAGCACTAATAATAACAAGATATATCTCCTTTTCACCAAGATAAGCATATTTCAATGCATCGGGTAATTGCTTGATCTCAAACACGGGATCACCCTTGGGTGGAGGAGGATCCCCAAGTATTTCAACAGGTAAGTTATGTTTCAAAATAGGCTGCTGCTCAAAGAAAATTTCATCTATTTCATTCCTCTCATTCATATGCATATCATTTTCATGGTCTAGCAAATATTGTTCTAAGTGATCAGTAGGAGGCACAGCAATAGAAGCGAGACCAATAATTTCATCTTTACTAGGCAATTCCTTGTCATGGGGTTGTCTACAAAATTTAGAGAAATTTAATTCATGAGACACATCCCCAGAGCTCACAATAACTACTTCCTTCTCACAATCAATGTTAGCATTAACAGTATTCAAGAATGGTCTGCCAAATATAATGGGACAAAAATTATCTTGTAGGGAACCAAGAACAAGAAAATCAGTAGGATACTTTACTTTCCCACACAATACTTCAACATCTCTAACAATCCCCATTGATGCAATAGTGTCTCTATTAGCAAGCTTAATAGTAATATCAATATCCTCTAGTTCAACTGGTGCAATATCATGCATGATTTCTTCGTATAAGGAATAGGGAATTGCACTTACTCTAGCACCCATATCACATAAGCCATGATAACAATGAGCTCCTATTTTAATAGAAACAACATGCGTGCCAACAATTGGACTATGTTTATGCTTAGTATCAGGTCTAGCAATTCTAGCAGCTTCATCACAGAAATGCATAACATGTCGAAAGATATTATCAACCAAGAGATCTTTAACCATAGCGACACTAGGTTCAAATTTAATTTGTTCAGGGGGTGTAGGTGTTCTAATACAACTCTTACGAACCACAATTGAAGCTTTAGGATGTTCCTTTATCCTAATAGGGAAAGGTGGTTTCTCGATGTAAGCAGTAGGGATAACAGGATCAACATTGTAAGTAATAGTTTTCTCTTCAACTTTAATAGGTTCTACTACTTTCACTTCAATGGGAGGATGATATTTAAACCACTTCTCCTTAGGGAGATCAACATGAGTAGCAAAAGATTCACATAAAGAAGCTACTATCTTAGAGTCAAGTCCATATTTAGTGATAAATTCATGAAAAGCATTGGTGTCCATGAAGGATTTAACACAATCAAACTTAAGATTTATACCTGACTCTTTACCTTTGTCGAGTTCCCAATCTTCAGAGTTACGTTTAATTCTTTCCAATAAATTCCATTTGAATTCAATATATTTCTTCATAAAAGAACCAGCACAAGAAGTATCGAGCACGGATTAATCATTACAAGAAAGCCGAGCATAAAAATTCTAAATAATAATTTCTCTCGAGAGCTCATGGTTGGGGCATGAATATAACATTGAATTAAGCCTCCCCCAAGCTTGAGCGATTCTTTCTCCTTGACGAGGCCGAAAATTACAAATATAATTCCGATCACGATGAACTAGATGCATAGGATAGAACTTCTGATGAAATTCCATTTTCAACCAGTTGTAGCTCCATGATCCAATATCATCACATAGCTTGTACCATGTCAATTCCTTCTCCTTCAAATATAAAGGAAAGACCTTCTTCTTGACGTGATCCTCGGGCAGACCTGCAAGCTTAAATAATCCACAAACTTCATCCACATAGATTAGATGCAAATCAGCATGTAAAGTTCCATCTCCTGCATAAGGATTAGCTAGCAGTTTCTCTATCATACCTAAAGGAATTTCATATTAAATATTTTCAGTAGGTTCGGTAGGTTGAGGGACAACTCTTTGTGTCTCCGGTCGAGGTGAAGATACCCCGAACAAGCCCCTGAAAGTATTACTTTCCATTGTAACAAGTGACAGTAAATTTTAGCACACTATATAAAATTTTCCTTACCAAGTTCCACTCACCAAAGGCGCTTCACTCCCCGGAAAAGGTGCCAGAAAAGAGTCTTGATGACCCACAAGTATAGGGGATCTATTGTAGTCCTTTCGATAAGTAAGAGTGTCGAACACAATGAGGAGCAGAAGGAAATGACAAGCGGTTCACAGTAAGGTAATCTCTGCAAGCACTAAAATTATTGGTAACAGATAGTTTTGTGACAAGATAATTCATAATGGGTAGCAAGTAACAATAGTAACAAAGGTGCAAAAAGGTGTCCCAATCCTTTTTATAGCAAAGGACAAGCCTGGACAAACTCTTATATTAAGCAAAGCGCTCCCGAGGACACATGTGAATTTATGTCAAGCTAGTCTTCATCATGCTCACTTGATTCGCGTTCGCTACTTTGATAATTTAATATGTGGGTGGACCGGTGCTTGGGTGCTGTCCTTACTTGGACAAACCTCCCACTTATGATTAACCCCTCCCGCAAGCATCCGTAACTACGAAAGAAGAATTAAGATAAATCTAACCATAGCATGAAATGTGTGGATCCAAATCAGCCCCTTACGAAGCAATGCATAAACTAGGGTTTAAGCTTCTGTCACTCTAGCCACCCATCATCTACTTATTACTTCCCAATGCCTTCCTCTTGGCCGAAACAATGGTGAACTGTTATGTAGTCAACGTTCACATAACACCACTAGAGGAGAGACAACATACATCTCATCAAAATATCGAACGAATACCAAATTCACATGATTACTTATAACAAGACTTATCCCATGTCCTCAGGAACAAACGTAACTACTCACAAAACATATTCATGTTCATAATTAGAGGAGTATAAGTGATGATCAAGGATCTAAACATATAATCTTCCACCAAGTAAACCAACTAGCATCAACTACAAGGAGTAATCAACACTACTAGCAACCCACAGGTACAAATCTGAGGATTTGAGACAAAGATCGGATACAAGAGATGAACTAGGGTTTGGAGAGGAGATGGTGCTGGTGAAAATGTTGATGTAGATTGACCCCCTCTCGATGAGAGGATCGTTGGTGATGACGAGGGCATCGATTTCCCCCTCCCGGAGGGAAGTTTCACCGGCAGGATTGCCCTGCCAGAGCTCTAGATTGGTTCTGCCCAAGTTCCACCTCGAGATGGTGGCACTTCGTCCTGAAAGGTCTCTGATGATTTTTTACTCGACGAGACCCTCCATATAACAGAAGATGGGCACCGGAGGGCTTCCAGGTGGGCCACAAGCTCGCTAGCCGCGGCTAGGGGGCCGTAACCAGCAAGCTTGTGGCTCCCTGGTGGGCCTCCTGATGTATTTCTTTCACCCAATATTTTTGATATATTCCAAAATAATTCTCCGTAGATTTGCAGGACTTTTGGAGCTGCACAGAATAGGTATCTTAGATTTGCTCCTTTTCCAGTCTAGAATTCCAGCTGCAGGCATTCTCCCTCTTCATGTAGACCTTGTAAAATAAGAGAGAAAAGGCAGAAATATTGTACCAAAATGTGTAATAACAGCCCATAATGCAATAAATATCAATATAAAATCATGATGCAAAATGGACATATCATGCACCACCACGTTCATATTGCATATAGAGTCATATTTTGTTCTAGCTATCGAGTTGTAATTTTCTTTTGAGTTGTAAGTAAATAAAAGTGTGATTATTATCATTATTAGAGCATGTCCCATGTGAGGTAAGGATGATGGAAGCTATGATTCCCTCACAAGTGGGGATGAGATTCCGGAATTTATGAAAAATAAAAGAGGCCAACGAAGCCCAAATAAAAAAATGATGAATAAAAGAGGCCTTAGATGCCCACCAAAAAAATGAGAGAAAAGAGAGAAGGGACATTGCTACTATCTTTTTCCACACTTGTGCTTCAAATTAGCATCATGATCTTCATTGTAGAGAGTCTCCTATTTTATCACTTTCATTTAACTAGTGGAATTTTTCTTCTTGATGCACGTCCACTTAGTTTCCATTTGAGCTTTCATACACTTATAGCTCTGAGTGCATCCGTTGCATGGCAAGCCCTAATCACTCACATTGATATCTATTGATGGGCATCTCCATAGCCCGTTGATACGCCTAATTGATGTGAGACTATCTTATCCTTTTCCTTGACGACCTCCACCATATTCTATTCCACCTATAGTTCTATATCCATGGCTCACGCTCATGTATTGCATGAGAGTTGAAAAAGTTCAAGATCATAATAAGTGTGAAACAATTGCTTGACTTGTCATTGGGGTTGTGCATGATATAAATACTTTGTGTGGGGAAGATGGACCATACCCAGACCATATGATATTGTAGGGATAACTTTCTTTTCCCATTATATTTTGAAGAGATACAATTGCTTTGCTAGTATGCTTGAAATGTTATTGTTTTTATATCAATATTGAGCTTTTGTTTTGAGTCTTATGGATTTGAATATTCATGCCACAATAGAGAATATTACATGGATAAATATGTTAGGTAGCACTCCACATCAAAAATTATGTTTTATCATTTACCTACTCGAGGACGAGGAGGAATTAAGCTTGGGGATGCTGATACGTCTCCAAAGTATCTATAATTTTTGATGATGTCATGCTATTATATTATCTATTTTGGATGTTTTATATGCATTAATATGCTATTTTATACTATTTTTGGGACTAACCTATTAATCTAGAGCCTAGTGCCAGTTTCTATTTTTTCCTTGTTTTTGAGTTTTACAGATATAGAATATTAAATGGAGTCCAAATCGAAAAAATCTTCAGAATGATTTTTCTAGAAGGAAACAAATCCACCAGGCTTGGAGTGCACGACAGGGCACCTGCCAGGAGGTCACAAGCCCCGCACTTGGGAAGCTTGTCGTCTCCTAGCATGTCTCCTAACCCTATTCTTTGTCCTATAAATACCCAAATAGTCCCCCAACACCAAAAAGAGCCACAAAAATACTTTTTCGCCGCCAGAAGCCTCTGTTCCTGAGAGATCCAATCTTGAAGCCTTTTCTGGTAATCTGCCGGAGGGGGATCCGATCACAGAGGGCATCTACCTCAACTCCATTGCCCCTCCGATGATGCATGAGTAGTCCACCATAGACTTACGGGTCCATAGCTAGTATCTAGATGGCTTCTTCTCTCTCTTTGATCTTCAATACCATGTTCTTCATGATCTTCATGGAGATCTATCTGATGTAATACTCTTTTGCGGTGTGTTTGTCAAGATCTGATGAATTGTGGGTTATGTTCAGATTATCCATGAATCTTATTTGAATCTCCTCTGAATTCTTATATGCATGATTTCATATCTTTGCAAGGCTCTTCGAGTTATTTATTTGGTTTGGCCAACTAGATTGGTAATTCTTGCAATGGGAGAAGTGCTTAGTTTTGGGTTTAATCTTGTGGTGTCCTCACCCAATGAAAAAGTAGGGGTAGCAAGGCACATATTGTATTGTTGCCATCAAGGGTAAAAAGATGGGGTTTTCATCATATTGCTTGAGTTTATCCCTCTACATCATGTCATCTTACGTAATATGTTACTCGTGTTGGAAATATGCCCTAGAGGCAATAATAAATTAGTTATTATCATATTTCCTTGTTCATGATAATCGTTTATTATCCATGCTATAATTGTATTGATCGGAGACTTAAATGCATGTGTGGATACATAGACAAAACCATGTCCCTAGTATGCCTCTAATGGACTAGCTCGTTGATCAAAGGATGGTTAAGGTTTCCTAGCCATGGACATGAGATGTTATTTGATAACGGGATCACATCATTAGGAGAATGATGTGATGGATAAGACCCAAACTACAAACATAGCATATGATCGTGTCAGTTTATTGCTACTGTTTTCTGCATGTCAAGTATATGTTCCTATGACCATGAGATCATGCAACTCACGGATATCGGAGGAGTGATTTGTGTGTATCAAACGTCGCAACGTAACTGGGTGACTATAAAGGTGCTCTATAGGTATCTCCGATGGTGTTTGTTGAGTTGGCATGGATCGAGACTGGGATTTGTTACTCCGTGTGACGGAGAGGTATCTCAGGGCCCACTCGGTAATACAACATCACAACAAGCCTTGCAAGCAATGTGGCTAAGTGTTAGTCATGGGATCTTGTATTACGGAACGAGTAACGAGACTTGCCAGTAACGAGTTTGAATTAGGTATGGAGATACTGACGATCGAATCTCTGGCAAGTAACATACCGAAGAACAAAGGGAACGTTATACGGGATTAACTGAATCCTTGACATAGAGGTTCGACCGATAAAGATCTTCGTAGAATATGTAGGAACCAATGTGGACGTCCAGGTCCCGCCATTGGTTATTGACCGTAGAGGTGTCTCGGTCATGTCTACATAGTTCTCGAACCCGCAGGGTCTGCACACTTAAGGTTCGGTGACGTTTCGGTAGTGTAGAGTTATGTATGGTGGTGACCGAAGGTTGTTCGGAGTCCCGGATGAGATCCCTGACGTCACGAGGAGCTCCGGAATGGTCCGGAGTTAAAGATTCATATATAGGATGTCCCAGTTTGGTCGCCGGAAAAGTTTCGGGCTCATCGGTAGTGTACCGGGAGTATCAGTAGTGTACCGGGAGTGCCGGTAGTGTACCGGGGGACCTCCGGGAGGGGTACTTCGACCCCAAGAGGTCCATGGGCTGTGGGAGAATAATAACCAGCCCTTAGTGGGCTGGGAAAACATCCACAAAGGCCCATGGCGCAGGAGAGAAAGTCCTAAAGCAAAAAGTGGAAAATCAGCCAATAGGAGGCAATCCTACTCCAACTAGGATTGGAGGTGAAGTAGGATTGCTCCCACCTCCTATTTCGGCCGACCCAAAGGCCTTGGATGCCTCTCCTCTCCTCTCCTCCTATATATACTAGTGGATTGGGTGGTTTTTGGACAGAATTTCCGGCCACGTGCTACCCGTTCCACCGGTGCATAGTTTCTCCTCTAGATCGTAGTTCCGCAGCGCTTAGGCAAAGCCCTGCCGGAATTGCTCCACCACCATCACCGGATCACCCTCACGCTGCCGGTGAACTCTCTCTCCTCTCCACCTCCTCTTGCTGGATCAAGACGGTGGAGATCGTCATCAAGCTGCACGTGTGCTGAACGCGGAGGTGCCGTCCGTTCGGCGCTAGATCGGAAGAACCGTGATCGAGATCGTGAGACGGTTCGTGATGAGATCGCGGAACGGATCGTGATGAGTTCGCGGGACAGATCGTGATCAAGATCGTGAGACGGATCGTGATGAGATCGCGGGACGGATCGTGATGAGTTCACGGGACGGATCGTGATTGGATCGCGGGACGGATCGTGATGAGATCGCGGGATGCTCGGCGATTTGGATCGCGAAGATGTTCGACTACACCAACCGCATTTCTTAACGCTTCCCGCTTAGCGATCTACAAGGGTACGTAGATCCACTCTCCCTCTCGTAGATGCTCATCACCATGGATAGGTTTGCTTGTGCGTAGGAAATTTTTTGTTTCCCATGCGACGTTCCCCAACAGTGGCATCATGAGCTAGGTTGATGGTTCGATGAGATCTCGAGTAGAACACAAAAGGTTTGTGGGCGTTGATGCTTAGATTGCTTCCTCCCTTGGTCGGATTTTTGTTCAGTGGGATTGTGAGATGAAGCGGCCCGGACCAACATTACTCGTACGCTTACGAGAGACCGGTTCCCTCGACGCAACTTGTTGCTTAGATGGCTTGCGGGTGACAGTTTCTCTCACTTTAGTTGGATCGGATCCGACAAAGGCGGTCCTTGAGAAGGTTGAAAAGCAATCTATGTATCACCGTTGTGGTTTATGCGTAGGTGAGAATCGTTCTTGCTAGATACCCGTAGCAGCCACGTAAAACATGCAACAACAATTAGAGGACGTCTAACTTGTTTTTGCAGGGTATGTTGTGATGTGATATGGCCAATTACATGATGTGATATATGTGATGTATGAGATGATCATGTGATGTATAGAATTTCACGACTTGCATGTCGATAAATACGGCAACCGGCAGGAGCCATAGGGTTGTCTTTAATTATTGTATGACCTGCGTGTCAATCATTAAGCGCTATGTAATGCTTTACTTTATCGCTAAACGGTAGCAATAGTAGTAGAAGCATGCAGGGCGTGACAACCTCGATGGCAACACGTTGATGGAGATCAAGATGATGGAGATCATGGTGTCGCGCCGGTGACGATGAAGATCATGCCGGTGCTTTCAAGATGGAGATCTAAAGCAAAAGTTCATGGCCATATCATGTCACTTATGAATTGCATGTGATGTTAATCCTTTTATGCACCTTGTTGTGCTTAGTACAATGGTAGCATTATAAGGTGATCCCTCACTTAAATTTCAAGATAAAATTGTGTTCTCCCCGAGTGTGCACCGTTGCGAAAGTTCGTCGTGTTGAGACACCATGTGATGATCGGGTGTGATAGACTCTACGTTCACATACAACGGGTGCAAGCCAGTGTTGCACGCGCAGAACACTCGGGTTAAACTTGACGAGCCTAGCATGTACAGACATGGCCTCGGAACACAAGAGACCGAAAGGTCGAACATGAGTCATATAGTAGATATGATCAACATGATGATGTTCACCATTGCAGCCACCTCAACTCACGTGATGATCGGACTTGAGTTCGTGAATTTGGAGCATGTATCACTCGAATGATCGGAGGGATGTCAATTTGAGTGGGAGTTCTTAAGTAATATGATTAATTGAACTCATTATCATGAACATAGTCAAAGTGTCTTTGCAAATTATGTTGTAGATTACTAGCTCGCGTTGTGGCTCCCTTGTATTTTTATATGTTCCTAGAGAAATAGAATTGAAAGATGTTGGTAGCAAAATTGCGGACTGGGTCCGTGATCTGAGGATTGTCCTCATTGCTGCATAGAAGGCTTATGTCCTTAATGCACCGCTCGGTGCGCCACCCCATCTAGCGTCGACTGTAGATGTTGTGAACATCTGACATGCACGTTTCAATGACTACTTGATAGTTTAGTGCGTCATGCATTACGGCTTAGAATTGAGGCTCCAAAACGTTTTGAACGTCACGGAACATATGAGATGTTCTAGGAGCTGAGATTGTGATCTCAGGCTCGTGCCCGTGTTGCGAGATATGAGATCTCCAACAAGATTCTTTGCCTGTAAGATGAAGGAGAATAGCTCAATCGTTGAGCATGTACTCAGATTGTCTGGGTACTACAATCGCTTGAATCAAGTGGGAGTTGATCTTCTAGATAAGATAGTGATCGATATAGTTCTCCAAGTCACTGTCACTAAAGCTACTAGAACTTAGTGATGAACTATAAATTGCTAGGGATAGAAATAATGATTCCTGAGCTGTTCGCGATGTTTGACACCGCGAAGGTAGAAATCAAGAAGGAGCGTCAAGTGTTGATGGTTAATCAAACCACTAGTTTCGAGAAGGGCAAGAGCAAGGAGGGAAACTTCATGGATAGCAAGTCAGTTGCTGCTCCAGTGAAGCAACCCGAAGTTGAACTCAAACCCGAGACTAAGTGCTTCTGTTATGAGGTGAGCGGTCGCTGAAGCGGAACAACCCTAGATACTTGGTAGATAAGAAGGCTGGCAAAATCGATAGAAGTATGTTTGATATACGAGTTATTAATGTGTACCTTGCTAGTACTCTTAGTAGCACCTAGGTATTGTATACCGGTTCGGTTGCTAAATGTTAGTAACTCGAAATAAAAGCTACGGAATAAACGAAGAACTAGCTAAGGGTGAGGTGACGATATGTGTTGGAAGTGTTTCCAAGGTTGATGTGATCAACATCGCACGCTCTCTCTACCTTCAAGATTAGTGACAAACCTAAATAAATGTTATTTGGTGTTTTGCCTTGAGCATGAACATGATTAGATCATGTTTGTTGCAATACGGTTATTCATTTAAGTCAGAGAATAATAGTTATTCTGGTGACATGAATAATACCTTCAATGGTCATGCAACCAGTGAGAATGGTTTGTTGAAATCTTGATCGTAGTAATACACATGTTCATAACATTGATGTCAAAAGATACAAAGTTAAATAATGATAGTACCACATACTTGTGGCACTGCCGCAAAATGTCATATTGGTACAAAGCGCATGAAGAAACTCCATGGTGATGGATATTTGGACTCATTCGATTTCGAATCGGTTGAGACATGCGAACCATGCCTCTTGGGCAAGATGACTAAAGGACCCCGTTGGATGGAGCGGGCAAGTGATTCATTGGAAATGATACATGTTGATGTATGCAATCTAGTGAGTCTTGTAGCGTGCAGTGGATATCGTTATTTTCTTACCTTCACTGATGATTTGACTAGATATAGTGTATATTTACTTAATGAAACACAAGTCTGAATCGTTTGAAAGGTTCAAGCAAATTCAGGGTGAAGTTTAAAGATCATCGTGACAAGAAGATAAAAATGACTGCGATATGATCGTGGAGGTGAATATCTGAGTCATGAGTTTGGCATACAACTTAAGACAATGTGAAATTTGTTTCACAACTAACGCTACCTGGAACACCATGGTGTGATGGTGTGTCCGAACATCATAGTTATGCTCTATTGGATATGGTGCGTGCTATGATGTCTCTTATCGTTTTACTACTATAATTTTGGGATTATGCATTAGAGACAACTACATTCACTTTAAATAGGGCACCATCTAAATCCGTTGAGATGACACCGTGTGAATTATGGTTTGATAGAAACCTAAGCTGTCATTTCTTAATACTTGGGGCTACGACACTTGTGTGGAAAATGTTTTCACCTAATGAGGTCGAACCCAAGGAGGACAAATGCATCTTCATAGAATACCCTAAGATCAGTTGGGTGAACCTTCTATCTCAGATCCAAGTGCAAAGTGTTTGTTACTAAAACGGATCCTTTCTCGAGGAAAAGTTTCTCTCGAAAGAATTGAGTGGGAGGAAGATAGAACTTGATGAGGTTGTTAAACCTTTGTTCAACCAAAGAGTAGTGCAGCGGAGAAAGATGTTTCTATGAAGCCTACGTTAGTTGAAGAGGAAGTTAATGATGATGATCATGAAGTTTCAGGATCAAGTTACTATCGTACTTCGTAGGTCGACAAGGATGTGTACTGCTCCTAAGTGGTACGACAACTCTGTCTTGGAGATCATGTTGTTGGACAACGATGAACCTACGAGCTATGGAGAAGCGATGATGGGCCCGGATTCCGACAAATGGTTGGAGGCCATGAAATCCGAGATAGGATCCATGTATGAAAACCAAGTGTAGACTTTGGTAGACTTGCTCGTTAGACGGCAGGTCGTTGAGTACAAATGGACCATTAAAATGAAGACAGACACTGATGGTGAATGTCACTATTTGTAAAGCTCGACTTGTTGCAAAGATGTTTGTGACAAGTTCAAGGAGTTGACTACGATGAGACTTTCTCATTCATAGTGGTGCTAAAGTCTATTGGAATTATGTTAGCAGTTGCTGTGTTTTCAATTATGAAATCTGGCAGATGGATGTCAAAACATCGTTTCCTTAACGGTTTACTTGAGCAAAGGTTGTATGTGATACAACCAGAAGGTTTTGTCAGTCCTAAGGATGCTAAAAGGTGTGCAAGCTTTGGTGATCCTTCCATGGACTGAAGCAAGCATCTCGGAGTTGGAATATACGCTCAAATGAGTTGATCAAAGTTTTTGATGTTTATACAAAGTTTACGAGAAACTTGTATTTGCAATAAAGTGAGTGGGAGCACTATAGAATTTCTGATAAGTATATGTGGATGACATATTGTTGATTGGAAATAATGTAGGACTTCTGGAAAGCATAAATGGTTGTTTGCAAAGTGATTTTCAAAGGAAGACCTGGATAAAGCTACCAAATTGTTGAGCATCAAGATCTATAGAGATAGATCAAGATGACTTGATGAGACTTTCAATGAGTACATACCTTGACAAAGATTTTGAAAGAGTTCAAAATGGATCCGTCAGAGAAAGAGTTCTCGCCTGATTTGTAAGGTGTGAAGTTGAGTGAGACTCAAAGCTCGACCACGGCGGAAGGAAGAGAAAGGACGAACGTCGTCCCCTATGCCTTAGCCATAGGCTCTGTATAGTCTGCCATGCTATGTACCGCACCTGTGTGTGCCTTGCCATGAGTCTGTCAAGGGGTACAAGTGTGGTCCAGGAGTGGATCACTGGACAGCGGCCGGAATTATCCTTAGTAACCAGAGGACTAAGGAAATGTTTCTTGATTATGGAGGTGATAAAGAGTTCGTCGTAAAGAGTTACGTCGATGCAAGCTTTAACACCTATCCGGATGACTAGTAGTAGCAATCTGGATACGTATAGTGGAGCAGCCATTTGGAAATAGTACGAAGTGGAGTGTGGTAGCACTGTTTACGGTTTGACATAGAGATTTGCAAAGTACACACGGATCTGAATATCGCAGACCCGTTGACTATAAGACCTCTCTCACATGCAAAGCATGATCGAGCCCCAAAACTCATTGGGTGTTAGATTCATAACAATGCGAATCACATGGTGATGTGAACTAGATTATTGACTCTAGTGCAAGTGGGAGACTGTTGGAAATATGCCCTAGAGGCAATAATAAATTAGTTATTATCATATTTCCTTGTTCATGATAATCGTTTATTATCCATGCTATAATTGTATTGATCGGAGACTTAAATGCATGTGTGGATACATAGACAAAACCATGTCCCTAGTATGCCTCTAATGGACTAGCTCGTTGATCAAAGGATGGTTAAGGTTTCCTAGCCATGGACATGAGATGTCATTTGATAACGGGATCACATCATTAGGAGAATGATGTGATGGATAAGACCCAAACTACAAACATAGCATATGATCGTGTCAGTTTATTGCTACTGTTTTCTGCATGTCAAGTATATGTTCCTATGACCATGAGATCATGCAACTCACGGATATCGGAGCAGTGCCTTGTGTGTATCAAACGTCGCAACGTAACTGGGTGACTATAAAGGTGCTCTACAGGTATCTCCGATGGTGTTTGTTGAGTTGGCATGGATCGAGACTGGGATTTGTTACTCCGTGTGACGGAGAGGTATCTCAGGGCCCACTCGGTAATACAACATCACAACAAGCCTTGCAAGCAATGTGGCTAAGTGTTAGTCATGGGATCTTGTATTACGGAACGAGTAAAGAGACTTGCCAGTAACGAGTTTGAATTAGGTATGGAGATACTGACGATCGAATCTCGGGCAAGTAACATACCGAAGAACAAAGGGAACGTTATACGGGATTAACTGAATCCTTGACATAGAGGTTCGACCGATAAAGATCTTCGTAGAATATGTAGGAACCAATGTGGACGTCCAGGTCCCGCCATTGGTTATTGACCGTAGAGGTGTCTCGGTCATGTCTACATAGTTCTCGAACCCGTAGGGTCTGCACACTTAAGGTTCGGTGACGTTTCGGTAGTGTAGAGTTATGTATGGTGGTGACCGAAGGTTGTTCGGAGTCCCGGATGAGATCCCGGACATCATGAGGAGCTCCGGAATGGTCCGGAGGTAAAGATTCATATATAGGATGTCCCAGTTTGGTCGCCAGAAAAGTTTCGGGCTCATCGGTAGTGTACCGGGAGTATCGGTAGTGTACCGAGAGTGCCGGTAGTGTACCGGGGGACCTCCGGGAGGGGTACTTCGACCCCAAGAGGTCCATGGGCTGTGGGAGAATAATAACCAGCCCTTAGTGGGCTGGGAAAACAGCCACAAAGGCCCATGGCGCAGGAGAGAAAGTCCTAAAGCAAAAAGTGGAAAATCAGCCAATAGGAGGCAATCCTACTCCAACTAGGATTGGAGGTGAAGTAGGATTGCTCCCACCTTCTATTTCGGCCGACCCAAAGGCCTTGGCTGCCTCTCCTCTCCTCTCCTCCTATATATACTAGTGGATTGGGTGGTTTTTGGACAGAATTTCTGGCCACGTGCTACCCGTTCCACCGGTGCATAGTTTCTCCTCTAGATCGTAGTTCCGCAGCGCTTAGGCGAAGCCCTGCCGGAATTGCTCCACCACCATCACCGGATCACCGTCACGCTGCCGGTGAACTCTCTCTCCTCTCCACCTCCTCTTGCTGGATCAAGACGGTGGAGATCATCATCAAGCTGCACGTGTGCTGAACGCGGAGGTGCCGTCCGTTCGGCGCTAGATCGGAAGAACCGTGATCGAGATCGTGAGACGGTTCGTGATGAGATCGCGGAACGGATCATGATGAGTTCGCGGGACAGATCGTGATCGAGATCGTGAGACGGATCGTGATGAGATCGCGGGACGGATCGTGATGAGTTCACGGGACGGATCGTGATTGGATCGCGGGACGGATCGTGATGAGATCGCGGGACGCTCGGCGATTTGGATCGCGAAGATGTTCGACTACACCAACCGCATTTCTTAACGCTTCCCTCTTAGCGATCTACAAGGGTACGTAGATCCACTCTCCCTCTCGTAGATGCTCATCACGATGGATAGGTTTGCGTGTGCGTAGGAAATTTTTTGTTTCCCATGCGACGTTCCCCAACAACTCGTTCTTCATGAACTTAATACTCTAGACGCAGGAAGGAGTCGGTCGATGTGTGGAGTAATAGCAATAGATGCAAAATTGTTTCAGTCTACTTGACACAGACGTGATGCCTATATGCATGATCATTGCCTTGGATATCTACAAGATTATTCGATTTTCTATCAATTGTCTGATAGTAGTTTGTGTACCAACTGTGATATTTTCCTTCAAGAGAGAAGCCTCTAGTGAAACCTATGGCCCCCCGGGTCTAATTTCCACTATATATTTTCATATCTATATACCAAAAATACCAAAAGTACCGTGCTACAATTTATTTAACTTTTACTCGTTTACATCTTTCTCTATCAGATCTAATCCTTGCAAATAACCGTGAAGGGATTGATAACCCCTTTATAGCGTTGGGTGCAAGTGTTTGATTGTTTGTGTAGGTGCATCCATTGGTGACTTGCTTGTTCCTCCTACTGGATTGCTACCTTGGTTCTCATCAACTGAGGGAAATACTTATCTACTTCGCCGTGTCACCCTTTCCTATTAAAGGGAAAACCAACGCAAGTTCAAGAGGTAGCAAGGTCCCACTATTGGTTATTGACCGTAGAGGTGTCTCGGTCTTGTCTACATAGTTGTCGAACCCGCAGGGTCTGGACACTTAAGGTTCGATGATATTTCAGTAGTTTTGAGTTATGCATGTTTGTGACCGAAGTTTTGTTCGGAGTCCCAGATGGGATCTCGGACGTCACGAGGAGTTCCGAAATGGTCCGGAGATGAAGATTGATATACAGGAAGTTTGTATTTGGACTTTGGAAAAGTTTCGGGCATTACCAACAGTGTACCAGGAGTGAAGAATGGGTTCTGGGGGTCCACCAAGTGGGCCCCCCCCTAAGGGGACCACATGGGCTATAGGGTAGCGCACGAACCCCTGGTGCGCTGGGCGGCCAGCCCAAAGGGCCCATGCGACTGAAAGGTGGAAAGTCCAAAGGTGGAGGAGGTTTCCAAGTGGGAGGAGTCCTACTCCTAATAGGATTGGCGGAGGACTCCTCCTCTCCACCTTTGGCCGAACCAAGGGCTGGCCCCTTGGGGTGCCAAGACTCCTCCCTCCATCCTCCTATATATAATAGAGGTATTAAGGGTTTTTGGACATAGAAATCAGCCACGTGCTACCCCTTTCCTCTAGATCGTAGTTCTTCCTCTAGATTGTTTCAGTGGTGCTTAGGCAAAGCCCTGCTGGAATAGTTCCACCACCATCGCCGCCATGCCGTCGCGCTGCTGGAGAACTCATCTACCTCTCCGCTACCTCTTGCTGGATCAATAAGGCGGAGATCCTCATCGAGCTGTACGTGTGCTGGATGCGGAGGTGCCGTCCGTTCGGCGCTAGATTGGGACCGATCGTGATTGGATCACGGGACTCTCGGCGATTTGGAATACTAAGTCGTTCGACTACATCAATCGCGTTTGCTAATGATTCCCGCTTAGCGATCTACAAGGATATGTAGATCCACTCTCCCTCTCGTAGATGCTCATCACCATGGATAGCTCTTGCGTGTGCGTAGGAATTTTTTTGTTTCCCATGCAACGTTCCCCAACAGTGGCATCATGAGCTAGGTCTATGTGTAGATGAGATCATGAGTTGAATAGAAAGGAGTTTGTGGGCATTGATGATTATATTGCTTTCTCCCTTGGTCATGTTTTGATTCAGCGGTATTTTAGGATGAAGCGGCCCGGACCAACCTAACTCGTACGCTTACAAGAGACTGGTTCCATTGACTGACGTGTAACTTTGTTGCACAAAGATGGCTGGCGGTTGTATGTTTCTCCTACTCTAGTTGGATCATATTCGACAAAGGCGGTCCTTGAGAAGGTCGAATATAAATTTGTGTATCACCGTTGTGGTTTATGCGTAGGTGAGAATTGTTCTTGCTAGATACCCGTAGCAGCCACGTAAAACTTGCAACAACAATTAGAGGACGTCTAACTTGTTTTTGCAGGGTACGTAGTGATGTGATATGGCCAATCACATGATGAGATATATGTGATGTATGAGATGATCATGTTTTGTATAGAATATCATGACTTGCATGTCGATGAGTATGAAAACCGGCAGGAGCCATTGGGTTGTCTTTGATTATTTTTGCCGTTTTTGCTTTACTTCATCGCTATGAGTTAGCAATAGTCGTGGAAGCAATAGTCGGCGCGACAACCCCAATGGAGACACGTTGATGGAGATCAAGATGATCGAGATCATGGTGTCATGCCGGTGACGATGGTGATCATGTCGTTGCTTTGAAGATGAAGATGAAAAGCAAAAGTTCATGGCCACATCATGTCACTTATGATTTGCATGTGATGTTAATCCTTTTATGCACCTTGTTTTGCCTAGGACGACAGTAGCATTATAAGGTGATTTCTTACTTAAATTTCAAGATGAATTGTGCTCTCCACGAGTGTGCTCCTGTGACAGTCCAAGTGCTGTCCCTACCTTTATTGGCATGTAATCTTTGGATGAACCTTATGTCATGAGGTTAATGAGTGTTTTGCAACTTGTCATCCAGGTGTTGTCTTGCATTATGCATCATGCATCATAGCATTCATCATGCCATGCTTGTTTTTCATGTGACCTTGTATGGTGTGGTTGGTTGTGAGTGTGACTTGTGTTGGGTTGTGATTGGATCATGTGTGCAACGTCCTCCTCTTCCCCTCTCTTTTGCTTTTCAACAAACCCAACCTTATGCCTCTTTTTCCATGTTAATTGTTCAACAGAATTAAGTTGTTATTTTAAATGTTTAAAAATGTTCAAGAGGTAGCCCTATATGTATTATTAATCTTGAGTATGGTTCTTTTGATGTTTGGAGTTTGTTTGTTTGTGGCATTTAAATAACAGGGGGCTGCCTATTTTAAAAATATTAAAATTACTTGTCCTAAAAATCATCTTAATATTGTTATTAAATAGTGCAATTTATCTTCTTTGCAAAAGTAATTTTGTTCTGCACAAAAACCTTTTATTTTTCTGTGGAGTTTTTCCTTTGTATGGTGGCATTTTAAAAAGGAAAAAAAACCTTCTCTGTTATTTGTTTTGAGAGAGAGAGCCAGGTGGGCCTCGCCTCACCCGCGGCCCAGCCCGCTCGAGCAGACGGTCACCTGCTCCCGTCCCCCTGCCGTCAGGTTCAGAGAGACAGAGGAGCTCCGCCGTCCCCCTTTTCCGTCGCCGTCAGCCCGTGGGTATACAGCCCCCCTCGGCGTGCGTGCCCCCTCGGCTAGGTTTCCTCTCTTCCCCCCCGCCGCCGCAGCTCCCATCTCCCCTTCCATCTCTCTCCCCCTCTCTTCTTCCCTTGTCAGGTAAGGTTTCAGAGAGAGCAGTGAGGTTGAGAGAGCGTCGCCAGCGATCGTCGGGATGCCGTCGCCTCGCGTCTCTGGTGGTTCCCCTTCGCGTCCAAGATGGCGTGGGGAACGCGGCTCATCCCCGCGTTCTGTTCCCGGTGTTAGATCGCCGTGGGAGGCTCCAAGGCATCGTGTTCTTCCTCCTCGCCGCGGGTCGACGTCGGGTCTGCTTCCCCTTCGTCGCCGACGTCGTCTCCGCCTCTTCTTCCCCGTCATTGCATCAGGGTCGCCGTCATCCTCCCCTAGGTGAGCCATCAACGCCCAGCCCTTCTCCCCTGCTAGCTCGAGCCATCGCCGTCGTGCTTAGCGCCGCCGAGCTCCTGATCAAGCTCGAGGCGCTCTGTCGCGGGTGCCTTCTTCACGTCCGAGCGCGGGAATGGAGCCCCTGCACTCCCCGCGTGCCCCACGTCCCTATTGTCGCCCCGCTAGTGCTATACTTCGCCGGAGCCGCCCACCGCTGTTGCTTTGTCGGTGCTGTCATGCAGAGATTCAGTTTCGTCAGATTCGTAGCGCGTGTGTGTATATGAGAGGCAGTGCCCCTCTTCTGTTAATGATCGCGCGCGTAGCAGAGTGGTTGGCACTAGGGAAATGACCAGGAGGTCATGGGTTCGAGCCCGAGCGACCCTATTTTTGTTTTCTGTTCTTTATTTTGATTTTATTTTGTTTTTTCCCTCTTTCTATGATGTATGTATATATGTATGTGTAGGGGCTTGGTTTTCTTTTTTTCTGTTGTTTAGAGTGTGTGTGTGTGCTTGGTGCATACACATAGGTATGTGAGATGTATATGTGCTTGTGTATGTGTGTATACATAAGTGTATTTATGCATGTGTGTAGAGTGTGTGTATGTGTGTATACATAAGAGTATATATCCATGGGTATTTGAGTGTGTGTGAGAGGCATATTGCACTCATGTGGTGTGAGTGCATATGTGTGTGTAGGGAGTGCATGTGTGTATGTGCATGAGTGTGTGCACCTATGCATGTGTGTATGTGAGTGAGAGTGTGTGTGAGTGTATAGTCATATGCATATGCATACGCATATATACCTTGTGCATATATGTGTGCATATGTGTGTGGATGAACACCCACACACACATGAGCATGTATAGTGTGTATGTGCCTAGTGCACTTGTGAGTGTTGTGAGTGTATGTGCCATATGCTTATGCTTACATGGTGCATGTGAGTGTGTGTGTGGATGACCGCCCCCTCATGGGTGGTATGTTCATGGGTGAATTTGTGCTCATATGCCTTGGGCATATATAGAGCATGTGTGTGCTTGCCATGTAGTGGTGTGAGTAGAGTGTATGTGTGTGTGTGTGGGGGGGGGGGACTAGTGGGTTTCCCCACTTGACATACCCCTTTGTTGGTTATGTTTGATAGTAGGTATTGTGGAATTTGCCATGCTATCCAAGTTACCAAATCAGTTATGTTCATGTATTGCTTATGTCCATTTAGAGAGATATCTCACTTCTAAGAGTAGGTGGCATTTTGCTAGTTAGATTGTACCTTGTTGTTTCACATGAAAATATGGGCATGGCACATGCTTTTGGGGTAGGAAGAGCCAATGAATACATTGATGCTTTCAGATTTTACTTTTGAGCAAGTTCATAAACTGTCATTTTCAGCTGTGATGCTACTTTGTCATTTTTGTACGATTTAATCCATGCTTGCTTTGGGGCATGTGCCAACTAGGAAGTGCTAGTGTTTTATATTTATTATGCCATGGTATTTTTGTTTAACATGAGAATCACCCATATAAGTGGGAAACATGCTGCTAAGTAGCCAACTTGATGTTTCTGTTTCAGCATGCTAAAAATTACTGTATGAGAATCTGCTGTTATTTTTTATGCCATGAAGAGTAGGTGACATCTAATTGTATGTTGAGTATTTGATCATGCTCGGTGCTAGTAATTTGGAGTAGATGTTGTGTACTACCATCCTGTTTATTTTCATGCCAAAAGGTGATCTCTAACATATTTAACTTCTGCTGTCAACTTGCTACTTTATTGACTCAGATTCCAGAAAACTGGAATTTTCACCAAGTCCCAGAAAACTGTTTCATCATGTCAACTTGATAGCTTCATGATTATTGATGTGTGCCTCCTATGCAGATTGTGTAGTTGGATAAGTTGATGTATATGTTATGTAGTTTCTGTCGATACCTTGTTTGTGGCTGTAGGGTTCCTATAGCTCAAGTTGTGGGTTGTGTAAGTTGCTATGTTGCTGTTTGTGGTAGATTGTTTGTTTTATTGATTCGTGACTTGTTGGAGTTATACTCCATGGAATTGATTGATCTTTGAGTCCATTGTGGTTGGTTTTTCATTGCCTAACAAGTGGCTACCTTGCAATGCCAAGAATTAGCCCATGGTATTGGTTGTCTTGTGTTTTCGCCTTCGTACCTTGTCGTGAGCGTATCGTGAGAACTGTAACTCCGTTTCTTGCGTTATTTATATGCATTTCTATCGATTTTGCTGCCGCATCCATATTTTCCATGTTGATGCATGTTTAAATAACTTAACATGAGGTTCTGTCCAGATTCATTAATAACCAATCCTTAGATGTGAAACATGAATAGTTTTGGATTGCCATGTTTAATTTCTTCATAAAATGAATCATGCATCATCTTGGTTGTGCATTGCACCTTGGTTGGAGGTTTATTGTTGCTGTTTCTCTTGGGTAGACGCGAGTGTTGATACTGAGTACGAGTACCCAGGAGAGTACTACAATGAGGATCCCGCTACTTGTTCCACTAGAGAACCAACAGGCAAGATGATCGTACCCGGATCCCGATACTATTTTCGCTTGCTAGTTGGCTCGCTCTTATCGTTACGATTGCGCTACCTACCACTTGAATGTCAAGCCTCCTACATTGCCATGATAGCCTCTAACCCCTCCACCTCCTAGCAAACCTTTGATTGGCTAAGTTACCGCTGCTCAGCCCCTCTTATAGCGTTCTTAGTTGCAGGTGCAGGTTGTATCCATGTGATAACATGGATTTGGCATATCACAATAGTATCTGTTATTTAATTTAATACACATATATATCTTGGTATTGGTGGAAGGCTTGTCCTTTTGCTAGGTGTTTTGTTCTGCTGTTACCGCCATAGTTTCTTGTTACTGGTGTTATGTTTCCATACTTTGCGCTCCTAACATGCTCGGGGTTGTTATGGGGACCCCTTTGTTTATTCATTACAATTGCGCTACCTACCACTTGAATATCAGCCTCCTAATTGCCATGCAAGCCTCTAACCCTCCACGTCCTAGCAAACCTTTGATTGGCTAAGTTAGGTCAGCCCCTCTTATAGCGTTCTTAGTTGTAGGTGCAGGTTGTTCCATGTGATAACATGAATTTGGCATATCACAATATTTTCTGTTATTTAATTTAATGCACATATATATCTTTGTATTGGTGGAAGGCTTGGCCTTTTTCTCGGTGTTTTGTTCCGCTGTTACCACCATAGTTCTTGTTACCGGTGTTATGTTTTCCATATTTTGCGCTCCTAACATGCTCGGGGTTGTTATGGGGAACCCCTTGTTTATTCGGTTGAGATTAAAACTTGTCTGTCAAGACCCAACATTGGTACTACATTTGCTTAATAACTTAATAAAATTTGCATAGGGCTTCGCAACCCCGTGGATAATTAATCAACCCCCGGGCCAGTGCTCCTCATGAGTGTTAGTCCAAACTAGAGCACTGTGCGGGGCCAACCCAGGGCAACTTGGGAGATTTCTATCAAGCCACCGTACACTAGCTTATCCATCGTGTCTTGAGAACGAGATACGCGACTCTTATCGGGTTCGTCGACACGTCGGGTGGTCTTGCTGGATTTGTTTTACCTTTATCGAGTGTCTTGCGTGCGGATTCTGACTTTCTTCGGGTTATCTCGAGGTGTTGGAAATCCTTTGGAGTTACCTATGATGATCACGACATCCGTGGTTGAGGCTATTCCCACGGAGTGTGGTTATTTGTGATGGACTAGTTGGAGCACCCTTACAGGGTTAAATCTTTTCGAGAAGACGTGCCCGTGGTTATGTGGCAACGTGGATATTTGTTTAACACCCGGTTATAGTTAACTTGAAGTAAACTCTAAATAAAATACACCAACTGTGTGACTAACCGTGATCGTGTCCGCTCGTGAACATGATCCGAGAGAGAACACCGTGGGGTTATGATTGACGTATGTAAGTGTTCAGGTTCTCATAGAGATCATACTAGATAAGATCACTCATCGTAGGCCACTCATATTTATTTTCATGTTACGTAAGTTAGCCACCATATATGCTTAGTGCTGCTACAAACTAAACACACACCCCATCCCAACCTTTAAGCTTGAATAGTCTTGCTACCTGGGCGCTTGATTGCTGAGTCCTTGTGGCTCACACTCCAACCCTCCAGGTACAGGTACATATGAGTACGTGCAGGATGATCTTACCCAGCTCCAGTGGGAATATGAGGAGGAAAGAGGCAGGATGTACGTGACTTACCCGGATGAGTAGAGGACCATGGTCGTGATCTTTGGGGTAGAGATATAGTATCATTTGAATCTGTTTTTATCATTTGATTCCATCCGTAGTCGGACCCTGTCTTCATCTTGATGATTTGAACTCTGTGTGGAATTGTAATCTAGTATGTCGCGAGTGTAAGCCAACTTGTATACTCATCTTCTGTAATGTATGATGCAATGATTCTATTCTTGCGAACGGCAAGATGCGCCTCTATCCCTTGCGAGGCCCTCATGTCTTAAAATGGATAGGCGCGCATCTTGGGCGTGACAGCACCATTGCGGAAGTTCGACGTGTCGAGACACCACGTGATGATCGGGTGTGATAGACTCTACGTTCACATACAACGGGTGCAAGCTAGTGTTTCACATGCGGAACATTGGGTTAAACTTAACGAGCCTATCATGTACAGAAATGGCCTAGGAACACAAGAGACCGTAGTTCGAACATGAGTCATATAGTAGATATGATCAACATGATGATATTCACAATTGAAACCACCTCAACTCACGTGATGACCTGACTTGAGTTGGTGAATTTGGATCATGGATCACTCATATGACCTGAGGGATGTCAATTTGAGTGGGAGCTTTAGTAATTTGATTAACTAAACTCATTATCTTGAACAATAGTCTTAGTAACCTTTGCATATTTATTTTGTCGATCAATGGCTCGCAAAGTAGCACCCATGAATTTTAATGCGTTCCTAGGTAAAGCTAAGTTGAAAGTGTTGGAAATATGCCCTAGAGGCAGTAATGAATTAGTTATTATCATATTTCCTTGTTCATGATAATCGTTTATTATCCATGCTATAATTGTATTGATCGGAGACTTAGATGCATGTGTGGATACATAGACAAAACCATGTCCCTAGTATGCCTCTAATAGACTAGCTCGTTGATCAAAGATGGTTAAGGCTTCCTAGACATGGACATGAGATGTCTTTTGATAAACGGGATCACATCATTAGGAGAATGGTGTGATGGACAAGACCCAAAATACAAACATAGCATATGATCGTGTCAGTTTATTGCTACTGTTTTCTACATGTGAAGTATAAGTTCCTATGACCATGAGATCATGCAACTCACGGATACCGGAGGAGTGCCTTGTGTGTATCAAATGTCGCAACGTAACTGGGTCACTATAAAGGTGCTCTACAGGTATCTCCGAGGGTGTCTGTTGAGTTGGCATGGATCAAGACTGAGATTTGTTACTCCGTGTGACGGAGAGGTATCTCAGGGCCCACTTGGTAATACAACATGACAATAAGCCTTGCAAGAAGTGTGACTAAGTGTTAGTCATGGGATCTTGTATTGCAGAACGAGTAAATAGACTTACCGGTAACGAGGTTGAACTAGGTATGGAGATACCAATGATCGAATCTCGGGCAAGTAACATACCGAAGAACAAAGGGAACATCATACGAGATTAACTGAATCCTTGACATAGATGTTCGACCTATAAAGATCTTCATAGAATATGTAGGAACCAATATGGGCATACAGGTCCCGCTATTGGTTATTGACCATAGAGGTGTCTCGGTCATGTCTACATAGTTCTCGAACCCGCAGGGTCAGTACACTTAAGGTTTGGTGACGTTTTGATAGTATAGAGTTATGTATGGTGGTGACCGAAGGTTGTTCGGAGTCCCGGATGAGATCCCAAACGTCACGAGGAGCTCCGGAATGGTCCGGAGGTAAAGATTGATATATATGAAGTCCTGTTTTGGTCGCCGGAAAAGTTTCAGGCTCATCGGTAATGTACCGGGAGTGCCGGTAGTGTACCGGGAGACCATCGGGAGCGGTATTTCGACCCGGGAGGCTTCATGGGCTGTGGGACAGTAAACACCAGCCTTTTGTGGGCTTGTGGAAGTCCCACACAAGGCCCATGCAGTTAGGGAATAAAAGCCCAAAGATAAAAGGTGGAAAAAGGCAAAAAGGCAAAAAAGGAAGAGTCCTAATCCTACTAGGATTGGAGGAGGAGGAGGACTCTCCTCCCTAGCTTTGGCCGAAGCCTCCTAGTAGGATTTTCCCTTGCACCAAGCCTCCTCCCTTAATCTTATATATACTAGAGGTTTTAGGGTTTTGGCACAAGATTCTTAGTCACGTGCTGCCCGTTCCTCTAGTGCATAGTTTCTCCTCTAGATCGGTTTTCTGCAGTGCTTACGCGAAGCCCTATCGGAATAGCTCCACCACCATCTCTAGAGCGCCGTCACGCTGCCAGAGAACTCTTCTACCTCTCTGCTCCCTCTTGCTAGATCAAGAAGGCGGAGATCGTCATCGAGCTGTACGTGTGCTGAACGCAGAGGTGTCGTCCGTTCGGCGCTAGATCGGAAGGACCATGATCAAGATCGCGAGATGGATGGTGATGAGTTCGTGGGACGGATCATGACGAGTTCGCGGGACAGATCGTGATTGGATCGCGGGACGGATCGTGATGAGTTCGCGGGACGGATCGTGATTGGATCACGGGACGGATCGTGATGAGATCGCGGGATGCTTGGCGATTTGGATCACGAAGACGTTTGACTACATCAACCGCGTTTCTTAACGCTTCCCGCTTAGCGATCTACAAGGGTATGTAGATCCACTCTCCCTCTCGTAGATGCTCATCACCATGGATAGATCTTGCATGTGCGTAGGAAATTTTTTGTTTCCCATGCGACGTTCCCCAAGAGTGGCATCATGAGCTAGGTCTATGTGTAGATGAGATCTCGAGTAGAACACAAAAGGTTTGTGGGCGTCGATGCTTAGATTGCTTCCTCCCTTGGTCCGATTTTGGTTCAGCGGTATTGTGAGATGAAGCGGCCCAGACCAATATTACTCGTACGCTTACAAGAGACCGGTTCCCTCGACTGCAACTTGTTGCATAGATGGCTTGCGGGTGCCAGTTTCTCTCACTTTATTTGGATCGGATTCGACAAAGGCGGTCCTTGAGAAGGTTGAAAAGCAACCAGTGTATCACCGTTGTGGTTTTTGCGTAGATGAGAATTGTTCTTGCTAGATACCCATAGCAGCCACGTAAAACATGCAACAACAATTAGAGGACGTCTAACTTGTTTTTGCAGGGCATGTTGTGATGTGATATGGACAATTACATGATATGATATATGTGATGTATGAGATGATCATGTGATGTATAGATTATCACGACTTGCATGTCGATGAGTACGACAACCGGTAGGAGCCATAGGGTTGTCTTTAATTATTGTATGACCTGCGTGTCAATCATTAAGTACAATGTAATGCTTTACTTTATCGCTAAATGTTAGCAATAGTAGTGCAAGCATGATGGGCACGACAACCCCAATGGCGACACGTTGTTGGAGATCAAGATGACGGAGATCATGGTGTCGTGCCGGTGAAGATCGAGATCATGCCGGTGCTTTCAAGATGGAGATCAAAACCACAAGTTCATGGCCATATCATGTCACTTATGATTTGCATGTGATGTTAATCCTTTTATGCACCTTGTTTTGCTTAGGATGACGGTAGCATTATAAGGTGATCCCTCACTTAATTTCAAAATAAATTGTGTTCTCCCCGAGTGTGCACCGTTGCGAAAATTCGTCGTGTTGAGACACCACGTGATGATCGGGTGTGATAGACTCTACGTTCACATACAACGGGTGCAAGCCAGTGTTGCACGTGCAGAACACGGGTTAAAGTTGACGAGCCTAGCATGTACAGACATGGCCTCGGAATACAAGAGATTGAAAGGTCGAACATGAGTCATATAGTAGATATGATCAACATAATGATGTTGACCATTGAAACCACCTCAACTCACGTGATGATCAGACTTGAGTTGGTGAATTTGGATCATGGATCACTCGAATGACCGGAGGGATGTCAATTTGAGTAGGAGTTCTTAAGTAATATGATTAACTAAACTCATTATCATGAACATAGTCAGTAGTGACTTTGCAAAATTATGTTGTAGATTACTAGCTCACGCTGTAGCTCCCTTGAATTTTTATATGTTCCTAGAGAAATAGAGTTGAAAGATGGTGGTAGCAATATTGCGGACTGGGTCCGTGATCTGAGAAATAGAGATGTCATTTGATAAACGGGATCACATTATTAGGAGAATGGTGTGATGGACAAGACCCAAACTACAAACGTAGCATATGATCGTGCCAGTTTATTGCTACTGTTTTCTGCATGTCAAGTGTATGTTCCTATGACCATGAGATCATGCAACTCACGGATACCGGAGGAGTGCCTTGTGTGTATCAAACGTCGCAACGTAACTGGGTGACTATAAAGGTGCTCTACACGTATCTCCGAGGGTGTCTGTTGAGTTGGCATGGATCAAGACTGAGATTTGTTTCTCCATGTGATGGAGAGGTATCTCAGGGCCCACTCGGTAATACAACATCACAATAAGCCTTGCAAGCAATGTGACTAAGACTTGATCACGAGATCTTGTATTACGGAATGATGGTGGAAGTATCTTTGTGGACTAGGCCCGTAATCTGATGATTATCCTCATGGCTTCCAAGAAGGCTTATGTCCTTGATGCACCTCTTGGTGATCCACCCGCTCCAGTGGAGTCTACAGACATTGCGAATGCCTAACAAGCATGTTATGATGATTACTCAATGGTTTAATGTGCAATGTTGTATAGCTTGGAATCGGGACTTCAAAGACATTTTGAACATCATGGAGCATATGATATGTTCCAGGAGTTGAAGTTTCTCTTTCATAAGAATGCCCGGATCGAGAGGTATGAGACCTCCGATAAGTTCTATTTGCAAAATGGAGGAGAATGGGTTTGTTAGTGAACACATACGCAGAATGTCTGGGTATTCCACCCATCTAGTTGAATGGGGATGCCCCTTCTGGCAGAGGCGATCACTGACAGAGTTCTTCAATCATCGCCGCCTAGCTACAAGAGCTTCGTGTTGAACTATAACATGCATGGGATGAACAAGTTAGTCGCCGAGATGATTGCGATGTTAAAAGTCGCTGAGTCTGGGATTCAGAAGGAGCATCAAGTGTTGATGGTCAATAAAACCACTAGTTTCAAGAAGAATGGCAAAGGCAAGAAGGGTAACTCTAAGAAGAGTGACAAAGCAGTTGCCCCTCCCATGAAGAAAATCAAGGCTGGACGCAAGCCAGAAACTGGGTTCTTTCATTGCAAGGGAACTGGTCATTAGAAGCAGAATTGCCCCAAGTATTTGGCTGACAAGAAGGCGGCCAACACCAAACAAGGTATATATGATATACATGTTATTGATGTGTACCTTACCAAATCTCTTTGTAGTGCCTGGGTATTTGATACCGGTTCGGTTGCTCACATTTGCAACTCAAAACAGGAGCTACGGAATAGACGAAGGCTGGCAAAGGATGAAGTGACGATGCACGTGGGAAATGGTTCCAAGGTTAATGTGATCACTGTCGGCACGCTCGCTCTTCGATTACCATCGAGATTAGTGATGAACCTGGATAATTGTTATTTAGTGCCTGCGTTAAGCATGAACATTATATGTGGATCTTGTTTATTGCGAGGCGGTTACTCATTTAAATTAGAGAATAATGGTTGTTCTATTTAGATGAGTAATATCTTTTATGGTCATGCACCCAATGTGAGGGGTTTATTCATATTGAATCTCGATAGTGATGATACACATGTTCATAACATTGATGACAAAAGATGTAGAGTTGATAATGATAGTACCACTATCTTGTGGCATAGCCGTTTGGGTCACTAGTAGAATGTCGACCAGTAGTCCCGGTCGGGATGTTCCTTTAGTATCGGTTCCCCAACCGGTACTAACGGGTCGGGACTAAAGGTCTAGACCTTTAGTACTGGCTGGCCCACGGACCGGTACTAAAGGTCCACCATGTGGCTGCCTGCGTGGGCTGTTGGTGGAGGACCTTTAGTACCGGTTGGTGATACCAACCGGTACTAAAGGCCCACCACGTGGCTGCCTACGTGGGCTGCTGGTGGAGGACCTTTAGTACCGGTTGGTGATACCAACCGGTACTAAGTGTTACCAACCGGTTTTTAAAATAATTTTTTTTGTTTTTCGATTTTTTAATTTTTTTTCTGATTTTCAAATATGTGAATTATCTGACAATTTAATCTCTAATCACCCTCTTCACTGCTTTTGAATTATTTGGCAATTTAATCTGTAATCACCCTCACTCCAAATCATCTAACTTCCCAGCCGGTCACCCATCCTCTCACTGCTCTAACCCGAGCACGCTTAACTTTCGAGTTCTACCCTTTGTTTCCAAGTCTGCACTTGTTGTTTTCTTGACAATAGTAAGCTATCACTCCTATTAACCCTTAGGTCTTGATGTCACATTATTTAATTTTTTGAATTCCAAAAAATTATTAAAATAAAAAATATTGAATTTCTATGAAAATAAAATAAGTAATATTATTATTTTATTCATTTTTTCCATATATTCAATTCATATGACATAATTAATATCTTTAAATCTGTAAATCGAAATTCAACAAATAATATATCCATTATTATCAGAAAAATGTGAGGAATCCAAATAGGACATCATTTATTTATTTTTAAATAAAATTATTATTTTTTGATTTTGTAGGAAAAAATCTTCTTTTTGAAATAACTTTTTTTACTTTTAGGATTTCGAGAATCTGAGAAAACTTCACCGGGTAAACCCCGGTGAAATCGAGTCCCAATTTTTCTCTAGTTTTTCTGATATATTAAACTAACCCCGGTGATCCTCTAACATGCGTTTCAACTTCAACCTCTCCTTATCATTTTCGCAGTTTCTCTTTGCATCAGCAATGACCCGACCCAAATCATCAGCGGGCTCATCTGATGCCTCTTCTTCAGCTTCCCCCATTGATGCCTCTTCTTCAGCTTCCCCCATTGTTGTATCGGCGAAAGGATAGTTGTCATCATCCTCTTCTTCTACATTGTCTTCCATTATAACCCCTCTTTCTCCGTGCTTGGTCCAACAGCTATAGCCGGACATGAAACCGGACTTCAGCAGGTGGTAGTTAAGGGTTTTTGAGGTAGAGTAATTCCTATCATTCTTACAGTCACGACATGGACAACACATTAAACCATTCTGCTTATTTGCCTCAGCCACAGGAATAAAATCATGCAAGCCATTAAGAAACCCTGGACTTAGTCGGTCATCGTACATCCATTGTCGGCTCATGTCAACTACACAACATCGAAGTGACCAAATTAATACAACTTCATCATCACATTACAACCAAAAGTAGAGCTAGCAGTGACCAAATGTTATTACTGCAAATAATAGATACTTATAGTTCATACATACATCTCATAAGACAACATACAACTATCTCAACTTATTATGTACCAAGCACGAAGAAAGAGAGGTTATTATAGAAGACAACGAAGAAGAAGAGGATGACGACAAATACCCTCCCCCTGAATATGGTGATGCTGCAATGGGGGAAGTTGAAGTTCAAGAAAATGAAATGTCTTTTGTAACTGATGAGTTTATGTCCAAAACCCTGATACTTCGAAAGACTGTCCATTTTGTACACGAAGTGCATCCATCTTTTGCCGTAACCCTCTCAACTTTTTAGCACATGCTATGTGGGTGAAATGATGATACCATGCCAACTTTCAACCTTTTCAGAGTTCATTTGTAGTGCTTTTCAATTTCAGAGTCATTTAGCTAAAAAAAATCAATAACTAAATGAAAAATAACAAATGAAGTCAGAAAGGGTTGAAAATTGATGATGTGGCTTTGAATGGTGCATTTTGAACACACAAAAAGCCTGGAGTTCAAATAAGTTCAAGAAAATGAAATGCCTTTTGCAACAGATGAGTTTATGTTTGAAACCCTGATACTTCGAAAGAGACTGTCCGTTTTGTACACGAAGTGCATCCAGCTTTTGCCGTAACCTTCTCAACTTTTTAGCACATATTATGTGGGTGAAATGATGATATCATGCCAACTTTCAACCTTTTCAGAGTTCATTTGTAGTGATTTTCAATTTCAGAGTCATTTAGCTCAAAAAAATCAATAACTGCATAAAAAATATCAAACGAAGTCAGAAATGGTTGAAAATTGATGATGTTGCTTTGAATGGTGCATTTTGAATACATAAAAGCCTGGAGTTCAAATAAGTTCAAGAAAATGAAATGCCTTTTGTAACAAACGAGTTTATGTCCGAAACCCTGATACTTCGAAAGACTCTCCGTTTTGTACACGAAGTGCATCCAGCTTTTGCCGTAACCCTCTCAACTTTTTAGCACATGCTATGTGGGTGAAATGATGATACCATGCCAACTTTCAACCTTTTCAGAGTTCATTTGTAGTGCTTTTAAATTTCAGGGTCATTTAGCTAAAAAAAATTCAATAACTGCATGAAAAATAACAAATGAAGTCAAAAAGGGTTGAAAATTGATGATGTGGATTTGAATGGTGCATTTTGAACACACAAAAACCGTCGAGTTCAAATAAGCTCAAGAAAATGAAATGCCTTTTGTAATAGATGAGTTTCCGTCCGAAACCCTGATACTTCAAAAGAGATTGTCCGTTTTGTACATGAAGTGCATTCAGCAAAAACAATGAACGAAAAATAATCAATTTAATATTATTTTATGAACTATAATATTCTTCAATAGAAAAAAGAATCAACTAAAAAGCTTTTATAAAACTCTAATAGGAAAAAGAAACTCTAAAAGCTTTTATAAACCTCTAGTATTTTTGAAACTAAAATTATATAAAACCTAAAAATTACCGTATATGTTGGAAGTCTTTAGTACCAGCTGGTGACACCAGCCGGTACTAAAGGTTGCCCTTTAGTACTGGTTGGTGTCACCAGCTGGTACTAAAGGTGCACGCGGGGCCCAAGTCTGACCAAAAGCCTGCCATGTCCCTTTAGTACTGGCTCGTGACATGAACCGGTACTAAAGATTGCTCACGAGCCGGTACTAAAGGTTGCCCTGCTCCTAGCCGTTGGAGCAGGCATGAACCGGGACTAATACCGTCTTTAGTACCGGCTCGTAACCAGACCAGGACTAATGCTTGGGACGAAAGGTCTGTTTTCTACTAGTGTGAAGAAGCTCCATGCTAATTGACGTTTGGAGTCACTTGATTTTGAATCATTTTACACTTGTGAACCATGCCTCATGGGCAAGATGACTAAAATGCCGTTCTCTAGAACAATGGAACGGGCAAGTGACTTGTTGGAAATCATACATACCGATGTGTGCGGTCCAATGAGCATTGAGGCGCGTGGTGGATATCGTTATTTTCTCACCTTCACTTATGACTTAAGTAGATATGGGTATATTTACTTGATGAAACACAAGTCTGAAATGTTTGAAAAGTTTAAGCAATTTTAGAGTGAAGTTGAGAATCATCGTAACAAGAAGATTAAATTCCTATGATCTGATCAAGGAGGAGAACATCGGAGTTATGAGTTTGGTAGTTACTTAAGACCGTGTGGAATTGTTTCACAATTGACACCGTTTGGAACACCACAGCGTAATGGTGTGTCCAAACGTCGTAATCACACCTTATTAGATATGGTGCGTTCTATGACGTCTCTTGCCGATTTGCCACTATCGTTTTGGGGTTATGCATTAGAGACATCTTCATTCACTTTAAATAGGGCACCATCAAAATCCGTTGAGACAACACCATATGAACTGTGCTTTGGCAAGAAGCCAAAGTTGCCATTTCTTAAAGTTTGGGGATGTGATGCTTATGTCAAAAAGCTTCAGCCTAAAAAGCTCGAACCCAAAGCGGAGAAATGTGTCTTCATAGCATACCCAAAAGAGACAGTTGGGTATACCTTCTATCTCATATCCGAAGGCAAAGTGTTTGTCACTAAGAAGGTAACATTTCTTGAGAAAGAGTTTCTCTCTAAAGAATTGAGTGGGAGGAATATAGAACTTGATGAGGTTGTTGAACCTTTGTTTCAAATAGAGAGTAGCGTAGCACAGAAAGATGTTTCTGTGGAGCTTATGATAGTTGAAGAGGAAGTTAATGATGATGATCATGAAGCTTCAGATCAAGTTGCTATTGAAACTCATAGGTCGACAAGGGCGCGTACTGCTCCTGAGTGGTACGGCAACCCTGTCTTAGAGGTCATGTTGTTAGACAATGATGAACCTACGAGGTATGGAGAAGCGATGATGGGCCTGGATTCCGAGAAATGGTTAGACGCCATGAAATCCGATATGGGATCCATGTATGAAAACAAAGTATGGACTTTGAAAGTATTACCTGAAGGGCCAAAGGTCATTCAGAACAAATGGATCTTTAAGAGGAAGATGGACGCAGATGGTAATGTCACCGTCTATAAAGCTTGACTTGTGGGAAAGGGTTTTTCCCATGTTCAAGGAGTTGACTATGATGAGACCTTCTCACCCGTAGCGATGTTTAAGTCCGTCAGAATTATGTGAGCAATAGCTGCATATTTTGACTATGAAATTTGGCAGATGGATGTCAAAAGAGTGTTCCTTAATGGTTTGCTTAAGTAAGAGTTGTATATGATACAACCGGAAGGTTTTGTAGATCCAGAGAATGCTGACAAAGTTTGCAAACTCCAGCGATCCATTTATGGATTGGTGCAAGCATCTCGGAGTTAGAATTTGTGCTTTGATGAGATGATCAAAGCGTTCGGGTTTATACAAGTTTATGGAGAAGGTTGTATTTACAAGAAAGTGAGCGGGAGCTCCATAGCATTTCTAATATTATATGTCAATTACATATTGCTGATTGGAAACAATATAGAAATGTTAGAAAGTGTGAAGGAATATTTGAACAAGAGTTTTTCAATGAAGGACCTAGGAGAAGCTTCTTTCATGTTAGGCATTAAGATCTATAGAGATAGATCCAGACGCTTAATAGGACTTTCATAGAGCACATACCTTGATAAAGTTTTTAAGAAGTTCAAAATGGATCAGTCCAAGAAGGGGTTCTTGCCTGTGTTACAAGGTGTGAAGTTGAGTAAGACTCAATGCCCAGTGACTGCAGAAGATAGAGAAAAGATGAGTGTCATCCCATATGCTTCAGCTATAGGCTCTATCATGTATGCAATGCTCTGCACTAGACCCGATGTCAGCCTTGCCATAATTATGGTCGGAAGGTTTCAAAGTGATCCAGGAATGGAGCACTGGACGACGGTCAAGAATATCCTTAAGTACCTGAAAAGGACTAAGGAAATGTTTCTTGTTTATGGAGGTGTTCAAGAGCTCGCAGTAAAGGGTTACGTCGATGCAAGCTTTGACAAAGATCCGGATGACTCTAAGTCGCAAATCGGATACACATTTATTCTCAATGGGGGAGCGGTAAGCTGGTGCAGTTGTGTCATCGTTTTCTCACGACAGATGCTATAGGGTGGCTTATCGTAGGTGGTTGGGGCCGAAGGACGCCGACGGGCTCCGGGTGCGATATTGGGCACAAGCGGTGATGACACACGATGTACCTAGGTTCAGGGCCCTCCGGAGGAGGTAATAACCCTAGTCCTGCTTGGTTTAATTGGATGGATGGGTATAAATACAATGGTGCTCCTAGAGCTGTGTCTAGCGGGGGAAGAAGGGGCATACAGCTCCTTTTCCTCGACTGCTAGAAGGGGTTGTGTGTGTGAAGATGATCCTCCGTCCCCGTTGCATGGAGGGCTCGGTGGGTTTTATAGGCCAACCCCCCGGCTCTTATAATATGTTCTAAGTACAAAGGTGGGGGGACCCGGCTGGCAGTCCCTCTGGCTGGCCAGAGGGTCCTGCCATTCGTGCCGTCTCGTCATTGGGGGGTCCGCCGGCCGAGCGGTCCCATCTCCCGTTGGGGCCAGCTAGCCGGCTCTGCAATTGGCCCTCGCCCACCTGCCGCGGCCCGGGTCTCCCGGGGGGGGGGGCGTCGTCTAACGCCAGCCGGCCGAAGTCTCCAGTATGGATGGCCGTGCTGTAGCCATGCCGAGGTAAGTAATCGAGTGGCGAGGGCGTGCCGGCACTGTTCCCATGGCCGGTCGCGCTCGCCGAGGTCAGCTGCCGGGACGGTTGGACTTTAGCCACGCACTGCAGTGCGTCAGCGGCCATTGTAGCCACAGGGCCGCCCGTCATGCCGGTCGCGTCGTGTCGTCGTACCCGCATGCAGAGGGACAGGACGTCACATGTCCATCCCAAGGTCAACGGAAGAGCCGGCCCGGAGGCAGCCGGCCATGCCCAGCCGGCCGAGGGTCCAGCCGGCTCCTCGACCAACCGTCCGGGGCGCTAGCCGGCACCGGCTTGTGCTAGACGTCCTCCAGCCGGCCACGGCCACCCAGCCGCGTAGTTATTCTTCTAAGCGAAAGGGGGAAGATCCCGCTGCTTTGGCCTACCTAGGGGTAATAACCCCATCCATAGTCCCCGAAGCCGGTGGGGGCCCGCGGCTGGCAGACGGTGGGGAGCCGGCGGCTTCCCCTCAACGATACCCGCCTCCGGCTCGAAGGCGAAAGGGCAGCCGGGTCGGTCGTCGGACTCGACGCCTTGGGTACCGGCATGCTGGCCCGGGACCCGCGCCGCCACGCGGCACGCCACACGGCAAGTAATGATGTGGTGGGTCCCACGCACGCGGGGAGATGGGACGTCGCCTGGGCCTAGCCCGCTAGGACACAGGCGTAACCCAGTAGGCCTCGGGGCGCAAGCTAGGATCCTCTGCGCCCCGAAGTGGCCGTTATGGCTCAGGGCCATCCACGCGCGCGTGGAGTTTCTGGTGGGAGTGGGCGCGATAAATCCCACGTCCCCCGGTTGTGGCCTCCCCTATAAAAGGGGAGGAAGGGCGGGACGTGGAGGTACCCGCGCCTCACTTGCCCCTTTGCTGCCCATCTTCTTTGCCTCCCTGCCTTCCTCGAGTGCCACCGCACCCGAGCACGCAACCGCGCCCGCACGCCGTACCGCCGCCGCGATGGCCGATGGATGCGGTGGAAGCTAGGCTGGCTCCATTGTGGTCGAGGCGGACATCGCCAAGCTTCGCCATGCGCGCATGCTGCCATCGGAGGAGAGGGTGGTTGCACGTGCCCGGGCGACGAGATAGCGCCGGCACCACAGCCTGGGGAGCACGTCGTGTTCCTCTAGCACTTCTCCCGGGGCTTCGGGGTCGCGGTCAGTATCTTCTTTCGCCTCCTCCTTGATACCTTTGACGTCCAGCCGCACAACCTCGGCCCGAACTCGATTCTATACCTCTCTGCCTTCGTGACGTTGTGCGAGGGGTACCTTGGCGTTCTTCCCTTCATCGAATTCTTCAACGCTCTTTTTTACCTCAAGCCTTTGAAAAGCGACGCCTGCGGGGGCACGATGGTGTGCTGCCGTGGCGTCGCTCGCTTTCCCTCGCTCTCTCTTTTTGACTCCGTCAAGGGGTGGCACCGAACGTTTTTCTACGTGAAGAACGCCGACCCGAGGATGGACTACATCCGGCTGCCGCCATTTGACGACAGGCAGTCCACCCAGTTGAACTGGCTGGGGACTGCCCCGCGCGGCACGACCTTGGAGGAGCTTGGCTGGCTCACGCAGCTGAAGCGCTTTGAGGGGATGGTCACTACCGACCTGGTGGCGGCCTTTATCTCGCCTCGGTTGTTACCCCTCTAGCTGAGGTCGCACTGAATCTGCGACTTGTCCAGCTGGCACGACCCCTGTCGGTTGTCCACCGTCGTGATGATGCCAACTCAGGGGGCGAAGCGGGTGAACGCCATTACGACGTTCAAGCTGAAGCCCGCCTCGTGGTCCTTCAGCATGGAGCCATACGACCGCATCAAGCGGCCTTCCCTGGTAAGTTTTTCGTCGAGGCGGTTTCTTCTTTGTTTGATACTTCCCAGCCGGCAGCAGGCTGGAGTGCTTACTTTGATGTGCTGACCGCAGATGCTAGTACGACAGAATACGCAAGACGTCCCGCATCCTTAGATCTTCGAGGCGGAGCATGAAAACTCCAACTCCAAAGACTACTAGACGGGAGGCCCCCTGGAGGATGGGGTGGACTCCTCGGGAGGAGTCGACGAGCCGGCAGAACCGCGAACCGGTGCTCCCAGTGGAGCCGGAGGGTCCGACGCGGCCGGGGAGCCCAGCGGAGCGGGTGAGTTCCCTCTTGCCCCCACGATCAGGGACTGGACGGACGACGACGATGATGATGAATTAATGATTCTGAACGAGCCTCCTCCCTCAACACGCCATGGTCGGAGGAGCGACGAGCGACCGACTCAAGCCCCGGCGGCCAAAGAGGCCGGCTCAGGGGGGCTGGCGGCCCCGCCGCCCGGCCCGAGGCGGGTGAAGGTGGCCGCGCGGAAGCCGCCTCCATGCGCCAAGTGGGACTTGGCCCTTTTCATCAGGTAAGGCTTTTTTATTTATGTGAGTTTTCTTCCGGGTCGCCAGCCGGTGAATAACCAATTCTTGGGCGCTGCAGTGACCCCATCAAGCTCCACAAGGAGGAGCCGAAGGGGGAGCCGACGGATGCCGCCAGTCAGCTGGCCCGCGAGCACACAGCCACCCAACGGGAGGAGAAGAGGAGGCTCGCGGAGCTGCGAGCCTCCAAGTCCGGGACGCGAGGAGGAGCCTTGCACTCCGGGACCTCGACAAGCCGGAGGCGAAGAAGGTCGGTGGATCCCCCACGAGCACCAGGCTCGGAGGCGAAGTCGACCCGTATGCCGAGGCCTCCGTTAAGCGAGCCGCGAGGAGCGGCCACTGATCTGCCCGGGCCCCCGTCCACGCAGGAGGCGGCCCAAGTGGGGGCGATGACGGTTCAGCCGGCTTCCGAGGTGGCCCGGCCCGAGGTGCCGGAGGTTACTCCACCCGCGACCGAGCCGGCCCGGGTTGAGGTGCCAGAGGCCCTGGTGGCCCCAGAGATGATGCCAAAGGTGGCGGTCATGGAGGTGGAGGTGCCCTCTATCACGACCGACGCGCCGGAGCGACAGGGAAGGAGGCGGCGACGGTGCTGGGCGGGGGCCGACGGGAAGCAACTCCCGTACCCTTGCCGTCATCAACCCGCCCCCGGCGGCTGGAGCCGCGGCAAGCCCGGGTGGCAGCGGCGGTCGGGCCCGGAGGACCCTGCGGTCGATGCAGGAGGTGCTCCGAGACTGGGAGGCGTTGGTGCAGGTGGCAGCCCTGCCGGCTCCCCAGGCGGGCAGCCCGATCCCCTCCTTCAGGGACTTGGGGAGCGTCTTGGACCGATGCCGACAGGAGCTAGCCTGGTTCGCGGACGCAGCAGACGCTATGCTGCAGCATGCGAAGGTAAGCCCGATAGCTTTGTCTTAGAGTTTCCAGTGGGGGCGCGTGAGCACACCCACTGGGTGTAGCCCCCGAGATGCGGGCCGGCTGGCCGGCTGACGGACAGCCGGGCCGGATCTCTTTTGAGCGCGTCTTGATCTTTTGCCTCCTTGCGATAGGAGGGAACCTCCCTGGGACAGAAGCTATTCGCGGAGGCGGTCGCCATCCATGACCGCGGCAAATATGGCTTCTACCGCCTTGAGGAGGAGCTGGCACGCATGCAATGTTGGTTGCACTTCGTAGGAGGGGCACATAGCCCCCGGGAGCCGACTGATGCCTGTTGTGTCTTGTAGGTGAGCTGGCCACCCTTCAGGAGGAGAGAATCGGGCTTGTCTCCGAGCAGAACTGGCTGGCGCAAGGCATCCAGGCGGCCACGCAGGAGAAGGACCGTCTGGCCGCGGTGCTGGCCGATGGGGAGGCGGTCCGGGACCATCTCAAGGCCGAGGCGGTGAAGGAGGTGGCAGCCCGGGAGACGGCCTTGAAGGAGGCAGCTACCGCCACCCTGAGGACTACCGCCCTCCAAGGCGAGGTGACCCGGCTCGAGAGGATGCTCGAGGAGGAGGCGGCTCGAGAGTCGAACCGCAAGGCGACGCTCAACTTCGCCCTCGGAGTGGACGATGCGATTGAAGGTAGGTGCCGGTTTTTCTCTTCCCCAGCCGGTTGCTTTTCCCTTTGCCGTTTCTTGTGTTTCAACTTGCCTTTCTTTCCTTCTCTTCTTCTTTCTTCCAGGGCACTTCCCAGAAACTCAGCGCCGCGCTGCGCGCTCCGTTGAGGAGCACCGAGAGTACCTTTGGAAGTGCGGTCGCTCCATAGAGGAGTAGGACGTGTGGGACGTGGACGAGATCGGACTCGCCATCGAGATGCAGATGACCCATCTCGAGCGGAGCATGGAGCAGCTGAAGACAACCGACAAAGAGGTCATTTCCGCGCTGTGGCTGGGCCACAGGGGAGCTCCGACGAACCGCGTGGCCTAGTGGCTAGAGCACGCCGTCCCCCGCCTCGAGGCCTGGAAGGCGTCGGCCGCCCGAGCCGGGGCGCAGATGGCGCTCCGGTTCATCACATCGTGGTATCGCAGCATGGACCTGGGCTGGCTGGCGACCATGCGGGACGTGTCGGCCGCGGAGCGGGAGGCTCGTGAGCTGGCCCTTGTCCTCCGGGCCAACGAGCTCGCGTCGTACATCGACACGGACGAGTTCCTGCCGGCTCTTGGCGAGGACAGCGATCCGTTGCCCGAGGACTCCTTCGGCATCCCCCAAGGCCCGACGGACAATGAAGTTGCCGATGAGAGCACCGATTTGAGCGGCAAGGCGGCCAAGACCGAGGAGCCCGTCTCGAATGCCAAGGAGGCCGCGACAACCTCCGAGGCAGGAACCGAGCCGCCCAGCGGCATGCCGGCTGGAGGCACGCCGGTTGGCGATACGCCGGTGGCCTGGGCCCTCGGGCATTTTTATCTTTCACTTTTTTTTTCTTCCTGCAAAGTTAGGCTCGAACCCACCCACTGGGGGTGTTTATGTAATGAACTAATGCTGGCCATGGGCCGCTTTTTCCTTGACATTTATGCCATGAATAGTTTGCCTTGTAACTCATGCCACCTCATCCTTATCCTTTTTTGCTTGCTCGACTCTTTTCGGTTCTTCTCCTTTTCCCCTTTGGTTTCGGCCCCGCCAGCCCGCCAGCCGGGAACCGATCTGTAGCTGGGTTGGGGCGTCCGCCTCCAGGGAGCCGGTTCAAAACTTAGGAATCATGAGGGATTTTCGAGATAAGTAGAGTGGTAGAGACGCGGAGATGGTCCGGTTGGCCTAGCCGGGGTCTCCCTTTGTTTTGACCTTTCGTGTGAGCCAAAATTTGCCGCCCCGATGCCCCATCAGCTGGACAGCCGGGATCCGGTTCTGTAGCTGGTAGGGGTGGGGAGGTTTGGCCAGCTAACATTACTTAGCCAACTTTTGGAAGAAGCGCTCTAGGTCCAGCCGGCTAGCCCTCGGGTCGGGGAGCCGGGTCGGGGAGCCGGTGAGTGAGGAACACTTTTGAGGGAAATGAAATGGGGCGTGCCCCAAGAGCTAGCTTGGGGCGCCCATTGCATTCATAAGCCTAAAAGGGTGGGGATACATACATACACTGGTTTCTTCAGTAGTAAAACGGGCGCAGGAGGGCCGCGTTCCATGTGCACTCCGTGGGGCATCTCTTTTGCGCTTCTGCGGCTTCTGGGCATCTATTAAATAGTATGCGTTGTTGTGCAGTGCCTTGCTGATGATGAATGGGCCCTCCCATGGGGAGGACAGCTTGTGCTGTCCGGCTGTTCGCTGGATCCGTCTGAGGACCAGGTCCCCCTTGCGGAACGAGAGTGGCCGAATTTGCTTGCTATGGTAGTGCCGGAGCTTCTGCTGGTAGATTGCCGTCCTGCTTAAGGCTAGTTCGCGAGCTTCCTCGAGTAGGTCGACACCGTCTTCTCTTGCTTCCTTTGCGTCCTTCTCCGTGTATAGGGCAACCGGAGGCAAATAAAACTCGATGTCGGTGGGGATGATCACCTCGGACCCATACACAAGGAGTGTAGCCGGTTGAACGGAGAGGGGTGGTCCTAAGAATCCAAAGGACGGTGATAGCTCGTCGATCCAGTAGCCGGCCGACCTCACCAGCGGCATCACGAGCCAGGGCTTGATGCCAAACAGGATAAGGCCATTTGCCCTCTTGACCTGGCCGTTTGATTGCGGATGAGTGACGGAGGCCAGATCGAGTCGGATTCCCTGCTTGGAGCAGAAGCGTGCGAACGCACCCTTGGCGAAGTTCTTGCCGTTGTCGGTGATGATGCTGTGAGGGACGCCATAGAGAACTATGATTTCATCGACGAACCGAACGACCGTAGGACCGTCCAGCTTCTTGATTGGTCGCACCTCGATCCACTTGGTGAATTTGTCGACAACCACCAGTAAGTGCAATGCTGCCTTGAGCGGTTTTGAAGGGCCCCATCATGTTCAGTCCCCAGACAGCGAATGGCCACAAGAGGGGGATGGTATGGAGGGCTGACGCCGGCAGGTGGCTCTGCGTGCTGAAACGTTGGCAGCCCTCGCACTCATCGACCAATTTCTTGTCCGCCTCAAGGGCCGTGGGCCATGCCGGAAGGCCTTGGCCACCAGGGTCCTGGAGGCGGCATGATGCCCGCACTTGCCCTGGTGGATGTCGAGGAGGATTTCCAGGCCCTTTTCCGGCTCGACGCATCGCTGAAAGATGCCGGTAGTGCTGTGACGAACGAGCTCGTTGTTAATGATGTTGTATGCCGACGCCCGTCGTTGGACTTGCCTAGCCAAGGCTTCGTCTGGAGGGAGCTCGCCTCATAGGAGGAACGCTAGGATAGGTTGGGCCTGTGAGGGGGGCCGAGATGGCGGCTGGCTCGGGAACCCCCAGAACTAGCTGATTAGCCCCTAGGACCGGCTCGCCAGCCCCCGGGACAGGCTCGGGAGCCCCCGGGACTGGTTGATCATCCCATGGGCCCAGCTCGCCCTCCCCCAGGGTCGGCCCATTGATGATCATCATGAAGGCCGAGCTGCCAGGGCCGACCGGCTCGATCGGTGCCGGCAGGGTGGCCGATTACGTGGGAGCCAGCGGCGAAGACACCGGAGGGGCAGCTGGGGCTGTCGACGGGCCGACGGCATCCGCCGGTATGAAGATTGACTCCGACTCTAAGGAACGCTTGATTGATGGCTTGAGCAGCCGCTCGAGGGAGATGCTGGTTGGGATGGCCTGCTGGGTGGAGCTGATCTTTGCCAGCGCGTCGGCGCCTCGTTGTCCGCTCGGGGGATGTGATGAAACTCATAGACCTCGAAGGAGCCGGTGAGCTATTGTATGAGGAAGTGGTAGCTGGCCATGTTGGCGTCCCTGTCATCTTCTTCACCAGAGACTTGCTGCACCACGAGGTCGGAGTCCCCGAAGCATGGAATGTGCCTGATGCCGATTTCCTTGGCGAGCCGGAGGCCATGGACGATGGCCTCGTACTCGTCCACGTTGTTGGAGGCGGCGAAGTGGATTTGGAGTGCATACTTGAGCTGATCACCTTTCGGGGAGGAGAGGACTATGACGGCACCCAGGACGGTCCTCATTTTCGACCCGTGGAAGTGCATGCGCCAATGCGTGGAGTCTGGGGGAGGCAGGAAGAAATCCGTCTCCGCCCAGTCGACGAGGAAGTCAGCCAATGCCTGTGACTTGATGGTGGTTCTTGGCTCATACCAGATCTCATGATCGGCGAGGGCGATGACACATTTGGCAATCCGGCCGGTGGAGTCTCGGCCGCTCATGATCTCGCCGAGCGGGGCCGTGCTTACCATGGTAATGGTATGCTCCTTAAAGTACTACTTGACCTTCTTGGCGGCGAAGTATATGCCATAACACATCTTTTGGTAGTGGGGGTAGTTTTGTTTGGACGCGGAGAGGACCTCGCTAAGGTAGTAGACGGGCCGTTGGACCGGCAGGGACTTGCCCTCCTCCGGCCGCTCGACCACCAGGACGACGCTAATGACGTAGATGGTCCCCGCGATGTAGGCGAGTAGCGGTTCCTTCTCAGCCGGCGTGACCAAGATGGGCGTGCGGGTGAGCGCCTTCTTGAGGCCACGGAAGGCCTCGTTCGCTTCGTCAGGCCAATCGAACATGCCTGGTTTCTTGGTGTGGCCCGGCTCGGTCAGAGCCGGCTCGTGGAGGAGCCCGTAGAGGGGCAAGGCCTTCTCCCCCAGCCGGCTGATGAACCGGCTGAGTGAGGCGTGGCAACCGGTGAACTTCTGGACGTCACGGAGCCAGGTCGGCTTCGGAATGCGCTCGATTGCGCTGATCTTCTTGGGGTTAGCTTTGATGCCGCAAGCGGACACAAAGAAACCCAAGAGTTGGCCGACGGGGACGCCGAACACACACTTCTTCGGGTTGAGCTTGATCTTGTACTCGCGCAAATTCGCGAAGGTCTCCCGGAGATCGTCAAGGAGGCTGAAATGCTTCTTGGTCTTAACGCTGATTTCGTCGACATAGACGCGGACATTCCTGCCTATCTGAGGCAGGAGGCACTTTTGCATACACCGTTGAAAGGTGGCGCCTGCATTCTTCAGGCCGAAGGACATGGTGATGTAGCAGTAGGCCCCGAAGGGCGTGATGAAGGAGGTCTTGAGCCGGTCTTCTGGGTCCAGCTTGATCTGGTGGTAGCCTGAGTAGGCATCCAGGAAGGACAACAAGTAGCAGCCGGCCGTGGAGTCGATGACCTGATCGATCCGTGACAGGGCGAAGGGGTCCTTGGGACATGCCTTGTTCAGGCTTGTGTAGTCGATGCACATGCGCTAGGTCTTGTTTTTCTTCAGCACCAGGACTGGGTTGGCTAGCCAGTCTGGGTGGAACACTTCCATGATGAAGCCGGCTGCGAGCAGCCGGGCGATCTCTTCGCCTATAGTATGCTGCTTCTCCTCGGAGAAGCGGTGCAGAGGTTGCTTGACTGGCTTGACGTCCGGCCGGACTTGTAGTTTGTGCTCGGCGAACTTCCTTGGAACACCCGGCATGTCCTTGGGGGACCATGCGAAGATGTCCCGATTCTCATGTAGGAAGTCGACGAGCTCGCCTTCCAATTTGCCATTGAGGCAGGAGCCGATGGTGATGCATTGAGCCGGGTTGGCCGGGTCGAGTGGAATTTGCTTAGTGTCCTTGGACGGCTGGAAGGAGGGCTCGCCGCCGGATTGCAAGGGAGCAGCCAGCACGGCCGGCTGGCCGGTAGCAAGGGCCATGATCCAATCGAGCTGCGATTTCTCCTCGGCGATTTCCAGGGCCTCGGCCAGCCGGCTGCCGTCTCGAGCACACTCAAGCGACATTTTGTAGTCACCCGTGATGGTGATGATTCCCTTGTGGCCCGGCATCTTGAGCTTGAGGTAGGCGTAATGGGGGACCGCCATGAAGCTGACAAGGGCTGGCCAACCTAACAGCGCGTGATAGGGGCTCGCAAGGTCCACGACCTTGAACAACATCGGCTCGCGGTGGAAGTGACCGGGTCCACCAAAGAGGATGTCGAGCGTTATCTTGCCGACAATGGAGCAGGACTTCCCAGGCACGATGTCGTGGAAGATCGTCCGGCTCGCCTACATGTCTTCTATTTTCAGCCCCAGCTTGTGCATCGTGTCGAGGTAGAGAATGTTGATGGTGTTGCCACCATCTATCAGCACCCGAGAGAAGCGGCAAGTTCGCTCCTTGGTGGCGATGGTGGGGTCGAGGACCAAAGCATAGCTACCAGGATTCGGCATCACGTCAGGGTGATCGGCCTGGCTCCAAGTGACCGGCTTCTCCGACCAGTGTATGAACGGGGGAGTTGCCAGCATGGTGGTGTTCACCTCACGGCGGAGCTGGCGCTGAGCGTGTTTGCCCGTCTCTTCACTGGTGAAGACGACGTAGCAACCTTCCTAGTTGGGAATTTGGTCGATTAGACGACCGTCGTTCTGGGCTAGAGCCGGAGCCGGCGCCGGGGCGGTAGCTTGGGCCGGGGCCGACACGCGGGCTGGTGGTGCGGGAGGAGTCGGAAGGCCGCCCCCTTGGGCCAGTCGTTGTGAGAAGCGACACTGCCGAAGCGTGTGCGTAGAGGGTTTGGCCGCTAAGTGGTTCTTGCAAGCGAGATCGAGCATTTGCTCGAAGGTGAGCTTCAGCTGCCAGGCAGCCTTGCCAGTGCGCTGGCGCTGGCCGGAAGGCTGGGCAGCCGGTTCCTGATCCTCGGCGGTATTGACCCACCGGCTCCCGTAGCGGGGATCCGACTGGTCGTTCTTGCGTTTGTTGTTCTGCAGCTGCCTGTTGTCGGCCACCGCTCGGGTCGTGGCTGGTGTCGTCATCGCCTTGGCAGGCGGGGTCGTCTTGACCCGGATGGCCGAATCGGCCGTGGCGTACTTGTCCGCCTTGGTCATGAGCTCGGCAAGCGTGGCTGGCTCGGAGCACAGAAGCTTATGATTGAGAGGGGTGCCATCCCGGCAGCCCTTGATGAAGTACTACACGGCTTACACCTTGTGCACCCCCTCATAGGAATTGTGGAGCTCGGTCCACCAAGTGAGGTAGTCTCAAAGGGATTCGTCCGACCCCTTAATGCACATGGCGAGTTCATGGGGATGGCCAAGCTGCGTGTAGGTGTCGGTGAAGTTGCGGATGAAGGTCTCCTCGAAGTCCGTCCAGGTGTTGATGTTGCCGGCCGCCAGGCTGTTGAGCCAGGTGTGGGCCGAGCCGATCAACATGAGGGCGGCATAGCAAACGGCTACGCGCTTATCCCCCTGGCGATGCCAACCGCGGTGGTGTAGTCGATCAGCCGGTCTTCGGGCTTGGCGGCCCTGTTTTATTTTGGGGTGTCCCTAGGGAGCGTGAAGCTGGTTGGGAACGGCTCGATGCGGATCCGAGGGCCGAAGCAAGCCGAACCAATCGAGCCCTCCTCCTCGAGGAGGGCGGATTGCGTGAGCCTGTCGAGGCGGTTGAAGGCGTCGTTTTCGCTATGGGGGACGCGTGGTCCGAGCCGAGCCGAGAGCTCGGGACGGATGGTGGGTGGCACCGACTACCCCGACTCATGCCGCGGGGGAGGCGTGTGCCCGTGGCTACGCTGGCTGCCGGATGCCGACGCTTCGTGGTAGCGGCTGCTTGGAGGCGGATCGTTGGTGCGCTGGCGGTTGATAGTCGGCTGCTTGCTCCCCGATGTCTGAGAGGGCCAGGGGTTGTTTGCTCCGGTTTGGTCACCGGAGGGAGCAGGAGTACTAGGTCGCCTGGCGGCCGGCAGTTCCCGTGCCCTCATGCTCAGGCCGGGGGCCTTTAGTGGCAATGCCGCCCATCACGACCGGATCCTACTGCGCATCAGCAGCATCAATGAGCTCCTTGATGTGGCGCTCGTGGGCGGCACGCTCTTCACCCTCCAAGGTGGCCAATTCGTCGCAGGCCACCTTGAGGGCCTGCAGGTTGGCTACGGGGGTGTCGTAGACGGGCATTTTGTCGCCAAGGATTTCGGCAAAGACACGACCGTGGTCGCGCATAGCCCTACGCCGACTGGGCTCGGTGCTAGTCGGGGTAAGGCCATAGGCGGAAGCGTACTCCTGCTGGACCGCCTACATGCGGCGCCACGTGGCTGCGAGGGCGGTGGTGTCCTCGAACAGGACGCGATGAGCTGCCTCGAGATCAGCCGCGACGGTGTCGGGGTTCGCCATCGGGGCGATAGGAGTGCTCAAGCCCCGGAGGGCCACGCCGAGCGGGTCGGACGTGCCGACGCGGGCAGCGGCAGCGCTAGTTGCAACCCGCGCCGGTCTAGAAGTGGTGGAGGAAGTGATGGCCATTACTCCCACGTGACCATGAGAGCTGCTGGACTGAGTCACAACTAGTGCACCCACGGCCCTGGGCAGACCGGCGCAGAAGAGCACCTGCGTGGGGTACTCGTCAACGGTCGGAGTCTCGGCGAGGCTGAGCCTGCCAAAGCGCTCGGTGAGCGCATCAATGTTGGCCGTGAGGCCGACGGAGTTGCCCACAGGGCGTGCCGGAGCAAGCCCCACGAGTCCGCGGTTTTGCCTGGACGTGCGGCGACGGCGGGGAATGGCGAGGGGTCCCGCTTGGAGCATGAATCCGGACGGCACCACGTACGGCCCCATGGTGGGCGCCAACTGTTGTCGTTTTCTCACGGAAGATGCCATAGGGTGGCTTATCATAGGTGGTTGGGCCGAAGGACACCGACGGGCTCGGGGTGCGAGATTGGGCACAAGCGGTGATGACACACGATGTACCCAGGTTCAGGGCCTTCCGGAGGAGGTAATACCCCTAGTCCTGCTTGGTGTAGTTGGATGGATGGGTATAAATACAATGGTGCTCCTGGAGCTATGTGTAGAGGAGGAAGAAGGGGCAGTCGGCTCCTCTTCCTCCACTGCTGGAAGAGGTTGTTTGTGTGTGTGAAGATGATTCTCCGTCCCCGTTGCATGGGGGGCTCGGGGGGTTTTATAGGCCAACCCCACGGCTCTTATAATATGTTCTAAGTACAAAGGTGGGGGGACCTGACTCGCAGTCCCTCCGGCTAGCCAAAGGGTCCCGCCATTCGTGTCGTCTCGTCATTGGTGGGGTCTGCCGGCCGAGCGGTCCCATCTCCCATTGGGGCCCGCCAGCCGGCTCTGCGATTGGCCCTCGCCCACCTGCCGTGGCACGGGTCGCCCGGGGAGGCGTCGTCTAGCGCCAGCCGACCGAAGTCTCCAATACGTCCGCTCGTGTTGTAGCCATGCTAAGGTAAGTAATCGAGTGGCGAGGGCGTGCCTCCACTATTCCGACGCCCGGTCGTGCTCGCCGAGGTCAGTGGCCGGGACGGTTGGACTGTAGCCACGCGCTGCAGTGCGTCTACAGCCACTGTAGCCACAGGGCCGCCCATCGTGCCGGTCGTGTCGTGTCGTCGTACTCGCGTGCAGAGGGACAGGACGTCTCATGTAGCCGATTCTAAATGCATAGAGGAGTACATCGCAGCCTCGAAGGTGACGAAGAAAGGTGTCTGGATGAAGGAGTTCATGAGTGATCTTGGAGTAGTGCCCAATGCACTGAATCGAGTGGATCTGTTCTGTGATAACATTGGTGCCATTGCCCTGGCCAAGGAACCAACGTTTCACAAGACGACCAGACACATAAAGAGACGCTTCAATTCCATCGACGAGTACATCAAGGAGGAGGACATAAAGATTTGCAAAGTGCACACATATCTGAATATTGCAGACCCGTTGACTAAACCTCTTCCAAGGGATAAACATGATCAACACCAGAGATGTATGGGTGTTAGATTCATTACAATGTAAATCACATGGTGATGTGAGCTAGATTATTGACTCTAGTGAAAGTGGGAGACTGTTGGAAATATGCCCTAGAGGCAATAATAAATGGTTATTATTATATTTCCTTGTTCATGATAATCTTTTATTATCCATGCTATAATTGTATTGATTGGAAACACATTGTAAGTAACATACCGATGAACAAAGGGAACAACATACGGGATTAACTAAATCCTTGACATAGAAGTTCAACCGATAAATATCTTCGTAGAATATGTAGGAACCAATATGGGCATCAGGTCCCGCTATTGGTTATTGACTAGAAAGGTGTCTCGGTCATGTATATATAGTTCTCGAACCCACAGGGTCTGCACACTTAAGGTTCGGTGATATTTCGGTAGTTTTGAGTTATGCATGTTGTGGACCAAAGTTTTGTTCGGAGTCCCGGATGAGATCCCGGACATCACGTGCAGTTCCGTAATGGTCCAAAGTCTTAGATTGGTATATAGGATGTTGGTATTTGGACTCCGGAAAAGTTTCGGGCATTACCGACAATGTACCGGGAGTGAGGAATGGGTTTCGGGATCCACCAAGTGGCCCAACCACCCCCTAAGGGACCACATGGGCAATATGGTGACGCACAAGCCCCTGGTGGGCTGGGGGCCAGCCCAAAGGTACCATGTGGCTGAAAGGTGGAGAAGGTTTCCAAGTGGGAGAAGGAGTCCTACTCCTACTAGGATTGGCGGAGAACTACTCCTCTCCACCTTCGGCCGAACCAAGATCCTTGGGGCGCCAAGCCTCCTCCCTCCCTCCTCCTATATATACTAGAGGTATTGAGGGTTTTTGGACATAGAAATCAGCCACATGCTACCCCTTTCCTCTAGATTGTAGTTCTTCCTCTAGATTGTTTCAACAGTGCTTAGGCGAAGCCCTGCTGGAATAGTTCCACCACCATCTCCGCCACGCCGTCGTGCTGTCGGAGAACTCATCTACCTCTCCGCTCCCTCTTGCTGGATCAAGAGGGCAGAGATTGTCATCGAGCTGTACGTGTACTGAACACGGAGGTGTCGTCCGTTTGGCGCTTGATTGGGACGGATCGTGATTGGATCATGGGATGCTGGGATATTTGGATCGTGAAGACGTTTGACTGCATCAACCGCATTTCTTAATGCTTCCCACTTAGCGATCTACAAGGGTATGTAGATCCACTCTCTCTCTCGTAGATGCTCATCACCATGGATAGATCTTGCGTATGCGTAGGAAAACTTTTGTTTCTCATGCAACGTTCGCCAACTCAAACCGATGGCCAAACGGAGGTGAATAACTAGATGCTTGGAACTCTCCTCCGTGTGTTGGTAAAGAAGAACATCAAGGAGTGGGAATATTTCCTTCCCATCGCCGAGTACGCCTACAATCGCGCACGACACTTCACCATCAACAAGTCTCCTTTTGAGGTGGTCTATGGCTTCAAACCATTTTCCCCATTGGACATACTTCCTCTACCACTCCAAGAATGCGTAAACATGGATGCAAGTGCAAGGGCAAGATACATCAAGAGGATGGACAAAGACACAAGGAACACCATCGAGCGCCAAGTGGAATGTGCCACCACCAAACGCAACACCAACAAACACCCCATGGTGTTCAAGCCCGACGATCTTGTATGGGTGCACCTTTGCAAGGACCGTTTCCCTGCCGAGTGCAAGTCCAAGCTGCTACCTTGCACTGATGACCCTTCAAAATGTTGGCATGCTACAACAACAATGCCTACAAGATAGACATCCCTCGCAACAAATACAATGTGAGCGACACATTTAACGTCATGGACTTATCCCCGTTCCATGGTGATGAAAATCTTGATCCGAGGACGAATCTTCCCCAAGGGGGTGGGGGAGATGATGCGGAGCATCCCATGAACACCACCATGGACCCTTCCTCAACATCGTAAGCCACAAGACGACCCACGATGAGAGCCCGTGCACACACCATCGAAAATGAGGTGACATCTCTCAACCTACGTGTGACCCACTCGAGACATGGTCGCTACCTCAAACGGAAGTGCTCTGTGTACTCAGGTACTCGGGAGAAGGACGTCAAGCTTGGAAGGACAAGGAAGGACCCGAGGACAGAGGACAAGCTCCAGCTCTCGGACGACCGGCTGGTCTTGGACGTCCGACGCCCGGAGATCAGCCCAACACGAAGGCCAACTGGAGTCCCTAGCTCTCAGATGACCAATGTCGCCCGGACGACCGACACGTCCTAGCGCATGAACGTCCGGGCCATCCCAGAAATCCGGCCCTCAAGCATCTCCTCCAAAACATCAGCAGACTAGAGCCTCCGAACGACCAAGCCCCGGACGCCCAACCGCGTTCGGAAATCCAGGCAAGGCACACCCACACCGAAACCTCGGAAGTCCGGACCATCCTGAGCCGCCGGACGTATGACCCCGTCTGGACGCCCGGACCCTGTCTGCGAACAGGCCCACGGGTTTCGGCCTATGTACCCCTCTATCTTGTCTCAGGCTATATAAACCTCACCCTCCTCTTTCTAGGGTTAGCTAATGTTTGCTCTTGAGATTAGCTCCAAAACTTGCTTCTTCTAGGGAGTTTGTCCTCCATTGGGAGTAGATCCAAGTGATGCCAAGGCCCCTCTAGAGGGAAGATCCCCCATGAATTCAAGGCCCCTTGTCTGGAGTGGGAGATCACATACTGCTACTTGTATCATTGGTTGATTTGGGATCTTGTACCTCTTGTGATGTTATGGACCTAATTGATGTGTGATTGAGTTTGCTCTTGAGTGTTTCCTCTCATTCTTCCCCATGTTCTTCATGTCTTCCTCCTCCAATTCGTGAAAGATTGACTACCACGGATCTTGCCCCGTATCACATAGCATCTGCAAGAAGTTTCTTCTTCTTGGCAGAAGGAGCCTGGGAAGTTGTCTCTTCCTCCACTGCCACCTCTTCAGCTTCAGGTGGATCCTCATACATGGATGTAGGTCTGCCAATGACCTTGAAAATCCTCTTCCTTGCTCTCTTATTCTCTCCTGTCTTCTTAGGCATGGAGTTCATGGCTGGCTCAACTGAAACAGAGGTGTTGGCCCTGGCACTCTCAGGTGCCCTCATAGCATTAGTACTGGCATAGACCTTCTTGACAGGTCTCTTGGAAGAAGTGGCATCTCCTGTTGTGCTCTTGGCTGCCTTCTCTTTCCCCCTCTTGGCAACATCTTCCTCTGGCACAAAATCAGAATCATCCTCATCCGAATTCAGTTTCTTTCTTGCCCTAGTGGCATCCTTGGGCAAATCAGGTGTGTCGTCGTTTTCTCACGGCAGATGCCATAGGGTGGCTAATCGTAGGTGGTTGGGGCCGGAGGACGCAGAAGGGCTTCGGGTGCGAGATTGGGCACAAGCGGTGATGACACACGATGTACCCAGGTTCAGGGCCCTTCAGGGGAGGTAATACCCCTAGTCCTGCTTGGTTTTGTTAGATGGATGGGTATAGATACAATGGTGCTCCTGGAGCTATGTCTAGGGGAGGAAGAAGGGGCAGCCGGCTGCTCTTCCTCCACTGCTAGGGAGAGGTTGTGTATGTGGAGATGATCGTTCGTGTGTGCGTGTGTCTGTCCCTCCCCGTTGCATGGGGGGCTCGGGGGTTTTTATAGGCCAAACCCCTGGCTCTTACAATATGTTCTAAGTACAAAGGTGGGGGGACCCGGTTGGCAGTCTCTCCGACTGGCCAGGGGGTCCCTCCATTCGAGCCGTCTTGTTGCTTGTTGGGGCCACCACCTGTGTGGTCCCATCTCCCGCTGGGGCCCGCCAGCCGGCCCGATGATTAGTCCTCGCCCACCTACCGTAGCACGGGCCACCTAGTTGGCATCGTCTAGCACCATCCGGTCGAAGTCATTGGTACGACCGGCTGCATTGTAGCCACGCCGAGGCAGGTAATCGAGTGGCGAGGGCGTGACGGCACTATTCTCATGACCGGTCGCGCTTGCCGAGGTCAGTGACCGGGACGGTTGGACTATAGCCACGCACTGAAGTACGTCAGTGGCCACTGTAGCCACAAGGCTGCCCGTCGTGCCGGTCGCGTGCATCATCGTACCCACGCGCAGAGGGACGTGACATCGCATGTCCGTACCAAGGTCAATGAAAGAGCCGGCTTGGAGACAGCCGGCCATGCCCAGCCAGCCAAGAGTCCTGCTGGCTCTTTGTCCAATCGTTCGGGATGCCAGCCGGCATCGGCTCGTGCCGGACGCCCTCCGGCCGGCCACGGCTAGCCGGCCGCATAGTTTTTCTTCGAAGCGAAAGGAGGAAGACTGTCACGCCCAAGATGCGCGCCTATCCATATTAAGGCATGAGGGCCTCGCAAGGGGTAGAGGTGCATCTTGTCGTTCACAAGTATAGCATCGTTGCATCATACATTACAGAAGAGATGAGAATACAAGTTGGCTTACATTCGCCACATACTAAATTACAATTCCACATAGAGTTCAAATCATCAAGATGAAGACAGGGTCCGACTACGGACGAAATCAAACGATAAAACAGATGCAAATGATACTATCTCGCTATCCCAAAGATCACGACCATGGTCCTCCTACTCGTCTGGATAAGTCATGTACATCCTGCCTCTTTCCTCATCATATTCCCACTCGAGCTGCGTTAGATCATCTTGCACGTACTAATCTGTACCTGTACCTAGAGTGTTGTAGTAATCTGTGAGCCACAAGGACTTAGCAATCAAGCGCCCGGGTACCGAGACTATTCAAGCGTAAGGTTGGGAAGGGGTATGTCTTTAGTTTGTAGCAGCACTAAGCATATATGGTGGCTAAACTTACAAAACATGAAAATAAGTATGTGTGGCCTACGATGAACGATCGAATCTAGTATGACCTCTATGAGATCCTGAACACTTACGTACATCAATCATAACCCCGCCATGGTCTCTCTCGGATCATGTTCACGAGCAGAGAAGATCACAGTTACTCACACAGTTGGTGTATTTTATTCGGAGTTTACTTCAAGTTAAATATAACCGGGGGTTAAACAAATATCCAAGTTGCCACATAACCGTGGACACGGCTTTCCGAAAGATTTGACCCTGCAGGGGTGCTCCAACTAGTCCATCACAAATAACCACACTCCATAGGAATAGCCTCGACCATGGATCTTGTGATCTTCATAGGTGACTCCAAAGGAATTCCAACACCTCGAGATAACCCGAAGAAAGTCAGAGTCCACACGCAAGACATTCGATAAAGGTAAATAAATCTAGCAAGACCACCCAACGTGTCGACGAAACCCATAAGAGCCGCGTATCTCGTTCTCAGGACATGACGGACAAGCAACGCGTACGGAGGCCTGATAGAAATCTCCCAAGTTGCCCTGGGTTGGCCCTGCACAGTGCTCTAGTTTGGACCAACACTCATGAGGAGCACTGGCCCGGGGGTTGATTAATTATCCACGGGGTTGCAAAGCCCTATGCAAATTTTTATTAAGTTATGAAGAAAATGTAGTACCAATGTTCGGTCTTGCCAGACAAGCTTTAATCTCAACCGAATAAACAAGGGTTCCCCATAACAACCCTGAGCATGTTAGGAGCGCAAAGTATGGAAAACATAACACCGGTAACAAGAAACTATGACGGTAATAGCGGAACAAAACACCTAGCAAAAGGATAAGCCTTCCACCCAAACCAAAATATATGTGCATTAAATTAATAACAGATAATATTGTGATATCCAAATACATGTTATCACCTGGAACAACCTGAACCTGCAACTAAGAATGCTATAAGAGGGGCTGAGCAGCGGTAACTTAGCCAATCAAAGGTTTGCTAGGATGTGGAGGGTTAGAGGCCATCATGGCAATTAGGAGGCTAATATTCAAGTGGTAGGTAATTGTAACGATAAGAGCGAGAAACTAGCAAGCAAAAATAGTATCGGGATCCGGGTATGCTCATTTTGCGTGTTGGTTCTTCAGAGGAACAAGTAACATGATCCTCGTAGTTGTACTCGTCTGGCTCTTCATACTCAGGCTCAATGCTCTCTTCTACCCAAAAGAAACAACAAGAATAAACAAACAACCATGGTTCAATGCACAAGCAAGAATGATGCATGCTTAGGTGAAGAATTTTAACATGGCAATCCTAACTAGTCATGTTTCACATGCAAGAATTGGATATTAATGAATCTGTACAGAACCTTATGTTAAGTTATTTAGACATGCATGAACATGGCAAATTTGGATGCATCATGTGAAAACGATGAAAATGCATATGAAGAATGTAAGAAACGGAGTTACGGTTCTCACGATACGCTCACGACAAGATACGAAGGCAAAACACAGAACAGGAAGGCCATGGGATAATTCTTGGCATTCCAAGGTAGCCACTGGTTAGGCAATGAAAAAACCAACCACAATGGACCCAAAGATCAAGCTATTCCATGGTGTATAGCTCCCACTAGTCACAAAACAACAAAACAAACAATCTGCCACAAAACAGCAACACAACAACTTATAGAGCCCACAACTTGAGCTACAGGAATCCTACAGCCACAAACAAGGTATTGACAGAAAGTACACAACATGCTTATCAAATTATCCAACTACACAATCTGGAAAGGAGGCACACATCAATAATAAGGAAGCTATCAAGTTGGCATAATGAAACAGTTTTCTGGGACTTGGTGAAAATAACAATTTTCTGGAATCTGAGTTAATCTGGTAGCATGTTGACAACATAAGTTAAAGGTGTGCATGAAAATTAGTAGGATGGTAGTAGACAACATATACTCCAAAATACTAGCACTGAGCATGGGCTAATTCTCAACAAATCACAAGATGTCAACCACTCTGCATGGCATAAAAATATTTAGCATGGTGAAAACAACAACATCAAGTTAGGTACTTTGCAGCAAGTTTGCCACTTATATGGGCGATTCTCATGTTAAACAAAAATACCATGGCATAATAGACATAAAGCACTAGCACTTCCATGTTGGTACATGCCACAAAGCAAGCTTGGATTAAATCATGCAAAAATGACAAAGTAGCATCACATCAGAAAATGACAGTTTTATGAACTTGCCCAAAAGTGAAATCTGAAAGCACCAATGGATTCCTTGGCTCTTTCTACCCTAAAATAGTGTGTCATACTCATATATACAAGTAAAGCAACATGCCACAACTATACTAGCAAAACCACCCCATCTCTTATAAGTTAAAACTTACTCTAAATGGGCATGAGCATATTTGGACATAACCAGATTTGGAAACTTAGTTTAACATGGCAAATAACTAATAATCCCTACAACACACGCATGTACCAACAAGGGTATGTCAAGTGGGGGAAACCTACTAGTCACCTACACACACACTCTCTCTACACACACACACTACAAGCAAGAACACACATGGCTTCATATGCCTATGGGCATATGAGCACAATCCCACTCATGAACATACCACCCATGAGGGGGGGGGGTGTTCATCCACACACACACACACTCACATGCACCATATATGCATAATGCATATAGGCACATACACACCACCACACATGCACAAGTGCACATGGGCACACACACTCACATATAAGCAGGTATGCACATACACACATACATATTCATATATAAGCAGAAAAAACATACATGCATATATAAAATTAGAAACAAATAAAACAAAAAGAAAAGGAAAACAGAAAAAAGGGGGGGAAGAGGTTCGGGCTCGAACCAGCGACCTCACGGTCAATTCCCCCGAGCCACATCGCTGCGCTATCGATGCGGCACTTAACAGGAGAGGGGAACGGCTGAACTAATACACACACACATGCGCGCAAGTCTGACAAAACTGAAAAATGAACACCTGCGGCGACAGGCAACGGAGGCGGTGACTCCGGCGGCTACAGGGCAACTCCGGCAAGGGGAAACGGAGAAGGGGAAGCTGCACCTACGAGGGTCGCATCCCCAGACATACGCATGATGAGTCGCACGGCAACAACACCTACAACTACGGCGGAGCTACGGCGGAAACGAGCACGGGCTCATCGGGCACGACGAGCTTGCGCACGCATCCGAACAGAGGGGCATGGCGGAGGATCAGCTGCTCACCACGGGGCGGCCGAAGGAGAAGACGACGACGGAGGGGTGGTCGGAGACGAGCACCAGAGTGGAAGCAAGGGAAGACGACGGAGCAGAACGTCGCCAACGAAGACGACGAAGGGGCCGTCGCAGCGGAGCCTCTCTGGGGCTCCTAGTGGAAGGAATTGAACGTAGGGATGATCCCCGAGGTCCTGGACGCCATGGTTGTCGACGAGGCCGACGGACACGACGAGCGGATGCCGACAAACTTCTCTGAACTCTCTGAACTCTCTCTGAAACTTACCTGACAGAGGGGAAGAAGATAGGAGGGAGAGGAATGGAGAGGGAGAGTGGACCGGCGGCGGCTAGAGGGGGAGAGAGGAACCCTAGGCGGAGGAGGCACGCACGTCGAGGGGGTTTAAATACCCCCGAGCTAACGGCAACGGACGATGAAAGGAGACGGCGGAGGCACTACTCTCTCTGCTCTCTGACGGAGACGATGGATGGGAGCAGGTCGCTGTTCCCTCGAGCAGGCTGGGCCGTGGGGAAGGCGAGGCCCACTGCACACACTCTCACAAAACAAATAAAACAAAGGAGTTTTTCTCTTTTTCAAATCACAAGAACAGAAGAAAACCCCCAAGAGTAAAATGAAGGATTTTTGCGCAGAACAAAAATGCTTTGACATTGAAAATAAAATGCTCTATTTACTAAAAATATCAAGATGATTTTTAGGAAAAGTAATTTAAATACTTTTTAAAATAACAGCCCCTGTTAATTTTCAAACCCCAAATACATAAAGCTCAAATCAACAAAATAACCACACACACAATATTAAAACATTATAGGCTACCTCTTGAACATTTTTAAGCAATTTAAATAGCAACTTAAATCTGCTGCTAAAATAACAAAGAAGGAAAAGGTTATTTAGAGGGGTTTGTTTGAAAGGAATAATGAGGGGGAAGAAGAAGGAGATGCACCACATAACTCCAACCACAACACACCACACAACACAAGATCACAACCAACCAGACAAGGCCACATAAGAATCAAGCATGGCATGATGAAATGATGCATGATGCATGAATGCATGAATGCAAGAACAAGACATGGTATGACAAGGCGCAAAAACATTTCATTAAGCTCATGGCAAGAAGGTTTATGCAAGACACATGCCATAAAACGTAGGGGCAGCACTTGGGCTGTCACAACTCTCGCACACTACAAGATGATCTCGACCCGAGATCTAGGAACAAAAGAAGTCTGGAAATTCGGAACGGAGAAGGTCCTCACGTTCCCAAGTAGCTTCTTTGTCAGAATGATATGACCACTTCACCTTGAGGAACTTGATAGACTTGGTGCAAGTCTTATGCTTAGTTTCTTCGAGAATTGCAACTGGATGCTCACGATAAGAGAGGTCTTATTGGAGATCAATGTCTTGGAGGTCAATGGTATGCTCAGGAGTCTTGAAGCATATCCGGAGCTAAGAAACATGGAAGACATCGTGCACATTTGCGAAATTTGGAGGAAGCTCTAGTTGATATGCAAGTCCACCTCTCTTGCAAACAACTTTGAAAGGACCAACAAAACGAGGAGCTAGCTTACCTTTAATTCCAAAATGATGAGTGCCCTTCATGGGAGAGACTCTGAGATAGACTAGATCATCCACTTGAAAGGAAACATCCCGATGTTTGTTATCGTAATAACTCTTCCGTCAGGACTGAGCTACTTTGAGGTTCTCACGAATGACACGCCACATTTCTTCTGCTTCAGTGATCATGTCATTGCCCAATATCTGACGCTCACCGGTTTCAGACCATTTAAGCGGGGTACGACATTTTCTGCTGTAGAGAATCTCGAAAGGGCCTTGCCTGAGCTAGCTTGAAAGCTATTGTTGTGTGAGAATTCAGCATATGGAAGGCAGTCTTCCCACTTCATCCGAACGAAATCACACAGGCTCTGAGCATATCTTCAAGGATCTGATTGACTCTCTCAACTTGACCACTTGTCTGCGGATGGAACGCAGTGCTGAAACGGATCTTAGCACCCGTAGCAGTATGGAAGGACTCCCAAAACTTGGAAGTAAAGAGGCTTCCACTGTCAGAAGACATGAGCTGAGGAATACCATGCAAAGACACTATCCTTGACATATACAACTCTGCAAGCAGATCTGCCGAGATAGATTCTTTGACTGGCAGGAAATGAGCAACTTTTGACAGCTTGTCGATAACCACAAGGACGGCATCGTTGCCTCTCTTGGACTTGGGAAACCCAGTGACGAAATTCATCTCCACATGACCGAATTTCCACTCTAGGATAGGCAAAGGCTGAAGAAGACCTGCTGGACATTGATGCTCCGCCTTCACTCTGCGACAAACATCACACTCGTTCACGAACTGAGCAATTTCACGTTTCATGCGAGTCCACCAGAAGGTTTGCTTGAGATCCTGATACATCTTGGAACTGCCTGGATGAATGGATAGAAGTTGATATCTCTCTCATGCATCTGCCCTCTGTCCATAAGCTGCAGGAGCTTCCATGGATTTCGCCTCCCTGCCCTTGAAGCCACTTGATCTGGCTGCCCTCATCGTCCTCGCACTGGTGAGCAGAGCCTCCCTGTCGTGCTCTCTTTTTCCTTCCCCATGGCCCTCTCTCCTTTTCCCTAATCTTCCTACGTTTCTTTTTCGGACATGGACAGGACACGAGAGCCCCTCCATGGTTGGCCTTTTAGTTCTGCCACGCCACCATTCAAGCACCTCCGCCACCACCAGTTGGATCCGGCTAGGAACTCTATGAGACCGAGTCCCCGCCCATATTCGTTCACCCTCGAGCTTCCTATTCGTCCTGTGTGTCTTTGCCCCATGGTCGCTGGCCTCTCTGTTTCCTGATATCAGCAGTTCCCCTCGTATCTAAATACTAGTTCTTTTTTGTAGATCCGTCCTGGCACTTGGGTGTTATATAGAATAGCCACTATTTTTGAACACGAGCATGTTGGTGGTTGAGTTGGCTAGCGCAGTGAATTTTTGATGCTGGAGACGAGAGATCTTGGGTTCGAGTCCCAGGCAACTCCATATTTTGCAGGCATTTTTACTGATGGTCGATTGGGCCCGTATCATTCCTGGGCTGCTCCAGTGCGCTGGAATCCGGCCCACTTATGTTTTTTTCCTTCTCAATGATTTAGTTTTTTTCCATGCATGCATTCTTCAAAAAGGAAAAACAAATGTTTTTAAATGCTAATAATTAATTAACCATGCATCAGTTAAAAAGGAGTTAAACATGTAAAATGCTTAGAATTTCGTGTAGATTCACCATAACCAACTTTCATGATAAAAATGATGAACTTGCTGTTTTCTTTGTTTTTGCATTAATGCCATGTCAAAATGATTTATTTCTTAACTCCAAAACCGTAGCTCCGATAAAAATGTTCCACATATTTAAATTGACTAGAAAAATGTGTGGAATCTCATGGTGACATTTATTTTGCTGTTTAACAACTCAAAAATTGTGTAAGGATAGATCTGGACCAAATTCATCTTATGCTTATGGGGATGTTTCGGAAATGCTATATGTTGCTTTTGGCCCCATTTAAAATGCTTAGATGATATAGTTGTTCATGCTTCACCTTTTTCCATGACCACCCATGTAAACAACATTTAATATTGATGAGTACCTAACGTGAGTGAACTAAATAATTCAAGCGTGGAGTTTCGTCAATATGCAACTCGTTGCATATTGAGCTTCACTTAATGTGTAGTAGTCGTTTCTTGTTCTTGCCTTGTTATGCCTTGCATATTAAACCGGACATGCATCATATTTGTTTGCGCATTGTGTCATGCATATGTTGTGGTGTATCTTGTGTTGATTGTTGTTTCCGGATTGCTTCTTTTCGATAGAGTTTCAAAAGCGTTCGGAGTGTGAGGATTCGTTCGACTACATTGTCTCGTCTTCTTCATGGACTCGTTCTTCTTCCAAGTGGGATCTCAGGCAAGATGACACATTTGTCTGGATACGATTACTATCATTACCATGCTAGATGTCTCGTTTTCTATCACTATGTCTAGCTACCTACCACTTGTTTGACAAGCCTCCCAACATTGCCATGAAAGCCTCTAACCCCCCACCTTCCCAACAAACCTTGTTTGGCTATGTTACCACTTACTCAGCCCTTCTTATGGCGTTTCTAGCTGCAGGTGCAATTGCTTCCATGTGACAACATGGACATTCTTTCGTTATCACAATATTATTGCTATTTAATTTAATGCACATATACACTTGGTAAAGGGTGGAACGCTTGGCCTTTTGCTCGGTATTTTGTTCCGCTCTTGCCACCCTAGTTACTTCCGAACCAGTGTTACGTTCCATAATTGAGCACTCCTAACAGGCTCGGGGTTGTTATGGGGACCCCCTTGATTTTCGTTTTAGGATAAAACTTGTCTGGCAAGCCCCTACTTTCGTACTACATTTGCCCATCATAATAATACTGATCAGCTTATTAAAGCATAGAGGGTCGCCCCCTCGTGGATTAATTTAACATAATACAGGGGGCCAGTGCTGCTGGTGCTGGTCCAAAATAGAGCACTGTGCGGGGCCAACCCGGGGCAACTCGGGAGATTTCTATCAGGCCACTATACGCGTCGCTTATCCGCCGTGTCCTGAGAACGAGATACGCGACTCCTATCGGGATCGTAGACACGTCGGGAGGCCTTGCTGGACTTGTTTTAGTTTTCTCGAACGTCTTGAGTGAGGAACTTTGGTCTTCTTCGGGCTATCTCGAGGTGTCGGATTTCCTCTGGAATTGCCTAGGATGATCACGAGATCCGTGGTCGAGGTTATTCCCGCTGCGTGTGGTTAATTTGTGATGGATGAGTTGGAGCACCCCTGCAGGGTTAAATTTTTCGGAAAGCCGTGCCCGCGGTTATGTGGCAAACCTGGATACTTTTTGAACACCCGGTCATAGAAAAACTTGAAGTAAACTCTAATAAAATACACGGACTGACAACATAACCGTGACTGTCTTTTCTCGTGAGTCTTTATCCGAGAGAGAACACGGTGGGGTTATGATTGACGTAAGTAGGTGTTCAGGATCAGCTAGTGATCATTACTAGTTCACGTCCGTTGTGCGTATACCACCATACTTTACTTTCTGTATTCGTAAGTTAGACACTCAAATAAATGCTTAGTCGCTTGCTGCAGCCTCACCACTTAACCATACCTCACCTATTAAGCTTTAATAGTCTTGATACCCTTGGAAATGAGATTGATGAGTCCCTGTGGCTCACAGATTACTACAACAATAGTTACAGGTACAAGTAATGCGATGATTTGATTTGGAGTTCTTCTTCTTCTTCTTCTTCATATGATTTGATTTGATTTGATTTGGAGTTCTTCTTCTCCTTCTTCTTCATCAATGTAGGATGGGTTCTAGGCGACAGCTTGGGATAGCAAAGATGGATGTCATTTTGTCGTTTGTTTTTGTCCGTAGTCGGACCCTGCTCTTCTGTATGATGTTTGAATATGTGTTGTATTGATGTGAATCTGATGTAGCTTGTGGCGAGTGTAAGCAAATTCCATATACTCATATCTTCTATACATGTACTTGTAATGATATCCATTCTTACAACACGACGAGGTGCGCTTCTATCCTTGTCGAGGCCCTCGTGCCGAAATAAGGATAGGATCACATCTTGGGCGAGACCGGAGTGGAAGCAGGGGAAGACGACGAAGCGGAACGTGACCAACGAAGACAATGAAGGGGCCGTCACTGTGGAGCCTCTCCGGGGCTCCTAGCAGCGGGAATTGAATGCGGGGAGGATCCCTGAGCTCCTGGACGCCATGGTCGTCGAGGAGGTCGACGGCGACGACGAGCGGACGCCGGCGAACTTCTCTGAACTCTTTGAACTCTCTCTGAAAATTACTTCATAGAGGGGAAGAAGAGAGGATGGAGAGGAATGAAGAGGGAGAGGGGAGCGGCGGCGGCTGGAGGGGGAGAGAGGAACCCTAGGCGGAGGAGGCACGCACGTCGAGGGGGTTTAAATTCCCCTGAGGTGACGGCGACAGACGGCGAAAGGACACGGTGGAGGCGCTGCTCTCTTTGCTCTCTGACGGAGATGATGGACGGGAGCAGGTTGTCGTTCCCTCGAGTAGGCTGGGCCGCGGGGAAGGCAAGGGCCACTTCACACACGCTTACAAAACAAATAAAATAGAGGAGTTTTTCTCTTTTTCAACTCACAACAACAGAAGAAAAAAAACCCAGAGTAAAATGAAGGATTTTTGCGCAGAACCAAAATTCTTTGAACTTGAAAATAAATGCTCTATTTACTAAAAATAGCAAGATGATTTTTAGGACAAGTAATTTAATTACTTTTAAAAATAATATCCCCTATTTATTTTTAAAACCCCAAATACATAAAGCTCAAATCAACAAAAGAACCACACACACAATATTAAAACATTATAGGCTACCTCTTGAACATTTTTAAACAATTTAAATAGCTACTTAAATCTGCTGCTAAAATAACAAAGAAGGAAAAGGTTATTTAGAGGGGTTTGTTGGAAAGGAATAAAGAGGGGGAAGAAGAAGGAGATGCACCACATAACTCCAACCACAACACACCACACAACACAATATCACAACCAACCACACAAGGCCACATAAAATCTAGCATGGCATGATGAATGAAATGATGCGTGATGCATGAATGGAAGAACAAGACATGGTATGACAAGGTGCAAAAACATTTCATTAAGCTCATGGCAACAAGGTTCATACAAGACATATGCCATAAAAGGTAGGGGCAGCACTTGGGCTCTCACAAAGACCCCACACTACAAGAGGATCTCGACCCGAGATCTAGGAACGAAAGAAGACTGGAAATTCGGAACGGAGAAGGTCCTAACGTTCCCAAGTAGCTTCTTTGTCAGAGTGATGAGGCCAATTCACCTTGAGGAACTTGATAGACTTATTGCGAGTCTTACGCTCAGTTTCTTCGAGAATTGCAACTGGATGCTCACAATAAGAGAGGTCTTCTTTGTGATCAATGTCTTGGAGGTCCATGATACGTTCAGGAGTCCTGAAGATGGACAAAACACATCAGCACCGCATTGAAAAGATGAATTCAAAGCTGAATAAAATGCTTGAAAGAAATTGAACAAAAACATCACAACCTTCCTACTAAAAAATTAGTAAGAATGCTTCTTCGGTTTATGATAACATCATCAGATATAAGAAGCCACTTGCAATAACACAAAAGTATTAAGCTAAGTGCTCAGAACAAATGTATATGCCCACATACATCTGAGGAAGATGATCCTAGATAACTACAAGATTTCCCACCTAAGAACTTCCAAAAACTTTCTGGTTATGAAATCCGGTGTGGGGGATACATGGAGGAAATATGTCACACAACTAGCAATCCGACACCCCAACTGTATCCATCCTTCAACACATAACCAGAGGCTTTCGCAAATTCATCTAACTTGAATCCTCGAACTCACAACAATACTAAACCATGGTGGTACCCCGAACGCCTCCCAAGTACTGGGTGACTCCGACCTTATCTCACCACGACAAGTATTGAAGTAATTCGGAACATTCTCCGTCCTGAGATATCAAGGAAGCTGAATGATAACGATGTGCCAACATTCCCTAGAGCTCAACTCCCCGGAAGAAATCAAGTCAGACATGAGGCACCAAGACGGAACCCTGTCACATCGATATCATATAGATCCAGAATACCCGTATGATCCTAAATTTTTTTTGAGCGAGAAGAGGAGTAGAATTAAAATTCCTAAGTCAAATACCTCACTAGAGCATAGAAGAGGAGTAAAAAGAATCCTACTCTCCAATATAACTAGACTCAAAATAATTTTTACTAGACTCGACTCGGCCAAATTCGATCAGGCAAAGGCTCCTATGGTCGTATGGGTCTGAATACCAACTTGTCACGCCCAAGATGCGCTCCTATCCATATTAAGGCACGAGGGCCTCGCAAGGGGTAGAGGGGCATCTTGTCATTCGCAAGTATAGCATCATTGCATCATACATTACAAAAGAGATGAGAATACAAGTTGGCTTACACTCGCCACATACTAAATTACAATTCCACACAGAGTTCAAATCATCAAGATGAAGACAGGGTCCAACTATGGACAAAATCAAACGATAAAATAGATGCAAATGATACTATCTCGCTATTCCAAAGATCACGACCATGGTCCTCCTACTGGTTTGGATAAGTCGCATACATCCTGCCTCTTTCCTCATCATATTCCCACTTGAGGCGCGTCAGATCATCCTGCACGTACTCATCTGTACCTGTACCTGGAGTGTTGTAGTAATCTATCAGCCACAAGGACTCAACAATAAGGCGCCCGGGTACCGAGACTATTGAAGCTTAAGGTTGGGAAGGGGTGTGTGTTTACTTTGCAGCAGCACTAAGCATATATGGTGGCTAAACTTATGTGACATGAAAATAAGTATGAGTGACCTACAATGAACGATTGAATCTTGTATGACCTCTATGAGATCCTGAACACTTACTTACATCAATCATAACCCCACCGTGTTCTCTCTCGGATCATGTTCACGAGCAGAGACGATCACAGTTACTCACACAGTTGGTGTATTTTATTTAGAGTTTACTTCAAGTTAACTATAACCGGGTGCTAAACAAATATCCAAGTTGCCACATAACCACGGGCACGGCTTCTTGAAAAGATTTAACCTTGCAGGGGTGCTCCAACTAGTCCATCACAAATAACCACACTCCGCGGGAATAGCCTCGACCACGGATCTCGTGATCTTCATATGTGACTCCAAAGGAATTCCAACACCTCGAGATAACCCAAAGAAAGTCAGAGTCCACACGCAAGACATTCGATAAAGGTAAAACAAATCCAGCAAGACCACCCGACGTGTCGACGAACCCGATAAGAGCCGCGTAGCTCGTTCTCAGGACACGAAGGATAAGCGACTTGTACGGAGGCCTGATAGAAATCTCCCAAGTTGCCCTGGGTTGGCCCCGCACAGTGCTCTAGTTTGGACCAACACTCATGAGGAGCACTGGCCCGGGGGTTGATTAACTATCCACGGGGTTGGAAAGCCCTATGCCAATTTTTATTAAGTTGTTAAGAAAATGTGGTACCAACGTTGGGTCTTTCTAGACAAGCTTTAATCTCAACCGAATAAACAAGGGGGTCCCCATAACAACCCCGAGCATGTTAGGAGCGCAAAGTATGGAAAACATAACACCAGTAACAAGAAACTATGGCGGTAACAGCGGAACAAAACACCTAGCAAAATGCCAAGCCTTCCACAAAAACCAAGAGTGCATTAAATTAATAACAGATAATATTGTGATATCCAAATCCATGTTATCACATGGCACAACATGAACCTGCAACTAAGAACGCTATAAGAGGGGCTGAGCAGCGGTAACTTAGCTAATCAAAGGTTTGCTAGGATGTGTAGGGTTAGAGGCTATCATGGAAATTAGGAGGATGATATTAAAGTTGTAGGTAGCGCAATTGTAATTATAAGAGTGAGAAACTAGCAAGCGAAAATAGTATCGGGATCCGGGTACGCTCATCTTGCCTGTTGGTTCTTCAGAGCAACAAGTAACAGGATCCTCGTAGTTGTACTCGCCTGGCTCTTCGTACTCAGGTTCAACACTTGCATCTACCCAAAAATACCCAGCAAGAATAAACAAACAACCATGGTGCAATGCACAAGCAAGAATGATGCATGCTTAGGTGAAGAGTTTTTACATGGCAATCCTAACTAGTCATGTTTCACATGCAAGAATTGGATATTAATGAATCTGTACAGAACCTTATGTTAAGTTATTTAGACATGCATTAACATGGCAAATATGGATGCATCATGTGAAAACGATGAAAATGCATATGAAGAACGTAAGAAACGGAGTTACGGTTCTCACGATACGCTCACGACAAGATACGAAGGCAAAACACAGAACAAGAAGGCCATGGGCTAATTCTTGACATTCCAAGGTAGCCACTGGTTAGGCAATGAAAAAACCAACCACATTATACCCAAAGATCAAGAAATTCCATGGAGTATAGCTCCCATAAGTCACAAGACAACAAAACAAACAATCTGCCACAAAACAACAATATAGCAACTTACACAGCCCACAACTTGAGCTCCAGGAATCCTACAGCGACAAACAAGGTATTGACAGAAACTACACAACATGCTTATCAAATTATCCAACAACACAATCTGGAAAGGAGGCACACATCAATAAGCATGAAGCTATCAAGTTGGCATAATGAAACAGTTTTCTGGAATCTGAGTTAATCTGGTAGTATGTTGGGAGCATAAGTTAGGGGGGTTGGAGACCACCTCTTGGCATGAAAATTAACAGTGTGGTAGTTGACAACATCTACTCCAAAATACTAGCACTGATCATGAGCTAATTCTCAACATATCACAAGATGTCAACCACTCTTCATGGCATAAAAATAACAGTAGATACTCAGACTTAGAAATGTTTAGCATGGTGAAAACAGAAACATCAAGTTAGTTACTTTGCAGCAATTTTCCCACTTATATGGGTGATTCTCATGTTAAACAAAAATACCATGGCATAATAGACATAAAACACTAGCACTTCCATGTGGGCACATGCCCCAAAACAAGCTTGGATTAAATCATGCAAAAATGACAAAGTAGCACCAAAGCAGAAAATAAAGGTTTTATGAACTTGCCCAAAAGTGAAATCTTAAAGCACCAATGGATTCCTTCGCTCTTTCTACCCCAAAATCATGTGTCATACTCATATATACAAGTGAAGCAACATGGCACAACTATACTAGCAAAACCACCCCATCTCTTATAAGTTAAAACTTACTCTAAATGGACATGAGCATATTTGGACATAACCAGATTTGGAAACTTAGTTTAACATGACAAATAACTAATAATCCCTACAACACATGCATGTACCAACAAGGGTATGTCAAGTGGGGGAAACCCACTAGTCACCTACACACACACACTCTCTATACACACACACTACCAAGCAAGCACACACATGGCTTCATATGCCTAAGGGCATATGAGCACAATCTCTCTCGTGAACAAACCACCCATGAGGGGGGTGTTCATCCACACACACACTCACATGCACCATATATGCATAATGCATATAGGCACATACACACCACCGCACATGCACAAGTGCACATGGGCACACACACTCACATATAAGAAGGTATGCACATACACACATACATATTCATATATAAGCAGAATAGAAAAAAAACATAAATGCATATATCAAAGGAGAAACTAATAAAACAAAAAGAAAAGGAAAACAGAAAAAAGGGGGGAAGAGGTTGGGTGTCGAAACAGCGACCTCATGGTCGATTCCCCCGAGACACACCACTACGCTATCGACGCAACACTTAACATGAGAGGGGAACGGCTGAACTAATACATACACACACGCGCGCAAGTCTGACGAAACTGAAGAATGAACACCTGCGGCGACAAGCAATGGTGGCGGCGACTCCGCGGCTATAGGGCAACTTCGGAATGGGGAAACGGAGCAGGGGAAAGTTGCACCTACGGGGGTCGCATCCCCACACAAACGCACGGCGAGTTGCACGGCAACAATACCTACAACTACGGTGGAGCTACGGTGGAAACGAGCACGGGCTCATCAGGCACGACGAGCTCGTGCACGCATCAGAACAGAGGGGCACAACGGAGGATAGGTTGCTCACCACGGGGTGGTCGAAGGAGAAGACGACGACAGAGGGGGTCGGAGACGAGCGCCGGAGTGGAAGCAGGGGAAGACGACGGAGCGGAACGTCATTAATGAAGACGACGAAGGGGCCATCGCTGCAGAGCCTCTCCGGGGCTCCTAGCAGCGGGAATTGAATGCGGGGAGGGTCCCCGAGCTCCTGGACGCCATGGTCGTCGACGAAGTCGATGGAGACGACGAGCGGACACTGGCGAACTTCTCTAAACTCTCTGAACTCTCTCTGAAACTTACCTGATAGATTGGGAGAAGAGAGGAGGGTGAGGAATGGAGAGGGAGAGGGGAGCGGCAACGGCTGGAGGGGGAGAGAGTAACCCAAGGGGGAGGAGGCACACACGTCGAGGGGGTTTAAATACCCCCGAGCTGACGGTGACAGACAGCGAAAGGAGACGCCGGAGGCGCTGCTCTCTCTGCTCTCTCACAGAGACGATGGACGGGAGCAGGTTGCCGTTCCCTCGAGCAGGCTGGGCCGCGGTGAAGGCAAGGCCCACTGCACACACTCTCACAAAACAAATAAAACAGAGGAGTTTTTCTCTTTTTCAAATCACAACAATAGAAGAACCCCCCCCCCCAGAGTAACATGAAGGATTTTTGCGCAGAACAAAAATGCTTTGACATTGAAAAGAAAATGCTCTATTTACTAAAAATATCAAGATGATTTTTAGGACAAGTAATTTAAATACTTTTAAAAATAACAGCCCCTATTTATTTTTAAAACCCAAATACATAAAGCTCAAATCAACAAAAGAACCACACACACAATATTAAAACATTATAGGCTACCTCTTGAACATTTTTAAACAATTTAAATAGCAACTTAAATCTGCTGCTAAAATAACAAAGAAGGAAAAGGTTATTTAGATGGTTTGTTTGAAAGGAATAAATAGGGGGAAGAAGAAGGAGATGCACCACATAACTCCAACCACAACACACCACACAACACAAGATCACAACCAACCACACAAGGCCACATAAGAATCAAGCATGGCATGATGAATGAAATGATGCATGATGCATGAATGCAAGAACAAGACATGGTATGACAAGGTGAAAAAACATTTCATTAAGCTCATGGCAACAAGGTTCATACAAGACACATGCCATAAAAGGTAGGGGCAGCACTTGGGCTGTCACAAAGACCCCGTTGCTTTGGCCTACCTAGGGGTAATAACCCCGTCAGTAGTCCCCGAAGCCGGCGGGGGCCCGTGTCTGGTAGACGGTGGGGAGCCGGCGGCTTTTCCTCAGCGGTACTCAACTCCGGCTCGAAGACGAAAGGGCAGCCGGGTCAACCGTCGGACCAGACGCCTCGGTTACCGGGACGCCGCCCGGGACCCGCGTCGGCACACGGCACGCCATGCGATGAGTAATGATGCGACGGGTCCTGCGCACGCAAGGAGATGGGATGTCGCTTGAGCCTAGGCCGCTAGGACCCAGGCGTAGCCCGGTAGGCCTCGGGGCGCAGGTTAGGATCCTCTGCGCTCCGAAGCGGCCGTTACGGCCTGGGGTCACCCACGCGCGCAGAGTTTCTGGGGGTAGTGGGCGCAATCAATCCCACGTCCCCCGGTCGTGGCCTCCCCTATAAAAGGAGAGGAAAGTCAGGAGGTGGAGGTACCCGTTCCTCACTTGCCCCCTCGTTGCCCATCTTCGTTGCCTCCATGCATTCCTCGCGCGCCACCGCACTCGAGCACGCACCCACGCCCGCACGCCGCACCGCTGCCACGATGGCCAATGGACGCGGCGGGAGCTGGGTAGGGTCATTCGTGGTCGCGGCAGACATCGCCGAGATCCACCACGCGCGCATGCTACCACCGGAGGAGCGGGTGGCCGCATGTGCGCCGGGCGACGAGATAGCGCCGGCGCCACAGCCAGGGGAACATGTCGTGTTCCTCTGGCAGTTCTCCCGGGGCTTCGGGCTTCCGGTGAGTATCTTCTTTCGTCTCCTTCTCGATACCTTCGACCTCCAGCCGCTCAACCTTGGCCCAAACTCGATTCTTTATCTCTCCGCCGTCGTGACGTTGTGCGAGGGGTACCTTAGTATCGTTCCTTTCATCGAGCTCTTCAATGCTCTCTTCTACCTCAAACCTTTGAAGAGCGACGCATGCGGGGGCACGGTGGTGTGCTGCCGCGGCATCGCTTGCTTCGCCCCCCTCTCTCTAATCGACTCCGTCAAGGGGTGGCACCGAACGTTCTTCTACGTGAAGAACGTCAACCCGAGGACGGACTACATACGGCTACCGCCTTTTGAGGATTGACAGTCCTCCCAGCAGAACTGGCTGGGGGCTGCCTCGCGCGATGTGGCGCTGGAGGAGCTAGGCCGGCTCACGCAACTGAAGAGCTCCGAGGGGCTATTCGCCACTGATCTGGTGGCGGCCTTTATATCGCACCGGGTGTTGCCCCTCCAGCTAAGGCCGCACCGGATCTGCGACATGTCCGGCCGGCGCGACCCCTGCCGACTGTCCACCATCGAGTAGACACCCGCTCAAGTGGCGAAGCTGGTGAACTCCCTCACGACGTTCAAGCTCAAGCCCGCCTCGTGGTCCTTCGGCATGGAGTCGTACGACCGCATCAACCGGCCTCCCCTGGTAAGTTTTTCGTCGAGGCGGTATCTTGCCGTTTGATATTCCCCAGCCAGCAGCCGGCTAGTGAACTTACTTTGATGTGCTGACCGCAGCTGCTAGTATGACAGAACACGCCGGACGGCCCGCACCCTCAGATCTTCGAGGCGGAGCATGAAAACTCCAACTCCGAAGACTACCAGACGGGAGGCACCCCGGAGGAGGGGGTGGACTCATCGGGAGGAGCCGACGAGCCAGTGGACCCATGAGGCGGCGCCCCCTATGGAGCCGGATGGTCTGGCACAGCCAGGGAACCTAGCGGAGCGGGTGAGTTCCCTCTTGTCCCCTCCATCAAGGACTGGACGGATGACAACGATGATGATGACGACTTGATGATACTGAATAGGCCTCCTCCCACAACGCGCCAGCGACCGGCTCAAGGCCCGGCGGCCAGAGCGGCAAGCCCGGGGAAGAGGCCGGCTCAGGGGGGCCGACGGCCCCACCGCCCGGCCTGAAGTGGGTAAAGGTGGCCGTGCGGAAGCCGCTGCCACGCGCCAATCGAGCCATGTCCCTTGTTATCGCATAAGTTCTTTATTTTGCATGAGTTTTGCTTCCGCCTCGCGAGCCAGTTGATGACCGGTTCTTGGGTGCTGCTGTGAGCCCATCGACCTCCACGAGGAGGAGCTAGAGGAGGAGCCAACGGACGCCGCCAACCGGCTGGCCGGCGAGCATGCGGCCACCCAGCAGGAGGAGAAGAGGAGGCTCACGGAGCTGCGAGCCTCCAAGTCCGAGACGCGAGAAGGTGCCTCTCACTCCGGGACCTCGAGCAGCCGGAGGTGGAGGGGGTTGGCGGATCCTCTGCGGGCGTCGGACTCGGCAGTGGAGTCAACCCGCATGTCGAGGCCGTCATCGAGCGAGCCGTGAGGGGCGGCTATGGACCCGCCAGTGCCTCCGCCCGCGTAGGAGACCGCCCAAGCGAGGGTGGCGACGACGGAGCCGGCTCCTGAGGCGGCCCGGCCGGTGGTGCCGAAGGTGACCCTGCCTGCAGCCGAGCCGGCCTAGGCCGAGGTGCTGGAGGTCCCGGCGGAGGCGGCCATGGAGGTGGAGGCGCCCTCCGTCACGATCGACGCACCGGAGCGGCGGGAAGAGGAGGCGGCAAGGGTGCTAGGCAAGGGGGGGTGAAGCGACTCCCGGCCCCTTGCCATCGTCAACCCACCCCCGGCGGCTGGAGCCGTGGCAAGCCCGGGCGGCAGCGGCGGCCGGGCCCGGAGGACCCTATGGTTGATGCAGGAGGTAGTCCGGGACTGGGAAGCGCTGGCGAGCGTGCCGGCCCTGCCGCCCCCCAGGCAAGCGACCCGGTCCCTTCCTTCGCGGACCCGTGGAGTGTCCTGGAACGGTGCCGGTAGGAGCTGGCCCGGGTCGCGGAGGCAGCGGATGCCGCCCTACGGCGTGCGGAGGTAAGCCGGCTATTATGTCTTAGAATTTTCAGTGGGGGCGCGCGAGCGCACCCACTGGGTGTAGCCCCCGAGATGCGGGTCGGCTGACTGCCCGACGGGCAGCTGGGCCGGATCTCTTGTGGACGTGTCTTGACCTTTTCTTTTTTGTGACAGGAAAGGACCTCCCTGCAGCAGAAGCTATTCGCAAAGGCGGTCTCCATCCACAACCGCGGCAAATACCTCTTCTACCGCCTGGAGGAGGAGCTGACGCATGCGCAAGGTTGGTTGCACTTCGCAGGAGGGGTACATAGCCCCTAAGAGCCGGCTGACGCCGGTTGTGTCTTTTTTTTGCAGGTGAGCTGGCCACCCTTCGGGAGGACAAGACCGGTCTCGTCTCCGAGTGGGACCGGCTGGCGCAAGACGTCCAGGCGGCCGCACAGGGGACGGACAGGTTGGCTGCACTGTTGGTCGACGGGGAGGCGGCCCAGGACCGGCTCAAGGCTGAGGCGGTGAAGGAGGCGGCGGCCCGGGAGGCGGCCGTCAAGGAGGCAGCTGACGCCGCCTTGAGGACTGCCGCCCTCTAAGGCGAGGTGACCCGGCTCGAGAGGATGCTCGAGGAGGTCCGGGGTTCTCTCGCCGCGTCCGAGGCGGCTCGGGAGTCGGATTGCCAGGTGGCGCTCAACTTCTCCCTTGGAGTAGACAACGCGATCAAAGGTAAGTGCCGTTTTTTTCTCTTCCCCAGCCGATTGCTTTTCCCTTTGCCGTTTCGTGTGTTTTAACTTGCCTTTCTTTCCTTCTCTTCTTTCTTCTAGGGCACTTTCCAGAGACTCATCGCCGCGCTGCGCGCACCGTTGAGGAGCACCGGGAGTACCTCCGGGAGTGTAGTCGCTCCATTGAGGAGGATGCCGTGTGGCACGTGGACGAGATCAGACTCGACGTCGCGATGCGGATGACCCATCTCGAGCGGTGCGTGGAGCGTCTCAAGACCACCGGCAAATAGGTCATCGCTGTGCTGTGGCCAGGCCGCGGGGGAGCTCAGACGCACCGCGTGGCTCAGTGGCTGGAGCACGTCGTCCCTTGCCTCGAAGCTTGGAAGGCATCAGCCTCCCGAGCCGGAGCGCAGATGACGCTCCGGTTCGTCACGTCGTGGTACCGTGGCATGGATCTGGGCCGGCTAGCGACCATGCGGGATGTGCCGGCTGCAGAGCGGTAGGCCCGTGAGCCAGCCCTTGTCCAGCGGGCCAACGAGCTTGCGTCGTATGTCGACACGGACGAGTTCCTGCCGGCCCTAGGCGAGGATGGTGAGCCGTTGCCCGAGGACTCCTTCGGCACCCCCAAGGCCTGGCGGATGATGAAGTTGCTGACAAGAGCACCGACTCAAGCGGCGAGATGACCGAGACCGAGGAGCCCGCCTCGAAGGCCAAGGGGGCCGAACCGAAGGCCGCAACCACCTTCGAGGCGAGAACCGAGCCGCCCTATGACGCGCCGGCTAGCGACGCACCGACAACTTGAGCCCCCGGGCATTTTTTTATCTCTCTGCATCTTAAGCTTGAATCCACCCACTTGGGGAGTTTATGTAATGAACTAAATGCTGGCCGTGGGCCGCTTTTGTCTTAACATCTATGTCTTGAATAGTTTTTCGTGTTTGCCTTGTTACTCATGCCGCCTTGTCCTTATCCTTTTTTGCCTGCTTGACTCCGTTCATTTCTACTTCTTTTCCCCTTTGGTTTTGGCCCTGCCAGCCCGACAGCCGGGGACCGGTCTGTAGCTAGGTCAGGGCGTCCGCCTCAAGGGAGCTGGTTCAAAACTTAGGGATTGCTAGGGCTTTTCGGGATAAGTAGAGTAGTAGAAACACGGCGATGGTCCGGCTGGGCCTAGAAGGGGTCAACCTTTGCTTAGACGTTTCATGTGAGCCCAACCTTGCCGCCTCGAGGCCTCGTCAGCCAGATAGCCGGGAGCCGGTTCTGTAGCTGGTAAGGGTGGGGAGGCTTGTCCGTCTCACATTACTTAGCCAGTTTTTGGAGAGGCGTTCTAGGTCCAGCCGGCTAGCCCCCGGGACCGGGAGCCGGGCCAGGGAGCCGGTGATTGAGGAATACTTTTCAGGGAAACGAAACGGGGTGCGCCCCAAGAGCCGTCTTGGGGTGCCCATTGCATTCATAAGCCCAAAAGGGTGGGGATACAAACATACACTGGTTCCTTCAGCAGTAAAACGGGCGTAGAAGGGCTGTGTTCCATGGGCGCTCCGTCTCCTCTCCGGAGGCATCTCTTTTGCGCTTCTGTGGCTTCTGGGCATGTATTAGATAGTATGCTTTTTTGTGCAGTGCCTTGCTGATGATGAATGGACCCTCCCATGGGGAGGACAGCTTGTGTTTTCTGGCTGTTCGTTGGATCCGCCTGAGGACCAGGTCACCCTCGCGGAACGAGAGTGGCCGGATCCGCTTGCTATGGTGGTGCCGGAGCTTCTGCTCGTAGATCGCCGTCCGGCTCAAGGACAGTTCACGAGCTTCCTTGAGTAGGTCGACGCCGTCTTCTCTTGCCTCCTTTATGTCCTTCTCCGTGTATAGGGTGACTTGAGGCGAATCGAACTCGATGTCGATGGGGATGATTGCCTCGGACCCATACACAAGGAAGAAGGGAGTGTAGCCGGTTGAACGGTTTAGGGTGGTCCTGAGACTCCAAAGGACGGCGAGCAGCTCGTCGATCCAGTAGCCGGCCGACCTTACCAGCGGCGTCACGAGCCGGGGTTGATGCCGGACAGGATGAGGCCGTTTGCCCTCTCGACCTAGCCATTTGACTGCGGATGGGCGATGGAGGCCAGGTCGAGCCGGATTCCCTGCTTGGAGCAGAAGCATGCAAGCGCACCCTTGGCAAAGTTCATGCCGTTTTCGGTGATGATACTATGGGGAACGCCATAGCGCACCGTGATGTCGTTGATGAACCGGACGGCCATAGGGCCGTCCAGCTTCTTGATTGGTCGTGCCTCGATCCACTTGGGAATTTGTCTATCGCCACCAACAAGTGCCCCATGCCGCCTCGAGCAGTCTTGAATGGGCCCACCATGTCCAGCCCCAAAACGGCGAAAGTCCATGAGAGGGGGATGGTTTGGAGGGCCGTTGCCAGCAGCTGGCTTTGCATGCTGAAGCATTGGCAGCCGTCGCACTCATCGACCAACTTCTTGGCCGCCTCGAGAGTCGTCAGCCAGAAGAAGCCATGGTGGAAAGCCTTGGCCACCAGGGTCTGGGAGGCGGCATGGTGCCCGCACTCGCCCTGGTGAATGTCGAGCAGGATTTCCAGACCCTTTTCCGGCTCGACGCATCGCTGGAAGACGCCGGTGGTGCTGCGGTGGACGAGCTCATTGTTGATGATGCCGTTGGCCATGGCCCGGTGCTGGATTTGCCTTGCCAGAGCCTCGTCCGGAGGCAGCTCGCCCCGCAGGAGAAACGCCACAATGGGTTGGGCCCACGAGGGGGCGAGACGGCGGCCGGTTCGGGAGCCCTCGGGACCAGCTTGCCAGCCCCCGGGACCGGCTCGGGAGCCCCCTAGACAGGTTGGTCAGCCCCTAAGGCCAGTTTGCCAGCCCCTAGGGCCGGCTAGTCGATGATCATCATGGCGGCCAGGCCGCCGGGGCCGGCGGCCCCAGATGCCGCCGACTCGATCGGAGCCGGCTGGGCGGTCGACGGTTCGGGAGCCGGTGGTGAAGGTGCCGGAGAGGCGGCCGGGGCCATCGATGGGACGGCGACTCCCGCTGGCACAAAGATTGACTCCGACTCCGGGGAGGGCTTGATCGCCGGCTTGAGTAGCCATTCGAGGGAGACGCCGGCTGAGATGGCCTGCTGGGTGGAGCCGATCTTTGCCAGCGCATCCGCCGCCTCGTTGTTCGCCCGTGGGACGTGATGAAAATCAAAGCCCTCGAAGGAGCCGGTGAGCTGTTGTACGAGGAAGCGGTAGCTGGCCATGTTGGCATCCCTGTCGTCCCATTCGCCGGAGACTTGCTGCACCACGAGGTCAGAGTCGTCGAACATAGGATGCGCCTGATGCCGATCTCCTTGGTGAGCCGGAAGCCATGGACGATGGCCTCGTACTCGGCCACGTTGTTGGAGGCTGCGAAGTGGATCTTGAGGGCATATTTGAGTTGATCACATTTCGGGGAGGAGAGGACTATGCCGGTACCCAGGCCGGTCCTGATCTTCGAGCCGTCAAAATGCATGCGCCAATGCGTGGAGTCTGGGGGAGGCGGAATGAATTTTGTCTCGGCCCAGTCAACGAGGAAGTCCGCCAATGCCTGCGACTTGATGGCGATTCTCGGCTCGTACCGGATCTCATGATCGGCGAGGGCGATGACCCACTTGGCGATCGGACCGGTGGAGTCCCGGACGCTCATGATCTCGCCGAGCGGGGCCGTGCTTACCACGGTAATGGTATTCTCTTGGAATTTTTGCTTGACCTACTTGGCGGCAAAGTATACGCCATAACACATCTTTTGGTAGTGGGGGTAGTTCTCCTTGGAAGTGGAGAGGACCTCACTGAGGTAGTAGACGGGTCGCTGGACCGGCAGGGACTTACCCTCCTCCGGCCGGTCGACCACCAGGACGATGCTGATGACACGTGTGGTCGCCGCGATGTAGGTGAGCAGTGGTTCCTTCTCAGTCGGCGCGGCCAGGATGGGCGCGTGGGTGAGAGCCTTCTTGAGGCCGTGGAAGGCCTCGTCCGCCTCGTCAGGCCAGTCGAAGACGCCCGACCTTTCGGTTCGACCCGGCTCGATTAGAGCCATCTTGTGAAGGAGCCCGTAGAGGGGCAGTGCCTTCTCCCCCAGCGGACTGATGAACCGGCTAAGCGAGGCAAGACAGCCGGTGAACTTCTGGATGTTGTGGAGCCGGGTCGGCTTCATCATGCGCTCGATCGTGCTGATCTTCTCAGGGTTAGCTTTGATGCCGCGAGCGGACTTGAAGAAACCCAAGAGTTGGCTGGCTGGGATGCCTAAGACACACTTCTCCGGGTTGAGCTTGATCTTGTACTCGCACAGGTTCGCGAAGGTCTCCCGGAGGTCGTCGAGGAGGCTGAAGTGCTTCTTGGTTTTGACGATCATGTTGTCGACGTAGACATGGACGTTCCTTCCTATCTGAGGCAGGAGGCACTTCTGCATGCACCTCTGGAAGGTGGCGCCTACGTTCTTCAGGCCGGAGGACATGGTGATGTAGTAGTAGGCCCCAAAGGGAGTGATGAAGGAGGTCTTGAGCCGGTCTTCTGGGTCCAGCTTGATCTGGTGGTAGTCGGAGTAGGCGTCCAGGAAGGACAGCAAGTCAAAGGCGGCCGTGGAGTTGATGACTTGATCGATCCGTGGCAGGGCGAATGGGTCCGTGGGGCATGCCTTGTTCATGCTAGTGTAGTCGATGCACATGCGCCGGGTCTTGTTCTTCTTTAGCACCAGGACTGGGTTGGCCAGCCAGTCTGGGTGGAACACTTCCATGATGAACCTAGCTGCAAGCAGGCAGGCGATCTCTTCGCCTATAGTACCCTGCTTCTCCTCGGAGAAACGGCGCAAGGGTTGCTGGACGTGGAGTTTGTGCTCGGCGAACTTCCTTAGAACACCTGGCATGTCCTTGGGGGACCATGCAAAGATATCCCGATTCTAAAGGAGGAAGGCGATGAGCTCGCCTTCCTATTTGCTGTTGAGGCGGGAGCCGATGCTGACGCACTGAGCCGGGTTGGCCGGGTCGAGCGGGATTTGCTTGGTGTGTTTGGACGGCTTGAAGGAGGCCTCGCCGACGGATTGCAAGGGAGGAGTCGGCACGGCTGGCTGGCTGGCAGCAAGGGCCACGAGCCGGTCGAGCTTCCGATTCTGTTTGGCGATCTCCAGGGCCTCGGCAAGCCGGCTGCCATCTTGAGCGCACTCGAGTGACATCTTGTAGTCGCCCTTGATGGTGATGATCCCCTTGCGGCCCGACATCTTGACCTTGAGGTAGGCATAATGGGGGACTGCCATGAAGCTGACCAGAGCCGGCCAACCCAAAAGCGCGTGATAGGGGCTCACAAGGTCCACGAGCTCGAACAACACTGGCTCGCGGCGGAAGTGGCCGAATCCACCGAAGAGGACGTCGAACGTGATCTTGTCGACACGGGAGCATAGGAGCTTATGTTTGAGAGGGGTGCCGTCCCGGCAGCCCCCGATGAAGTATTGCACGGCTTGCACCTCGTGCACCCCCTCGTAGGAGTTGCGGACCTCGGTCCACCGGGTGAGGTAGTCGTGGAGGGATTTGTCTAGCCCCTGAACGCACATGGCGAGTTCACGGGGACGGCCAGGCCGCTTGTAGGTGCCGGTGAAGTTGCGGACGAAGGCCTCCTCAAAGTCCGTCTAGGTGTTGATGCTGCAGGCCGCCAGGTTGTTGAGCTAGTTGCTGGCCGAACCGATCAGCATGAGGAGGGCGTAGAGAACGGCTATGCGCTTGTTCCCCCTGGCGATGCCCACCGCGGTGCTGTAGTCGTTCAGCCAGTCTTCGGGCTTGGCGGCCCTATTGTATTTCAGGGTGTCCCTATGTTGGGTAACGTCGCATGGGAAACAAAAATTTTCCTACGCTCACGCAAGACCTATCCATGGTGATGAGCATCACCGAGAGGGAGAGTGGATCTACATACCCTTGTAGATCACTAAGCGGGAATCATTAAGAAACGCCGTTGGTGTAGTCGAACGTCTTCGTGATCCAAATCGCCAAGCGTCCCACGATCTCATCGCGATTCGTCCCGCGATCCAATCACGATCCGTCCCACGAACTCATCATGATCCATCCCACGATCTCATCACGATCCGTCTCGCAATCTTGATCACGGTCCTTCTGATCTAGCGCCGAATGGACGACACCTCCATGTTTAGGACATGTACAGCTCGATGACGATCTCCGCCTTCTTGATACAGCAAGAGGTAGCAGAGAGGTAGAAGAGTTCTCCGGCAGCGTGACGGTGCTCTGGCGATGGTGGTGGAGCTATTCTGGCAGGGCTTCGCCTAAGCACTACAGAAATTCGATCTAGAGGAGAAACTATGCATCGGAGGAACGGGTAGCACATGGCTGAAAACCTAGTGCCAAAACCCTAAAACCCTCTAGTATATATAGGAGGAGAGGAGGAGGAGGCTTGTATCCCAAGGAGCCAGCCCTTGGGCCGGCCGAACCAAGGAGGATTGGAGGATTCCTCCTCCAATCCTAGTAGGACTAGGACTCCTCCTTATTTTTGCCTTTTTGCCTTTTTCCACCTTTTTCTCTTTGGGCCTTTCTTCCCAGCCACATGGGCCTTGTGTGAGACTTCCACCAGCCCACTAAGGGATGGTATTTACTCTCCCATAGACCATGTAGCCTCTTGGGTCGAAATACCCCTCCCGATGGACTCTCGGTACACTACCGGCACTCCCGGTACACTACCGATGAGCCCGAAACTTTTCCGAAGACCAAAATAGGACTTCCTATATATCAATCTTTACCTTCGGACCATTCCATAGCTCCCCGTGACGTCCGGATCTCATTCGGGACTCCGAACAACCTTCGGTCACCACCATACATAACTCTATACTACCGAAATGTCACTGAACCTTAAGTGTGCAGACCCTGCGGGTTTGAGAACTATGTAGACATGACCGAGATACCTCTACGGTCGATAACCAATAGCGGGACCTGGATGCCATATTGGTTCCTACATATTCTACGAAGATGTTTATTGGTCGACCCTCTATGTCAAGGATTCAGTTAATCTCGTATGATGTTCCCTTTGTTCTTCGCTATGTTACTTGCCGAGATTCGATCGTTGGTATCTCCATTCCTAGTTCAACCTCGTTACCGGCAAGTCTCTTTACTCGTTCCGTAATACAAGATCCCATGACTAACACTTAGTCACATTGCTTGCAAGGCTTAGTTTGATGTTGTATTACCGAGTGGGCCTTGAGATACCTCTCCGTCACACAGAGTAACAAATCCCAGTCTTGGTCCATGCCAACCCAACAGACACCCTCAGAGATACCTGTAGAGTAACTTTATAGTCACCCAGTTATGTTGCAACGTTTGATACACACAATGCACTCCTCCGGTGTCAGTGAGTTGCATGATCTCATGGTCATACGAACATATACTTGACATGCAGAAAACAGTAGAAATAAACTAACACGATCATATGCTACGTTTGTAGTTTGGGTCTTGTCCATCACATCATTCTCCTAATGGTGTGCTCCTATTACCAAATGACATCTCATGTCCATGACTAGGAAAGCATAGCCATCTTTGATCAACGAGTTAGTCTATTAGAGGCATACTAAGGACATGGTTTTGTCTATGTATCCACACATGCATCTAGGTCTCCGATAAATACAATTATAGCATGGATAATAAACAATTATCATGAACAAGGAAATATGATAATAACTAATTCATTATTTCCTCTAGGGCATATTTCCAATAGTCTCCCACTTGCACTAGAGTCAATAATCTAGTTCACATCACCATGTTCGCATTGTTATGAATCAAACACCCAATGAGTTCTGGGGCTCGATCATGCTTTGCATGTGAGAGAGGTCTTATAGTCAACGGGTCTGCAACATTCAGATCCGTGTGTACTTTGCAAATCTCTATGTAAAACCTTAAACACTACTACCACACTCCACTTGGTACTATTCCAAATGGCTGGTCCACTATACGTATCCAGATTGCTACTACAAGTCATCCGGATTGGTGTTAAAGCTTGCATCGACCTTACTCTTTACGATGAACTCTTTATCACCTCCCTAATCGAGAAACATCTCCTTATTCTTTTAGTTACTAAGGATAATCTTGACTGCTCTCCAGTGATCCACTCCTGGATCACTCTTGTACCCCTTGACGGACTCATGGCAAGGCACACACACGTGCGGTACACAGCATGGCATACTATACAGAGCCTATGGCTAAGGCATAGGGGACGACGTTTGTCCTTTCTCTTTCTTCTGCCGCGGTCGAGCTTTGAGTCTCAGTCAACTTCACACCTTACAAATTAGGCGAGAACTCTTTCTCTGACTTATCCATTTTGAACTCTTTCAAAATCTTGTCAAGGTATGTACTCATTGAAAGTCTTATCAAACATCTTGATCTATCTCTATAGATTATGATGCTAAACAATTAGGTAGCTTTATCCAGGTCTTCCTTTGGAAATCACTTTTTAGACAACCATTTATGATTTCCAGAAATTCTACATTATTTCCGATCAATAATAAGTCACCACATATACTTATCAGAAATTCTATAGTGCGCCCACTCACTTTATTGTAAATACAAGTTTCTCATAAACTTTGTATAGACTCAAAAACTTTGATCACCTCATCAAAGTGTATATTCCAACTGCGAGATGCTTGCTTCAGTTCATAGAAGGATCACTGAAGCTTGCACACCTTTTAGCATCCTTAGTACTGACAAAACCTTCTGGTTGTATCTCATACAACCTTTCCTTAAGGAAGGAACCGATGTTTTGGCATCCATCTGCCAGATTTCCTAATTGAAAAATGCAGCAACTGCTAACATAATTCCAACAAACTTTAGCATCGCTACAAGTGAGAAAGTCTCATCACAGTCAACTCCTTGAACTTGGTGGAAACTTCTTTGTGACAAGTCGAGCTTTATAAATGGTGACATTCAAGATCAGCGTCTATCTTCATCTTAATGGTCCATTTGTACTTACCGACCTGCCGTCCAACGAGCAAGTCTACCCAAGTCTACACTTGGTTTCCATACATGGATCCTTTCTTGAATTTAATGACCTCTAACCATTTGTCGGAATCCGGGCCCATCATCGCTTCTCCATAGTTCGTAGGTTCATCGTTGTCCAACAACATGACCTCTAAGACAGGGTTGCCGTACCACTTAGGAGCAGTACACGTCCTTGTCGACCTACGAGGTTCGATAGTAACTTGATACGAAGCTTCATGATCATCATCATTAACTTCCTCTTCAACTAACGTAGGCTTCACAGAAACATCTTCTTGTGCTGCGCTACTCGCTCGTTGAAACAAAGGTTCGATAACCTCATCAAGTTCTATCTTCCTCCTACTCAATTCTTTCGAGAGAAACTTTTTTCTCGAGAAAGGACCCAGTTTTAGCAACAAATAGTTTATGCTTGTATCTGAGATATAAGGTTTACCCAACTATTCTTAGGGTATTCTATGAAGATGCATTTGTCCACTTAATTTGGGTTCGAGCTCATTAGGTGAAAACATTTTACACACAAGCGTCGGAGCCCCAAACATTAAGAAATGACATCTTTGGTTTCTTCAAACCATAATTCACACGGTGTCATCTCAACGGATTTAGATGGTGCCCTATCTAAAGTGAATGTAGTTGTCTCTAATGCATAACCCCAAAATTATAGTAGCAAAACGATAAGAGACATCATAGCAAGCACCATTTCCAATAGAGCACGACTATGACGTTCGAACACACCATCACACTATGGTGTTCTAGGTGGCATGAGTTGTGAAACAACTTTCACATTGTCTAAAGTTGTATGCAAACTCATAACTCAGATATTCACCTCCACGATCATATCGCAGACATTTTTAACTTCTTGTCATGATGATCTTAAACTTCACTCTGAATTTGCTTGAACCTTTCGAACGATTCAAACTTGTGTTTAATTAAGTAAATATACACTATATCTACTCAAATCATCAGTGAAGGTAAGAAAATAACGATATTCACCGCACGCTACAAAACTCATTGGATTACATACATCAACATGTATCATTTCAAATAAATAAATTACCCGCTCCATCCATCTGGAAACGGGGTTCTTAGTCATCTTGCCCAAGAGGCATGGTTCACATGTCTCAACCGATTCAAAATCGAATGATTCCAAAGATCCATCAGCATGGAGTTTCTTCATGCGCTTCATACCAACATGACATTTAGCGGCAGTGCCACAAGTACGTGTTACTATCATTATTAACTTTGTATCTTTTGGCATCAATGTTATGAACATGTGTATTACTGCGATCAAGATTCAACAAAACATTCTCACTGGGTGCATGAACATTGAAGGTATTATTCATGTAAACAAAATAACCATTATTCTCTAACTTAAATGAAAAACCGTGTTGCAATAAACACGATCTAATCATGTTCATGCTCAACGCAAAACACCAAATCACATTTATTTAGGTTCGTCACTAATCCCGAAGATAGAGAGAGCGTGCGATGTTGATCACATCAACCTTGGAAACATTTCCAACACACATCGTCACCTCACCCTTAGCTAGTTCTCCGTTTATTTCGTAGCTTTTATTTCGAGTTACTAACATTTACCAACCAAACTGGTATCCAATACCCAGGTGCTACTAGGAGTACTTGCAAGGTACACATCATTAACACATATATCAAATATACTTCTGTCGATGTTGCCAGCCTTCTTATCTACCAAGTATCTAAGGTTGTTCCGCTTCAGCGTCCGCTCTCCTCATAATCGAAGCACTTAGTCTTGGGTTTGGGTCAACTTTGGGTTGCTTCACTGGAACAGCAACTGACTGGCTATCCATGAAGTTTCCCTCCTTGCTCTTGCCCTTCTCGAAACTAGTGGTTTGACTAACGATCAACACTTGACGCTCCTTCTTGATTTCTACCTTCGCGGTGTCAAACATTGCGAACAGCTCTACCTTCACGGTGTCAAACATTGCGAACAGCTCAGGGATCATTATTTCTATCCCCGGCATTTTATAGTTCATCACCAAGTTCTAGTAGCTTAGTGACAGTGACTTGGAGAACTATATCAATCACTATCTTATCTAGAAGATCAACTCCCAATCGATTCAAGTGATTGTAGCACCCAGACAATCTGAGCACATGCTCAACGATTGAGCTATTCTCCTTCATCTTGCAGGCAAAGAATCTTGTTGGATATCTCATATCTCATAACACGGGCATGAGCTTGAGATCCTAGTTTCAGCTCTTAGAACATCTCATATGTTCCGTGACGTTCAAAACGTTTCGGAGCCTCAATTCTAAGCTGTAATGCATGACACACTAAACTATCAAGTAGTCATCAGAACATGCCTGTCAGATGTTCACAACATCTACAGACGATGCTAGAGAGGGCGGCGCACCAAGCGGTGCATTAAGGACATAAGCCCTCTCTGCAGCAATGAGGACAATCCTCAGATCACGGACCCAGTCCGCAATATTTCTACCATCATATTTAAACTCTATTTCTCTAGGAACATATAGAAATTCAAGGGAGCTACAACATGCGCTAGAAATATACAAGATAATTTTGCAAATACACTACTGACTATGTTCATGATAATGAGTTCAATTAATCAGATTACTTAAGAACTCCCACTCAAATTGGCATCCCTCTAGTCATTCGAGTGATACATGATCCAAATTTACCAACTCAAGTCCGATCATCACGTGAGTTGAGGTGGTTTCAATGGTTAACATCATCATGTTGATCATATCTACTATATGACTCGTGTTCGACCTTTCGGTCTCTTGTGTTCCAAGGCCATGTCTGTACATGCTAGGCTCATCAAGTTTAACCCGAGTGTTCTGTATGTGCAACACTGGCTTGCACCCGTTGTATGTGAACGTAGAGTCTATCACACCCGATCATCACGTAGTGTCTCGACACGATGAACTTTCACAACGGTGCACACTCGGGGAGAACACAATTTATCTTGAAATTAAGTGAGGGATCACCTTATAATGCTAACATCCTCCTAAGCAAAACAAGGTGCATAAAAGGATTAACATCACATGCAAATCATAAGTGACATGATATGGCCATGAACTTGTGCTTTTGGTCTCCATCTATAAAGCATCGGCATGATCTCCATCGTCACCGGCATGACACCATGATCTCCATCATCTTGATCCCCATCAATGTGTCGCCATCGGGGTTGTCATGCCCAACATGCATCTACTACTATTGCTACCGTTTAGCGATAAAGTAAAGCATTACATAGCGCTTAATGATTGACACGCAGGTCATACAATAATTAAAGAGAACCCTATGGCTCCTGCCGGTTGCCGTACTCATCGACATGCAAGTGATGATATTCTATACATCACATGATCATCTCATACATCACATATATCACATCATGTAATTGGCCATATCACATCACAACGTACCCTACAAAAACAAGTTAGACGTCCTCTAATTGTTGTTGCACGTTTTACGTGGCTGCTACGGGTATATAGCAAGAACAATTCTCATCTACGCAAAAACCACAACGGTGATACACGAGTTGCTTTTCAACCTTCTCAAGGACCGCCTTTGTCGAATCCGATCCAACTGAAATGAGAGAAACTGGCACCCGCAAGCCATCGATGCAACAAGTTGCGGCTGAGGGAACCGGTGTCTCGTAAGCGTACGAGTAAGTTTGGTCCGGGCCGCTTCATCTCACAATACTGCTGAACCAAAACACGACCAAGGGAGGAAGCAATCTAAGCATCAACGCCCACGAACTCTTTGTGTTCTACTAGAGATCTCATCTACACATAGACCTAGCTCTGATACCACTGTTGGGGAACGTCGCATGGGAAACAAAAATTTTCCTACGCTCACGCAAAACCTATCCATGGTGATGAGCATCTACGAGAGAGAGAGTGGATCTACATACCTTTGTAGATCACTAAGCGGGAAGCGTTAAGAAACGCGGTTGGTGTAGCCGAACGCCTTCGTGGTCCAACTCACCAAGCATCCCACGATCTCATCGTGATCCGGCCCGCGATCCAATCACGATCCGTCCCGTGAACTCATCACAATCCGTCCCGCGATCTCATCACGATCCGTCTCGCAATCTTGATCACGGTCCTTCCGCTCTAGCGCTGAACGGATGACACCTCTAGTATATGGCTGGAGGAACGGGTAGCATGTGGCTGAAAAACTTGTGCCAAAACCCTAAAACCCTCTAGTATATATAGGAGGAGAGGAGGAGCAGGCTTGTCTCCCAAGGAGCCATCCCTTGGGTCGGCCGAACCAAGGAGGATTGGAGGATTCCTCCTCCACTCCTAGTAGGACTATGACTCCTCCTTATTTTTGCCTTTTTGCCTTTTTCCATCTTTTTCTCTTTGGGCCTTTCTTCCCAGACACATGGGCCTTGTGTGCGACTTCCACCAGCCCACTAAGGTATGGTATTTACTCTCCCACATCCCATGAAGCCTCTTGGGTCGAAATACCCCTCCCGATGGTCTCCCGGTACACTACCGGCACTCCCGTTACACTTCCGATGAGCCCAAAACTTTTCCGGCGACCAAAACAGGACTTCCTATATATCAATATTTACCTCCAGACCATTCCGGAGCTCCTAGTGATGTCCAGGATCTCATCCGGGACTCCGAAAAACCTTAGATCACCACCATACATAACTCTATACTATTGAAACGTCACTGAACCTTAAGTGTGCAGACCCTGCGGGTTCGAGAACTATGTAGGCATGACCGAGACACCTCTACGGTTAATAACCAATAGCGGGACCTAGATGCCCATATTGGTTCCCACATGTTCTATGAAGATCTTTATCGGTCGAACCTCTATGTCAAGGATTCAGTACATCACGTATGATGTTCCCTTTGTTCTTCGGTATGTTACTTGCCAGAGATTCGATCGTCGGTATCTCCATACCTAGTTCAACCTCGTTACCGGCAAGTCTCTTTACTCGTTACGTAATACAAGATCCCGTGACTAACACTTAGTCACATTGCTTGCAAGGCTTATTTTGATGTTGTATTACCGAGTGGGCCCTGAGATACCTCTCTGTCACACGAAGTAACAAGTTCCAGTCTTGATCCATCCCAACCCAATAGACACCCTCGGAGATACCTGTAGAGTACCTTTATAGTCACCCAGTTATGTTGCAACGTTTGATACACACAAGTCACTCCTCCGGTGTTAGTGAGTTGCATGATCTCATGGTCATAGGAACATATACTTGACATGCTGAAAACAGTAGCTATAAACTGACACGATCATATGCTACGTTTGTATTTTGGGTCTTGTCCATCACATCATTCTCCTAATGATGTGATCCCGTTACCAAATGAAATCTCATGTCCATGACCAAGAAACCATAGCCATGTTTGATCAACGAGCTAGTCTATTAGAGGCATACTAGGGACATGGTTTTGTCTATGTGTCCACACATGCATCTAAGTCTCCGATCAATACAATTATAGCATGGATAATAAAGAATTATCATGAACAAGGAAATATGACAATAACTAATTTATGATTGCCTCTAGGGCACAGGTGCAATAGTCCCTAGGGAGCGTGAAGCCAATTGGGAACGGCTCGATGCGGATCCCGAGGCCGAAGCAGGCCGTACCAATCTAGCCCTCCTCCTCGAGGAGGGTGGATTGCGCAACTCTGTCGAGGCGGTTGCGGGCGTGGGAGCGGCATGGGGGCGGCGTGTGCCCATGGTTGCACCAACTGTCGGATGCCGGCGCTTCGTGGTGGCGGCCGCTCCGAGGTGGCTCGTTGGTGAGCCGTCTATTGACAGCCGGCTGCTCGCAACCCGACGTCTGAGAGGGCCAGGGTTGTTCGCTCTGGCCCGGCGGCGGGAGACGCGAGGGGAACAGGAGTACAGGGCCACCTGGCGGCCGACAGTTCCCGTGCCCTCGCGCTCGGGCCGGGGGCCTTCAGTGGCGGCGCCGCCCGTCACGAGCAGATGCTGCTGCGCATCAGCAGCATCGATGAGCTCCTTGATGTGGCGTTCGTGGGCTGCATGCTCTTCGCCCTCCAAGGTGGCCAGTTCGTCATAGGCCACCTTGAGAGACTGCAAGTTGGCCGCAGGGGTGTCATAGATGGGCATCTTGCCGCCGATCGTGGTCGTGCACAGCCCCACGCTGGCTGGGCTCGGTGCCAGCCATGCTAGGTCCGTAGGCGGAAGCGTACTCCCGTTGTGTCGCCTCCATGTGGCGTTGCGTGGCCATGAGGGCGGTGGCGTCCTCGAATAGGACGCGACGAGCTGCCTCGAGATCGGCCACGGCGGTGTCGGGGTTCCCCGTCGCGGTGATCTGAGTGCTCAATCCTCGGAGGGCCGTGCCGTGGGGGTCGGACGTGCCGACGCGGGCAGCGGCAGCGGTAGCCATGACCCGCGCCCGTCCGAAAGCGGTGGAGGAGGTGATGGCCATTACTCCCACGCGACCGTGCTGTTTCGCAGTGAGTACGCCCACTGCCATGGGTGGACCAGCGCAGACAAGCACCCCCATAGGGTACTCGTTAGCGGCCGGAGCCTCGGCGAGGCTAAGCCTGCCGAAGCGCTCGGTGAGCACGTCGATGTCGGCCGTGAGGCCAACAGAGTCACCTGCAGGGTGTGCCAGAGCAGGCCCCATGAGCCTCCCACGGTTTTGCCGAGACAAGCGAAGACGGCGGGGAACGGCGAGGGGTCCCGCCCGGCGCATGAATCCGGCTGGTGCTGCGCATGGCCCCACGGTGGGCGCCAACTGTCGTAGTTTTCTCCCAACAGATGCCATAGGGTGGCTAATCATAGGTGGTTGGGGCCGGAGGACGCCGACGGGTTCCAGGTGCGAGATTGGGCACAAGCGGTGATGACACATGATGTACCGAGGTTCAGGGCCCTCCGGGGGAGGTAATACCCCTATTCCTGCTTGGTTTAGTTAGATGGATGGGTATAGATACAATGGTGCTCCTGGAGCTGTCTCTGGGGGAGGAAGAAGGGGCAGCCGGCTGCTCTTCCTCCACTTCTAGGGAGAGGTTGTGTATGTGGAGATGATCATTCATGTGTGTGTGTGTCTGTCCCTCTCTGTTGCATGGGGGGCTCGGGGGGTTTTATAGGCCAACCCCCGGCTCTTACAATATGTTCTAAGTACAAAGGTGGGGGGACCCGGCTGGCAGTCTCTCCGGCTAGCCAGGGGGTCCTGCCATTCGATCCGTCTTGTCGCTTGTAGGGGCCACCGGCTATGTGGTCCCATCTCCCGCTGGGGCCCGCCAGCCATCCCGATGATTGGTCCTTGCCCACCTGTCGTGGCATGGGCTGCCTGGTTGGCATCGTCTAGCGCCAGCCGGTCGAAGTCGTCGGTATGGATGGATGCACTATAGCCATGTCGAGGCAAGTAATCGAGTGGCGAGGGCGTGCTGACACTGTTCTCACGCCCGGTCGCGCTTGCCGAGGTCAATGGATAGGATGGTTGGACTGTAGCCACACGCTGGAGTGCGTCAGCGGCCACTGTAGCCACAGGGCCGCGCGTCGTGCCGGTCGCGTCGCATCATTGTACCCACGTGTAGAGGGACGGAACATCGCATGTTCGTCCCAAGGTCAACGGAAGAGCCGGCCCGGAGACAGCCGGCCACGCCCAGCCAGCCGAGGGTCCTGCCGGCTCCTCGTCCCATCGTCCAGGACGCCAGCCGGCATCAACTCATGCCGGCCGCCCTCCGACCGGTTACGGCCAGGCGGCCGCATAGTTTTTCTTCGAAGCGAAAGGAGGAAGACCCCGTTGCTTTGGCCTACCTAGGGGTAATAACCCTGTCAAGGTGAGCTAGGGTTATCATCATAAGAAGATGAACTACGCTCAGGACTAGTGCTTGAACTCATCTCCACATGCCTTTCTCTGAAGTTATTTTGAATGTCATCTGATCCTCACATGCTGACCTTGTGAATAGAGTGTAAAAGAGCAGAGAGATGGAGTATCACAAAATATATAAGTTTTTCTCAAATTTGAACTCAAATTCTTAGTTTTGAATTTCAGCTAAATGGGTTTCAGTATCACTGAGTTGGAAAAATCGGAGCCACTGAGATAGACACTCTCTTGTTATAGGAACTTGGCAACCCTTCTCAGTGAGACCGAAAAGAGGCACCGGTTCCACCGAGAGTGTTCTCGGTTTCCCTTTTATGCATACCGGTAAGACCGATATTTTCAACTCGGTGTCACCGAGACACACATGGCGGAAACTCAACCTTAATTTTTTGTTCTTCTACTCTAAAGGAAGTTTTTCATGGATGGATCAATCTCAAACCGTGGCTCATAAATAAGACGACCCTAACGCACAAGAATTGGATTGAGGATCACAAAGGTATCAGATTCTCTCCCTAATTCGGTGAAGAGTCTGCTACGACGAAGACGACGGTGATGATTCCGTCGACAGCGAGGATCCTAGCGGCGAGGGCGCACGGGGAGGCAAGGGCGACGACCAGGGGTCCACGATGGCAAGTAGGGTTTGGTGGAAACCAGACGTTTGAAGATTTAATTTCAAAAGTCGGATCCTCCACATTATATATTCCTTGCTTTCGGTGACACCGGTTCAAAATTATAGGTGCCACCGAGTTCCTCAACTGTTAGTTGACAGGAAACTCGATGAAGCCGAGAATATGGAATCGGTGTTAACGAGATTGGAAAACCAGATCAACCCCAAGGATGGGTGAGATCGAGATTTTTGTGTTGGTTCCACCGAGTTGCACTTGGGAGGTTTTGGTGGTCAGCTCTTGATGAAACAGAACTCCAAGTGCTCCTCATGTAGAGGGTTCAAGAAGTGCTTGCTCAAATTTTGTGATGTAGCATGAATAGAATTTGCGATGAGAAAGCATAGATAGCTAGAGAGGGGTCCTAGGCATTTTTGTATATCCAATTGGCCAAATAAAATTGAAAGCCAAATAAGAAAATTGGATATCCCCGAATGACAAAAGAAATGCATACCAATATGCTCACACAATAAGATGTCAAATGAAATATGGAAAACATGCAAAACTACTCTAGTATCTACCATGCCACTTTGGTGATGTCAGAGTCATCTATATATAAGTATATTGACTTAGGAGCCAAGTAAGAATACTAGATCATAGGTCATACTCATCGTTTAAGCACAAGTGGGGTTACCACTTTTACATCAAACATTTAATGTGTTCCCATATTTAAGAGATGCTTTAACTCAAGTCTTAGAGTAAAGCCCACCTCGATGTGACATCCCCCATAAGAGGGATAAACTAACCTTGGGTTTTGTCATAGAAGACTTCATGTGGGTGATGTAGTCATGGATTCTCATAGTTGATGAACATCATCTTGAGTTGGGAGCAATTCTCATTGTTTCTTACTCTTCTCACCTACATGGGTTAGTCCCAAACAAGAGACAAATACAAGGATATTTATGGACATGGAGTGCAAATCATACATGATGATGTCCATGGATTGATTAATTACCTTGTCCCTTGTGTACCATTGAGGGAATGTGTGACTCCTTAAACTATTGCATAAAGTTGGAGTTGAGTGCAAATAATCCTTGCCAAAAATTAATGTGAGTGTATTTTGTTGGCGGAGTCACCCCTCAAGAACTTATCTAGTTCTTCTTCTGCTTGATTTGCATCAACTTGATGGGAATCCTTGGAGTTGAAGTAGCATTTGTAGAAGTTAAGCTCTAGTATCCTTGGGAACCCACTTGACCATGGCTTGGATTCATATTCATATGAGTCAATCTCCTCTTGAAGCTTGTCCGTGCCATTGAGCTTGTGGTATTGTGGTGGAAGGTCATATTGAGCTATTGTTCCCTTGGGGAGAATATATTCATACTTCTCCCTTTCAGGAACAAGCTTGGGCTTGGGGTATTGACCTTCTTCCCATTCAACTCCATTGGCGTTGAAGTATCCAATGCCATGGTTCTTCCGATATCCTCCATGCTTGCATACAATTTCCTCAAATTGCTTACATCCGACAAGACTTTTGTAGATACCTTTTTCTATAATCCCTTTCCATAGATTATTTTATTTTTCTAGTGTAACTTGGCTAAGAGAATCGTTAGTGGAATCAATAGAACTAATAGAAGCAATGCCATTATATTTATCATTTTTATTGCTACTAGTTTAAGAACCTTTCTTGCCTTTCTTGCTAGTTTGCTTAGCCTTAACTTCTGGAATGAATGTAGACAATGGTAGTCATTTTGCTAGATAAGATGAAGTATTCTTTTGAAGATCATCATTGACAGCTTTAAGGAAGTCATGCTCTTGCTCCAAATTGAGCTTCTTGAAGCAGAGCTTCTCATGAGTCCTTCCAAGGTGTCTATGATCGTCTAGAGTAGACTCGTGGGCTAACTTAAGAGTATTTAGTTCTTTAGTTATTCGCTCTATTTACAACTTATCATCATCACGAGACTTATCTTGACTAAAGTGATTACTAACAAGTTCATTTTGACTAATATCACTAGATTTGTCAAATAGTTAGTTACTTCTCAAAGTAGGTCATCCTCATCACTATTAAAGTGAAGGTATTCGGGGGGTGATACCTTGGGGACTTTATCCATGAAGTAACTTCCACTCCCTTCATTTGGTGAATCAATACGTCGTAGGAGTTGGAGGAAACGAGTGCAAGTCCAGCAACATCTTCATCTTGACTATAGTTGGAGTCGGAGTGATAGCTTCTCTCGGAGTGGTTGTCGGATTTGGAGCCAGAAACCCATTCACCAACATGAGCTTGATGTCTTCTTCTTTTTTAGCTTTTGGTGTACTTGTCCTTCTTCTCCGAATCTTTGCTTCTTTGGGAGGGCCTTCATTCATAACGATCATCACTTCTCCTTCTCTCTCTTCTTGGAGACTCATCTCTTGAGCTCTTTCTTCTAGGTGACTCTTCCCTTGTTTTGTGGGGGAGCATGGACTCATTGTTGTAGTGTCCGGGCCTCCCACAATTGTAACAATTCTAGTAACGACTAGATGAACGCTTCTATTCATATCTTGAGTTGGAGTTTCTCTCTTTGCCTCTACTCTTGTAGAACTTGTTGAATTTTCTGACCATGAGGCTTATCTCTTCATTGGTAACAAGGTTGTAGCTTGCTGTAGAGGAAGTGTCACTTGAGGCTTTGTAAGCATCGCTTGACTTGTTGTGAAGTTCTTCCTTGTCCCTCAGTGACATCTCATGAGAAACAATCCTTCCAATCACTTCCGTAGGCTTGAGATCTTTGTAGTTTGGCATCATTTCGATCAATGTGCACACGGTGTCATATTTTCCATCCAAGGCTCTAAGTATCTTCTTGATGATAAATTTGTGTGTCATTTCTTCGCTTCCTAAGCTGACAATCTCATTTGTGATGAGAGCACTCCTTCACAATCCTTCATCTAGAACTTGTCAAGTTGACTTTGAAGCACATCCAACATAGATTCCCTGACGGAGTCGGAACCTTCGTGCATATCAACCAAAGTGTCCCAAATTTTCTTTGCATTCTAATGACAGCTGATTTTTTGACATCTTTGGGGGATAGGTAGTTGAATAGAATGTCACATACTTGAGAATTGTATTGCAACATCTTCAATTCTTCCACGGTTCCTTCACGATCTGGTTCATTTCCATCACCAAATAATTCACCTTGCAATCCAACACAAACCACAACCCATACGACGGGGTTATGACCAAGAATATGCATTTTCATCTTATGCTTCCAACTAGCAACATTAGTACCATCAAAATATGGACGTCTATGGTGATAGTTTCCCTCACTAGAAGCCATACTCTCCTTGGTTGTGAGACTAATGCAATGGGGACCAAAGCTCTAATACCACTTGTAGGGATCAAAAGTAGGTCTAGAGGGGGGTGATTAGACTACTTGACAAAATAAAACCTAACCTTTTCCCAAGTTAATTGGTTGGCAGATTCTAGCAATTCTAGCATATCAAGTACACCCTACACATGCATGTCTACAAGTATTGCAGCGGAAAGTAAAGACAAGCATATTTAAGAGGATAAGGGTAGGAAGATCAAACGCAATTGTAGACACGAAGATTTTTCTCATGGTTCCGATAGGTGGCGCTATCGTACATCAACATTTATGGAGACTTCAACCCATGGAGGGTAACGGTCGCGAGACTCCACAGAGGGATCCACCCAAGAAGGGTTCCACAAAGAAGCAACCTTATCTATACCATGATGGTCTACATCCATGGAGGACTAGCCTAACTCAGGGTAGATCTTCACGAAGTAGGCAATCTCCTTGCCCTTACAAACTTCTTGGTTCAACTCCACAACATGAAGTACAATACTCCCAAGAAACACCTAACCAATCTAGGAGGCACCACCCTCAAAAGGTAATAGGCTCGCTAGTAACAACGAACTCCTTGATCTTCTGTTTCAAATGATAGTACCCTCAACACTCAATCACACGCTCATAGATTTGGCTTAGGTAGAAGAGATTGATTGGATGTAAAGCAACTTGGGGAGGCTATAAATTAAGATCCATATGGTTGGAGTGGATGATCTTGACCTCAACACAAGGCTAGGTGGTTCTCTCTTAGGAATTTGGATATGGGAAGTGTGGGTCTATTTTGAGTGCGTCTTTTGCGAGTAGGATGTGGTGGAGGGGTATATATAGGCATCTCCAAAAACCTGACCGTTACAACATTATTGCCCAATTAGGTGAAACCAAAGTGAAAACTCGGTTGCACCGATTAGTGCAAAATGTGGCAACTTTGGCGTTTCACTAAGATCGATATATAATTCTCGATGGTACCGATATGAGTGGTTGAGGGCAGTTAGACAACTCGGTGAGACCAATTCACAAATCTCAGAAATTTTGATTCCTGTGAAACAGGCAACAAAAAGTTGGTCACTGAAACTCTATTACACCAAAGTGGGAATTGGTAGTACCGAGATGTGGGTTTTGGCTAGGGTTTCTGTCTAGGGTTTTGATTCAGTGTAGCCGATATGGAATTGTTGGTGGCACCAGTTTTGAGTAGTTGGTTCTAGGATAGATTTTTTGTGGGAGAACTTGTGGGTGTTTTTGGTGACTAACACTTGAGCATTTTGAGCATTTCATTCACCATTAATACTTTATACCCTTTTGATTGTATTGACTTTCCTATGGACTCAAAGTGATTTCTCACAAAGTAAAATGTAGAGTCTTCATGCTTGTAGCTTGGCCAATCCTATGCTTGCATCTTGTGGTCTCCTCACAATCCTTTGCCAATCATAACATCAAACTTTTCCTGAAATATACTTATTGGAAACATTAGTCCAATGAAATATATGTTGTTATTAATTACCAAAACCAGCTAGGGAGAAGTTGTGCTTTTAGTGGGTGGTTAGAGTGACAGAATCTTACACCCGAGTAAGGGGATTGTTTACATATGGGATAAAGGGGACCTGATGTGTTAATGCTATGGTTAGGTTTACCTTAATGAGTTTCTAGTAGTTGCGGATGCTTGATAGAATTCCAACATAAGTGCATATGATTGAAGTATGGAAAGTATGTTAGTGTATGCCTCTCCCTTATATAAACTGCAACAATGATACCGGTCTAGTTATCAATTAACTATGGACAATCTTTCTATTTTGCTATAAAAAGCTTTCTATTAAACAATTTACTTTCTTGTTCTTTATCTAAACAGCTCCTAAATTTTATTTACTTATTCTTTATTACCTTGCAAAACTATCTATCACACCTACTAAGTACTTCTAGTTTCTTTCCCGCAAAGTAGTTTCATACTTGTTCTAGGCAAACTAAGGGTCAACATGCGTAGAGTTGTATCGGTGTTCAACAGAACTCGAGAGACTATTAATTCTACCTTTATCTCCTCATTGGGTTCGACACTCTTACTTATGGAAAAAGGCTAAAACCGATCCCATACACTTGTGGGTTATCAAGCAACGAGCTGTGACGACAATTGAGCTACTACCCACTACGACGATGGTCGGTCCAGCATCATTGTCATGCTACATGCCACAGAGGCACACAACGAGCCGTGAAGCACATGTAACTTTCTCCCCAATTTTAGCTGCACGAATCAAAGTGAATCTGAAATTCCGAGCTAGTAATTTTCAGTTAGCTAATCTTTGCAAATTGTACTTTAGGTACATCTGTCATGGGCAAATCTAGCCAAGGAAGAATTTATTTGGTGTATAAAAGGAAAGTACATGATACAAATGAAGTTGAGGAGGATACTTCATCACCTGCATATCATCATATTCCAATACCCTTGTTTGAATAAGAACACTAGCAACAACATAACCAAAATGGTCTTTAACAAAATCAACATGTTGTATTTAAAGGTATCAAATTGTTGCAGCGAGACCCAGGATTATGCCCGTAGATTTGGCAATATCCACCAGGTCAAAGAGATAGTGTGCGACGAGCATATTTTTTGTTGACTGCTATGCAACCCTGTCTACAGAATTATGAACATTCAGGTGAAGTAGGGCATCAGTGTCGCTTCAAGTACAATTAGTTTTCTCAATTCCCCTCATGGCTAGAATACTCATAGGACAAACATCGCGTGTATTGTCTATATTGATTTGTCGCCGACAAAAAGGAAAGTACAAGAGGTGGTTGTCATGTATTAGCAGATGATGGCTTTGATAGCTAGAAGAGGGTTAATTGTGGAAATCATAGTGCATTTTTAACCCACATAGTTTCTGGTCCTGGCCCATCTCACAACAATGCAGTCATGGAATGACATGCCTTACTCAATCAACCATGCCACATAGAAAATGTGATAGTAGGGAAGGAGAAGGAGAAAGTAGAAACAAATTGTTAGTATCTGAAAGTCTCAATTGCAGTTGTCAAGTAGCTCACATGTCAATCTTGTGCTTTTAGAGGGCGGGATGAAAGACCTCAGTCGGTAAATAAAGGAAATTTTCTTGAAATGGTGAAGCTTCTTGTAAAATCCAATTCCGAGGTTGCCAGAGTTGTGATGGGGAATGCTCCATATAATTTAAAGTACATGTCACCTGATATTCAGAGGGACATATTGAGTATATTGTCATGTAAAATCATGAAGCATATATGAGAAGAAATTAGAGATTCTAAGTTCTCCATTTTAGTTAATGAAACATGTGATGTGGCAAAGAGAGAGTAGATGGCACCGATTCTCAGGTTTGCTAATAAAGGTGGTGTTTTTCAAGAGAGATTCTTTAACTTGCTACATGTAGAATACACAAGGTCTTTGACACTTAAAAATAAGCTATCATATGTCTTATCAAATGAACGTTTTGCTATCCAGAACCTTCGAGGACAAGGTTATGATGGGGGTAGCAATATGAGAGGAGATTTGAATGGACTACAAGCTCTATTTCTTGAGGAATGCCCATATGATTATTATGCGCATTGTTATGCACATCCCTTGGATTTTCTCTTTTTGGTGTATCAAAAGAAGTGGTCCACGTTTCCCAATTCTTTTAGAAATTGGTCTTTATGATTACATCATTGACTCCTCTTCAAAGCACCATGATGAGTGTTACTCGTGATCTGCGTTGGGTTTTCCGTGAAGAGGAACGGGTAATCGCAGCACAAAGTGGGTAAGTATTTCCGTCAGTTATGAAACCAAGGTTTATTGAACCAATAGGAATACCAATCCTCAACCGATTTAGCAAATGCACACAACAGAACAAATAACTTGCAACCAACGCGACAAGAGGGTTGTCAATCCCCTTGATATCGTTATTTCCAAGCAAGTGAGCTGTGTAGAAAATAGTAAAGTGCAAAATAAAATAAAAGGGTAATAAATAACAACAAGGTAATGATAGTGTTTGTGAATTTATAAGTGAATAGACCCAGGGCTGTAGAGTTCTCTAGTGGCATCTCTCATAAGCAAAGCATACAGTGGGTAAACAAATTTCTGTTGGGAAACTGACAGAACAGTGAATAATTATGCGATGTTCATGGCAATTATCATGTGTATATATGCATCACGTCCATAGGAAAATAGGCCAACTCCTACCTGCACCTACTACTATTACTCCACTTCAAGAGCGCTTCTATGCTTGCCTCTCTATGTATTAAGTTCATGACAAACGGAGTAATACTTGGAGAACAATGACATGATGTTGACAAAGTAAACTCAACTAATATGAATAAACCCCATCATTTTATCACTATTAGTAACAACACAAAGACGCAACTTGTCCCCTTCTATCACTGGGATATAGAAACTCGTCAGGTTGATCCTACTACAATGCACCACTCCCACTGAAGAAATATCAATCTAGGTGGCCAAACTATCTCAATAGATCGGAGAGCATTACTAAGCTATGATGATCATGCAAATAAGAATTTTCGGAATCAGGTTTGACTCAAATACTTTTCATGAATAATCTGAACATAAACTCACAATTCATCGAATCCCAACAAACACACCATACAAAGGGATTACATCGGATAGATCAAGGCAAAGATGCAATGATCATTGTATTGAAGATTGAGACAGAGATTGCCATCTAGGTACTACCTATGGACACATAGGTTTGTGGTGAACTACTCACACATAATGGTGAGGGTAGTAAAGTTGATGAAGAGGCCCTCCGTGATCGATCTCCCCTCCGGTAGGGTGCCAGAACGGAGGTGTATATGGCATTCCGTCAAAACAGAGACTTGCGACCGTGGAAAAAGTGTTTCGGGAACATTTCCGGTGTTTTTAGGGTAGACGTGAATTTATAGGCTAAAGAACAATGTCGGGAGATGCTCTATGGGGACACCACATACGTAGTCGTGCCTCCCTTAGGACGGCGGCTGGATATGTGGTGCGTCCATAGTGCATCTCCTATCCCTCCTCCGAAGCTTATAGGTCTTGTATTGGTCGAGAAAAAATCACACAAAAGTTTTGTGGCAATTGGACTCCGTTTGGTATGGTAACTCTAAAAAGGCAAAACACAAAGAAAACAGGAACTGGCACTAGGCACTTGGTCAATAGGTTAGTGCTCAAAAATATTATAAATTGGTAAATATATTCCCAAAAAGTATCCTAGAGTGATAATACACCAGCATGGAACAATCAAAAGTTATAGATACGTTGGATACGTATCAACATCCCCAAGCTTAATTCCTGCTCATCCTCGAGTAGGTAAATGATAAAAATAGAATTTTTGATTTGACATGCTACCCATCATGTAATCTTTGGTATGTATGCTCATTGAGAAATGATGAATTAACAAAATAGCAACATAGTAATATTTATAAGTATAAGAAACAAAATCATTAATTTTTCGAAGTATACGGTCCTAAAAGAATGTTTACCCCTATTTATCTTATTATATTAGCAAGGCATGACTCCGTATTCACCACATAGATACAAATGTTAAGAACCATGGTGTCCAAGTAAGGCAATTGGATTGTACTTTTTCAACATGCATCAACTTTTTATTCTTCATGCAATACATGATTGTGAACCATTACACATAGCACATAGGTGGAATATAATATGGTGGTAGGTATAAAAGGGTAAAAAGTGGAGAAGATACTCTCGTATCAACTAGGCATACCAACAAGCTATGGAGATGATCATCGATAGATAACAATGCGAGCAGAAGGGATTACCATGCAAATGATGCACTAGAGTGATAATTGTATGAAAGCTCAACTAAAGCTAAGTGGGCTGTGCATCAAGCTTGCTTGCTCATGAAGACCTCAGGCATTTGAGGAATCCCGTCATAGGAATATACAAGCCAAGTTTATTTTATGAAAAGGTAATTCCCACTTGCGTATGGAAGTGTCAACATAGGAGACTCTCTATATGAAGAACATGGTGCCACTTTGAGGCACAAAGTGTGGTAAAGGATAGTAGCAAAGTCCCTTCTCTCTTTTCTCTCATTTCTTTTTTTATTTTTACGGTGGGCTTTTCTCTTTCTTTTCCTCCCCCATTTTTATTTCATTTTTCGTTCGGAGTCTCATCCCGACTTGTGGAGTGTCGGTGCACTAGGGTTTTGAGTCTCCTAGTGCCCCTTTACTCATGCACGGGCAGTGGTAGCCACCCTGGCGATGAGGCCCAGCAGGGACTTGCCAAGTACTCGTGTAGAAGAATTGAGACTCCTGGCAAGACCTTGTCCGGTTGACCATCAGACCCTTAGGGAAAGACGAAGCCCCGACAAGACCCGACAAGGTGAAGCCCTGGCAAGGCCCCACCAGCGCACAGGCCAGGTGTCGATCCGCCTGGACGCGTGTCGCGGCATCGGAATTGGAGGGGGAGAAGCGGTGCCGATGGGACGGGCTCCTATCCCGTCCCGCAGGCAGATAGAAATGCCTGACGGTGCATTAAATGCGCCTGTCCTACTCCGTCAGTGTTAGGTATGATAGCACTATAGCTCTGTACAACTCGTGTACGCACTGTACGCCACTGTTGAGATCCCCTTCAGTATAAAAGGAGGCTAGGGCGTTACGAGAGGGGAGTTTTTTGGCTTTTGGGCTTTTCGACCTTCAAATCTTTAAACTTTCTAGCTCACACTCATGGCAGCTGCTCATAGAGCCCCTGTAGCCCTAAGAACACTCTCAATACAGCCAAGCAGGAGTAGGTTTTTACACATCCTTGCGGCCCGAACCTAGGTAAAATCCCCCACGTGTTGTTCATCAGACCCGCTCTTTGTGCGAGCCTTCAACCCTGCTGAATCGAAAGGGGTCTCTCCGATCCCATAGGTGCTCGTTCCCCATGACATCTTTGGCATGCCAGGTAGGGGGAAGGAGGTTGTGCGAACCAGTTCTAGTGGTCAGCGTGCCAGTTTCTTCATACTCATCATTGCCATGGCCCCCAAGAAGAAGGGCCTGACGGCGGTTGGCCCATCTGCGTCCGCCGTACCTATATGTATGCAGACAGGGGATTGCGTAGACGCGGGAGGAGGAGGAGGCAGAGGTTTAGAACTTCCGCGATGCTTTGGTGATCAAGGACAGGCAAGCGGTGATGCTCGCCATGGAGACGTCCATGGCGACGATGGGCACCCATACCCCTGGGTCTCAGGACAAAGCGGTACCACCTGCGGGTGGTACGGTGAACTCCGAGGGTGGAAGGGTATATTCCAGGGCAACCACGCTAGCTGCTATGCCGCAACCTTCCCTAGACGCGCGCGAAGAGCCGCGCCACGGTGCCCGCAGTTCTCAACGTCCCTAGAGAAAAGCTCATGCACATCACTCCAAAGGTGCGCGGGACTAGCATGCTCGACATCATGCTAGTGGTAGTGGCATGCTATCACGGGACCGTGGCGGTGCTCCTTCCAACACGGTTAGGAGTCAGAGCACCTATCCTCGGACCGTTCGCTACCGACCATGTGAGAGGAAGCGATGGCATGGGCGCAACTTCTCCTAAACTTCCCTCCTGCTGCGGAGAAACTTGACAAATGGAGAGACACCATTCAGAGCCTCCTCAACCTCACAGATAAGTTTCGGTCCACCGAGCCAGCTCACGCCAGTGGTGAGAGGGCCGGAGGCGGTGCGACTTCAGCGCACTCTCCTCCACAGCAACAACGCCGGTCACCGACTCGACGGACCGACGCTTATGATGGTTACTCGACGGTGTTGTCTGACCCACGGACGCACCGCGATTACCGCCAAGTCCTTCCGGAATGGGGCAAGGAATACGCTCGAACTGTGATCGAGCGGTGGCGGGAAGCACGCCTCCAATCTGATAGGCATGCGGGGCTCACTGTAGACAAGTCTGTGCCAGGGTATCCTGTCAGCCTACCTTACGAGGTGGGTTGTCCAGCGTTTACTCGGGAGCTACTGGAAGTCCAGTGGCCCAACTCCCAACTGTTCAAACCAAAAGTCCCATAGAAGTATGACGACAATACTCATTCGTTGGAGTTCCTGAGCATCTACACCATTGCGGTGCAGCCTGCCGGGGTCGCGATGACAAGATACTCGCCAACTACTTCCCGTTTGTGCTTAAGCCCAACGCCAGGTCGTGGTTGATGCACTTGCCAAAGGGGTCCATCGCCTCCTGGGCAGACCCGTGCCATGAGTTTGTTGGCGCCTTCATAGGAGGTCATCAAGCTCCTGGCCGGGAAAGTGACCTGCACATCATCCCTCAGAAGGAGGGCGAAACTTTGCACAAGTACATCCAAAGGTTCAGCCGCGTGCACCACAACATACTATAGTTCATCCTGCTGCTGTTATTAGCACGTTCCATCAAAATGTGCACAACCACAGAATGCGGGAAGAGCTGGCAATGAACAGGGTCAGGGACCTTGCCGAAGTGTACGCTTTGGCAGACAAATGTGCTCGGGCTGAAGAAGGGAGGAGACTCCCCGGCGAAGATGTTGGTGCGGGGGTCGACTCTGAAGATGAAGACACCGCCACCCCGACAAAGAAGGGCCGGCGACAGAACAAGAAGCACAAGGGCAAGACCATACTTGCTGTCAAGGTATCTGGCAACCCCGGCACCGCCAAGAAGGGCAAGGTTGATGGCCTCGGCATTGATGTTGCTGGGTGTGCCTCCTGCTACGCCATGGCAGCTGCTGGCAAGCCAGAAGGATCCGACAGGCTGTATTGCAAGATCCATTGCACCAAAGGCCATGATCTCCAAGACTGCCGGCAAGTTGAGCAGCTTGCCGAGAAGCAAAAGGCCGAGTACAAGAGGTGAGATAAGGAGAAGGGCCACGATGGTGCTGAGGGGTCCGACAAGAAGCATGTTGGCCGAGGAGGTCGCCACCGTAAGCCCAAGCAAGAAAAAGACCGGCCCGCCCGTGGCCACAACAAGCAAGATGGAGATGATGATGACATCGAAGAGGATGACGAGTCCAACTAGCATGAGTTCCATAAGGCTATAGAGATGATGTGCATAGAGGGAGGTGCCTCATCGCATTCCTCCCACTGCCAACTTAAATAGTGGGCGCGAGAGGTTAATGCGGCGGAGCCCTCTATCAGTGCCCAGAGACCTCTGAAGTTGTCCAACACTCCTATCATCTTCGACGCCGAGGATCACCCTGGTCGCATAACTGCAATTGGGTGCCTGCCGGTGTTGGTTTTACCAACAATCCGCAACCTCAAGGTGACGAAGATGCTAGTCGACACTTGGGCCAGCCTGAACCTGATTTCACCTGATGTCATCGAGAGGCTGAAAATTCCTGATGAGGATCTCAAGCCGACAGGCGCTTTCCAAGGGGTCAATTCAGGAAGGACTCAGCTGAAGGGCAAGGTTACGCTGCCCGTGACGTTTGGCAGTGATATCAATTTTCGAACGGAGAAAATCGTTTTTGATGTCACCAAGATCTCATTTCCGTACAACAGCATCCTTGGTCGCCCAGCACTGGCCAAGTTCATGGGGGCCACCCACTTCGCTTACAATGTGCTGAAGATGCCCCGACCTATGAGCGTCATCACTATCAACTCCGACAAGAAAAGCGCACTTATCTACGCCGACCAGCTCTACCGGGGTGCAGTCGCAGCACCTGCCGCCAAGGCACTTGCTCCTGCCGCTGAACCTCTCGGGGGGAAGAGAACCGGCAAAGCCTCTGGCACACATTCCAGCAAGGGCACCTCCTCGGAGTGCTGCGCTCCCATTGATGATGTGCCGGAGAGCTCCACCAGCAAGAGCAAAAATTCCAAGGCTGCTCCTCCAGAGACCAAGAAGGTGCCCGCCAAGGAGGATGGTACGGGGGGAACTTTCATAATAAGTTCCACCCTTGACGACGAATAGGAAAGCGCGCTCGTCGCCTTCCTGTGGGCGAATGCTGATTTGTTTGCATGGCGACCATTAGATATCCCCGGTGTTCCCAGGGAGGTGATTGAGCACCACCTTGCCATTTTCCCACATGCGAGGCCTGTCAAGCAGAAGGTTCGGAAGCAAGCTTTGGAGCGGCAATAGTTTATTGCAGAAGAGATCAAGAAACTAGAAGCGGCTGGCTTGATCAGAGGAGTACTTCATCCAACATGGCTGGCCAATCTAGTCATAGTGCACAAGGTGAATGGAAAATGGACGTTGTGCATTGACTTCACACACATCAATAAAGTCTGTCCCAAAGATCCCTTCCCTTGCCGCACATCAACCAGATTGTGGACTCCACCACCGGTTGCGACTTGTTCTCTTTCCTTGACGCCTATTCTAGTTATCATCAGATTTTCATGGCCAAGGAAGACGAGGAGAAGACCACATTTATCACCCCATGTGGTACGTATTGCTTTTTGCGTATGTCTTTCGGGTTGAAAAGTGCTGGTTTTACACTTGCAAGAGCGGTCGAGATTGGTTTTGAGCCCCAGCTACATAGAAATATGAAGGCATATATGGATGACATAGTGGTCAAGACCAAGGACAAGGCTACGCTCATATCGGACCTAGAAGAAACATTTGCCAATCTGCACAACATCAGCATGAAGCTCAACCTTGAGAAGTGTGTGTTCGGTGTCCCATCCAACAAGCTTCTCGGGTTCTTTGTATCTTAGCAAGGAATTGAAGCAAATCCCGACAATATCAAAGTGATTGAGAAAATTGAAGCACCAAGATGAGTCAAAGATGTGCGTCCTCTTGCCAGCTGTGTTGCTGCTCTGAGTAGGTTCATCTCAAAATTTGCTGAGCTCGCCCTACCCTTTTTAATATCTTGAAGAGGGAAGGTAAAATGAAATGGATTCTGGAAGTGGAGGCAGCGCTGTAGGATTTGAAGAAGTACCTCTCCTCTCCGCCAGTCCTAGTCACGCCAAAACAACAAGAGCCATTGCTGCTATATCTGGCGACAACAAATCAAGTGTTGAGTGCTGCACTAGTGGCTCAAAGGGAAGTCAATGAAGAAGCAGCAGCAATGGCAGGGCCGCCAAGCGATGAGCCAGGACATTCCCCGGCAGGGTCTGGTGCCGGCAAGGGAGGATCTACGCAGTTGAATGAGGCAATGTAGAAGAAGAAAGTGGTGCAACGCCCAGTCTATTTTGTCAGCTCCTTGTTGCAGGGGGCTAGGTCGAGATATTCTGGCGTGCAAAAGTTGCTCATTGGACTTCTTATGGCCTCGAGGAAGCTGCGCCACTACTTCCAAGCACATGAGATCATCGTTGTCACTCGTTTTCCGCTACTGCGGATCCTGCAAAACCCAAAGGCTACCGGCAGGATTGTGGAGTGGGCTATGGAACTGTCAAGCTTTGGTCTCAAGTTTGAAAGAACTTTGACCATTCACAGCAGAGCCTTGGCAGAGTACATTGCAGAATGGACCCCAACGCCCAATGAAGAAGTTCCAGAGTCAACTCTCCATGGCAAGGAAACCGATCAAGAATGGATCATGTATTTTGATGGAGCTTTCTCGTTGCAAGGCGCCGGTGCTGGAGTGCTGCTTGTCGCACCCACCAGTGAACACCTCACATATGTGATTGACGGGGTTATTACCCCTAGGTAGGCCAAAGCAATGGGGTTCTCTCCCCTACGTCAAGAAATAAACACGTGGCTGTCTTCTTCCCGTCCGGCTGGCACACGGTCGACAGGTGCATTGCCGGCGGGATCGAGGATGGCTATCCATGGAGCCGGCTTGGCCCTAGCTTGCTGGGCATGGTCGGCTGCCTTCGGATGGCCTCCTTCATTGACCCTTGGGAGGACAAGCTCCCGTCCCATCCCTCTGCAGTCCGATACGACGACAAGACAGGATCCCCATGACGGGCCCCAATGTAGCCACAATGACCGCTGACGCGCGGGTGCGCATGGCTACAGTTCAGCCGGTCGTACCGTTGACCTTGGATGACCGTGACTGGATGGGGAAACAGTGTCGGCATGCCTCTGCCCACTCGATTACCTGCTCTGGCATGGCTATAGTGCAGCCGGTCGTATCGGAGACTTCAGCCGGCTAGCACAAGACAACGCTGCCCGAGTGGCCCGTGCCGTAGCAGGAGGGCATGGGCCAATCGCAGAGCCGGCTGGTGGGCCCCAACGGGCGATGGGACCGCACAGCCGGTGTACCCTATGAGCGATGAGATGGCTCAAGGGGCGGGACCCCCTGGCCAGCCGGAGAGGCTACCAGCCGGGCCCCCCACTCTGTACCTTAACGGTATTGTAAGCCGAGGGGTTGGCCTATAAAACCCCTTGAGCCCCCCATGCAACGGGAACAACAAATCTCACGCACACACCCCACGGGACACTTCCCACGTATTCACTCTCGTAGCAAAGGAAGGCGAGCCAGCTGCGCCCTGTTCCTCCTCTAGACAATAGCTATAAGAGCAACCTTGTAACCTTACCCATCCATCAACTTGACCAAGCAGGACTAGGGTGTTACCTCCCACGGAGGGCCCTGAACCTGGGTACATCATTTGTCTCCACCACTTGTAACTAATCCTCCACCCGGAGCCCGTCGGCGTCCTTTGGCCCCAACCACCTACGATAAGCCTACCCATGGCATCTGTCGTGAGAAAACAACAAATGTGATTGAGATGCACTTTCCTCGGGAGAGATCAACGAACAACACTGCTGAGTACGAAGGGCTGCTTGCCGGTCTCAGGATCTCGGCACACGTTGGGATCAAGAAACTCATTGTCAGGGGTGATTCTCAGCTTGTCATCTGGCAAGTGAACAAAGATTATCAGAGTCCATTGATGGAAACTTATGTAGATGAAGTGAGGAAGTTGGAAGAATGTTTTGATGGCCTGCAAGTGGAGCACGTTCCACGTGGAGAGAACAACATTGTTGATGGCCTGTCAAAGTGTGCTGCCCTTAAGTTGCTTGTGGAACCGGGAACTTTCGTGCTCCAACTAACTCAACCCTCCGTGAAGCCATCTACTAGACAAGAGAAAAGAAGGAAGTTGAGTTCCGGCAAGTATTTCCCGGCAAAGCGCCCAAGAGCCGCTGTCAAGGAGGTTGCTGGGGACAACGTCAAGCTTGCTGGTGAGCGCCCTGCTCCGGCGGAGCCTTAGGCTCTTGTGATGGAAGCGCACACTCCCGCAAGGATTGCCTGGGTGTAGCAGGCTCCAGCGGGTCCTCAGGCCCTTGCCATTGAGACAAATGCTCCCCCAATAGAGGATATGCCTTTAGTCTTTGTTGTCGAGCCCTAGGATCCAGCATGGGCACAACACATCGTCCAATTCCTTCAAAGAGACTCCCCGAGGAACAAGAGGAAGCAGATAAAGTAGCCTCCCGGTCTCATATGTACCAGTTCATAGACAACGTCCTTTACAGAATGAGGCCGAATGGTGTCAAACTCAAGTGCATTTCCCGGGAGGATAGACTAGAGCTGTTGGCGGATATACATGGAGGCATATGTGGCTCCCACATAGGGTCAACAGCACTTGCCGTAAAGGCATTCTGGCAAGGTTTGTTTTGGCCCACTGCACTCCAGGATGCAACTGCGTTAGTAACCAAGGGTGAAGCATGCCAGTTTCATTCAAAGTAACCAGGTTTGTTTTGGCATAGGGAAGGTTTCACGCACAGACACGGTCTAGCAAGGAAGATAACATAACGATTGTTCAAAGCAAGACAATATTACATCGATATTTCCGAGGTTCTAACATAAAATAAATTGTTCTTGGCATGTGCAGCAGCGAGGAGTAAGGCTGCTAATCCCGGCTATCGCCTTCAACCCGCTTGACTTGGCTTACCCTCTTGACGATGGGCTCGACGAGTTCCTCAAGCGCCTTGACGTCTGCACTCTTCGACAAGCGGTCGAGGACGTTGGTGAGGTTGAGGCTGGGGTTCCTATACGCCACCTTGATGAGAACCTTGCAGAGAACGACCTAGCAGAGCTTGCGCAATTCGCTGGCTAGGTGGGATGTGTTGGGGAATGTTGCATGGGAAACAAATTTTTTCCTACACTCACGCAAGACCTATCCATGGTGATGAGCATCTATGAGAGGGAGAGTGGATCTACATACCCTTGTAGATCGCTAAGCGGGAAGCGTTAAGAAACGCGGTTGGTGTAGTCAAACGTCTTCGCGATCCAAATCGCCGAGCGTCCCGCGATCCAATCACGATCCGTCCCGATCAAGCACCGAACGGACGGCACCTCCGCGTTCAGCACACGTACAACTTGATGACGATCTCCGCCTTCTTGATCCACAAAGAGGGAGCGGAGAGGTAGAAGAGTTATCCTGCAGTGTGATTGTGCTCCAGCGATGGTGGTGGAGCTATTCCGATAGGGCTTCGCCTAAGCGCAGCAAAAATCTGATCTGGAGGAGAAACTATGCACTGGAGGAACGGGTAGCACATGGATGAAAATCAAGTCCCAAAACCCCTGAAACCTCCAGTATATATAGGAGGAAGAGAGGAGGAGGCTTGGCCCTCAAGGGTCCAACCCTTGGTTTGGCCGAATAAAGGAGGAGAGGAGAACTCCTCCTCCAATCCTAGTAGGACTAGGATTCCTCCCTATTTTGTCTTTTTTCCACCTTATCTCTTTGGGTTTTGTCTACCAGCCACATGGGACTTGTGTGGGACTTCCACCATCCCACTAAGGGCTGGTATTCACTCTCCCACAGCCCATGTAGCCTCTTGGCTCGAAATACCCCTCCCAATGGTCTCCCGGTACACTACTGGCACTCCCGGTACACTATTGATGAGCCTGAAACTTTTCTGGCGACCAAAATAGGACTTCCTATATATCAATCTTTACCTACGGACCATTACGGAGCTTCTCGTGACGTCCGAGATCTCATCCGGGACTCCAAACAACCTTCGCTCCCCACCATACCTAACTCTATACTACCGAAACGTCACCAAACCTTAAGTGTGCAGACCCTGCGGGTTCAAAAACTATGTAGACATGACCGAGACACCTCTACGGTCAATAAACAATAGCGCGACCTGGATGTCCGTATTGGTTCCTACATATTCTATGAAGATCTTTATCGGATGAACCTCTACGTCAAGGATTCAGTTAATCCCGTATGATGTTCCCTTTGTTCTTCGGTATGTTACTTGCCCGAAATTCGATCGTCGGTATCTCCATACCTAGTTTAACCTCGTTATAGGCAAGTCTCTTTACTCGTTCTGTAATACAAGAGACCGTGACCAACACTTAGTCACATTGCTTGCAAGGCTTATTGTGATGTTGTATTACCGAGTGGGCCCTAAGATACCTCTCCGCCACATGGAGTAACAAATCCCTGTCTTCATCCATGCCCACTCAAAAGACACCTTCGGAGATACCTATAGAGCACCTTTATAGTCACCCAGTTATGTTGCAACGTTTGATACACACAAGGCACTCTTTCGGTATCCATGAGTTACATGATCTCATGGTCATAGGAACATATACTTGACATGCAGAAAATAGTACCAATAAACTGACATGATCATATGCTATGTTTGTAGTTTGGGTCTTGTCCATCACATCATTCTCCTAATGATGTGATCCCGTTATCAAATGACATCACATGTCAATGGCTACGAAACCTTGACCATCTTTGATCAACGAGCCAATTCACTAGAGGCATACCAGGGACAAAGTGTTGTCTATTTACCCACACATGTAATGTGTTTCCAATCAATACAATTATAGCATGGATAATAAACGATTATCATGAACACGGAAATATAATAATAAACACTTTATTTATTGCCTCTAGGGCATATTTCCAACAGTCTCCCACTTGCACTAGAGTCAATAATCTAGTTCACATCACTATGTGATTTACATTGCAATGAATCGAACAACCATGCAGTTCTGGTGTTGATCAAGTTTAGCCCTTGGAAGAGGTTTATTCAACGGGTCTGCAACATTCAGATACATGTGCACTTTGCAAATATTTATGTCCTTCTCCTCGATGTAATCGTGGATGGAGTTGAAGCGTAGCTTTATGTGTCTAGTCCTCTTGTGAAACCTTGGTTCCTTGGCCCGAGCAATGGCACAAGTGTTGTCACAGAACAGGTTCATTGGATTCAGCGCACTGGGCACTACTCCAAGATCTATCATGAACTGCTTCATACAAACACCTTCCTTCGCCGCCTCCGAGGCTGCAATGTACTCCGCTTCGCATGTAGAATCGGCTACCACACTTTGCTTGGAACTGCACCAGCTTACCGCTCCCCCGTTGAGAATAAATACATATCTGGTTTGTGACTTAGAGTCATCCGGATCAGTGTCAAAGTTTGCATCGATGTAACCCTTTACGACGAGCTCTTCATCACCTCCATAAACGAGAAACATTTCCTTAGTCCTTTTCAAGTACTTAAGGATATTCTTGACCGCTGCCCAATGTTCAATTCTAGGATCACTTCGAAACCTTTCGGCCATACTTATGGCAAGGCTGACATTGGGTCTTGTGCACAACATTCCATACATGATAGAGCCTATGGCTAAAGCATAGGGGACGACACTCATCTTTTCTCTATCTTCTGGACTCACTGGGCATCGAGTCTTACTCATATTCACACCTTGTAACACAGGCAAGAACCCCTTCTTGGAGTGATCCATTTTGAACTTCTTCAAAACTTTATCAAGGTATGTGCTTTGTGAAAGTGCTATTAAGCGTCTCGATCTATCTCTATAGATCTTAATGCCTAATATGAAAGCAGCTTCTCCTAGGTCCTTCATTGAAAAACTCTTGTTCAAATATTCCTTCACGCTTTCCAGCATTTCTATATTGTTTCCAATCAGCAATATGTCATCCACATATAATATTAGACACGCTATAGAGCTCCCAGTCACTTTCTTGTAAATACAAGCTTCTCCATAAACTTGTATAAACTCAAACACTTTGATCACCTCATCAAAGCGCTCATTCCAACTCCGAGATTCTTGCACCAGACCATAAATGGATCGCTGGAGTTTGCAAAATTTGTTAGCATTCTCTGGATTGAAAAAACCTTCTGGTTGCATCATATACAACTCTTCCTCAAGGAAACTGTTGAGGAACGCTGTTTTGACATCCATCTTCCAAATTTCATAATCAAAATAAGTAGCTATTGCAAACATGATTCTGACAGACTTAAGCATCGCTACGGGTGAGAATGTCTCATTGTAGTCAACTCCTTGAACTTGTGAAAAACCCTTTGCCACAAGTCGAGCTTTATAGATGGTGACATTACCGTCTGCGTCCGTCTTCTTCTTAAAGATCCATTTGTTCTGAATGGCCTTTCGCCCTTCAAGTAATACTTCCAAAGTCCATACTTTGTTTTCATACATGGATCACATCGCGGATTTCATGGCCTATAAACATTTCTTGGAATTCGGGCCCATCACCGCTACTCCATAGCTCATAGGTTCATTGTTGTCCAACAACATGACCTCCAAGACAGGGCTGCCGTACCACTCAGGAGTAGTGCGCGCCCTTGTCGACCTATGAGGTTCAATAGTAGCTTGATCCGAAGCTTCATGATCATAGTCATTAACTTCCTCTTCTACCGTCATAGGTTCCACATAAACATCTTTCTGCGCTGCGCTACTTTTTGGTTGAAGTAAAGGTTCAATAACCTCATCAAGCTCTATTTTCCTCCCACTCAATTCTTTCGAGAGAAACTCTTTCTCAATAAATGTTCCGTTCTTAGCGACAAACACTTTTCCTTCGGATCTGAGATAGAAGGTATACCCGCCTGTCTCCTTCGGGTATCCTATGAAGACACATTTCTGTTTGGGTTCCAGCTTTTAAGGCTGAAGCTTTTTGACATAAGCATCACATCCCCAAACTTTAAGAAACGACAACTTTGGCCTCTTGCCAAACCATAGTTCATATGGTGTCGTCTCAACGAATTTCGATGGTGCCCTATTTAAAATGAATGCAGCTGTCTCTAATGCATAACCCCAAAACGATAGTGGCAAATCAGCAAGATACATCATAGAACGCACCATATCTAATAAGGTTCGATTACGATGTTCGGACACACCATTACGCTGTGGTGTTCCAGGCGGTGTCAATTGTGAAACAATTCCACACTGTCTTAAGTGACTACCAAACTCATAACTCAGATATTCACCTCCTTGATCAGATCGCAGGAATTTAATCTTCTTGTTACGATGATTCTCAACTTCACTCTTAAATTGCTTGAACTTTTCAAACGTTTCAGACTTGTGTTTCATTAAGTAAATATACCCATATCTACTTAAGTCATCAGTGAAGGTGAGAAAATAACAATATCCACCACGCGCTGTAACATTCATTGGACCGCACACATCAATATGTATGATTTCCAATAAGTCACTTGCCCGTTTCATTGTTCCAGAGAACGGCGTTTTAGTCATCTTTCCCATGAGGCATGGTTCACATGTGTCAAGTGATTCAAAATCAAGTGACTCCAAAAGTCCATCAGCATGGAGCTTCCTCATGTGTTTTACACCAATATGACCTAAACGGTAGTGCCACAAGAAAGTGGTACTATCATTATCAACTCTACATCTTTTGGCATCAATGTTATGAACATGTGTGTCATCACTATCAAGATTCAATATGAATAAACCCCTCACATTGGGTGCATGACCATAAAAGATATTACTCATATAAATAGGACAACCTTTATTCTCTGATTTAAATGAGTAACCATCTCGCAATAAACAAGATCCAGAGATAATGTTCATGCTTAACGCAGGCACTAAATAACAATTATTCAGGTTCATCACTAATCTCGATGGTAATCGAAGAGAGAGCGTGCCGACGGCGATCACATCAACATTGGAACCATTTCCCACGTGCATCGTCACTTCATCCTTTGCCAGCCTTCGTCTATTCCGTAATTCCTGTTTTGAGTTGCAAATGTGAGCAACCGAATTGGTATCAAATACCCAGGCACTACAACGAGAGCTAGTAAGGTACACATCAATAACATGTATATCATATATACCTTGTTTGTTGTTGGCCACCTTCTTGTCAGCCAGGTACTTGGGGCAGTTCCGCTTCCACTGACCAGTTCCCTTGCAATGAAAGCACTCAGTTTCTGGCTTGGGTCCATGCTATGGATTTTTTAAAGGAGCAGCAACTGCTTTGCCATCCTTCTTGGTTTTACCCTTCTTGCCCTGGCCCTTGCCATTCTTCTTGAAACTAGTGGTTTTATTGACCATCAACACTTGATGTTCTTTTCGGATTTTAGACTCAACGACTTTTAGCATCGCAAACAGCTTGGCGACTGACTTGTTCATCCCATGCATGTTATAGTTCATCACAAAGCTCTTGTAACTAGGTGGCAGTGATTGAAGAACTGTGTTAGTGATCGCCTCTAGCGGAAGGGCAATTCCCAAATCCGCTAGACGAGTCGAATACCCATACATTCTGAGTATATGTTCACTGATAGATCCGTTCTCCTCCATCTTGCAAGCATAGAACTTATCGGAGGTCTGATACCTCTTGATTTGGGCATTCTTCTGAAAGATAAACTTCAACTCCTGGAACATCTCATATGCTCCGTGACGTTCAAAATGTCTTTGAAGTCCCGGTTCTAAGCCATACAATATTGCACACTAAACTATTGAGTAATCTCCAGAACGTGCCTCCCAAGCGTCCTTAACGTCTTCGGATGACATGTCTTCTGGTTGGTCACCAAGCGGTGCATCATGGACATATGATTTCTGGGAAGCCGTGAGGATAGCCCTTAGATTACGGGCCTAATCAACAAAGTTACTTCCATCATCTTTCAACCTAGCTTTCTCTAGGAACGCATTAAAATTCAGGGGTGCTACTGCGTGAGCCATTGATCTACAACATAAATATGCAAAGGTTACTTAGACTATTGTTCAAGATAATGAGTTTATTAATCAAATTACTAAAGCTCCCACTCAAATTGACATCCCTCAGGTCATCTGAGTGTCACATGATCCAAATTCACCAACTCAAGTCCGATCATCACGTGAGTTGAGGTGGTTTCAATGGTGAACATCCTCATGTTGATCATATCTACTATATGACTCAGGTTCGACCTTTCGGTCTCTTGTGTTCCGAGGCCATGTCTGTACATGCTAGGCTCGTCAAGTTTAACCCGAGTGTTCTGCACGTGCAACACTGGCTTGCACCCGTTGTATGTGAATGTAGAGTCCATCACACCCGATCATCACGTGGTGTCTCGACATGATGAAATTTCGCAACAGTGCACACTCAGGGAGAACACAATTCATGTTGAAATTTAAGTGAGGGATCACCTTTTAATGCTACCGTCGTTCTAGGCAAAACAAGGAGCATAAAAGGATTAACATCACATGCAAATCATAAGTGACATGATATGGCCATGAACTTGTGCTTTTGATCTCCATCTTTAAAGCACCGACATGATCTCCATCGTCACTGGCACGACACCATGATCACCATCATCTGGATCTCCATCAACGTGTCGCCATCGGGGTTGTCGCGCCCATCATGCTTCTTCTACTATTGCTACCGTTTAGCGATAAAGTAAAGCATTACATAGTGCTTAATGATTCCCACGCAGGTCATACAATAATTAAAGACAACCCTATGGCTCCTGCCAGTTGCCGTACTCATCGACATGCAAGTCGTGAAATTCTATACATCACATGATCATGTCATACATCACATATATCACGTTATGTAATTGGCCATATCACATCATAACATACCCTGCAAAAACAAGTTAGACGTCCTCTAATTGTTGTTGCATGTTTTACATGGCTGCAATGGGCATCTAGCAAGAACAATTCTCAGCTACGCATAAACCTCAACGGTGATACATAAGTTACTTTTCAACCTTCTCAAGGACCGCCTTTGTCGAATCCGATCCAACTAAAGTAGGAGAAACTGCCACCCGCCAGTCATCTTTTGCAACAAGTTGCAGTTGAGGGAACCGATCTCTCATAAGCGTACGAGTAATGTTGGTCCGGGCCGCTTCATCCCACAATACCGCTGAACCAAAACACGACCAAGGGAGAAAGCAATCTAAGCATCAACGCCCACAAACTCTTTGTGTTCTACTCGAGATCTCATCTACACATAGACCTAGCTCATGATGCCACTGTTGGGGAACGTTGCATGGGAAACAAAAAATTTCCTACGCTCACGCAAGACCTATCCATGGTGATGAGCATCTGTAAGAGGGAGAGTGGATCTACATACCCTTGTAGATCGCTAAGTGGGAAGCGTTAAGAAACAAGGTCGGTGTAGTCGAACGTCTTCGCAATCCAAATCGCCGAGCATCCCGCGATCCAATCACGATCCGTCCCGATCAAGCACCGAACGGACGGCACCTCCGCGTTCAGCACACGTACAGCTTGATGACGATCTCCGCCTTCTTGATCCAGCAAGAGGGAGCAGAGAGGTAGAAGATTCCTCCGGTAGCGTTACGGTGCTCCCGCGATGGTGGTGGAGCTATTCCGGCAGGGCTTCGCCTAAGCACTGCAGAAATCTGATCTAGAGGAGAAACTATGCACTGGAGGAACGGGTAGCACGTGGCTGAATATCAAGTGCCAAAACCCCTAAAACCTCCAGTATATATAGGAGGAAGAGACGAGGAGGCTTGTCCCTCAAGGGACCAGCCCTTGGTTATGCCGAATCAAGGAGGAGAGGAGGACTCCTCCTCCAATCCTAGTCTCTTGGGTCGAAATAGCCCTCCCGATGGTCTCCCGGTACACTACCGGCACTCCCGGTACACTACCGATGAGCCCGAAACTTTTCCGGCGACCAAAATAGGACTTCCTATATATCAATCTTTACCTCCGGACCATTCCGGAGCTCCTCGTGACGTCCAAGATCTCATCTAGGACTCCTAACAACCTTCGGTCACCACCTAGTTCAACCTCGTTATCGACAAGTCTCTTTACTCGTTTCGTAATACAAGATCTCGTGACCAACACTTAGTCACATTGCTTGCAAGGCTTATTGTGATGTTGTATTACCGAGTGGACCCTGAGATACCTCTCCATCACATGGAGTAACAAATCCCAGTCTTGATCCATGCCACCTCAACAGACACCTTCGGAGATACCTGTAGAGCACCTTTGTAGTCACCCATTTACGTTGCGATGTTTGATACACACAAGGCACTCTTCTGGTATCCGCGAGTTACATGATCTCATGGTCATAGGAACATATACTTGACATGCAGAAAATAGTAGCAATAAACTAACACGATCATATGCTACGTTTATAGTTTCGGTCTTGTCCATCACATCATTCTCCTAATGATGTGATCCCGTTATCAAATAACATGGCATGTCAATGGCTAGGAAACCTTGACCATCTTTGATCAACGAGCCAGTTCACTAGAGGCATACTAGGGACAAAGTGTTGTCTATTTACCCACACATGTAATGTGTTTCCAATCAATACAATTATAGCCTGGATAATAAACAATTATCATGAACACGGAAATATAATAATAAACACTTTATTTATTGCCTCTAGGGCATATTTCCAACAGGATGCCCGGTCAGAGTGAAGCTGCTCAAGGGCTCCAAGCAGGCTGTCAAAGAACATGGTCAACTTGGCGCTCATGGACATCCTATCGTCGGGAGAGTACATGGGCCCCTCTAGACCCATGGTGGAAAGTTCTTCGGCGAGCTTCTCCGTGACCTTGACGAGCTTCTCGGTCCAGATTTCGACTCCATGTACATAGTTGTTGTGGCGGTAGCGGCGCTCTAGCCCATCTCCTTCTCATCGTGGAGATCCTTTACCAGAGCCTTCTCTCAAGTCTTGGTGGTCTCGTGTGTCCCGGTCAACGTGGCCAGCTTCAGGTTCAGGTCGCTGATGGACTCGTTGACTGAAGAGAGCTGCTTGGTCTTGTCAGAAATGGCGACCTGCATCTCCATCAGACTAGCAAGGGCTTTATCCCTTTCAGTCTTGAGCGATGAGACCTCCTTTTTTAACATCCTCGAGGACAGCCTCCAGCTTATTTGCCCTCTCCTCCGGCAAGTTCTTGGCAGCCTCGGCAGCTTTCGCAGCGTCGATGGCCTCCTTCAGCTTGCCGGCATGGTCTATAGTTAGGGCCTCAAGCGTCTCCTTATGCTCCCGCTCCAGCTCCTGGTCCTGCCGCCCGATGAGATCCTCAAGCTCCCCTTCCTTGCCATAGAGCTTGTTATCAAGAGCCTTCTCGCGAGCGGCAAGGCCTTCCTCTTGGGCATCAAGCAAGATACGGGGCTCCGTCAAACGAGCGTCCTCTGCAGCGTCCCATCGTTTGGCATCCTCCTACCCCTGCTCGGTGTCGGACTGCTGCATATAGAGTTGGCTCCAGCCTTGGCTCAATTGTGATTGGCCAGTCTTCAGGTCCTGGGAAGCTTGGGAGAACCAAGCCTGAGTTTCTTCGACACGCTCCTGGAAACTAGCCTCGGCCGCTACCATAACCACAACCCTGGAGTCGTGTTTCCCCTTTCGGGCGCGGTGAAGTGCTTGAAGCTTTCGAAGGTGTCACCCATAGTATGAAGGAGCTGCTCTTCTTGGGATTTGCTGCTGGCGTTTGGCTCATCAACGATATCGAGCCCGGCAGCAGTGATGGCCTCCTCAACAAGAACTCCCCCTTCGGGTGGTGCCCCAGTGCTTGCCATACCGGTGATGCTGACGAACAAGTTGTCGCCGACCTTGAAGTACCTGCTCGATGAAGCGGCTTTGGATGTGGACGGCTGGTCCTCGACGTCCGCTTTCCCAGCAGTTGGGGGCTCGATGGAAGGCATAGCGCCTGGCGCTTCTGCGGCAGGAATGCTGTCAATGCGATCACCGGCCTCCTCACCATCCCTCTTGGCAGACTTCTTGGGGGCCTCCTCCTTCTGCACAACCTTGGAGGCCTCTGCACTAGCGGCCTCGGCCGCGGCGTTCTTGGCCGCCTTAGCGGCAGTGCTTTTGATGGCCTCTTCGGTGGCGATCCTGTCAGCCTCAGCGACAACATCCCTCGTAGTCTCCTCGATGATGGAGTCGATGTCCATACCCTCCATCATGGGAATTTCTGAAGGCCAAGAAAGCAAACCAAGCGAAGCTGAGGTGGAAGTTCAAGAAGACAAATAAAAGAGAGAGAAGACGGACATAATAAAAAGTACTTGCACCTATGACGGTTGCCGGCGAAGACCTGCCGGTGCCTGTGCATACCAGCTCCCCCTTGTCATGATAAAGCGCATTGTCGGAAGTCCTTGCCGGGGATCCATCTCTAGGCGGCGTATCAGGGATGACCGTTGATGGTTCTCCTTGTCGCCGCCCTCCTCCTATACGTCTGGTGATGTCAATAGTGAAGATGCACACCCCGGCACTTGCCAGCGGGAAGTGAGTAATGGGCTCATGCTGGGGGCTCCGCCGGGGGCTGAGGTGAGGGCTGTGCCATGGGCTAGTCTCCGGATTGGTGACGGTCGTCCTTGGCATGCTTGAGGCGCTTGCCGATGAGGTCCTCACCCTCTTCGCAACTCGTTGCGCCAGTGTTTCTGCATCCCTGTGGAGGCAAACCAAGGCAAATCAAATGAGTAAAGTAAAAAACCAGAAATTGGAAAAGTGAAAGATACAGCAGGATCCTTACTCCTCATCTTCTTCTCCCGAGCTAAGGGCAGAAAGGTCGAAGGTGACCATTGCCGTGGTGCCCGTGCAAGGAGGTGGAGGGGTGCTCCTGGATCGCTTGGCCACGGTGGGCGTGGGTTATTGGTGATCTTCTTGTCGCCGCGCGGCCTTGCCGGTCTCCCCCTTACCGGGGACTGCGCTGCCCGAAGATGCTTGACGGACTAGAAGCCCAGAGGTGGCGCTCCTAAGGATGCACCTCTTCCTTTGCACAAGCAACGGGGCCTCCTCGAGAAACTCCTCCTTGGTTGCGTCTTCGGCGGGGCAGCCCCGGGCGTATGTGCCGCCTCGCTCCTCAGCGGCCTCGCCCTGCCTGGCAAGATCTTCGTCCGGTAGTGTTTCCCCTCCACCAGCTTCGTCTTCCAAGAAGCCGGTGCAGCCAACCTCCATGGCAAGGTCTGCTTCCTCTGCCCTGCTGGCAATGTATGCTAGTTCCTCCTCACTTGTGTCATGAACGAGGCCCTCTTCCTCGCGGATGGCCTTCTCCATCAAGTTATCGAAGAATTCTTGCACCTGCTCGACAGGCGGCTCAATCCAAGACGCGTCGAGGCTGTGGGCATCGAACACCGGCATCATGACAATGATTCTACCTAAAGCGGAATTGTTGCACAAGGGGACTACGCCTGCCGGCAGCTCAGATACCGCATCGCCCCTGAACAACTTCTGACGGAGAGCTCTGTGCTGCATAATGGTCAGGTTGTGGTTCACCCGGGGCTCAGCCTTATGATGTCCGCCGTGTTCCAAAAATCCCAAGCTGGCCTCCCCTTATTCTGCTAGGGAGCATTGCGCTCACGAAGAAATCGGTGCCTATCATTTCTATGGTGAGCCCGGCATTTCTGAAGCGGTGGATCCTGGTGGTCGCGACTGTGAGCTTGCCATCCTTAGGCTCAAGGGCGCTCGAGTTGTCGCCGCACACCATCTTGGTCTACCGCGGCAAGCAAAAGGCTGGGGGTTTGTCCTCTTAGATCCCACAGCATTTACCCCGCCACTCGTCCGACCTCTCGTAGTAAGCCCCGTATGGATAGACTTCCTTGGTCCCGGACCGTGGAATCCAAGTGACGACACTGGAAAGAGCTCCGCCTTGTTGGATGCGGGGTGTAAAGTAGTGGGAGAAAAGAGCCGTTCTAGGGACTACTCCAGCAAAGTTTTTGCAAAGATGAGCAAAAACTGACATGGAGGACACGACATTCAGCATGAAATCCAGGAGTTGGAAACCGTAGGTGAACATGAGGTCGTTGAAGAAGTCCGAAAAAGGGGGACAAAGCCTGCAGTAAAAGTAATCGGCAAAGAAAGTGTATTTGCCTAGGTCGCCCTCGAAAGGGCATGGACTCACGCAGGTGGCGGGATGCGCCTTCATCCCCTTGGCCCACATCCACTGGTATTTCTTCTTCAGGACGTCCACGTAAAGCCCCGGCAGAAAGATGACGTAGTCTTTCTGCATCCTCACCATCTTGTTCTCCGAGATGGCCTCTGCTTCCTTGCCCTTGCTAGCTTCGGGCGGCATGGTGGCGACAAGGGCGGGGACTGAGGACGGAGAGGGAGCAGGGGCGTGGGTAGGTGGAAGGGGATCTGTTTCGGGCTCGAGGATGAAGACCTCTTAATCTTGAAACTTCTACAAATCAACAATTTTGGACTCACACCTTTTTCATATTACCACATCAATGTCATTAACCCACAACTTCTCTATGTGCTACACGATGGTTTTGATTATCATTCATTGAATACCTAATATTCTTGGACTAGTATTATGACCCATGCAAATTACTGTCACTATTGCTAAGCTCTCAAAAAAAAGAATGAGAGCATATTATTTCTATAAAATCTACACGTCACCATGCTCAAAAAGATATAAGTGAAGTACTAGAGCAATTACCTAGCTCAAAAGACATAAGTGAAGCACATAGAGTATTCTAGCAAATTAACATGAAGGTGTGTTTCTCTCAAATAGGGGTGTCCAGAAAATGATGATTGTGACAAACTGAAAGTAAAAGCAAACAAAATAACACAACGCTCCAAGCCAAAAACATATCATGTGATGAATAAAAATATAGCTCCAATTGACATACAGATGGATTGAGACAAAAGAGGGGATGCCTTCTGTGGCATACAAAAGCTTAGATGCTTGAGTCTCCTTAGAATTATACTTGGGATGCCTTGAGCATCCCCAGTCTTGGTCTCTTGCTACTCCTTATTCCATAGTCTAATGAGATCAGACCCAAAACTTGAAAACTTCAATCACACAAAACTCAGCAATACTTCATGAGATCCGTTAGTATAAGAAACATATTGCATACTTGAGGTACTATGGTAAATTGATTCAAATTCATTTTTTCATAATAGGTATTGTATTATAACTTCTCCATGACTTAGACCCCCCTATATAATCCATGGCATAATCAATACAAGCAAACTATGCAAGCAAAACAGAATCCGTTTAAAATAGAACAGTCTGTAGCAATCTTTAAAGAGCCCATACTTCTGTAACTCCAAAAATTCTGAAAAATTAGTATAACATGGAGAATTTGTATATAAATATTGTGTAAATTTTTTATATCATTATCACGCTACAGTAAAAAATTGAAAATTCTTGTACTGGAGTCAAAGTTTCTGATTTGTTTTAGCATCGTTTCTACTCATCTCGTGAGTCATCCCAAAGGCTTTACTTGGCACAAACACTAATTAAAACACAAAAACATAATCATTACATAGGAAACAGTAATGTTATCACACAAAAACTAAAATTAAAAACAAAAATAAAGATACATATTGGGTTGCCTCCCAACAAGCACTATTGTTTTATGCCCCTAGCTAGGCATATTGCATAGTTTCAAATGTTGTCATATTTGACATTCAACCCATAGGTAGCTCTCATGATTTATTCATCAAGTGGTTTAATTATATTCCTGGGGAAGTGTTCCATACCCTTATTTAATGGGAATTAGAATCTTATGTTTCCCTCTTTCATATCAATAGTTGCACCCATAGTTCGTAAAAATGGCCTTCCAAGTATTATGGAACAAGAAGGGTTGCAATCAATTTCAAGCACAATTAAATATACAAGAACATATTTTTGGAATAATAAGCAAATAATTAATTCTACCTAAAGTTTTCTTGGTGGTAGAATCCGCAAGATGCAAGTTTAGGGAACACTCTTCAATATTAGTGAGACCAAGCACAACACATAAATTTTAGGTATAGTTGAAACACTAGAACTAAGGTCACACAAAGCATTGCATTCATATTTATTTATATTTATATTTATTGTATTTTTCCACTCATCATGCAGTTTTCTAGGAATAGAAGTTTCAAGCTCAAGTTTCTCATCATAAGCTTTTATCATAGCTTCTACTATATGTTCGGTAAAAGTTTGTTTTGTTCATAGGCATTGGGTGAGATAATAATGGATAGCATCAAGGAAATACATTATAATAAAGAGCATTTATCATAATTAAAGTCCTTGTATTCCAAGATAGTGGGCACATCACTAGTTAAAGTTTTTGACCTCTCCAAACCCACTTTTTGAGTTTTAGCATTAGAATCATCACCTTCCAAGCAAATGGGATGATACTTAACTAAAGTTGACTCATATATAGCCCCTTTATCATTTATATTCAGAGATTTAAACAAATATTCAACAGGAGAAACACCAATCATTTTAAAATCTTCATCATGATTCTGGTAAAAGTCGGGTGGAAGAGCTTTTTCTAAGAATTCTCGCTTAGCTCTCAACTTAGCGGTCCTCTCCTTACTTAGATTAATATATAATTGTATAGATTTAATAATTTCATTAAAATCATGCTTGGTTGGCACACACTTAATTTTTAAGAGTATCAACATCATGAGCAATTCTATCCATGTTTTTAGCCAAAGTATCAATCAGATGCAACTTTTCTTGTATCGTAGTGTTGAAAACTTTTTGAGAATTAAAAAGTTCATTAATTATGTTCTCAAGATAAGAAGGTATCCTATTATAATTTGTAGAAGCATTTCCATATGAATTACTGGGATACGGTCTAACATTGAAATTTCCTTTACAAGCATTATTGTTGAAATTATTTCGCGAGATGAAGTTAACATCAATAGCATCATTTCCCCCCCCCATCAAAGTAGACAAAGAAATATCATTGGGATCAACATTAGTATTTTTATTAGCAACTATATTCATAAAAGCATCCACTTCTTCACTCAAAGTAGCGAATTCTTCAACATAATTTACCTTCTTACCAGTTGGAGCTCTTTCGGTATACCATTGAGAATAATTTGTCATAATGTTGTCCAGAAGTTTTGTAGACTCTCCTAAGGTCACATCCATGAAGGTACCACATGCCGCAGTATCTAGAAGATTTCTAGACACAAAGTTTAGTCCATCATGGAAATTTTGGATAATCATCCACAAGTTTATGCCATGAGTTGAACAATTTTCTTATCATCGATTTCATTCTCTCCCAAGCTTCAGCAACATGTTCTTGATCTTGCTCTTTAAAATTCATTATTTGATTTCTAAGGGAGACAATCTTAGCAGGAGGAAAATATTTTCTATAAAAGCATATTTACACTTATCCCACGTTCCAATACTATTATGAGGTAAAGATGGAAACCAAGATTTAGCTTTGTCTCTTAGTGAAAAAGGAAATAATTTTAATTTCAAAATATCATTATCCATATCCTTTTTATTTTGCATATCACATAATTCAACACAGGTATTATGATGTGATGCGGGATTCTCATTAGGACTACCCGAAAATTGATTTCTCATGACAAGATTGAGCAATGTAGCATTAATATCAAATGCGTCCGCAGTATTGGTATGTGGTATATGATTACTAATAAAACCATCATTATTATTAGTATTTTACAAATCACACAGCTTAGTAGTATCTTGAGACATGGTGACCACACAAGCAAAACAAGCAAGACAAGTAAACTAGCAAGTAAAGCAAACTAGGAAAGTAGTAACTGGTAAAGGTAAATATTTTTTTATTTTAGGAGAAAAACTAAATATAACAGCAAATACAAATAAAAACAAGTGAATGAAATTTTGTGCAAAGTTACTTGATAGTTGGTGATGGTATTCCCCGACAACAGTGCTTGAAATCCTTCTTGATACTCGTGATATACGTTGGGTTTTCCGTGAAGAGAAATGGGTAATTGCAGCACAAAGTAGGTAAGTATTTCCCTTAGTTATGAAACCAAGGTTTATCAAACCAATAGGAATACCAATCCTCAACCTTCTTTAGCGGATGTACACAAAAGAACAAACAACTTGCACCCAACGCCGGCAAGAGGGTTGTCAGTCCCCTTGATCTCGTTATTTGCGAGCAAGTGAGTTGTGTAGATAATTGTAGATAATAGTAAAGTGCACAATAAAATAAAATGTTACTAAATAACAGAAAGGTAATTATAGTGTTTGTGAATTAATAAGTGAATAGACCCAGGGGCCGTAGAGTTCTCTAGTGACATCTCACATAAGCAAAGTATACGGTGGGTAAACAAATTACTGGTGGGCAATTGATAGAAAAAGAATAATTATGTGAAGTTCACGTCAATGATCATGTGTATATAGGCATCACGTCCATAAGAAAATAGGTCAACTCTTGCTTGCATCTACTACTATTACTCCACTTCGAGAGCGCTTCTATGCTTGCCACTCTACGTATTACGTTCATGACAAACGGACTAATGCTTGAAGAACAATGACATGATGTAGACAAAGTAAACTCAACTAATATGATTAAACCCCATCATTTTATCCTTCTGTCACTGGGATATAGAAACTCGTCAGGTTGAACCTACTACAACGCACCACTCCCACTAAAGAAATATCAATCTAGTTGGCAAAACTATCTCAATAGGTTAGAGAGCATTACTAAGCAATGATGATCATGCAAATAATAATCATAGTAATCAGGTTTGCTCAAATACTTTTCATGAATAATCTGAACATAAACTCACAATTCATCGGATCCCAACAAACACGCCATACATCTGGAGAACAACGTCGGGCGAATCATAGTAGGCCAGAGAACAACGTCAAGAGACGCTCTAGGGGCCACAACATATCTGGCCGCCACCCCCCCCCCCCCCCGTCGGGCGACAGCTGGATATGTGGTGGGTCCCTGGTGCATCTCCTGGCCCTCCTCCGAAGCTTCCAGGTCTTGTATTGGTCAAGTAAAAATGACTAAAAAGTTTCATGGCAATTGGACTCCGTTTTGTATGGTAACTCTCAAAAGGCAAAAACACGCAAAAAATAGGAACCGGCATTGGGACAATAGGTTACTGCTCAAAAATATTTCAAATTGGTAAATAAATACCCAAAAAGTATCCTAGAATGATAATATACGAGCATGGAACAATCAAAATTATAGATACGTTGGAGACGTATCAATGAGCTCCACCATAGACTACTAGTTGAGCTAGAAAATGCAATTGCTAATTCTAGCATCAAGAGAAAGCGACGTTTAAACCAGATCTGCAACCTTAAGAGACTGAGATTTACAAGGTGGGGCTCTCATTTTGGTTTAGTTTATAAGCTTTTGAAGATGTTTGATGTCATTGTTTATGTTCTCGAAGATATAGCTGTTGATAGATCCATTGGCTTAATTCCTCCGGAAGCAGACACTTATTTCAGGTACTTGTCCTCCTTTGAGTTCATAATTATCTTATGTTTGATGAAAGATGTATTTGAGATAACTTTACTACTTGGAAAAGCCTTTCAAAAGAAGTCACAATATATTGTGAATGTTATCTGTCTAGTGTCCTCGACAAAAGAGCATCTTCAAGAGCTAATATCAGATGATGTATATGAATAATTTATTGTCATGGTTATTGAATTTTGTACAAACCCTTCCATCAACATTCCTAACTTTTAGGAAACTTAAATCTTGCATGGTGGGCGTGTCAGTCAGCAGCCTAATCAGTTCACCAAGGAGCATTACTTTCAAGTGGATATTGTTAGTGCATCTAGTGCCCCCTTAATAGTTTTGGAGTATTGAAGGCAAACGGGTTAAGGGACTAATGTGTTTGTGAGTGTAAACATGAGAGATAGTTGATACATCTCCAATGTATCTACAATTTTTGATTGTTCCATTCTATTATATTATCATTCTTGGATACTTTATATGCATATATATGTTGTTTTATACTCCATGTGTTCCTTTATATAAAGTGCATTTGTTTTGTGAAAAGTCAAATGAGGCCATGTTTGAACAAATTTTTAGAAAAATATACTAAAATCCGCATTTCAAAATTTATAGCATTTGATCCATCAGGAAAAGTAGTTTGATATTTTATCTATTTGGTATTGCAGATGCTGTTAGTTTATTGTATAATCTTGGTCAAACATTCAAATTGTTGAATTGCATGGAAAAAAATAGACCCTATATTCTGGAACGAGGGAGTATCATTTTTGGGAACTAACCTATTAACCAAGCGCCTCATGCTAGGTGTTGTTTTCTACATTTTTGGCTTTTTAGGAAATCAGGACCAAGAGAAGCCAAATGCAATGAAACTTTTTGACAATTTCTTCTGGACAAGAATAAGACCTGAAAGCTTCGGAGGGAGATGGAAGGCCACACGGAGTGGTTCCAAGCCAATAGGGCATGCCCCCCTAGGGGGTGGGGTCATGCCCTGATGGCTTCCTGACCCAACTCTGCCTCTACAAAACTTATAGTATTTGGAAAACACCATAGAGCCACCCGAAAAACGTTTTCTGCACCGGTGCCTTGCCGGAGGGGGATCAATCACAGAGGGCCTATACATCAACCTTTCTACTCCCATGGTGATGTGTGAGTAGTTCTCCACATACCTGTGGGTCCACAACTAGTACCTACAGTGATCTATTCGATGTAATCCTCTTTGAGGTGTGTTTGTTGGCATACGATGAATTGTGGGCTTATGATTGGATTATTCATGAATATTATTTGAGTCATATCTAACTTCTTTTATGCATGATGGTTGTAGCTTCGTATTTCTCTTTGATCCATCGGTTTGATTTTTCCAACTAGATTAATTTATCTTCAGTGGGAGTGGTGTGTTGTAATGGGTTCAATCTTGCGGTGCTCAATCCCAACGACAGAAGGGGACATGACACACATTGTATTGCTTCCATTAAGGATAAAATAATGGGGTTTATTCATATTGGTTGAGTTTACTTTGTCTACATCATGTCATCTTGCTCCAAGCAATACTCTGTTTTTTTACTTAATACTCTAGATGCATACTATATAGAGGTCGATGGGTCAAGTAATAGTAGTAGATGCAGGTAGGAGTCGGCCTACATGCTTCTGGATGTGATACCTATATACATAAGCTGCCATGAATATATATTTCATAGCTATGCACTTTTCTATCAATTGCCCAACTATAATTTGTCTACCCACCATATGCTTTCTTCAAGAGAGAAGCCTCTAGCAAAAACTATGGCCCACGAGTCTTCACAAATATTATTACTAGAACTCCAAAAATATTTGCTATTATTCTATTTTATATTTTTATCTATTTATCTATCACTACTTACTAATTGAAGGTAACGAGTTCAAGGGGATTGACAACCCTCTTGCCCGCGTTGGGTGCAAGTGTTTGCTCTTTTGTGTGTAGGGCCGATAATGAGAATTTGCGTGGTTATCCCATTGGTTCGATAACCTTGGTTGTCACTAAGTAAATACCTATCTCTACTATGTTGCACCTCCTCTCCTCTTTGGGGAAAAGCCTAACGCAGTTTACAAGTAGCCTGAATAATTTCTGGCGCCGTTGTCGGGGAGACATCGTCAAATTCTTATCAGGTTCCTTCACACAAATTATCATTCACTTGTTCTAATTTTTATTTTATTTTATATTTGCTTGCCTAAAAACGTCAAAAACAAACAAATATTTATCCTTGCTAGTTTATTTGCTTCGCTTGTTAGTTTGCTTGCTTCATCATTTTGTCTCAGGATAATACCAACTTGTGAGATTTCTTGAAAACTAATAACAATGATTTTATTAGTACTCCTATACCACCCGCCACTAGTGCAGAGTTTTATGATATTAATGTTGCATTGTTAAATCTTGTTATGAAAGGGTAAATTTTCGGAAGTCCGAACGAGGATCCGGATTCACATCTCAATACTTTTGTTGACTTATGTGATATGCAAAAGAAAAAGGATATGGATAATGATGTAGTGAAATTGAAATTATTTCCTTTTTCATTAAGATACAAAGCTAAAGCTTGGTTTTCATATTTATCTCGTAATAGTATTGGAACATGGGATAAGTGTAAAGATGCTTACATTGCCAAGTATTTTCCTCCCGCTAAGATTATCTCTCTTCGTAGTAAACTCATGAATTTCAAAAAAATGAGCAAGAACATGTTGAATAAGCATGTGAGAAAATTAAATTGATGATTGGAAATTGTCCCACTCATGACTTAAGTTTATGGATGATTATACATAATTTCTATGCGAGACTAATCTTTGTATCTAGAAATCTTCTAGATTCTACTACAGGTGGTACCTTTATGGAGGTGATGATGGGAGAGGCTACAAAACTTCTAGACAATATTATGAAAAATTATTTTCAATGGCACACCGAGCAAGCTCCAACTGGTAAGAAAGTAAATTCCGTTGAAGAAATTTTCATTTTGAGTGATAAGATGGATGCTCACATGAATACGGTTGCTAATAAACATGCTCGTGTTGATCCCAATGATATGCCTTTATGTACTTTGATTGATAAAAATAATGATGCTATTGATGTGAACTTCGTCTCTCGAAATTATTTCAACAACAATGCTTATAGAGGAAATTTCAATTCTAGATTGCACCCCGGTAATTCCACTAATAAATATGGTAATTCCAATGGAAATTATTCCAAAAATAATAATAGGATAACATTTGATCTTGATAACACCATTAAATAATTTATTAGTTCTCAAAAGTTTTTCAATACCATGGTAGAAGAAAAACTACATAAAGTTAACGATATGGCTAGGAATATGGATATGATTGCTCATGATGTGGAAACTCTTAAAAATAAAATATTTCCACCCAAGTATGATATTAATGAGTCCATAAAATCCATCCAAGTATGTATTAATGAGAGTAAGGAGAGAACCGCTAGGTTAAGAGCTAAGCGAGAATTCATAGAAAAAGCTCTTCCACCCTGTTTTTACCGTAATCATGATGAAGATATTAAAATGATTGGTATTTCTCCTATTTAATCTTTATTTACTAATAGAAAAAGCTCTTCCACCCTGTTTTTGGGAACTAACCTATTAACCCAATGCATAGTGCCACTTGGTGTTTTCTGTATGTTTTTGGATTTTGAAGAAATCAGTACCAAACAAAGTCCAAATGCAATGAAACTTTTTGATTATTTTTTGGATAAAAATAAGACCGGAAGCTTTGGAGAGAGATCGGAGGCCACACAGAGTGGTGCAAGCCAACAGGGCGCACCCAATTGGGTGGCCGTGCCCTAATGGCTTGGGACCACATCCTGGCGCCTCCTGACCCTGACCTAACTCCGCCTCTATAAGTCTTCTAATATTGGTAAAACATCAGAGAGCCACTCAAAACACTTTTTCTGCCATCGCAAGTCTCTGACCCCCCTCGTGATACGATCTAGAGCCCTATTCTTGTGCCCTGCCAGAGGGGGGATCAATCACAAAGGGCCTCCACATCAACCTTACTGCTCCCATGGTGATGTGTGATTAGTTTACCACAAACCTACGGGTCCAAAACTAGTACATAGATGGCTTTCTCTCTCTCTTTTGATCTTCAATAAAAAGTTCACTGCGATTCCCTTGATGATCTATTCGATGTAATCCTCTTTGCATTGTGTTTGTTGGAATCCTATGAATTGTGGGTTTATGATCAGATTATTCATGAATAATATTTGATTCGTCTTTGAAGTCTTTTATGCATGATAGTTATAGCTTTGTATTTCTCTTCGGTCTATCGGTTTGGTTTGTCCAACTAGATTGATTTATCTTTAGTGGGAGTGGTGCGTTGTGATGGGTTCAATTTTGCGGTGCTCAATCCAAGTGACAGAAGGGGACATGGCATGTATTATATTGCTGCCATTAAGGATAAAATGATGGGTTTTATTCATGTTAATTGAGTTTACTTTTTCTATATCATGTCGTCTTGCTCCAAGCATCATTTTGTTTTTACTTAATACTCTAGATGCATGCTGGATAGCTATCGATGGGTGGAGTAATAGTAGTAGATGCAGGTAGGAGTCGGTCTACTTGCTTATGGACGTGATTCCTATATACATGATCATTGCCTTGAATAAATATTTCATAACTATGTGATTTTCTATCAATTGCCCAACAGTAATTTCTTTACCCATAGTATGCTTTCTTCGAGAGAGAAGCCTCTAGCGAAAACTATGCCCCCCGGCTGTTCACAAGCATTATTACTAAAACTCGAAAAATATGTCTGCCATTATTTCTTGTTATTTTTTATATCTATCTACCACTACTTAATACTTGCAAGTAACGAGTTTAAGGGGCTTGACAACCCTCTTGCCCGCGTAGGGTGCAAGTGTTTGCTCTTTTGTGTGTAGATGCTGATGATGAGAATTGACTTATGGGTCCACAACTAGTACCTATTTGTTTGATAACCTTGGTTCTGACTGAGGGAAATGCTTATCTCTATTGTGTTGCATCCCCTATCCTCTTTGGGGAAAATCCCAACGTAGTTTACAGGTAGCAATAGTCCCTAGAGATTTTGGCTTACCCAAGAAAGACGACCCCTGAAAATTTATATGTACATGGAATACATTGGTGTGCCCTTTGAAGAAATTGAAGTTAACAATATGAAGTTTGAGGACTTTTTTTACGTAGTTTTGTTCTTCCTATTTTGATTCAATAGGGAACATCGTACTATTAAAGCGGGTCTAGGTGATACATATGCGTATTTCTTCATAGTGAAGACTTTAGAAATATCTTGCAGTGTATTCAAGTTCTTCAGCGACAAAGGCACAATTCTTATGGTCGGTGAGGAAATTGGTCTGACTAAGGAGTTAAGATTTTTGCTAGCACGACTCTTCTACGATGAGCAAATTGCGAGCCGAGATATTCCTGGCCGTATTTGCGCTAGTGCCAACTGTCATGTGGATCCTTATCCTAAGAACGGTCTTGTTCGAAGGTCATTTATGTATTATCATAGCGGGTTGCTCCCTAGGCTATAAATAGATAGCACAACAACCATTTGCTTGTTGGCTACTCTTAGAGAAAGATTGGCAAGTTTCATCTAGAGCAACCCAACCGCTGATGGATTTGAGGAAAAACTCAAACACCAGAGCCCAAAGTGATTGTGCATCACCGAAAAAACTATCCTGTGTGATCTGATGCTTGTTACCTTTGAAGATTGTGATATTCCAAGTGGTTAGGCATGATGTTGTGAGCACCAAAGAGGAAATTCTAGTGTGCTAGTGAATAAGTCTGTGAAGGTTTTGGAAGTCTACCTTGAAGACTTACCATGAGTAATTGGGCGGAGTCTAAGTGACTTTAGCTCAAGGGGGATATGGTGAAGAATTATTGTCTTCTGAGTTGAATCTCAAGCCTCACTAACTAGACGTATGGTTGTCACAACATCTGAAATTGGTCAAAAAAATCTAGTGTCTTCATCGAGCAATCTGTATCTATTTCTTCAACCTTTAATTTCCTTACCTGTGTGGTGAAGAACTTGCATTTCATTCATGAAGACTTTGACTCGAGAGTTTCTCAATTTTGCCAACCTGTGTTGCTTCTGTGTTTCTTTAGTCACTGTGCTATTCACATGTTTCACTCCATGCTCGCATGAATGTATGCTAAATGTCTCAATATGCATGATGTATTTCATCATGAGGACTTTGCTATTACTCAATTATGCACACGTATGAGTAGTTTACCTTTTGTGTAGCATCTCGTTACCTTGTAATTCTTCACTAAGAACTTCCTCGTTGAAGAATTTATTAAAATCTCCAAATCACCCCTGGTTTTGTCGATACAATGCACTTTCAATTGGTACCAAAGTAAGGGGTGTTTGGTTGGGCTTCCAGCCAGCTTACGACTTCTGGCTTCGAAGCCAAAAGCTCCTATTTAGGGGCTTCCGGTTGCAGCTATGGATTTCGACCATGTCATAGTTGTAGCCGAAAGCCACAACTACACCTAGAAACCCCTAAATAGGAGCTTTTGGCTTCGAAGCTAGAAGTCAAAAGCTGGCTGGAAGCCCAACCAAACATCCTCTAAGGTATTCCCTTGCTCTCTATGATTTTGGTTTAACCACCTGGAGTTCTAGTTATGTTGACCAAAGGTGTCGTGGGTTTGTCATGGCAGAAGCCCTACTAAAAGGACTTAGGTTTGAGGCTATCGCTATGGCGGTTAACTCGAAGGGGTTGATCGAGACAAGAGACATGAGTTTACCCAGGTTTGGACCCTCGGAAAGAGGTAAAAGACTATGTCCTCCTTGTGTAGTATCGATTGGGTATCGATTACAAGGGAGCGGACTCGCTTGACCTACCTCTTGATTGATTGTTTCATACTCCAATCCGCCAAGGGAACTCGTCTTTATATACACAGGTCGAGGCCTTGCACTTACAAGAATCTGGGCCGGGTTACATCTAGTAAACGACCTTATATCTAAATATCCTTGCCTTGTCTAGTAAGCCATCTCCGGTGGCTTATGCCTCCAGATCATACGTTGCCTTCCGGCTCTGGGCCTCCGCCCGACTCGTCTGGTAATTACCAGCAGGCTCGTCTTAGTCTTCAGGCCTGCTTAAGGCCTTAATGTTTAAGTCTCCAACTTCCTAACCCGGCCCTTCATGGGCAGGTCTCACCATGGGGTTATATCCCCAACATTAGGCCCGAGATTGATTCAAACATGTTCATGTCAATCTTCAAGTCTTCTGGTTGGCAAGTCTTGTGTTCTTGGTAATTATCCGTCCTGAAACAAATCTTCATGACCCGCCATGTAAAAATAGATGACATCATTCCTAATAAATCTAAAAGATCTTAATGACATCACGACGGATCTTTGCATTAACTGATCAACCGGAAAATCGAGGCATTTTATTGGTCAATCATCATCATGCCTCCTTGATTTCTGCCCTGGACTGTTGATGTTCCATCTCCCCCTTATAAATAGGTGCAGGGGGTGTCCCATTAATTTCGTTCCCCACCCCTCCGACTGCCACATCTCTCATATTCTTCCTAGAGATGCCCGTGCCACCGTAGCTCTGCCGCGCCGCCCAGACCTTGTCGTCGTCCTCAACAAGGCCGCTGCATCACCCTGGCCGTGACCAGAATCTGTGGACGCACGCCCGCATCCCTGCATGTTTCCAGGTTCAATTTATTTTCCCTCATAGATCTGCATTATTTCATCGGAGTTCTTCAAGTCTACCGTCATCCGTCAGAGTGCTCGCCTTAGATCGGAAAGGAAAACACCTCTTCGGTTCCAAAACGATAACGAAAATGCACAGGCTCCACTTAGTATCTATCCCATATTAAGTGTAGATTGTTTTTTCACTAGAATCCATGTACCAACTGGCTATTCTTCCACTGATGTTTTTAGGTTTAGGAAATATTTCCCTTTTATTTCTGCCCATAGATCTTGTAACGACAGCTGTATTCGGTGAAACTTGTTTGTCCATACTTAGTAGTATTTTCAATATTCACTGCCCATTTGACCCGACATCATGCTGTAGCGATATAATTTGTCACTCTTGTACTTGACGGCGACTCATAACTTAATAATGACCCGCCAAGTAGCGTTGCCATCTTAAAATCACAACTGTTTTGATCATGTAGCATTTTTACCCGCCACATCTTCATGTCTTTCCAGAACTTTTAACCCACCATTATGGCTAAATTGCCCGCTTCTTGCGATTGGGTAGGCTCGGAGGTTCCTGAGGAGATACTTAATGATTTCGTAGTCATGGGAGTTTTACCGGCTCAAGATGTCATCCATTGGTGGGTTCCCAGTACCGAAGTCAAACCCTAACCTAAAGAAGGGGAAGTGGTTGTCTTTACAGATCATCTTCTTTGTGGCTTCTCGTCGCCTGGGTCAAAAAAATCCGGGATGCCCTGCATTTTTATAAACTCCATCCTAAAGATATCGGCCCCAACTCGGTCACCAACTTGTGCCAGTTCCAAGTTCTCTGCGAGGCTTTTCTGCAAGAAGAAACCACATTTGACCTCTTCAGGGATTACTTTTGCAGAAACCACTAGACTGAAATAGCAGACGGGCCAAGTCTTGAGCTTGAATGCATTTCAATCCAGAGGCAGAGATATATGTATTTCCCTTTAGCCAGTCTGTCCAGTCATCCCATGGACTAGAACCAAACCTGGTTCTACTATAGAGACACTTCTTCGGCTGAAGAAAACTCGTTGTCGGGTTACCGTCCCCTCCGGCTCTACACCACTATTGAACTGTCGGACTGGCTGTCCACCGTAGAGCATGCTCAATATGCTACTACATTTTCAAAGATGAGAGCCTTATTGGTCAATGGGTTGACTGGCATTGATCTAACCCGCTGCTGGGTCACTTGGAGAATTTTACCGCTAAGGTGGCGCGGTAGATTAATGTGTAAATACACAGGTGAAGTCGACGACCCTATGCTCTTCAACCATACACCTATGACGGAAAAAGACGTAAACTTGATTATTAAGTAACTGCTTGGAGAGCCTCAAGAGGCTTGCAACAAGATCGAGTTGAACCCTTTCTACATCATAACCCGGCTCCTGAGGTAAAACCCTTTGAGCAAATTGTTTGCTTCCTCTAAATTTTGTGCTTCATATGCTTTTCTAATCCCTTGTAACTATATGTAGGCCAACTCCTCCTTCTGGAAGAAAAGGCTAACTCCAGCTTCCAAGAAGAAAACCAAAGCTGTTAATGCCCGTGTTCCGGGTTGTAAGAAGAAAACATCCGCCCAAGATCTGCTCAAACTTGATGACACAGAGGTAGAACTTGACTTCCTTGGCATTATTTTTATGCAACTTATTTACATTGACTGCTCTTAGGAGGAAGTGGACATAAGCCATGCCGGTGCCGTAGAGGTAACTATTATCTCCTCTGACTCGGAATCTTTACCAACAGAGAAAATACGACGGGTTGTCTGGATGGTAAAACTTTCACGTCTTGTTGCTCACTTGGATCCCGACTTTCTTCTGAAGAAGCAACAAGATGACACTAGACGTTAGACTCGGAGCGGCAGCTCTGAAGCATTGTCAGCCGGCTTACTCGACACTCCGGCTCCTCGGAAGCGTCGTATCGAGGTACTTCAAAGGTTAAGTTTTCATTTCTTCTGCATATTGATCTTGTGTTGTAACTTACTCATATTTCCCAATTTTGAATTTTTAGGAAACAACTCCTTCTTCTGGCGACTCAACCGCCTCGAAATTACCTCCTCTTGTTATCAACCCGGGGTAAACTTCTTTGCATCCCATACTTCTTGTTAATACTCTATCCTTTCATATGACTTATACTGCAATCTTTGTTCAAAGGGCACAAGCTAAAAGGAGGGAGCTAAGTGGGCCATCCGCCCATGCTCATGTCCCAGAGCCAGAGAATCCAAAGCTTGGCACTCCTGAAATTCATGTCGAGCCATCCAAAGCTGATCATGGCACCCATAATGAAACTCCCCAGCCTAGTGAGTCAGCGGATGTTGATGTTGTGATTCCCGAGGATAATCCGGAATCCAACCCTAAGCCGCAAAGCCCTCGGCCAACCACTCAATATGTGACTTCTCATGAAGAAGAGGTTACCATCATTGGGACGACACATAAATCTCTAGCTCCTTACAATGTGATGACCAAGCACATCAGCAAGGATGAGGCGCCTTCACCTGATAAAGAGAAGGATAAACTTGATCTTCCTAATCAGGAGAAGCTTACTGCTGACGAGCTTCACTCTGGATATCTGAGCCGCCTCTCCACAAGCTGGGATATGGAGAACAACCTAGTTGGTATGATGAAGAACAAATATGAGGTATTCAAGCTGCCTCTCCTTCCATATATCCTTACATAGACACCAACATCCGAGTTACTTTCTCAAAAAGCTGCCGGGTCTTCAGCATTTTATAGATTTCAATAGATCATATTGTAGCCCCCAAGGGCCAGGTCGATATGTAAATAATGAGCCGACACTTACTGTTTTATAGAGTAAGAGCCAATTGTTTCCCCCCTAGGGTTTGGTCTTCTTCTTGAAGATGATCCGGCACTTATTGTATTGATAGAGTAAGAGCCAATTGTATCCCCCAAGAGTCGGGTCTTCTTCTTGAAGATGATCTGGCACTTATTTGGATTGTAAAACTTGAAAGAAATGATACACATTAGCCCCCAAGTGTCAAGTATATTGCCTGCAATCTGCTTGAGACTTGTAACGATCTTTTTTAGTGTCCCCAAGTGCTAGTATAAGTCATGCTAGTGGCTTAAAAATGGCGAAAACTTGTACTTGACAATTGTATTGTACAGGAAGCCTTAAATATGTCTGAGTCTAGATTGATCGACCTTAAGAAGGACCTGGCCTTGCAACAAGAAGCTCGAGATGAAGCTGAAGAAAAATGGTGGCTCTCCTTGACAAAGCTGGAAAAACCAAGGAAGATTTTGAAGCCTATAAACAATCCGCTGAAGCTAAACTAGCCACCTCAGTCAAGCGCGCAGAAGACGCCAAGGGCCAACTTAAGCCCATTACTTAAGAACTGAAGAGTCTGAAACACCATGTAGCTTGGATGACTGAAGCTGTGTTTCATAAGTGTTGTTCATTATGAGCATTCTTTTCAAAGAGTCTTATAAAGACTCGCCTTATGACTTATAAAATTTGATTATGTGCAGGTCGACGAACTCACCGGCTATAAAATTTGACTGGACAGCTTTACGCTGGAAGTCTTTTCACCATTAGGGATTTCATGGGTGAAATGGGCATGCCAAATCTTATTAAAGGTGTAATGAAGTGCCTCTCCACCATCCCCAGTAGTTAGAAGAATTGAAGAAATCAGCCGTCCGTAAAGGTGCCATGGCTGCTTTGAGCCGGTCATTGGATTACGCCCCCGAGCTTAACCCTGAAGAGATGAATGACGGCTTTTCGCAGCTGAAGGACGACGACTCAGAATTCACTCAAGAAGACTACGACCGCTGCATGAAGGTATCGCGAGCGTTGGCTAGCCGACTGGCCGTCGAAGATGATCTGGCGACATATTAGGTAGCTTATGATGACAACAACTTACGATTTTGGCCGCCCACTTTTGAAATGAAGGACCTGACTCCTCAACGCCGTAAGCTTAGATTTGCCGCTGATGTTGACCCCTCTCCAATCTTGCATGACAAAGCCGAACTTGAAGCTTTAATCAATTGCAACTAGGATGTCAACAACGTTCAGATCCAGGAAGACCCGACGCAGGATGACCCGTCGACGAGCTAAGCGAGGAGCCGGCCTAAGATCAAGTTAACTCGGGCATGCTAACCTGTCGGGTTATAATTTTTTGTGTGAAAAATGTGAGTCCACTTATCTTGGCCTCGACATAGCCTTGTAATAATTGTAGCAGAACTAATTGAATGTGACATGCCTTCATGCACATTTGGAGTTTGAACAACTCATATTCTGACAGCTTTGATGTTATCTAGCTTCTTTATATCTTGCTATGATCACACATCTTGACACCCGTTGGTGGGTTATAACAGCAAAAACCCTTTGAACAATGTTCAATGGTTAGCCAGAATAAACTACCATCCAAAGACTCTAGAATATTATCATGAAAAGATCCCTACAAAATAACAAAGCAAAAAATATATGTATATTCTATCTCATTGTGGAGGCGGCTTTGAAGGCACAACCCAAAGAGGTCAACTCTTTTTCTATATTTTTGAGAAAAAAATCAAGTTTGTTGCTTCGAAGAAGCTAGGAATAACTACCCAAAATCTCATAAGCCAGCTCTCACATGACATAAATCCGTCATTTTAACCTTAACCAGTTCAGGGTCTTAAAAAGATTGACTGTTAAGAGTACAAACATGCCATATAGCGAAGAGACTACTAACGAGGATATGTACTTAGGGTAGGGTCCTAGTCCTGGCTTACATACCCCACCTAAGGACACTATATTGGAGGACTTGAAGATTACGAGAGATATTCCGACTAGATTCACCATGGTGCTCAAGCCAGTCGACATTTAATCCACTCGGAAGCTTCTCCCTCCACTCGACAGTCACCTGTCACTCGGAAGACCTCGCTTCTAGTCGACGCCAGAAGAGCAGAAGCCACCCCAGGAGGCCAACAGGCAGGCGTTAGGCCAGTCGTCATCAGTAGCAATTATGATGTAAGTTACTTGTAACACTCGTCTTTATTCCCACGATCGAACCCTTGGATGTCTGACACTTATGAGGGGTAGCATACTCGATATAACCTACCCCTCCCCTTTGGCACAAGGGTTCGCACCTTTCGTAACGCATACTTTACACACGACAAGAGCCAACGAGCACTGAGATGTAGGGTTCTCACCTCCACGAGAGGGTCCTGAACTCATACGTCCGTGTGTACACCCTCATCATAGCTAGGACTCTGCCCTCTCCTTCATACCACTATCTTCTACTATCAGACTCATTCCCACGACAGTTGGTGCCCACCATGGGGCAGGCATCTAACCGACTTCCGACGAACTTGCATTTTTCCCCCTTTGTCATGTCTTCCAGCAGTGGTTTGTTCTTCGGCCACGAGATCCATCTCGGAGCGCTCACCTTCATCACCGATAATTCGGCATGGCTCTATGAGGCGCCTCTCGACGTTGAGATGCTCCCGATCCATGGGGCAACGCACTTCCACGCGAGCTCTTGTGGTGTTCTTCTGCGGCAGTCGTCGACTTTGTACTGTACGACCCTCCCCACTATTTGCCACCGCAAGCGATCTGGCTGTGCACGGCTCCAGCGATGGGTGAGGCATGCAGTTGCTCACCAAGTTTCGTCCCCACAGATTGCGGCAATTGAGCCCACTGAGTCACTTCACGGCGTGTTGCACTCGGAGTCGGATCAGTCTAACGTTCCTTTCGAGTGTGAGAGCTTCGATCATGTAGCGAAGGTTCTTATGGCTAGTTCACTTTAGAGCCCGCCACCTGGTTTCGGCCGTGGCAGGCGTGAAGTTGGTGAGGCGTCAAATGAGCATCCGCACCGGGATGAGGAGGTCCTCCGTATGCCCATCGTCGGTGCGACCACTGAGCCTCAGGCCGTCAAGGCCACGCGCATTCGGCTCAAAGAGTTTCAGAGGGAACTCGACGAGCGCGCTCGCCAGCGTCCGCCACCTCCCAGTGAATGACAGTTGTTCCCGAGTGGTACATAGAGCAACATCGAGGTATACCACACTCTAATTTTACATGTTGCAGCAACAACTAGGATAGCAGATTCTATCCAGTTGTCATGTTCAGAGGCTGAGAGAGGTTTGCTGTAGATCAGAGCATTGCTTGATGTAGCGTAGCGCGAAAACTCAGTTGTTTCATAGTCGCGCAATAGAGTACACAGTAACTCGCCAAGAGAAGATACTGTTCGATCAGCACACAGTCCTGGTTCAACTATGTGTCGCATGGTCCGAGGCTTTCAAGAAGATCGGTACAGGGATCAGGGACGAGATCAGTTTCACCGTGATGGCTCCCGTCGAGTGCCCACTTGTGACAGCCCAAGTGTTGCCCGTACCTTTTATGGCATGTACCTCATGTGGATCTTGTGTCATGTGATGTTGTAGTTGAGTTTCTCCTTGCCATGTCTTGTTCATGCATCTTGCATCATGCATATCATGATCATGCCAATCATATTGTTTTGTGATGTGCTTCTTGACCTCATTGTGTGAGAGTGGTATTGTGGATGTTTGTGATTGAGTGGGCTTCAACTTCTTCCCCCTCTCCTATTACCTCAAAAAACAACCCAACCTATAAGTCTTTTAATCCCTTTGCCATTAATCAACATAAATTAACTTGTTGTTAAATTTGTTTAAAAAAGTTTCAGGAGGTAGCCAATAATATTTTAAGCCTGTGAGTGTTGTTCTATTGATGTTTTGGCCTATGTGGATTTTGGGGTTTTAAATAACAGAGGGCTATTTGATTTTAGTATTAAAATTATACTTCCTCTAAACAAAACCTGGTAATTTTAATAAATAGGTCTCATTCCCTCTTAGCCAAATGTATTTTTGTTTCATCAAAATCCCTTGTATTTATTCCTCTGATGGTTTTTATGTGTGGAGGTTTTTATTTAGTGAAAACCATGTGTTGTCTTTCCCTATGAGTAGCTACAGAGGCAGGGCCTGATTTGCTTTGCGCGGCCCAACCCAGGTCCTAGTGGAGACCTGCCCGCCATCTTCCTCCGTCAGTGTCGTCAAAGAGAGAGCGCGCGCTCGCCGTGTCCTTCCGCCGTTCGTCGCCATCAGCTCTGGGGTTTTTAAACCCCCTCGACGTGTGTGCCCCCTTGGCCTAGGGCTCCTCTTCCTCCCTCCTGGCGCCGCCGCTCCCATCTCCCTCTCCAGTCCTCTCTTCCATCCCCTTATTTCTCTATTAGGTAAGCATTACAGAGAGGTTCAAAGAGTGCCATCGTCATTCGTCTCGTCGTCATCGCCTCCGGTCATTCCCTCGTCCTCGTTGGAGATGGTTGGGAGCTCAGGGGTGGTGTCCGCGTTTCGATCCCGGCGCTAGGGAGCCACGGGAAGGTTCAAGGCGATGGCTTCTTCCTCGCTGTCACCGCGCTCCCAGAGTTCGCCGCCGGTCTTTTTCCTTTTCGTCGCCACCGCGTCTTCGTCTCTTCTTCCTCTTCGTCACGTTCTGAGTCGTCGTCGTCCCCCCTCGGTAAGCCGCCACGATTCCCCTCTGGGTGCCGCACTTAGCTTGCCGTCGCCGAAGAAGTTTTTGTCGCCGCCGTCCATCCAAGGCAGCGCCTTGAGGGCGTCGCCTCCGTCCTCCTCGTTGCGAGATGAGCAGCAGATTGGATCCCGTAGGTCCCCGCTCTCCCACCGTTAGTTTGCATTGCCGGAGAGGCCCGCAGTCGCGAGAATTTCGCCGCTGTCATGCCGCTGTCGCAGTGTCTGATGATGTTCAGTTTCGTCAGATTAGTGTCGAGTGTTACTACTAGATGAGTTTGTCCTCTACTATGTTCAGACATCGCGCCACAACACAGTGGAACGACCGAGAGGTCGTGAGATAGACTCGCCCCCTTCCTTTTTTTCCATTGGCTGGATCTGGTGTTGCCTTTGCTGGGCTCTGATGCACCTCTGTGAGGATCCCGTGTGGCTGCGTGTATGTGTCTGTGTGTGCATGTGTGTGGTGTATTCTCTATGGTTGTGTGATCAGGTGTGGCTCTAACCTAGTGTGTGTGTGCTGGTGTGTGTGTGTGTGTGTGGCTGACAAGTGGGTCCAGGCCCCACATGTCATCCACTAGGGACCCTGGTGAGTATGCCAGGTGGGTCCCCTCCTAATTGTGTTTTTCTTTTTGTATTTTGTGTTTTCTTTTGTGTTTATATGCTTATTTCCATGTCTAGTAATTTTCCATATGAGGATATGGACATATATGAACATGATCATATTTAGTAAATTTCACTTATAAGATGAAGATCATTTTTTCTATCTAGTGTTGTGCCTTGATGCTACATATGAATATAGGGGTATGATAAATAAATTTGGGGTAGAAAAATCTTAGGAATCCATTGGTGCAATTGGTTTGGTCTTTTGAGCAAGTTTGACAAAATGTCATTTTGTCTCAAAGTGCCATTTTGTCATTTTGTTATATTTATTCGATGCATGCTATGATAATTGTGCCAACATGAATATGGTAGTCTTTGATGAGTAGAATGCCATGGTATTTATCTTTGTCATAATAAACTTGCAAATGAGTGGGAACCATGATCTAAAGTAGTCAATAAAATGTTGCTGTTTTCAACCATGCTAAATATTTCCAAGTCTGAGAATCTGGTATTATTTTTGTGCCATGAAGAGTGGTTGCTATCTTGTGATATGTTGGGAATTACCTCAAGCTCAGTGCTAGTGATTTGATGTAGAGGTTGCCCTCTACCATCCTGTTAATTTTCATGCAATGAGGTGGTCTCTATCACCATTAGTTTATGCTGTCAATTTGCTATCAGCTTAACTCAGATTCCAGAAAACTGCTATTTTCACGAAGTCCCAAAAATCTGTTTCATCATGCCTACTTGTGGGCTTCATGCTTATTGATGTGTGCCTCCATTCCAGATTGTGTAGTTGGATAAGTTGATAAGGATGTTATGTAGTTTCTGTCGATACCTTGGTTGTGGCTAGAGACTTCCTATAGCTCAAGTTGTTGCCTGTGAAAGTTGCTATGTTGCTGTTTCGTGGTAGATTGTTTGTTTTAGTGTTTTGTGACTTGTGGGAACTATACTCCATGGAATTTCTTGATATTTGGCTCTATTGTGGTTGGTTTTTCATTTCCTAACCAGTGGCTACCTTGGAATGCCAAGCGATAGCCCATGGCCTTCTTGTCTTGTGTTTTGCCTTCGTATCTTGTTGTGAGCGTACCGTGAGAACCGTAACTCCGTTTCCTACGTTCTACATATGCATTTGTATTGTTTTTGCATGAGGCATCCATATTTGACATGTTCATGCATGTCTAAATAACTTAACATAAGGTTCTGTCTAGATTCATAAATAACTATTCTATGGCATGTGAACCTTGACTAGCTAGGGTTGCAGTGCTAAATTCTTCACATAAGACATGCATCATTCTTGATTGTGCATTGCACCTTGGTTGGGTAGATGCGAACATTGAACTTGAGTACGAAGATCCAGGAGAGTACCACTACGAGGATCCTGCTACTTGTCTCTCTGAAGAACCAACATGCAAGATGGTCATACCCGGATCCCGATACTATTTTCGCTTGCTAGTTGTCTCGCTATTATCGTTACGATTGCGCTACCTACCACTTGAATGTCAAGCCTCCTACATTGCCATGATAGCCTCTAACCCCTCCACCTCCTAACAAACCTTTGATTGGCTAAGTTACCAATGCTCAGCCCCTCTTATAGCGTTCTTAGTTGCAGGTGCAGGTTGTATCCATGTGCTAACATGGATTTGGCATATCACAATATTATCTGTTATTTAATTTAATACACATATATATCTTGGTATTGGTGGAAGGCTTGGCCTTTTGCTAGGTGTTTTGTTCTGCTGTTACTGCCATAGTTTCTTGTTACCGGTGTTATGTTTCCATACTTTGTGCTCCTAACATGCTCGGGGTTGTTATGGGGACCCATTTGTTTATTCGATTAAGATTAAAACTTGTCTGGCAAGACCCAACTTTGGTACTACATTTGATTAACAACTTAATAAAATTTGCATAGGGCTTTGGAACCTCGTGGATAATTAATCAGCCCTCGGGCCAGTGCTCCTCATGAGTGTTGGTCCATACTAGAGCACTGTCCGGGGCCAACCCGGGGCAACTTGGGAGATTTCTATCAGGCCACCATACACTATCTTATCTGGTCGTGTCCCGAGAACGAGATACGTGGCTTTTATCGGGTTCGTCAACACGTCTGGTGGTCTTGTTGGATTTTTTTACCGTTATCGTGTGTCTTGCGTGAGGGGCTCTGACTTTCTTCGAGCTATCTCGAGGTGTTGGAATTCCTTTGGAGTTGCCTAGGATGATCACGAGATCCGTGGTTGATGCTATTCCCATGAATTCTGGTTAATTTATGATGGACAAGTTGGAGCACCCCTGTAGGGTTAAAACTTTCGGAAAGCCGTGCCCGCAGTTATGTGGCAACTTGGATATTTGTTTAACACCCAGTTATAGTTGACTTGAAGTAAATTCATATAAAATACACCAACTGTGTGAGTAACCGTGATCGTTACTGCTCATGAACATGATTCGGGAGAGAACACGATGGGGTTATGATTGACGTAAGTAGGTGTTCAGGATCTCATAGAGGTCATTCTAGATGCGACCATTTATCGTAGACCACATATTTCCTTTCATGTTCCGTAAGATTAGCCACCATAAATACTTAGTGCTGCTGCAAGCTAAACACATATACCTTCCCAACCTATAAGCTTGAATAGTCTCAGTACCTGGGCACGAGATTGCTCAGTCCTCATGGCTCAAAGATTACTACAACACTCCAGGTGTAGGTACAAAAGAGGTCATGCAGGATGGCATGACGCAGCTCCAGTGTGAGTATGATGAGGAATGTGGCAGGATGTACGTGATTTATCCAGATGAGTAGAGTACTGTGGTCGTGATCTTTGGGGCTAGCAAGCCAGTGTCATTGCATCTTCATTTTATCATTTTTTATCGTCCGTAGCCGGACCCTGTCTTGGATTGATGCTTGAACTCTTTGATGTGGAATTGTAATTTAGCATGTGGCGAGTGTAAGCCAACTCATATACTCATCTCTTCCTAAATGTATGATGTAATGATACTGTACTTGTGAACGACAAGATGCGCCTCTATCCCTATCGAGGCCCCCATTCCTTAATATGGATAGGCGCACATCTTGGGCATGACAAGTTGGTATCAGAGCCATACGACCATAGGAGTCTTTGCTTGATCGAACTTGGCCAAGTCGAGTCTAGTAAAAACTATTTTGAGTCTAGTTATATCGAAGAGTATGATTCTTTTTACTCCTCTTCTATGCTCTGGTGAGGTATTCGACTTAGGAATTTTGATTCTACTCCTCTTCTCGCTCAAAATTGTTTTAGGATCACGCTGGTATTTTGGAGTCTATATGATACCGATGTGACGGAGTTCTTTCTTGGTGCCTCATGTATGACTTGATCTCTTCCAGGGAGTCAAGCTCTAGGAAATTTTGGCACATCGTTATCATTCTGCTTCATTTATATCTAAGGACGGAGAGTGTTCGGAATTATTTCAATACTTATCATGGTGAGATAAGGTCGGAGTCACCCAGTACTAGGGAGGCGTCCGGGGTACCACCATGGTTTAGTATCGTTGTGCCTTCGAGGATTCGATTGCGAAAGCATCGGGTTATGTGTTGAAGGATGGATACAGTTGGGGTGTAGGTTTGCTAGTTGTGTGAGATATTTCCTCCTTGTATTCCCCACACCAGATTGCATAACCAGAAAGTTTTCGGAAGTTCTTAGGTGGGAACTCTTGTAGTTATCTAGGATCATCTTCTTGAAATGTATGTGGGCATATACATTTGTTCCGAGCAACATTATCTCAATACTGTTGTGTTATTGCAAGTGGCTTCTAATATCGGACAAGTTAAGGGAACATCGATTATACGCCAAGTTTTCCAAGTGTGAGTTTTGGCTCAATGAAGTGGTGTACCTTGGGCATGTGATCTCTGCCGAGGGCATTAAAGTGCACCGTGAGAAAGTTGAGGCAATCATGAAGTGGGAGCCTCCTCAGAGTGTGAAGCAGCTTCATAGCTTCCTCGGGCTTGCTAGTTATTGCAGAAGATTCGTGGAGAACTTCTCTCACATTGCTAAGCCTCTGTCTAATCTCCTCCAGAAGAATGTCAAGTATGTTTGGTCTCCTGAGTATGATGTGGCGTTCAATACGCTCAAGCAGAGACGAACTTCAGCTCCAGTTCTTGTTCCTCCTAAGCAGTCAAAGCCTTTCCAAGTTTTCTATGATGCTTCTCTCCAATGTCTTGGTCATGTTCTCATGCAAGATAAGAAGATTTTTGCTTATACCTCGCGTCAGTTGAAGCCTGCCCAGAAGAACTACCCCACTCGTGATCTCGAGTTGGCGGCAGTTGTGCATGCTCTGATGACTCGGAGGCATTTGTTGTTGGGTAGACCAGTTGAGGTGTACACCGATCACAAGAGCTTGACGTACATTTTCACTCAACCCAATCTTAATCTTCGGCAGTCTTGTTGGGTGGAAATGCTTGAGAACTTCAATCCAAGCATTGAGTATACTCCTAGGAAAGCAAATGTCATTGCATACGCGCTCAGCCGTAAGGCGTACTGCAACAGTCTCATTCTGAAGCCTCTTCAACCAGAGCTTTGTGAAGCCTTACACAAGCTCAACCTTCAAATGATTCCGCAAGGATTTCTTGCCAATCTTCAAGTCTCTCCGACTCTGGAAGATCAGGTTCACCAAGCGCAACTTCTTGATGCAATGGTGAAGAAAGTGAAGAAAGGTGAGGCCAAGGGCATTCCAAAGTATAAGTGCATTTGCGTTGATGACAAAGATACCTTGTTCTTTGAGGACCGTCTGGTGGTTCCAAAAGGTGATCTCAAAAAGGTTATCATGGACGAAGCACACAATTCTCTTCTATCCATTCATCCAGGCAGTTCCAAGATGTATCAGGATCTCAAGCAAACCTTCTGGTGGACTCGCATGAAACATGAAATTGCTCAGTTCGTGAATGAGTGTGATGTTTGTCGTAGAATGAAGGAGGAAAATCAACGTCCAGCAGGTCTTCTTCAGCCTTTGCCTATCCTAGAGTGGAAATTTGATCATGTGGAGATGGATTTTGTCACTGGGTTTGCCAAGTCCAAGAGAGCTAACGATGCCATCTTTGTGGTTATCGACAAGCTGACCAAAGTTGCGCATTTCCTTCCAGTCAAAGAATCTATCTCGGCAGCTCAGCTAGCAGAGTTGTATACGTCAAGGATAATTTCTTTGCATGGCATTCCTCAGCTCATATCATCTGACCATGGAAGCCTCTTTACTTCCAAGTCTTGGGAGTCCTTCCAGACTACTATGGGTACCAAGATCCGTTTCAGCACTACATTCCATCCGCAGACAAGTGGTCAAGTTGAGAGAGTCAATCAGATCCTTGAATATATGCTCAGAGCCTATGTGATTTCATTCGGCATAAAATGGTAAGACTGCCTTCCATATGCTGAATTTTCATACAACAATAGCTTTCAGGCTAGCTCAGGCAAGGCCCCTTTCGAGATTCTCTATGGCATGAAGTGTCGTACCCCGCTTAACTGCTCTCAAATCGATGACCGTCAAATTTTGGGCAATGACATGATCATCGAAGCAAAAGAGATGTGTCGTGTCATTCATGAGAACCTCAAAGCAGCTCAATCCCGACAGAAGAGTTATTACGATAACAAACATTAGGATATTTACTTTCAAGTTGATGATCTAGTCTATCTCAGAGTCTCTCCCATGAAGGGCACTCAGCGGTTCAGAATTAAAGGGAAGCTAGCTCCTTGCTTTTTTGGTCCTTTCAAAGTTGTTGGCAAGAGAGGTAAACCTGCATATCAACTAGAGATTCCTTCGAACTTCACAAATGTGCACGATGTCTGCCATGTCTCTTAGCTCCGGAGGTGCTTCAAGACTCCAGAGCGTACCATTAGCCTCCAAGACATTGATCTCCAAGAAGACCTCTCTTATCGTAAGCGTCCAGTGGCTATTCTCGAAGAAACTGAGCGCAAGATTCGCAACAAGTCAATCAAGTTCCTCAAGGTAAAGTGATCTCATCATTCTGACAAAGAAGCTACTTGGGAACGTGAGGACCTTCTCTGTTCCGAATATACAGAATTCTTTCGTTCCTAGATCTCGGGTCGAGATCCTCTTGTAGTGTGGGAGAGTTGTGACAGCCCAAGTGCTTCCCCTACCTTTTATGGCATGTAACTCATGTGGATCATGTGTCATGTGATGTTGTAGTTGAGTTTCTCCTTGCCATGTCTTGTTCATGCATCTTGCATCATGCATATCATCATCATGCCATGAATATTGTTTTGTGATGTGCTTCTTGACCTTGTTGTGTGTGAGTGGTATTGTGGATGCTTGTGATTGAGTAGGCTTCAACTTCTTCCCCCTCTCCTATTACTTCAACAAACAATCCAACCTATAAATCTTTTATTCCTTTTCCCATTAATCAACAAAAATTAACTTGCTGTTAAAAATATTTAAAAATGTCCACGAGGTAGTCAATATTATTTTAAGCCTGTGAGTGTTGTTCTGTTGATGTTTTGGCCTATGTGATTTTTGGGGTTTTAAATAACAGAGGGTTGTTTCATTTTTGTATTAAAATTATACTTCCTTTAAAAATCCCCCTGGTAATTTTATTAAACAGGTCTCATTCCCTCTTAGCCAAATGTATTTTTGTTTCATCAAAATCCCTTGTATTTTTTCCTCTAATGGTTTTTATGTGTGGCTATTTTTATTTAGCGAAAAACCCTGTGTTCTTTTTCCCTGTGAGTAGCTACACAGGCTGGGCCTGATTTGCTTTGCGCGGCCCAGCCCATGTCCTAGCGGAGACCTGCCCGCCGTCTTCCTCCATTAGTGTCGTCAGAGAGAGAGAGAGAGAGCGCTCGTCGTGTCCTTCCGTCGTCCGTCGTCATCAGCTCCGGGTTTTTTTAACCCCCTCTACGTGCATGCCCCCTCGGCCTAGGGTTCCTCTTCCTCCCTCCTGCCGCCGCTGCTCCCATCTTCCTCTCCATTCCTCTTCTCCATCCCCTTCTTTCTCTGTTAGGTAAGCGTTATAGAGAGGTTTAGAGAGTGCCATCATCGTTCGTCTTGCCGTTGTCGCCTCCGGTGATCCCCTCATCCTCTTCGGAGATGTCCGGGAGCTCGGGGGTGGTGTGGCAGTGACCTAGTGTGTGTGCTGGTGTGTGTGTGGCTGACAGGTGGGTGTAGGCCCCACATGTCATCCACTAGGGACCCTGGTGAGTATGCCAGGTGGATCCCCTCCTAGTTGTGTTTTTAGTTTTGTATTTTGTGTTTTCTTTTGTGTTTATATGCTTATTTCCATTTCTAGTAATTTCCCATATGAGGATATGGACATATATGAACATGATGATATTTAGTTAATTTCACTTATAAGATGAAGATCATTTTTTCTATCTAGTATTGTGCCTTGATGCTACATATGAATAGGGGGGTATGATACATGAATTTGGAGTAGAAAATATCAGGAATCCATTGGTGGAATTGGTTTGGTCTTTTGAGCAAGTTTGACAAAATGTCATTTTGTCTCAAAGTGCCATTCAGTCATTTTTTTATATTTAATCCATGCATGCTATGATAATTGTGCCAACATGAATATGGTAGTATTTGATGAGTAGAATGCCATGGTATTTATCTTTGTCATAATAAACTTACAAATGAGCAGGAACCATGCTCTAAAGTAGTCAATAAAATGTTGTTGTTTTCAACCATGCTAAATATTTCTAAGTCTGAGAATCTGGTATTATTTTTATGCCATGAAGAGTGGTTGCTATTGATGTGTGCCTCCATTCCAGATTGTGTAGTTGGATAAGTTGATAAGCATGTTATGTAGTTTCTGTCAATACCTTGTTTGTGGCTAGAGACTTCCTGTAGCTCAAGTTGTTGGATATGAAAGTTGCTATGTTGTTGTTTCGTGGGAGATTGTTTGTTTTAGTGTTTTGTGACTTGTGGGAGCTATACTCCATGGAATTGCTTGATATTTGGCTCTATTGTGGTTGGTTTCTCATTTCCTAACTAGTGGTTACCTTGGAATGCCAAGGAATAGCCCAGGGCCTTCTTGTCTCGTGTTTTGCCTTCGTATCTTGTCGTGAGCATAGCGTGAGAACCGCAACTCCGTTTCCTACGTTCTACATATGCATTTGTATTGTTTTTGCATGATGCGTCCATATTTGCCATGTTCATGCAAGTCTAAATAACTTAACATAAGGTTCTATCCAGATTCATAAATAACTATTCTATGGCATGTGAAACTTGACTACCTAGGGTTGCCATGATAAATTCTTCACATAAGACATGCATCATTATTGATTGTGCATTGCACCTTGGTTGTTTGTTTATTCTTGCTGTTTCTTTTGGGTAGACGCAAACGTTGAACCTGAGTACGAAGATCCAGGAGAGTACCACTACGAGGATCCTCCTGCTTGTCCCTCTGAAGAACCAACAGGCAAGATGATCATACCCGGATCCCGATACTATTTTCCCTTGCTAGTTGTCTCGCTCTTATCATTACGATTGCACTACCTATCACTTGAATGCCTAATACATTGACATGATAGCCTCTAACCCCTCCACATCCTTGCAATCCTTTGATTGGCTAAGTTGCTGCTGCTCAGCCCCTCTTATAGCGTTCTTAGTTGCAGGTGCATGTTGTTTCCATGTGATAACATGGATTTGGCATATCACAATATTATCTATTATATTATTTAATACAAATATATATCTTGTTATCGGTGGAAGGCTTGGCCTTTTGCTTGGAGTTTTGTTCCGCTGTTACCGCCATAGTTTCTTGTTACCGGTGTTATGTCTCCATACTTTGCATTCCTAACATGCTCGGGGTTGTTATGGGGACTCCCTTGTTTATTCGATTAAGATTAAAACTTTTCTGGCAAGACCCAACTTTGGTACTACATTTGATTAACAACTTAATAAAATTTGCATAGGGCTTTGCCACCTCATGGATAATTAATCAACCCCGGGCCACTGCTCCTCATGAGTGTTGGTCCAAACTAGAGCACTATGCGGGGCCAACCCAAGGCAACTTGGGAGATTTCTATTAGGCCACCATACACTAGCTTATCCGGCCGTGTCCTGAGAACGAGATACGTGGCTCTTATCGGGTTCGTCGACACGTCGGGTGGTCTTGCTGGATTTGTTTTACCTTTATCGAGTGTCTTGCGTGAGGGGCCCTGACTTTCTTCGAGCTATCTCGAGGTGTTGGAATTCCTTTGGAGTTGCCCAGGATGATCACGAGATCCGCGGTCAAGGCTATTCCCGTGGAGTGTGGTTAATTTATGATGGACTAGTTGGAGCACCCCTGTAGGGTTAAAACTTTCGGAAAGCCGTGCCCGCGGTTATGTGGCAACTTTGATATTTGTTTAACACTCGGTTATAGTTAACTTGAAGTAAATTAAAATAAAATACACCAGCTGTGTGAGTAATCGTGATCGTCTCTGCTCATGAACATGATCCGAGAGAGAACACGGTGGGGTTATGATTGATGTAAGTAGGTGTTCAGGATCTCGTAGAGGTCATTCTAGATGCGACTGTTATCGTAGACCACATATTTACTTTCATATTCCGTAAGATTAGCCACCATAAATGCTTAGTGCTGCCGCAAACTAAACACATATCCATTCCCAACCTATAAGCTTGAATAGTCTTGGTACCTGGGCGCGAGATTGCTGAGTCCTCGTGGCGCACAGATTACTACAACAATCCAGGTGCAGGTACAGATGAGGTCATGCAGGATGGCATGATGTAGTTCCAGTCGGAGTATGACGAGGAGCGTGGCAGGATGTATGTGACTTATCCGGACGAGTAGAGGACCGTGGTCATGATCTTCGAGGCTAGCAAGCCAGTGTCATTGCATCTTCATTTTATCGTTTGTTTTCTTCCATAGCCAGACCCTGTCTTGGATTGATGCTTGAACTCTTTGATGTGGAATTGTAATTTAGCATGTGGCGAGTGTAAGCCACTCCTTGTATTTGCGAACCACAACATGCGCCTCTATCCCTGTCAAGGCCCCCGTGCCTTAATATGGATAGGCATGCATCTTGGGTGTGACACCACTCCTTCCTGGAGTGGTCCGTACGATAGGCTCCCGTTTGGTGAGGAGCGAAATCCAGGGTCTGATGCAAGAGATCTCCTCACTCAGAGGCGAATCGACAGAGGCAGAGCCCACATAGATGGTTTCGATAGAGATTACCCGAGTGGCAGCAGTGTTGTTATCTTTGGTCCCGAATGCTTTAGCAAAGCCGTTCGTTCTGCAGAGATTCCCCCCATTTCAGGTTGGCGGCTAGGATAGGCAAGTTTTCTAGCGACTCAAAGCCGGAGACATGGTTGGATGATTACCGAGTGCTGTTCAGATTGGTGGTGGTAACGACAACATTGCAATGAAGCATTTGTCCTTGATGTTGGTTGGTTCGGCTCGTGCATGGCTGAACCATTTGGCTCCTTCTAGCAACCACTATTGGGAGGATCTTGCTCGAGTGTTCATTAGAACGTTCGAGGGCACTTGCAAGCGTCTTGTCGGTTTGATTGATTTCCAACATTGTGTTCAGAAGCCCATTGAGCCATTAAGGGACTACATTCAGCGCTGGTCGACATTGCATCATATAGTGGAGAATGTTTTCGAGCATGAGGATGTTTGTGCTTTCAAGGCCGGAGTGAAGTACAATGAGCTTTACCTAAAGTTGGATGAACCGGTGATATTTCACTGAGTAAGATGATGGAAATCTCCACTCGGTATGCAAATGGTGAAGAAGAAGACCGCGTTTGCAGCGGCAATGGAAAATCAGTCGACAATGATGCCGGCGGCAATTCCAGTCGGAAGCAGAAGCGAAAGGCTGATGGCCCTGTTCAGGAAGAGGCGGCCGCCCTGGCGGCACAAGGAAAAAACAAGGGGAAGTCCAAGGGACAGTTCGCCCCCAAGAAAGGAAAGAATCAGTCCAGAACTGATCTTATGGATTTACCATGTGCGATCCACACGAGGAAAGATGAGGAAGGAACCTTGATTTTCCCAAACACAGCACTCGACAATGCCGTCTGCTGATCTAGCAGTTCATGGAAAGCCAGTCGAGTGAGAAAAATACCAATAAAGAGGATGATGAAGACAAAGAAACTTTTCCCGATATCACTGCCACTCTAATGATTTTTACTGATGTTGAAAGCAAGAGTCAAGTGAAGGTTATAAACAGAGAAGTCAACATGGCTGTGCCTATGACCCCCACATACCTAAAGTGGTCCTAGACGACCATCACATTTGATCAGTCAGATCATCCTGCTCATGTCGCCATGCCCAGTCGACAGGCTTTGGTGGTAGATCCCGTCATGGGGGGCACTCGACTCCGCAAGGTCCTCATGGACGATGGGAGTGGGCTGAATATTTTGTATGCAGATACCCTTAAGGGAATGGGCATTCCGTTGTCCCGACTCATTGAGATGAACATGCAGTTCCACGGAGTAATCCCAAGGAAGAATGCCAAATAACTCGGACGATTGCATTCAATGTGGTGTTCGGGAAATTGACATTTGAAGTCGCGGATTTTCAGAGCGCGTACCACGCAATCCTTGGTCAAGCAGCTTATGCCCGTTTCATGGCCCGTCCATGTTACGTGTATCTTAAAATAAAGATGCCTAGGCCCAAGGGTGTGACCATCGTCACTGGCAATCGACAGAGAGCTGAGGAGTGCCTCCAGCAGGGCTCCAAAATTGCTTATCATTAGATGGCTATGGTCGAGATAGAAGAGTACAAGAAGAGCGCTGACCCTGCTAAATTGCTGCGTGCAAAGAAGCTTGCTTCAGAGTCAGCTTTTCAGTTGGCAGGGGAAGTGAAAAAGGTACACATTCACCTGGCAGGTCCTACTGATGCCCCAACCAACATATCTTCAACACTCGATGGCAAATAGGAAGTCGAGCTCATCCAGTTCCTCCATGAGAACTGGGATATCTTCGCATGGAAGCCAGCTGACATATCAAGGGTTCCCAGGGACCTGGTTGAGCACCGACTGAGAGTTGGTACGAAGGCCAAGCCAGTGAAAGAACATTTGTGTCGGTCGACAGTAGAAAAGAGGAAAGCAATTGGCAAAGAGGTGGCTCCTCTCTTGGCAGCTAAGTTCATTCAAGACATTTACCACTCTGAGTGGCTCTCGAATGTCGTCATGGTCCCCAAGAAGGACAAGCACTCCGTATGTGTACAGACTTCAAGCATATCAATCGTGTCTGCCCGAAAGATCATTTTCTGCTCCCTCGTATTGATCAAATTTTTGACTCGACTATGGGGTGCGAGCATTTATCGTTGCTAGATGCATACTCCGGTTACCATCAGATCCGATTGTTTGGTCCAGATGAAATAAAAACAACCTTCATCACCCCATTCGGGTTTATCTACTATATCACCATGCCTTTTGGTTTGAATAATGTCGATGCCACTTTCATGCATATGATTCAGAAGTATTTACTCGACCAGATCCCTCGGAATGTTGAAGCTTACATGGATGATATTGTCGTCAAGTCCCGCAAAGGTTTCGACCTGCTGGCTGACTTGGCTGAGACATTCACCAATCTGAGGAAGTATGATATCAAGCTAAATCCGGCTAAGTGTACTTTCGGTGTTCCTAGAGGAAAGTTACTTGGTTTTCTTGTTTCCGAACAGGGAATTGATGTCAATCCTGAGAAAATCAGCACCATTACCCGAATGAAAAGTCCCGTGAGAGTGCACGATGTTCAGAAGCTCACAGATTGCTTGGCAGCATTGAGTCGATTCATTTCTCATTTCGGTGAGAAGGCATTGCCTTTATAATGACTGATGAAGAAGTCTGACACATTCAAGTGGATTCCGGAAGCTAAAGCAGTGTTTCTTGAGCTCAAAGCCCTGCTTTCTACCCAGCCGGTGCTTGCTCCTATGCACAGCAAAGAGCCTTTGCTCCTGTACATTGCGGCCACTAATCAGGTCGTCAGTACAGTTCTGAGTGTCGAGCGAGAAGAGGAAGGCAAGGCTTACAAGGTCCAACATACAGTCTACTACATTTCTAAAGTGTTGACTCCTTCGAAGCAAAGGTACCCGCATTACCAAAATCTTGTCTATGGTATCTATCTGTTAGCGAAGAAGGTGGCACACTACTTTCAGGATTACTCAATTTCTATCGGTAGTGATGCTCCATTGTCTGAGGTCCTCAACAATTGAGATGGGACTGATCGAGTGGCTAAATGGGCGCTTGAACTCCTATGCTTGGACACCAAGTTCAAAGCTAAAAATGTGATCAAGTCTCAGGCACTTGCTGATTTCTTGGTCGAGTGGGTTGAACAACAACAGCCAATCCAGATTCACTCGATGCACTGGACCATGTTCTTTGATGGCTCAAAATGCTAAAAGGGTCTGGTTCTGGTGTTGTTTTGGTATCCCAAAAGGGGACAAACTCAGTTACGACCCGCAGATTCACTTTGATTCTTCCAACAACGAAGCAGAATATGAAGCAATCCTGTATGGGTTGCGTATGTCCATTTCACTCAGCGTCAAGCGCCTGATGGTTTATGGCGATTCCGATTTAGTGGTTAATCAAGTTATGAAAGAGTGGGATGTTCGGAACCCCGCAATGACCGGATATTGTAATGCTGTTAGATTGTGTGTAGATCCAAAGTTTTACTGTCATGGGTGGCCAACTTTACAGATAAAGCACAATAGGCGTGATTCAACAAAGCATTTCTCCGGAAGAAGGCCGAATGGTTCCGGAGGAAATTCACTCGGGAACCTGTGGCCACCATGCGTCCTCTCGGACAATTGTCACGAAAGTATACCGGGCTGGTTTTTTCTGGCCGCGTGCTAATGAGATGGCCAAATACATTGTTGATCACTGTGAAGGATGCCAATTCTACTCAAACTTGTCACACGAGCCTGTCTCTGCCCTAAAGAGTATTCCACTTGTCTTGCTGTTTGCTTCTGGGGTTTGGATATGGTTGGTCCCTTTCGGACAGGACAGAGTGGGTTTACTCATTTTCATGTAGCAGTCAACAAGTTCACGAAGTGGAGTGATGCCAAACCTATCAAAAGGTTAAACTCCCGCATTGCGATCAAATTACGAGAGAGATTATCTACCGGTATGGAGTCCCTCACAGTATCATCATAGATAATGGCTCTAATACCGACTCAGAAGCATTCAGACACTTCTGCTTCTCCCAAGGCACTCGGCTGGATTATGCATCCGTCGCACCCCCCAAACCAAGGGTCAAGCTGAGCGAGCTAATGGTCTCATCCTTCAAGGTCTGAAGCCTCGACTCATGCACGATCTAGATCATGCTGCTGGAGCTTGGGTTTCTGAATTACTGTCTGTGCTATGCGGTCTGGGGATGACTCCAAATCGGTCGACTGGGCAAACTCCTTTCTACTTGGTGTATGGAGCTGAAGCTATTTTTCCGAGTGACTTGCTTCACAGTTCCCCTCGACTAGATTTCTACTCTGAAGCTGAAGCTGAGCAGGCAAGACAAGATGGCGTGGATCTCCTGGAAGAGGATAGAGAGATGGCTTTGATTTGGGCGACTGCATACCAGCAGGATCTGCGACGCTTCCATGTGAAGCACGCTAAGAGTCGGTCGTTTCATGAAGGTGATTAGGTGCTCCGAGTTGATCAACAGCGACCTCACAAGCTCGCCCCCTCTTGGGAGGGACCTTTCATCGTCACTAAGGTGTCGAACAATGGAGACTATCACCTCTACAACCTCAAGAACAAGATTGATGAGCCACGAGCCTGGAATGCAGATCTACTCTGGCATTTCTATACCTAAAAACAGAGTTGTGTTGATGTAATAAAATTATTTCAAACAATGCCATTTATGCAAGTATGACTTCCCAGTCTTTTGTTGATTCCGATCGCGTAATTTCACATTTGGGAACACCCCGAGTGACAAGTAATCCTCACACTCGGGGGCTTAACTACGAACACGCTTTTGCCCAAGTTAAAAGCCCTTCCGAGTGGACAACACTTTGCTCACTCAGAATCTTAGCTACGAAATAGTCTTCATCTAAGTTCAATACACTCCGAGTGACAAGCAATCCTCACACTCGGGGGCTTAGCCACAAGAACGCTTTTGCCTAAGTTAAAAACCCTTCTGAGTGGATAACACTCTGTTCACTCAGAAACTTAGCTACGAACCAGTCTTCGTCTATGTTCAAAACACTCCAAGTGACGAGCAATCCTCACACTCGGGGGCTTAGCTGCGAACACACTTTCACCTAAGTTAAAAACCCTTTTGAGTGGATAACACTCTATTCACTCGGAAACTTAGCTTCGAACCAGTCTTCGTCTAAGTTCAAAACACTCCAAGTGACGAGCAATCCTCACACTCGGAGGCTTAGCTGCGAACACGCTTTCGCCTAAGTTAAAAACCCTTCCGAGTGGATAACACTCCGTTCACTCGGAAACTTAGCTGCGAACCAATCTTCCTCTAAGTTTGAAACTTGTCCGAGTGTTGAGTGATCCTCACACTCGGGGACTTAGCTGCGAACTATCTTTCACCTAAGTTAAAGATTCTACCCAAGTGATGAATGTACTTCTCATTCGAGGACTTGGCAAAACAAATTCAGTCAAACAAATGATTGAAAGCGAAATGCATATAAATCCAAAGGTTCCAGCGTGAATAAAAGTTATAAGCGCAAGCAAAGGTACTCAGCTTTAAGGCCTGATGGAATGTTTTTTGACCATTACATTTCCACTCGGCATCCCAAGGAGAATAAAGTTTTCACTGTAAATAAAGTTTTTTCAAGCACCCGACGGACTTGCTGGCTCGACGAAGGTGTCCAAATCGATCCCTACTGCGATCCGAATGGCTGCGTCGATGAAGGTCTCCATGAAGTCATCGAACTGAAGTTTCTTCATGTTAATCACTCGAAGGTCCTTCAAATTGTTCTATCTCGCCACATCGACGAGCAAGAGCACCACATCGGCTCCATAGCGTGCAGCTGATTTCTTCCAAGCTTGCCCTCATTGGGGATCTCATTAAGGCGAGTCATCATGGATGCAACGTCAGTCTAGAGGGTGTCTTCAGGCCACAGTTCCTTGTTGATCTTCAACAACGCAGCCCTCAGTCGAGTGATGTATGCTTGAACACCCTGGAGACAAATGTTGAGACGGAACATGTTCATAGCCACAGCATCTCCAATGGGTGACTTAGTGGGATCCAAATTGGGTTCAGTTTCTTCAGTCTCCTTTTCGAAGTCCTGGCAGAATTCTATATGAAGGAAGGAATAGAAGGATGATTACATTACTATGCTATGGGAATTAAGTAAATTCACTAGACAAGGAAAGTTACCGTCGAGCATGATGAACATCTTCTTCGCAAAATCTCCCAAGTGCTTCTGTAGACCATTGCTCCTCCTAGTCAGTTGTTTAGTCTTCTTGATCAAGTCGGGCCTCCCTTGCTTCAGTTCGGAGTTCTCCTCTTCCAGTTTCTTGGCCTCGTCAAGTTTTTTCTCGGCAGCTTCGGTTTATCCTTAGCCATCTTTTGAGCATCAGCGAGTGCCTTGGCCTTGTCCTCCGATGCTTTCTTCATAGTATCTAAAGAAACAACATTGTTGAGATGTTCTTGGAGTCAATGATTCTCATCGCGCACGTCTGTTCGAGTGAGAGCACTCAGTTCAAAGGATGGGAGGTGAAAGTAAGAGTGCATTGGGTCGGCAAAGATTACCTCCCAGGGTGTTCAACTCAGTTTGCGCACGTTACAGGTTGTTCTTAGAGACCTCTAGATCGAATTGCAGCTGATTCCTTTCCTTCTCCAGTCCTTGTACTGGATGCCAAGTTTGCAAGCTCTCTGGAATAAAAAACAGTTCAATCGACATGAAAATTTCTCCACTCCCGAGTGGGAAGGATCAGGAACAGTCAACACATGCAAATAGCGTCATGTCATGGTTGATGGAAATTACGACCATGAAACTTGCGTCATATCATGGTTGATGGAAATGATATCCATGAAACCTACAAGGTAGCTTCGGAGTGGTAACACTAAAACAAAGAGTTCACTCGACATGTTGAGTGGAAAGCGTACTCTGCGCACGACAAAGGACCCTGAGTTCAAGTTCTTAAGACTACTACTCATCATCAACGATCAACAGTAGTCTCGGGGACTACACCCAATAGGTGCACTCAACGTGCTCCCGTTGGTTCCATAATTACTCGACAAGGTTTGTCGTGTCCGAGCATAAAATGGTCTCTATCAGACCCCCGCCGATGCAAGCACTTGACGGTGGTCTCGGGGACTACACGAGTGGGTGCACTCAGCATGCCCCCACTGGATCTGCTAACACTCGATCTATCGAGTGGCAATTTTTTTTCTAAGACCCCTGCTGATGTCATCACCATTCGACAGCGGTCTCAGGGAGTACACCTAGTGGATGCACTCATCGTGCCTCTTCTGGAATGAAACCCACTTGACTAAGGCCTAATCTTTTCGAGTGGAGAACATACATGCATTCTACAAAAGGAAACACCCAGTGGGTGTACATACAATCAAGAAAGATAGAAATTCAATTGGAAATACACTTACAATCGCACTTACTCGGACGTTGGTGCGAAGTGCCGTGCTGGCATCATAAGCCAGCTTGCTGGCTTCGTACAGCTCCTTGGTGCGCAGCATCATCTGCTCCGCTTGGATCATGGCTTCGTTCGCAGCTCTAGTTTGGTCTTCCGAGATGCGGTGCAGAGGAAAGACAGTCGTGGGCTGAATTGATGATGCGGCTGGAGTAGCTGAGGTGGTCTCATGTTGACCGATTGGTGTTGAGGCCACAATGGTTGAAGCATCTGGGGGAGCACTCGACAACGGAATTGCGATCTCGGTTCTAGCCCGAGACGAGTCGCCTATCCCCTGGGACGATGCATCCGTTGACCTTTGAGACGTTTGCGTTGATGGCGTTCTTCGAGCGCGTACATGTGCGGTGCCTGAGGTCACATGTTCACCTCCCATACACTGAGGTGGCTCTTCATCATCCTCCAGTTGAATGATCTCTGCAAACATCAATCGACAACATTAGCTTATTCAATCGGCAAATCATTTCCAAGAGCTAAGTGAGATTTGTTTTACCTCCTTGGGAAGTGGCCGCATCGGTAGTATCCACATCCATTTGCTCCTCCCGATCCAACAGAGGCGACATCAATGAGGTAGTGGCTCTGGTAGACCAAATTCCACCCGGTGAACAAGAATTTGAAGTCATATACGATAGCGAAATAAAAAATGAACACTTAAGTTGAGACAACGGGCACAACGATTTTCATGCGGGGCAAAGCTTTCTGAGGTTTCGGAGCGTCCGACTTTGGCTGATTTGCGGCTCGTTCACTCGACTCAATGGTTGGGGTTCGGTCCCTCTTTAGTCTCTTCTCACTCGACGCCAAGTCCTTGCCTAGAGAAGTCGTGGGGTCATGACGCAGCTTGGAGCAATGCTCAGTGTGCGGAGGAGACTCGGAGTCTCCTTCATCCTTGTCTGAGCCCTCGTACTCATCCTCACTGTCCTCAGCATAATCGAAATCCACGCTGCCGCCCTCGCTCTCCCCTCCATCTTTGGGCTGATTTCCATGTGGCAGAAGTGAGTACATGTTCGTCCACTCCTACACGATTCAAACAACAAAGTCAGTCGACACATGATGAAACCACTCAACAGAATAGTACACAATCGACAAAGAGATGATTTACCAGATTCTTCGGTGGATTTTGAGCAGAGTAAGGCTTGATTCTCGCAGGATCCAATGATGCTCCGAAGCCATTGCTCGACAGTTTTCTCTGGGACTTCCTCTGGGTGCGTCCGAGTCATGTCTTCGGGGCCTGAGTAATGCCACATAACATGGTAGCTTGCTTGGAGGGGTTTGATCCGTCAACTGAGGAATGTCTCCAGAAGATCCGGCCATGCCAGTCACCCCACCATGGATAATGGCCACTACGGCATCCACTAAGATCCCCTCTTGGTATTTCTCCCCTTCTAACACTGACAAGGATTTGGGAACGGTGGGTCGATCTAACGTGAAAGGGGAAATACCAGTCGACCTCTTGGGAGATGCTACATCCGTGCAGTGGAACCAGGTCGACTACCAACCTCTAACAGACTCTGGAAAAGTCATGGATGGAAAATCACTCCTGGCCCTCTTTTGGATCCCCAAGCCACCACAAAATTGGATGACATGGGTCCTATCAGCCTCAGGGTTGGCGTTTTTGACCCACTGAGATCTAATGGTGAAGATATGCTTGAACAAACCCCAATGGGGGGAACAACCCAAAAAACATCCACACATGGGGATGAAAGCAGGAAGATAAGATATTGCATTCGGAGGAAAATGATGAAGTTGGGCTCTGAAGAAATTCAGAAACCCTCGGAAGAAAGGATGGGGGGCATGGAGAAACCTCTCTCGACGTGGGTGATACGTCCATTTCTCATCATGCTTTTATGTTGATATTTATTGCATTATGGGATGTTACTACACATTTTGGTACAATACTTATGCCTTTTCTCTCTTATTTTACAAGGTTTACATGAAGAGGGAGAATGCCGACAACTAGAGTTCTGGACTGGAAAAGGAACAACTCTGAGATACCTATTCTGCACAACTCCAAAAGTCTTGAAAATCTACGAAGAATTATTTTGGAATATATAAAAAAAATTGGGCGAAAGAAATACATCAGGGGGACCACTAGGTAGCCACAAGCCTGGGGGGCACACCCCACCCCCCAAGGGGCGCCCCTGAGACTTGTGTCCCACCTGGCAGCCCTCCGATGACCATCTTATGCTATGTGGAGGGTTTCGCCTGGAAAAAAACATCACAAAGATTTCGGGGCGAAGCACCGCCATCTCGAGGCGGAGCTTGGACACAACCAATATAGAGCTCTGGCAGGGCTGTTCTGCCGGGGAAACTTCCCTTCGGGAGGGAGAACTCGAAGCCATCGTCATCACCAAAGATCCTCTCATCGAGAGGGTATGAATCTCCATCAACATCTTCATCAGCACCTTCTCCTCTCCAAACCCTAGTTCATCTCTCGTATCTAATATTTGTCTTAAAACCTCGGATTGGTACCTGTAGGTTGCAAGTAGTGTTGATTACTCCTTGTAGTTGATGCTAGTTGGTTCACTTGGTGGAAGATCATATGTTCAGATCCTTGATCATCATTAATACTCCTCTGATTATGAACATGAATATGCTTTGTGAGCAGTTACTTTTGTTCCCAAGGACATGGAATAAGTCTTGTTATTCGTTCGACATTTTCATGAGATGTATGTTGTTTCTCCTCTAGTGGTGTCATGTGAACATCGACTGCATGACACTTCACCATTTTTTGGGCCTACAGAAAGGCATTGGGAAGTAATAAGTAGATGATGGGTTGCTAGAGTGACAGAAGCTTAAACCCTAGTTTATGCGTTGCTTCCTAAGGGGCTGAGTTGGATCCACATGTTTCATGCTATGGTTAGATTTATCTTAATTCTTCTTCCGTAGTTGCGGATGCTTGCAAGAGGGGTTAATCATAAGTAGGAGGCTTGTCCAAGTAAGGGAAGCACCCAAGCACTGGTCCACCCACATATCAAATAATCAAAGTAACGAACATGAATCATATACACATGATGAAAACTAGCTTGACAGAAATTCCCATGTGTCCTCGGGAGCGCCTTGCTTTATATAAGAATTTCTCCAGGCTTGTCCTTTGCTATAAAAAGGATTGGGCCACCTTGCTGCACCTTTGTTACAATTGTTACTTTCTACCCATTATGAATTATCTTATCATAAACTATCTGTTACCGATAATTTCAGTGCTTGCAGAGAATACATTACAAAGAACCGCTTGTCATTTCCTTCTGCTCCTCGTTGGGTTCGACAATCTTACTTATCAAAAGGACTACGATATATCCCCTATACTTGTGGGTCATCAAGACTCTTTTTTGGCACCATTGCCAGGGAGTGAAGCACCTTTGGTGAGTGGAACTTCGTAAGGAAAATTTTATATAGTGTGCTGAAATTTACTCTCACTTGTTACTATGGAAAATAATCCTTTGAGGGGTTTGTTCGGGGTATCTTCACCTTGACCGGAAGCACGAATAGTCACTCCTCAACCTTCTGGACCTACTGAAAATATTTATTATGAAATTCCTTCGGGTATGATAGAGAAACTGCTAGCTAATCCTTATGCACGAGATGGAACACTACATCCTGATTTGCATCTAATCTAGGTGGATGAAGTTTGTGGATTATTTAAGCTTGCAGGTTTGCCCAAGGATGTTGTCAAGAAGAAGGTCTTTCCTTTATCTGTGAAGGAGAAGGCATTGGCATGGTATAGGATATGTGATGATATTGGATCATGGAACTACAACCGATTTAAATTGGAATTTCATCAGAAGTTTTATCCTATGCATCTTGTTCATCGTGCTCAGAATTATATTTACAATTTTTGGCCTCGTGAAGGGGAAAGAATCTCTCAAGCTTGGGGGAGGCTTAAGTCAATGCTATATTCATGCCCCAACCATGATCTCTCAAGAGAAAATATTATTCAGAATTTTTATGCTCGGCTTTCTCATAATGATCGATCCATGCTCGATACTTCTTGCTCTGGTTCTTTTATGAAGAAAGATATTGAAATCAAATGGGACTTATTGGAAAGAATTAAACGTAAATCTGAAGATTGGGAACTCGATGAAGGTAAGGAGTCAGGTATAAACCATAAGTTTGATTGTGTTAAATCCTTTATAGACACTGATGGTTTTCGTGAATTTAGCACTAAATATGGACTTGACTCTGAGATAGTAGCTTCTTTCTATGAATATTTTGCTACTCATGTTGATCTCTCTAAGTAGAAGTGGTTTAAATATCATCCTCCCATTCAAGTGAAAGTAGTTGAACATATTAAAGCTGAAGAGGAAGCTATTACTTATAATGTTGATCCTGTTATTCCTACTGCTTACATTGAGAAACCACCCTTCCCTATTAGGATAAAAGAACATGCTAAAGCTTCAACAGTGGTTCGTAAGAGCTGTATTAGAACATCTACACCCCCTGAACAAATTTAAGTTGCACCTAGTATTTCTATGGTTAAAGATCTCTTGGTTGACAACATTGATGGGCATGTTATTCATTTCTGTGACAAAGTGGCAAGAATCGCTAGACCTGATATTAAGAGTAAACATAGACCAGTTGCTGGCGTGCCTATTGTTTCTGTTAAAATAGATCATTGTTATCGTGGCTTGTGTGATATGGGTGCTAGCATAAGTGCAATTCCCGTTTCCTTCTATAAAGAAATCATGCATGATATGCACTAGTTGAACTAGAGGAAATTGATGTTATTATTAAGCTTGCTAATAGAGACACTATTGCACCGATGGGGATTGTCGGGGATATACCCCGCGGTATGACCCGACCTTGCAACTCATAGGAGACCCAGCAAAGACACGACGTTTCATTGATGACCCGGCAGACGGGTCGCTGGACGACCAAGTCTAAGACCCGACGTGTGAGCCGGCGCCAGGCGGCTCACAAGAGAAGGCCCAAAGGGAGAAAGACTCCCTGCTAAAGGAAACAAGACCCGGAATAGGATTCTTGAGAGACTAGTCCAAATCCTACTCCTAGTAGGAATCTATTTGTAAACCTACCCTCTACACTTATATAAGGAGGGCTAGAGCACCCCTAAAAGGACAAGTTGACAGGATCCACAAGTTTAGATAGACAGATTAGAGGCTCTCAGGATTAGAGGTAGAAAACAACACCCTTGTCACCGAGAGATCTCCTTCATCATCAATACCAGACAATCAGGACATAGGCTTTTACCTCCATCGTAGGGGCCGAACCTGGGTAAACTCCGTGTTTCTCGATTCCGCTCAACCCCTTCAAGCCGCCACGTAGTTGCGTCTACGCCCTGAACCTAAGTCCGTTCACCCGGACATCTACCGTGACAAATCCACGACAGTTGGCATGCCAGGTAGGGGACTATCCACGGTGGTGTTGTGTTCTTGAAGGGATCTATTCAAGGATCGAGAAGCAAGTCAGTTGCCGGATGAAGAAGACCCGGCGCAGAAGATGACATCGTCGTCGACATGTCTAGACGACGTATACAAGATTGAGACGTTCTGCCTCGCCTCCCCCACCGCGATCACGCCTCTGACCCGGCCTGCGCCTCGCCTACTACCGCTACCAAGTCCGAGTCAGGCTCGCGCTGAGCCGCCTACGCCATGGCAGTGCTTCGCATCGATCGGCTGAGCCGCCGGGCTCCGACGCGACCTCACCTCGCCTGCCGCTGCTTGGGGCCCGCTGTCGTCATTGCTACGCTAGACCCGCCGTCGCGGACTCACCTCGACTTGAATCGCTCGAATCAGGAAAATTATTCATGTGGCGTTATGCCGCGGAGATGGAGCGAATACTGTCATCTTTGTGTTGCAGTGCTCAACGGACGTTTATGAGAGGCCCCCACAACCCAGTCTACGTCAACTTGTCGGTACCGCGCTCACTCGCCAGTATGAGCCGCCCAATGAGTGTGGCAAGCCGCTACATCTGCAGTGTGGTTTTCACAAAGAAATGCCATGGTCGAATCACCGACTGCGCCGGTTTACAATGCCACGACCGCCTCTCACGACCGCACCGGCTTACAATGCGTGTCCATCTCTCGCGACTGCGCTGGCTTACAATGCCAAGGCCGTCTCTCACCACCGCGCCGGCTTACAATGCCGTGGCCGTCTCTCACAACTGCACCGGCTTACAATGTCGCGGCCGTCTCTCGTGACCGTGACGGTTTACAATGCTGCGGCCGCCTCTCACGACCGCACCGGTTTACAATGCCATGACCGTCTCTCACGACCGCGCCGAATTACAATGTCGTGGCCGTCTCTCGCGACCGCACCGTCTTCAAATGTCGCGGCTGACTTTTACGTCTACGTTAACACGCCTGTATCGTGCGTGCTTACTTGAATCGCCCAATGGACGCTCATGAACCGCCACCCTGCGGTCTAGTCTACATCAAACAAATCAGTGCTTGCTTGTACGAGCCGCCCGACAGATAGGCGCACAGGTCGACGCCATTGCAGTTTGGTTAAACTTCAACAACCAGCCGGGATGAGCCATTGGCCGGATCGTTGAAACAAATCATGCGGGATCATCTATAACCCGCCAATATCAACATCACCCTTCAGTGGAGATTATCAAGGCGCCTCTTCGAGTCAACGTAAGACTCGGGGGCTACAGACATGGCAAGATTCATTTGGTTGTGTTCAACTAGAACCCCGGGTCATGGAAAAATTAACCCGATCCTGGGGGCTACTACATCTTTGGCAGAAGATTAAAATTTGCCCAAGAGGATGAATAGCCGTGATACACCATTAAAACATGGGTGCCCGGATTTATTGGATCATCATAAAGTCACTTGGAGCTTCTGCCGTTTCTTCATACAAGATGGCGGTTTACAAGATGGCGGCTTACAAATGGTGCACAAAGACCGGCTCAGGAAAATGAGTCGTAGCGCCAGGTGTTATACCACAAACCCCGGCTCAGGAAAATGAGTCGCGGCGCCAGGCGTCATACCATAAAGCCCGGCTCAGGAAAATGAGTCGCGGCGCCACGCATCATACCATAAAGACCGGCTCAGGAAAATGAGTCGTGGCGCCAGACGTTATACCACAAAAACCGGCTTCGGAAAATGAGTCGTGGCAAGGGCGGCTTCTTACCTTTGGGTACAGCTTCTAACGCCTATCCGCCGGCGTCGTATGTCGTAAAAAAAACAGCTCAGGAAAATGAGTCATGGCGAGGGCAGCTTCTTACCTTTGGGTACAGCTTCTAACGCCTATCCGCCAGCGTCGTACGCCATAAAAAAACCGGCTCAGGAAAATGAGTCGTGGCGAGGGCGGCTTCTTACCTTTGGGTACAACTTCTAACGCCTATCTGTCGGTGTCGTACGCCGTAAAAAACCTGGCTCAGGAAAATGAGTCATGGCGAGGGCGTCTTCTGACCTTTGGGTACAGTTCTAACGCCTATCTGCCGGTGTCGTACGTCGTAAAAAAACTGGCTCAGGAAAATGAGTGGTGGCGAGGGCGTCTTCTTACCTTTGGGTACAAGCTTCTAACACCTATCCGCCGGTGTCACAACCCTAGCAAGTGTCCTAGGCTAGCAATGTGTTTGGATCATCATCATCATCATTGCATCAATATGAAATGGGGAGAAAGAAAAGAAACCCCAAGCACTTAATGAATTAAAGAAATTCCAGATAAATGAAATTTCAACAAATCCAAAATGCCCATCAAAAATGTTCCCTATGTCTGATAATTGAGGACATGGATATACCAGGGACCATTCTAATTATTTGAACATTTCAAATAATTTAAATTACTGATTTAAGTCTTTGAAAATGACAAATAAAAGTATTATCATTATAACTGTTTTCAAAATAATCTGAAAGTTTCTATACAAGTTTGAAATATTCAAATTTGAATATATAAAAGTTTTGGAATTATTTGAAAGGCTATTTGGACCTGCAAAGAAATAAACAAATGTTAGTTGAAATCAGAAAATAGAAATAAAAAGAAAAGAGAGGAGACTTACCTGAGAAGTGGAAGGCCCAGCCCAGCCCACCAGGGGTGGGAAGGTCATCTTCCACCTCGCGCCAGTAGGCGTCGAGGTGGTGACCGAGCCGTCGGCGGCCTCCACCTCCTGCTTCCACGGAGCAGGCTGCTCCCCTGCTTCCCTGTGCCTAGAAGATGTGCGAGCTCTCTCCCCCGAGCTCAATCTCCCCCTCCCTCTCCCCTCTGCTCTCTCTCCCGATCCCCTGCCGAAGGCCGCTGTCGCCGGACGTCGATTCGTTGCCGTCGCTGTCTCCCCGAGCCCGCTGACCAGCTCCCTGGAACCGCCGTGAGCCCCTCTTCCTTCCCCCTGTGCTTCCCCTCTCTCTAGCGTCCCCTAGCTAGCTGCGTCGCCGGACCCGAGAACCTCCCGCAACCGTCGATGCTCGCCGCCGTGCGTAGAGCCCTCCAAGCTCACGTGCGCGTGCATGGTTGAACTCCTAGAGTTCCCAGGAGCCCGTAGAGCCCATTGTAGCGTCGCCCCGTGCCCTGTGTCAAGTTTTGATCCGAGCCCGAGCTCCGGCCGCCGCCACGAGCTCGTTTCCGGCGAGCTCCGGCGACCCCATGACCTCTTGTGGCCTCGGATGGATGCGGTCGTGCACGGCCTACACGCCGGTGGTCTCAGCGCGCCGATTGGTCACCTGTAAGAGAAACCCGATGGACGCCGCCGTCTGTGGTGGTCAACGGCATCGACCCGCCGGCCAACTCTAGTGGGTTTGACAAAAGGTGGGCCCTCGCTTGACTCTGTGAGTCAATGATAGGTGGGGCCAGCCTCTGGCTAATCACAGATTAGTAATAAGCTAATTAACTTAATTAATTAACCTAATTAGTCACTGACATGTGGACCCCACATGTCAGGTTTGACTCTAGGCCGGGTCAGCTGACCAGCTGATGTCATCATGACATCGTGCTGATGTCATAATTCAATTTCTTACTTAAAAATAATTCCATAAATTATTTAAAACTTTGAAAAATCATATAAATTAATCTGTAAGTGAGATGAAAATAATTTATATATGAAAATTTATCAGAAAAATCCAATGAATCCAATGGTGCAATTTTCATGCATGTTAGAGCAACCTAAATAGGTAAACATGGACATTTTAACATTAGGTCAATATATGGAATTTGAAATGAGAACAACTTTGAACCTATATTCAAACTCATTTCAAATTGACATGATCACTAGTCACATTAGCTCACCCACGCATACTACTATGCCATGATCATGCATCATATTGTTGTATCTGCTTGTATTGAATGCTTTTATTTGCGTTGCGGTAGGCCCTAATCCGGAGGATACTACTCCGTACCCCGACGAAGGAGAGAACTCCTCCGCAACCCAGCAAGGCAAGCAACCCCATTGATCATTCCGATAACATCCCACTCTCTCCCTCCTGCTCTCGTTTATTGCATTAGGAGAAACGATCACATGTCAGTCATACACGATAGATGGTCCTATACTTATGCATGACCTGATCTTGTCACAGTAAATAGCTAAACCTTGCAACCTAGCATACCTGGTGGATGCTTGTGCCATGATGTGCTTAGCTTACTTTGCCTGCTATGCTTGCTATGCTTAGAGTATGTCAGGTCTGATTCATCTGGGTGGTGAACCAGAGTGAAACAGTGTTGTCCGATGTGATGAGCTCATAATGAATACGATCTGCTAGAGGTAGCGATGAGAGGCTATGTAGGAGTACATAGTGGGTTGTCTCATTGGGACCGTTCTTAGGAACTGGGTTCCGTGTTTGTGATCCAAGACTAGTTACTACCACGCATTGGGTTCCGGTAACTCGACCCCTCTCGACTTATCAGACGCTTAGTCCTTGGTCCAGGTAGTGCAAGTAGTTTTTGGTGTTTATAGTATGCTGGAGGCCGTGCATAGCGCTGACCCTCGGGGTGGGTTACGACGCGGTAGGCAGTGGCACAGTGTACCAAGGGTCACCCGAATGGTGGGCTTGGGAACCCTGCGCACATCGTTCGGGACCGTAGCGGAAACTTCGACCGGACGTCCGTGCGGGTCAGTCTCAAATAGGCGGTAGCCTGGACTAGAGGTCTTATGTGATTGACGGTCGTGGCCGACTCCCTCGCTGTGCATCCGCTTGAAGGTTGCCGAGGTGCATGGTTTATGGCACACAACGATAAGTGGTGAGAACGTGTGTGAAGAAGTATACCCCTGCAGGGTTTGAAACTATTCGAATAGCTGCGTCCTCGGATACGGACTACTTGGAGAACTTATGTTGTTCATAGATAATCAAATGGATACTCCTAAAAATATCAAGACAAGTGTGAGTACCATGGATGGCACTCTTCCGGAAGGGGAAGGTGATTCCATGGTGGTGTATTGTGATGGACATAGTGGACTCGTGTGCGATAACTAAAATTGTAACAAAGAGTTTAAAACTGAGTAGTGTAGGTTAGCCAGGAGTCAAAGCTGGCATTCTGCATAAACTCCACCACCTCCCTTTGTTGACACATAAGCATAAATAGACTAGGTCTGTTTTAAAGACTTGCTGAGTACGATTGTACTCATCCTTGCTTCATTAATGTTGCAGAAGAGAACCAGGACCCATCAGGTGGGTTCTATCTAGACGTTGACGATGCCGAATAGCTGGTGTCCCAGCTACGATCTTGCCCGTGTGGTGGGGTGTAGATAGTCAGGCCGTGTGCCTCTTTTCTATTTTCGCTGTCTGTACTCAGACAACTTAAGTTTCCGCTGGCTTGTATGACTTTGTTTGTACGACTTGAGTGTCGGGTCATGTGACCCCTATCTGTAAGAACATATTATGCAAGGCTCGTCTGAGCCTCTTAAATAATAGTCATGTTGTTGTATGGTTATGTTGTGATGCCATAGTTGTATCTATGCATATTGGGCATGTCGTGCGTACATGTGACGTGCAACGGTATGTATGGGATCTGACACCTAGTTGTGTGCCTTTAGTAGTACTCTTTACGGGAAACTGCCTTTTTGTGCTTCCACCGAGCCATGGTAGCTTGCTACTGCTCCGGACACATTGATTGACCGGTGTGTATCCTTCTTTGCTGTTGTGTCTGTTCCTTCAGGGAAATATCTCGCAGTGTAATGGAGTCCCTGTAGCCTGCTATGACTCGTCTACGTGCAGTGATAACATCCGTGTCTTGCGATGTAATGGAGTCCTTGTAGCTTGCTATGACTCGTCTACACACGCTTGAGGCCGACACCTGCATTGCTGGGTTATGTTTGCCTGTTTCCGTACGGATGTGCCACTTGGGTTCTATGACTAGTCATGTCAGCCCGGGTTCTTTGTTGTGTGATTGCCAGCGACACGTTCACATACGTGAGCGGAAAGACGCAAACGGTCCCGACCAAGGTAAGGCTGCAGCCGTGGAGTACCGTGCGTGAGGCCGCAAAGCGATGTGGCGTGTTATAGTATGGAATCATATGACTTAGGATCGGGGTCTCGAAAGCGTTGGTATCAGAGCCTGACTGACTGTAGGACTACCAAGCCAAACCGGTCGAAGTTGAGTCTAGAAACACTATAGATAAGTAGGGGAATTGATTGTGGAAGGGAACGTAAGGCTCTTTTTACTCCTCTTCCGAAGTTATTCTATGCTGGGTCATTCTCATCTTTTCTACGGGGTTAGGAACTAGGATTCTCATCTATTGCTTAGGATGACGAGTTACTAGCCATGGACCAATAGCTAGCTTGCTTGTAAGTGAGTGAAGTTATTTAGGTATTGTTGGTGTGACAAACAGATGGAGAAGAGATTTGAGTCTAGATAGTCGAGTGGTTATGCCTTTCCAATATCTTTTCAATTGTCTCAAAAATTTTATTGAGCAATTACAGCCGTTATGCTGTCCAATTTCTGCTAGGATCTCTAATGTCTTTGCATCATTCTCTGTTTCAGATGCCATCTCGTCCTTTCCGTCAGGTGGTCCGTCTGACCAGGTGCATCGATGTGCCAGGTCACACGGCCATGTTGGTTAGAGTGATGATGGAGGCTGGATATCGCTGGTACCCAGAGTACACAGTAGAGGAGCATTATCGAGATTTCAACCAGAGTCAGTATTTGTGTACTGTTAGGATATATCCTTCATATCCTGGAGCTGCAGAGCCGCTTCACTGGACTCATGGATTGGGAGTTACCATAGATATGGCAGTTCAGGAAGCCGCCTACACTATGCTGACTATTATGAGGTTTCACCATTGTCTGCTCCAGAACACGGAGTTCTACTATGTTCCTGCTTCCATGGGAGGAGAGGATGGATATCTCAGTGCAGCCTACTTTGATCATTCTCATGAGGATCCTAGGCTGCAGGTGACCGCTCAGATGTTGGAGAACAGGGATCGTGATGCACGTGCCCTTCGCATGGAGCTCTATGCTACACGTGCCCGTCTTTGGATAGCCTTGACACAGTTGGCACCTGTCGTGTAGACAGGCTATGGAGATTTGGAGATGCTGACCCAATCGCAGACTCATTTGTCAGCACACGTAGACTAGACTGATGTTGGAGGCATCACCCCTCTTCGAGGACCGCTGTTGCCACCGACAAGGGGACCAAGGCCACACCCGTGTCCTTATGGGTTCCAGGGATCCCAGGCTAGGGTGTTTCCAGATCCTTAGGTTCAGCTCCCAAGTCACGGGGGTAACCTGTACGAGGCATTCTACGGTGATGTTTGAGTGCGTGGATGTTAGACCCAGTATGGTAGTAGTCGTATCGCCACAGTCATGTGTGTCTGGTGGGGTATGATCAAGGCTGAGAGTTGAGTTCCGGAGGTGTAGATAGATAATGTATAGTAAGCTTGTAATCCCTCCGATGAGTTGTGTCATCTCTCCGTAGTTGTTTTCAGCTTGGGTTTGTACTGAACAAAGTCATGGTGTGTATGAAACCTAATGTTCATATGGTAGTTGCTTCACCATGTTGATTCGTGTTTATCCTACATGCCATGTTGATCAGTGCATTCCTTAATTCATGTCTTCGAGTTGTTGTTCCCTATGTCTAAGCTGTGGTTTGTTTTCCCCAGGATGGTGTCAACTAGGAACAATCCCGTGCCTGCTCCTAAGCAGGGCGAGAGTAGCCAGCCAAGGCAAGAGGAGCTGCCACATGCACCATCCCTGGTGGAGGTGATGCTAGAGGCTGAAAGGAATAAGAGGGAGAGCAATAGGCTGTTGGAAAGAATTGAACAAAACACAGCTCGTGCTCCCCGCAATGATCACCACGATGGAGTATCACTTGGCGACTTTATCAAGTTGTGTCCGCCTAAGTACCATCATTCGATCAACCCCCTCGATGCGGATGATTGGCTGACTAGTATGTCATGTAAGATCCGAGCTGCAAATGTTTTAGAGGCCAATAAGGTGACCTTTGCGACATACTTTCTGGAGGGACCTGCCAACTTGTGGTGGGAAAGCTATGAGGCTATACGTCCCCAGGGACCTGCACCAACATGGGCAGAGTTCAGCGCCGCATTCCGTCTCCATCACATCTCGGAAGGGCTAATGGATCGCAAGAGAGAGGAATTATGTGCCTTCACACAGGGAAGATTGTCAGTGGATGCATACAGTCGCGAGTTTGGTAATCTTGCTCGCTATGCCCTAGAGGAAGTCTCAACTGATGCTAAGAAGTAGGCTAGGTTCCGCAAGGGACTTAATGCTGAGCTTCGCCGAGATCTTCGCTTGCACGAGTGCAACACCTTCCAGGCTCTCGTCAATAAGGCCATCAATGCTGAGTCCGGACAAACTGACTACGAGGCTACGAGGAGGCATAACCGTGACTTCAACCCTGCATCGGGTTCAGGCCCCAACAAACGCCGAGTGTGGGTGCCCAATGCAGCTTTGCCGACAAGATACGCTGCGAGGCCATCCTTCCAGGCAGCTCGTCCAGTTCAGTCCAACCCTCCACCCAGAACCTTTGGAGGACCTCAAACAAATTTCGGCCCTCGTGCCACAGTGGTATGCTACAAGTGTGGAGAACCGGGACATTATTCTCGTGAATGTCCCCAGAACAATGCTAAGCCCGCTGGACGCGGAAAACCAGGGAAAGCTTTCTATGTGAAGCCAGCTCCTGTCCGTGGGTGAGTAAATTATTTGTCTGCTGAAGAAGCCCTTGAAGATCCTGATGTCATTCTAGGTACACTTCTTGTTAATAGCCATCCATCATCTGTTCTATTTGATACTGGGGCATCTCATTCATTCATCTCAGAAAGTTATGCACAGTTGCATAACATGTCCTTCTATGACATGCACACTCCTTTAGTAGTTCAGACTCCTGGTTCAAAGTGGCAAACTTCTAGAGTGAGCCATGACAATGAAATTCTGGTGGATAGACTAGTATTCCTAGCATATTTGATAGCTCTTAAGTCTTCGGACATCAATATCATTCTAGGTATGGATTGGATGAAAGCCCACTATGCCAAGATTGATACTCATTCTAGGAATGTTCAACTTACACATCCCTCGGGTGAGATAGTTGATGTCTCTACTCGAACAACCAAGCGCCAACTCTATTCCCTCAATGCTAGCCCTCTCCCTGAATTAGAAGATATTCCGGTAGTCGGTGATTTTCCGGATGTCTTTCCAGAAGAGCTACCAGGTATTCCACCTGTCAGAGATGTTGAGTTGCTGATAGAACTTATTCCAGGGACAGTCCCAATAGCCAGAAGACCCTATAAGATGGCACCCCTAGAACTAGCCGAGCTAAAAACCCAACTCGATGAAGCTTTGAAGAAAGGTTTCATCCGTCCTAGCTCTTCTCCTTGGGCTTGCCCCGTGCTCTTTGTTAAGAAGAAGGATGGATCGGATCGGATGGTTGTGGATTACCGACCAGTGAATCTGGTCACTATCAAGAACAAATATCCGCTTCCCAGGATCAACGATTTGTATGATCAACTCGCTGGATCCTCTGTCTTTTCCAACATGGATTTGAGGTTGGGATACCATCAAATCAGAATTAGAAACGGGGACATTCCAAAAATGGCTTTTGTCACTCGTTATGGCCAATACGAGTACACCGTCATGTCCTTCGGTTTAACCAATGCTCCAGCCACCTTCTCTCGTCTAATGAATTCGATCTTCATGGAGTATTTGGATATGTTTGTCGTGGTTTACCTTGACGATATACTCATCTACTCGAAGAACAAACAAGAACATGCCGAGCATCTAAGGCTGGTATTGATGAAACTTCTAGAGCACCACTTATATGCCAAATTCTCCAAGTGTGAATTCTGGTTGCCGGAAGTGACCTATCTAGGCCACGTGATCTCTGGCAAAGGTATTGCTGTCAATCCCGAGAGAGTTCAGGCCGTCCTTGATTGGGCTCAACCTGAATCGGTTAAGCAAGTTCGGAGTTTCCTTGGCTTAGCGAGCTATTGTCGCCGCTTTGTTGAGAACTTCTCCAAGGTTGCGAAACCTCTAACTAAACTCCTCAAGAAAGATAAAAAGTTCGAGTGGACCCCACAATGTGAGCATAGTTTTCAGGAGTTGAAAAGATGACTGACCTCTGCTCCCGTTCTGGTGCCACCCGATTTTTCTAAGGACTTTATTATCTACTGCGACACCTCGCGACAAGGATTAGGTTGCATTCTTATGCGAGATCGTCATGTGATTGCATATGCATCTTGACAGTTGCGACCACATGAGGATAATTATCCAACACATGATCTTGAGCTTGCAGCTGTAGTCCATGCACTAAAAACATGGCGACATTATCTTCTGGGTAATCGTTGCGAGATATACACTGATCACCAAAGTCTGAAATATATCTTCACCCAGCTGGATTTGAATCTCAGGCAAAGACGGTGGGTAGAGTTGGTTACAGATTACGACTTAGGGATAACTTACACCCCGGGGAAAGCCAATGTCATGGCTGATCCACTAAGTCGTAAGTCTTATTGTAACAATCTGATGTTACAACAAGGTTAACCGCTTCTCTATGAGGAATTCCGGAAGTTAAATCTTCACATTGTTCCTCAAGGATTCCTATCCAACCTGGTGGCGAAACCTACTCTTTTGGATCAAATCATAGAAGCTCAGAAGCATGATGCCGGGATATCTCGGATCAAGAAAAACATTAAGAAGGGTAATGTTAGATGCTTCTTGGAAGATGATCGGGGAGTTGTCTTCTTTGAGAATTGCTTGGTGATCCCAAAGAAACAACATCTACGACAATTGATCCTTAAGGAGGCTCAAAATTCTCCTCTCACAATTCATCCGGGTAGTACCAAAATGTATCAGGACCTACGCCAGAGGTTCTGGTGGACTAGGATGAAGAGATAAAATGCTCAGTATGTTGCTAACTGGGACGTTTGTCGTCGTGTGAAAGCAGAACATCAAAGGCCTGTTGGCACCCTTCAACCCTTAGCTATTCCTGAATGGAAATGGGAAAAGGTCGGTATGGATTTCATCACCGGTTTTCCCAGGACCAAGAGAGGGAACAATGCTATATTTGTAGTCATTGATCGCCTCTCCAAAGTGGCTCATTTTCTTCCTGTTCGGGAAAGCATTACTACTAGCCAGCTAGCGGAGTTATATGTTTCTCGAATAGTTTCCCTTCATGGTGTTCCTTTGGAGATTAACTCAGACCGAGGAAGTATCTTTACTTCTCGATTTTGGGATAGTTTTCAAACTGCCACGAGGACTCATCTATCCTTTAGCACTGCTTTCCACCCTCAATCAAGTGGTCAAGTTGAGCGAGTCAATCAAATTCTCGAAGACATGCTTCGAGCTTGTGTTATATCTTTCGGTATGAATTGGGAGAACTGCCTTCCGTTTGTTGAATTCGCATATAACAACAGTTGTCAATCAAGCTTGGGCAAAGCCCCTTTTGAAGTTCTCTATGGACGAAAATGCCGAACACCTCTTAACTGGTCAGAAATCGGAGAGAGGCAACTCTTTGGTCCGGACATGATCCAGGATGCAGAGGAGAAGGTTCGCATTATTTGTGAAAAGTTGAAAACAGCCCAATCCCGTCAAAAGAGTCAATATGACCGTCATCATAAGTCTGTGACTTATGAAGTTGACGACAAGGCTTACCTTCGGGTTACACCTTTGAAGGGTACCCATCGATTCAATATCAAAGGCAAGTTGGCTCCTCGTTACATTGGACCTTTTCGCATTCTTGCTAAACGAGGAGAAGTTGCCTACCAATTGGAACTTCCACCGCATCTTTCCAAGGTTCATGATGTCTTCCACGTCTCACAACTCAGGCGTTGCTTTTCTGATCCTGTCCGCGAAGTAGACCACGAATCGCTTGATCTCCAAGATAACCTTACATACTGAGAATACCCTGTTCGTATTCTTGATCAAGCTGAGCGTACCACTCGGCGTCGGAACATCAAGTTTCTTAAGGTTCAGTGGTCGCATCATTCTGAAAATGAGGCGACATGGGAAAGAGAAGATCGTCTTCGACTAGAGTACCCCGCGCTCTTCCCGGCGACTTCAAAATCTCGGGACGAGATTCTTTTGAGTGGGGGTGAGTTGTCACAACCCTAGCAAGTGTCCTAGGCTAGCAATGTGTTTGCATCATCATCATCATCATTGCATCAATCTGAAATGGGGAGAAAGAAAAGAAACCCCAAGCACTTAATGAATTAAAGAATTTCCAGATAAATGAAATTTCAACAAATCCAAAATGCCCATCAAACATGTTCCCTATGTCTGATAATTGAGGACATGGATATACCAGGGACCATTCTAATTATTTGAACATTTCATATAATTTAAATTACTGATTTAAGTCTTTGAAAATGACAAATAAAAATATTATCATTATAACTGTTTTCAAAATAATCTGAAACTTTTTATACAAGTTTGAAATATTCAAATTTGAATATATAAATGTTTTGGAATTATTTGAAAGGGTATTTGGACCTGCAAAGAAATAAACAAATGTTAGTTGAAATCAGAAAACAGAAATAAAAAGAAAAGAGAGGAGACTTACCTATGAAGTGGAAGGCCCAGCCCAGCCCACCAGGGGTGGGAAGGTCATCTTCCACCTCGCGCCAGTAGGCGTCGAGGTGGCGACCGAGCCGTCGGTCGCCTCCACCTCCTGCTTCCACGGAGCAGGCTGCTCACCTTCTTCCCCGCGCCTAGAAGACGCGTGAGCTCTCTCCCCCGAGCTCATTCTCCCCCTCCCTCTCCCCTCTGCTCTCTCTCCCGATCCCCTGCCGAAGGCCGCTGTCGCCGGACGTCGATTCGTCGCTGTCGCTGTCTCCCCGAGCCCGCTGACCAGCTCCCTGGAACCGCCGTGAGCCCCTCTTCCTTCCCCCTGTGCTTCCCCTCTCTTTGGCGTCCCCTAGCTAGCTACGTCGCCGGACCCGAGAACCTCCCGCCGCCGTCGATGGTCGCCGCCGTGCGTAGAGCCCTCCAAGCTCACGTGCGCGTGCATGGTTGAACTCCTGGAGTTCCCAGGAGCCCGTAGAGCCCATTGTAGCGTCGCCCCATGCCTTGTGTCGAGTTTTGATCCGAGCCCGAGCTCCGGCCGCCGCCACGAGCTCGTTTCCGGCGAGCTCCGGCGACCCCGTGACCTCTTGTGGCCTCGGATGGATGCGGTCATGCACGGGCTACAGGCCGGTGGTCTTAGCGCACCGATTTGTCGCCTGCAGGAGAAACCCGATGGACGCCGCCATCTCTGGTGGTCACCGACGTCGAGCCGCCGACCAACTCCGGTGGGTTGACCAAAGGTGGGCCCTGGCTTGACTCTGTGAGTCAATGATAGGTGGGGCCAGCCTCTGGCTAATCACACATTAGTAATAAGCTAATTAACTTAATTAATTAAGCTAATTAGTCACTGACATGTGGACCCCACATGTCAGGTTTGACTCTGGGCCGGGTCAGCTGACCAGCTGATGTCATCATGACATCATGCTGATGTCATAGTTCAACTTCTTATTTAAAAATAATTCCAGAAATTATTTAAAACTTTGAAAAATCATATAAATTAAACTGTAAGTCAGATAAAAATAATTTATATATGAAAATTTATCAGAAAAATCCAATGAATGTAATGGTGCTATTCTCATGCATGTTAGAGCAACCTAAATAGGTAAACATGGACATTTTAACATTAGGTCAATATATGGAATTTGAAATGATAACAAATTTGAACCTATATTCAAACTCATTTCAAATTGACATGATCACTAGTTACATTAGATCACTCATGCATACTACTATGCCATGATCATGCATCATATTGTTGTATCTGCTTGTATTGAATGCTTTTATTTGCGTTGCGGTAGGCCCTAATCCGGAGGATACTACTCCGTACCCCGACGAAGGAGAGAACTCCTCCGCAACCCAGCAAGGCAAGCAACCCCATTGGTCATTTCGATAACATCCCACTCTCTTGCTCCTGCTCTCGTTTATTGCATTAGGAGAAATGATCACATGTCAGTCATACACGATAGATGGTCCTATTCTTATGCATGACCTAATCTTGTCACAGTAAATAGCTAAACCTTGCAACCTAGCATACCTGGTAGATGCTTGTGCCATGATGTGCTTAGCTTACTTTGCCTGCTATGCTTGCTATGCTTAGAGTATGTCAGGTCTGATTCATCTGGGTGATGAACCAGAGTGAAATAGTGTTGTCCGATGTGATGAGCTCATAATGAATACGATCTGGTAAAGGTAGCGATGAGAGGCTATGTAGGAGTACATAGTGGGTTGTCTCATTGGGACCGTTCTTAGGAACTGGGTTCCGCGTTTGTGATCCAAGACTAGTTATTACCACGCATTGGGTTCCGGTAACTCGACCCCTCTCGACTTATCAGTCGCTTAGTCCTTGGTCCAGGTAGTGCAAGTAGTTTCTGGTGTTTATAGTATGCTGGAGGCCGTGCATAGCGCTGACCCTCGGGGTGGGTTAAGACGCGGTAGGCAGTGGCACGGTGTACCAAGGGTCACCTAAATGGTGGGCTTGGGAACCCTGCGCACATCATTTGGGACCGTAGCAGAAACTTTGGCCGGACTTCCATGCGGGTCAGTCTAAAATAGGCAGTAGCCTGGACTGGAGGTCTTATGTGATTGACGGTCATGGCCGACTCCCTCGCTGGGCATCCGCTTGAAGGTTGCCGAGGTGCATGGTTTATGTCACACAGCAATAAGTGGCGAGAGCGTGTGTGAAGAAGTAAACTCCTGCAAGGTTTGAAACTATTCGAATAGCCGCGTCCTCGGATACGGACTACTTGGAGAACTTATGTTGTTCATAGATAATCAAATGGATACTCCTAAAAATATCAAGACAAGTGTGAGTACCGTGGATGACACTCTTCCGGAAGGGGAAGGTGATTCCATGCTGGTGTATTGTGATGGAGATAGTGGACTCGTGTGCGATAACTAAAATTGTAACAAAGAGTTTAAAACTGAGTAGTGTAGGTTAGCCATGAGTCAAAGCTGGCATTCTGCATAAACTCCACCACCTATCTTTGTTGACACATAAGCATAAATAGACTAGGTTTGTTTTAAAGACTTGCTGAGTACGATTGTACTCATCCTTGATTAATTAATGTTGCCGAAGAGAACTAGGACCCATCAGGTGGGTTCTATCTAGACGTTGACGATGATGAATAGCTAGTGTCCCAGCTACGATCTTGGCCGTGTGGTGGGCTGTAGATAGTCAGGCCGTGTGCCTCTTTTCTATTTTCGCCGTCTGTACTCAGACAGCTTAAGTTTCCGCTGGCTTGTATGACTTTGTTTGTATGACTTGAGTGTCGGGTAATGTGACCCCTATCTGTAAGAACATATTATGCAAGGCTCAACTGAGCCTCTTAAAAAAGTCATGTTGTTGTATGGTTATGTTGTGATGCCATAGTTGTCTCTATGCATATTGGGCATGTCGTGCGTACGTGTGACATGAAACGGTATGTATGGGATCCGACACCTAGTCGTGTGCCTTTAGTAGTACTCTTTACGGGAAACTGCCTCTTTGTGCTTCCACCGAGCCATGGTAGCTTGCTACTGCTCCGGACACATTGATTGACCGACGTGTATCCTTCTTTGCTGCTGTGTCTGTTCCTTCGGGGAAATGTCTCGCGGTGTAATGGAGCCCTGTAGCCTGCTACGACCCGTCTACGTGCAGTGATGGCATCCGTGTCTCATGACGTAATGGAGTCCTTGTAGCTTGCTATGACTCGTCTACACACGCTTGAGGCCGACACCTGCATTGCTGGGTTATGTATGCCTATTTCCGTACAGATGTGCCACTTGGGTTCTATGACTAGTCATGTCGGCCCGGGTTCTTTGTTGTGTGATTGCCAGCGACACGTTCACATACGTGAGCCGAAAGACGCAAACGGTCACGGCCAAGGTAAGGCTACAGCCGTGGAGTACCGTGCGTGAGTCCGCAAAGTGATGTGGCTTGTTACAGTATGGAATCATATGACTTAGGATCTGGGTCCCGACAGCCGGCGTCGTACGCCGTAAAAAAACCGGCTCAGGAAAATGAGTCGTGGCGAGGGCAGCTTCTTACCTTTGAGTACAGCTTCTAATGCCTATCCGTCGGTGTCGTACGCCGTAAAAAACCGGCTCAGGAAAATGAGTCATGGCGAGGGCGGCTTCTTACCTTTGGGTACAACTTCTAATGCCTATCTGCCGGCAACGTACGCCGCAAAAAAAGGCTCAGGAAAATGAGTCATGGCGGGGGCGGCTTCTTACCTCTGGGTACAGCTTCTAACGCCTATCCGCGGGCATCGTATGCCATAAAAAAAACGGCTCAGGATAATGAGTCGTGGCCAGGGCGGCTTCTTACCTTTGGGTATAGCTTCTAACGCCTATCCGCCAGCGTTTACGTTGTATTATTACCTTCGGGTACCACTTCTAACGCCTTATCGGCCGGCTTTATGCCATCTCCGTCAAAACACGATTAGCCACGGTTGTCAAAGGGGGCTTCTCACCTCCGGGTGTAGCTTATCTAACCCTAAACAACCGGTCATCATACATTGACAGGTCAAACATTGCATCATACATTGCATCATACTTCACATCGTACATTGCATAATATTCACATGACATATCATGACCGGCTTATCTAGCTGGGTCAGAACGAGTTTATGAAAGAAGGAGCAATGATATAGACATCTCCGGATTGTGCTTACTCAAGCCGCCCTCATAACAATGCAGAATATATTTTGTCTTGTTTTTGCAGGTCTTATCTCTTAAGATGAGCCGCTGTTAAATGAAAAACTTCTGCAAGGAGTAAATGGACCTTTAATAGCCAACTTGGCTGGATCTTCATCGTTTATCATAACCTGTATTGGGGTTTTTAAGCCAGCACGGAGAATTTATTATTTTTCAAGAGCCGCCCCTGTCAGATGTGTCATCTAATTGACCGTTCTCGGGTTTCTTCAGATGTGCTCTGTAGTAATCTACAACACTCATGGATTTTTCCAACATATATTTGTCGGGTTAGATCGCAACCATGAGCAGGGATTTCATGTCAAAGACGAAGGAATTATTCCAGGATATTCATTCTGAGTTAAATTACAACCACGGTCAAGGATTCATTCAATAAATTGTGGTGAGTCATGTTATTTTACGTAGTCCCAAGTCGCCCTAGGCAGACGACCCGACACTTGGGGGCTACACTACTCAAGTCCAGTTTATATCAAATATGCAAGTCCCATGTCGCTGCAAGCACGCACCACGGCACTTGGGGGCTAATGCAAGTCGGTTTTCAAATCATTACATGGTCAGCAAGGCCATATTATCTCAAGGAGATGAGCTGACCTTTCAATATTTTTCTAAGTCCTAGCACAGTAATTCTTACTGACCCGGCACTTGGGGGCTACACCGCTCAGATCAAATTTTATAAAGTCCCAAGTCGCTGCAGGCGTGCGACCCAGCACTTGGGGGCTACAGTATTCAGATGTTTAAACCGATTGTGAGGTTCAAATTGAAGACCCGGCACATTACATACTGATGAGCCGGCCCTTGGGGGCTACACCAGCTGAAGTTTCATAATGTATAAGACAGTTATAAGTCCCAGGTTGCTGCAAGTAGGACAACCCGGCCCTTGGGGGATACACAGTCCAAAATATTATTGCAAAGCACCAAGTTATCATGGATAATCTTGGAGCTTGGGGGTTACAGGTAATATGAACATATCAACAACTTTGAGGAGAATTTTCAAGATGTTAATTATGGAGTTCAGTTGTTAGACCCGACGTCACCAACATTCATGACCTGGTGTTATCAAAAGATCATAACCCGCCTGAGTTTACATAAGCCGCCCTGCTTCACAACAATGGAAGTCTGGTTTTCCAATATTTTTATCAAGTCAGCTCGATTCTAGTTATTTGACCTGGCATCACCAACGATAATGACCCGGCATCATCAATGATTATGACCTGACGGAGATGACCCGCTAACAGTATTGGAAGCCGACTCAATAGCAGATGGATGTTCTATTCTCAATATTTTTTCAAAAGACATTGACAAGCAAGACGATTTTCAAGACACCTCATTAATATGCAGAAAGACTCGGATTTCTGAGGAGCCACTCCATAAGCCGGCCAAAGGCGCAAGCCGAGCACTTAACATATTTGTTACTCTTATTTCAAGATCTTACCATGAATAACTTCAAGATAACCTAGGGGCTAATGTCGGGGATATACCCCGCGGTATGACCCGGCCTGGCGACTCACAGGAGACCCGGCAAAGACACGATGTTTCATTGATGACCCGGCAGATGGGTCGCAGGACGACCAAGTCTAAGACCCGGCGTGTGAGCCGGCGCCAGGCGGCTCACAAGAGAAGGCCCAAAGAGAGAAAGACTCCCTACCAAAGAAAACAAGACCCGGAATAGGATTCTAGAGAGACTAGTCCTAATCCTACTCCTAGTAGGACTCTATTTGTAAACCTACCCTCTCCACTTATATAAGGAGGGGTAGAGCACCCCTAAAAGGACAAGTTGACAAGATCCACAAGTCCACAAGTTTAGACGGACGGATTAGAGGCTCTCATGAGTAGAGGTAGCAAAGAACACCCTTGTAACCGAGAGATCTCCTTCATCATCAATACCAAACAAGCATGACGTAGGCTTTTACCTCCATCGGAGGGGCCAAACCTGGGTAAACTCCGTGTCTCTCGATTCCGCTCAACCCCTTCAAGCCGCCACGTAGTTGCGTCTACGCCCTGAACCTAAGTCCGTTCACCCGGACATCTGTCATGACAAATCCACGACAGGGATTGTTAGGGATGTTGAAGTCTTGTGTGGGAAAACAAAATATCCTACTGATGTTCTTGTTCTTTGTTCCCCACAAGATGAGTTTTGTCCCATTATATTTGGCAGACCATTCCTGAATACTGCTAATGCTAGGATTGATTGTGAGAAAGAAACAATTACTATGAGTTTTGGGGATGTGTCTCATGAAATTATTGGTCTTGCTTCTATTGCTGTCTCTCCTACTGATCCTTTAGAATAATATTTGCTAGACCATGAAAATGATATGCATATGATTGAGACGAATGAAATAGATAAAATTTTCATTGATCAGCAGCCTATTTTGAAATAGAACTTACCTGTTGAAATACTTGGGGATCCTCCTCCACCCAAGGGTGATCCCGTGTTTGAGCTCAAACAATTACCCGATACGTTGAAATATGCTTATCTTGATGAAAAGGAGATATATCTTGTTATTATTAGTGCTAACCTTTCAGAGCATGAAAAAAAGAGATTATTGAAAACTCCGAGGAATCACCGTGCTGCTATTGGTTATACTGTTGATGATCTTAAGGGCATTAGTACAACTCTATGTCAGCATAAAATTAATATGGAGCCTGATGCCAAACCAGTTATTGATCACCAATGATGATTGAACCCTAAGATGAAAGAAGTTGTAAGAAAAGAAATACTAAAGCTTCTGGAGGCAGGTATAATTTATCCTATTGCTGATAGTAGATGGGTTAGTCCCGTCCATTGTGTCCCTAAGAAGGGAGGTATCACCGTTGTTCCTAATGATAAAAATGAATTGATCCCGCAAAGAATTGTTACAGGTTATAGAATGGTAACTGATTTTAGGAAACTAAATAAAGCTACTAAGAAAGATCATTACCCTTTACATTTTATTGATCAAATGCTAGGAATACTATCCAAACATACACATTTTTGATTTCTAGATGGTTACTCTAGTTTCTCTCAAATACCTGTATCAAGAGAGGATCAAGAAAAAACCACTTTTACTTGCCCTTTCGGTACCTTTGCTTATGGACGTATGCCTTTTAGTTTATGCAATGCACCTGATACCTTTCAAAGATGTATGATGGCTATATTCTCTGACTTTTGTGAAAAGATTCTTGAGGTTTTCATGGATGATTTTTCCATTTACGAATCATCATTTGATGTTTATTTGAGCAACCTTGATCAAGTTTTGCAGAGATGTGAAGAAACTAATCTTGTCTTGAATATGGAAAACTGCCACTTTATGTTTAATGAAGGTATGGTCTTGGGCCACAAGATCTCCGAAAGTGGTATTGAAGTTGATAAAGCTAAAGTTGATGCTATTGAAAAAATGTCGTGCCCTACGAATATCAAAGGTATATGAAGTTTCCTTGGTCATGCTAGTTTCTATAGGAGGTTTATCAAAGATTTCTAGGCCTCTCACAAATCTTTTGCAAAAAGATGTTACATTTGTTTTTGATGATGATTGTGTAGAAGCATTTGAAATTCTTAAGAATGCCTTGATTACCGCACCTGTTGTTCAACCACCCGACTGGAACCTAACCTTTGAAATTATGTGTGATGCTAGTGATTATGTTGTTGGTGCTGTTCTAGGACAAAGAGTCAATAAGAAATTAAATGTTATCCGTTATGCTAGTGAAACTCTAGACAGTGCTCAAAGAAACTATGCTACTACTGAATAGGAATTTTTAGGAATCATGTTTGCTTGTGACAAGTTTAGACCTTATATTGTTGATTACAAAGTAATTTTTCACACCTATCATGCTGCTATTAAGTACCTTATGGAGAAGGAAGATGTTAAACCTAGACTTATTAGGTGGGTCCTTCTTCTACAAGAATTTGATTTGCATATCATTGATAGAAAGGGTGCTGATAACCCTGTGGCAAATAACTTGCCTAGGTTAGAAATATTCTTGATAACCCACTAACTATTGATGATAGCTTCCCTGATGAACAATTAGCTTTTGTAAATGCTTCACACAATGCTCCATGGTATGCTGATTATGCCAATTACATTGTTGCTAAATTTATACCACCTACTTTCACTTACAAACAAAAGAAAAAGTTCTTCTATGATTTAAGGCATTACTTTTGGGATTATCCACAACTTTATAAAGAAGGAGTAGATGCTATTATTAGACATTGTGTACCTAAGCATGAACAGGAATAGATCTTACGCAAGTGTCACTCTGAAGCCTACGGAGGACACCACGCTGGAGATAGAACTGCACAAAAGGTACTACAATATGGGTTTTATTGGCGTACTCTCTTCAAGGATGCTCGTAAGTTTGTCTTGTCTTGTGATGAATATCAAAGAGTTGGTAACATTAGTAGACGTTAGGAAATGCCTATGAATTACTCTCTTGTTATCGAACCATTTGATGTTTGGGGTTTTCATTATATGGGGCATTTTTCACAATCTAACGGGTATACTCATATTCTAGTTGTTGTTGATTATGTGACTAATTGGGCAGAAGCTATTCCAACTAGTAGCGCTGATCATAACACTTCTATTAAAATGCTTAAAAAGTTATTTTCCCTAGATTTGGAGTCCCTGGATATTTAATGACTGATGGTGGTTCACACTTTAATCTGGTGCTTTCCGTAAATTTCTCGCTAAATACGATGTTAATCATAGAATTGCATCTCCTTTTTATCCTCAGTCTAGTGGTCAAGTAGAATTGAGCAATAGGGAAATTAAATTGATTTTGCAGAAGACTGGTAATAGATCTAGGAAGAATTGGTCTAAGAAACTTGATGATGCATTATGGGCTTATAGAACTGCTTACAAAAACCCTATGGGTATGTCTCCGTATAAGATGGTTTATGGTAAAGCATGTCACTTACCTCTAGAGCTAGAACATAAATCTTATTGAGCAATCAAAGAGCTCAATTATGAGTTCAAACTTGCTAGTGAGAAGAGGTTATTTGACATTATCTCACATGACGAATGGAGAGCCCAAGCCTATGAGAATGCCAAATTGTTTAAAGAAAAGTTTAAGAGATGGCATGATAGAAGGATACAAAAGCGTGAATTTAATGTAGGTGATCATGTCTTGCTATAAAATTCTCATTTAAGATTTTTTGTAGGAAAGCTTCTCTCTAAATGGGAAGGTCCTTACGTTACCGAGGAGGTATACCGTTCTGGTGCCATCAACATTAACAACACCGAAGGCACAATCCCGAAGGTGGTGAACGGTCAAAGAATGAAACATTATATATCAAGTACTCCCATAAATGTTGAAACCAATGTCATCAACACCATAACTCCAGAGGAGTACATTAGGGAGACTTACCAGAACGTTTTAGACTCCAAAAAGGAATAGGTACGTGGTACGGTAAGTAAATATAATACAAAAAATTCAATGGCAATTTTTATCTTTTTTGAATTATTTAAAAAATTAGGAAATTTAAAGTAGTCCAAATAGTGCACGAGGAGGCAACAAGCCTGGGGGCGCGCCCTACCCCCTGTGGCTTGTGGCCACCTCATGCACCTCCCGGACTCCGTTTTCTTGTGGTATACTCCTTCGGGTCAGTAAAAATTCATGATATAATCACCCGGAGGTTTTGACTCTCGTATCACGACAATACCTCCTATTTTCTCTTTGAGCTGTTTTTGCAGCAGATTTAGAGCAATATGTCGTCCCAAGATTCTGATGGGGAGAGCTATATATCACATTATCTTGCCAATCCCAATCTCTACGGGGAATTAGATCCTTATGGATTGTTCTCGGAGGAGGAACAAGAAGGCAAGTATGAGGAAGAAAGCTCGGATGAAGAAGAGGCTCCCCTACCTCAGCCAGGAGATATGCACGTGGATTTCAAGAAATCAAGCCTTCCAAACACCAGGCAAAAACCCACAGTTCTATTTATCCCTTCTCGTTTCCTACAGGAGAGCAAGGAAGAATTATGTCAAAGGATATTGAAGTTGGAGCAGGAGGTGGACGATCTGAGGGAACAAAATTTTATTATTGGGAGGAAACTAGACAAGCTTCCAACCTCATCAACAACTCCAACATCACCATCTCCTAAGCAAGACAACTAAACACATGGGTATGGGCAGAGTAAAGTTTTGTTATTGTTATTGTTATTTTATCATCTTTTTTTAGTTCAATCCTGTTGGTTATATCTTGATCTAGCAGAGTAAAGTTTTCGTGTGATCTTGTTTTGAGTTTTTGCTTTATGATTCCTCCTATGTAAGCAAGTCCGATAGTTATATAATAATAAAAGGTACTTTTGAGTCGAGGGATTTGCTTGTTTGGTATGATATTGATCTTTAGAAAGGTGAAGTAGAAAGAAGTATAGAATAAACGCAAAGAGTATATATGATGATCTTATGGGGAGTGATGACTTCACATATAAGAAGTATGTCAATTGAACCTATTGTGGGTTGACAAACATAGCTATTGGTCATTGGGGCAATTAAAAGGAAGTAATAAATAAAGAGAGGTTCACATATAACTATATTATCTTGGACATCTTCTATGATTGTGAGCACTCATTAAAATATTATATGTTAATAAGTTGATGTAGGACAAGGAAGACAACATAATGGTTTATGTTTTCTTATTTCCAAATAGAAATTATATTGTTATAGATCCCTCAACATGTTTCGCTTGCTTCCACCTCATATCAGCCAAAACTTTTGCACCAAGTAGAGATACTACTTGTGCAGCCAAACACCCTTAACCCGGTTTTGCCAGGAGAGTCCACCATACCTACCTATGGATTGATTAAGATCCTTCAAGTAAGTTGTCATCGGTTTAGGCAATAAAAAATTGTTCTCTAAATATGTGTGATCTATTAGTGGGAGGAAAATAAACTTTATACGAACTTGTGATAGGGAAGAAATAAAAGCGACAGGCTGCATAATAAAGTTCTCTATCAGAAGGGGCAATATAAAGTGACGTTATTTTGCATTAAGGGCTTGTGCATCCAACTATAAAAGAGCATGACAACCTATGCTTCCCTTTGTGAAGGGCCTATCTATTACTTTTATTTTCTAGTACTTACCTTTATGCAAGAGTCGTGGTGATCTGCATCACTTTCTCTATTTCGCCTTTATCTTCTGGCAATCATCATGTGTTGGGGAATGATCTAGGCACGTATATCCACTAGAAGTGGATGAGCATGAGTTATTACTTTTGACATTACCCTTGAGGTAAATAGTAGGGAGGCAACACTATAAGCCCCCGTCTTTCTATGTGTCCGATTGAAGCTTTAACCTCATAGGTACCTCATGAGTGTTAGCAATTGTGAAAGACTAAAAGATGATTGAGTATGTGGCTTTGCTTTACAAGCTCTTATATTGACTCTTTCCTACGTTATGATAAATTGGAATTGCTTCAATGACTGAGATCGTAGTTTGTCGGTTCTCAATAGAGTTCTTGATTCGTACTTCACCATTGTGAATGAATTGTTACTTTAGAATAAATAATTATATGTCAATATATGTTTCTATTCTAAAGATGATCATGATGCCTTCATGTCCGTATTTTAATTTATCGACACGTCTATCTCTAAACATGTGGGCATATTTATCGATTTCGGCTTTCGCTTGAGGACAAGCGAGGTCTAAGCTTGCGGGAGTTGATACGTCCATTTTGCATCATGCTTTTCTATTGATATTTATTGCATTATGGGATGTTACTACACATTTTGGTACAATACTTATGCCTTTTCTCTCTTATTTTACAAGGTTTACATGAAGAGGGAGAATGCCGACAGCTAGAATTCTAGACTAGAAAAGGAGCAAATCTGAGATACCTATTCTGCATAACTCCAAAAGTCCTGAAAATCTACGAAGATTTTTTTTGGAATATATAAAAAATATTGGGTGAAAGAAATACATCAGGGGCCCACCAGGTAGCCACTAGCCTGGGGGGCGCACCCTTGAGGCTTGTGGCCCACCTGGCAGCCCTCCGATGCCCATCTTCTGCTATATGAAGGGTTTCGACATAGAGAAAATCAATCTGGAGCTCCGGCAGGGCTATTGTACTGGGGAAACTTCCCACTGGAAGGGGGAAATCGAATCCATCGTCATCACCAATGATCCTCTCATCGAGAGGGGGTCAATCTCCATCAACATCTTCATCAGCACCATCTCCTCTCCAAACCCTAGTTCATCTCTCGTATCTGATCTTTGTCTTAAAACCTCATATTGGTACCTGTGGGTTGCTAGTAGTGTTGATTACTCCTTGTAGTTGATGCTAGGTGGTTCACTTGGTGGAAGATCATATGTTCAGATCCTTGATGATCATTAATACTCCTCTGATTATGAACATGAATATGCTTTGTGAGTAGTTACGTTTGTTCCCGAGGACATGACATAAATCTTGAATCAGGCGTAACACTAAGTCGTCTTCTTGGAACGTCTGCATCTTGACTCTTCGGCTATTATAGCGACACAGATCTTGTTGATAAATTGTCGATCGTGCTGCCGCAAGATCCCGCTCTTCATCCAAAGCATCCAGTGCGTTCTGACGTGTCGTCTCATTACTCGTTTCAACGTAAGCTGCCACCTTGGGTGAGTCATGGAGGATATCACAGGGGAGAATAACTTCCACACCATAAACCAAGAAGAAAGGGGTGTTGCCTGTTGATCTGTTGGGGGTGGTTCTGATACTCCAAAGAACTGCAGGTAATTCCTCCACCCAACAACCCGACATTCGTTCCAAAGGAACCATAAGCTGGGATTTTATTCCTCTCAAGATCTCTTGGTTAGCATGTTCTGCCTGCCCATTGGATTGCGGATGAGCTACGAAGGAGACATCAAGGCGGATATGTTCACTTTCGTAGAATTCTTTCATAGCCCCCTTGGACAGATTTGTACCATTGTTAGTAATGATACTGTGAGTGTAACCAAAACTTAAGATCAGCTTTTTGACAAACTAAACTACCGTTGCTACGTCACACTTGATGATCGGCTCTGCTTGAACCCACTTGGTAAATTTATCAACTGTCACCAAAACGTGGGTCTTCTTATCTTTAGACATCTTAAACATCCCAACCATATCAAGCCCCCAGCTTGCAAACGACCAGGTAATTCCAATCATTCGCAATTCCTGAGATGGCACGTGGGCTCGTCGTTCGAATTTCTGACATCCACCGCACTTGGTAACTATGTCCTCTACATTTTTATCAGCCGTTAACAAGAAAAAACCATGCCAAAAAGCCTTGGACACCAAAGGTTTTGAGCTGGCGTGTATCTCGTGTAAAATTTCCTGGCCATCCTCGGGAGAAACGCAGCGCTGAAAAGCACTAGTCACATTGCATCTGTGCAACTTGCCATTGAAGATAGTCATGGACTTAGACCACCTCATGATTTGCCGCGCTATGGTCTCGTCCTTGGGTAACTCACTGCGAGTCAGATGCGCCAGATAAGGTAATGTCAAATCAGGAATAGCACCAAGATCCGCCACCAACTGTCCGTTTGGTCAGGTATAGCAAGATCTTCCTCGAAAGGTAATTTGACTGACGGGTGATGCAATACGTCCAGAAATACATTAGGCGGCACCGGCTTGCGCTGAGACCCTACTCTTGACAATGCATCAGTTGACTCATTCTTCCGATGATCAATATGATCCACCTGATAACCCTTGAAGTGACAGGCAACAACATCAACCGCCTGGCGATAAGCCGCCATAAGAGAATCCTTAGAATCCGACATGCCTAAAACTTGTTGAGCCACAAGGGCTGAGTCACCCAGGCATTTGACCTGGCTCAAATTCATCTCTTTGGACACATAGAGTCCATGAAGTAAAGCTTTATAGTCATATGCATTGTTAATACAAGGAATCATTAACCTTACAAGAAAACAACAACATAGCCTTTAGTCCCAAACAAGTTGGGGTAGGCTAGAGGTGAAACCCATAAGATCTCGCGACCAACTCATGGTTCTGGAACATGGATAGCAAGCTTCCATGCACCTCTATCCATGGCTAGTTCCTTGGTGATGCTCCAATCCTTTAGATCTCTCTTTACGGACTCTTCCCATATCATGTTCGGTCTACCCTGGCCTCATTTGACATCCAACTAGGCAGTGCCAATTAAAGAGAAGCTTGTCCAACATCGTCTAAGATGGTTTGCACATATTCAGCGTAGGCCTACAGAAGCCTCAGTGCATAGTGGCCCAGCTAAGGAAACATTAACCTTAATACATAACAAAATTTGTCACCTCAAGGGGAAGTTAAAACAACTCCAGCCCCCGAGCCTTCCAACTATCTCGATCCATCAAAGGGAATCATCCAATATGTATTATACGGCTTCTCCTCGGGTGCTTGACACTCTGTACATTTATTTACGAAATCCACCAAGGCTTGAGATTTGATAGTCGTTCGAGGCACATACCTGTCGGTAGATTCCCTATTTTGAATGGTATCCCCCAAAGGAGCAGAGCTAACCACCGTGATTGGATTTCCAAGGAAGTGATGCTTCAGTTTGCGATTTGCCATGAACACTCCATACACCATGTTTTGCAATATGCGGGTATCTTTGCTTGGACTCTATCAAAACCTCGCTCACATTGTAAACCTTTGGACTGGGTAATCTTTTCCTGCCTCCTTGTGTTCCACAACAACCATAACGCTGGCCGTGTTATTAGCCACCACGTACAGGAGCAGCGGTTCTGTTTCCGCAGGAGCAGCCAAGACAAGCAGCTCAACCAAATGTTTTTTGAGCGCCTCAAGCCCAGCATTGGCAGCGTTATTCCATACAAAATAATTTTTCTTTTTCATCATCTGATATAAAGGGATAGCCTTCTCACCCAAGCGGCTTATGAACCGGCCTAAGGCGGAAATACGACCCGCCAAGTGTTGGACATCTTTAATGCACGCATGCTTAGATAATGAGGTGATGGTAGCCTAGTATCTTGTTGATTTTCTTCCTATGAAGCTTGTCAATTCCACCATGTATCTTAAAGCAATTAGAAAGGATTCAAAGGAAGTGTCTATGGACAAAATATGGGGAAGAGAAGCGACATTCTCTAGCAGCTTGGCCACTGGTATGCAGGCCAAAACTAAAGTGTGGACTAGGGATCCTCAACCTTGTCTGCAAAATGAGGCTTTGCTCATGAAGTATCTCAACAAGTTTATAACAAGGCTGATGTTTCATGGGTTCATCTAATCTGGGACACATATTACTATAATATGGTGCGTCATGATACAACTATGTCTGGTTCTTTCTGGTGGAGAGATGTTACCAAGATGATGGATAAATTAAGGACAACACTTATTACTGAGAAGAAAGGGGATACTACCCTGTTCTGGGCCAATAATTGGAAACTTGAAAATTAGGTTACTCCACTGCAAGACAGATTCCCGAGGCTATTCTCTTTCTGTCAGGATAAAATGTTGTCTGTACAGGAGGTCATGAGCACAACTGATTTCCATGATTTATTCTACCTCCCCTCTCTGAACTGGCCTTTAACGAGTTGAATCGGTTGACATCCCTTCTGGAAGCTAGCAACCTCAATCCTAAGGTTAATGGTTGCTAGAACTGGAGACATGGGAAAGCATCGGAAAACATGGCTAAAAATACTATGTTTTTGTGCATCAGCCAATTGTGGTCAATCCTATTCTATCCTGGATTTGGAAGATCAAAATGTTTGCATGGTTAGTTATAATGGATAGAATAAACACTAAGGACATGATTCAGCGTAGGCATTAGAAAATTAATGATGGGCTAGAATGTGTACTTTGCCCCACCTTGGCATTGAAGGATAGAAATCATCTTTTCTTTCAATGCAATTTCAGCTTCCGGATATGGAACTATCTGTAGATCACTTGGATGGATAACGATGACATGGTACAGATTGCACACCAGGCCAGAAAGGATTTCAACAAATCTTTGTTTGCTGAAGTGGTTTTCTTAGCATGGTGGACCTTTGGAAAGTGAGGAAGATCAAGCTTTCAGGCACATCACACCTTCTTTCAGGAGATGGAAATTTGGTTTCATTCATGATATTTCTCTCCTCACTCACAGGATAAAGACCAAGCACAGAGAGGAGCTACGCAAATGGATTGACTTCTTACCCCCTTGAACCTTTATTTATGTATTTTTTTTCCTTTGTTTCTCTTCTTTTACTTCCAGCCTCTTGTACATATGTTTCCTTTTTAAGATAATAAAATGTTGTGGGGCATAAGCCTTGCAGTCTTCATGGTCAAAAAACACACACTTAGCCATATTAAGCATCATCTTGTAAACCCGTAGGTATCAACATACTGCTTCAAATCGTCAAGTAGAGTCTCCTTCTTCCTTGACTTGACCACAATATCATCCACATAAGCATGAACATTGTGCCCAATTTGACTATGAAGACACTTCTGCACACAGTGTTGATAAGTCGCCAGCGCACTTTTGAGTCCAAAAGGCATGGACACATAGCAGAAAGCTCCAAAAGGTGGAATGAAAGATGTTTTCTCTTTGTGTTTAACTGCCATCTTGGTATCATGATAACACAAATAAGCATCCATGAAACACAAAATCTCACAACGCGTCGTTGCATCAATGATCTGGTCGATACAGGGGAGAGCAAATGGATCAACTGGTCAAGCTTTGTTAACATCTGTGTATACCACACACATGCGCCACGTGCCATTCTTTTTAAGTACAAGCACGAGATTAGCCAACCACTCCGGGTGAAAAACCTCCACAATGAACCCTACTGCTAAGAGCCGGGCCACCTCTTCCCCAATAGCTTTACACCACTCCTCATTGAAATGACAGAGAAATTGCTTGACTGGCTTAAACTTAGGATCCACATTAAGTTGGTTCTCAACAAATTCTCTCGATACACCCGGCATGTCAGAAGGCTTCCATGCAAAGATGTCCCGATTGTCATGGATGAATCCGATGAGCGTGCTTTCCTATGCAAGGTGCATGTTAGCCCCTATAGTGAACTGCTTTGATGAGTTGCCAGGAGCAAAATCCACCAACTTGGTATCGTCTACCACAAACTTAAGGGGAAGCTCAGACTCTATGCTCGGCTTTTTCAACGGAGTTAGGTAAGCCAGGTCAACATTATCTATATAGAACTTGAGCTCCGCCTCATCACAACTTTTCCCAGCATACGCAGCATCACCTTCCTCACGCTCAAGAGCAATTTTCCGATCACCGTGCACCGTGATCCTCCCTTTCATACCTGGCATCTTGAGCTACAAGTAAACATAACAGGTCCAGGCCATGAACTTAGCAAAAGTCGGTCGCCCAAACATGGCATGATATGGGGTCTTGATTCTAACTACTTCAAACCGCAAAGTTTCCACCCTGTAATTGTAGTCATCACCAAACGCCACCTCATTGGAAATTTTCCCCACTGTATAAGCGGACTTTCCTGGAATGACATTGTTAAATAATGTAGATGACGGCTTGAGATTGTTGTCAGTCTAATTCATGTGGCGAAAGGTGTCATAGTACAAGATGTTGATGCTAATGCCGCCATCCATTAGTACCTTTGTGAATTTATAGCCGCCTAACTGAGGGGCCACCACAAGCGCCAAGTGTCCCAGGTTATCAATCTGTGGCGGGTGATCCTCCCTGCTCCATGATATCGTGTACTCAGACCACTTCAAATACTGCAAAAGAAGGCATTGTGGTGGGAACCGCCCTCTTATGCAATTTATGATCTCGCTTGTCCAAACTTGTGGTGAAGACATGATACTGGCCTCCATTCAGCTCCATCGGGTTACTCTAATACCTAGGCTGGTTGTTTTGCTGCTTACTACCATTACCAGGCTGCTGATGATGGCCAACATTGATTACCTTGACCTTGGTAACCCGAGTTTGAGACGTCTCCACCAAAGCCTGGCCCGTGAGAGCCGGATACTGACCTGCCCGATGGTTCGTTGCCATTGCCATGATACTAATTAAGGCTGTAATTCCGGAATTCTCGCATGATATAACAATCAGCTTGCTGGTTGACTGTGCTCCAGGCAGGGTTTGTTGAGCATTGCTTTTATGTTGAAAGGGGTTTTGTCCTTGCCAAAAGGTGGTTTACCGTTGCCCTTAGCACGATTGTTTCCAGTGTTGTTGTTGGATACCAGATCTGACCCGCCGTCCGGGTGCTTTCGCTTGCCACCATTACCAAGGTTGTTATTTCTTGCCCCATTTTGCTACTGACCGAGGGAGTCCTGGTTTAAGGGGTCCTCAGGTGGCCGACCTGTTTCTCATGGGCCGGACTATGTGGGCCATTTACCAAGCATTGGATTCATCGAAGGCCCTATCTCCAGGAAGGAAGCTTCGGGAATCATGGTGTGCCCTCCAAGAATAGTGGATAGGCATGTGTTTCCCTTCAATGTGTAACCGACCATGTGTATACCCTAGGTACCCTTGGCGTCTATATAAGCCATAGGGTTTTAGGTTGTAAGACAGAGAACAACTCAGCTAGGGTTTAGCGATTCGATCTCAATGTAGATCAACTCTATAACCTTCACATCATCAATATAATCAAGTAGGACATAGGGTTTTACCTTCATAGCAGGGCCCGAATCTGGGTAAACATCGTCTCCTTCGTCCCTTGTTACCATTGATCCTAGTCTCACAACTCGGGACCCTCTACCCGAGATCCGCCGGTTTTCACACCGACATTGGTGCTTTTATTGAGAGTTCCACTTTGATTGCAAAAGGAATCGATGGCTCGCGTTGTCATCAGCGAATAAGTTCGCAACATGGACACTTTTGTCCCTGGTTAGATCTTCTCTTTAGGCAGCATTGTGCTGCACGCTGACCCGACCGACCATCTAGGTCGGGTCAGAACATTCGCCCCTGATCAAGAGGTCAGATTCGGGAACCTGGACTTCTCTGTAGACTCTCGCGGCGATCTTTCGCTAACCGGGCTTGCAGTCTCGCCTGCCACCCCTGAAGACTCCAAGGCTTTAACCTCGGTTTCCTCTTTCGGCCCTGCCCGCGGGATCTACCCTGGCGATGACCTGACTTTTTGTCCGGATTTGGCCATAGTGCCAGATGCCCGGATACCTGTTCTTGCCGAACACTCTCCTCATGTGGACGCATCGGAGGTTAACTCCGAGCGCTTCGAACAGGTCGACCCGATCGAGCTATCGACACTCAACGAGGCCCTAGACCGGATCTCGTCGATGAAAATTACCGACGACCCAACCCCGATCCATGCTCAGATCGGTCTCACGGCGATTCAAGACGAATTTTTCATCCCACCCACCACCCACTTGATAGACACTGTTGATGATTTAACCGACATGTTGGACCATGCCTCCAAGGAGGCAGAATACATGTATGAGGAAGATTGCGCTCCCACCCCCGTTAACACACGACAATGGGCTGCCACCTCCACGTATGACGTCTACATTGTGGATACTCCAGCCGCTAATGCTGAGCACACACCTAAAAATTATGGCGACAAATCGGGTGAGACGCCGTCAAGGCACCGAAAGCCGCATAAACGATCAAAGGGAAAAAGGGAAGAAAAGGTATCGTCAGCACCGGGTCGGAGATGCCCCCGAAGACCTCGGCGATCCTGATATCCCTGAACACCCGCTAGAGGGTCAGGAGAGAATGGAAGATCAGCTCAACCCCAATGACCTAAATGATTCCAAGGACGACAATTACCTCCCCCCTATCGAGGAGGAGGACATCTCGGAAGCCGATGACTTCGCCATCCCCGATTACCTCGAAGATAAGGAACTCTTTAGGCAACAGCTTATAGCCATGGCCCTCGGCCTGAAGGCAAAATAACGGCAGCTTAAAGCCGAACATGACAACCTCAACGATCGATGGACGAGGGTCCTATCAACTGAGGAAGGATATGGTACGGGTCTTTTGGACCAAGCCAAAAGCTATCCACGCCGAAGACTGCTGCCACAATTCGATGACAAGCTTACTAATACGTCGTCTCCTAAACATACCCCATACGACAAGCCAGACCGCCCTCCTCAAGGACGAGATAGGACGGTTGACAATACTGGTTATAGACTGACGATACCCCAGAGACGGGGAAAAGAGCCAATAGAGCCCGATGATAGGTTCGACCTACAACACGACCTGGACCATAGGGTAGGTCGTACAAGATCCATCTACGGATCCAGAGGGTACTCACACGATCAACGGGAGGGGTACCGACCTTGGCTCGACCGCAACAACAGAGGTCAGGAACGAAACCGAGCTAGAAAAGACGTCGACTATCAGCGTAACATAGCTCGGGTCAGAGGCGCTGCCTACCCATTGTGTTTCATGGACGAGGTGATGCAACATCAGTTCTCGGAGGGGTTTAAACCAATGAATGTAGAGCAATACGATGGGACAACTAACCCAACCATATGGATTGCGGATTTCCTCCTCCACATCCACATGGCGGGAGGAGATCATCTCCCCGCCATCAAGTATCTACCCCTAAAGCTTAAAGGGCCAGCTCGGCACTGGTTAAACAGCCTCCTCGGAAATTCCATCGGGTTCTGGGAGGATCTAGAGGATGCATTCCGATCTAATTTCCAGGGCACCTATATTCGGCCACCAGACTCCTCCGACCTAAGCAACACTGTCCACAAGCAAGGAGAGTCCACACGGCAATTCTGGAATTGGTTCTTGACCAAGAAAAAACCAGATCATTGACTGCCCGAACGCCGAGGTAGTAGCCTCCTTCAAGCAAAATATTCGGGATGAATGGTTCGCCGCTAGCTTGGCCAGGATAAACCTAGGACAATGCCCGCCCTTACATCACTCATCACTCGCTTTTGCACAGGCGAGGATAACTGGCTAGCAAGACGGACCCACAACCCCAAAGACCCCGGAACCTCTGAAGTTCGGGACGGAAACAGGAAACCAAATCACAACCAGAATAAGTGCCAGCACAACAATAGTGATGCCGATGACACGACCATTAACGTCGGCTTCCGCAATTACCGACGTGAGCAGCAGAAGAAGCCCCTTGAAGGAAATCTTGATGGATCCACCCTGCTGGACGAGATCATGGAGAGGCCTTGCCAGATCCATGGAACTCAAGAGAATGCCACCAACCACACCAACTGTAACTGTTGGATTTTCAAATAGGCCATCAAACTTACAGCCGAGGACCAAGGCAAGGGCCAACACAGCGAGGATGAGTATGAACCCCGCGGTCCGATCGGGGGTTGACACAAATAGTTCCCTATAGAGGTAAAAATGTGAATATGATATACGCCACTCATATAACCAAAAAGGATAGGGAGTGCGCCCTTCGAGAGGTCTACACCGTATAACCCATAGCCCCGAAGTATAACCCATGGTCAGTATACCCGATCACCTTCGATCGACGTGACCACCCGACCAGTATCCGTCATGGGGGTTCAACCGCCCTCGTCCTAGACCCCATCATAGATGGCTATCACCTCACTAAAGTCCTAATGGATAGAGGAAGCAGCCTCAATCTGATTTACTCAGACACGGGGAAAAAGATGGGTATAGATCCGTCAAGGATCAAACCCAGCAACACTACCTTTAAAGGAGTGATCCCAGGCGTCGAAGCCTGGTGAACGGCTCTGTAAGCCTAGAAGTAGTGTTCGGTTCACCCGATAACTTTCAAAGCGAAGATTTGATCTTTGACATTGTACCTTTCCGTAGTGGCTATCACGCTCTGCTAGGCCGTACAACGTTTGCTCTCTTTAACGCCATCCCACACTACGCATACCTCAAGCTCAGGATGACCGGCCCCAATGGGGTCATTACTGTCAACGGCAACACGGAGTGCTCCCTCCGAACTGAGCAACATGCATTGGCCCTGGTGGCCGAATTGCATTACAATGATGACCGACAAATGCTATCACGTAAGGTTGGGAAGCGAGCCCGGTTTCATCCCGAACTCCCAGAACCTTCTTCTCCCCATAAATAGGGGCTCACTCCCCATTGCAGAACCCTAAGGCGAGCAAAGCACGTGCCAAGGAGGCACAACTTTGCGCTCAAGATTCCATGGGCGGCGGTGGGGGAAACTCTCAAAGTGTAAATGTTCGGCTGGACCAAACAATTACCATTAAATATCTTCGGACTTACTATAGGTACCATCAAGGACCTGCTACAAGGGTAAAGCTCATCCACATTTTGACTCGACACAAGGGGAGACAAAGAATATTCTCGAGTATTAGCAGCTGAGTTGTCAATTCAACCACACCTGAAATACTTAATATCTGCAGCAAAGTATTTAGTAGCAAAGTAGTATGGGAGTAATGGTGACAGTGGCCAAAGTGATAGTAGCAGTTTTGTAGTGTTTGTAACAATAGCAACAGAAAAGTAACTTAGCAAAGATCAATACATGGAAAGCTTGTAGGCAATGGATCAGTGATGGATAATTATGTCAAAGGGCATTCATCATGCAATAGTTATAACATAGGGTGACACAGAACTAGCTCCATTTCATCAATGTAATGTAGGCATGTATTCCATATATAGCCATACGTGCTTATGGAAAAGAACTTGCATGACATCTTTTGTCCTACCCTCCCGTGGTAGCGGGGTCCTATTGGAAACTAAGGGATATGAAGGACTCATTTTAATAGAGAACCGACCAAAGCATTAGCACTTAGTGAATACATGAACACCTCAAACTACGATAATCACCGGAAAGAATCCTACTTATTGTCACCCTGGGGATGCGGATCATATTTCGTAATAGGTGTCTACAACTTGCAAGATAGGATCAAGAACACATATATATTCATGAAAACATAATAGGTTTAGATCTGAAATCATGGCACTTGGGCCCTAGTGACAAGCATTAAGCACAACAAAGTCATAGCAACATCAATCTCAGAACATAGTGGATACTAGGGATCAAACCCTAACAAAACTAACTCGATTACATGATAAATATCATCCAACACATCACCGTCTAGCAAGCCTACGATGAGATTACTCACGAACGGTGGAGAGTATCATGGAGTTGGTGATGAAGGATGGTTGGTGATGACGAAGGCGTCGATTTCCCCTCTCTGGGCCCCAAAACGGACACCAAATCTACTCTCCCGAGGAAGAACAGGAGATGGCAGCGGCTCCGTATCGTGGAACGTGATGAAATATTCTCCTTGATTGTTTCTCCCCGAATAGGAATATATAGAAGTGGAATCTTCTCCTCCTCGGAACCCGGGTCCTTTGCGGTTTCAGAATCTTCGTATTTGGTGAGAGCCGACATGAGCTCATCCATGTCCTGACAGGAATGCTTGAGTCATCCAAGCTTCTGTTTAAGGGGCAAAAAATGTCATTTTTTCTCCAGAATCAGGACCGCTTGAACCGCCGAGATATTATGAGATGAGAGTATAACGGTCAAAACCTGTCGGACCCAATGATGGGCCGAATCATCCTCATTCTACACAGAATGATTGACATCAACAATCGTCATAGGGTGCTTGCATGTCCCTTGGAAATTCTTGATAAATCATGCTTTCCACTCGGCCCATGAAGTAATGGTATTGGGAGGCGGACCCTTTAACCATGTACGAGCCGGTCCTTCCAACATCATGATAAGTATTTTGCATAGACCACATCATTGACATCCAACATCAGCATGGCTAGCTCATAACTCTCGATCCAAGCTTCTGGGGGTAAATCAGCAGCATGGTTAGGCACCTTGTGTGGTTCTTTAAAGTCCTTAGGCAAGCGCTCATTGCGTAGTGCTGCTGTTAAACAAGGCACACCGACAGCCCTGGAGGAGACTCCGGCTCCCACCAAGGTTGATGGGGTCATCGGAGGCGGCTCATGAACCTCTTGGTAACCTGTCGCCGGTGTCGCTCCCCGATGGCCTCTGCCCCTGTCCACAATCACCTGGGCGTTGGTGCGGGGCAGGTTGCGTTGTCGTTCGCTGGTGGAGACCACCGATTATTCTACGTGTCGGCTGTAACTGCATCTTGGGATGGGAGTTCAGTGTACACGACTCCAGATGTACGTATATTTCTCCTATTGGGCCACCGCTGTGTGTAACAACTCGATGGCGTTTCGCGCTTCCTCATTGAAAGGTGTTACGTCGGTAAGATGGAGGGCATTGAACCTCGTATCCGTCTCTATCATGTTGTCCATCGGATTAGAATAGTGGTTGAGTGGTGTCGAGAAGGGCTACGGCTGGGTCTGATTCCTACGGGGCGGGTCTAACTATAGCGGTGCCTCCGCGTTGCGGGTTATATCTAGTGGCGCATTCAGTCCCACCCCGGGGGAGTTAAAAAGATTCCGGGGCTCATACTGCGCCAGGAGGTGGGTCTGAGACCTACTCTGAAGACCTGCCTCAGAAGCGTGTTGATCCATATTAAAACAGAAATCCTTTGCCTTCAGATGCTCCGATTCAACATCCATCTGAACTTGCAACGTGTTGATATCCTCTTGGGCCTTGTTCATCAGCTATTTCAGCCTGGCAATCTCTATATTACGCCCTACTTGATTTTAAGCCGTGACCTCGGTTGCCATCAAAGTTGTCAGATCGTTCATCAATTCCACCAAAACTTGAGCCAGCGGCCGGGCTGATCTGGATCCTAACGGGGCGGCTCCTACTGCCGCTCCGATCATTGTGCTATTGAAAGCTGGCGCCGTGCCTGCCATAAAGCTGGCCACTCGACTTCGCGCCTCATAGGGCTCCGGCATACTTTCGCCATCGGCACAACCCCCAAGACCGCCATCATAAAGCTCGTAGATCGATTCTGTCTCTCTGCTGGAGGACCTGTCATCTGGGCAGACCAGGGTCTCCTCTCCCGATGCGAAGTCTTCCACACCATATGTAAAGCCGATGAAAACGCTCTTTCGTTCGTATTGAACACGGGTGGGTTGCGTACGCCGGGCCAGCTCGATGAGGTGAGTGCAGATGTCTCGCCCGGTCTCATATATGCCGATCTTTTCGATGAAGACATGAATTCCACCGAAGGGGATCCCATACCTGTACTCGACTGAGTTGGACTCGGGACCCCACCCAGCGTCGTCGATGTAGAGCTTGCCACGATGACTCTTACACATCCTACCGATGGCATATCCGGTGATCCCTAGGAGAGAGCCCTACGAGAACTCCAAACCACCGTCCATCTGCCCCACGGTGGGAGTGAACTGTCATGGTTTCGTCACGGCAGATGCCCTAGTGAAGGGACTTAGGTTTGAGGCCATCACTATGGCGGTTAACTCGAAGGGGTTGATCGGGACGAGAGGCACGAGTTTACCCAGGTTCAACCCCTCGGAAACCGGTAAAATCCTACGTCCTGCTTTGTGTAGTATTGATAGGGTATCGATTACAAGGGAGCGGACTAGCTTGACTTAGCTCTTGATGGATTGTTTCGTACCCTAAGCTTCCCAGCGAACTTGCCTTTATATACACAGGTCGAGGCCCTGGGCTTACAAGAATTCGGACCGGGTTACATCTAGTAATCGACCTTATCTCTAAATCTCCTTTCCTTGTCTAGTAAGCCATCTCCAGCGACTTATGCCTCCGGATCAAACGTTGCCTTCCAGCTCTGTGCCTCCGCCCGGCCCGTGTGGTAATTACCACCAGGGTCGTCTTAGTCTTTCGGCCTGCTTAAGACATTACTGTTTAATATGCCAACTTCCTAACCCCACCCCTCTTGGGCGAGTCTCTCCATGGGGTTATATCCCCAACAGAAGGTATGATTAAGATGACCACTTTGTGACCAGTCTTCTAGGGCACCCACTATCCCTACTGGTAAAATAAAATGTGCATGCATCTTGAGGCAATTGACAATGATCTCCGGTTGTCGTCCTGAATGGTTTTGCCTCCATTGGACCAAGTGTGACCACTATTGATGTGAAGATATTTGCACAACTGGACTCTCAATCTAAGAATATTGTATGTGTCCATGTTAGTAAAGGCTAGTATGGCAGAGGGTGATTTGGAGTCTCCAAAGATGATCTCGAACCGGCTCTCCAAAGTCAACGAGGGATTTTCCACTCAGCGTGACCCCCCAAGTTGATATTCTTTGAAATCTCTTCAACCGCTTCACAAGACTCGAGAACAAAAAAATTAGTACACCTCTGATCACCTCACCGACATCTCCAATGAGCTTCACACTCTTGGTGCCACTTACATCAAAGACCATGAATTAGTAAAGAAACTGATGTGGTCGCTTGACTCTTCATTTGACACTCCATCACTAATAATTCAAGTGTGTCTAGACTACAAATATCTAGACCTAACTAACATTCTTGAGAGTCTCAATACTCACGAATTTCAACAATATAAGAAAAGAGATCTATAGGGCCAAGCTATGGAAGGACTCACGCATTGAAGGCAAACATAATTGCCTCATCTAAAGAAGAATTTGACTACAGGCTTGGTGATCCTGATGAAATTGGCCGTGAGTTGGCAATGCTAGTGAGGAAATTCCATAAGTTCTCCAGAATAGACTGCTTTGGAAGTTTATCAAGGAATTACATGAAGACATATGAATCTTCCTCACATGACTTTAAGAAGAGAACTTGTCACAAGTGAAAGAATCCATACCATTACATCACTGATTTCCCTCATTGGGAAAAGGAATCCAAAAAGAAAAATAAGAAAAAGGATGATAGTCGTGAAAAGAAGAAGAAACCTCAAGGCCTTCTTCAAAATCTTCATCTTATAGGAAAAGCAATTCCAGCCATGCCCTCACTCTCATCAGGAAGGAAATGGATTCTATTGAAGAATTTGATGATGAGGAAGATTAGGACAAGTCAGAGTTGGGTGTGGAGAGTCTTGCTCCCTACCGCATTCCTTTGCTAATCCATTTGCAACAATGAAGAAAATGAGAACTTCTCTAACATTGACGATTGTGACGATGACTCTACTCCCACCTATGGCAAAAGGTGACAAGGTACTCACACGCCCCTCCTCTTATAATTCAAATGCGGGCGAATCTGATGAAAATCTGAAACCTAGTTATTCCAAAATTGCTAAAATTGCCACTAAGCAACAAAGAGCAATGTAAATAATTCTGAAACTATTAGACAAAAGCGATGACCTGTTGAACAAGGAAATGGATCAGAGTCAATCTTCGACTGATGACCTTCAAAGTCTCTAGTAAAAGGATGAAACACTTCAAAGTTGTCATGAGACTCTCTCAACCAATCATGAGAAGTTTTCCTATGAATTTCTTCGGAGGAAGCTATATCTTGAAAAACTGAGAGTGTCTCATGATGATCTCAGAACCGAAAATGATTCTTTGCTCGCTGAACAGACCTGTTCCGCTCGGGAAGAACTTGTCCCCACTATCCTTGAAATTCATCAAACTTGAAACTGCTAATTCTTCTACTACGTGCTCAAATGCTTATGAAATTGCAACTTCTTCAAATATCTCTATGGTGTCTAACCCCTCTTCTGAGGATACTACCAATATTGCTGATGAAAACGCTGGGTCAAAGAATTTTCTTGAAAGAGGCATGTACAAAAGCCTCAAAGGGCATCAAATACTTTGTGGTGTATTTAAAAAAATAGATATTGAATAGGAACCCTAGGAAATAGGGTATTGACTTTTAAGGAAAAAAGAATGCTGATGGATCTTACTAGAAACACGAGTGGTAGCCTGAAAACACCTTGGTGCATGTTAAATGACCTGATGTAGATCCATCCACTTTGTTTGGATATAACTATGCTACTTCATATTCCCCTGGTGAGTCATTCAACTCACACTAGAAACTGTTAAAAATTAGAACAATGAAGTATTTGTGAGATATATTGGAGCTAACTGCAGGAATGGTGCTCCTATGAAGAAAATATGGGTGCATGCTATCTGGGAAATCTTCACGTGAATGTCGTCATGACACCACCGACGAAGAAGAGAAACCTGATGTCAAATTCTTCCTATGGATAAAATTCTTCACATGGATCAAATTCCTCATACTATTATACACATGTTTGTGCATATGCTAATGCTTCCGTTTCACAAGGACCAAAAGTCACAAGTCATGAATATGAGCATTATTCTCCGAACCATTATGTTCACAGATCTTTGAAGAATTTCTCTGCTTATTATTTTGAGTATTCTAATAATTCCCTTGTGAAACAAAGTGCATTAGCTTCAATGCAAAAGTATTCATATGCATCTCCTAGAGTCATAAACTCCGAGCCACCCATTCAAATGAGGGTGGTTAAGAAGAACTAATTCCTTCTGCAAGATTAGGTCTCTAGATGAAATTCAAAGTCCAACGAAATTGCTGGAGACTTGAAGAATTTTGTGGGATGCAAGATAAAATTCCCAAATGTCCTTGCCATTTACTTCTTCCATGGATTTCTTGATGAACATCATGTCAAATTCCTCAAGAAACCTACCTCACTTGAATGTGCTTTTCGTACTATGTTTGTTCATTACAATTGTCTTGCTAAAGCATATCCCACTAACTTTAAGGTAGGATATACTACAGAAAGCTACTGAGTGGTCCTCAACAGTCGATGCACCAACCAGATGATTGGTGATAAGAATTTATTGATGAATTCAACACTAACTCTATCACACCTGAAGCATCTCACTTATGCGGACAAAAGGGAAAATCAAGGTATTGGGTCTAGGTAGGGTCATGGATAAAGTGATCCTTGTTGAATCCCTTGGATTCAACCTCATGTGAGTCTCAATGCTTTGTGATATCGATATGATTGTCATAATTGGAAAATTGTGTTGCATTGTGTTGATGGCCTGTGACAAATCCAAAGTCTTTTAGGGTTTTGAAGAGGTGACTTGTACAATGTAGATTTGTCTGCACAACAACGAGCTGTCACATGTCTTCTCGCAAAAGCTTTAGAATGTTGGCTATGGCAACGATGACTTGGACATGTTGACATGCAGAATTTTAGCACTCTCACGAAGAAAAAGCATGTCACTAGCAGGAGGCTGTCAACCTTTTCAAGGACTATTTGTGTAGTGCTTGTGAGTCTCGAAAGATGACTAGATCGATGCACCTCTCAAACACTATCATGACTACCACTCATCCCTTTGAATTGCTTCATATGGATCTTCTCGGTCCTACTCATTATGCCACACTAACCAATGCATCATCTATATATGATTTATTGTTACACCTGAGTGCATATTATCATGTACAAAACTGAAGTGTAGGAAGTCTTTAAACGATTTTCTACTCGGGCTTTGACGAATTTTTGCGTCAAGATCAAGCACATCAGGAGTGACAATAGCACCAAGTTCAAGAACACTAGACTTGATGATTATCTTGTTTAACTTGGGATTACCATGAGTTATCTTCCCCCGACACTCCTTATCATAATGGCATAGCAGAACACAAGAACAAGACTCTTATTGAGATGGCTCGCACTATGCTTGATGAATTCAAGACTCCTCGTCGATTGTGGGATGAAGAAATTCATATTGCATGCCACATCATCAATCAGATGTATCATCACATATTCCCCAAGAAGACTTCATATGAGCTCCTTATTGACAAGAACCCAATGTATTATTTCAAAGTATTCGGTGCTAAATGCGGGATTAGAGATCCACATCACGATTCGAAATTTGCATCGCACATGAGGGTTTTATGCTTGGTTATGGAAAGGAATCGCACACCTATGAATTCTTGAACACGTATCACGACAAGGTTGTTAAAACTGTAGATGTGCAGTTCGATGAAACTAATGTCTCATAAAGAGAGAACCTGCCTCCCGTGCTAGATGAATTATCTCCTCAGGAATCTATCAAGTTTATGGGCATTGATGAAATTGTGCCCACTAAAGAAACTGCTACTGATGATGAAGTGATCATTCCATGCCATGGATACATTCCTGACTCTAAAGATAATTCCATTGAATAAAATGCTCAGCTGGAAAAATATATTCTACATGCACATCCAAGAGTGGCAAATGAAGTGCAAATAGACACAATCCTTGACAACGTAAGTGCACCAAGTCCTCTCACGCGCTCAAAAGCTTGTCAGTTTGCTATGGCCACTATGCTTTTGTTTCTATCAGATAGCCACCAAAGTTTATGAAGCATTTTTTAAGTCGGAGTGGATTCAATCTATGCAAGAGGAATTGCATTAATTCGATCTCAACAATGTGTGGGAACTCGTCAAGCATCATGATCCTCACAAGCACAATTGGCACCAAATGCATCTAGCACAACAAATAAGACAAAAATGTCCAAGTGGTGAGGAATAAGGCCCGTCTTGTAGCTCAGGGCTACACACAGGTTGAGGTGAGGGGGTCCTGCATTAAAGGGTCCTTCGGGGGCGACCTATTTCTATGGGCCGGACTATATGGGCCACTTACTGAACACATGATCAATTGAAAGCCCTGTCTCCAAGATGGAAGCTTCGCGAAGCACAACTTGTACTCCATGTTTGATGTAGCGAATAGGCATGTTTATCTCTTCGGCGTGTAACCGACCATGTGTAAACCCTAGGTACCCTCGTCGTCTATATAAGACGGAGGGTTTTAGGTTGTAGACATAGAACAACTCATCTAGGGTCAGCTATTTGGTCTCGAGGTAGATCAACTCTATAACCCCCATATCATAAATACATCCAAGCAGGACGTAGGGTATTACCACCATAGGAGGGCCTGAACCTGGGTAAATCTGTGTCCCGTTCGTCTCCTGTTATCATTGATTTTAGCCTCATAGTTCGGGACCCCCTACCCGAGATCCACCGGTTTTGACACCGACATTGGTGCTTTGATTGAGAGTTCCGCTGTGAGATCCCAAGGAATTGATGTCTCTCCTTGTCATCAACGAAGAGGTCCGCAACATGGACACTTTCGTCCCTGGACAGATCTTCACCTTCGGCAGCGTTATGCGGCATGCCGACCCGACCAGCCATCTAGGCCCTGTCGAGAGCTATGCCCCTGATCGAGAGGTCAGATTCGGGAACCTTGAGTTCTCCGTCGATTCTCGGGGTGACTTGTCACTAACCGGTCTTGTGGCTTCATTTGCCATGCCCGAAGACTCTGAGGCTTTAACCTCGAGTTCCTTCTTCGGTCACACCAACGGGGTTAACCATGTTGGTGTTCCAATTCCTAGTCCGTATCCGGCCATAGTTTCAGAAGGTCGGACACTCGTTCTTGCTGAACATCCCTCTCTTTCGGGCACATCAGAGGTCAATTCCAAAAGTTCCGAACAATGTGATCCGATCGAGCGCTCGGCATTCGACGAAGCCCTAGATCGGATCCTGTCGATCAAAATTTGTGACGATTCAACCCCGATCTGTGCTCGGATCGGTTATAGAGCGGGTCAGGACGAATGTTTCGACCCACTCACCACCCACTTCATAGTCGTAGTCGAAGACTGAACCTACATGTTGGACTATGCCTCCGACGAGATGAAATACATGGATGAAGGGGATTGCGCCCCGACCCCCGTCAATATCGGGCGATGGGCTGCCACCTTCACATACGATGTCTACATGGTGGACACTCCTGCCACTAATGGAGAAAAACGCCCAATAATGATGGCGACAAGTTGGGCGACGCTCCGTCAAGGCGCCGGAAACCTCATAAGTTGTCAAAAGGGAAAAAGGGAAGGAAATCTATTATCGGCACCAGGGACAGAGATATCCCTTAGGACCGTGGTGATCCTGATATCCCCGAAATCTCGTTAGAGGGTCAAGAAAGGCCTGAGGACCATGTTATGGATCCTCTCTATGAAGAATAAATCCTACCATGCAAAATTATACCATACCTCGGAGGCGGGCTTGGCGGCGTGCAGACCCCTATCTTCCTCCTCGAATGGCCAGCTCTTTTGCGACTTGAAGAGCGCCTTCCACAGCTTCTCCCGCGTAGTGCAGAAGAGGTTAAGGATCGTGGGCGCATCGTCAAGAAGATGAGCACACAAGGGAGTATCCCGGTGCTAGTAGGGGAGGATGGGTCTCCGGAGCATGACCTAGACCACATTGGTCAACTTGATGTCTTTCTCGATCATGCAGCCGACGTGCTTTTGCAGGTCGCTCACCTCCTTGCTCTGTCCCCAGCTAAGGCCCTTTTTGAGCCATGAACCTAATTTGGTGGGGGGACCGGATCTGAATTCAGAAGGGGGAATATGACCTTCTTCTCGTGGCTCCGTGATGTTGAACCACTCCCTATGCCACACCTTGATGGTGTCGATGAAGGTACCTGATGGCCATGTGATGCAGATGAGCTTGCCGGTGACAGCCCTGCCGCAGTCTACGTGCTTGCCTCTGACGCACTTCGGCTTGACATTGAATACTTTGAGACAAATCCCAAAGTGTGGCTTGACCCGCAAACAATCCTCACAAATGAGGATGAATGCCGATATATTCATGAAAGAGTTTGGCAGGAGGTCATGGAAGTCAAGGCCATAGAAAAACATCATCCCCCTGACGATCGGATGGAGCGGGAAGCTCAGCCCATGGATGATGTAGGGGAGAAAGACCACCCTTTTGCCCGGCCTAGGGGTGGGGATCACTTGGCCCTCCTCTAGCGCACGGTGAGGGATATCGGCGAAGAGGTACCGTCCTTCTTAAGGTCCAGGATATCCCAATCGGTGACCGTGGAAAGTTCCCACTGGCCATTGGAGCTGGAGCCTGCCATTGGTGAGCTCTGGTGTGGAGGGTAGAAAACATAGATCTGTGCTTCGGAGGCTCAGAAGAACGGGAAGCAGAGGAGGCGAATGAGAGGTGTGGTTAGGATTTGGGATTTTCTTTCCCTTTTATGAGGCTTATCGCTATTTTGCCCCCCTCTGTTGCGCCATGGATGCCTCCGCTTCCCGAGACATTTGTACCATTGCACACGCATGATTAAACATACCCCGTGTAAAACGAGGCATGATCTATGGATTGATAGATCATGTTGATTGAAACGGCCCCGAACCACGAATCGAGTTTTTGCAACTAGCACAGAGGTCGTGGTGGGCCGTCACCTTTCATAAGAAAGGTCGTCAGGGGATGCTATTTTACCCCTCTACATTTGGCCTTCAGGGCCGACCTATTTAAAGTGTTCGGACACGCCACTATTCACAAAGCTACTTGTCATCGGAGGCCGAACTTATTTCAGCGGTAAGAACTCACCTCACAAGTTAAGACTCTGATCGAGCAAAGCAATTGAAGGAAAATACCGTTGGCGTTGGAGGCATATTCGGGGGCTACTGAGGGAGTCCTGGATTAAGGGGTCCTCGGGGGGCCGACCTATTTCTATGGGCCGGACTATATGGACCTCTAACCGAACATAGGATCAATTGAAGGCCCTCTCTCCAAGATGTATGCTTCGGGAAGCACGGCTTGTACTCCATGTTTTATGTAACGAATAGGCATGCTTATCTCTTCAACGTGTAACCGACCATGTGTAAACCCTAGGTACCCTCGGCGTTTATATAAGACGAAGGGTTTTAGGTTGTAGATATAGAAAAACTCATCTAAGGTTAGCTATTCAATCTCGAGGTAGATCAACTTTGTAACCCCCATATCATCAATACATCCAAGAAGGACGTAGGGTATTACCTCCATAGGAGGTCCTGAACCTAGGTAAATCTGTGTCCCCTTCGTCTCGTTTTACCATTGGTTCTAGCATCGCAGTTCAGGACCCCCTACCCGAGATCCGCCGGTTTTGACACCGACAGAGGGGTTTGATTTTGATGAAACCTTTGCTAATGTTTCTAGGCTTGAAGTAATCTGTATACAACTTGCTTATGCTAACCATCACAATACCATCTTATATTAAATGGATGTGAAAAGCGCATTATCAATGGTAAGCTTGAGGAAGAAGTATGTGTTGCTCAATCTCAAGGTTTTGAAGACCCTAAGCACCCCGACAAAAGTCTTCAAGATCAACAAGGTGCTCTATGGCCTCAAGCAAGGCCCTTAGGCTTGGTACGATACTCTAAAGGAGTTCCTGAGGAAAAGGCTTCAAACCCGATTCACTTCACCCAAATCTTTTCATGAAGTCTTATGATGATGAATTGCTTGGATGTGAAATATATATGGATGGTATTATCTTCGGTTGTACTGACAAATGTTATAGTGAAAATATTGGATACATGATGAGTGAAGAATATCAAACGTCCATGATGGGGGAGCTGAAATTCTTCCTTGGCCTTCAAGTTCATCAACAACGAAACGCCATCTTCATCTCTCAAGATAAATACCTCAATGATTGTCTGAAAAAATTAGGCATGCAAAACTACAAAAGCCTCAGAACTCCAATCCGAGAAAATGATCACCTAAGCACTAACGAAAATGATAAAGATTTCGATCATAAAGTATATCAGTCTATGATTGGTTCCTTATTGCAATTATGTGCATATAGGCTAGATATTTTTCTTAGAGTTTCCATGTGTGCCCGATTCCAAGTGTCACCGAAGGAATCACACCATCAGGCTATGAAGCAATTTTTGTGATATTTAGTAGACACACCAAGGCTTTGATTATGGTGTACCATGGGCTCAAATTTTGATCTAGTTGGATTTTCTGATTTCGTTTATGCTAGAGATCGTGTGGATCAGAAGTCAATGTCAAACACCTGTAATTTCCTTCGACGATCTGTAGTTTGTTGGTCCTCAAAGAACTAGAACTGTGTATCACGTTCCACAACTAGGCTGAGTATATTGTTGCTTGTGCGTGCTGCTCTCAGTTAATATCGATGAAGCAATCACTCAACGACTATGATGTCATCATGAAGAAACTTCCTTTCTACTATGATAGTGAGAGTGCCGTCAAGATCGCCCACGACCCAGTACAACACTCAAGGAAAACCCACATTCAGATTCGTCATCATTTTCTTTGTCATCATGTGCTTGAGGAAGACATCGTCATCTGTCACATGAAGACAGATGATCAGCTTGCCGATATCTTGACTAAGTGTTGGGGATCTACCTCACGAACCGGCTATCAAGTGGCAGATCATGCTCAGAACCGTTATATGAGTCGCGATTAACCCTCAAGCTCAAGGCCAAGGAGGCGTCTTAGCAAAGAGGGACGACTTGTGGACCAGTATTTGGTCGGACGGCTCATGCTGGGAGTCATAAAGAATTTCACTTGGAAGACAAGACAAGCAAAAGTAGACTAGATCATGGGTTGTGTTATGACCCAGACTCTATTGTAACCTCAGAGCCTCAACCTACATATAAAGGAGAGCCGATGAGGAAGAAACGATAAGGAAGAAATCCTCGAGAGCTGGGTTTGAGATTCTACACCCTTGTAATCGACATCATCATCATCAATAACACACAAATCATGACGTAGGCTTTTACTTCCATTAGAGGGGCTAAACCTTGGTAAACCATTGTCTCTGTTTCCCGATCAACCCCATCCAAGCGACCACCTAGTTGTGATGGATCCTAGACTTAGTCCTCTCACTAGGATATCAACCATGACAAAACCATGACAGTTGGTGCCCACTATGGGCCAGCGCACAGTGGTGTTGAGTTCTTGGAGGGAGCTGTCCTACGGATCGAGGGATATGCGATCGACCATATGACCAGGAGTCCTCGCGGCAAGCGATACATCCACGATTCAGGCTGGGGACCCGAGACCGGCTCAATCGAGTATAGGTACCGGGTCCCCTTTGGAAAGATCCACATCTTCATCGGCAAAATAGACAAAACAGGACGCGAGGCGGACATCTGCATTGACATCTTTGAGCAGGCTCGTGTTGACAAATGAACATGTCATTGTGTACCCTCGATGCCGGGGATGATGCACTACAGCTCACGTCGAAGGAGGTCCGTCCGGCAGCGCGATACGCAAGACAGTCGGCGGATGGTTTTGTAGACCCAAAACCCCGCACGCCCGGGAGGGACCCCGTCACAGAGTGCGGCAGCTATGGGCTACCCTAGGTCGATTCTCTCGCCCCTAGAGCCTCGGGATTCGCAGCTCTCAAATGAAGAACAACACAGAATGAGAGAAAAACGAAGAATATAGATGAAAAAGTAGTATAGATTGATTTGTTTGATTGTGTGTTATTCAGTCGACCGTCACCCCTAACATATATAAGAGGTGGCTGGACTTACCGTATAAGCAAAGGATTCATCTAGGCTTTCCTTACAAGAAAATTACATCAACTCATGTCCTAGAGTCCTAGTTCTAGTTCCACTCGGATTCAGCCCAAATTTGGCCCAATCTTCTGTCTTGCTTCTTGTGTGGGCCGTGAAATCTGCATATGACCTCCGATGGAGATGGTCCAAACATCAATTTTGTGCGCCTTGACAAGGCAAACAATCCGTATGTTGATCACTTTCCCAAATAAAGCAATCTTGAATACTCCATGAGTTCATATTTAACTTCGAATCGGACACGATCACGTAGCACACTGGACTATCCGAGTGTTGTGGCATCTCTTCAGGCCGTGTACTATCTCATATGATAATGACCTTAAAAGCAAAGCTGACCATTTCGACGTTTCGAAGAACTTTCATGTTGTGCACTTTTCCATCCAAGGCAATTTTAAACTTTCACAATACCAAAACTTTCACTCGACCGAAACTTTCACTCGACCAAAACTTTCACTCAACTGATAATTTTCACTCGGACGGTGATTTTCACCCGGATGGCAATTGCACTTGGCCAGTACTTTCACTCGACCAGTACTTTTCACTCGGACGGCGATTTTTACTCAAACGCCAATCTCACTCGGCCGGCGATTTTCACTCGGATGGCAATTTCACTTGGCCGGACCGAAAACTTTTCACTCGACCGGACGGCACACGTTTCCCTCGGTCAGCAAACTTTCACTCGGAAATGCCGAGTGAAACTCCAAGCTGATTTCGTTTTGCCTTTCCAAGTTGCATACGACCTCAGATTGAGATGATTTATATATCAAAACCAATCAGCTCGACGAGGCAAAGATAATCCATGTAGAACATTCCTTCATTCGAGGTTGTCTTGGAGGCGTAATAGACCAAAAATCACTCAGAACATCTACATGACAATCCAAGTGTGATTTGGCCCTTGAAATAATGCCGAATGATGATGGCTCAAATATCAAGATTGTTTCACTCGGCAATATAAACTTTCTCGTAGAAAAAACCTTTTCATTTGAATCCATCTTTATTGCATTTTACACCATGCCAAAATCAGGTGTCAACACATGCCCCCCTGTTTTTCGACAAAGCTAGCATGCCAAAAAATAATTTGCACTATGTTTGTTCTAAGGATGATGTCAACACTCCATTGGTCATCTATATTCCTCAGGGCAATAATTATGTATCATATATGTTTATGCTATGGGCGATAATCATATATCGGCCATTGCCTAATTAGGCTTCTTGCCACACACTCGGGTGGTACTTCTTCAGATATATGCCATTGAGAGCCCGAGGTAATAATACTCCTTGTATGGATTCCATTAAGTATGAATTTTCAGGAACTATTCTTGCAATCCTGAAAGGACCTTCCCAGTTTGGAGACCACTTCCTGAATTTTCTATCTCTAGAACTAATTGGCAGAATTACCTTCCACACAAGATTGCCAACATGAAAATTCTTCAACTTGACCTTTTTATTGTAAGCTCTTGCTACCCTCCATTTGTCCTTCTCTATGGATTTTAATGCAGCCAAACGCTTGCCAACAACCTCATCAATATTGTCCATCATCAAATCATAAAAGTCCACTGCCAATAAATCATTTTGTTTGGCTATTCTCAAAGCACTCAAATTTACCTCCACAGGTAAAACAGCCTATTGACCGTATACTATCTCATATGGAGTTACCTTCGTAGCACCATGCCTTGAGATTCTATGTGCCCATAAAGCCTCAGACAACAACTCATGCCATTTTCTTGGATAATCCTCATTTTCTTCTAGATGAGCTTAATCAATATTTTTTTGCTAGACTCAGCTTGTCCATTAGCTTAGGCATAATACAGAGATAAATTGAAAAAACTTTATGTTCCATGATTCGGCAAATTCTCTAACTTGATGTGACATGAAAGATGAACCTTGATCTGTAGTTAATGTCTGAGGAATACCGAATCTATGAATAATGTGTTCGGTTATGAATCGAATTACCTCCGTATGTGTCATGTTCTTCACAGGTACTACTTCAGACCATTTAGTGAAATAATTGGTTGCCACCAACACGAACCGATGCCCCTTTGAAGAAGATGGATGAATTTGTCCAATGAAATCTAAACCCCGCCCTCTAAAAGGCCACGGCTTGATAATATGATGCAACATAGCAGCAGGAGCCTACTAAATATCACCAAATTTTTGACAAGCTTCACACCCTTTATAATACCTAAAGCAATCATTGATCACATTCGGCCAATAAAATCGAGCACATCGTAAGAGCCATTTCATTTTGGGTGCAGACTGATGAGTACCACAAATACGTTCATGTATCTCTCCCATAGCAACTCTTGCTTGGTCTTCGTCCAAACACTTCACAAGAACATCTTCAACTGTTCGGCGATAAAGACCATCATCTCTCATCATATATTTGAAAGCGATACGCCGAACAGCCCTGTCCACCCTTTCACTCGGATTGCACAAGTAATCAATAATGGGCTTCCTCCAGTCATGATTTTCACCTGCACTAGATTTATTGTTAGTGGCCGAACCAGTGGGCTCTAGTTTGACCTCTCCCATATTAACAAGACAAGACATCGGCTTCTGAGAAATATGAAACATGCCATGATCAATATGGTAGCCGGATGTTTGTTGTGCCAGCTCATTTGCTCTCCAATTGTCACGTCTAGATATATGAGCAATGCTAAAATAATCCAAAGTAGAAATTGTATCTAGACACTTATCAACATAAACATTAAGTGATTCGTCTAAACATTGAAAGATTCTGGACACTTGTTGCACTACTAATAACGAATCACCAAAAGCCTCAACATGTGTAGCACCTATAGCGAGCAACATCTCTAAACCGAATAACAATGCTTCATATTTAGCTTGATTATTTGTGCAAAAATATTCCAGTCGGCATGAGGCTTGAAAAAAAGCACCATGGGGAGATATATAAAAAATTCCAACACCTTGGCCATTGCTACAAACTGAACCATCAAAATATAACCTCCATGGTACCAACGATACAAGATTTATATCAACATCATGCTTGTCATTAATCTGATGCTCAACAATAAAATTAGCAACAATTTGGCCTTTCATGGATTTTAGAGATTCATAAGCCAAATCATACTCAATTAAAGCATAAGCCCACTTGCCAATCCTACCACTAAGAATTGGCCTATGCAACATGTATTTAATGACATCGGTTTGACAAGCTACTATGCAGGCACTCGGCTCAATGTAATGTCTCAATTTTGTGCAAGCATAATATAAACAGAGGCATAAATTTTCAATAAATGTATACCTTGTGTCGGCATCCAATAAGCGTCAACTCAAATATGTAATAGTATGTTCTCTTCCTTCAGTTTCTTGAGTCAATACAGCAACAATAACACCGTTCTCTGCCGCAATGTAAAGCCTAAAGAGCTCTTTATGTTTAGGTGCTTTCATCACTATAGAAGTGCTCAAATATGTCTTGATCATGTCAAATGCCTCTTGCTGTTTTGCCCCTCAATTGAAATCAACATCATTCTTTAACTGAAGGATAGGAGTGAATGGATCAACCTTCCCTGACAAATTAGCTATGAACCTTCTCAAATAATTGACCATGCCAAGGAATTTTTGCATATCTCTATTGCATGTTGGAGCCTCCACTTTTTGTATAGCTTCTATATTTTTGGGATCAATTTCTATGCCATTCTCATGAATAATGAAACCCAAAAACTTTCTTGCCGACACGCCGAATGCACACTTTAAAGGATTCATCTCCAGTCCATATTTTTTCATTCTTTCAAAAGCTAAACGCAAATCGGCCAAGTGAGACTTAAAAGCATCCGATTTGACAACAATATCATCAATATAGACTTCAAGTATAATTCCGAGTAAATCATGGAAAATTAAATTCATAGCCCTTTGATATGTGGCACCAGCATTTTTTAATCCGAATGTGATTACTGTCCACTCGAATAAACCAACGAAACCAGGGCAACGAAAGGCTGTATTGGACATGTCCTCTTCGGACATAAAAATTTGATTATAACCCGCATTACCATCAAGAAAGCTAATAACCTTATGTCCAGAAGCATCATTAATAAGCATGTCGGCTATTGGCATGGCGTACTCATCTTTGGGTGTAGCTCTATTCAAATCTCTGAAATCAATGCACACCCTTATCTTGCCAGAGCCCTTCTTCTCTACTGGCACAATGTTAGAAATCCACTCGGCATACCTTGACTCGCTTATGATGTACCTTGGCTTCATTCCACTTCCACTTGCCAACTTCTGGACTCTTAGGTTTAACAAACTTAACACGAGTGTCTTGTTGCACTTGTTGTTGGCCCCTGAGTGCAGGATTCTTGATGGTGATCTTGATTACTTCCTTGCCATCGGGTTGCTTATTAAGCACAACCTGCCTCCCCAAGACCTTGCTGTCCTCCTTGCTTTTCCTAGGCTCACCAATAATGACATTAGTTTTATTAGCAGATTCGGCTACCTCTAACCGAATGAGTAACTTTTTTCCTCCAAATCTAGAGTGTTCATTGGGAAAGGTTGCTTATCAACTTGCATCTCAGAAAAGTTCAATCGTCCGTCATTAATGGCCGATTGTATCTATCGTCGGAAAACATTGCAATCATTAGTAGCATGAGAAAAGTAATTATGATATTTGCAATAAGCACGCCGTTTCAACTCTTCAGTCGACGGTAAAGTGTGAGATATCCTAATGATCTTAGCTTGCAGCAAAGCATGAAATATTTTGTGACACTCAGCAATGTTAAAAGTAAACTTCATCTCTTCATCACGATTCTTATGTATCGTATTCAGATCATTGCAAGTAAACAGTTTGGCCTTAGACAACCAAACAAATTCAGCAGCATACACATCACCTTCATTGTCTGAGTGATCACTACCATACTCAACCATATTCATCCTAGGAAGATTGGTTTTATATGTATGAACCTCCTTGAGATCTTTGCTCCGGCTCTCCAGAGCCAAAGCTTTTTGCAGGACTTGGTTGACACTTAAGAACTCATAGCCTTCAAGCTTTTCCCTAATGTGAGTTCTCAAACCACTAAGCACAAGGTCAGCCAAGTCCCTCTCGGTTATCACCAAACTATAGCACTGGTTCTTTGTATCTCTAAATCTCTTGACGTAATCGGAGACCGAATCATCATTTTTCTGCTTAACCGATGTAAGATGTGATAATTTAAGTTCGTTGTCGCCGCTATAAAAGTGATCATGAAATTTCTGTTCCAACTGTGACCACACACGGATAGAACCTTGTGGTAGAGAAGAAAACCATGAAAATGTCGTACCAATTAATGATAAAGGAAACAATCACACTTTCAATTCATTCAGCAAGCCTGCTTCACCCAGTTGTGCTAAGTATTGACTAACATGTTCCCATGTGGTTTTTGTGCCTTCTCCACTGAACTTAACAAAATCTGGAATTTTATATCCCGGAGGGCACTGGATAACGTCAAAGTACTTGGGTTACGGTTTTTGGTAAATCTGATTCCGAGGAAACTCAACTCCAAAATTCTCTCTAAGCATCTTAGCCATCTCCTCTCTAAAACTAGCTAAAGTATCATCCGCAGTAGACGGTGAAGCTTGATGTTGTGGGATGGGAGGAGTATAATTATTAGCAGTAGGAAGGAACTGTGGCACATGTGCCGAACCATAGTTCAGCTGTGGCCGAGTGCTTGCAACTACAGGTACAGCTTGGTTCGGTATAGGTACTGAACTTGGCATGCTCATGATGGAATTAGCGGGTGCAGCCACAATCTGAATTGTGTGGGTAGGATAGTAATTCATCGGCATGGGAGGTGCTGATGAAAGAGGTAAAGATAGATTAGGGTTTCCTACACAAGCAGCCACACCAATATTACCACTAGACGATTGAGGCATATTTTTTTGCGCACTGGTATTTTCTATGAAAGTTTGATAGACCAAATTATTACCATCGGCAATACGACTCTCAATCTCAAACCACTGCTCCGGAGAAAAGGTAGTACTTACAGGAGGTTTAACCTGCTCGACTTGAAGATGAGGGAACTTGATTTCTCCAATCGGAGTGATATTTCCTTGGCGATCTTTCTTGAAGTTTCCAAGGAACTCCCGCAACTCCTTCTCTTCATGTGCCTTCTTGTACTCCTAATAAGCTTGGCGATGATGAGCCGATAGTTCATCAAGCTTGGGCTTAATGATGTTATCAGCATCTATCTCAGATGGCTTGGGAAGATCAGACATGATGGTTGATGAGGATGATTGATCTTTGGTCCCCAGCGGAGTCGCCCAAAAGTGTGTTGACACACGCACACGTCATTGTGTACCCTCGCTGCTGGGGGGGTGAACCGCAGCTCACATCAAAGGAGGTCCGTCCAGCAGTGCGATACGCAAGACAGTCGGTGGACGCTTTTGTAGACCCAAAACCCCGCACGCCTAGGAGGGACCCTGTCAGGGAGTGCGGTGGCTATGGGATTCCCTATGTCGATTTGCTTGCCCTTAGAGCCTCGGGATTCGCAGCTCTCAAATGAATAACAACGAAGAACGAGAGAAAAACGAAGAACGTAGATGAAAAAGTAGTATAGATTGATTTGTTCGATTGTGTGTTATTCAATCGGCTGTCACCCCAACATATATAAGAGGCAGCTGGACTTCTCGTACAAGCAAAGGATTCATCTAGGCTTTCCTTACAAGAAAATTACACCATTTCACGTCCTAGAGTCCTAGTTCTAGTTCCACTCGGATTCAACCCATATTTGGCCCAATCTTCTGTCTTGCTTCTTGCTTGGGCCGTGAAATCTGCATATCACCTCTGACGGAGACGGTCCAAACATAAATTTTGTGTGCCTCGACGAGGCCAACAATCCGTATGTTGATCACTTTCCCAAATAAAGCAATCTTGAATACTCCACGAGTTCATATTTAACTTTGAATCGGACTCGATCATGTAGCAGACTCGACTGTCCGAGTGTTGTGGTGTCTCTTCATGTCGTATACTATCTCAGATGATAATGACCTTAAAAGCAAAGTAGACCGTTTCGAATTTCATGTTGAACATTTTTTCATCTGAGGCCATTTTGAACTTTCACTCGACCGAAACTTTCACTCGACCGATATTTTTCACTCGGACGGTGATTTTCACTCGGACGGCAATTGCACACGGCCAGTACTTTCACTCGGTCGGCACTTTTCACTCGGACAGCGATTTTTACTCAGACGGCAATCTCACTCGGCCGGCGATTTTCACTCGGATGGCAATTTCACTCAGCCGAACAGAAAACTTTTCACTCGATCGGACGACAGACGTTTCCCTCGGTCAGCAAACTTTCACTCGGAAATCCCGAGTGGAACTCCAGGATGATTTTGTTTTGCCTCTCCAGGTTGCATACATCTTCATATTGAGATGACTTATTTATCAAAACCGATCAGCTCGATGAGACGAGGACAATCCATGTAGAACATTCCTTCATTCGAGGTTTTCTTGGAGGCGTAATAGACCAAAAAGCACTGAGAACATCTACATGACAATCCAAGTGTGATTTGGCCCTTGAAATGATGCCAAATGATGATGGCCTAAGCATCAAGATTATTTCACTCGGCAATATAAACTTTCTGGTAGAAAAAACCTTTTTGTTTGAGTCCATCTTTATTGCATTCTGCATCGTGCCAAAATCAGGTGTCAACAGCTCGGCACACCCAACCCAACCAGCCTCAAGCCGGTCAGAACCACGTCTTCGTCGGCTTCACTCAGGGGGTCGATCTCGCGGACAACTCTGCGGCTAGCGGAGATACCCTCGTCTCCTCTGATGGTGAGTCTTCGCTCGGAGACACCGAATCGACATGCTCACCTTTTGATGGCAGCGTTGGGGCTACTAAGACGATGAGGCTGCTCAAGAGTACTTCGAGCCACCTTGGAAAGCCACCTTTTTCATGGCAGGAACAACAGCAGCCCTCGACTCCGCGACTGCTGACGTGACTATCAGGACTGGCTCTTCAGCATCAGCTCTAGGCGTGGTCAGCTCAGGCAAAACGTCGGCTCAAGCTATGGCCGCCCAATGGCTGCTATGACCACAGTCGTCGAAACACCGGTAACTGTGGACAATAAGGTAGAACATAACACGGAATTTACCAAGCTTCGTGAGCAAATGGCCAAGGTTCATGAGGAAATCGACGTTGAGAATGCTCGCATGGTGGAGTTATAGGATCACATCCATAACAATGTTGAACGCTTGAAGGCGGAACCCTCACAGCTAGGTCTTCGTCGGGACGCTTCAGAGGCGGTTCATCGGAGGAGGCACGCAAGCCGCCTACCCCCCAATTATTAGACGACACGCCTGTTCAACACATCACATCATAAGCCAAGGACTGGGCAACCACGTTTGGATCAACCTCGTTGTCCGATTCAACAACATGAGCCGGTCCATCCGCCGCCGGTTCAGTCGCCTCCTCATTGTTTTCAGATGCCGATGGCTCACTTCTTCAATTCCGTGGACAATATGCTGGTGGTGACTCGCAATCTTGAAGAGGTCCTGATTACAAGAAACACCCGAATTGACATTGTGTCCACGAACACTATCGAGATGTTAAAGGCTCCAGTCACCCAATAGGGGAGTACTCCTATAGCTGGGATCGGGTTCACCCTAACTCTTATCAGAGTTGCTACATGAGTCGACACGTGGAGTACCCTGTAGCCTCTAGGAGTGGACATAGATAGTGTGCTCAGAATTCCCTAGCCCGGTGTAGGATCGAAATTAGGTCTAGAGGGGGGGGGTGATTAGACTACTTGACTAATTATAAAGCAAACATTTTCCCAATTTTTGTTGTAGGAAAGTTTTAGCAATTGATCCAAATCAAGTTCACCCTACGCATGCATGAGTATAGCATTGGAAATTAAAGACAAGCACATGTAAATAGAGGATAGGGATAGGAAGATCAAACGCAAAGTTGACACAGAAATTTTTGGCGTGGTTCTAATAGGTAGTGCTATCGTACGTACACGTTGATGGAGACTTCAACCCACGGAGTGTAGCGGTCGCGATAGTCCACGAAGGTCTCCACCCACAAAGGGTCCACACATAAGCAACCTTGTTTATGCCATCACGCCCTTCGTCCATGGAGGATTAGCCTTACTCGGGGTAGATCTTCATGAAGTAAGCAATATCCTTGCCCTTACAAACTTCTTGATTAAACTCCACTATCATGAAGAAGGAGGCTCCCAAGTGACACCTAACCAATCTAGGAGGCACCACCCTCCAAAAAGTAAAATATTTGGTAAGTATGATGAACTCCTTGATCTTGTGCTTAAAAAGATAGTCTCCTCAACACTCAATCACTCTCTCATAGATTTGGCATGGGTAGAATAGATTGACTGAGTGGAAAGAATCTTGGGGAGGCTAGAAATCAAGATTCATATTGTTGGAGTGGAATGTCTTGATCACAACACATGAGTAGGTGTCTCTCTTTCTCAGAAAAATGGATCAAGAAAGTGTTTGTATGTTCTGAGTGATTCCTCTATGAGTGAGAAGTGGTGGAGGGGTATATATAGGCATCTCGAAAATTCAAACCGTTACAACATTATTGCCCAATTCGTGAGACCGAAGATAAATCTCAGTTCTACCGACTAATGCAAAATGTGGAAACTTTGCCCTTTTTGTGAAACTGATATACAGAAATCGGTCATACCAATTTTGGTATGAACAGAGCAGTTCCTCATCTTGATGACACTGATTCACCAAACTCGGAAATTCTGAGTTTAAGAACTAGCTAATCAGAGAGTTGGTCACTGATTCTCGGTCATACCGAAATGAGTATTGGTTGTAATGAGTTGCTAGGGTTTTGGCTAAGTTCCCTCTTAAGGGAAAATCGGTATGGCCGAGTGGGAAAACTTGGTGGTACCAATTTTTTACTTTTTTCTTTGGACAGAAGATTTTTTATAGGAGAATGGGTGTGTATTTTTGGTGGCTAACCTCTAAGCACTTGAGAACCAGATCATCACAATTCCTGATACCCTTTCAATAGTATTGGCTTTCCTATGGACTCAATAGTGATTTCTCAGAGAACATAAAAATGTAGATTCTTGTAGCTTGAAGCATGGCCAATAATGCTATTCCTTTACTTGGGGATGTTCTCCACACAATCCTTTATCCATCCCATCATTGAACCTTTCCCTGAGATACACTTGGTGGACATATTAGTCCAATGAAATATATGTTTTATTAATTAGCAAAACCACCTAGGGAGAGGTTGTGCTTTCACCCGGCCAGTTGCATTAGACGCATAGGGAATCGTCGATGCGGCCCAGGCCATGCGAGAGGCAGAAGCGGCGGGTCAAGTACCGCCGTCCACACCCCAACCAGTTTCTTCCAAGGAGGGTTTAAGCACTAGAACTATCGGAGTGTCATGCCTCGTGTCGGCTTTACGCAATGATCGTATGCCAAAGGACTTCAAGGGCCCACGCAAAGTTCCTAACTACACAACTGATCTTGAGCCGGATGCATGGATACAGTGCAATGAGATAGCCATGGACATGCTGGATATCAACGATGCAGTCTGTGCCAAGTACTTAACCATGATGTTGTGAGGACCGGCTCGCACATGGTTGAAGAACTTACCTCCCAACTCCATCAATACTTGGGCTGAGTTGAAGGAACGATTCATCAAAAACTTTCAGGGAATCTGCAAATGCCCAATCACGGTCATTGATTTATAGCATTGTATCCAACGTACAGATGAGTCTACCCATCATGGGACTCTCCGGGTCGCAGAGATCATTCACTTCTCTAACAGTAGAACAACTGCTCAGGCTGTCTTAATTATGGAGAATAACTGTCTCTTCCAGCCTCTCATCCATAACCTTGGGCGCCTTAAGCGAAAGGTTGAGGACATGGGAGACCTCATGGATGTCATTACGAGGTATGTTGAATCACACAACACGAAAGATCCTAGTTCAGGCGATGAAAAGTCTGACAAAGGCAATAAAAATGAAAGCAGAGAGGTTCACTAGCAGAACAACTCAGGGCATAATGTAAATCATGGTAATCAAGGCAACGGTGCTAAGCACAAGAATCCAGAGGGAGGATCAGATTTTGTCGCTAAAATCAACACTGGCTTAAAGGGTCTAACCAAGGATTCCAGCATGTCTTATAATGGGAACAAGCCTCGTAAACATGAGGAAGCACTTAAGAGTCCTTCTCCCAAACATAGTTTTCTAGATAAGCCGTCCAACCACTCATGGGAGAATTGCTTCATTATGCAGGAATTTCGCAATCAAGCTTATCAGAATCACCACGGAGGCGGTGGTGGTGGACATTAGGGCCGACCTGGCGCCAGCGGATCTAGGGCAAGCTTCCCAGGAGGGGGCTCACCCAGAGGATTTTCTTCCACAGATCAGGTGGCTTGGGGGCTGGTTTCCAGGGTTCTGGCAATAATGGCGGTGGAAATCATCGCTGTGGGCAAGGTAATCAGCAAGATAGCAATGAAGCTGGTTTTAGACCAACCCTAAGCAGTTGAACAGCAGGCAGTATCACATGTTCACAACTAATACTTGCAAGTGTGATCGCAAGATTCAGTGGTGAGGTATCAATATGGTGGAGCCGACTATCCCCACATACTTAAATTGGTGAGAGCAACCAATAACTTGGAGCAGAGATGATCATCCTCCCCGGGTTGATAATTTGGGTGGTCTCGCTCTAGTGGTGGCACCTCAAGTTGGAGGTTATATGCTAACAAGGGTACTCATGGATGGGGGAAGCAACATCAATATCTTATATTATGATACATTCAGATGGATGAACCTGCTGGAGCAACAACCGCAACCCTCTTCCATAGTCTTTCACGGGATCGTTCTTGGAAAATCAGCATATCCAATTGGGCGAATCAAGCTAGAAGTTGCTTTTGGCATGGAGTTCAACTACAGATGCGAGTCTCTATCCTTTGAATTGGTCGAAATCAAGAGCCCTTATCACACCCTCTTTGAACGGCCGGCTTATGCCCTCTTCATGGTATGACCTTGTTATGTTTATCTCAAGCTTAAGATGCCTGGTCCAAAAAGAACCATCACAGTGGATGGCAACCAAACAATCACTAAAGAGTGTGAGGAGGGAGATGCATACTATGCCGAGTCAACTTGTGCAGCAAAAGAGTTGAAAGTTTACATAGCTAATGTTGACTCAGCGGACATGACTTCCCTGAAAAACCCCACCACGAAGTCTGACCCCTTGCTAAAATTCAAGACGACAGACGACACCAAGCAGATTTATTTCACTCCAGGAGATTCGTCCCAGCAATTCACTATCGGAACCGGCATGGATCCGAAATAGGAAAGCAAACTCATCGAGTTCACCCATGAGAATCGAGACATTTTCGCATGGACACCTTCTGACATGCCTGGTGTACTAATAGAAATCGTTGAACACCATCTGAATGTAGACCCCAATATGAAACCTGTCCTACAATACCACTGTCGTTTTAACAAGGAGAGACGAAACGCTATTGTCAAAGAAGTGGCCCGGCTCTTAGTTGTCGGGTTCATCATCGAAGTTTTTCCACCCTGGGTGGTTGGACATCCAGTGCTTGTCTTGATGAAAAATGACACTTGTCGTATTTGTGTTGACTACACATATATTAACAAGACTTGTTCTAAGGATCAATTCGCTCTTCCCCACATTGACCAAACTATTTCTCCATCGCTGGTTGTGAGAGCTTTTGTTTCCGAGATTCTTACTTTGGTTATCATGAGATTAAGATGGCCGTTGAGGATCAGGAAAAGATGGCCTTTGTCACTCCTTTTGGAGCTTTCTGCTCTGTGTATATGCCTTTTCGACTTAAGAGCACATGTGCTACTTATTAGCATTGCGTGCATAATTGTCTTCACAACCAGATTGAGCGCATTGTTCATGCTTACTTTGACGATATTGTGGTCAAGTCCCAGAAGAAGGAGACTCAGTTGGATGTCCTCAAGGATACTTTTGACAATCTCCGGGGTTAAAAGATGAAGCTTAACCTGGCCAAGTGCATTTTTGGTCTCCCTACAGGCAAGTTGTTGAGTTTTCTAGTGTCTAAGCGGGGCATCAAGGCTATGCCTGACAAAATTAAGGCGGTGACAACGCTTGGTAAGACAATCAATATCAATGAAGTCCAACATATGGCGGGTCGTATCACCGCCTTAAGTCGTTTCATATGTCGTTGATATGTCTCCAACGTATCTATAATTTTTGCTTGTTCCATGCTGCTATATTATCATTCTTGGATGTTTTACAATCATTTTATTACAACTTTATATCATTTTTTAGGACTAACCTATTGACATAGTGCGAAAGTGCCAGTTGCTATTTTTGCTTGTTTTTTACTTTGCAGAAAATCAGTACCAAACGGAGACAAAACGCTACGGGGATTTTTGTGGATTTTTTACGGATCAGAAGAAAGAAGATGGGCCAAAGAACACCGTAAGAGGAGGCCCAGGGTGGCTAGCACCCAACAGGGCGCGCCAGACCCCCTGCCCCCTGCCACTGCCCTCTACGTGAAACCAACTCCAAAAATTCCTATAAATATAGAAACCATCAGAAGTAACCCTAGACTCCTCGTTCTGCCATCACAAGGCCTCTGTGTAGATGAAAAACCAATCAAAAAAAATACAATAACCTGTAGGAGAGGGTAGATCATCTCCGGTGGCCATCTTCATCATCCCGGCGGAGTCCATGATGAGGAGGGAGTAGTCCACCCTCGGGGCTGATAGTTGTACCAGTAGCTATGTGTTCAATCTCTTTCTTGTGTTCTTGAGATGACACGATCTTGATGTATTACGGGCTTTGTCAATATAGTTGGATCGTATGGTGTGTTTCCCTCTCTATCTTGTAGTGATGAATTGAATTTTCCCTTTGAGATTTCGTTATCGGATTTAATACTTTTATGGATTTGAGAGAACTTGATATAAGTCTTGCATGCGGATACCCACAGTAACATTGGCGTATTCAAGTGATTCACTTGATATATGTTTTGGTAGTCAACTTGCGGATTCCCGCGGTGACATTGGGGTAATGTATGCATAGGGGTTGATACATGTTCTTGTCCTACTTTCTTCGGTAGAAATCTTGGGGAACTCTTTGAGATTTTGTGTGTTGGATTGAGTATTATGAATCTGGAATTGTTTGATGTGTATCGTATAAATAACTCATGGATACTTGTGGTGAAATTAGAGTATCTAGGTGACATTAGAGTTGGTTGATGCATATGATATGGTGTTATTCTAGTACGAACTCTTAGATAGATTGATCGAAAAGGATAACTTGGTTATTCTAGTAAGGACTCTTGGATAGATCGATCGGAAAGGGTAATTTTAAGGTGGTTTCGTACCCTACAATTTTTTTTCTTTTTTTGCTCTCCGCTAGATAGGAACTTTGCAGTTATTATTCATTGCACGTTGAGGGATGGTTATGTGATCCAATTATATTAGCATTGCAATACCGTTTGTGCTCACTTTTGTCACTTGCTACCTTGCTGTTTTTATATTTTTAGTTTACAAAAATCAATATCTACCATCATTAGTAGACTTGTATCACCATCTCTTCGCCGAACTAGTGCACCTATACAATTTCCCATTGTATTGGGTGTGTTGGGACAGAAGAGATTTGTTGTATTTGATTGCAGGGTTGTTTGAGAGAGACCATCTTCATCCTATGCCTCCCAATTAAAATAATACTTTAATGCTACTGAAATCAATTAATAAATCACCATAAATATCTTAGTGGCTCCAAATATTCTGAAACTATTTGTGGGACTTTGAAATATATAGTTCATGACCCATAAATTATCTCAAGATTTTTTCCTTACTTTTTTCGCCCAAGAAATAAATTAATTTTTTTACAGAAAATAGAAAACAGAAATTATAAAAAAGAGGGAACCCTCCTGGGCCTTACCTGTATAAAGGTTTTGGCCCAGCCCATCATCCCTTCTCCTGTCGTCTTCCTCCTCTCGCCAGGAGGACGAGAGGGCGCGTGCCCGATGCGCGACGCCACGCGCTCGGCCACCTCCTGCTTGCCTCCGCTAGCACGACACATGGGATTAGGACCCAAGAGTCGTTTGGATATGGACGACCCCTCTCCTCTCTTACTCCTCGCGATGTCTCTCTCCCCTCTTTGACGGCCGCCGCAGCCATGGCCAGGCCGCCGCAAAACCGCAGCGACCGGTCACCCTTCTTCTTCCTAGTGAGTCCCCGAGCCCCGCCTCGGCGTGCAAGTCCTCCTCGTCGAGCCATGCTTCGTCGGGAGCACCGCAACACCCTAACACCGCCATGTTCACCGTCAATGCTCGCGGATGTCACCGTTGATTCACTCCATCCAGAAGGCCCCCAAGCTCACCAACCACACCAAGCGAACCGCCGTGAGCCTCTCCCTCTTTCCCCTCCTTCCCCATGGTCGTTACGTGCTCTAACCGCGATCCCCACCGGACCGAAAAACTCTTGCCGCCGTGGTTCCTCACCACCGTGGCTAGGGCTCCCCAAGATCACATCTGAGCATGTGGACGAGCTCCTGGAGGCTTCACGAGTCCATAGCCACTAGCAGATTCCCCTCTCGTGCTTTGTTGCGCCAAAACCGAGCAAGGCCGAGCTCCGGCCACCGCCGTAGTCGATGCCATGCTCAAACCCGACCACCCTGCAACCTCTCATGGACTTCAATGGATGCGAGCAAGTGCCAGCAAGCCGTAGCCGCAAACCACACTCAAAACCATGGCTTGTAGCTCGACCCCGAGCACCTCCGCCATCGCGGATGGTCGCTGGCGTTCAACCGTCGGCGGGCATGACGTGGCAACGTCATTAGCGGTTAATGATGCCTCTAATTAGCCATTTGTGTCACTAACAAATGGACCCCACAGACTAACTATTCTCTGCTTAGAAATAAATTTACTATCACTCACTAACGGGCCCCACATGTCAGCTTTGACCAGGCCACGTCAGGGTTGACTGGTCCCACCAGTCAGCCACTATAGTTGTCAATGAGCCACTGACTAGTGGGCTCCACTAGCCAGGTTTGACCCGGACCAGCCCTGTTGACCTGCTGACGCAATGCTGACGCATTAATTGATTTTCTAGTAATAAAATAATTCAGGAAATTCCAGAAATGTTTAAAACTTCTAAAAATCATAGAAATTCAACCGTAACTCGGATGAAAATTATTTATATATGAAAAATGATCAAAAAATCCAATGAATCTGATTAGGCCATGATCATGCATGTTTGAACAAGTTAAAGTCACCAACAAGGATATTTCATGATAAGGATAATTTAATAAATAGTGTTAGAGTTGGAATTTAGTATATATTTGAATTCCGCTTCACTTAATATGACTACCTATAGCACTAGGTGCAATTCAATACATTAACATGCCATATCATGCATCATGTTTGTTGCATCACATTGAATGTGTTCATTTCTTTGTTTGCCGGTGTTGTTCCCTCTTGGTAGATGTTGTTCCGACGATGAAATCGATGTCACCGATGAAGACCTTTACGATCTTAAGAAGTGTCAGGCAAGAAAACCCCCTAGAGCATACTGATATGAACCCACTCTCTCACTCCTACTCTCTTTTACTGCATTAGGAAAAAAACGATTCAACTGTTACATGTCATCGGTAGTTGAACCCACTCCTTTGCATGACCTGTCTTTGACGCAGTAAATAGTTGAAACCCCTTAGCGTCAATAGAAACTGCTTGAGCCTTGTTGTGCTTACTCATCCATGCTTGCTTATTGTGCCTGCTATTCTTAGAGTCATGTCGTGTTGGGTCTGATCCATAGGGGCGATGAATCGGAATGGTAGTGTTCATGTCCTACTGTGTGAGATCTAAGTGTGTGAACACGATTTGGTAAAGGTAGCAACAATAGGCCATGTAGGAGTACATGGCGGGTTGTCTCATCGGGACCGTCCTTAAGAACTGAGTTACGCGTATGTTATCCAAGACAAGATACTACCGCACATTGGGATAATTAATTGACCCTCTTAGCCTATTAATTGCCTTGACCTCTATCCAAGAGTTGCAACTAGTTTCTAGTGTTTGTAGGAAAAGTGTTGGCGGCCGTGCATAGCGCTGCCCGATAGGGTGGGCTGTAGTGCGGTATAGGCACAGTGGCGTGGTGTACCAAGTGGCACCCGAACGGTGAACTTGGGAACCCTGTGCACATTGTTTGAGGCCATAGCAGAAACTTTGGCTGGACTTCCGTGCGGGTTCAGTCTCAAATAGGTGATAAACATGGACTAGGGTCTTATGTGATTGACGGTCGTGGCCAACTCCCTCGCTAGGCTTCCGCTTGAAGGTTGCCGAGGTGCCCTTTTACGTGCACATGGCAATAAGTGGTGGGAGCATGTGTGAAGAAGTACACCCCTGCAGGGTTATGAATCTGTTCGAATAGCCGCGTCCTTGGATATGGACTACTTGAAGAACTTATGTGGTTCATAGGCAACTTGAAGTGGATACTCTAAAATACGCAAGATAAGCGTGAGTGCTATGGATGGCCTTCTCGTAGGGAGACGGAAGTGGATCCATAATAGTGTATTTATTTGGTGAATATGTGGACTCGTGTGTGCTATCCCACCTCAAAAGAAAGTACTTGTAGTCGTAGTATAGGTTAGCCAAGAGTCAAAGCTGGCTTGCTGCAATAAACCCCACAACCCCTTCAATGATACTAATGCATATGTAGTTAGTTCTGATGTAAGTCTTGCTGAGTACCTTTGTACTCACGTTTGCTTATTTTATGTTTTTGCAGAGGAGACGTCAGTATAATTAGTGATTCTTATGACGTGAAGTGCGATGTTGACCAGGATAGCTTGTGAATCCTAGACAGAGGTCTGGTTCCTTTGGTAAGGTCATGGTGGCTTTTCAGGCTCCTCCAGCCACTTTTAGTAGATGCATGTGCCTAGACATATTTCTACTTCTGCTTGTTGCTTTTATGACTTGAGTGTTGGGTCATGTGACCCCTGTTTGTAATATCATACTATGTTGGCTCCTTTGAGTCATTAATGAATACTTGAGTCTTAGAGTTATGTTGTGATGCCATGTTGGATCTACGCATATCGTGCATATTGCGTGTATGTTTGAAATGCATTGGTATGTGTGGGATTTGACACCTAGTTGTGTGCCTTCAGTAGTATGCTTTACGGGGAAATGCCTCTTTGTGCTTCCACTTAGCCTTGGTAGCTTGCTACTACTCCGAACACATTGATTGACCGACATGTATCCTTCTTTGCTGTTGTGTCTGTTCCTTCGGGGAAATGTCTTCAAGTGTAATGGAGTCCCTATAGCCTGCTACGACTCGTCTACCTACAATGATAACATTTACGTCCCACGGCGTAATGGAGTCCTTGTACCTTGCTATGACTCGTTTATACATGCTAGAGATCGACACCTGCATTGTTGGGTTACGTATGCTTGTCCCTATACGGATGTGCCACTTGGGTTCTATGACTAGTCATGTCGACCCGGGTTCTCTGTCATTTGAATGTTAGCGACAGATTCACATACGTGAGCCAAAAGACACAAATTGTCCCGGCCTAGGTCAGGTGGCATCCGTGGAGGTAACCATGCGTGAGGCAGCAAAGTGATGTGATGTGTTACAGGCTGGATTCTTATGGCTTAGGATCGGGGTCCTAATAGTGTTGGACTTAAATGTGCTTGTCATGTGATTCATGATGCTCTCTTGCATGTTTCAACTATTATTCCTTTACGAGCATCATTGAGATCACCATGCCTAGCTAAAAGGCTTTAAAGAAAACCGCTTGTTGGGAGACAACCAAACACTTTTACCTTCTGTTTTTCTGTCTTAACATGATTAATCTACTTTAGTAATCATGTTTTGTGTCTTTTATTTGAATAAAGTGCCAAGTAAAGCCTTTGTGATAGTGTGGAAACTTATTTGTTTGATTTTGTGAAAAAATAGAAAGTTTCCACAAAAATTTACTGGAGCGTCAAAAAAATCTAAACGTTTTACACAAAATTTCTATGTTTAAAAATTTGTTTTTATGGTTTGTTTGTTTAAATCATATATTTACACCTAATGTTCGAAAATTATTTTGCAAATTGTCTTGGCAGTACATGAAGTTTTGATTTGTTCTCATGTGTACTAACCTATCTCACGAGTTCTTTTCGAGTTTTGTGTGGATGAAGTATTTGAGAATAGGTGAAATTAGGATATGAGTGGATTGAACGAGATACAAAATCTCAAGCTTGGGGATGCCCAAGGCACCCCAAGTAAATATTTCAAGAAGTCTCAAGCATCTAAGCTTGGGGATGCTATGCATCCCACCTCTCTTCATCAACAATTATCGGTTAGCCTATGTTGAGTCTAATTTTTTATTCATTCACATGATGCATGTTATTCTTGGAGTGCTATATTTTATTTTGCTTGCCGTTTATTAAAATTCTCAGATCTGAAAAGCTTTATTGAGAGAGAGAGTCCTCACATAGCTACTTAATTGTTTAACTACTCATTGATCTTTACTTATATCTTTTGAGAGTAGCTTGTCATTTACTCTAGTACTTCACTTAGATTAATTAGAGAGTTAGTAAATTTTGAATAAATACTCTCATGATTCACTTATACCTTTTTGAGAGATGAAATCTTTATGCTCATGTGCTTCACTTAAATTTGTTTGAGCTTGCAAAAAAGCAATGGCAATATATGAAACTAGTCCCAAAGTGATAGATATCCAAGGAGGATATAATAAAAACTTTCATGAAGATCATTGAACCAATTAAACATGATTCCTTGTAATAGTTTTGAAACATGTGAGTCATGTTGATGAGTAATTATGCTTAGTAGGTATATTGGTGTTAAGGTTTGTGATTCCCTATGCATGCACGAAAGTCCATAGTTATGGAATGAAGTTACATCCTACTTGTGGTGCATTATTTGGTGTTAGTTATGTTCAATGCTCACTTATGTGATTTTTTGTTTCTTGGTTTGGTTGCTTCCCAATATTTTTTCTAGCCTTCACTTTTACTAAGTAGAAATACTACTTGTGCATCCAAAATCCTTAATCAAGTTTTGCCTCATGAGTCCACCATACCTACCTATATGCGGTATTTCCATGATGTTCTAAGAAAATCTGTATGTGCCATCTCTAAATTTTCAAAATAATTTTTCTCTTTTGTGTGTCCGCACCACTCATGAAACGGTGGGGAGTGTCCAATATTTTTCCATGCTAGATGTGTTATTCTGAAGATAAGTGTTCATTCACTTGTCATTGCACGAGAGTGTGGCGATAATAGGGATGTCCATTCTCGAAATGAAAAAGTTATTTACTTTATGTTATCAAATAATAAATTCCTTCAAAAGTGTTGTTATGGAAGGCAATCGTGGATGCGGACCACCATGGAAAGTGAAAGTTTGGTGGAAAAAGGAATAAACTTTATTTTCTGTTTGGGAACCGCCTATGATATATCTAGCATGGAAAGTATTGTGAGCTACTTTGTCATTTTCGTTGACAGGAAAAGCATGCCACCCAAAATATTTTTTCTGTCTCAATTTAAAGCTTGAGCTGTGGCACCTCTACAAATCCCTACTTCCCTCTACGAAGGGCCTATCTATTTACTTTATGCAATTTTTATTTTTGCTTTGAGTCTCCATCTTCTCTTATAAGCACCAACTAGGGGCACTATGATCGTACTTGAGCATTGGGCATAGCTAATATTTGAGTGTGTTTTATGAATGGATCAATGATTGAGCATGATGGGCTAGGGATAACTTTATTTAGTGTTGATATTTTGAAAGACATGGTTGCTTGTTGATATGCTTGAGTATTAAAGTTTTCATGTTAAACGTATCTATAATTTTTGCTTGTTCCATGCTGTTATATTATCATTCCTGGATGTTTTACAATCATTTTATTACAAATTTATATCGTTTTTTGGGACTAACCTGTTGACATAGTGCCATAGTACTAGTTGCTTTTTTTTACTTCGTAGAAAATCAGTACCAAACGGAGACAAAATGCTGCGGGGATTTTTGTGGATTTTTTACGGACCGGAAGAAAGCAGACACTACAGGAAACAGATACTTTGCCGTCTGCCATCCCGGACGGCAAAGGCATGAATCCCGGATGGCAAAGGCTTTGTCGTCCGCCAGCGGACGGTAAACTATCCGGCTAAATGAGCCACGGTAAAGGCCTCTTTGCCGTCCGCTAGCAGACGGCAAAGACCTTTGAATCTTTGCCGTCCACCAGCGGACAGCAAAGGGCCTGGACGGGACACGTGGCCACTTACCTCCATTAGGGGCTTAACGGCGTGCTTTGCCGTCCGCTGGTAGACGGCAAAGAACCCACCTAGGCCAGCCCCAGTTTGCACAGGTAGCTGCCATGTGGCCACTTTGTCGTCTGCTGGTAGACGGCAAAGCCCTTTGCCGTCCGCCAGCAGACGGCAAAGTGGCCATATAGCCCCTATTTTTTTGTTTTTCTTAAAATCGTTCAATTTGACAGAATATTCATATATAGCCAACATATACATATCCAACATACATATCCAAAACATAAATATCATTCAACAAGTTCCAACAACATATAGAAGTTTTGAACAACATATCCAACATACATATCGAAAACAAGTGTCCAACATACATATCCAAAACAAGTTTCCAACATATCCAATAAACACAAAGGAAGTAGAAATAGAACAGTACACTCCATCAATGCAAGCTTCCTCATCTATAGCAAATCTACAAAGTAGGAAAGATGAGAGTTAGAAGAAGAAGAAGACTAGGTAGAAGAAAAAGAAGAAAAAGAAGAAGAAGAATTTATCTTCTCTTTCTTTTTCTCCTCTCCTCGAAGTATAGCTATCCTAGGTAGAATATATCATTTTGGAGCTAAGTAAGGTTATTATGTATTTTTGAGGAAAATAAGCTAAGTATAGGTCATTTTGGAGCTAAACCAAGGTTATTTTTCCATTTTTTTAACTAAGTGAGCATATTATGTCATAAATGAACTAGCTAAGCTAATTATAGATCATTATTGAGCTATCCTAGGTAGTTATGCCATTTTTTACCTAAGTGAGCTAATTATGTCATAAATGAACTAGCTAAGCTAGCTATAGATCATTATTGAGCTATACAAGGTACTAATGCCATTTTCTAGCTAACTAAGCATATCAAGTCATTTTGGAGGAAAAAATGCTAGGAATAGGTCATTTTATAGCTATCCTAGGTAGAATATACCATTTTCTAGCTAACTAAGCATATCATGAGGAAAGTAAGCTAAGTATAGGTCATTTTGGAGGTAAGTAGGTCATTTCTTAAGCTAAGTATGCATTTGTTAATGAAAACACTTGGGAAAACTGACCATCAACTTAGGCTAAGCATGCCCCAAGGAAGGAGGCTCAGAGCGCTCTAGACCCCCGCCCACCATCTGTCAACCACTGCAGTGACAAAGAGTGAACGAAATTAGTTCAACATAAAAAATTGAATACGTAATAACATATATATGTACATAATAATAATTGAATACCTCACATTAATAATATTAATCTTCATCGTCTATATATGCTCTGGGATCAATAAATGCATAATCATCATCACTATTAGTAATGACGCACTCATCAGCATCATCAATAAATGCATCAACATGTGGAAGGCCTCTATGTAATCGGTCAAGCATTGTTAGTTCATCCGCAACAGTAACCTCTTCTTCTTCCGTCTCTTCTTGTTCCTGCTCAGGGGTGAAGTCAGGTTCATTGTCGCCATCGACCTCAATGTTCTGGGGTGAAGTAGAGCGGTTCGTGAAGCGTTTTTTGGAAACACGTGTTTCTTGGAAGAATTCTCCTTCATATGTGTCTGGGTTAATGTGAGATTAATAATCATCTTCATTGAGGGGAGGTGGTCTAAAATGTGGCGGCACATCATAAACGACATCCCAACCTTTCAAATTTGGATCCGTTTGGCAGGCCCATGGTAGATAGAAAACTTGGGTCGCCTGTTGAGCCGTAATATAGACATCGGGAACATCCAAATGGGTGCTTTGTTTGATTTCGACTAGCCCTATATGTTCATGAGTCCTTCTAGTCTCCTTCGGCTGGAACCAATAACATTTGAAGACTACGACGTTTGGTGGGTTTTCACCAAAGAATGTAAGTTCATAAATTGCTTCAACTCTTCCATAATACTCGATCCTCCATCGCCAAAAGCAGAGACACAACAATTTGTAGTGTTTCGATCGGCCATAGATAGCTCTTTGCCAAAAGTACGAAAGCGATAACCATTGATGTCGTATTTGTCAAATGAACGGACCTTAAAGTTAAAACCATTTGCGACTTGTCTCAATTCGGAGTCCATAGACTCTGCATTAGCCTACAAGTTTAATGCCAAAGGATTGTTCCATTAGCTACAAACTAGGCAAAGAAATGAAATCATCTAATTAATGGAAATTATTGTTTGCTTTAACCAAGAGATGAAACTGGGATAGCCGCCTCCATGCTTTGCCAGAAGCTCATACTCTTCGATGGAATCCTTTTGGATCACCGCTCCAGCCGAGAATTTGGCGACGTATCAACTATATCACATATCCGTGAATAAGAGAATTTCAAAGGAATTAGAAGTTGCGAAACAATGTACCGAGAACTTACTCGATGTACGGCCGCACTTCTGTTAGGTTGTTGAGGATATACAAGGAATTTTGGTCTGCCATTCTTTGACATCCAACCCTATTGATTTCGAAGCACCGGCTGGTGCGAGCTTCCCTTTGAATAGACTGAGGTTGGATCGTCCATGTTCACGGTCGCCATAAATGTACCGAGGCTTCGGATTATGCAAATGACGATTCTGGGCTGTGTAGTGTGCTGTCACAAAGTTTGTCGCCTCCTCAATAATGAATGCCTCGGCCATCGATGCTTTAGCTCTACGTTTATTTTTACATTTTGCTCAAAGCGTCTTCTGCATCCTCTCAGTTGAGAAGCACCAAAGATTTTGCATGGGCCCCCCAAATTTGCCTCGGTCGGGAGATGCAAAATCAAATTCTACATTGGATTAAAGAAGCCCAGTGGAAAGATCTTTTCTAACTTGCGGATCAACTCCGGCGCCAACTCTTTCAGTTCGTCTAGCACGTCAGGCGATAGTTCTTTCACACAAAGAGCACGGAAGAAATAGCTCAGCTCTGCCAGTACTAGCCATTCATCCTCTGGGATAAAGCCACGCAACATCACCGGCTTTATCCGCTCAAGCCATATGTGCCAATCATGACTCTCGAGACCAAATATTTTCAATTTTTCAAGACTCGCTCCCCTCTTTAGATTCACTGCATACCCATCGGGGAACATCAACTGCATTTTCACCCACAAGATCATTTCCCTCATAACTGGCCTTCCAAGATTGTACAATGCCTTTGGCTTCCTCCAGTTCTTCTTTCCTTTCGGTTGTCGAATGTTTTGTAACGGTCTATCACATAGAGCCTCCTGGTTGACTCTAGCCTTAGGATTATCCTTCGACTTCCCCTCTATGCCAAACAATGTACCAAAAAGGGCCTCCACGACATTCTTTTTAGTGTGCATCACGTCGATGCTGTGTGGGCAAAGGAGGTCTTTGAAGTAAGGCAGATCCCACAAACATATCTTGTGAGTCCAGACGTGTTCCGTATTATACCCTTTGAAATACCCTGGACGATTTGTATCTGTCTCAAGAGCGTTTATATGATCCAGGATCTGTTGGCCTGTCAACGCAGGTGGTGCAGTGTTTTTGACAACTCTACCTTTGACGAAATTCTTCTTGCCTTTTCTAAACTTATGGTCAGGATCTAGGAGCTGTCTATGCATGTCGAAGCAAGAAAACTTGCGACCCGCCTCCAACCAACGGAACTGAAGAGCTGCCTTGCATGTGGGGCACGGAAACCTTCCATGCACACACCAGCCAATGAATAGCGCATACATCGGCAAGTCATGCATCGAGTACATGTACCACACATGCATTTTGAAGTTCTTTTTTGTAGCGACGTCGTATGTCTTGATCCCATCATCCCAGGCTTCTTGCAATTCATCCTCAAGTGGTTGCGTTTACACATTCATATTCTTCCCCGAATATTTTGGCTCAGGAATTATCAGGGTTAGGAAAATGTTGTTTCTTTTCATAATCTCTCCGGGGGGAGACTGAGTGGAATGACAAATACAGGCCAACAACTATATTGTGTTGTTGTCATACCATACACATTGAACCCGTCCGTGCTGATGGCAACCCGAGGATGCCTTGGTTTTGTTGCTTTATCCTTATGTAATGCATCAAAGTTCTTCCATGCAAAAGCGTCAGAAGTGTGTCCCAACATCGGATTCTCATCTGCATCCAGTTCTGTTCTTTTGCCCAATTTATGCCACGTCATCTTTCTAGTCGTCTCTTCGACCATGAAAAGCCATTGAAGTCTTGGTATGATTGGCAGATACCAAAGCACATTAATGGGGATTTTCGTCTGACTCTTCTCACCCATACCGTTGTCTACCATAACATACCTAGAAGCATTGCAAATGGGGCAATAGTTCAAGCCCGCATACTGAAGCCTAAATAAGGCACATCCATTCTCAGAGGCATCTATCTTCTCATAGGGCATCTTAAACACATGTAGGATTTTGTCCGGTTGGTACAGGTTTGGTGGCAATACATGGCCTTTGGGTAGAAAGCGTCCAAATATCATCATAATCGCGTCGTAGCATTCTCTGCCCAGGTTGAACTAAGCCTTTAGAGCCATTACTTGCACGATGGCATCTAGCTGACAAAGCTCAGTGTGCTCGTGGAGAGGACGTTTTGAAGACTCCAACATTTCATAAAAAGCCTATGCAGAGTCCTCCATCTCATCGTCCGAATCGCGAGTATCATCAAAGTCTTGCACCATGTCTTCGATCCCGGTACCATGCTCGTCGGTGCGACGACGAAGCACCTCAGCTCTGGCACGTTGGGCAGACTCACCATGAAATGTCCAGACCGTATAATTAGGCGTAAAACCCCACTTCTACAGGTGTTTGATCATTTCAAACGCTGACTTCTTCTTACAGTTGTTGGAATCAAGACAAGGTCACCAGGTTGTTTTCTGTCCATTTGCAAATGCGACTCTCACAAACTCCTCTATTTTTGTTAACCATTCACGGGCATGTCTTTTTGACTAGTGTGACCGGTGTACATCCACCCACGATCACTCATCCTGCCTAGCGACATGGACACACAAAAAATATATACATAATTCAGCAAACCATATTCATCAGTTAATAGAGTTTGTTAGTTTCATTACGTCGATGCAACCCTAGACGCTAGTAGGTGAAGATAGGTCCTAATCCCACCCGAGTATGTGTAGATTGGGTTTGTTTTCCCATGCTCCGCTCCAGATCCGACACACAATTTCGGCAGAACCTCCTCGTTGTTCTCCTGATACACGTCTCGGCAATAAGAAGAGAGGATGTGTACCTGGAAAACAACAGGGAGGCACTGATGAAATTGTGCATCGGATCCGGAGGAGAGCATACGGGAAAACGAACCCAATCTACACATACTCGGGCTATCCATGGATAACGTTGGACAATTCGAAAGAATCATGGTTATAAATATGCTAATGAATGCATATTTATAGATGTAACCCTTTCGAACAGGAGACGCATAGTGGTTACGCATACTGATGATTCAAGACACCTATAGCTAGCAAGTTTCATCGGCAAGAAGACCGGAACAGAGGAAATGAAGGGTGCAGGAGGAGATGTAATTTGTGCTCACCCACGAATGCAGGGGCGAAGCTCGTCGAACGCATGGGGAGGTCATCGAACACCAGACCCTCGCAGCGACAAAACAACTGCACATTTAAATCCACCTGATCAACATAGATATGATGTTCTGTATAACAAAATCGAAAAATATATGACCAAGCTAACTCATAATTCACAAATATATGAGGTGGGGTCGGCGTGTCCGGGGTGTCGTGTCAGGGTCGGGGTGTCGGGCTTGTCATGCCGGGGTCGGGGTGCTGTGTCATGGTCAGGGGTGCCATGTCGGGGTGTCGGGGTTAGGTCGGCACCGACGCACCCCTCCTCCTCCTCTTCTTCTTCTCCTTCTTATTTTTCTTCTTTTCTTCTCCTCCTCCTCCTCCTCCTCCTTTTCTTCTTCTTCTTCTTCTTCTCCTTCCTCTTCTTCTTCTTCTTCATCTCCTCCTCCTCTTCTTCTTACTAAACTAAATTACTAACTAACTAACCTAGCTACATTACTAATTACTAACTAAACTAAACTATTAACTACAACTAAATAACTAAATTACTAACTAAACTAATTAACTACAACTAATAACTAACTAAATTACTAACTAGAATATTAAAAAAAATAAAAGTACAGAGGGGGAGGGGGCTCACCGGAGTGGGGTAGGTGGAGCCCGGGTGTGCGGCGTCGGGGGGCAGGGGCCGCGGGCGGGCTACGGGCGGGGCCGGCCTACGGGATGGTGGGCGCGGGCGGCCGACGAGGCAGAGGGGCGCTGGCGAGGGAGGGGGGCGGGGGCGGCCGACGGGTGGAGGGGTGCTAGCGGGGGCGGGGCGGGGCATCTGGCGGCGGAGGGGGCGCGAGCGGGGCTGCAGGGCGGCGGAGGGGCGTCGATAGAGGCGGGGGTGGGGCGGGGTGGCCGGCGGCGGCGGGCGGGGGTGCGCGGGCGGCCGGCGGGGCGGGGTGGGCCGGTGGGGCGTGGTGGGCGCGGGCGGCCGGCGGGGCGGCAGCAGGGGGCACGGCGGCGCGGCGAGGGGAGGGGCAAGCGGGCGTGCGGGCGCAGGGGGTGGGGGGAGACGATGGGAGCGACGGGTGTGGGGTGCGCCGTTAACGTTAGGTTAGGTATAGTCTTTGTTGTCTGCTAGCGGACGGCAAAAAGGTGGGGACATGGGCCATTGCAGTTGTGCCGTCAACTAGACCCCACCCCAGCTCTTTGCCGTCTGCTAGCTGACGGCAAAGTTTCTTTGTCGTACGCTAGCAGACGGCAAAGAGCTGGCAGATGGCAAAGCACCTCTTTGCCGTCCACCGTCTCTTTGTCGTCCACTTCGAGCTAGCTGATGGCAAAGGCTCTCTTTGCCGTCCGCCAGCGGATGGCAAAGAGCTGGCAGACGGCAAATTGTCTGATTCCAGTAGTGAGACTGGCCAAAGAACACAAGAAGAGGGGGCCCAGGGCGGCTAGCACCCACTAGGGTGCGCTAGACCCCTCGGACCGTGCCCTTGTGGGTGCTGTGCACCTCGTGGCCCATCTTCGCGTGTAACGCCAAAAATTCCTATAAATATATGAACCATCAGAAATAACCCTAGACTCCTTGTTCCATGGCCACAAGGCCTCTAGATCGATGGAAAACCAATCGGGAGAGAAAACGGTACCCTGTCGGAGAGGGTAGATCACCTCCGATGGCTATCTTCATCATCCCGGTGGACTCCACGATGAGGAGGGACTAGTCCACCCTCGGGGCTGACGGTTTGTACCAATAGCTATGTGTTCAATCTCTCTCTCTCTCTCTCATGTTCTTGAGATGACACGATCTTGATATATCACGGGCTTTGTTAATATAGTTGGCTCATATGGTGTGTTTCCCTCTCTATCTTGTTGTGATGAATCTAGTTTTCCCTTTAGGATTTTGTTATCGAATTGAATACTTTTATGGATTTCAGAGCACTTGATATATGTCTTGCATGCAGATACCTATAGTGACATTGATGTATTCAATTGATTCACTTGATATATGTTTTGGTACTCAACTTGCGGATTCTTGCAGTGACATTGGGGTAATTTATGCATAGGGATTGATACACGTTCTTTTCCTACTTTCTCTGGACGAAATCTTGGGGCACTCTTTGAGGTTCTTTGTGGCGGATTGAGTATTACGAATCTGAAATTGTTTGATGCATATCGTGTAATTAACTCATGGATACTTGTGGTGACATTAGAGTTGGTTGATGCGTATCATATGGGGTTATTCTAGTACGAACTCTTAGATAGATTTATCGAAAACGATAACTTGGTTATTTTAGTATAGATTCTTGGATAGATCGGTCGGAAAGGATAACTTTAAGGTGGTTTCGTACCCTACAAACAATTTCTTCTTATGCTCTCTGCTAGATAGGAACGTTGGAGTGATTCTTCTTTGCACGTTGTGGGATGGTTATGCGATCCAATTATATTACCATTGTTGCGAGATTGCACTAGCGAAAGTATAGACCGCATGCCTTGTTTTCAATCATTGCAATACCGTTTGTGCTCACTTTTTTCACTTGCTACCTTGCTGTTTTGATATTTTTAGATTACAAAAATCAATATCTGCTATCATTATCAGACTTGTATCACCATCACTTCGCTGAACTAGTGCACCTATACAATTTTCCATTGTATTGGGTGTGTTTGGGACACAAGAGAATTGTTGTAGTTGATTGCAGGGTTGTTTGAGAGAGACCATCTTCATCCTACAAATCCCACGGATTGATAAACCTTAGGTCACCCACTTGAGGGAAAATGTGTACTGTCCTACAACACTCTTGGCTTGGAGGCCCAACAGGAGTCCACAAGAATAAAGTTGCGTAGTAGACATCAGTCGCCTAGGTGAGAAGGAAATTCCCCTCTACGAGCTATTGAAAAAGATAGAAAATTTTGTTAAGAGTGATGCTGCAGACAAATATTTTGAAGCCCTTAAGAAGAAATTTGTTGAGCCAACCGTCCTGTTCGCCCCAGTGGATAAAGAGCCTATTCTCCCGTACATCACTGCGAACGGAAGGAGGCCAGGAAGGAATACCAAGTACAGTGGCCAATCTTACATCAATGAAGTTTTGACAAAGTCCAAACAACGCTATCCACACTGCCAGAAACTGGTGTTTGGTGTCTTCATGGCTAGTCGCAAGTTGAAGCACTATTCCCAGGAACACTCGATTACTATGGTCAGTTTAGCTCCTTTATGGGACACTATCCAGAATCGGGAGGCTATTGGCCAGGTCACTCAATGGGCAATCGATCTTGGACCACATCATCTGAAGTATGTGCCTCAAACATTAATGAAATCTTAGACATTCGTGGACTTCATCAATGATTGGACTGAGTTGCAATTACCTGAGGAAAAGCCAGATAACACATACTCGACGATACACTTCGATGGTTATAGACAATTGGAAGGCTCGTTTGATGGACTTGTCTTATATTCTCCACAAGGTGATAAATATTGTTATGTTTTAAGGCTCATGTTTCCCTATACTAACAATGCAGCTGAATATGAGGCCCTCCTCCATGGGCTCTGCATGGCTAAGGAAATGAATTTAAACCAGGTCAGATGTTTGGGTGACTTAGATTTGGTCGCTCAACAAGTATCTAGAACATGGGACTCAAAGGACCCCCTTATGGCGGCTTATCGGTGGGCATCCACCTTCATTGTTAGCCATTTTAAGGGTTACCAAGTTGATCGTATTGATCGCGAGCTCAACGAACCTGTTGATGCTTTGCCACGTTTGGGTTCTCAATTTAAGTGAGTCCCTCCAAATATTTTACTCGATGTCCTTCATAATCCTTCTGTTAAATTGCCATCCTAAGAAGATATCGCTATTCCTGACCCAGAGGCATAGCTTGTGGCTGCTCTTTATGCAATTCCTGATTGGACAGTTCCCTATCTGTCTTATCTAAGTGGCAAACTCCCAGATGAGGTAATCATTGCTCGATGGATTATCAAACATTCCAAGTCCATGACTATCGTCAATGGCGATTTACACGGATAAACTATTAGCGATGTACTTCAACGTTGTGTCTTCCCTAAAGAAGGCCATGAGATACTCAATGAAATCCATGCAGGTGATTGTGGTCATCCTGCCGGCTGAAGATCCCTGGTGGACAAGGCTTTTCGCCACGGTTTTTATTGGTTTCGGCTCATGCCGATGTTGAGGACATTATGCGGAAGTGTGATGGTTGTCAGAAGTGTGCACGGTAAGCTCATGTGCTAGCTCAAGAGTTTCGGATGATTCATATCACTTGGTCGTTCGTAGTTGGAGGGCTAGACTTGGTTGGCCCATTCAAGTCATCCTCATATAAAAAGACCCACCTACTGGTGGCGGATGATAAATTCACCAAGTCGGTTGAAGCAAAACCAATTAGAAATTGTGATGCCGAGACAATAGTAAAATTCGTGAAAAAGCTGTTTTTCATTTTTGTTATCCACACAACATCATCACAGATAATGGCACCAATTTATCCAAGGGAGCATTGGAGCAGTTCTGCCAACACGAGCATAGCCGGCTTGATGTATCCTCAGTTGCACATCCACTGTCCAATGGTCAAGCCAAGAGAGCTAATTAGGAGATATTACGTGGAATCAAGCCAAGACTTGTGGTTCCACTAGAACGAACTCCTTGCTGCTGGGTTGAGGAACTCCCCACAATGCTTTGGAGCATACGGACTACTCCCAATAGATCCATGGGTTACACATTGTTTTTCCTGGTCTGTGGAGCAAAATCTGTTTTGCCAAGTGACATCCGTCATGACTCGCCTAGGGTTGCCGCCTATGCCGAAGAAGATAATGAAAAAGCACGTGAGGACTCTCTGGATGCTTTGGAGAAAGAACGTGATCTTGGAGCAACACAATTAGCTATCTATCAGCAAGACCTACATCGCTATCATAGTCGTAGAGTTCGTAGTCGGATATTTCAGGAAGGTGACTTAGTGCTCCATTTGATTCAAGACCAAACATGCATGCATAAGCTATCACCACCATGGGAAGGGCCCTATGTCGTGACCAAGAACCTCAACAATGGGTCATATTATCTTGTCGACATATGTGAACACAAAAAATCACGTACCTGCAAGGAGGAAACTAACGGGCCTTGTGTCGGGGAGATGACCCCCGCGTACCCCAAAGACGACGAGTCGGACGGGGTGTTTGTCGGTGTCAAAACCGGCAGATCTCGGGTAGGGGGTCCTGAACTGTCAGACTAGAATCGATGGTAACAGGAGATAAAGGGGACACAGATTTACCCAGGTTTAGGCCCTGCTATTCAGGTAATACACTACGTCCTCCTTGGTTGTATTGATGGTATGGGGGATTACAGAGTTGATCTAACTCGAGATCGAATAGCTAAGCCTAGATGAGTTGTTCTGTGTCTACAACCTAAAACCCTTGGACTTATATAGATGTTGGGGTTACCTAGGTTTTACACATGGTTGGTTACATGCCGAAGAGATAAACATGTCTATTCGCTACATCAAACGTGGAGCACAAGCCATACTTCCCGAAGCTTCTATCTTGGAGATAAGGTCTTCAATTAGTCCGGTGTTCCGTAAGTGCCCCATATAGTCCGGCCCATAGAAATAGGTCGGCCTCCCGAGGACCCCCTAATCCAGGACTCCCTTAGTAGCCCCCTAACTTGCCTCCAATGCCAAGGGTCTCAGCTTCCATTGCTTCACACGATCAGAGTCTTCGCCTTGCGAGGTGAGTTCTTCCTGCCGAACTCGGCCTCTGATGACAAGTAGCTTTCCGAATAGGGGCGCGTCCGAACACTGTGAATAGGTCAGCCTTGAAAGCCAAACGTCAAGGGGCAAGATGACATATACTGACAACCGCTCTGACGAAAAGGTCACAACCCACCGCAACCGATAGGCCAGTTACAAAAGATTGATTCGCGGTTCGAGGCAGTTTTAACCAACATGATCTGCAGACATGATGATCGTGCCCCGTTTTACACGGGATATGTTTAATCATGTGCGTGCATTGGCTCGCACGTCCCGAGATGTGGAGAGATTCATGGTGCGGCAAGGGAAGTCCAAATCGACAAGCCTCATAAAAGGGAAGAAAACCCCAAAGCCTATTCACACTCCCATTCGCCTTCTCCGCCTTACATTCTTCTGCGCCTTCAAAGCATAGATCTAGATCTTACGCCTCCCACCTCCGAGTTCATCAACGATGGGCTCTGGCTTCAATGGCAAATGGGAGGCCTCCACAGTCACTGATAAGGACATTCAGGACCTCAAGATGGCCAGATACATCCCCGTCGGTATCCCTCACCGCGCGTCGGAGGAGGGCCAAGTGATCCCCACCCCAAACCAGGCGAAATGGTGGTCTTCATCCCCCACTTCATTAGGGGGTTGAGGTTTCCACTCCACCCCTTCGTCAGGGGGCTGATGTCTTTCTACGGCCTCGACTTCCACGACCTGTCGCCGAACTCTTTCATGCATATATGGGCATTCATCCTTGTGTGTGAGGCTTTCTTGCGGGTCAAGCCACACTTCAGGATTTAGCTCCAAGTGTTCAATGTCAAGCCTAAGTGCATTGGTGGCAAGCACACTAATTGCAGCGGGACTGTCATCGGCAAGCTCGCTCACGTCGTGTGGCCATCGAGAACCTTCATCGACACCATCAAGCTGTGGCAGAAGGAGTGGTTCTACATCACCGAGATGCAAGAAGAAGGTCAGCATCCCTCTACCGCATTCAGGTCCGGTCCCCCCACCAGATTGGCTTCATGGCTTAAAAAGGGCCTCAGCTACGGACCGAGAAAGGAGGTGAGCGACCTACAGAAGCGCATCGGCTCCATGATCGAGAAGGACACTAAGTTGACCGACGTGGTCCAGGTCATGCTCCAAACACGCATCCTCCCCTGTCAGCATCGGGAAACTCCTTTGTGGGCTCATCATCTCGATGCTATGCCCATGATTCTGAAGCTTTTCCGCACTACGCGAGAGAACCTGTGGTAGGCGCTCTTCAAGTCGCTGAAGAGATGGCCATCCAAGGAGGAAGACAAGGGTCTGCATGCCGCCAAGCCCGCCTCCGAGGTACGGTATCAACTTTGCTCGGTTAGCTTTATTTTCCATAGAAAGGACTTATAACAATTCTTTCGATCACCCACTGTAGTCATGGCTGAAGAAGGCCATGAATATCAACCATATGACACATCAGCCCGAAGACGCTAGGTCCGAGCTGTTAGCAGCGATGCTCGTGGTGAAGTCGTACAAGGCCCCCGAGAAGAAGGAGAAGAAGAAGAAAACAGGCCAGGGCATCCTTCTCATCACGAACCAGACAGAGACTGTGTCCGGGGAGACAAATGCCTCCTCGAATCAAGAGGGGCGTGAGGAGGAAGAGGAAGAGGAAGAGCAGGAGGAAGAGGAGGAGGTTATTGTGTTCTACCGTACGTGCATCGCATGCCAATTAAAATTTTCCTACGCGCAGAACATCCAAGAACTTGCTATGGAGATGGATCACAGATCATTACCACTAGACGCGCAGTGCCGTGTAGCGGAAGTAGAGTTAGGGCAGACGGTCCGCATGGTCTATCTGCTCCTCGTCTGTTCTCCTTCAAGCAGCCGATCCGATCTCCCTCGAACAGCCTGTCACCGGATCCCACATACAGGTTCGCCGGAGTGGCGCAAGTGCACCGCCTCTAATGGTGTCCGCGCATGCAGGAGGAACACACCATGCGGCGGACTGCTAGGTCCGATCACATAGTCGGCGGAGGGTGGAGGTGGCTATTCACAACACGTGCAAACCCTAATGACGGCGCCGAAGCGATCAACCAGATTTGCGTGCTACACCTCCACTATATATAGGCATTTGGCACGGGCTCAACTCTCGGGCCTCACACAGATCCTAAAGCCCATGTGTTCCTTCCCTTAAGCGTGTGACCCTTTAGGTTCTCGTTCACTTGGTCGCGAGTCAGATCACATCTGACTCGACCAGTCGGTAGCGGCCTCTAGCAAAGCATGCCGACTCCAAGTGTCTGATGAAGCAGGTTAGGCGAACCTGTACTTTGCACTTCTATTCCCTTTGCCACACGATATATGTTGTCGTGCACAAGGCGACATGGTCATCCTTGTTACAGTATGACCTCTTTCTCATTCCGGTGAATCCGACCAACATTCAGATTATCTCATAATCCTCATCACAATGCCATGCTTATCCAGGTCGGATCACCTCAGGCGCCCAGAGTATATCTCTCCTGATTGGAGGGGCAAATCCCATCTTGCTCGACCATGTATCATAGCATGGGTCTGGACAAACCTGAAACCTACCTTTGTAACTACCCAGTGATGGAGTAGCATTTGGTAGGCCCAAAGCAAGTCTGTCACCATCCCGAGTACACGCGCCAGCTCAGGTATTAGAACATAGAACGTATGTTGTACTAGCGACTCACAGATGACCTATCCCTGCGTCTCATAGTTGGGTCTGTCCAACTCAGACCTTATCTGGACTCGGATCCGACTACATCAAATCCGACCAGATCTTTCGGAGTTCATATTATCCGGCTAGCATCCAATGCTACATGGTTAGTGAGATTGAACCATCCACCGTGTCATATGCTAGTCTGATTGGCTGCGTGTCCACACAACCCTTTCGACTAGGGACCATTTAGGACAGTCATCATACAATGCATAGTCTCACAAACAAGTCACGTACTTCTTAATACACATCATTGATTATGTCCAAGGACTATCTTTATTCATAAACACATAGGAAATATCATCATACATGATTACCTCTAGGGCATATCTCCAACAGAGGTCGAAGTCGAGGGGGAAAGCAATTCCCCCCACGCAATAAAGAGGGCGGCATCATCGGACGCCCCAAAGGAGGTACCCCCTCCTGCCTAGAAGAGAGCGCATCGGGAGCAGGTGGTCTTGTCTGACGATAGCTCAGATTCAGACACTGATTCTAATGACGTCGAGGTGGTTCCACGAAGGAACCTCAGTGTCAAGCCCCCCGCCCAAAGGTTAGGATCCGAAGACCCCTTGTTACACTTTAACAGGTCGAGAGTTTATTGACATTCAAGTGCTTTTTTGATTTTGCAACCCCCCGCGCGTCCTTCCCACCGATCAAATATCAGACGGGGAGACCCCGCCCGCTGAACTAGCAGAGAGAGGGAATGCCTCGCATCCCGCCACTCCAGGCTCCACAAAGGACACCACGGAGGTGTCATCCCGATGTGCTCCTATGGAGTCGGGCACCGGCGGTGGGGGGGACGACACAATGGCCGAGGCTAACTCCTCTCTCAACGAAGTTCGGGTGGAGGTACCATGCCTGGATACCGAGGAGGCGGACGAGCGGCCGCTCAGTCCCCTCCGAGGGCATCTCCGGAGCGCACCATGCCTCCGGAGGTATGGGTTCAAACCCTGGTTGGTGATCAGGTTATCCGATCACTACTAGCACCACCGGCCAATGGGTGTCCAGTAATGGAGGAGGCTCTATCAAGCACCTCCATCCGTGAAGAGCACCGCACCCTTATGGGTGCGGTGTTACAGAGCATTCAGTCCATCGACAATGGACTGAACAAGGCCTTTAAAAGGTCTCCTAACAGGTTTTCAAGTAAGTCACATGATGCTCTTATTTGCTAATTTTTTATTTATTTTTATTATTATATACATGGCAGCCCCCGAGCCCTAGGTGAGTTTGAAAAACTTACCTAGGGGTCAATCATAGGTCCGATTCCGGACTAGATACACATTATGTGTCCGGAATGTTAGATTAGCCCCTTAAGAAGGTTCGGGAATATGATCGGATTGACTATAGTTCGGAAGTATAGACCCCATGTAACATGTCAAGTGTATGTGTAATGCAGGCTTCGTCATCGGTGGAGGCCATAAATGACGCCTAGATAGACGAACTAAATCGGAAGCTTAAACGCTCCAAGGATGAAGACGATGCCCTCAACAAAAGATTCGACAAGGCACAAGGTGTGTCAAAACAAATCTGAGTGCCTTTGCTCGAACACTTTAGCCTGAACACTGTAAATACAGTTTTCATAATGTTTTAATGTTTACGCAGCCTCGGCGAAAGATGTGGAGAGGCTCAAGACCGAGTTCAACAAGCGAAGGACCAAGCGGTCGTCAAGATGGTGGCGGCCATAGAAGCGGTTGCCGCCCTTTCCGCTCTGCGAGCTACCAGCGACAAGCATGAAGCTCGTGTGGCGGAGGTCTAGCAGGAGCTCAAGGATGTCAGCCAGAAGTGCGAGGCCCTTGAGCATAAGGGCAAGGAGAGCACGGACGACCTATCCACCCTGAAGAACGATCTTCAGAAGGAACGGGTGGACAGGTGGTTCTATGAGGAGCAGGTCCGCCAAGCGAAGGACATAATGGATGGTAAGCCGTACTTACTAAAGTGTGTCTTCGGGGATAACAAATTCAGATTGCTCACCCAGGTGTGGCGTTCCTCAGGCACCTCCTCCGATATCCCGAAGAGTGTGGCAGACGCCAATCAGTTGTTCGCCTCGAGGGAAGAAGGAGACAAAGCTCATCTATTTTGGGCACAGTTTGGAGCCCCCAAGCGCTCTCCTCTTATGGTGGAGCAGCTAAAGCAGCTGATGGAGCTGCACCAGATGGTGGAGCCGGCCATGAAGGACCTCTACATCCGCCTATGGCCAAGCGAGCCGCTGCCAGGCAACTACTTTGCCCTGGTGCAGAAGTTAGTTGGCACTTCGCCCCGCCTTGACACCGTGAAGCAATCCTCCTGCATCGAGGGAGTCCCGATGGCTCTTGCCAAGGCCAAGGTATATGCCCTGCCACCTCCTGGGAAGGAGCATAGACGCCCCAAGCTGTACTTTGTCGGAGTGATGGAAGGTGCTCGAGCGATAGCTTCTTAGCGTTCGGGCAATAATGTGTTCGAATAAATTGTAATGTGTCCGAAGACTTTTCAAAGTTTTAAAGTTATAAGTTATTATGCTTTTATTTCTTTGCGTTCCTTTATAACTCCTGTGTGGCCATTTGAAACTGAAAGATGCGAGTCGTCAGCTTCAACCCCCATGTAGATACTACGTGGGGTGTCACTGCCAATGCACTATATTCCTTAGCCGAGTGATTGGAACCCAAAGGCAATAGAGTGCGGCGGACTAGGCAATCAGACTATAGTGCCTTATTTCTTTCACTTAGCCGTAGGAGCACGTAAAGGGCTGTGGGGGACTAAATACTAGCTTCTGGAGTGTTGTGATGCTTGGATGAACCGTGGCTAAGGCCAGCATCACATGGTTTTCATGTGTAGCAAACCCTTCGCACGATGCGGAATATCCTATGAGGAGGATGGAAGTATAACACTTCAAGCTCGGATTCACAGACCCGCTCTCGCATACTATGACGGTCAGTTTTCGTCTTTCTCCCCTGAGGTGCTTCACCAGACTATCCGGAAACATAGTCGCAGGGGTTCTCCCTTTGCCCTTTTAGCTGAACGAGTGGAACGTAAAGGGGCAAGCACAGGAGCCGCGCAACCCAACTATTGACCCAAGACATAGTTTGGAACTGATGCATATAAAGTGAACTCCAAGACTCCAAACACATAATAAATTGTACGTAAGGTAATTTTGTTTGTAAGCTCAAGCCCCCTATGTAATATTCGGTTGCATCACAATATACCAAACAGGTTCACAAGAAGAGGGAGAAAAGAGAAAATATGTGCCAAAAAGGACAGGCAAGACAAACATGTGTAACACTGTTATGTTTTTCTCAACAACTCTTATAGCTCGGTTTGCTGAGGCAACTGTTTACAGGTATTTGAAAAGAGAAATTATACAGGAGTCGTTGCACCAGGGGTCTTCGATTGGTGACCTAACGTATTTGATGTGCCCTGTCTAATTGACTCCTACTTTTGGTGCACCTAGATGGGTGGTACAGTTTGGCGAACGACTCTTGCAAACAAGGTCTTGAGAAGCCGCCGAATTTTACATGAGCTTGACGCCATTAGCAGGCCTTTTAATGGTGCCTTTTTTTGTCCGAAGACGTGTTGATGGTTATAGTTCGGTCCAGCCGAACACCTACCTTTGGTTCCCCATCTCTACCCATGGAATTTTGAGTGCAAAGTTGTGCCTTCTTGGCACGTACATTGATGCCACTAGGGCTGTGCGATAGGGAGCGAATACCTTTTTAGGGGGAGAGGAAGGTTCTGAGAGTTTGGCTGAAGCCGAGCTCGCTTCCCAACCTTGCGTGCCTTTATGGCGGATATCGGAACATGCCGACCGTCTTTGTCATCGAATTCAGCCGCTAGTTCCAGCGCATGTTCCTCAGTTTGGAGAGAAAGCTCTGTGTTGCCGTTAATAGTGATGACCCCTTTGGGGCTGGGCATCTTGAGATTGAGGTATGCATAGTGTGGGATGGCATTGAAGTGAGCAAACGTTGTCCGGGGGAGCAGGTCATGATAGCCGCTGCGGAATGGCACGATGTCAAAGATCAAGTCTTCATTGCGGAAGTTATCGGGCGAGCCAAACAAAACTTTTGGGGTTACGGAGCCCGTATATCGGGCTTCAATGCCTGGAATCACTCCTTTGAAGGTAGTGTTGCTGGGTTTGACCCTTGATGGATCTATCCCCATTATTTTCACCGTGTCTGAGTAAATCAGGTTCAGGCTACTTCTCCATCCATCAGGACCTTTGTGAGGTGGTATCCATCCATAATGGGATCTAGGACCAGGGTCGTCGAACCTTCGTGACAGATACTGGTCGGGTGATCACGTCGATCAAAGGTGATCAGATATGCCAACCATGGGTTATACTTCGGGGCTACAGGCTCTACGGCGTAGACCTCCCGAAGGGCATGCTTCCTTTCCTTCTTAGGTACATGGGTGGCGTATATCATATTCACCATTTGGACTTCTAGAGAAATTTCTTTTGTCCGCCAACCATCGGACCCCAAGGTTCATCCCCATCCTCACTGCGTGAGCTCTTACATTGGTCTTCAGGTGGAAGCTTGTCGACCTGCTTAAACACCCAACAATTACAGTGTTTTTGATTGGCGGGCTTCTCTTGAGTCCCATGGATTTGGCAAGGCCTTTCCATGATATTTTCTAGCAGAGTGGGTCCACCATGATTGCCTTTAGGAGGCTTCTTCTGCTGCCCAGGATGGTTATTGCCGAAGCCGGCGTTGACGGCCGTATCATCGGCATCACTGCTATTGTGCCGACACTTGTTTTTGTGGCGCTTGGGTTTCCCGTTGCCATCCCGAACCTCGGAGGTTTCGAGCTCTTTGGAGTTGTGGCTCCGTCTTGCTAGCCAATTGTCTTCACCCGGGAAAAAGCGAGTCATCAGGGAAGTAAGGGCGGACATGGTCCAAGGTTTATCCTGGCCGAGATGGCGGGCCAACCATTCATCCAGGATATTCTGTCAGAAAGAACCTATTGCCTAAGCATCTGGGCAGTCGACAATTTGGATCTTTTTGGTCAAGAACCGATTTCCAGAATTGACGTGTAGATTCTTCGGACTTCTGAATGACGTTACTTAGGTTGGAGGAGTCCGGCGGCCGAACATAGGTTCCCTGGAAGTTAGAGCAGAACGCATCCTCTAGGTCTTCCCAGCATCCAATGGATTTTTTGGGGAGGTTGTTGAGCCACTGCCAAGTTGGTCCCTTGAGCTTAAGGGGGAGGTATTTTATGGCGTGGAGATCATCTCCTTGTGCCATGTGGATGTGGAGGAGGAAGTCCTCAATCCATATGGTTGGGTCAGTTGTCCCATCGTACTGTTCGATGTTTACGGGATTAAACCCTTTCGGGAACTAATGCCGCATCACCTCATCTGTGAAACATAGCATATGAGTGGCGCCTCGAACACGAGCTATGTCGCACCTGTAATCGACATCTGTTCTAGCTTTGTTACATTCCCGGTCTCTGTTATCTCTTTGGTCGAGCCAGGTCAGTACCCATCCCGTCTATCGGGTGAGTATCCTCTGGATCCGTAGATGGATCTTGTATGGCCTGGTCTGTGATTTAAGTCATCTCGTTGGTCGAACCTGTCATTGGGCTCTAGAGGCTCCTTTCCCCATCTTCGGGGTATCGCCGACCTATAACCAGCATCGGCAGCCATCCGATCACGCCCGTGAGGAGGGCGGTCTGGCTTGTCGTGTGGAGTATGTTTTGGAGACGGAATATTAGTGAGCTCGTCATCGAATTGCGGCAACAGCCTTCTTCATGGATAGCTCTTGGTCTGATCCGAAATACCGGTACCATGTGCCTCCTCAGCTAAGAGGACTCTTGTCCATTGATTATTGAGGTCATCCTGTTCAGCTTTAAGTTGTCGTTCCTTAGTTTTCATACTACGAGCCGTTGCTATGAGCTGTTGTTGGAACAGTTGTTGATCTTCATGGTTATCAGGGATGTCCAAGTCATCGGTTGCCAGGATATCCTCCTCCTCGACAGGGGGGAGGTAGTTGTCAACCTCGGAATCATTGATTTCGTCGGGGTTGCTCTGGTATCCAGGCTTTTCCTTACCCTCTAACGGGTGTTCGGGAGTATCAAGGTCGCCGCGGTCCTCGGGGGTAACTCCGTCCCTGGTGCTGATGATAGCTTTCCTTCCCTTTTTGCCTTTGGACCACTTATGCGGTTTCCAGTGCCTTGATGGTGCATCACCTGACTTATCGCCATCATTATTAGTCGTTTTGTCGCCATTGGGAGTGTCCACCATGTAGACATCATATGTTGAAGTGTCGGCCCATCGACTGGTATTAATAGCGGTGGGGCGCAATCCTCTTCATCCATGTATTCTACCTCATCGGAGGCATAGTCCAGCATGTTGGTTAAATCTTCGACTATGGCTATCAAGTGGGTGGTGGGTGGGTCGAAAATTTTGTCCTGACCCGTACTGTATCCAATCTGAGAGTAGATCGGGGCTAAATCGTTGGATATTTTCATCAACGAAATCCAATCTAGGGCTTCGTCGAACGCCGAGGGCTTGATTGGATGATATTGTTTGGAACCACCAGAGTTGAATTCTGATGCTTCCGAATGAGAAGGATGTTTGACAAGAACGAGTGTATGGCATTCCCGAACTATGACCGGGTCCAGACCAGGAGTGGGTACACCATCGTGGTTGCCCCCGCTAGTGTGACTTGAGAAGGAACTCGAGGTTAAAGCCTCGGAGTCTTCGGGCATGGCAAGTGAAGTCTCAAGCCTGGTTAATGATAAGTCTCCCCAAGAATCCACGGAGAACTCAAGGTTCCCGAATCGTACCTATTGATCGGGGGCGAAACGCTTGACACGGTCTAGATGGCCAGTCGGGTCAGCATACAGCACAATGCTGCTGAAGGCAAAGATCTATCCAGCGACGAAAGTGTCCATGTTATGGATCTCTTCGTTGATGACAAGGCAAGGCATCGATCCCTTGAGTGCTCACAAAGGAACTCTCAATGAAAGCACCAATGTCAGTGTCAAAACCGGTGCATCTCAGGTAGAGGGTCCTGAACTATGAGACTAGAATTGATGGTAACAGGAGACAAAGGGGATACAGATTTACCCAGGTCCGGGCCCTCCTATGGAGGTAATACCCTACGTCCTACTTGGTTGTATTGATGGTATGGGGGATTACAGAGTTGATCTACCTCGAGATCGAATAGCTAACATTAGATGAGTTGTTCTGTTTCTAAAACCTAAAACCCTTCGGCTTATATAGACGCCGGGGGTACCTAAGTTTTACACATGGTCGGTTACATGCCGAAGAGATAAACATGCCTATTCACTACATCTAACGTGGAGCACAAGCCATACTTCCCGAAGCATATATCTTGGAGATAATGTCTTCAATTAGTACGGTGTTCGGTAAGTGGCCCATATAGTCCGGCCCATAGAAATAGGTCGAACTCCTGAGGACCCCCTAATCCAACACTCCCTCAGTGCCTGCCCACCTTTGCCGACTGCTCCGACTCACACCCGCGTCCGGCTACTCCAGCCGGCCAGCTGCCCAGAGCCAACTACGACGCCCCAATTGACATGCATGGACGAGACAGCCATACCTGGCGGCGATGCATTGTTGACAAGTAGTAGAGTGCTATGCACGCGTCATGTACTATCACCTGTAGTGTAACTTGTCCCCAGGGCACCGATTTATAAAGTGCCCTAGGGGACAAGGATAGCCTAGTCCACAACCTACATATAGCTTCGCATGTAAGCTACCCATTGTAGCTTACATCCCAAGCTGATTGGTCTGTAAGCTACCACTATAGCTTACATACCAAGCTACACAATCATGCCTATATAAGAGGCCTCATGCCCACTACATATGGGGGGTTCCTCTCCCACTATCCCATGCTCACACGTACACACATGAGGCAAGAAGCCCATGGCTCTCCTCTCGCATACAGCTCCAAGAGCAACTTGTTCTACAAATACATCTCATATAGACACATGTAAGAGTAGGGGTATTATCTCTTTGGAGAGCCCTGAACCTGGGTAAACCACCACATGCTACTACCCTATCCTGTCGCAGACCTTCCACGACAGCCTTGCTCTCACCTCGATTAGCCACCCCTTGGCATCTGTTGTGAGAAAATGATGATAGTTGGCGCCCACCGTGGGGCTTGCTGCCACTAGAACCGTGGTCTGGGCGCGACCCTCTTCATCATCGCCACCACAACGTCATTGCCGTCTCTTCGGTGGCGCTCGAGGGTTCAACATCAACACGCCCCCGACGCAATGCACGTGACACTGCGTCCTTTCTCCAGGTCTCGACATCACCACCGAGGCATTGTTGACGTCTCTCCGGCGGTGCTCGGGGTCTCACCAACATGCCCCCGGGTCGACCACATAGAACGGCGCGTCCCCGCTGTCCACCTCATCCACATCTAGCTTGCTCCAATGCGCCTCCGGGGCTGCCGTACAGGTTGGTGCATCCTCACCGTCGGCCTCATACCATAGCTGCGCCTTGCTTCCTGCCAGCCGCTGCCACCTCTCTCTCCAACCTCTATTGCCCGACCTACCTCCTGTTCTGGTCACGCCCGCGGCCAGGCGCGAGCTTAGCGATGGCCAGACATGAGACGGGTGTTGCATGTACACTACCCATATAATGGTCATGTAATCCCCATATACTCCTTGTACAATCGCCATACACTGCCCAGACCATGAAGGCAATCATGTATTTTGTGTTCCACCTCTCGTGCGTCTCCGGCCGCTGCAGCTCCATTCCGCCTCGCACGTCAGCACCTCCTACAAGCATCTATGACCTCCACCTGCTTCGCCCACGCTTGGCCTCACATGCGGCTCTAGCCCAGCATGCGGTCGCGCTCGCGCTCGGCCTCATGCGTGGCTCGACATACGCATGTGGTCGCCCCGCGCTCGGCCTAACACGTGACTCGACCCCAGCATGCGGTCACGCCCGCGCTCGACCTCCCGTGCCGCTCCCTCTACCCCACTCGACGGCGGCGTCCCATCGCTTTGGTTCAGCTCGCCGCGCCCGCGTGATCTCTATCTCGCCGCACCGGCTCTGCACCTGCTCCGACGGTCCCACGTCGTGCTGCCCTGCTTCGACCCCGCATGCCCACCGTGCCTGCGCGTGCTACGGTTGCGCCTCCGTGATGGTGCCCTCCTCGACTCCAAGCTACCGGAGCCGCTCCACCTCTCCAATTCCCTCAAGGAGTACCGCGACAGCCTCAATCACAATGTGTCCCACGACGGTGCCGGCTCGGCCTCCCTCATCGCGCTCGACAACCTCCCGCTGGCATGTAAGCATCGCGCTACATGGGCCCCTATGCACGGCTTCGCCCGCACTTGACCGCTAAACCCCTGTGCACGGCTTGGCCGCGTAGCCGTTGCGCGGCGGCTTCCTCTGCCCCACCATCGACCGACTCCACACGTCCGCGCCACCGCTTCGGGTGCTTTCGCGGGCCACGTACCCAGCTTCACCCCTTCGATGCGCGACCGCAACTCCCTCACCGGCCGCATCCCACGTCGTGCAGCCTTGCATCGCACCTTGGTGCTGCCCGCCTTGGCAGCCTCCCTGGCTGCCCACCGGCTCGTGTGTGCCCTGGCGCGGGTGGGCCGGCCCGCACCTCCGTGCTGCCCGCTATGGCCTCCCCCGCTCCCGTCGTTGTTGTCGCTCCATTATGGAGGTTGCCGCCCGCAGCCTCCCCATTATTCCAGCTGCCAAGACCTCACTTTGCAATCAAACATGAACAACGGGCCAAACGGCGGGGTTATGACCATGGATATGCATTTTCATTTTGTGCTTCCAACAAGCAAAATTAGAGCCATCAAAGTAGGTACCTCTACGGTGTTAATTTCCCTCACTAGAAGCCATACTCTCCTAGGATGTGAAACCACTGCAATGGAGACCAAAGCTTTGATACCACTTATAGGATCAAAAGAACGTCTAGAGGGGGGTGATTAGACTACCTTTTCCCCATTTTCAGTGTTCGCAGATTTTAGCATTCATAGCAAGTCAAGCACACCCTACACATGCATCTCTACGAGTGTAGAAGTGAAAAGTAAAGACAAGCATGAGTAGTAAAGGAAGGGTAGGAAGATCAAACGTAATTTGGAGACACAAATATTTTTCCCATGGAGCCGATAGGTGGTGCTATCATACGTCCACGTTTATGGGGTCTTCAACCCAAGGAGGGCAACAGTTGCGAGAGTCCACGGAGGGCTCTACCCATGAAGAGTTCCACGAAGAAGCAACCTTGACTATACCATGATGGCCTATGTCCATGAAGGACTAGCCTAACTCGGGGTAGATCTTCACGAAGTAGGCAATCTCCTTGCCCTTACAAACTTCTTCGTTCACTCCACAACACGAAGTAGGAGGCTCCCAAGCGACATCTAACCAATCTAGGAGGCACCACCCTCCAAAGGGTAATAGGCTCGATAATGTTGATGAACTCCTTGCTCTTGTGCTTCAATATGATAGACTCCTCAACACTCATTCACTCTCATAGATTCGGTTTTGGTGGAAGAGATTGATTGGGTGGAAAGCAACTTGGGGAGGCTAGGGATCAAGATTCATATGGCTGGAATGGAATGTCATGATGTCAACACATAAGTAGGTGGCTCTCTCTCAGAAAATCTGTTGGTATGAGTGGGGATCAGTTTTGAGTGCTTCTCTTGCGAGTGAGCGGTGGTGGAGGGATATATATAGGCATCTCCAAAAATCCAATTGTGATAGCTTAAGTGACCAACTCAGTGACACCAATGTGTGAATCTTGGTGGTGCCAAAGTTAACAAAAGGTGTGAACTTTCGAATCTCGGTGAGACCAACATATAAATCTCCATGGTACCGATTAGGTGACCAACAATCACATTGCGCAACTCGGTGACGCTATTCCAACAACCTAAGTGGTACCGATTTTTTGAATCGAGGTAACAAAAAGTTGGCAACCAAACTCGGTGTCACCAAAGTAGAATCGGTTGCACCGATGTGCTAGGGTTTGGCATGGGTCTGACTGAGTTTGGGAATCGGTGGCACCGAGTGGGAACTGTTGGTTGCACCAATTTTGGATATTTGGCTTTGGACAGACTTTTGTGGAAAGATTATGTGGATGTTTTTGGTGACTATCACTTGTGCACATTTGAGCACCTTGTTCACCAACAGTACCTTACCCCCTTATAATAGTATTAGCTTTCTTATGGACTCAGAGTGATTTCTCACAAAGTAAAATGTAGAGTCCTTTTGCTTGAAGCTTTGCCAATCCATTTCCTTGCATTTTGGGGTTTCTCCACAATCCATTTGCTATCTGTATCATTGAACTTTTCTTGAAATATGCTTAGTGCAAACATTTGTTCAATCACATATATTTTGTCATTAATTACCAAAACTACAAAGGCGGCAAATGTGCTTTCACGCTCCACGCCCGTGCGCAGCATGGCCGCGTAGCCGTTGCGCGGTGGCTCCCTCTGCCCCGCCATCATCCGGCTCCGAGCGTCCGCGCCCCCGTTTCGGGTGCTGCCCCGGGCCGCATCCACAGCTCCGCATCTCCGACGGATGGCAGTAGCTCCCTCACCGCCGCAACCCGTGTCGTCGTTTTCTCACGGGGGGTCATGCGAGACGGCAGATGCCACGGGGTGGCTTATCAAGGTGAGGGCAGGGCTGTCATGGATGATCCAGGACGGGTATGTGAATACCACGCATTGGTTTACCCAGGTTTGGGGCTCTTCGGAGAGATAATACCCCTACACCTGCATATCTGTATAACTGAGGTACATTTGGTACATGGTTGCTCCTCGAGCTATTTGGGGAGGAGATCCATGAGGCTTCTTGCCTCATACATGAGTGTGGGGATGAGAGGATGTGAGCGAAGCTAGCCCCCTTGAGAGAGTGAGAGGGGGCCTTTATATGTGCATGGATGGGTAGCTTGGGATATAAGCCATATTGGGTAGCTTACATCCCAAGCAACTTGAGGTGTAAGCTATCATGGGTAGCTTACAAGTTAAGCCACATGTAGCTTGTAGACTAAGCTATGTCTGTCCCCTCGTGCACTTTATAAATCAGTGTCCAGGGGGAAGGTTACACTATAGAGAGTACTACATGACGCGCGTACAGTGTGCTCCTACTCGCCAATAGCGCGTCACCATGAGATATGGCCGTCTGGTCCGCGGGTGTCCGATGGGACTCGGGAGGAGCCGGACTAGAGGAGACGGACAGGGCGAGGCGGACGGGTGGAGGCTGTCGAGCCGGCCGTGTGGAGGCCACCGAGCCGGCCGGGTGGAGGCCGCCTTGCCAGCAGGATGGAGGCTATCGAGCCAGCCGGGTGGAGGGTGCCGAGCCAGCCGGATGGAGGGTGCCGAGCCAGCCGGATGGAGGGTGCCGAGCCAGCCGGGTGGAGGCTGCCGAGCCAGCGGGATGGAGGCTGTTGAGCCAGCTGGGAGGAGGCAGCCGAGCCAGCCGGGTGGAGGTTGTCGAGACCGACAGATGGAGTTTGCCGAGCCAGGTGGGTGGAGGCTGTCGAGCCAGCTGGGTGGAGGCTGCCGAGCCGGCCGGCTGGAGGCTGCCGAGCCGGCCGGCTGGAGGCTGCCGAGCCAGTCGGATGGAGTGTGCCGGGCCGGACGGGTGGCGGCTGCCGAGCCGGATGGGTGGAGGCTGCCGAGCCCATCGGGAGGAGGCTGTCAAGCCAGCCGGGTGGAGGCTGGTCCGTAGCCCTGTCTTCTGTCTTCACTTCTTCATCCGTCTAGTTGATTCGTGGGGCTCCACGTACCGGGGGTGGGTCCCCTGATGTTATTAAATGTCGAGTCGTCTCCTTGAGCCTACCCGGGGGTAATCCCCCTGACATTAGCCTCCGAGCCTTTGGGCGACTAGGAGCGTCGGGTGGAGGGTTTATGCCGGTGGAGTTGTTTGTCGCAGAAGTTGTTGATGATGGTCAATCGCGGGTTGGGGACGACTTGGCTTGCTTCCAGCGGGGGCGCGCTAGCGCACCCGCTGGCTGTAGCCTCCGAGCCTCCAGGCGACTTGAAGAGTCGAGCGGAGGGTCTTTGCTATTGCTGAAGTAGACGGCTGCGTCAAGGATGCCGGGCGCGGATGCGGGGTCCGCTGTCTAGTGGTTTCTAGCGAGGGCGCGCCAGTGCACCCTCTAGGTGTATCCTCCGAGCCTCCGGGCGACTCGAGGAGTCGGGCAGAGATTCTTTGCTGTTGTTGAGGCAGGCGGTGGTGTCGAAGATGTTGGGCATAGGTGCGAGGCCCGCCGACCGAAGGGCGCAAGGCGCTGCCGAAGGGGAATGCAGGGTCCGCCGGCTATTGTGTGTGGACCCCCGCCGAGGGCGCACACGGGGTCCGTATGCTGTCGAGCGCGGATGGAGGGTCTGCCGGTTGGTGGGCATGGAGCCCTGCCGAAGGCGGACGCGGGATCTGTCGGCTATCGAGCGCGGGGCGTTGCAGGGCACGAACGGAGGGTCCGCCGGCTGATGGGCGTGGAGCCCCGCCGAAGGAGGACGCGAGGTCCACTGGCTGTCGAGCGCGAGGCGCTGTCGGGCATGGACGCTGGGTCCGCCGGTTGGTGGGCATGGAGCCCCGCCGAAGCCGGACGCGGGGTCCGTCGGCTGTCGGGTGCGAGGCGCTGCCACGCGTGGACGCAGGGTCCGCCGGCTGTCAGGCGCGAGGCATTGTCAGGCATGGACGCAAGGTCCGCCGGCTGGCTGGTGGGCGTGGATCCCTGCCTCAGACGAACGCGGTGTCCATCGGCTGTCTAGCGTAGTGCCCTGCCAGGAGTAGCCTGCGAGCCTCCAAGCGAGGAGGTTCCTCATGGAAATGATCGTGCAAAAGACAAGGTTAAGTCGGCATAGATATATCAAATATTTGACTTTGGTAGTGCAAGTTGGTGTGGAGGGTGCCGACTCGGTATCGTCTGAGCCCCCCCTAAGTCTTTTTCATGTTCCCTCCGCTCTTTGTCTTTTGCTCTTGCTAGCCAGACATCCGGGAGCCGGTCTGTAGCTGAGACGAAGAGTCGTTCACGGAATGGAGCATACAGTACTCGAACTCTAGGAGAAGACTCGACCGAGCACATACTCATAAATGAGAACTATCGGATCACCCAAGCCGTTTTCTCCCTGGACGCTTTTCGCATATGGTGACCTCCAGCTTTTGCTCTCGCTAGCCAGACAGCCGTGGTGCGGTCTATAGCTGAGACAAAGAGTGGGCCTTTGGTCCCGTGCACGCTACTAAGCCGTCCCGTGGGAACGAACATATCACGCCAAGTAGACAGCCCTGGGCCGAGACTAGCCGGCGCCGGGGTGAACAGTAAAGTTGCAGAATAAATGCCGAGATGGCCCCCGAGGGTCGCTCGGGGTTATTTGTTTTGCATGTATGGTGTAAGGGTATGCACGTGAAGATCTGACATTGCTTTTGGGTGTCGGCGAGGCGGTTTTGTCGATGTCGGCCAACATGGTTTGTAGCCGATGTGGTCCTGCTGACGCGCACGAGGTGCTGCCGGGCATTGACTTGGGGCCCGTCGGCTGATGGGCGCGAGGCGCTACCGGGGCGAACACAGAGTCTGCTGGCTGTTGAGCGCGAGGCGCTGCCGGGGCGGACGCGGGGTCCGCCGGCAAATGAGCGTGAGGGTGCTGCCGAGGGCGGACATGGGGTCCACTGGCTAATGAGTGCGAGGCGCTGCCGAGGGCGAACGCGGGGTCCGCCGGCTGATGAGCACGAGACACTGCTGAGGGTGGACGCGGGGTCCGCTGGCTGATGTGCGTGAGGCGCTACCGAGGGCGGACGCGGGGTCTGCCGGCAAATGAGCGTGAGGGCGCTACTGAAGGCGGACGCGAGGTCCACCGGCTGAGTGCGCGAGGCGCTGCCGAAGGCCGATGCGGCATCCGCCGACTGATGTGCACGAGGCACTGCCAAGGCCTGGCACGGGGTCCTCCGACTAATGAGCGTGAGGCGCTGGTGAGGGTGGACACGGGGTCCGCTGGCTGATGTGCGCGAGGCACTGCCGAGGGTGGACGAAGGGTCCGCCGGCTAATGAGCACGAGGGCGCTACCGAAGGCGGATGCGAGGTCCGCCGACTGATGTGCGTGAGGTGCTGCCCAGGGTGGACGCGGGGTCCGCTGGCTAGTGAGCGCGAGGGCGCTGTCGAAGGCGGATGCGAGTTCCGCCGACTAGTGTGTGCGAGGCGCTATCGAAGGCGGACGCGAAGTCCACCGACTGATGTGAGCGAGGCGCTGCTGAGGGCAGACGCGGGGTCCGCCCGCTAGTGAGCACGAGGGTGTTGCCGAAGGCGGACACGAGGTCCGCCGGCTGGTGTGCGCGAAGCGCTACCGAAGATGGACGTGGAGTCCGCCGGCTGATGAGCGCGAGGCGCTGCCGAGGGTAGCGTCCGGGCGAGGAGGTTTATTGGTGTTGTCAAAGGTAGCCGGCTATCGTCCTTCAACCGGTGCGGCGTTTCACCGGCGACGCACGCCGGCCGCACCCGCTGGGTGTAGCATTGCATTTGGCGCATTCGGGTCAGAGGCGCCTTCCGGCAAGGGGTCCAGGCTTCTGGGCGCTCGAGAGATGCCCCAGCCGATCGGCCCGAACCGGCCAGGCGACCAAGGAAGAGGCTTCCGAGCCGACCCCCAGTCGTCCAGGCATCCGAAGGAGATAGACGGAGTTGGACGTTGTCAGGCGGAGTCGAATCGCGGCCATGCATGCAGCGTTTAGCCGGCCATGCAAGCCGCCATGCATGTAGAATTGTAACCATGCATGTACGTACTCTTCTTCCTTTCTTCCTTTTTTTTGCACAGCCGGCTCGTAACTTTCTTTTATTTACAACCGGCCCCTCCCCCTCTTTTCCTCCCCCCGGTTGGGCAGCCAGCCCGCGAGGGCGAGGGCCAGAGGTGGTGCGGGGGGAGCTGGGTGGGACTAGAGGCGGAGCGAAGAGAACCGGCTCAGGCACCGGTAGGAGGAGCCGGGCACGGAGAGGCGGGAGCCGGCAGCGTCGCGCGGGGGCGAGCCGTCCTGGGGCGCATAATAGGCGGCGGTCGGAGGGCCGAGCCGGCCTGCGGGGAGGCGGAGCCGGTCGTGGGGGCGCGCGGTAGGCGGCGGCCGGAGGGCCAAGCCAGCCTACGGGGAGGCGGAGCAGGCTGCGAGGCGCGCGGCAGGCGGCGGCCGGCGGCGGCCGGCCTAGCCGGAATGGCGAGGCCGTGCAGAGCCGCCGTGGGCAGCCAACCTGGGCGGCGAGCCGGTGCGGGCAACCGGCCTGGTCGGCGAGCCGACGCACGGAGGCTGGCGTGGCTGGTGATGGAGCCCAACCCGGCCAGAACGCGGGAGGCGGAGGCGGCCGTGGCCATGCGCGCCCGTGCGCGTATGAGCGCCGGTGGCCACGGCGACCGGGCCGAAGGCAGCAAGGCCGCAGGCGTGGGCGGAACGGCTCGGCGCTGTGCAGGCTGGGAGAGGCGAAACCGGAGTCGGCGCGAGGATGGCGACGCGAGCCTGGGGCGGAGCCGACATAGGACGCGCTACCCGACCAGTGGCTCGGGAACCCGACCGTGCGGCACCCGAGGTGGATGGAGCAGCGCTGGCGGCGGGACGAGGCACGCAGGGCAACGTTGAGAGCAGGCATGGGAGCCGAAGACGGCGAGGGCGACGAGTAGCGCGGGTGCACCGCCTGGGGCGACAGTAGAAGGCTCAGCCGGGGGAGGTGCGAGCGCGTCATCGCCGGGGCGTTGGGGGCACGGACCCAGCATGGGGAGCGACAGGGCCGACGTGTGACGCGTGGGTGCACCGCCTGGGGTGGCAGCAGGAGGCCGAGCTAGCGCTTGACGGAGCTGAGCGGAGTAGCACAAGCGTTGGCTAGCTTGATTCCCATGGGCGCCGACCGGGCAATTGGTGAGGCGGCCGCCGGGTGCCGGCCAGGCAGTCGGGCGGCTGAGCGGTCGAGCAGCCGGAGGGAATGGGCAGCAGGCTGTGTTGCCGGCCCGACAACTGGCCAAGGCAGACTAAGCAGCCGGGACGCGCACACAACCAACATGCATGTGTGCATGACGGTTGGCCGTCCGGCGCGAAGACGCGGGCTGGGCCAGTGCGACAGAAGGGCGTCAGGCACGGCAACGAGGCGGCGCGAGCGTCCGAGGCACGTGTTCACAAGGGAAGGCACGCGAGGCAACGTCACAAGATGGAGTCACCGGCCGGGGCGACGGCGATGCTCATATGGACGACCGACCTCGTGCGCGCACTCAAGCTAAGCTAGCTAGCCAAGCTAGCTAGCACACAGCCCAATCTAGCTAGCTAGCTAGGCATGACAGTGTGCAAGTACAGAGGTGAACGCGGCCAGCATCCCTGTACGCGGATGCGCGGGATACTAGGGCGGGACGAGGACGCGCCGACATGTACAGTTGCCCCGGCAGCGCGTTGGTGCGTGCTAGAAATGGACTAGGCCGACGGCGAGGACGCACCGTCTCGCGCGGTAACCCGGATGCATGTTGGTGTCTAACCCCCGAGCGCCACCGGAGAGAAGGCAGCAACTCCACGGTGGTAACGAAAAGGGCGAGGTCGACGATGAGGACGCGCTGCCTCGTGCGGTCGTCCGGGGGGCATGTCGATGTCGGGCCCCCGAGCGCAACCGGAGAGACGGCGGCGATGCCACTGTGATAACGAAGAGGGTGAGGCCGGCGGCAAGGACGCGCCGCCTCGTGCGGTCGCCCCGGGGGCATGTCGATGTCGGCCCCATGGGCTACGGGAGAGATGGCGTGATGCCACGGTGATGATGACGAAAAGGGTCCCGCCCGGACCGTGATTCCAACAGCAGCTAGCCCCACGATGGAGGCCAACTGTCATCGTTTTCTCATGAGGGGCCACGTGAGACAGCAGATGCCATGGGGTGGCTTATCGAGGTGAGGGCAAGGCTGTCGTGGATGATCCGGGATGGGTATGCAAATAGCACACAGTGGTTTATCTAGGTCCGGGGCACTCCGAAGAGATAATACCCCTACTCTTGCATATCTGTATAACTGAGGTACATTTGGTACATGGTTGCTCCTGGAGATGTTTGGGGAGGAGAGCCATGAGGCTTCTTGCCTCATACATGAGTGTGAGAGTGGGGATGAGAGGATGTGAGAGAAGCTAGCCCCCTTGAGAGAGTGAGAGGGGGCCTTTATATAGGCATGGATGGGTAGCTTGGGATGTAAGCCATAGTGGGTAGCTTAATCCCAAGCAGCTTGAGGTGTAAGCTACCATGGGTAGCTTACATGTCAAGCCACATGTAGGTTGTAGACTAAGCTAGTTCTGTCCCCTGGTGCACTTTATAAATCAGTGTCCAAGGGAAGGTTATACTATAGAGAGTACTACATGACGCGCGTACAGTGTGCTCCTGCTCGGCAATCGCGCGTCGCCATGAGATATGGCCGTCTAGTCCGCTTGTGTCCGATGGGATGTTGGGAGCTGACTTCATCAGGGCACAGCCGGACTGGAGGAGCCAGACAAGGGGAGCCAGACGGGTGGAGGTTGTCGAGCCGGACGGGTGGAGGCCGCTGAGCCAGCCGGGTAGAGGTTGTCAAGCCAGCAGGATGCAGGATGCTGAGCCAGCCGGGTGGAGGCTGCCGAGGCAGCCGGGCGGAGGCTGCCGATCCAGCCGGGCGGAGGCCGCCGAGCCAGCAGGATGGATGTTGTCGAGCGAGTAGGATGGAAGCTGCCGAGCCGGCCGGGTGGAGGCTGCCGAGCCAGACGGGTGGAGGCTGCCGAGCCCGCCAGATGGAGGCTGCCGAGCCAGCTGGGAGGAGGTTGCCGAGCTAGCCGGATAGAGGCTGCCGAGCCAAACGGGTGAAGGCTATCGAGCCCGCCGGATGGAGGCTGCCGGGCCGGCCGGGTGGAGGCTGCCGAGCAAGCCGGGAGGAGGCTACCAAGCCAGCCAGGAGGAGGCTGCCGAGCCACCCAGGAGGAGGCTGGTCCGCAGCCCTGTCTTATGTCTTGTTGATTCACGGAGGAGGCTGGTCCCCCGATGTTTTAAAATGTATAGTCATCTCCTTGAGCCTACCCGGGGGTAATCCCTTGACATCCCGCATCGCGCAGCCTCGGCTCGCACCTCTGCACTGTTCGCCGTGACAGCCTCCCCGGCCGCCCGTCGGCTCGCGTCTCCGCACTGCTAGCCGTCGGCTGGTGGGCTGGTCCGAACCTCCGCGCTGCCCACCGTGGCCTCGCCGGCTCATGTCGTTGTTGTCGCTCCACTACGCAGGTTGCCGCCAAAAGCCTCCCCGTTGCTCCAGCCGCTCCGTCCGTGCGCGCAGACCGGCCTCTACGCCGCTCCACTGCTCCATTCTGCCCGCGCCCCTAGCTCTGCCTCTGCTCACCACTTTTGCCTCTCCACGCCTGGTCACGCCAGCGTCTCCATCTAGCCTTGGCCACTATCGCTGGTCCTGCAACCTTGCACCATGTCGGCTCCTCTAGCCCGCCGGCTCGGCCACCCTCTGCCTCCCCAGGCCTTTACCCGCCCGTGCGCTCCGCTGGCTCCGCGACGCTGCACCGGATACGCGCCCCCGCAACCGGCTCCGCACCCCCGCGGCTGGCTCCCGCTCCTCATGGGACCATCCGCTATGCCCCCGTCCTGGCTCGCTAGGGCTGGCTACGCCCCACGTGGTCTCCTATGCCGGCTTGAGAGGTGGGATGGGTGGCTAGCTGCCCACTCGAAAAGGGCAAGATGAAAAAGTCGAGCCGGCCCAAAAAAAGACCTACTAGCCCGCGTCGTCGCCTTGCCGGCAGGGCTGCTTGCCGATTCCAACATTGGACCGTCTCGAATGTCGACCCAGATTCCCACCTACTTCGATGTTGGGCTGGCCGGCACCTCCATCAATCGCCCTGGAGGCTACCTCCCACGAAGGGCCGGCTACACCCAGTGGGCAACACCCAGCTGCAGGCTGCAAGCTGGCAGCCGACTGTCTTCAACAACACCTGCCTCGCCTATGTGAAAATCAATGTAAGCTCCCGATCGCCCGTCCATGTGCCGCGCACAAACAATGGATACACCGGGCGATCCACACGGGCCATCCCCGCATTTGTTTCAGCTATTTGACTATTCACCTCGGCGCCAGCTAGTCTCGCCCGAGACCGGCCGCTTGGGCCGAGACGTTCGTTCACACAGGACGACTAAGTAGTGTTCACGGTACCAAGGCCCTCTCTTTGTCTGAGCTACAGATCTCACTGCAACGGTCCAGCTAGCGAGAGCACAAGCTGGAGGTCACCCCACGCGAAAAATGCTTCGGGAGCAAATGGCTTGGGAAAATCGGTCATTTCATTTGTGAGTATCTACTCGGTCTAGTCTGCTCCTAGAGTCCGAGCACTGTATGCTCCACTCCACGGCCCACTCTTCATCTCATCCATGGACCGGCTCCCGGCTCTCCGGATGGCAAGAGAAAAAGCCAAATAGCGGAGAGCACATGAAAAGGACTAAAGGGGGCTTGGAAGAAACCGAGTCGGCACCCTTTGCATAAAGCTTGCACTACCAAAACCAAATATTTGACACATCAACATCGACTAAACTTGTCTTTTGCACGATCATTTCCATGAGGAACCTCCTCGCTCGGAGGCTTAGAGGCTACTCCTGGCGGGGCCCCGTGCCCATCAGCCAGCGGACCCCACATATGCCCTCGGCAGCACCTTGGGCTCATCAGCTGACGGAGCCCACATCCATGCCCTGCAGGGCTCCGCGCCCATCATCCGTTGAACCCTGCATCCGCACCCGGCTGGGCTCCGCACCCATCGACCGGCGGACACCATGTCAGCGCCCGGCAGCGCCTCGCGCTCATCAACCGGCGGACCGAGTGTTCGCCCTCGGCAGCACCTCGCACTCATCAGCCGGTGGATCCCGCGTCCGCCCCCGGTAGGGCTCCACGCCCATCAGCGGCGGACCCTGCGTCCACACCCGTTAGGGCCCTGCACCCATTAGCCGATGGACCCCACGTCCGCGCCTGGCATGGCTCCGCACCCAATAGCAGGCGGACCCCGCATCCGACCCTGGCAAGGCTCCGCACCCATCAACCGACGGACCCCGCGTCCGCGCCCGACAGGGCCCCGCGCCCATCAGATGACAGACCCCACATCCACTCCCAACATTCTCAACGCCACCATCTGCTTCAGCAACAGCAAAAACCCTCCGCCTGACTCTTTCAGACACCTGGACGCTACACACAGCAGGTGCGCTACCGCGCCCCTGCTGTGCCCCGCGCCCATCACCCGGCGGACCCCGCGTCCGCCCCCGACTGGGCTCCACACCTATAAGTTGGTGGACCCTGTGTTCGTGCCCGGCAGGGCCCCATGCCCATTAGTCGACTTACCCCGTGTCCGCGCCCAACATCCTTGATGCCACCGTGTGCTTTAGCAACAACAGAAACCCTTCGCATGACTCATCGAGTCGCCCGGAGGCTCGGAGGCTACACCCCGTGGGTGCGCTGGCCCGACACCACTGTCCGCTCCGGCACCAGCGACAACCCTCCGCCCGACTCTTCGTGTAGCCCGGAGGCTCGGAGGGTAAACGTAGTGGGTGCACTCATGCGCCCCTGCTAGAAGCAAGCTGCGTCGTCCCCGGCCCACAATCAACCATCATCAACAACTTCTGTGACAACAACGGCTACGAAAACCCTCCGCCCGACTCTTCGAGTCGCCAGGAGGCTACTGTCGGGGGGATGACCCCCAAGTACCCCAAAGACGATGAGTCAGACAGGGTTCTCGCCACCTTTGCCGGCTGCTCCAACTCACACCAGCGGTTGGCTGGTCCAGTCGGCCGGCTGCCCAGAGCCAACTACGATGTCCCATCAGACACGCACGGACGAGACGACCATACCCCACACCAACGCATTGTTGACAAGAAGTGGTGCGCTATGCACGCGTCATGTAGTAGCACCTACCGTGTAACTTGTCCCCTAGGCGTTGATTTATAAAGTTCCCCAGGGGACAAGCATAGCCTATTCCACAAGCTACATATAGCTTGGCATGTAAGCTACCCATTGTAGCTTACATCCCAAGCTGCTTGGTATGTAAGCTACACACTCATGCAAATATAAGAGGCCTCATGCCCACCACATATGGGGGGATGCTCTCCTACTCTCTCATGCTCACACGTACACACATGAGGCAGATTGACATCTCCATCCCCGGTAGGAGACCTACCATTTGTAAACCCTAGGTACCCTTCGGTGTCTATATAAACCGGGTGGGTTTTAGATTATAGGGCAGAAAAACTCATCTAGTGTTTTAGCTATATGATATTGAGGTAGATTGACTCTCTAAACTTCATACCATCAATACAGTAGAGCAGGACGTAGGGTTTTACCTCCGTAGGAGGGCCCGAACCTGGGTAAACATTGTCTCCTTCGTCCCTTGTTATCATCAATCCTAGTCTCATAGCTCGGGACCCCCTACCCGAGATCCGCCGGTTTTGACACCGACATTAGTGCTTTCATTGAGAGTTCCACTATGATCTCCAAAGGAATCGATGGCTCGCGTTTTCATTAACAAAGAAGTATATAGGATGGACTCCTTTGTCCCTGGACAAATCTTCGCTTTTGGCAGCATCGTGCTACATGCTGACCCGACCGACCGTCTTGGCCGAGTTGGGAGTTTTGCCCATAATCAAGAGGTCAGATTCGGGAACTTAGAGTTCTCTATAGACTCTCGGGGCGTTCTTTTGCTCACCGAGATCGCAATCTCATCTAATGCTCCCGAGGACTCCGATGCCTTAACCTCGGATCCCACTTTCGATCCCGCCTGCGGGACCAACCCCGACGATGATCCGGCTTCTAGTACGGATCCAGCCATAGCACCAGACAGCCGGGGACCATCTCTTGCTAAACACACTTCTTGTGCAGACGCATCGGAGGTTAACTTCGAAAGCTCTGAGTAGATTGACCCGATCGAGCTCTCGACACTCAACAAGGCTCTAGATATGATTTTGTCGATGGAAATTACTGATGACCCAACCCCCATCCATGCTCAGATCGGCCTTGAGGTGGGTCAAGAGGAATTTTTTATCCCACCCACCACCCACTTCGTAGGCATTGTCAAAGACTTAATTGATATGTTGGACTACGCCTCCGAGGAGGCGGAAGACATGGATGAAGAGGACGACGCTCCCACCCCCGTCAACACCGGGCGCACACACCCGCAAACAATGGTGATAAATCAGGCAAAGCGCTGTCAAGGCGTCAGAAACTGCGCAAATGGTCAAAGGAAAAAAGGGGAAGGGAAGCTATTGCTCGCATTGGGGAAAGTGATACCCTAGAAGACCTCGGTGATCCCGATATCCCCGAGAAGCCACTACAGGAGCAGGAGAGTCCAGAGGACCAGCGCGACCCCGAGGATCCAAATGATTCCGAGGACGACAACTACCTTCCCAAGTAGAGGACGAGGACAGCTCGGAAGCCAAAGACTTCGCTGTCCCCGAAAACCTTGAGGATCAGGAACGGTTTAGGCAACAACTTATAGCCAGTGCCCGAAGCCTAAAGGCAAAAGAACGACAGCTTAAGGCCAAACATGATAACCTCAACGATAGATGGATGACGAGGGTCCTATCAGCGGAGGAAGGGTACAGTACAGGTCTATTGGACCAACCCAAGGCTACCCACGTCGACAGCTACTGTCGTAATTCGATCACGAGGTGCCTAATACGCCGTCTCCCATGCACACTCCATACGACCAGCCAGACTACCCTCCTCGAGGACGAGATAAGACGGCTGGTGACACTAGTTATAGGCCGACAATACCCCGCAGAAGGGGAAAAGTGCCAATAGAGCTAGAGGGTACTTCCGTGATAGACGGGATGGGTACCGGCCTTGGCTCGAATGCAACAATAGAGGTCGGGAACAAATTAGGGCCAGAATAGACACCGACTACTGGCGTGACATAGCCCGGGTCAGAGGCGTTGCACACCCACTGTGCTTCACCAATGAGGTGATGCAGCATCAGTTCTCAGAAGGATTTAAACCCATGAACATAGAGCAATACGATGGAAGAACTGACCCAACAGTATGGATCGAGGATTTCCTCCTCGACATTCACATTGCACGAGGAGACTATCTCCATGCCATCAAGTACCTACCCCTAAAACTCAAGGGGCCATCTCGGCACTGGTTGAACATCCTCCCGGAAAATTCTGTCGGGTGCTGGGAGGATCTAGAAGATGCATTCCGATCTAACTTCCAAGGCACCTATGTACGGCCGCCGGACTCCTCTGACCTAAGCAACATCGTCCAGAAGGCAGGAGAGTCTGCTCGACAATTCTGGAATCGGTTCTTGAACAAGAAAAGACAGATCATTGATTGCCCGGATGCCGAGGCAATAGCCTCTTTCACGCACAATATTCGGGATGAATGGCTGGCTCACCAACTCGGTCAGGACAAGCCTAGGACAATGTCCGCCCTTACATCACTCATGACTCGCTTTTGTGCGGGGGAGGATAACTGGCTAGCTAGACGGAGCCACAACCCCGAAGACCCCGGAACCTACGAAGTTCGGGTGGAAACAGGAAACCAAGACGCAACAAAAATAAGCACCGGCACAACAATAGTGATGCCAACGACACATCTATTAACGCCGGTTTCTGCAACCCTCGATCCGGGAAGCGGAAGAAGCCTCCTAAAGGCAATCTTGACGGACCTACCCCGTTGGACAAGATCATGGAGAGGCCTTGCCAGATCATTGACACTCAAGACAAGCCCGCCACCCACACCAACCATAACTGTTGGGTGTTCAAACAAGCTGGTATACTCGCAACCAAGGAGCAAGGCAAGGGCACACGTAGCAAGGACGATGATGAGCCCTGCGGTCTGATCAATGGCAGACAGAAGCAGTTCCCTCCAAAGGTGAAGACCGTGAATATGATATACGCCACTCACATACCCAAAAAGGAGAGGAAGCATTCCCTTCAAGAGGTCTATGGCATAGAGGTTGTAGCCCCGAAGTATATCCCATGGTAGGCGTATCCGATCACCTTTGATCGACGAGACCACCGGACCAGTATCCATCATGGGGTTCAACTTCCCTCATCCTAGACCCCATTATCGATGGGTATCACCTCATTAAAGTTCTAATGGACGGAGGAAGTAGCCTCAATCTGATTTTCTCAAACACGGTGAAAAAGATGGGTATAGATCCATCAAGGATCAAACCAAGCAACACTACCTTTTAAAGGAGTGATCCCAGGCGTCGAAGCCCGATGCACGGGCTCTATGATCCTAGAAGTAGTGTTCGGTTTGCCCGATAACTTCCATAGAGAGGACTTGGTCTTCGAGAATATACCTTTCTGTAGCGGTTTATCACGCCCTGCTAGGCCGTACAACATTCGCTCGCTTTAACGCCGTCCCACACTACGCATACATCAAGCACAAGATGCCCGAGCCAAGGGGGTCATTACTGTCAACGGCAACATAGAGCGTTCATTACGATGATGATTGGCAAACACCGAAATCTACCATAAAGGCATGTAAAGTAGTCAAACGAGCTCGATTTCAGTCTGAACTCCTAGAACCTTCTTCTCCCCAAAAATAGGGACACACTCCCCATTGCACAGCCCTAGTTCCCTCCAAACATGTGTCGAGAAGGGATAACTTTGCACTCAAGATTCCATGGGCAGAAGTGGGGAACAACCATAAAAATGGTAAGTGTTCGGCTGGATCGAAAAACCACCAATACACGTCCTTAGACATACCACATGTACCATTAAGGACCTATTAAAGCGTAAAGGTCATCCATACTTCGAAAACTTCTCAAGATCCCCTTTCCAAGATCCACTCACCGACAACATCACCCTTAAAGGAATGCAATTCCCTAGGAGGCAAAGGAGGAGACTGGCGACAGGGCTCATCAAGGATGTCAAGCCACCAAGCGAAGACCCCCGGTACAACCTCTCCTTTGTAAATTTTATATTTCATCTTCAAATACCCGTAAACAGTTTCTTTGGGAACTTCATTTACCTAAGTTATGGAAAATAAATTCTTACTTCTAAGCTCTATTGGGGAGAAGTAAAGTAACTAAAAAGTACAAATTGAAATCAAATTGAAATGATAATGTGAATTGTCCGAACTACATAGAAGGGAATTCTATATCCATATATCGGATTAGATAATGAATCTAACCTAGGAATATATTGAGTTATAAAAATTGTTGAGCAAATAAAAGACCATTATGCATGGCCTCTTCGTTGTATCTTATGCTACATACTTTGTTCTTCCCTCATCAATGCTTCTTACAAAAATATTCGGTATACATTACGATGCAACTAGCCAATAGGCCGGGGGATTGAATTTAAAATATCACCCTAAGCATCACTCCGACACAACTGATTGCGTGTTCGGCATCTTGGATTTTGCTTTATATGCATCGGATCTGAACTATGTCTTGGGTCAATAGTTAGGTTGCTCGGCTCCTGTGATTGCCCTCTTACATTCCACTCGTTCGGATAAAGGGCAAAGGGGGAACCACTACGATTGTGTTTCTAGCTTGCCTGGTCAAGCACCTCAGGGAAGAAAGCCGAAAACTGACCATCATAGTAATCAAGAACCGGTATGCAAATCTGAGCATAAGGGTCATACTAAAAAATCGTTAGAGGTTATTCCGTGTCATACGATGGGTTTCGTACTTGTACAAACCATGTGATTCTAGCTTTAGCCGCGGTTCATCCGAACATCACAAAACACTAGGGCTAGTCATCAGCCCCCATGTTCCTTTTTCACGGTCCTACGGCTAAGTGAAAGCGATAAAACATCATAGTCTGATTGCCATGTCCCCCATGCACTACCGCCTTTGGCACCGATACCTCGGCTAAGGGTCACAGTGCACAGGTAGAGACATCTCGCGTAGTATCTACGTGGGGGCTGAAGCTGACGACTCACAACTTTTAGATTAAACTGCCACATGGGAGTCACAATGAATGCAAAACTTGAAAGACATGATAAACGATGCAACATCATAATAAAGCGTTAAATTTTTTCGGACATATTACAACACGCTCATACATAAAATTTATCCTTCGAGCATTGAACCTCTATCGCCCGAGCACCCTCCATCACTTCAGAGAAGTATCGCTCGGGGCGCCTATACTCCTTTCAAGGGGGCGGAGGTGCGGTGACCATCCCGGTCCTTGCAAAGGCCATCCAAGGTCCCTCGATGCAGGTAGAATGCTTTAGCGCGTCATTCCGAGGTGCAGCGTCCCTCAGCCTCCGCACCAGGCTGAAGTAGCTACTCGGCAAAAGCTCATCAGGACATAGCCGGATGCAGAGATCCTTCATGGCTAGCTCCGCCATCCTGTGTAGCTCCATCATTTGCTTCATATGGTCGATGAGAAGATGAGCGCGCTCGGGGGCTGCAAATTGTGCCCAAAAGAGTCGAGCCTCATCGCCTTCTTCTCGCGAAGCATAGAATTGGTTCCCGTCCGCTACACTCTTTTGGAGGTCCAAACAGGCGCCTGAGAAAAGCCACACCTAGGTGAGCAATGCAAACCTGCTATCACCAAAGGCACAATGTATTAAATACGACTTACCATCTGTGATAGCTTTGTCTTGGCTAATTTGTTCTCCGGAGAACCGGCTATCCTCCTACTCCTTTTGGAGCTCGGATTTTAGCATGGATAGCTCACTGGCTGGCTCCTTGCTTTTATGATCAAGGGCCTCACACTTCGTGCTGGCATCCTTGAGCTCCTATTGCACCTCCTCCACCCGAGCTTCATGCTTAGCGCTTGCGGTTTTCAATGCGGAGAGCACGGCTGCTGCTTGTTCAGTTGTTGCCTTCTCATCCGCGGCCTCTTGCTTCATCTCTCTAAGCTCGGCTTGAGCTTCTCGACCTCCTTGGCTGAAGTTGTGTAAGCTATAAATATATAATTACACTAGGTCACCAGTGTGGATAACTAATGATAGAAAACCCGGATATTACAATTCGGCTTACCTTGCGCCTCATCGAAACTCTTCTTCAGGGTGTCAAGCTCCCGTTCAGAGCTCTTGAGCTTCCGATTTAGCTCGGCAAGATCTATGTCATTAATGGCCGCTACCGATGACGAGGCCTACAAACAATAAATATATATATAAAACTATGTATGTTCAAACCCCCGAACTGTCAAGAATACGACCGTGTGATGGGTCCTCTTATGGGCTTTTAGAACAGTCTGGGACAAATTATGCCTTATGCATCATTGGTTACAACTGGGTATTTGACCCCCGGGTGAGTTTTCCTAAACCCACCCAGGGCTCCGGGGCTGCTATATATATAATGATAGCACAAACCTAATAAAATTAATTTTTTAGGAAAAGGGTATTGCGTGGCTTACCTGGAAGCCCGTCAAGAGACCATTGAAGGCCTCTTTCAGTCCGCTATCAACAGACTGAATGCCTTACAAAACCGCACCCATAAGTGTGCGGTGATCCTCGGAGATGGATGCGCTTGATAGAGCCTCCTCCATGACCGGCCACCCAGTCATCGATGGCGCCGGTAGTGACCGGGGATTGAGTCGGTGGCCCCACAGGCATAGTGTGCTCTGAAGATGAACTCGGAGGTGATTGGACATTCCTTTGTCCTTACTCTTTAGTGGCCAGGAGGGGCTCCTCGCCCCGGTCTTCGATGATCGAGGTATTAACCTCGGCCATGGTGTCATCACCCCCACCGCCTGTGTTCGGCTCCTAAGGAGCATGGCGGGATGACACCTCCGCGGCATCCTTCACGGCCCCTAGAGGTGTGGGGTGTGATGCAGTCCCACTCTCCACCAGCTCGGCAGATGGAGACTCCCCATCCAAAGCTTGGTTGGTTGGGAGAAGGCGTGGTGGTTTGCGGATAAAAAGGCGTTCTTACATCTAAAACATTAAAAAGTTAACATAAATGACCCAGGGAGTCTTTGAATTCATACCTTTGAGATGGGGGCTTGACCCTTAGGTTCCTTTGGGGAACCTTCTCAATGTCCTCGGACTCAGCATCAGAGTCCAAGCTATCCTTATCCATGATCAACCTCGGACAACATGCCCTCTTCGGAGCAGTAGGAGGTACATCCTCCACGGCATCCGAGGACACTGCCCTTTTTCTTGTAAGGGGGTAATCGCCTTCCTCCCTGTCCTCATGCTCTTCCTCATGAGTAGAGGAGGCATGGGTTTCCTCGGACATGGCGTCCAGCTGGTCCCTTATGCGGAGACCTTCTCTGGCTTTCTTCTTCTTCTCCTTCTATGCTGCAGTGTAAGACGCCTCGACGAGCATCGCCGTCAATAATTCCAACCTGGGTCCTGTGGGATGTGGGGCCGGGCAGTTCATTTTGACAGCCTTGCTTAGCCACTTCTGTAAAGAAAAAAGCAAAGTTTGTTCAGCTCTTTGTTAAACAACAGGGCGGGAGCATTAAAACAATATTATACCTGGGTAGGAGGGTTATCGGCGCTTAGGCCCGAGTCCTCCTCCTCGTCTGGCCAGCTCTTTCGGGGCTTGAATAAGGCCTTCCACAGCTTCTCTCAAGTAGTGCAGAAGAGTTAGCGGACGGTAGGCTCGTCCTCTAGCTGATAATCCCACATGGGGAAGGCCCGGCGCTGGCAGGGAAGGATATGGCAGTGGAGCATGACATGGACCACATTGACCAACTTGATCTTGGCCTTGATCATTGAGGAGATACGCTTTCGCAGCGATTCCACCTCTACATCCGACCCCCAGTTGAGGCCCTTCCTAAGCCACGAGGTAAATCTCGTGGGGGGGTCGGATCTGAACTCGGCAGGTGCCTCCCAGTCATCATCCCTTGTCTTGGCTATGTAGAACCATTCCTTCTGCTATATCTTTATGGTGTCGATGAAGGTGCCAGTCGGCCACCCGACGCGAGGGAGCTTGCTGATTACCGCCCCTTCACAGTCCGCGTGCTCGCCTGCAATGGTCTTCGGCTTGATGTTGAAGAACTTGAGCCACAGGTTGAATTGCGATTCGACCCATGGGAAGGCTTCACAGACAGTAATGAAGGCCAAAATATGCATGGAGGAGTTCGGGGGGAGGTCGTGGAAATCCAACCCATAGAAGAACATGAGGCCCCTGACGAAGGGGTGGAGTGGGAAGCTCAGTCCCCGCATGAAATGGGGGACGAACACCACCCTCTCGCCTGGCTTGGGGGTGAGGACCACCTGGTTAGCCACTTCAGCGTGGTGGAAGACATTGGCGGTGAGCTTTAAGTCCCGGATGTCCTTGCCGATGACCGTGGAGTCCTCCCACTTGCCCATGGAGTCGGAAGCAGCCATGGCTGAGCGCAGAGGAGAATTCAAGAAAGAACTAGATCTGGGCTCTTTAAGCTTCGGGAGATTGAGGAAGTAGAGGATGCGAATGGTAAGCGTGAATTGGCCTTGGGTTTTTCCCTTTTATGAGACGTGACACCGATTAGCCTCCCTTTACTACGTCGCAAATCTCTTTGCTTCCCAAGACGTGTGTGCTGTTATACACGCATAAAGTAAGTTGAGATGTTACTCATATCCCATGTTAAACGGAGCATGATTTAAGCATTGATGAGTCGTGCCAATGTAAAAACGGCCTCGAACTGCGAATCGAGTTTTCATAACTAGTTCAGCGGTCGTGGTAGGCCACGACCCTTTGTCAGAAAAGTCGTCAGAAAACACTGTTTACACTTTGACGTTTGGCCTTCGGGACTAAGCAATTCATGGTGTTTGGACGATCGTATGGTCAAAAAAATTACGCGTCATCCGAAGCTGGACTTGTCTTAGCCGATCATTAATATGAGGAAGAACTCACCCCGCAAGCCGAAGACTCTGATCACATGAAGCTGCTAGATTTGAGACCCTTGGCATTGGTGGCTAGTTCGGGGCCTACTGAGGGAGTCCTGGACTAAGGGGTCCTTAGGCCGCTGGCTTGTCTCCCAACAGGCCGGCCTGGTGGGCCGCATTCTGACTATCGCAGGAGGGGTCGGATACATCGAGACCATTTATTCTAGAAGGAAGTCCCGAAGGCACGTCATACACTCCAAGTCAAGATGAGGAAATCGACATATCCATCCCCGGTAGGAGACCTACCATGTGTAAATCCTGGGTACCCTCTGGTGTCTATATAAACCGGGAGGGTTTTAGATTATAGGGCAGAAAAACTCATCTAGGGTTTTAGCTGTTTGATATCGAGGTAGATCGACTCTTAACCTTCATACCATCAATATAATCGAGCGGGACGTAGGGTTTTACCCCCGTAGGAGGGCTTGAACCTGGGTAAACATCGTCTCCTTCGTCCCTTGTTACCATCGATCCTAGTCTCACAGCTCGGGACCCCCTACCCGAGATCCTCCAGTTTTGACACCGACACTCGGGGTATGTGCCGTTTCATCCCAAAATTTGTTTCTTTTATCATATGTCACTTGGGGCCTTCCAACTCATCAAGTTAAGCTATTAACATCCCTTTTGACCCGGCATATGCCACTATATAACTTGGTTAAACCAGCCTCTCTGCTTGATGCTATTCCAAAAAGGTGACCCGATGTACTCTTGGTAAGTCATTCCGTATGGACCCTGAACTTGTCAAGGTTAAAACACTGGCTTAAGTCACGTGAGATCCGACTTACAGAAAGCGAGGATAAACCAAGGGCTATTACGCTAACTTTATTGAAGTTGTCTTATATCAAGCCTCAAAAACCGGCTTACAGGCTTATGCAACTTATTTATGCTCTGTTACAAAATTATATATATCTTCATATTCTGTTTTATAGGAATAACTAGCAATGTAACCTGCGCATTTGCGTGGCTAGACTTGCTAAATGTTTTAATGTCTTATTTTATTGGTTAGCCGCTACATGTGTATTTATAGAGAAATACTATTTAGAAAACTTTATAAACTTTGGGTCCCATTGGAATTTTCTAAAAGTCTTGGGATTTGTAGAAGCTATTGGTAAAGATATGGATGTGGTCGCCAACTGTCCCAATTCCTTTCCTTCTCATCCATGTACATTCGACTTTGCATTTATATTGCTTTAGAACTCATTGCCAAGAAAAAGAAACATTGACTACTTGTATCGTCATTTTTTTATCTATTCCACCATCTTCATTGGCACCAATGCATTAAAATTGCATTTTCTATTACAACAATTGATAGAGTATATATGTATCCACTTCTTCTCGTATTAAAGTTACTTACTATTTCTCTTCTTTCGAGTGTAAAACAACCTAATTTTTTAATTCCATGGAAATTGCTAGATACTCTGTCACTTGAGCACACTTGTAGTTTTTTTCATGTTGATGCACATGTTCTTTTGCATTGAATTATTTTTTAATCATAGCCAAAATGGCAATTCACGTACTTGCAATGAATTTGCTCCAAACCTTCGTACCAATACTTTTTTTCTTTCCTTCACACGCATGTTAGTTATATATATTGTTATGTTCTTTACCAATATTTTCCGTTGTAGTGAAACATATGTTATTTAGTCTATTTTCCCCGACATTGTCGTTGATATGTAATTCAAATTACAAAAAATATTATAGCTAACATATGCATCTTGAGGAGACATGATCGGTCTTATGTGGGAATTACTACGCTTATATGGGAAACATGATTGGTACATTCGTCTTTGACCAAAAGGCATTCATATAAAGTTAGTAATAAACATTTCCGTTTTGCTATTTCTCGGTCGAGTGAAATTAGCATTTGATGATCAGAACCATATGATCCTATCGCTGATATTCATATAAGCACAGATCCTCGTACAACAGCTATGAATATTGACTCAAGAATAACTTTTTTTGTCCATTTGTTTTGCATCGACTTATATTTCAATCCGATGATAATTGGATTTTTATTTTTTATTGTATTTCACATTCAGCTTTACGCGTAAAATTTATATGTAGATCCCACTATGGAATTTTATATGATGAAGAGTGATTTGCTATTTTTTTATACTCATGATTTTTAACTTCACATATACATTGAGTTTTATTCTTTATATTCACCTAATAAGAAATATATTTTTTATTTTTATGAGCAACCTGACTAATAACCCATGACTTACCTGATCATGTGTGGAGATTCTCTAGCATCAACTATAAATGAGTTGACACATGCATACGTTGCCATGCTTTTTTTGAGACAAACATTGACATGCTTCTAACACACGACCCGTAAGTACTTGCTAAGCCCAATCGGTAGATGGACAGTCAGCATCTTTTTTACATAGGGGTGAGACAACGGTAGCTTATATGCACGTGAGCCTCTCTCTCTCTCTCTCTCTCTAAAAAAAGATGCACGTGAGATGGCTCTATACATGGTATGGACATATATGGTGTGACGTGTAGCGGCGACCTCGAGTGTTCGCCGGGCATACGGAGGTGTGCACTTGTTAGCTTACACGTCTATATTCCTGCGGGAAATCAAGTTGCATGTGTGTTCCAGACAAAAAAATCTACGACCGGTCTCTTTTTGGCGTATCCTTCACGGATATTAGTCAATTGTACATCGTTTTGGTCTCCTTTTTTTTATGGGTACTCTTTTTGATCTGCCATATATGTACGTGTGACTTTGTTGCACGTGGATTCAAATATCTATGCTGTAAATCTCCATCGTTTATTTGTTAATCTTCATCGTTCATTTTCTTTCGTTTTAATTATATAATAAATACTAGATGTTTTTAATAAAAAATGCTTTTTTTTACGTTCACATTGTTTATTAGCTGAACGATGGACGTATGGAGCTATATATGGATGAGTGTCCGTGTGATTCTCCAATTGTATGTACATGGGGTTGCCTAAAATCATTCAACCGAATGGATTGATGCTCGTGTCCTTCTATGCTTCTGTATGAAAACTAATCAATTGCACCTGTCTTGTCGGAAATCTATATTGCCTTTTACACGTACATACGTACATATGTACGTATACGTTATTTATTCTTGCACATGGATTCTTGCTGCCTTGCCGGAAATCTGCACCTCGCTAACGTGGTGCCGTGTGCGAACCGGACTACTTCTCTTCCCATGTTAATAGTGTTTGGCCCACGTCGGACTACTCCCTCTTTTTCCTATAGTAAAATAATGTGGATCCGGTCTAAATAATGTGGACAGATTGAGCTATTTTTACGTAACAATATTATTTGCATGTAACGCTTCTTATTATCCTTTTAATAACGTAATAGATCTCAGCCGTTGAGATACCATAACTTTATATAGATAAATCTTAACGTTTGTTTTCTATCGTTTTAATTATATAATAGATTATATTATCATCATATTTTGTGTCAACAATACTCTGGGTTATTGTTTCCAGCCTCTTTAAACAGATGGCATACTGGGTCACATAATGACCAATTGTTAGACTTGATTCATTTCTGCTGTCTATACTGAACGGCGCCATGATGCCGGTTTATGGTAAGCTGTAACAGCCGACTCGTTCATGCAGAACAAAATACAGACAAACATATGCAAACAGCTGCAACAGCCGGCTCATTCCTTCCAAAGGTTGCCAATTCAATAGTATCAAGTGCACTATGCCACTCCAGATGAGCAAGTATTTTTTACACCTCCTATTACATGCCAAATTGGGCCACAAAATCATCAAAGTTTCTAATGACATAAGACTACTCATGTGCGCCGGATATTGGGTCCTCCGTGTTGATATCCTTTTGCTGGCCTTCTGCACCAAAGGCTTCTAGATCAGCTTGAGACGGCTCATCCTGTTCGGTCTGGAGGTCTTTTGCGTCCACTGGATGGTGGTCAAAGCCTGGAAGATTGAGTCTTCATGGATGATAATAGACAGGTCAACGTCAGGGGCAAAGGTTTGCTTACGGTGTGGAGGAATAACCTCGAATGGGTTGTCTTCGGGCGGGTTAACGCGCTTGTTTTCCTTGGTGTAGCCGGTTTGATATTTCACAAGTCCAACTCCTCGGCAAGTTGAGTCGCCAGCAGTCGAATCTCCTTTACGCATCACAGTAAGTCTTCCTCAGAACATTCCGAGCTGTCAACCTTAAATTCAGCAAATCCACCCTCCATAGCCTCTGGCTCCATTTCAGGCAGATACACCTTTGCACGAGCAAGTGCCATGCTGGCCCTAGCACAAGCCGCCGACCTCTTCACCTCCTGGATCCGTTGAGGAACTATGGATAAGTCATTGAGCATCTCTTTGATCCGTAGAGAGGGCTTTGTGATATTGCTCACCACTATTATTGCATAAACACATCATGTGAACATTTTCTCCAGATATGTGAATATGGCTTTCAATTTTACTATTGGTTGTTGAACACCATTGCCACTTGTTTTCCCTTCACAAAGCAAAGATACATCAGCAAGCCGACGGACAATTTAACCATGATTATGAATATGGTGATGTTATAAACGTCCCAAAGTGTAGGATCAAAAGTAGGTCTAGAGGTGGGGGTGATTGGACTACTTGACCAATAAAAACCTACCTTTTCCCAATTTTAAGTGTTGGCAAGTATGAGACAAGCATGAGTAGTAACGGAAGGGTAAGAAGATCAAACACAATTTTGAGACACGAAGATTTTTCCTATGGTTCGATAGGTGGTGCTATCGTACGTCCACGTTTATGGAGTCTTCAACCCACGGAGGGTAATGGTCACGAGATTCCATGAAGGGCTCTACCCACGGAGAATTCCACGAAGAAGCAACCTTGACTATATCATGATGGCCTATGTCCATGGAGGACTAGCCTAACTCGGGTAGATCTTCACGAAGTAGGCGATATCCTTGCCCTTACAAACTTCTTAGTTCACTCCACAACACGAAGTAGGAGGCTCCCAAGCGACACCTAACCAATCTAGGAGGCACCACCCTCCAAAAGGTAATAGGCTCGATAATGTCGATGAACTTCTTGCTCTTGTGTAGGATCGAAAGTAGTGCTAGAGACGGGGGTGATTAGACTACTTGACCAAATAAAAATCTACTTTTTCCCGATTTTATTTCTTGGCAGATTTTATCATTCATAGTATGTCAAGTACACCCTACACATGCATGTCTCTGAGTATAGCAGCGGAAAGTAAAGACAAGCATGTAAGTAAAGAGAGGGTAGGAAGATCAAACGCAATTGGTGACACGATAATTTTTTCCATGGTTCGGATAGGTGGCGATATGATACATCCACGTTTCTGGAGTCTTCAACCCACAGAGGGTAATGGTTGCGAGAGCCACAGAGCGCTCTACCCACGGAGGGTTCCACGAAGAAGCAACCTTGACTATACCATGATGGCCTAGATCCACGGAGGACTAGCCTAACTTGGGGTAGATCTTCACGAAGTAGGCGTTCACCTTGCCCTTACAAACTTCTTGGTTCACTCCACAACACGAAGTAGGAGGCTTCCAAGCGACACCTAACCAATCTTGGAGGCACCACCCTACAAAAGGTAATAGGCTCGATTGTGTCAATGAACTCCTTGCTCTTGTGCTTTAAGATGATAGACTCCTCAATACACAATGACTCTCTCACAGATTTGGCTTGGTAGAAGAGATGGATTGGGTGGAAAGAAAGTTGGGGAGGCTAGAGATCAAGATTAATATGGTAGGAATAGAATGGCATGATCTCAACACATGAGTAGGTGGCTCTCTCTTAGAAAATCAGTAGGTATGAGTGGGGAACTATTCTGAGTGCTTCTCTTGCGAGTGAGTGGTTGTGGAGGGGTATATAAAGGCATCTCAAAAAATCCAACCGTTACACAAAAAATGACCAACTTGTTGAAACCGATGTGTTAATCTCGGTTGTACCGAAGTGACCTAAATGCGGCAACTTTTGAATCTCGGTGAGACCGATATAGGAATCTCGGTTGCATCAATAAGGTGACCAAGGTCAGATTGCCCAATCTCTGTGATGTCGATCCAACAATCTCGATGGTACTGATATTGTGAATTGGCATAACAGAAAGTCGGCAACCCAAACTCGAAGGCACCGAAGCAGAATCGGTTGCATCAAAATGGCTAGGGTTTGGCTGAGTTTGTCTAGGTTCTAGAATCGGTGGCACCGAGTGGAATGTGTTGGTTGCACCAATTTAGAGTATTTGGCTTTGGACAGACTTTTGTGGAAGATCTTGTGGGTGTATGTGGTGACTATCACGTGTGCACGTATGAGCATTTTGTTCACGAACAGAACCTTAGCCCCTTTTAATAGTATTGGCTTTCCTATGGACTCAAAGTGATTTCTCACAAATGTAAAATGTAGAGTCCTTTTCTTGAAGCTTTGCCAATCTATTCCCTTGCATCTTTGGGTATTCCACAATCCTTTTCCCAACCCATCATTGAACTTTTCCTGAATTATACTTAGTGGAACATTAGTTCGATGACATATATGTTGTTATTAATTACCAAAACCACTAAGGGAGCAAAGGTGCTTTCAATCTCCCTATTTTTGGTAATTGATGACAACATATAGATCAAAGCTTCGACATATGATATAATCAATGAATATAATCGTCGCTTTCAGAAGTATGTGATAAGCAAGAGCTCCCCCTAAATTTGTGCATTATTTTAAATTCGCGTTTGAATGCAAATGCACAATAGATTAGGTACATGGGGCACTTCTTCCATGTCACATACATCTTGGTGGTGTGCGAGAGTAGTAAGAGTTAACAACATAGCACAACACATCAAGCAAAGTGAATGATCATCACATAACCATCAAATGATACGAAATAGTAGCAACACACATAACAATGTATGATCAAACACAATGCAAAAGTATCTCATATCAAACCAAAAGAACCAAATGTTTGTAAAACAAACAGATAAAAATTGACGCTCTCTCACTCGAAGCCTAAGATCTATATACAACTTTTCCCCCTTTGGCAACAAGTTACCAAAAAGTTCAAAGAGATATAGCTAATCATTCTGCGGCTGATCTCCTCCGATAGTCAATGTCGGAGTCGAGAGAACTGTGTCGGCGAAGACTTCCGCTGAACTCCTGGATGGAGCTGGAGTAGATACTGGGGGCACTGGAGCTGATGGAGCTGAAGATACTATGGCTGGAGCAGAAGGTGACAGCCTCGTCTTTGGAGCTGGTACTATAGGGGTCCTGGCCTTAGTCGTGAACTGGGCAGTAGTCCTGACAGTTGCACTATCCTCCTCACCATTAGAAGACTCAAACTCTGAAGAGCTGCGGCGGATTGGGGCTTCATCAACCTCCTTCTTGAGCTCATTGACTGTCTTAGTCAGCCCATCAACATTGTCATTCAGAGTTTTCACTCTATCATCAATAATGTTCACAAGGCTCTCCTGAGTATCCATGATTGTCTTAATGTCCTTCTTCATATCCATCATAGTGGTGATCAAAAGATCCATCTGCTCTTTCCTGGACCTGGGAACCTCAGCACTAGTGGCTCAAGCTGCCTCTGCCTCGGCCTGATCTGCAGCTGATATGGGATTGTCTGGGTCCATCACCATGACGTTGTCCTCAAAATCCAGCTGAAGTGGCAAGTGGGGTCTTTCCAGAGCAAAGATGTGCTTCTCAATCTTAGAATTGATAAGCATCTGAATGTACGGTGCATAGCAGCATGAGCACTTCTGATCAGCAGCAACCCTCTTCATTGTCTCTACTATCAAATCAATCAGTCGGAATCTCTGGTTCCGGTTAATATGAATGAGAAAATTGATGGAATAGCCTCGGTTCATCTTCTCGTCACATGACTTGGGCATCAAAGTATACCTCAGTATAGTGTTGATGGTGCATAGACCTGCTTGGAGCTGGTAGATGGATCCTATCTTATGGGACTAAACCCGTGCAATAGGAATGGGATTATACATGTCCTTCATGGCATTGTGGCTTGCTTGGACTCTGAGTATACACAAATATCTCCCTCCTGTGCCTCTGGGACTCCTAAGATGGTAGCCCACTCATCAACAGTAGATTCATATCTTGCTCCTTCAATCATCCAAACAATTCTACCATCTCCGTAAAATCAGAAGTGGAATAGAACCGCATGATCATATCATCGTTCCAAGATGTGAACTCCTTTCAAACAAATTTATCACTGCCAATGCAGTGGAAATTGTCTTGGAAACATGGAAAGTAATCTTCGTTATCTATGATGTACTTCCAGTCCACATATCTCATGTCACTCACAGCTGGACTCTTGTCAAGAAAAACTGTCTCATAAAAGTCTTGCTTCTCTTTGGTGTAAAATCTGTAGTCAACAGTAGTTTTCCTCCTCTGGGCATATGGATCAATTGATCTCCATGCCCTCAAGCCCGAATCTTTCTTCTTCTTCATGTCCTCAACAATAGGATGGCTGGCATCATGAACTGGAAGGTGAGTTCTGAGCTTCATCTGAACATACATAGCATCATCATCATCATCATCATCATCATCATCATCATCATCTGCTTCTCTGAAAGTGGAATGCTTGTTCTTCTCAGAAGCAGGTATATCCCTGGTACTCATCTCGGACTTCTGTGCAGCAGCTTTCTTTGAAGTAGTCTTGGTGCTCCTGGAGGTGCGTGGCTTCGGCATTGCATCAACCAAACGTTTCTTGGCTTTCTTCTTGGGAGGGGCCTTAGCAGAAGATTCCTTCTCTTCCTCCTAAGTAGCAGCAGCACCAGCAGCAGCAGCCTCCTATGGATCCTCATACATTGAGGTAGGCCTGCCCTTGAAAGGACCACGATGTCGCCTAGAGGGGGGTGAATAGGCATTTTAAAATCTTTTACGGATTTGACTATATCCTAATGTGGAAATAAACTAAGAGGATACTTTTCAAGCACAAATCCTAAATATACTAGGCTCACTAAGCGCACCAACAACTTAGGATAAACAAGATGAGAACAACGAGGATATGAGTAAGCACAAGTAAGTTACACAAACTTACTCAATGTATATCACAAGATATGGAAATGAATAATACACACAACTATAAGTAAGCAATACAAGCTTACACAAGTTAAGTCACAAGATATGTAAATGAATGTTACAAGCTAGCAATTCACACTAAGCACAAGATAAAACAATAGTAGCAAGTATGAATTACGGACTGTAAAGTGTTGGCCTAAATAATCTCTTTGATATGGTAACCAACACAATATAATGAGGACAACAAGATATAGTGAATGCAAGCTCAAGTGAACAAAGTAAACCACAAGTAGTGGCTAGGGTTAGAAATAACCGAAGACACGGAGACGAGGATGTATCCCCGTGTTCACTTCCTTGGAGGGAAGCTAGTCACCGTTGGACAGATGGATGTTACCACGAAGGCACACCAACGCCACGAAGTCTCACCCTATTATCCCCTTGAGATATCACCACGAAGGCGATTCTCAACCACTAGTGGTAGACCTTGAGGCGGCCTCCAAACCTTCACAAACTTTCCGGGGGAAAATCACAAGTTGATTCCTCACCGGAGCACTCCTACCTCCTAGGAGTCTCCAACCTCCAAGAGTAACAAGATCAAGGGGGAAATGCTCAAGACTTGCTCAAATCACGAATTCCTTTGGTCACAAGAGGGAGAGGGAGTGGATCTATCTCTTGATTGGAAAATCTCTCAAGAACTCTCACGAATCTCACCATGATCTAAGATTTGGTGTAGGAGAAGTGAGAGGGAGCCACTTGGGTGTTCTAGGGTTCTTTGGGATGAAGTGGTCAACCCTCTACCGGATTGGTAGAGGGGTATATATAGTGGGCCGAGAAAACTAGTTGTTTTTGAGTAAGTGGCTGAGACGGGCTGGACATCCGGGCAAGGGTCGGACATCCGATGGCTGAGAATTGCACACACGCATATGAAAAATAGAGGCCAGCGTACTGGGCCCGGACATCTGGCCAAGGCCCGGAATTATAGCCAAACTTGGGTCCCCGGACATCCGACCAAGTGCCAGACATCCAACGGGCACAACCAACATTTCGAACAGGTTCTGGACATAGTCGGGCCGGATTTCTGGGAGGATCCCGGACATCCGGGGTGACCTGACACCCCGGACATCCGGCCAAGTCCCGGATATCCGGCCAAAGAAAAACAGCAGGAACCCCAAAACTGAAACATGCATAACTTTCACATCCGGACTCTGATTTTGATGATCTTGGGTTTGTTTTGAAGCTATGGAAAAAGCCCAGGTCCTTACATAGAGAAGAGCCCAAGATGAACCAAAACGGAGGATACATTTTATGCAAAGCCTTTATCATGTATTTGGGTAACTTATTTGGCTTTGGATTTTCTTTGATAGATGTACAGGCATATTGTATTTGTACTGGATAGGAGTGAAATATGCCTATGTTTGAATATGATGTGAGGAAGTAGAAATAGAAGATGTTGACTTGAGCAAATCTATCACTAACCCCTTTGATCCCCTCTTAATAGTGTGGGATCCCTATAACTCAAGAATCATAAAAGAACTATACTAGATAGCTTCCAGAAACTCATTCTTGAGCATATATCCTTTTCAATGGTCATTGATCCTCACAACTAAAGCCAAATGAACTAATACCTTTGACTAAAGCATACCATTTGAGCTTGGTGTTGACGTTTATGCTTGGCTCAAGTCATAACAATGATCTTGATCATTACACTTGGTGAAGACTTCAAATAGCTCCCCCATAAGCCATGTGGGGAGTATTGCATTGTTTTCATCTTCATACGTTCGTCATGTGATCATCCAGAAGCTTTAGGCATGTAATCCTTCAGGATGGCTATCTGAACTTGTCCTTGTCAACCATGATCATCAACTCTTGATGTCATCCTCTCATGGGCACTTGAAATCATTCTCTTGATGTAAGTCCATGAGCATCACCTAACCCTCATAGATATAGAAAACACATAGACTGGGTTAGTACACAGAGCGCAATTGACAAATTCTTACCATACCACAAGATCCCATGTGGTACATGATTTGCGCTTGTGTGTTGACCATCTTTGCATTCAATCTTCAATCTTCATCTTGGTCAACAATTATCTTTGCTCCATGAATAATCTTGATGCATAACTATATGTATATGGCATTCATTCTGAATCCATCCAGTCTCCTTCTTGCATCACCCATGGAACAAACCTTCATAGGAATTGTCATTGATTATCAAGTCTCAATGCATTGCAAATGGAACTTTCTTTCAAATGTATATCTCAATGCAAACATTAGTCCATTAGGATTGTCATTTAATTACCAAAACCATACATGGGGATTCCATGTACTTTCAATCTCCCCCATTTTGGTAATTGATGACAATCTCAACAAGAGGGTTTATATAATGATTTTTTAAATAAGCATGCAATTTATCCGAAGTTAAATTGAATACTTGGGGTGATTTTGATAGCATCAAGTATTACAAAGAAACTTGATGTTATGAAAACGGGTTGTATTAATATCAAAATACCACACAAGTATTTGATGTTAGTAGGACCATAATCTATAGAGCAAAATCCCCCATAATATATGCATATGTGGATGAACTTTGAATTTCATTGCATAGATATAAACTAGGTGGAGTTTATGTACTCCTTCATGCAACAAGCACATAGAACTAGGGTAGCTATGCATGAATGACAACAAAAACTTCAAAAGATATTTATCTTAAACCCTCTAAACTTCTCCCCCATTGGCAACAAATGCCAAAATGTAAGACAAAACATCTAGAATACCAATATAGTATGAGTTCCTCCTTGATGTGCGCATATCACAAAATGGGAGTGAAAAAAATGCACATATTCAATTATGAACAATTGGAGGAGCTCTGAAACTATAGAATGCAACCAGATACTAAGATACGAAAACAAGCATTAGACATGCGAGGAAAACATCTAGAAGATCCAAAGAATATATTTTGGACAAGATATAATAGGAATATTCAATGTGATCATCATGTCAAGCATGGGTCCAACATAGATTCAAAACACATGAGTTTGAAAGATCGTATGCAGAACTTACAAGCACTCATAACACAACCTCTTATCGAAACCACTATACGAATAAAAGGAACACACAAACTGGCCATCGAGGAATAAATGATATCAAGAAAAGATATGAACTTTCTTATGTATAAAAATTTCTAAGCCGTCAAAAATAATCATGATATATATCCACAAAGAAACCCGTATACACAAAAAGGTTGTAATTGATAAGAACATTATATCCACAGGTGAATCCACTATTATACAACATTGAGCCTAGCATAAGAGCAAGGCACATGGCACAAAACACATGGCACAAATTGATCTCATTTGCATAACACAAGGTGAATCAAGCAATCAAAAGATCCGACGAGCCAAAAGGATAAAAGAATATTATGATTTGGGAAGAGGAGTGTTCTAAGAAAAATAGAGACGCTCCCCATGATTTGTGCACTATTGAAATTTTTTGTATTTGGATACAATTGCAAAAAATAGGATCATCACTCCCCCAAAATCAATAGTAACAAAAAACAATTGCAATCAAGCACAGATAAGAAAAGAAACCTGGCATTTGCAACAAACATATTGTTGAGCAACATGTAAATGAGGCAACCTAAGAATAGGCACAACCAAAATGATGTGTGTGAGTCACTTCAAAGCACTTGAGAAGACTAATATAAGGATGAGAATTAAACATCAACATAGTCTTGAGTAAATGAGATACAAGGTGCAAGACATGTCCTTCCCACACATACAAAGGTAAGCAGGTCACACACAAATCAAGCAAACGGGTTCACAAGCTCACTAATATGAAAATTAAAAAAAATCTTGTGACAACCCATGGTGAAGATATGAAATAATAGGCTTGTCAAGACAAGAAAGAGGACAACAATCTTCACCAAACATGAGTGCACTAAGATGCAAAGGGGTAAGACATGCACTCATACGACAAATGCTTCCACGGAGCCACCAAAGATATAAAAATACGATGAAACAGTGGACATGAAAGAATAGGGATATCAACTAGAGATTTAACTTATCTCATGTGTATAATATTCTAGGTAGATGACAATCATGATGACATATATCCACAAAGAAGGATGTACACATGACATGGTTACAAAAGGAAAGAATAAGATATACAAACGCGAGTCATAAAATATACCAATGAGATCTTTGCGTGAAAGTATAGCACATGGATTAATATTATCTTATTGAATATTAATGAACACCAAACACACAACCATCAAAGACATCACAACTAGAAACAAGATATCATAATTGGGATGTTTTGAGTATGGAAACAAGTATCACAAGAATGAGTCAAGACATTCATGCCATGATGCAACCTACACAAGGTTGAATGCAAGAAATGTATGCATGAAGTAAATACTTGTTACCGAGAAAGCATTGACATGAAGTAGTAGATCAATAAGATGTCCAAGCTTGGCTATAATTTCCTCATAGTGCCACCACGTTCGTGAAGAAGCCAAGCACCCAATGCTTCTCAAATGTACCTAAAACAATTTATGTACAATATGGTCCCCAAACTTATTGGGTCCGAAGTAGTTAGCATAACTACAAACATAGGGCAAAACCCACTTAAATATGTGCATATGGATATGGATTTGAATTTCATGCACATCTTAACTATTAAGGATTAGATGGATTTACCTTATATATTGGGTCAAATAAGGCAAACAAGGCATGTGGATATACATATAATAAATATGCATGCATAAGCCTACCAAGATCCAAAGAGATACAAGTAAGACAAAAGAACACATAAACCATGAATACTCCAATAACATCATAAATTAATCATGTTGTCCAAATTGCATCAAAGTAACGACTCAACACATGATAGCGCACAAAGTTCTACATATGAACTAAGCAAAACCAATGAGCATGTGAATATACATTGCACACCTCTAATAGGCATATCTCATTCAAGTGGATATAAGATAGTACAAGCAATGAGATAACAACCTCCCATAACTCCATAAAACCAAGAAGATGAACTCGAACAAAGGCAAGGGAGAATACCGGGAGCCAAATGAATTTCTTGGCTAGATATAAAATGCAAGTTGAAACAAAAGCCAAGAAGAAGATGATCAACAAATTCTACCACATGAAGGAATACCAAGTTTAATGATATCAAGGATAACATTCGGTGATAGAAAGCAAGAATATGTAAAATCAACTTCAATATCCAAAGCATGTGAGAAGAGTTTTAGAATTAAACACAGTTCTTGGATAGCGTATTCATGACATTCCAATTAGGTAGATAACCATGCATAGCAATAATTGGAATGGCTTAAATCAAATGCTTTTCCAAATATAATTTTTAAGATAAACCATGGGTAAAAACCACACAAGAATACCATACTGAAACAAAACATTGCATGGCACAGAGATATAAGGTAATCTCAAATATGAATTCGAAGTGGCAATCCTGAGTTGTTCACAATTACAAGGATTGTGATATGCACAAAGCACATCACTCCCACATAATGTGTTTTTTCATATATTATTAACAAGGGGCAACTGAAATCCAACCAAAGATAATTAATGAATGAGAATTTGAATTTCAAATGAGCTTAACATACCACATGGTAACTATATAATATTGCACTAACAATACTAGGTGGTATCCCACATATATACACATTTAAGGTTTGTGATATGAATAAATATAACACTCACCCATAATGCGATGATCCATTAATATCTCACAAGAGCCAAATAAGATTCAACTAATGAATCAATAAAAGCTCGGAACCACACACACAAATATATGAAGTGCATTGCGACCTACACATGCTAGATAACTCAAATCAAGCATACTAGGAAGCATGACATATACAAACACATGCTAGGTATAAAACCTAAACATGAGAGGGACTAGTAACTTTCAATGTAGACAATACAAATAACAAGTTACCGCCATGAGGGGCATTGGAATGGCAAATATGAAAATAATCCACTTGACTTGGCTTGAATCATAATACATGGTGAAAATAATTTTTCTTCATGAATTAGCCAAGTCTCCATTGTCCTCCACACACCTATTGATAAATTTGAGCTTGATGGTCCCCAACCAAGTTGGATCCTAAGAAGTTCGTCACAATAGGTTTGGCAACCCAAATGGTTTTATCTACTTTCAAACCACTTTGGGAACCAACAAACTTGGCAAACAAATTGCCAACATTATCCTTTCTAAGTAAATATTGATCATTGACAATTGGAGGCTTAGAGACATTACCGTTGGGACATGATGAAGATATGTGTCCCTTCTCATGGCAAAATTAGCAACATATGCTCCCCTTTCTCTTCTTATTTACCTTATCAACTTGGAAAGTATTAACTTGATTCGTCAAAGGTATTGGCCTTTCTTCAACTTGAGGTTCAGCTTGAGGCCGCTTCCCTTGTTGCTTCTCATTTAAGGCCTTCTTCTTCGATGGACAAGTACTAACATGGTGTCCAATATTTTTGCACTTAAATCAAGAAATGTTGGACTCATTCTTGGCTTGGTCTTGTTCGTGGACTTCTCCTTGTTGGAGAGAAAACCATGTCCATCATCGTACTTTTCCAAGTCTTTCTTCAAACTAGTGACTTGGGACTTGAGATCATTAATTTCCTCTACATGGTTAGTTTCAACACTAGAAACAATAGGACTAGTGGAAGTGGAAACTTCATGGTTAGAGCAACAAGACAAGGTGAGCAATTCATCATGAGATGTACCAATATCATGCAGAGATGAATTGCAAGGACTAGCACATGGAAATAAGGCATTTCAAGTAGAAGATGTGCTAATATCCATATGAGACTCACAAGATTTTACCTTGGTAACCATAGCCTCATGATCAAACTTGAGCCCATCATGAGAGATTAGAAGATCCTCACGGGTGCCAAAGAGCTTTTCACGAATTTCTTCCAATTTCCCATAATTCCTAGTTAGCAAATCATGTTGAGTCCTAAGCTCATAATTTTCTTTCAATATTGATGCTTCACACAAGATATAGTTAATAGCATAAGCATCATTATCAATATGAGAGGAGCATGTAGAAACTCGAGACTTCGTATGAGTAGCTTGAAGTTCCTCATGAGACTTAGAGAGTTTGATGAGCTCTCCTTTGAAATTCTTGTAACCAAGGTCAAGGTGCTCAAAATCCTCTTTAAGTTTACAATTAGTAATTTCAATCTCTTCTTTTGAAGACCGCAAGTCACTAAGAGATTGATGAGCCTTAGCAAGTTCATGTTCAAGTTGTTCACTTTTCGCTTGCTCGTTAAGAAATAAATCATTATGTTTTTCAAAGCAAGCAAGAACATCTTGGAACCTTTTATACGTGTTATTTTTAGCTCTATGAAGAGTTTTCCCAATATCATAGAGATTTTGAGTCAAGTCATCATCATCTTCCTCATTACAACTATCATCATTATCACTAAGAAATGATGATACCTCATCATTACCTCTCGCCATGAGGCACATGTGGGTAAAGGGTCTGATGTTGATTATTTTGGAGAAGAGGGATCATCATCAATCAAATCTGCCCCATTCTTGTTGATTTCCTCTAAATGGTTGGTTTCACAAAGAGAACTAGAGGAATCAAGGCATTTTGAACATGGCAACACAAACGAGCAAGCATACCATCACAAGAATTTATGAGTGAATCATTAGATGATATGCATGGACTAACATCACAAGAATGTATGACATTTTTGGTGCTAGATGTGATCAAGTCCATGGAATCTACTATACTAGCATTTACACGTAAAGTGTCATCAATGACATTGTCAACATCATCATCATACAACATTTCTCCACTCACCTTGTCATTACCTTGTGACAAGACACATGTTGGTGAAGTGGAAGATGTTGAAGTGTCTAGGCAATCGGATGTGGAAGCAATAGAGAGATCTTCATGATATAAAAAGGTGGAGAACTCCTCCATTACTTCCTTCCAAATAGCATTGACTCCCACAAGGTTGGACCCACCATATGTAACTTCAAGTTTGGTCCAAGCCTCATGAGCCAACGAACAAGTCGAGATTGACTTCAACTGTTGGGAGACGTAGTAGTAAATAAAAAGAATTCCTACGACCACCAAGATCTATCTATGGAGAAACCAGCAACAAGTAAGGGGAGAGTGCATCTTCATACCTTTGAAGATCGCAAAGCGGAAGCGTTACTAGAACATGGTTGGTGGAGTCATACTCGCAGCGATTTAGATTGCTGTGGAATCCGATCTAAGCGCCTAACAATGGCGCCTCCGCATTTAACACGCGTGCAGCCCGGTGATGTCTCCTATGCCTTGATCCAACAAGGACGAAGGAGAGGTTGAGGGAGAGATCCGGAAGCACGATGGCATGGTGACGGTGGAGCTGTGTGGTCTCCAGCAGGGCTTTGCCAAGCACTACGGAGAACGAGGAGAGGGAGGAGTAGGGCTGCGCCGTGGGAGAGAGAGAGAGATGTGTGTCTCCGGCTACCCCAAGGGCTCCACTATATGTAGGAGGAGAAGGAGGGAGGGCTGCGCCCTAGGTTTCCCACCCTAGGGTGGTGCGGCAGCCCCAGATCCCATCTGGTGGGTGGCTATAGAGGGAGAGAGGGGAGGGCGGCGCCCAAGGTGGGCCTTAGGCCCATCTGGGCCTAGGGTTCCCCCCTTCCCACCTTTCTTGCGCCTTGGGCCATGGTGGAGGGCGCACCAGCCCACTCTGGGGCTGGTCCCCTCCCACTCTCGGCCCACGCAGCCCTCTGGTGCCGGAGGCCACACTTGGTGGACCCCCAGAACCCTTCTGGTGGTCCCGATACGTTACCGGTAATGCCCGAAACACTTCTGGTGACCAAAACCTCACTTCCTATATATTAATATTTACCTCCGGACCATTCCGGAACTCCTCGTGACATCCGGGATCTCATCCAGGACTCCGAACAATCTTTGGTAACCATGTACACTATTTCCATATAACCCTAGTGTCATCGAACCTTAAGTGTGTAGACCCTACGAGTTCGGGAGGCACGTAGACATGACCGAGACACCTCTCCGGTCGATAACCAATAGCGGGATCTATATACCCATGTTGGCTCCCACATGTTCCACGATGATCTCTTCGCATGAACCACGATGTCGGGGATTCAATCAATCCCATATACAATTCGCTTTGTCTACCGGTATGATACTTGCCCCAGATTCGATCATCGGTATCCCTATACCTTGTTCAATCTCGTTACCAGCAAGTCTCTTTACTCGTACTGTAACACATCATCCCGTGGCTAACTCCTTAGTCACATTGAGCTCATTATGGTGATGTCTTACCGAGTGGGCACAGAGATACCTCTCCGTCAGAAGGAGTGACAAATCCCAGTCTCGATTCGTGCCAACCCAACAGATACTTTCGGGATAGCCGTAGCATACCCCTATAGCCACCCAGTTATGTTGTGATGTTTGGTGCACCCAAAGTATTCCTACGGTATCCGGGAGTTGCACAATCTCATGGTCTAAGGAAACGATACTTGACATTCGAAAAGCTTTAGTAGACGAACTACACGATCTTGTTCTATGCTTAGGATTGGGTCTTGTCCATCACATCATTCTCCCAATGATGTGATCTCGTTTCAACGACATCAAATTTCCATAGTCACGAAACCGTGACCATCTATTGATCAACGAGCTAGCCAACTAGAGGCTCACTAGGGACATGTTGTGGTGTATGTATTCACACATGCATTACGGTTTCCGGTTAATACAATTATAGCATGAACAATAGACAATTATCATGAGCAAGGAAATACAATAATAACCATTTTATTATTGCCTCTAGGGCATATTTCCAACAATCTCCCACTTGCGCTAGAGTTAATAATCTAGTTACATCGTGATGAATCGAACACCCATAGAGTTCTGGTGTTGATCATGTTTCGCTCGTGAGAGAGGTTTAGTCAACGGATCTGTGGCATTCAGATCCGTATGTACTTTACAAATATCTATATCTCCCTCCTGAATGTAATCAGGGATGGAGTTGAAGCGGCACTTGATGTGTCTTGTCTTCTTGTGAAACCTGGGCTCCTTGGCAAGGGCAATAGCTCCATTGTTGTCACAGAATAGAGTCATCGGTCCTGACGCATTGGGAATTACTCCTAGGTCGGTGATGAACTCCTTCATCCAGACTCCTTCCTTTGCTGCTTCTGAAGCAGCTATATACTCCGCTTCACATGTAGATGCCGCCACGCCGCTTTGCTTGCTACTGCACCAGTTGACTGCCCCTCCGTTCAAAATATACACGTATCCGGTTTCTGACTTGGAGTCATCCGGATCTGTGTCGAAGCTAGCATCGATGTAACCCTTTATGACAAGCTCTTCGGCACCTCCAGATACGAGAAACATGTCCTTTGTCCTTTTCAGGCACTTCAGGACATTCTTGATCGCTGTCCAGTGTTCCGCTCTGGGATCACTTTGGTACCTCCCTACCAAACTTATGGCAAGGTTCACATCAGGTCTGGTGCACAACATGGCATACATAATAGAGCCTATGGCTGAAGCATAGGGGATGACACTCATCTCTTCTCTATCTTTTGCCATGGTCGGGCATTGATTTGTACTCAATCTCACACCCTGTAACACAGGCAAGAACCCCTTCTTGGACTGATCCATATTGAAATTCTTCAATATCTTGTCAAGGTATGTGCTTTGTGAAAGACCTATGCGGCGTCTCGATCTATCTATATAGATCTTGATGCCTAATATGTAAGCAACTTCTCCAAGGTCCTTCATTGAAAAACATTTATTCAAGTAGGCCTTTACACTTTCCAAGATTTCTATATCATTTCCCATCAACAATATGTCGTCTACATATAGTATGAGGAATGCTACAGAGCTCCCACTCACTTTCTTGTAAATACAAGGTTCTCCATAAACCCGTTTAAATCCAAATGCTTTAATCACCTCATTAAAGCAAATGTTCCAACTCCGAGATGCTTGCACCAGCCCATAGATGGAGCGTTGGAGCTTGCATACCTTGTTAGCATCTTTAGGATCGACAAAACCTTCCGGCTGCATCATATACAGTTCTTCCTTAAGGAAACCATTAAGGATTGCCGTTTTGACGTCCATTTGGCAATTGCTAACATGATTTGGACAGACTTCAGCATCACTATGGGTGAGAAAGTCTCATCATGGTCAACTCCTTGAACTTGTCGATAACCCTTAGCGACAAGCCGAGCCTTATAGACAGTCACATTACCATCCGCGTCAGTCTTCTTCTTAAAGATCCATTTATTTTCTATGGCTCGCTTATCATCAGGAAAGTCCACCAAAGTCCATACTTTGTTCTCATACATGGATCCTATCTCGAATTTCATGGCTTCAAGCCATTTGTTGGAATCCGGGCCCGCCATTGCTTCTTCATAGTTCAAAGGTTCACCATTGTCCAACAACATGATCTCCAGGACAGGGTTGTCGTATCACTCTGGTGCGGAACGTGTCCTAGTGGACCTTCGATGTTTAATAGTAACTTGATCTGAAGTTTCATCATCATTATCATTAACTTCCTCTCGAGCCGGTGCAGGATCCACAGAAACAACTTCCTGTGCTGCGCTACTCTATGGTTCGAGTGGAGGTACAATTACCTCATCAAGTTCTATTTTCCTCCCAGTTACTTATTTCGAGGGAAACTCTTTCTCAAGAAATGATCCATTCTTGGCAACAAAGACTTTGCCTTCGGATCTGAGGTAGAAGGTATACCCAATAGTTTCTTTGGGGTATCCTATGAAGACGCACTTTTCCTCTTTGGGTACGAGCTTCTCATGTTGAAGTTTCTTCACATAAGCATCACATCCCAAAACTTTTAGAAACGAAAGCTTCGGTTTCTTTCCAAACCATAATTCATACAGTGTCGCCTCAATGGACATTGACGGTGCCCTGTTTAAAGTGAATGCTGCAGTCTCTAATGCATATCTCCAAAATGATAGCGTAAGTCGGTAAGAGACATCATAGATCACACCATATCCAATAGAGTGCGATTATGACATTCAGACACACCATTTCGCCGAGGTGTGCCAGGCGGCGTGAGTTATGAAACAATTCAACATTTCCTTAAGTGCGTGGCAAACTCGTGACTCAAATATTCTCTGCCACGATCAGATCGTAGGCACTTTATTTTCCTATCACGGTGATTCTCCACCTCACTCTGAAATTCGTTGAACCTTTCAAAGGTTTTAGACTTGTGTTTCATTAAGTAGAGATACCCATATCTGCTCAAGTCATCAATGAGGGTGAGAACATAATGGTAGCCACCGCGAGCCTCGACGCTCATTGGACCGCATACATCGGTATGTATTATCTCCACCAAGTCAGTTGCTCGCTCCATTGTTTTGCAGAACGGAGTCTTGGTCATCTTGCCCATGAGGCATGGTTCACACCTGTCAAATGATTCAAAATCAAGAGACTCCAAAAGTCCATCAGCATGGAGCTTCTTCATGCGTTTGACACCAATATGACCAAGGTAGCAGTGCCACATGTAAGTTGGACTATCATTATCAACCTTACACTTTTTGGTACTCACACTATGAACATGTGTAACATCACGTTCGAGATTCATCAAAAATTAACCATTGACCAGCGGGGCATGACCATAAAACAGTTCTCTCATATACATAGAACAACCATTATTCTCAGATTTAAATGAGTAGCCATCTCGCATCAAACGAGATCCAGATACAATGTTCATGATCAAAGCTGGTACTAAATAACAATTATTGAGGTTTAAAACTAATCCTGAAGGTAGATGTAGAGGTAGCGTACCGACGGCGATCACATCGACCTTGGAACCATTCCCGATGCGCATCGTCACCTCATCCTTTGCCAGTCTCCGCTTATTCCGTAGCTCCTGCTTGGAGTTACAAATGTGAGCAACTGCACCGGTATCAAATACCTAGGAGCTAATACGAGTGCTAGTAAGGTACACATCAATAACAAGTATATTACATATACCTTTAACGTTGTCGGCCTTCTTATTCGCTAAGTACTTGGGGCAGTTCCGCTTCTAGTGACCGGTACCCTTGCAATAAAAGCACTCAGTCTCATGCTTGGGTCCATGCTTGTTCTTCTTCCTGGGAACTTGCTTGCCGGACGCGGCAACAGCTATGCTGTCCTTCTTGAAGTTCTTCTTACCCTTGCCTTTCTTGAACTAGTGGTCTTATTCACCATCAATACTTGATTCTCCTTTTTGATCTCGACCTTCTCTGATTTCAGCATCGAGTACAATTCAGGAATGGACTTCTCCATACCCTGCATGTTGTAGTTCATCACAAAGCTCTTGTAGCTAGGTGGAAGCGACTTGAGGATTCTATCAATGACCGAGTCATCCGGGAGATGAACTCCCAGCTGAGTCAAGTGGTTGTGCAACCCAGACATTTTGAGTATGTGCACAATGACAGAACTATTCTCGTCCATCTTACAGCTGAAGAACTTGTCGGAGAAGTCGTATCTCCTTACCCGTGCATGAGCTTGGAAAACCAGTATCAGCTCTTGGAACATATCATATGCTCTGTGTTGCTCAAAACACTTTTGGAGCCCCGGTTCTAAACTGTAAAGCATGCCGCACTGAACCAGGGAGTAATCATCGCAGCGTGACTGCCAAGTGTTCATAACATCTTGGTACGCTGGAAAAATGGGTGGGTCACCGAGCGGTGCATCAAGGACATACAATCTGTTGGAAGCTATGAGGATGATCCTGAAGCTACGAACCCAGTCCGCATAGTTGCTTCCATCGTCTTTCATCTTGGTTTTCTCTAGGAATGCGTTGAAGTTGAGTGCGACATTAGCGTTGGCCATTGGATCTACAATATAGATTGTAAAGACAATTTTAGACTAAGTTCATGATAATTAAGTTCACATAATCAAATTATTTAATGAACTCCCACTTAGATAGACATCTCTATAGTCATCCAAGTGATACATGATACACATCAACTACCCCTGTCCAATCATCACGTGAGACGGACTAGTCATCCATGGTGAACATATCCATGTTGATCGTATCTTTTATACGACTCATGTTCAACCTTTCGGTCTTCCGTGTTCCGAGGCCATCTCTGTGTTGGGGAACGTCGCATTGGAAACAAAAAATTTCCTACGCACACGCAAACCTATCCATGGTGATGAGAATCTACGAGAGGGAGAGTGGATCTACGTACCCTTGTAGATCGCTAAGCGGGAAGCGTTAAGAAACGCGGTTGGTGTAGTCGAACATCTTCGCAATCCAAATCGCCGAGCATCCCGCGATCTCATCACGATCCGTCCCGCGATCCAATCACGATCCATCCCGTGAACTCATCACGATCCGTCTCACGATCTTGATCACGATCTGTCACGCGAACTCATCACGATCTGTTCCGCGATCTCATCACGAACTGTCTCGCGATCTCGATCACGGTCCTTCCGATCTAGCGCCGAACGGACGACACCTCCGCGTTCAGCACACGTGCAGCTTGATGACGATCTCCACCATCTTGATCCAGAAAGAGGAGGTGGAGAGGGGAGAGAGTTCACCGGCAGCGTGACGGTGCTCCGATGATGGTGGTGGTGGAGCAATTCCGGCAGGGCTTCGCCTAAGCACTGCGAAAAACCAATCTAGAGGAGCACCGGTGGAACGGGTAGCACGTGGCTGCAATTGTTAGCCAAACCCTAGCTATTACAATAGTATATATAGGAGGAGAGGAGTGGAGAGGCATCCAAGGCCTTTGGTTCAGCCGAAATAGGAGCTGGGAAGCAATCCTACTTCACCTCCAATCCTAGTTGGAGTAGGATTGCCTCCTATTGGCTGATTTTTCACCTTTTCCTTAGCCTTCTTCTCTCACTACGCCATGGGCCTTTTGTGGCTGATTTAACAGCCCACTAAGGGCTGGTTAATACTCTCCCACAGCCCATGGTCCCTCTAGGGTCAAAAACCCCTCCCGGAGGCCTCCCGGTACACTACCGGCACTCCCGGTACACTACCGATGAGCCCGAAACCTTTCCGGAAACCAAACTGGGACTTCCTATATATGAATCTTTACCTCCGGACCATTCCAGAGCTCCTCGTGACGTCCGGGATATCATCCAGGACTCCGAACAACGTTCATTCACCACCATACATAACTCTACACTGCCGAAACGTCACCAAACCTAAAGTGTGCAGACCCTGCCGGTTCGAGAACTATGTAGACATGACCGAGACACCTCTACGGTTAATAACCAATGGCGGGACCTGGACGTCCACATTGGTTCCTACATATTCTACGAAGATATTTATCGGTCGAACCTCTATGTCAAGGATTCAGTTAATCCCGTATAAGGTTCCCTTTGTTCTTCGGTATGTTACTTGCCCGAGATTCCATCGTCGGTATCTCCATACCTAGTTCAACCTCGTTACCGGCAAGTCTCTTTACTCGTTTCATAATACAAGATCTCGTGACTAACACTTAGCCACATTGCTTGCAAGGCTTGTTGTGATGTTGTATTACCGAGTGGGCCCCGAGATACCTCTCCGTCACATGGAGTAACAAATCCCAGTCTCGATCCATGCCAACTCAACAGACACCATCGGAGATACCTGTAGGGCACCTTTATAGTCACCCAGTTATGTTGCGACGTTTGATACACACAAGGCACTCCTCCGATGTCCGTGAGTTGCATGATCTCATGGTCATAGGAACATATACTTGACATGCAGAAAACAGTAGCAATAAACTGACACGATCATATGCTACGTTTGTAGTTTGGGTCTTGTCCATCACATCATTCTCCTAATGATGTGGTCTCGTTATCAAATGACATCTCATGTCCATGGCTAGGAAACCTTAACCATCTTTTGATCAATGAGCTAGTCTATTTGAGGCATACTAGGGACATGGTTTTGTCTATGTATCCACACATGCATTTAAGTCTCCGATCAATACAATTGTAGAATGGATAATAAACGATTATAATGAACAAGGAAATATGAAAATAACTAATTTATTATTGCCTCTAGGGCATATTTCCAATAGTCTCCCACTTGCACTAGAGTCAATAATCTAGTTCACATCACCATGTGATTCGCATTGTTATGAATCTAACACCCACTGAGTTCTGGGGCTTGATCATGCTTTGCGTGTGAGAGAGGCCTTATAGTCAACGGGTCTACGGTATTCAGATCCGTGTGTACTTTACAAATATCTATGTCAAACCGTAAACACTGCTACCACACTCCACCTGGTACTATTTCCAAATGGCTGCTCCACTATACGTATCCAGATTGCTTCTACTAGTCATCCGGATAGGTGTTTAAAGCTTGCATTGACATAACTCTTTACGATGAACTCTTTATCACCTCCATAATCAAGAAACATTTCCTTAGTCCTCTGGTCACTAAGGATAATTTCGACAGGTCGAGTGATCCACTCCTGGACCACTCTTGTACCCATGACGGACTCATGGCAAGGCACACACAGGTGAGGTACACATCATGGCATAATATAGAGCCTATGGCTAAGGCATAGGGGACGACGTTCGTCCTTTCTCTTTCTTCTGCCGTTGTCGAGCTTTGAGTCTCACTCAACTTCACACCTTACGAATCAGGCGAGAACTCTTTCTCCGACTGATCCATTTTGAACTCTTTCAAAATCTTGTCAAGGTATGTACTTATTGAAAGTCTCATCAAGCATCTTGATCTATCTCTATAGATGTTGACGCTCAACAATTAGATAGCTTTATCCAGGTCTTCCTTTGAAAATCACTTTTCAAACAACCATTTATGCTTTCCAGAAATTCTACATTACTTCTGATCAACAATATGTCATCCACATATACTTATCAGAAATTCTATAGTGCTCCCACTCACTTTATTGCAAATACAAGTTTCTCGTAAACTTTGTATAAACATCAAAACTTTGATCACCTCATCAAAGCGTATATTCCAACTCCGAGATGCTTGCTTAAGTCCATAGAAGGATCACTAAAGCTTGCACACCTTTTAGCATCCTTAGGACTGACAAAACCTTCTGGTTGTATCACACACAACCTTTCCTCAAGTAACCCGTTAAGGAAACGATGTTTTGACATCCATCTGCCAGATTTCATAATTGAAAACGCAGCAGCTGCTAACACAATTCCAACAGACTTTAGCATCGCTACGAGTGAGAAAGTGTCATCGCAGTCAACTCCTTGAACTTGTCACAAACAACTTTGCAACAAGTCGAGCTTTACAAATGGTGACAATTACCATCAGCGTCTGTCTTCATTTTAAAGATCCATTTGTACTCAACGACCTGCCGTCCAACGAGCAAGTCTACCAAAGTCTATACTTGGTTTTCATACATGGATCCTATCTCGGATTTCATGGCCTCCAACCATTTGTTAGAATGCGGGCCCATCATCGCTTCTCCATAGCTCGTAGGTTCATCGTTGTCCAACAACATGACCTCCAAGACAGGGTTGTCATACCACTTAGGAGCAGTACACATCCTTGTCGACCTACGATGTTCGATAGTAACTTGATACTGAAGCTCCATGATCATCATCATTAACTTCCTCTTCAACTAACGTAGGCTTCACAGAAACATCTTTCTGCGCTGCGCTACTCTCTGGTTGAACAAAGGTTTAACAACCTCATCAAGTTCTATCTTCCTCCCACTCAATTCTTTCGAGAGAAACATTTCCTCGAGAAAGGATCCGTTTAAGCAACAAACACTTTGCACTAGGATCTGAAATAGAAGGTTCACCCAACTGATCTTAGGGTATTCTATGAAGATGCATTTGTCTGCCTTGGGTTCGACCTCATTAGGTGAAAACATTTTCCACACAAGTGTTGCAGCCCCAAATATTAGGAAATGACAGCTTAGGTTTCTATCAAACCATAATTCACACGGTGTCATCCCAACAGATTTAGATGATGCCCTATTTAAAGTGAATGTAGTTGTCTCTAATGCATAACCCCAAAATTATAGTAGTAAAACGATAAGAGACATCACAGTATGCACCATATCCAATAGAGCATGACTATGATGTTCGGACACACCATCACACTATCGTGTTCCAGGTGGCGTTTAGTTGTGAAACAAATTTCACATTGTCTTAAGTTGTATGCCAAACTCGTAACTCAGATATTCACCTCCACGATCATATCGCAGTCATTTTTGTCTTCTTGTCACGATGATCTTAAACTTCACTCTGAATTTGCTTGAACCTTTCAAACGATTCAGACTTGTGTTTCATTAAGTAAATATACACTATATCTACTCAAATCATCAGTGAAGGTAAGAAAATAACAATATCCACTGCATGCTACAAGACTCACTACATTGCATACATCAACATGTATCATTTCCAATGAATTACTTGCCTGCTCCATCCAACGGGGTCCTTTAGTCATCTTGCCCAAGAGGCATGGTTCGCATGTCTCAACCGATTCGAAATCGAATGAGTCCAAAGATCCATCAGCATGGAGTTTCTTCATGCGCTTTATACCAATATGACATTCTGCGGCAGTGCCACAAATATGTGGTACTATCATTATTAACTTTGTATCTTTTGACATCAATGTTATGAACAAGTGTATTACTACGATCAAGATTTCAACAAACCATTCTCACTGGGTGCATGACCATTGAAGGTATTATTCATGTAAACAGAATAACCATTATTCTCTAGCTTTAAATGAGTAACCGTATTGCAACAAACATGAGCTAATCATGTCCATGCTCAATGCAAAACACCAAATAACATTTATTCAGGTTCGTCACTAATCCTGAAGGTAAAGAGAGCGTGCGATGTTGATCACATCAACATTGGAAACATTTCCAACACATATCGTCACCTCGCCCTTAGCAAGTTCTCCGTTCATCCCATAGCTTTTATTTCGAGTTACTAACATTTAGCAACCGAACCGGTATCCAATACCCAGGTGCTACTAGGAGTACTACCAAGGTACACATTAATAACTCGTATATCAAATATACTTCTGTCGAAGTTGCCAGCCTTCTTATATACCAAGTATCTACGGTTGTTCCGCTTCAGCGACCGTTCACCTCATAACTGAAGCACTTAGTCTCGGGTTTGAGTTCAACTTTGGGTTGCTTCACTGGAGCAGCAACTGACTTGCTATCCATGAAGTTTCCCTCCTTGCTCTTGCCCTTCTCGAAACTAGTGGTTTGGTTAACCATTAACACTTGACGCTCCTTCTTGATTTCTACCTTCGCGGTGTCAAAACATCGCGAACAACTCAGGAATCATTATTTCTATCCCTAGCAATTTATAGTTCATCACTAAGTTCTAGTAGCTTAGTGACAGTGACTTGGAGAACTATGTCAATCACTATCTTATCTGGAAGATCAACTCCCACTTGATTCAAGTGATTGTAGAACCCAGACAATCTGAGTACATGCTCAACGATTGAGCTCTTCTCTTTCATCTTGCAGGCAAAGAATGTTGTTGGAGATTTCATATCTCGCAACACGAGCACGAGCCTGAGATCCTAATTTCAGCTCTTAGAAACATCTCATATGTTCCGTGACATTCAAAATGTTTTGGAGCCTCAATTCTAAGCCGTAACACATGACGCACTAAACTATCAAGTAGTCATCAGAACGTGCCTGTCAGATGTTCACAACATCTACAGACGACGCTAGAGGGGTTGGCGCACCGAGCGGTGCATTAAGGACATAAGCCTTCTGTGCAGCAATGAGGACAATCATCAGATCACGGACCCAGTCCGCAATATTACTACCATCATCTTTCAAATCTATTTCTCTAGGAACATATAAAAATACAAGGGAGCTACAACGTGAGCTAGTAATCTACAACACAATTTGCAAAGACACTTTGACTATGTTCATGATAATGAGTTCAATTAATCATATTACTTAAGAACTCCCACTCAAATTGACATCCCTCACATCATTCGAGTGATACATGATCCAAATTCACCAACTCAAGTCCGATCATCACGTGAGTTGAGGTGGCTGCAATGGTGAACATCATCATGTTGATCATATCTACTATATGACTCATGTTCGACCTTTCGGTCTCTTGTGTTTCGAGGCCATGTCTGTACATGCTAGGCTCGTCAAGTTTAACCCGAGTGTTCTGCACGTGCAAATCTGGCTTGCGCCCGTTGTATGTGAACGTAGAGTCTATCACACCCGATCATCAAGTGGTGTCTCAACACGACGAACTTTCGCAACAGTGCACACTCGGGGAGAACACAATTTATCTTGAAATTAAGTGAGGGATCACCTTATAATGCTACCGTCGTCCTAAGCAAAACAAGGTGCATAAAAGTATTAACATCACATGCAAATCATAAGTGACATGATATGGCCATGATCTTGTGCTTTTGATCTCCATCATGAAAGCACCGGCATGATCTCCATCGTCACCGGCATGACACCATGATCTCCATCATCTTGATCTCCATCAACGTGTCGCCATCGGGGTTGTCACGCCCTGCTCGCTTCTACTACTATTGCTACCATAGCGATAAAGTAAAGCATTACACGACGCTTAATGATTGACACGCAGGTCATACAATAATTAAAGACAACCCTATGGCTCCTGCCGGTTGCCGTATTCATCGACATGCAAGTCGTGATAATCTATACATCACATGATCATCTCATACATCACATATATCACATCATGTAATTGGCCATATCATATCACAACATACCCTGCAAAAACAAGTTAGACGTCCTCTAATTGTTGTTGCATGTTTTACGTGGCTGCTACGGGTATCTAGCAAGAACAATTCTCACCTACGCATAAACCACAACGGTGATACACTAGTTTGCTTTTCAACCTTCTCAAGGACCGCCTTTGTCGAATCCGATCCAACTAAAGTGACAGAAACTGTCACCCGCAAGACATCTAGGCAACAAGTTGCGTCGAGGGAACCGGTCTCTCGTAAGCGTACGAGTAATGTTGGTCCGGGCCGCTTCATCTCACAATCCCGCTGAACCAAAATACGACCAAGGCAGGAAGCAATCTAAGCATCAACGCCCACAAACCTTTTGTGTTCTACTCGAGATCTCATCGAACCATCAACCTAGCTCATGATGCCACTGTTGGGGAACGTCGCATTGGAAACAAAAAATTTCCTAAGCACACGCAAACCTATCCATGGTAATGAGCATCTACGAGAGGGAGAGTGGATCTACGTACCCTTGTAGATCGTTAAGCAGGAAGCGTTAAGAAACGTGGTTGGTGTAGTCGAACATCTTCGCGATCCAAATTGCCTAGCGTCCCGCGATCTCATCACGATCCGTCCCGCGATCCAATCACGATCCGTCCTATGAACTCATCACGATCCGTCTCACGATCTTGATCACGATCTGTCCCGCGAACTCATCACGATCTGTTCTGCGATCTCATCACGAACTGTCTCGCGATCTCGATCACGGTCCTTCCGATCTAGCGCCGAACGGATGGCACCTCCGCGTTCAGCACACGTGCAGCTTGATGACGATCTCCGCCATCTTGATCCAGAAAAAGGAGGTGGATAGGAGAAAGATTTCACCGGCAGCGTGACGGTGCTCCGGTGATGGTGGTGGTGGAGCAATTCCGGCAGGGCTTCACCTAAGGCACTGCGAAAAACCAATCTAGAGGAGCACTGGTGGAACGGGTTGCACGTGGCTGCAATTGTTAGCCAAACCCTAGCTATTCCACTATTATATATAGGAGGAGAGGAGAGGAGAGGAAGCCAAGGCCTTTGGTTCAGCCGAAATAGGCGGTGGGAAGCAATCCTACTTCACCTCCAATCCTAGTTGGAGTAGGATTGCCTCCTATTGGCTGATTTTTCACCTTTTCCTTAGCCTTTTTCTCTCACTGCGCCATGGGCCTTTTGTGGCTGATTTACCAGCCCCCTAAGGGCTGGTTAATACTCTCCCACAGCCCATGGTCCCTCTAGGGTCGAAAACCCTCTCCCGGAGGCCTCCCGGTACACTTCCGGCACTCCCGGTACACTACCGATGAGCCCGAAACCTTTCCGGAAACCAAACTGGGACTTCCTATATATGAATCTTTACCTCCGGACCATTCCAGAGCTCCCCGTGACGTCCGGGATCTCATCCAGGACTCTGAACAACCTTCGGTCACCACCATACATAATTCTACACTGCCGAAACGTCACCGAACCTTAAGTGTGCAGACCCTGCCGGTTCGAGAACTATGTAGACATGACCGAGACACCTCTACGGTCAATAACCAATGGCGGGACCTGGACGTCCACATCGGTTCCTACATATTCTACGAAGATCTTTATCGGTTGAACCTCTATGTCAAGGATTCAAATAATCCCGTATAACGTTCCCTTTGTTCTTCGGTATGTTACTTGCCCGAGATTCGATCGTCGGTATCTCCATACCTAGTTCAACCTCGTTACCGGCAAGTCTCTTTACTCGTTCTGTAATACAAGATCCCGTGACTAACACTTAGCCACATTGCTTGCAAGGCTTGTTGTGATGTTGTATTACCGAGTGGGCCCCGAGATACCTCTCCGTTACACGGAGTAACAAATCCCAGTCTCGATCCATTCCAACTCAACAGACCCCATCGGAGATACCTGTAGAGCACCTTTATAGTCACCCAGTTACGTTGCGACGTTTGATACACACAAGGCACTCCTCCGATGTCCGTGAGTTGCTTGATCTCATGGTCATAGGAACATATACTTGACATGCAGAAAACAGTAGCAATAAACTGACACGATCATATGCTACGTTTGTAGTTTGGGTCTTGTCCATCACATCATTCTCCTAATGATGTGATCCCGTTATCAAATGACATCTCATGTCCATGGCTAGGAAACCTTAACCATCTTTTGATCAACGAGCTAGTCTATTAGAGGCATACTAGGGACATGGTTTTGTCTATGTATCCACACATGCATTTAAGTCTCCGATCAATACAATTATAGCATGGATAATAAACGATTATCATGAACAAGGAAATATGAAAATAACTAATTTATTATTGCTTCTAGGGCATATTTCCAAAAGTCTGTACATGCTAGGCTCATCAAGTCAACCTAAGTGTATCGTGTGTAAATCTGGTTACACCCGTTGTATGCGAACGTTAGAACCTATCACACCCGATCATAGTGGTGCTTCGGAACAACGATCCTTAGCAATGGTGCACAGTTAGGGTGAACACATTTCTTGATATTTTATTGAGAGATCATCTTATTTACTACCGTCGTTCTAAGAAAATAAGATGTAAACATGATAAACATCACATGCAATCAATATAGTGACATGATATGGCCAATATCATCTTGCTCCTTTGATCTCCATCCTCGAGGCACCATGATCATCACTGTCACCGGCACGACACCTTGATCTCCATCATCATGATCTCCATCATTGTGTCTTCATGAAGTTTTCTCGCCAACTATTAATTCTACTACTAGGGCTAACAATTAGCAATAAAGTAAAGTAATTACATGGCGTTTATGATTGACACGCAGGTCATACAATAAAATAAGACAACTCGTATGGCTCCTGCCGGTTTTCATACTCATCGACATGCAAGTCATGAATCCTATTAAAATAACATGATCAATCTCATACATCACAATGCATCACATCACATCGTTCGGCCATATCATATCACAAGGCATATGCTGCAAAAACAAGTTAGACGTCCTCTAATTTGTAGTTGCATGTTTTTACGTGGCTGCTATAGGTTTCTAGCAAGAACGTTTCTTTCCTACGCCAAAACAACAACGTGATATGCCAATTTCTATTTACCCTTCATAAGGACCATTTTCATCGAATCCGATCCGACTAAGGTTGGAGAGACAGACACCCGCTAGCCACCTTATGCAACAAGTTCATGTCAGGCGGTGGAACTGGTCTCACGTGAGCGTACATGTAAAGTTGGTCCGGGCCGCTTCATCCCAAAATACCAACAAATCAAGATAAGACTAGTAACGGTAAGCAAATTAACAAGATCGACACCCACAACAACTTGTGGTCTACTCGTGCATAGATTCTACGCATAGACCTAGCTCATGATGCCACTGTTGGGAGACGTAGTAGTAAATCAAAAAAATTCCTATGACCACCAAGATCTATCTATGGGGAAACCATCAATGAGTAAGGGGAGATTGCATCTTCATACCTTTGAAGATCGCAAAGCGGAAGTGTTACTAGAACACGGTTGGTGGAGTCGTACTCGCAGCGGTTCAGATCGCGGTGGAATCCGATCTAAGCGCCGAACAACAGCGCCTCCGCGTTCAACACACGTGCAGCCCGGTGATGTCTCCTACGCCTTGATCCAGCAAGGAGGAAGGAGAGGTTGAGGGAGAGCTCCAGCAGCATGACAGCGTGGTGACGGTGGATCTTCGTGGTCTTCGACAGTGCTTCGCCAAGCACTACAGAGAACGAGGAGAGGGAGGAGTAGGGCTGTGTCGTGGGAGAGAGATGCGTGTCTCCGGCTGTCCCAAGGGCTCCACAATATATAGGGGGGAGGAGGGAGGTCTACGCCCTAGGGTGGTGAGGCAGCCCCAGATCCCATCTGGCCGGCAGCCACAGAGGGAGAGAGGGGAGGGCGGCGCCCTAGGTTGGCCTTAGGCCAATCTGGGCCTAGGGTTCCCCCCTTCCCCCCTTTCCTACGCCTTGGGATAGGGTGGAGGGCACACCAGCCCACTCTGGGGCTGGTCTCCTCCCACTCTCAGCCCACGCAGCCCTCTGGTGTCGGTGGCCCCACTTGGTGGAACCCCAGAACCCTTTCGGTGGTCCCGGTACGTTACTAGTAATGTTCGAAACACTCCCGGTGACCAAAACCCCACTTCCTATATATGAATCTTTACCTCCGGACCATTCCGGAACTCCTCGTGACATACGGAATCTCATCCGGGACTCCGAACAATCTTTGGTAACAACATACACTATTTCCCTATAACCCTAGCGTCATCGAACCTGAAGTGTGTAGACCCTACGGGTTCGGGAGGCACGTAGACATCACCGAGACACCCCTCCGGTCAATAACCAACAGCGGGATCTGGATACCCATGTTGTCTCCCACATGCTCCACGATGATCTAATCGTATGAACCACGATGTCAGGGATTTAATCTATCCCGTATACAATTCCCTTTGTCTACCGGTATGATACTTGCCCGAGATTCGATCGTCGGTATCCCTATAGCCTGTTCAATCTCGTTACCGGCAAGTCTCTTTACTCGTTCTGTAACACATCATCCCGTGGCTAACTTGTTAGTCACATTGAGCTCATTATGATGATGTCTTACCGAGTGGGCCCAGAGATACCTCTCCGTCGTACGGAGTGACAAATCCCAGTCTCGATTCGTGACAACCCAACAGATACTTTCGGGGATACCCGTCGCATACCTTTATAGGCACCCAGTTACATTGTGACGTTTGGAACACCCAAAGTATTCCTAAGGTATCCAGGAGTTGCACAATCTCATGGTCTAAGGAAATGATACTTGACATTAGAAAATCTTAGCAGACGAACTACACGATCTTGTGCTATGCTTAGGATTGGGTCTTGTCCATCACATCATTCTCCCAATGATGCAATCCGTTATCAATGACATCCAATGTCCATGGTCATGAAACCGTGACCATCTATTGATCAACGAGCTAGCCAACTAGAGGCTCACTAGGGACATGTTGTGGTCTATGTATTCCCACATGCATTACGGTTTCCGGTTAATACAATTATAGCATGAACAATAGACAATTATCATGAACAAGGAAATACAATAATAACCATTTTATTATTGCCTCTAGGGCATATTTCCAACGTGAACACCTCGAAGGATATAGCTTGGTGAATGGCACTCACAACTTGACTATCAAGACGATGCATATCCTCAAGTGATGAGGATTGTCCATCCGTTAGATTGGAATCCCCTACATCAACCATCCGCAAAGCATTTGGACCCATGGTCCGAAAGTGACAAAGCATGCGTAATCTCCACATAATGTAAGTTTTGCCATTAAAACAAAATGTGTCATCATGCACTAGTTCACTAATCGACATCATTGCTCTCTAGGCGGTGAAGCCTAATAAGGAGAGACCTTGCTCTGATACCAATTGAAAGGACCAAGATGTCGCCTACAGGGGGGGTGAAGAGGCGTTTTAAAATCTTTTATGGATTTGGCTATATCCTAATGCGGAAATAAACTAAGTGAATACTTTTCAAGCACAAATCCTAAATATACTAGGCTCACTAAGTGCACCAACAACTTAGGATAAACATGATGAGAACAACGAGGATATGAGTAAGCAAAAGTAATTTACACAAACTTGCTCAATGTATATCACAAGATATGGAAATGAATAATACACACAACTATGAGTAAGCAATACAATCTTACACAAGTTAAGTCACAAGTTAAGTCACAAGTTACACAAGTAAGCAATTCACACTAAGCACAAGATATAACAGTAGTAGCAAGTATGAATTGCGGACTATAAAGTGTTGGCCTAAATAATCTCTTTGATATGGTAACCAACACAATATAATGAGGACAACAAGATATAGTGATAGGAAGCTCAAGTGACCAAAGTAAACCACAAGTAGTGGCTAGGGTTAGAAATAACCAAAGACACGGAGACGAGGATGTATCCCCATGTTCACTTCCTTGGAGGGAAGCTAGTGACAATTGGAGGGATGGATGTTACCACGAAGGCACACCAACGCCATGAAGTCTCACCCTATTCTCCCCTTGAGATATCACCACGAACGCGATTCTCAACCACTAGTGGTAGACCTTGAGGCGGCCTCCAAACCTTCACAAACTTTCCGGGGGACAAATCACAAGTTGATTCCTCACCGGAGCACTCCTACCGCCTAGGAGTCTCCAACCTCCAAAAGTAACAAGATCAAGGGGAAATGTTCAAGGCTTTCTCAAATCACGAATTCCATTGGTCACAAGAGGGAGCGGGAGTAGATCTATCACTTGATTGGAAAATCCCTCAAGAACTCTCACGAATCTCACCACGATCTAAGATTTGGTGTAGGAGAAGTGAGAGGGAGCCACTTGGGTGTTCTAGGGTTCTTTGGGATGAAGTGGTGAACCCTCTACTGGATTGGTAGAGGGGTATATATAGCATGCCGAGAAAACTAGCCATTTTTGAGTAGGTGGCTGAGACGGGCCGGACATCCGGGCAAGGGTCGAACATCCGATGGCTGACAAATGCACACACGCATATGAAAAATAGAGGCCAGAGTACAGGGCCTCGACATTTGGCCAAGGCCCGAACATCTAGCCAAACATGGGTCCCCGGACATCCGGCGGGCATAGCCAACATTTCGAACAGATTCTGGACATAGTCGGGCCGGATTTCTGGGAGGATCCCGGACATTCGGGGTGACCCGACAGCCCGGACATCCGGCCAAGTCCCGAATATCCGGCCAAAGAAAAACAGGAGGAACCCCAAAATTAAACATGCTTAACATTCACATCCGGACTCCGATTTTGATGATCTTGGGCTCGTTTTGAAGCTATGGAAAAAGCCCAGGTACTCAGATAGAGAACCACCCAAGATGAACCAAAATGGAGGATGCAAATTATGCAAAGCTTTTATCATGTATTTGGGTAACTTATTTGGCTTTTGATTTTCTTTGATAGATGTATAGGTATATTGTATTTGTACTGGATAGGAGTGAAATATGCCTATGTTTGAATATGATGTGAGGAATTAGAAATAGAAGATGTTGACTTGAGCAAATCTATCTCTAACCCCTTTGATCCCCTCTTAATAGCGAGGGATCCCTATAACTCACGAATCATAAAAGAACTATACTAGATAGCTTCCAGAAACTCATTCTTGAGCATATATCCTTTTCGATGGTCATCGATCATCACAACTAAAGCCAAAGGAACTAATACCTTTGATGAAAGAATTCCATTTGAGATTGGTGTTGACGTTTATGCTTGGCTCAAGTCAGAACAATGATCTTGATCATTACACTTGGTGAAGACTTCAAATAGCTCCCCCATAAGCCATGTGGGGAGCATTGCATTGTATTCATCTTCATACGTTCATCATGTGTTCATCCACAAGCTTTAATCATGTAATCCTTTAGGATGGCTATATTGAACTTGCCCTTGTCAACCATGATCAGCAACTCTTGATGTCATCCTCTCATGGGCACTTGAAATCTTTCTCTTGATGTAATTCCATGAGAATAACCTAACCCTCATAGATATAGAAAATACATAGACTGGGTTAGTACACAAAGCGCAATTGAAAAATTCTTACCATACCACAAGATCCCATGTGGTACATGATTTGCGCTTGTGTGTTGACCATCTTTGAATTCAATCTTCGATCTTCATCTTGGTCAACAATTATATTTGCTCCATAAATAATCTTGATGCATAACTATATGTATATGGCATTCATTCCGAATCCATTCAGTCTCCTTCTTGTATCACCCATGGAACAAACCTTTCTATATAACTTGATGTCGTTGTTTCTTCATAGGAATTGTCATTCATTATCAAGTCTCAATGCATTGCAAATGGAACTTTCTTTCAAATGTATATCTCAATGCAAACATTAGTCCATTAGGATTTTCATTTAATTACCAAAACCATACATGGGGACTACATGTACTTTCAGCCCTGCACACGGATGATCCTCTTCTTGACTGTCTTCTTTGGAAAGCTTTCTTGGGGACCTCAACAGACACTTCAGCCCTAGCACTCTCATGTGTTTGAAAGTTTCTGTAGGAGCACAAATTTTGCTGACCACCCTCCTAGATGAGGTGGCCTCATAGTCAGACTTCCTAGTAGCCTTCTCTTGCTTCTTAGCAAGAACCTCTTGCGGGACGAAATCAGAATCCTCTTCCTCTGAGTTGAGTCTCTTCCTTGTCCTAGTGGCAGCCTTAGGCAACCCATGAGAGCTCGGAGTCCCTGGATCTATGGAAGAACTGGACTCAAGACTCGTGCCTAAACTCATCTCAGCGTTCTGCTCTAGCAAATTTTGACTACCTGAGCCTGACATGCTGACCTTGTGAATAGAGTATACTAGAGTGGAATAGGATGAGTTATCAAAAAATGTAGAATTTTTTGAAATTTTCAATAAAGGATTTTCCAAGTTTTGCATTCTGTCAAGTGTATTTCGGTATAGTCGAGGCAAAAATTTTGGTCACACCGAGACAGACACCTACCTTTCCAGGAACATGGCACCATTTTCGCTTGCACCGAAAATGAGGACTCGGTTCCTCCGAGGTATTCTTAGTGTGGCAGAAAAGGAAATAGGTGACACCGATTTCTTCGCATCGGTTCTACCGAGATTCAGTTGGCATACGGGAAAACCCTAAATTTCGATTATTTGCTACTCTATGGGATTTTCTTGGGGATGGAAAGCTTTCAAACTGTGGATAGATTGGAAATAAGCCCTAATGTGCAAGATTTGGATAGAGGAGCATGAGCGGGGGCCGAATGCATACCCTAATGCGGCGATGGATCCTCTACGATGGCGAAGTTGGTGAAGAAAACCTTGACGACGGCGATTCCCAACGGCGGAGGTGCTCGGGGAAGGCAAGGCAATGACTGGGGTCTTTGGGCAAAATCTAGGGTTGTGGAGGCATGACGTTTGACGAATGAAATTCAAAGCGTTAGTGTCGTGGATTTATCATGGCAGATGTCCGGGTGAACGGACTTGGATTCAAGGCCATCGCTAACGGGGTGGACTCAAAAGGGTTGATCGGGACAAAAGACATAGATTTACCCAGGTTCGGCCCCTCAAGTCGAGGTAATAGCCTTCGTCCTGCTTGTGTTTGTATTGCTTGTTTATCGATTACAAGGAGCTAGAAGCTTGACCTAGTTCTCGATCACCTGTCCTCTAAGTCGCCCTTGGTCTGCCCTTATATAGGAGGTCAGGACCACCGGGTCGTTACAATTGTTAACCGAGTCTTATTGTATGTTCGAGTCTCTCTCTATCTTCTTGTCCAAGCTATCTTTGAGACGGCTTACACGCCTGGGTCTTCTCCGTCCGGGCCGTCATACGGCCCACACCCTGAGCCGCCTATCTTCCTGGGCCACCAGCCTTACGGCTCACCTTTGGGCCGGCTCACAGCCAGCAATCATGACCCGGATCCTCCAGGGCGGGTCATATTGTAGGGTTATATCCCCAACATTAGGCCCCAAGTTGAATTGAGCTTGCTCCCTTCATCCTTCTCTTCTGATTTTGGCGAGTCGCCCGGAAATGACACGGCGTGGCGTCATGAGATCTGCTGACGTATCACCGAATATTTCATTAACTGTCATCCCGAAAATCGAGGCATCCGCTTCAGTCAAACGTTGTCGTCGCCTAGATTTTCATGCCTTCCTCGTTCCTTCTTTAAATATGACTCGTGCGGGTCGAAGCTTTTCATCCTCCCGCTCGTGCCTCTTCTTCTTCTTCCTGTCGCCGCCGCTCCAGTGTCCTCGTCGTCCGGCGCCGTCTTCGCATCTACACCGACCGGGCCGCTGCATCACCCTGATTCGTACCAGAGACCTTCCACCTCCGCCGCGACATCTCCGGTGAGTTCTCCTTCTTCTTAGATCACCCACCATCGTAGTAGGGTTTCGCCGGGGGCTCTGCCGCCGCCGCTCGGGCTCCGGCACCGCCACCGCGAGTATATCTCGATGCCATTAGCGCCTTTAGATTGCACTCTCTCCACGCCGCCGCGCGCGGGCCGGCCGCGCGTAATGCGCGGACTGCGATGGCTCTGGTCCATTTTCTTTTCTTCCGCTGTTCACCGCTAGGTCAGGATTAAAATCCTTTTCTCCGCTTTTGTAGATCCGTAACCATAGTAATAGTTTGCGGAATCTTTTTTTAGGACTTAACCGATTTTCAATCTTCCTATCCTCTATTGAGTCGCTAAGCTTCTCCGGCTCTCATCAACCGGGTCTTTCCACATTATCCGTAGAACCCTCAAACCTGTAAGCCGTCATAAATATTTGCTTGCACTTGACTCATCATGCCCTTTTACCTTGCACAGTATTTAAGACGCCAATATGTCTCGTGCGTCCAACACATGCAACTGGGTTGGTTCTTGCGTTACGGAGGAGTACTTAGCGGATTATGTTGAAGCGGGTACTCTCCCTCCCAAAGAGGTCCTCAATTGGCGGGTTCCGGGTAAAGAGACCCGGCCTTCTCCCCAAAAAGGAGAGATAGTAGTCTTCACTGATCACATCGAGCGAGGGTTCATGCCGCCCGACTCTAAGTTTTTCCGGGATGTTCTCCATTTTTACAAGCTACATCCTCAAGACTTGGTGCCTAACTCCATCTCAAACATCTGCAACTTCCAAGTTCTCTGCGAAGCTTATCTGCAAACTAAGCTGTCCGTGGGGTTCTTTCGAGAGTTCTTCTATGCCAACCGCCAAACTGAAATGAAGGGTGGTCCGAGTCTGGAGCTGGGCGACATTTCTATTCAACGCCGCCGAGACATCATCTTTCCTGCCACTCCAATGTCGGGTCACCCAAAAGATTGGAATAAGACGTGGTTCTATTGCCAAGAGACCTCTCCTGAGAAAGAGCACTCATTGGCGGGTTACCGCCCCTCCCGGCTTAGGACAGACATAGAGCTTCCCGGCCGGCTCTCAGCCTCAGAGCGTGCCAGATACGAGCCGTTCCATGCCAAGTTCAAAGCGCTCTTGGCCAATGGTTTAATAGGACTGGATTTGATCCGCTGCTGGATTTCCTGGCGGATCATGCCTTTAAGCCGTAGAGGTCGGCTTATGTGCGAGTATGAAGGCAAATATGACAGCTTGTTGTGCTTCAGCGAGTCAACACTGACCGAGGATGATATTACCACTACCATCCGGAGCCTTGTCCAAGAAGCCTCCGGCTCATGCAGTGCCATCGGCCTGGCGCCTTTCTGCGTCAATAATCCGGATCCCGATGTAAGTTAATCTCTTCCCATCCGTCTCTTAGATGTTGCTTGTACTTTGTTGATTTGCTATTCATTGTCTGGGTCATTCCTGTAGGCCGACTCAAACTTCTGGAAGAAGGAATATGTTGCCCCTCCAAAGAAATCCAGGAAGAAGGGCGTGACCAAGAGGGCTAAAAAAGATGCCCCGCAAGAGAATTTGTTTGACCCGCCACCATCATCCAGCTCAGAGGTAATACTTTAATTGCTTTGCTTGATCTTTTACCTTCCTGCTTTATTAATGCTTGTTTCGCTCGCAGGATGAAGTGGAAACCAGGCACGCCAATGCTCCTGAGGTAAATTATGTTTTTTACGGCTCAGAATATTTCGTCCCCCGAAAGCCGCGGCGGGTTATTAGAAAAGTTCCTCTTTGTCACCCTCTTGCTTACCTGGCTCCCGATTTTCTCTTGAAAAAGCAACAGCAGGCCGAGCATCGACATACTCGAAGCACCGGCTCTACTGAGCTCGTGTGCAGGTTACCAAACTCTCCGGCTCCAAAGAAAGGCCCCGCAGAGGTTTATGTCTCTACTTTTCCTTTGACTTTCCTTTGTAAACTTGACACTTTATCATGTTTTTGTTTTATTATTTTTAGAAATCCCCTTCCTCCGGCGACTCTTCGGCATCGGTTCTACCACTGCCCAAGATCAATCCACTGTAAGCATTCCTTACTATGATATCCGGACATCCGACTCTTTAATATGATAGCAACATCTTTGATTGCCGATCCTTCTATTTTGCAGTGCTCAAGCCAAGCGTCACAAGATCAACAAGCCCTCCCCCGGCCCTGTTATCCAAGAGCCGGAGCTCGAACAACCGGAGGAGGCTGAAGCAGAAGAAAATCCACCAGCTGCCTCAACAGAACCGGCTGCTGTCGATGTCATCATGGAGAGCCCTCCATGGGCTCCTTCAAAACCGGCGACTCCTGCCAAGACCCCTGAAACTCCAGATATTGTTATCACCGGGTCTGGTCATCAAACTCCTCTGGCTCATGTGCTTACCAAGCATACAGAGTCGGCCGAGGCCTCGAAGAAGCTGAACTTTGACTCTTCGTACGAAAAGATGACAACTGAGGAGCTCCACGCCGGGTACATAAACCGGGTTACCACCAGCCGGGATCTGGAACTTCGGCTGGTCTCTTTATTGAAGATAAAATACGAGGTACTCTTCTTATTGCCATACGCTTTGCTTAGCCCCCAAGGGCCGGTTCAATGTACTCAATCGTTGAACCGGGTCTTTGTTTAACTTTCTGTTAAAAAAATTCATAGCCATTGTCCCCTAGAGTCGGCTTAATTTGCCAAAATTGAGTCGGATCTTCCTTTAGATAACTTAAACCGCCAGTCGTAGCCCCCAAGGGCCGGCTCAAGCTTGACAAAGTTTGATTCGGGGCTTCCATTAAAAGTAAACTGAAGATCCATAGTGTAGCCCCCAAGGGCCGACTCAAAACTTAAAAAGTTTGAGTCGGGGCTTCCATTAAAAGTAAATTGAAGAGCCATAATGTAGCCCCCAAATTCCGATTTAACTTTGAAGAAGATGAGCCGGAACTGCGCTGCATGCTGAAAGATCAAATATACATTAGCCCCCAAGTGTCAAATATATTGCTTGCAATCTGTTTGAGACTTGCATAAATTTGCTTTTAACACTCGTCCTGTATTTTGGGGACTTATCCTGTATTTTGATGTATTATAGGAAGCTTTAAACGAAGCCGGCTCTCAATTGTCTGATATGAAGGCAAACCTAGCGGCTCAACAAGAGGCTTGCAGCGTCTGTGACGAAAAGTGTCAGCTGCTGTCTGAAGAGCTGGTCCATATTAAGGCGGAGCTTGCTTCTCTGAAGGAATCTACTGAGTTGGAGAAAGCTGCGTTAACCAAGCGAGCGGATGACGCCGACTAGCGGCTGATAGTCGTGGCGGATGAGCTTCAAGGCCTAAAGCGTCATATAACCAAGATGACAACCGCTCTCTTTGGTAAGTTCTTACTCACTTCATGTTTCTAGCATGTCTCATTTATCTGTTGTGATGGTGACTCATCTTGCTTTGTTTGACCTATACAGGCCCCAGAAGCCGGCAATTGGTTTCAAATAGCCTTTTACCTCTGAAGGCTATTTACACCTTTCTAGAACAACTTTATTGCAGCGCTATTTTCACGATTAAGACGGTTCAATACAAGGAGAAGATCCCCACTGCTCTGAAAGGTGTCTCGGAACTCTTCTCCATAATGCCCAAGCAAACAGAGGAGCTGAAGAAGTCAGCCTTCCGCCAAGGAGTCGTCGCTGGTTTGAGCAGGGCTCTGGCCTTCGCCCCGGAGCTAACGCTGGCCGAAATGATGGATGGTTTCCCATCCAAAAAAGATGACAGCTCAGAGTTCACCAAAGAAGATTACATCCGGTGTGTCAAAGAGTCGCGTTATCTGGCCTCTGTGCTGGCGGATGAAGCTGACCTGAACACCTATCAGGCGGCTTACGACGCAGAGGAGAAGAAGATCCACGGGCCTCTCTACGAGTGGAAGGATCTAACACCCGCCCGTAGTAAGGACCTCTTCCCTTGTGAGCTTGACGCGTCCCCTTTCCTTGAAGGGTCTTTCGCTGCTCTGGCTGACTATAATTGGGAAATGGGAAATCTTCAGATAAAGCCAGCGGAAGAACCGGAGTGGGATGAACCGGCCAATAAGTGAAATTTGTTCATTAAATCTTTCTGAGCACAGACTCATGTACTGACTCATGTAATGACCCGTCGTGAGCGGTTGAAACTTGGCAATGTCTTTTGCTACTTCTGAGAGTAGTTTTTGTAATAGAGTAAGGATGACCCTTCCGTTGCCGGCTTTATATATTTTCATCTCTCTGTTTCAACTTTATGTATTGCCAGCTCTCCATTGATTGCTCGCTCCTTTGCATAAATATACCTTGAGCTTTTCTGATGAGGGGTGTTTGTCTTTGAAGACGTCATTCCTTCTCCAGAAGATTAGAGCCGGATAATATCTTTGGCAACTTGAATTTTGTCAACCGGAGCATCATGGCTCTAGCTCTTGTCGGATGAATCCATTAAGGAGCCGGTTGTCTTAGGATAATGTAAGCTATACCTGATGGTAAGAAGGCTCTATTGACAACTACGGCTATTGATGAACCGGAAGCAGCCTAAAGCCGGCTGTATGAAGGGTAATGTAAGCTATACCTGACGGGAAGAAGCCTCCTTTTAACAGCAAATGTTGTATGCGCGAATGCCGGCTGTTGATGGGAGATGTAAGCTATACCCCAAGGCAAGAAGCCTCTATCGACAGTCGCGGATGATAACTAGCCTGAGACGGCATAAAGCCAACTGTTTAAAGGAGATGTGAGCTATACCCAAAGGCAAGAAGCCTCTTTCCACAGCTACAGCTGATAAGCAACTGAGTTTTGGCGTAAACGCTGGTTGTTAGGGTGAGATAAGCGAACCCGTTGGTAAGAAGCCCTCTTCGACAACCACGGTTAATAAGTAACTGGAAGTGGCATAAAGCCGGCTGTTGAAAGGAGATGTAAACTATACCCGAAGGCAATAAGCCTCTTTCAACAGCTATAATTGATAAGCAATTGAGTTTTGGCATAAACGCCGGTTGTTAGGGTGAAATAAGCGAACCTGTCGGTAAGAAGCCCCCTTCGACAACTGTGGTTAATAAGTAACCGGAAGTGGCATAAAGTCGGCCATTAGGGTGAGATAAGCGAACCCGTCGGTAAGAAGCCCCCTTCGATGGCCGTAGTTGATAAACAACTGGAATTTGGTGTACACGCCGTTGTCTTACGGTAATGTAAGCTATACCAAAGGTAAGAAGCCTCCATCAACAACAGCGCTTAATGTAACCAAACTAGGCATAAAGCCAACTGTGCAAGGGAGATGTAAGCTATACCCGAAGGCAAGAAGCCTCCTTGTAACAATTTAATAATAGCTGACTGTGCAAAGGAGATGTAAGCTATACCCGGAGGCAAGAAGCCTCTTTGCAACAGTGCTTAATTGGGCATAACGCCGGCTGTGCCAGGGAGATGTGAGCTATACCCGAAGGCAAGAAGCCTCCTTGCAACAGTTTGATAATAGCTGACTATGCAAAGGAGATGTAAGCTATACCCGAAGGCAAGAAGCCTCTTTGCAACAGTGCTTAATTGGGCATAACGCCGGATGATAGATCGGCCGTTTTGACAGCGAACAAAGCACTTCAACTCAAATTTTTGAGCCGGAATTTTTTTTATCTTGATTGCACAAAGACATACATAAGAGCAGAGGCCCCAGTCTTTGTGGGGATGCTAGCTTTACTCATGTAAACATGATATATACAATGATAGCGGCTTTCGATGCCTGCTAAGTAAAGTATGGTCGTAGATGTGCGATATTCCATGGCCGCAACGTCTCTTGACCCGCGATTTCCAACTCATCTCGGATATCAATGAGGTAATATGACCCATTGTTAAGGTTTCTGCTCATCACAAAAGGCCCCTCCCATGGTGGAGATAACTTATGCATTCCAGATTGGTCTTGAATCAACCGGAGCACCAGGTCACCTTCCTGGAACGTCCGGGTCTTCACCCTGCGGCTATGATAGCGTCACAGGTCTTGTTGATAAATTGCTGACCTGGCTGCTGCTAACTCTCGTGCTTCATCCAAGGCGTCCAACACATTTTGGCGTGCTACCTCATTGTCCGTCTCAACATAAGCCACCACCCTTGGTGAGTCGTGCCGGATATCGTTGGGTAGAACTGCCTCAGCACCATACACCATGAAGAAAGGGTGAAACCTGTAGATCTGTTAGGGGTAGTTTTGATGCTCCATAAGACGGAAGGCAACTCCTCAACCCAACATCCGGGTGTCCGCTTCAAAGGAACCCTGAGCCATGGTTTGACTCCTCTTAAAATTTCCTGATTAGCTTGCTCCGCCTAACCATTAGACTGTGGATGTGCCACGGCTGAAACATCAAGTCGGATATGCTCCTTCTCACAGAACGTTTTCATAGCTCCTTTGGACAGATTTGTTCCATTGTCCGTAATGATACTGTGCGGGTAACCAAAGTGATAGATCAGCTTCTTAATAAATTGAACCGCTGTAGCCGCGTCACATTTACTGACCGGCTCTGCCTCTACCTACTTAGTAAATTTATCAATCACCACCAGAAGGTGTGTTTTCTTATCCTTGGACCTCTTGAAAGGTCCTACCATATCAAGCCCCCAGACCGCAAATGGCTAAGTGATTGGTATCGTCCTCAACTCTTGAGCCGGAACATGAGCACGCCGGCCAAAATTCTGACAGCCGTCACACTTACGGACTAAGTCTTCTGCATCCTTGTGAGCCGTCAACCAGAAAAACCCATGTCGGAAAGCCTTGGCCACTAAAGATTTTGAGCCAGCATGATGTCCACAGTCGCCAACATGAATTTCACTCAAGATCTGCCGGCCCTCCTCCGGTGAGACGCAGTGCTGAAAGACACCCGTCACGCTACACTTATGTAACTCACCATTGATAATCATCATAAACTTAGCATGCCGGGTGATCTTCCTCGCCAGATCCTCCTCCTGAGGCAACTCGCCGCGTGTCACATACGCCAAATAAGGAATAGTCCAGTCTGGGATAGCATGTAGAGCCGCCACCAATTCCGCCTCTGGGTCAGGAATAGCCAGCTCCTCCTCACAGGGTATCTTGATAGTCGGACGATGCAATACGTCCAAAACATTAGGTGGTACCGGCTTTCGCTAAGAACCTAACCGTGATAAGGCATCAGCCGCCTCATTCCTGTGATGATCAATATGATCCACCTAGTACCCCTTGAAGTTGCCGGCAATGATATCAACCGCATGTCGATAAGCCGCCATCCGCGGATCCTTGGAGTCCCAAGTACCTGAAACTTCCTAAGCCACAAGATCTGAGTCGTCTAAACATCTGACCCAGCTTAAGTTCATCTCTTTAGCGACTTTGAGACCATGGAGCAGTGCCTCATACTCAGCTGCATTATTAGAACAAGGAAACATTAACCGGAGAACATAACAAAACTTGTCACCCTTCGGGGAGGTGAGAACAACCCCTGCACCGAACCCCTCTAGCTGCTTGGACCCATCAAAGTGTATAGTCTAATATGTGTTATCCGGCTTCTCTTTGGGTGCTTGACATTCTGTCCAATCATTTATGAAATCCACCAAAGCTTGAGACTTTATTGCTCTACGAGGAACATATTTGATGTTAAGAGGACCCAGCTCTAAGGCCCACTTGGCAATCCTCACTGTGGCTTCTCTATTTTGAATGATATCTCCCAACGGGGCAGAACTGACCACGGTTATCTCGTGCCCCAAAAAGTAGTGTTTTAACTTGCGGTTAGCCATGACAACTCCGTATACCAGCTTCTGCCAATGCGGATACCTCTGCTTAGACTCTGCCAAAACTTCACTGATGTAATAAACCGGCCTTTGCACAGGATACTCCTTCCCTGCCTCCTGACACTCAACCACAATTGCTACACTGACCGCTCTGTTGTTAGCCGCCACATAAAGGAGCAACGGCTCTTTCTCAACCGGAGCGGCTAACACTGGCGGCTCAGTCAGCTATTTTTTAAGAGTTTCAAGTGCTTCAGCCGCTGCCTTGCTCCACTTAAACTTGTCTGTCTTCTTCATCATCTGGTATAAAGGAATGGCCTTCTCCCCAAGCCGGCTTATGAACCGGCTCAACGCAGGAGTCCGTCCTGCAAGGCGCTGAACGTCATTAATGCACGTCGGCTCTCCTAAAGAAGTGATAGCCTTAATTTTATTTGGGTTAGCCTTGATGCCCCGCTCAGAGACCAAGAAACCCAAAAGCTTTCCTGCTGGAACACCAAAAGCACAGTTCGTAGGGTTAAGCATCATCTTGTAGACCCGGAGATTGTCAAAAGTTTCCTTTAGATCCTCTAGGAGAGTTTCTTTCTTTCTGGATTTAACCACGATGTCGTCTACATAAGCATGAACATCTCGGCCAATCCGACTGTGAAGGCAGTTCTGCACACATCGTTGGTAAGTCACCTAGGCACTCTTGAGCCCGAAAGGCATGGAGACGTAGCAGAACACCCCAAAGGGTGTAATAAATGTCATCTTCTCCTGATCTTTTATTGCCATCTTGATCTGATGATAACCTGAATATGCATCCAGGAAGCATAAACTTTCACACCCGGCTATAGCATCAATAATCTGATCGATACGAGGGAGTGCAAAAGGGTCAGCCGGGCAAGCCTTGTTAAGGTCCGTGTAATCTATAGACATACGCCAGGTGCCATTCTTTTTGAGCACTAGCACCGGGTTAGCCAACCACTCCGGGTGAAAAACTTCCACTATAAAGCCTGCAGCCAAGAGCCGAGCAACTTCCTCCCCAATAGCTTTACGTCTCTCTTTGTTGAACCGTCGTAGAAACTGTTTAATCGTCTTAAACTTCGGATCCACATTAAGGTTGTGCTCAGCGAACTCTCTCGCTACACCCGGCATGTCAGAAGGCTTCCATGCAAAAATGTCCCAATTCTCACGGATGAATTCGATGAGCGTGCTTTCCTATTTGGGATCCATGTGAGCCCCAATGATGAACTGCTTGGATGAGTCGCCCAGATTGAAATCTACTGCCTTGGTATCATACGTTGAAAACTTGAGTGGTGGCTCAACTTCCGTAGTAGGCTTCTTCAGCGGGGTCATATCCTCCGGGTCAACGTTCTCCTTGTAGAATTTCAACCCCTCCTGGGCACAACTAGACTCTGCATACGCCGCATCTCCTTCCACACACTGAAGAGCTATTTTGCGATTATCGTGAACGGTATTTGTACCTTTTAAGCCGGGCATTTTGAGTTGTAAATAAACATAGCAAGGCCTAGCCATAAATTTGGCACAAGCGGCCTCCCAAACAGTGCATTATAGGGACTTTTGATTTTAACCACCTCAAACCATAAGGACTCCATCCTGTAATTATACTCATCGCCAAAAGCCACTTCCAAAGAAATCCAGCCCACCGGGTATGCCGACTAACCAGGGACCACACCATGAAAGACGGTGGAGGAAGGTGTAAGGTCTTTGTCAAGCAAGTTCATCCGCCAGAAAGTGTCACAATAAAGGATGTTGATACTGCTGCCTCCGTCCATGAGCACCTTTTACACCATATAGCCATTCACCTGAGGGGCCACAACTAAAGCCAGCCGGCCCGGGTCATCTACCCGTGGCGGGTGATCCTCCCGGCTCCACATTATGTCATACTCAGACCATGGTAAGTACCGCGGGAGAGACGGAGCAACTACATTAACCGCTCTCCTCCGCAACTTCTCATCTCGTTTACTGTGACCGGTCGTGAACACGTGATACTATCCAGAACTGAGCTGCTTCGGGTTACTCTGAAACCCGGATTGATTGCGCTGCTGTTGATTGTTGTTATTGCTGTTGTTGCCAGGATGCTGCTGGTGCCCCCCTTGGTTATTCTGACCCGGATGCCCGGCTCCTGAACCGCCAGCGCCGAATCCAGCCCCTGATCCACCGTGCCCTGAGCTGCCAAGCGGGCCACCGCCCTGGTTATTGCGTGGTTGGGAATGCTGGTTTTTGAATCTCTGCATGATAAAGCAATCACCCCACGCATGTAACGCCGGCCTATCAGGCGTGCCGTTCTCCGTACAAGGCTTCTTAAGCACTTCTTCTAAATTGAAAGGACCTCTGTTCCTTTGGTGAAATGACCTGAATCTTCCGTTCCCCTTGGGATGGTTCTGTTCTGTGTTGGTGTTCGCCACTAGCTCTGACCCGCCATCAGCGTTCTTCTGTTTATTCTGATTCCCATTGTTCACAAAGCCTTTTCCTTGATTGTTCTCCTTCCCTTGATTGGCTTTCTCATCATCCGAGCCTGGATCCTTGGTGTTATCTGAGTCGACATACTTTGTCAGGGCCGTCATGAGCTCTCCCATATCCTGACACGTGTGCTTGAGCCGACCGAGCTTCTGTTTCAGTGGAACAAAATGACAGTTCTTTTCCATAATAAGCACCGCTTGAGCCGCCGTGATCTGCTCTGAAGAGTGAATAATGGTCGACACCCGCCGGACCCAATGGTGGGCCGACTCATTCTCCTGTTGAACACAATGGTTCAAATCTACGATGGTCATAGGATGCTTACAGGTCCCCTAAAACTTATTAATAAACTTCGCTCTCATCTCCGCCCAAGAACTTATCGTGTTAGGCGGCAGACCTTTCAACCATGTGCGAGCCGGACCCTCAAGCATCATGATGAAATATTTTGCACATACCGCCTCACTGACGTCCAGCATCTCCATGGCCAGCTCATAACTCTCAACCCATGCCTCAGGGGGTAGATCAGCTGTGTAATTCGGAAATTTTCGAGGCCCCTTAAAATCCTTTGGTAGTCATTCACTTCTCAGAGCCGGAGTTAAACATGGCACTCCTACAGCTCTGGTACTAACTACTCCCATTGAGACGGAAAGCGCCGGCTCTGGACGGGTTGCCGCTATCTCTGCCTCTCGCCTGTTCCTCGCCCGGTCCGCGAGGGATTGTGCATCTAGAGCCGCCTGCTCGTCCTCCGGTGGTCCCCGACGTGGATGACTACTGGAACACACCGGCGAGTCGTAGCGCCGGCTGAAAATTCGACTAGGGAGGGGGGTAGAGTGGACCCGGCTCCGGCTATGAGCATATCTCTCTTGCTTGGCCATGGCCGTATGTAAATATCCAATGGCGTTTCGCACGTCCTCCATAAAGGGTGCTTCATCTGGGATGGGAATCGTCTCAAGCCGGGTGGCTGCCGCCACCATATTTTTGGCTGGGTTAGAGTAATGACCCGCTGGTGTCGGAAAAGCTCTAGGTGAGGTTTGGTTATGCTGGGGTGGACGAGTTGCCGGGCGTTCCATCGGGCGGCTTTCCGGCATGCTTCTAACACGCCCCGCACCAGGGGTATTAAACAGGTTCCTTGCTTCGTAACGTTCTGGCAGACGGGATTGATGCCTCCTCCGGTGCACCGCGACTGCTGACCTTTGTTCCAGCTCAAGGTGGAAAGCATCAGCCTTGATACGCTCCGCTTCTTCCTCCATCCAGATCTTCAGCTCAGCCATCCTTTATCGTTCCTCTCCCATCCGGCCCTTGATCCGTGCCACCTCTAGATTCCGGGCTGTTTTATTATCCGGTGTTACTTTCGTGGCCGTGGGAGCTGTAAGCTCGTCCATCAATTCCACTAGAACCTAAGCCAGCGGCGGCGGGCTATCACCCGCTGCGGCAGCTCCCGCAGCTGTGTGATCGGCGGCTGGAGCCGATCCCGCCATGAACACCGCCGCATGAACCGGGGGTCTCGGAGCATCCGACTCAAAGCCCTCTACCTTAGAATAGGTGTCGTAGTAGCCCCCAAGGCCACCGTTACTGAGCCGATACACTGACTCTGTCTCCCCACTGGAGGACTCATCTTCCGAGCAAACAAGAGTTCCCCGTGACCCGGATGCTTCCAGGTCCGTACCTTGAGTGAAGCCCACGAGAACATGCCTTTAAATTGGATGGGCATGGGCACGACGCACACCACTCGCAGATTGGAGACGCCGAGCCGGCTCGACAATGTTGGCGCAGATGTCCGGCCCGGGTGTAGATCCATCAACCTTTCCAATGAAAACCTGGATCCCGCCAAACGGAACCCGGAATCCATACTCCACAGAATCAACATCAAGCCCCCAGCCGGCGTCGTCGATGTAGAGCCGGCCGCGGCGACTCTTGCTCATCCTTTCAACCACGTATCCCTCGAGCCCTGGGAGAGAGCCCTTTGAGAACTCAACACCACCAAGTGCTAGCCCCACGGTGGGCGCCAACTGTCGTGGATTTATCACGGCAGATGTCCGGGTGAACGGACTTGGATTCGAGGCCATCGCTAACGGGGCGGACTCAAAGGGGTTGATCGGGACGAAAGACACGGATTTACCCAGGTTCGGCCACTCAAGTCGAGGTAATAGCCTACGTCCTGCTTGTGTTTGTATTGCTTGTGTATCGATTACAAGGAGCTAGAAGATCGACCTAGTTCTCGATCACCTGTCCTCTAAGTCGCCCCGGGTCTGCCTTTATATATGAGGTCAAGACCACCGAGTCGTTACAATTGTTAACCGAGTCTTATTGTATGTCCGAGTCTCTCTCTATATTCTTGTCTAAGCTGTCTTTGAGACGGCTTAAACGCCCGGGTCTTCTCCGTCCGGGCCGTCGTACGGCCCACACCCTGAGCCGCCTATCTTCTTTGGCCACCAGTCTTACGGCTCACCTTTGGGCCGGCTCATGAGCCAGCAATCATGACCCGGAGCCTCCAGGGCGGGTCATATTGCGGGGTTATATCCCCAATAGTCAGGGTCCACCGAATATATACCCATCGCTGTCGGTGACACCGATTTGATATTTTCGGTGTCACCAAGTTTCACAACTGTTAGCTGACAGGGAAACTCGGTGTAACCGAGAATATGAAGTCAGCAGTACCGAGATTGGAAAACCAGATCAACCCAACACATTTGGTGAGACCTAGAATTGTGGGTTGGTTCCACCAAGATGCACTTGGGAGGTTTTAATGGTCAGTCCTTGACGATACGAAACTCCGAGTGCTCCTCACACAGAGTGATCGAAAAGTACTTGTTCAAATTGTGTGATGCAGCATGAATAGAGTATGAGGTGAGAAAGCATAGATAGCTAAAGGAGTGGTCCTAGGCATTCTTGTATATCCAATTGGCAAGGAAAACCAAAAGCCAAATAGCAACAATTGGATATCCTCGAATGGGTAAATAAATGCAGACCAACATGCTCATACAATAAGATGTCAAATGAAGTCATGGCAAACATGCACAAAAACAATAGCATCTAACTAGCACTTTGGCGATGACATAGTCATCTATATATGAGTATATTGACTTAGGAGCCAAGTAAGAATACTTGATCATAGGTCGTACTCATCGTTTAAGCACAACTGGGGTTACCACTTTTACATAAAGCATTTAATGTTGTCACATACTAAGAGATGCTTTGACTCAAGTCTTAGAGTAAAGCTCCCCCTTGATGTGACACCCCCCATAGGAGGGACAAACAAACCTTGGGTTTTGTCGATAAATAGTTCATGTTGGTGAGGTAGTGGTGGATGCTCATGGTTGATGAAGATCACCAAGAGTTGGGAGTATCCTTGTTGTTTCATTACTCTTCTCACCTACATGGGTTAGTCCCAACACACAAGAGATAAATACAAGGATATCTATGGACATGGAGTGCAAAGCATATGTGATGATTCCATTGATTTATTGATTACCTTGTGCCTTGCTTACCTTTGAGGGAATGTGTGACTCCTTGAACTATTGCATAAAGTTGATGTTGATAGCAAATAGTTCTTGCTAATAATAAATGTGAGTAAATTTCATCAGCGGAGTCACCCCTCAAGAACTTCTCTAGTTCTTCTTCTTGGGGCCCACATCAATTTGATGGGGATCCTCGGTGTTGAAGTAGCACTTGTAGAAGTTGATCTTGTAGTAGCCTTGGGATCCCACTGCACCAAAGCTCGGGAATCATCTTCATATGAGGCAATGTCCTCTTGAAGCTTGGGGTCTTGTGGTGGAAGGCATCTTGAGCTTTTGTTCCCTTGGGGAGAGTATTTTCATACTTCTCCATTTGAGGAACAAACTTGCACTTGGGGTATTGACCTTCTTCCCATTCCACTCCATTAGCGTTGAAGTAGCCAACACCATGATTCTTCCGGTATCCTCCATGCTTGCATACAATTTCCTCAAATTGTTTGCACCCTTCAAGACTCTTGTAGATACATTTCTCTATAATCCCTTTCAAGAGTTCATTTTCTTGCTCAAGTGTAACTTGGCTAAGAGATGAGTTAGTGGGATCAAGAGAACTACTAGAAGAAATATCATTGGATTTATCATGTTTATTGCTACTAGTTGAAGAACCTTTCTTTCCTTTGTTACTAGCTTGCTTAGACTTAACTTGTGGCATGAATGTAGATAGGAGAAGTCGCTTGGCTAGATAAGAGGAAGTCTTCTTTCGAAGATCGTCATTGATATATTTTAGGAACTCATGCTCTTCCTCTAAATTGAGCTTCTTGAAGCGTAGCTTCTCATCTGTTCTTACAAGCTTTCTGTGATCTTCTAGAGCTGACTTGTGAGCTAACTTAAGAGTTTTTAGTTCTTGAGTTAGTCTTTCTATTTCCAACTTATCATCATCACACGACTTATCTACACTAGAGTGAGTACTAGCAAGTTCATTACTAGATTTGTCAAATAGGAAGTCATCTTCAATTAACAAGTCATCTTCATCACTACTGAAATAAAGATACTCGGGGTGTGATACAGTGGGGACTTTATCCATGAAGCAATGTCCACTCCCTTCATTTGGTGAATCAAATATGTCGTAGAAGTCGGTTGTCAGTAGTGCAAGTCCGGCAACACCTTCATCTTGACTATAGTCGGAGTTGGAGCGATAGCTTCTCTCGGAGTGGTTGTAGGATTCGGAGCCGGAAACCCATTCACCAATATGATCTTGATGTTTTCTTATTGAGTAGCTCTTGGTGTACTTGTCCTTCTTCTTTGAGTCCCTACTTTTCCTTGAGGGTCTTCGTTCATAATAGTCATCTCTACTCCTTCTCTCTTTTCGAGGTAACTCATGTCTTGAGCTTCGTCTTCTTGGTGACTCTTATTTCCTTTTGTGAGGAGTCGTGCACTCATTTGAGTAGCGTCCGGGCTTCCCACAATTGTAGCAGTTTCGGTCAGGACTTGACGAACGCTTCTCTTCATATCTTGAGTTGGAGCTTAGATCTTTGCTTCTATTCTTGTAGAACTTGTTGAATTTTTTGACCATGAGGCTTATCTCTTCATTTGTGACAAGGTTGGCGCTAGAGGTAGTGGAAGCGTCACTTGTGGCTTTGTAAGTACCGCTAGACTTATGGTGAAGCTCTTCCTTGTATTTAAGTCTCATCTCATGAGCAACAATTCTTCCAATCACTTCTGTTGGCTTGAGATCTTTGTAGTTGGCATCATTTGGATCAATGTGCAAATGGTTTCATATAGATCATCCAAAGCTCAAAGTATCTTCATGATGATGAGTTTGTCAGTCATGTCTTCGCTTCCTAAGCCAGCAATCTCATTTGTGATGAGAGCTAGCCTAGAGTACATCTCAGAGACTCCTTCACCATCCTTCATCTTGAACTTGTCAAGTTTACTTTGAAGAACATCCAACTTGGATTCTGTCACAGATTCTGTACCTTCATGCATATCAATCAAATATCCCAAATCTTTTTTGCATTCTCAAGATGGCTGATTTTGTTGAATTGTTCGGGGCATAGGCATTTGAAGAGAATGTCACATGCTTGAGCATTGAGTTGCAACATCTTCAAATCATCCATAGTCACTTCATGATAGGGTTTGTTCGCCCATGAACACGTCACCGTGTACCCTCGATGCCGGGGGTGATGCACCGCAGCTCACGTCGAAGGAGACCCATCCGGAAGCGCGGTACGCAAGCTATTCGGCAGGTGCTTTTGAGAACCCGAAACCCCACACATCCGGGAGGGACCCCTAGGGCGTCGTGGATATATCGTTGCCCTCCAAGAAAAGAACGAACGAAGAATGAGGAAGAAGATACGAGGGTAGGGGATAGATGAACACGAAAAAGTAGTAGATGTGTTTGTTCGATTGTGTGTTGTTTAATCGGCCATCACCTCTCATCTATTTATGAGGCGGCTAGACTTCCCGTACAAGAAAAGGACTCCAAATCACGTCCAAATCTTTCCAAAATTAATCGAACTCGGTTTTAGGTATGTCTGGGACATCAGTTCGGTTTTAAGTCACACAGGCCACATATTACCTCGGATGAAGATACTCCCGAAAGAAAATTGGACGGCTTCAACGAGACAAACAACTTTCGTGTTGAACAGTTTCCGATTCGAAGCCATCTTGAGGGACGAATCTATTACGCAAGACAGCTGATTGGTGGTGCTACCCATCAAACACGTGTGTGGCAGGGCATGTCATATTTTACCTTCCGGTAGGGCTGCATTCCGATGGTTCTAACTTTTGCATACGTAATCGGATTGAAACGGATTTTATATCAAAATCGACCGTTTCGACAAGACAAAGACAATACGTATAGAAACTTTTCTCATATGTGGCCGTCTTGGGGGCGTAATCATCAGAATAGTGTTCTGCATATAAAATCTCAGTACTTCGAACACATTTTCAGCCTTAGAGATGAGATCGGATGGCTATGGCCAATGTATCAAAAATTCTTCTTTCGACAATACGGAACTTTCTCACTTTGAATACTTTTCCATTTGAGACCTTCTTAATTATGTTTTGACCATACCAAAGTCGGGTGTAAACACATGCCCCCTTGTTTTTTGGTAAAACTTGTATACCGAAAAATAATTTGCAACGTATTTTGTCTAAACACAATGTCAACACTCCATCGATTGTGCATACTGAGGACGATAATCATTATCATCCATATGATCAGGTCTGTTGTTGCTCGAGTGGAACCTCTTTAGATGACATTCGTTTGAGAACAACCAATAGATGTCACAAAGGCCTCCACGCAAGTCTCTCATGTCATTCCAGGCCTTGCTTTGTCCAGACACTCCTTTGGGTATATTATAACCATTCTACAATAGTTGCCAAACAATTATGACCATGCACTCAAAAGAATACCGTCAATTGTTCGGCGACTCAACTCATTGTTGATCAAAGTATCCCATCAAGCCTCCGCTGAACAAAGTCTGTCTCGCCAATTTGGTCAATTGGCAACACGTTGTCTTCTTGCAAAACCTTAGCTCTTATTGCCTCAAAATCAAGTACCAAACCCTTATCATGTTGCTCAAGATAAAGAGCAGTAATCTGCTTATTCTAGGCTAAACTTTTTAAAGTAGCCAGAGCCACCTCATCGTTTGTAATATTAGACACAGATGCTCCTATAGAATCTCCACTCACTCGGTAATAACCATCAAGGTGAGCCCGAGTCATGAGTATTTTTATTTTCATATGCTGCTGAACAATTAACCTCACGTGGTGTGGTATATGATGAGTGAGGATAACCGGCCAAATAGCTAATGGAAGCATGGCCGATTCCCCCATCCATCGGCATGTTTGGGGATGAACCCGCATATTGCGAGCCAGCTGCCGATGGACAAAACTGTAAAACACCCTCCTGTGCATGTGGTGTCTTATATTGATCCCTTGAACTCATTGTGTTGTTCACCGGCATATTGAAGGGAGTTGTCGATGCACGAAAGTTCGGATGTGTAACTTGCGTGTCATAATTATGTAATTCCCAAGATTCTCCAACAGTATACTTAGTCGGTCTTTGCTCGTTAGGGCTAGCCGACATGGTATGCCCATCAAAGGATCTAGGGACATCAATTTAATGGCTATTTGCAGATTTATGATACATGTTACTGTGTAGATTGGAGCCGCTTGATGACGCTCTCCTCATAGCAAGAACGGGCTGGAGATCGTTCAAAGCTTTTGTCCCCAGCGGAGTCATAAAAAAGTGTGTTCGCACACGAACACGTCACCGTGTACCTCCAATGTCGAGGGTGAGGCACCGCATCTCACGTCGAAGCAGACCGTCAGGAAGCATGGTATGCAAGCAATCCGGCGGATGCTTTTGTAGACCTGAAACCCCACAGGCCCGGGAGAGACCCCGTCAGGGTGCGCGGTAGCTATGGGCTGCCGTAGGTCAACCTGATCGCCCCTAGGGCCTCGTGGATCATTGGCCTTCAATAGAAGAACGAACGAAGAACGAGGAAGAAGATACGATGGTAGGGGATATATGAGCACGAAAAAGTAGTAGATGTCTTTGTTCGATTGTGTGTTGTGCAATCGGCCGTCACTTCTCATCAATTTATGAGGCGGCTGGACTTCTTGTACAAGAAAAGGACTCCAAATCACTTCCAAATCTTTCCAAAATTAACCGAACTCGGATTTAGGTATGTCTGGGACATTAGTTCGGTTATTAGGTCCCACAGACCACAAACAACCTCGAATGAAGATGCTTCGAAAAGCAAATTTGGCCGCTTGAACGAGACGAACAACTTTCATGCTGAACGTTTTTTGATTCGAAGCCATCTTGAGGGACTAATCTCTTATGTAAGAAAGCTGATTGGTGGCGCTACCCATCAGACACGTGTCTGGTGGGGCGCGCCATATTTTGCCTCCTGGTAGGGCTGCATTCCGATGGCTCTAACTTTTGCATACGTACTCGGATTGAGACAATTTTTATATCAAAATCTATAGTTTCTACGGGACGAAGACAATACCTGTAGAAACGTTTCTCATATGTGGCCATCTTGGGGGTGTAATCATCCGAACAGTGTTCTGCATACAAAATCTCAGCACTTCGAACACAATTTCGGCCTTAGAGATGACATCCGATGGCTATGGCCCAAGTATCAAAGTTTCTTCTTTCGACGATACGGAACTTTATCACTTTGAATACTTTTACATTTGATACCTTGCTAGTTATGTTTTTGACCATGCCAAAGTCGGGTGTCAACAGGGTTCTCTTCCTTCCGCAAAGAATTCACCTTGCATACCAAGACGAACAACAGCCCAAACGACAGGGTTATGACCAAGCAAATGCATTTTAATTTTGTACTTCCAACTAGGAAAATGCGTGCCATCAAAGTACGGACCTCTACGGTGATAATTTCCCTCAGTAGACGCCATACTCTCCTAGGTTGTGAGATCAATGCAATGGATACCAAAGCTCTGATACCACTTGTAGGATCAAAAGTAGTGCTAGAGGGGGGGGGTTGATTAGACTACTTGACCAAATAAAAATCTACTGTTTCCAAATTTTCTTTCTTGGCAGATTTTAGCATTCATAGTATCTCAAGTACACCCTACACATGCATGTCGACGAGTATAGCAGTGGAAAGTAAAGTCAAGCATGTTTGTAAAGAGAGGGTAGGAAGATCAAACGCAATCGGTCACACGATGATTTTTTCCCATGCTTTCGATAGGTGGCGCTATCGTATATCCACGTTTATGGAGTCTTCAACCCACGGAGGGTAACGGTCGCGAGAGTCCATGGAGGGCTCTACCCACGGAGGGTTCCACAAAGAAGCAACCTTGACTATACCATGATGGCCTATGTCCACGGAGGACTAGCCTAACTCGAGGTAGATCTTCACGAAGTAGGCGATCTCCTTGCCCTTACAAACTTCTTGGTTCACTCCACAATACTAAGTAGGAGGCTCCCAAGCGACACCTAACCAATCTAGGAGGCACCAACCTCCAAAAGGTAATAGGCTCGATTGTGTCGATGAACTCCTTGCTCTTGTGCTTCAAGATGATAGACTCCTCAACACACAATCACTCTCTCACTGATTTGGTTCGGTAGAAGAGATTGATTGGGTATAGAGCAAGTTGGGGAGGCTAGAGATCAAGATTCATATGGTAGGAATGGAATGGCATGATCTCAACACATGAGTAGGTGGCTCTCTCTCAGAAAATCAGTAGGTATGAGTGGGGAACTATTCTGAGTGCTTCTCTTGCGAGTGAGTGTTTGTGGAGGGGTATATATAGGTATCTCCAAAAATCCAACTGTTACACACAAAATGTCCAACTCGGTGAAACTGATGTGTTAATCTCAGTTGTACCGAAGTGACCAAAAGGTGGCAACTTTTGAATCTCGGTGAGACCGATATAAGAATCTCGGTTGCACCGATAAGGTGAACAACGGTCAGATTGCCCCATCTCGGTGACACCGATCCAACAATCTCGGTGGTACCGATATTGTGAATTTGCATAACAGAAAGTTGGCAACCCAAACCCGGAGGCACCAAAGTAGAATCAGTTGCACCAAAGTGGCTAGGTTTTGGCTGAGTCTGTCTAGGTTCTAGAATCGGTGGCACCGAGTGGAATGTGTTGGTTGCACCAATTTTGATTATTTGGCTTTGGACAGACTTTTGTGGAAGAGCTTGTGGATGCATGTGGTGACTATCACTTGCGCACGTATAAGCATTTTGTTCACGAACAGAACCTTACCCCTTTTTAATAGTATTGGCTTTCCTATGGACTCAAAGTGATTTCTCACAAATATAAACTGTAGAGTCCTTTGCTTGAAGCTTTGCCAATCCATTCCCTTGCATCTTGGGGTATTCCAAAATCCTTTTGCCAACCCATCATTGAAATTTTCCTGAAACATACTTAGTGGAAACATTAGTTCAATGACACATATGTTGTTATCAATTACCAAAACCACCAAGGGAGCAAATGTGTTTTCATCTTTTGCTGCAGGATGATAGACTCCTCAACACTCAATCACTCTCTCACAGATATGGCTTTCGTGGAAGAGATTGATTGGGTGGAAAGAAACTTGGGGAGGCTAGAGATCAAGATTCATATGGTTGGAATCAAATGGCTTGATCTCAACACATGAGTAGGTGGCTCTCTCTAAGAAAATCAGTTGGTATGAGTGGGGATCTGTTCTGAGTGATTCACTTTCGAGTAGGTGGTGGTGAAGGGGTATATATAGGCATCTCGAAAAATCCAACCGTTACACCTTAAGTGACCAAATCGGTGACACCGATGTGTGAATCTTGGTGGTACAGAGTTGCTCCAAAGGTAGCAACTTTTGAATCTCGGTGAGACCAATATAGAAATCTTGATGGTACCGATCAGGTGACCAATGGTCAGATTGCGCAACTTGGTAACGCCGATCCAACAAACTCGGTGGTACCGATTTTGTGAATCGAGGTAACAGAAAGTTGGCAACACAAACTCAATGGCACAAAAGTGGAATCAATTGCACCAATGTGCTAGGGTTTGGCATGGGTCTATCTGAGTTTGAGAATCGGTGACACCGAGTGGACATTGTTGGTTGCACCGATTTTGGATATTTGGCTTTGGATAAACTTTTGTGGAAGAGCTTGTGGGTGTTTTTGGTGACTATCACTTGTGCACGTTTGAGCATCTTGTTCACCAATAGTACCTTACCCCCTTTTAATAGTATTGGATTTCCTATGGACTCAAAGTGATTTCTCACAAAGTAAAATAAAGAGTCCTTTTGCTTGAAGCTTTGCCAATCCATTTCCTTGCACTTTGGGGGTTCTCCACAACCTTTTGCCATCCCTATCATTGATATTTTCTTGAAATATGCTTAGTGGAAACATTAGTTCAATGACATATATGACATATATGTTATTATTAATTACCAAAACCACCAAGGGAGCAAATGTGCTTTCAATTTCCCCCTTTTTGGTAATTGATGACAACATATAGATCAAAGCTTCGACATATGATATAATTGATGAATATAATCGTCGCTTTGAGATGTATGTGATAAGCAATAGCTCCCCATAGATTTTTGCATTATTTAAATTTGCGTTTGAATGCAAATGCACAATCGATTAGGTACCTAGGGCACTCTTTCATGTGAAATACAACTTGGTGGTGTGCAAGAAGAGTAATAATGAACATCATAGCACAACACAATCAAGTAAAGGTGATTGACCATATCATATGCATGAAAATGATAGGAAATAGTAGCAACACACATCAAGTGTATGATCAAACACGAACAAAGTTTAACACAAGAAAACCAAAAGATCAAATGTTTTTAAAAACGATAAAAACCAACGCTCTCTCTCTCTCGAATCCCTAATGATCTATAGACCTTCTCCCCATTTGGCAAAAAGTTACAAAAAAGTTCAAAGGTATAGAGCTAACTATTCTTCTAGGGCTGATCTCGTCCGGTAGTTGAAATTGGAGTCGAGAGAACTGCGTTGGCGAAGACCTTTGATGATGTCATTGATGGAGTTGGTGTAGCAACTGGTGGAGCTGATGGAGCTAAAGAGGCTATCGCAGGTGCTAATGAAGAAGGCCTCAACTCTGGAGCTGGCATTGTGGCTTTCTGACCTGGGTAGTGAAGTGAGTGCTTCGCCTGAGAGAAGAGTCATCCTCATCATCATTAGAAGTGTCGGGAAGGGCACGCTATCAACTTACTTCTTGAGCTTGTTCACGGTATTGGTCAGCCCATCCATCTTGTCATTCAGGGTCTTGATCCTATTCTCCATGATCCTCATAAGACTATGTTGATTTCCAATATGTCCTTGATGTCCTTCTGCATGCCTTGAATGGTAGTGATCAAAAGATCCATTTGCTCGTTCCTAGATCTAGGGACTTGAGAACTAGTGCCTATACCTGTCTCTGCCTTTGCCTCTACATGTGCATGTGCTGAGGGAGTCCTGTTTTAAGGGGTCCTCAGGGAGCCGACTTGTTTCTTATGGGCCACTTATCGAACATTGGATCGATCGAAGGCCCTATCTCCAGGAAGGAAGCTTCGGGAATCGTGGCGTATCCTCCACGTTTGGAGCAGTGAATAGCCATGTTTATCCCTTCGACGTCTAATCGACCATGTGTAAACCCAAGGTACCCTCGACATCTATATAAGCTGGAGGGTTTTAGGTTGTAGAGAGGACAACTCATCTAGGGTTTAGCTATTTCAATCTCGAGGTAGATCAACTCTGTAATCCACATATCATCAATACAATCAAGAAGGACGTAGGGTATTACCTCCGTAGGAGGGCCCGAACCTGGGTAAACATCGTCTCCTTCGTCACCTATTACCATCGATTCTAGTCTCACATCTCGGGACCCCCTACCTGAGATCCAACGGTTTGACACCGACATTGGTGCTTTCATTGAGAGTTCTGTTGTGATCACTAGAGGAATCGATGGCTAGCATCATCATTAATGAAGTGGTCCGCAACACGGACACTTTTATCCCGGGACAGATCTTTGCTTTTCGGCAGCATCATGCTGCATGCCGACCCGACCGGCCATCTAGGCCAGGTCGGGAGCTTTGCCCCTGATCAAGAGGTCATATTCGGGAACATAGAGTTCTCCGTAGACTCTCGGGGCGATCTTTTGCTAACCTGGCTCGCAGTCTCGCGTGCCATGCCCGAAGACTCTAAGGCTTTAACCTCAGGTCCGTCTTTTGGTCATGCCCATGGGATCTACCCCGGTAATTACCCGACTCTTAGTTTGGATCTAGCCATAGTGCCAGATGACCAGATACCTGTTCTTGACGAACACTCCCCTAGCACGGACACCACGGAGGTCAACTCTAAACGCTTCGAGCCGGTTGACCCGATCGAGCTCTCGATAATCAATGAGGCCCTAGATCGGATCTCATCGATGAAGATTACCGACGACCCAACACCGATCCATGCTCAGATCGGTCTCAGGGCGGGTCAGGATGAATTTCTCGTCCCACCCTCCACCAACTTGGTAGCCATAGTCAAAGATTTAACCGATATGTTGGACTATGCCTCCGAGGAGGTAGAATACATGGATGGGGTGGATTGTGCTCCCACCCCCATTAACATTGGGTGATGGGCCGCCACCTCCATGTACGACGTCTACATAATGAACACTCCAACCGCTAATGGCGAGCACACACCTAAAAACGATGGCGACAAATCGAGCAAAGTGCCGTCAAGGCACTGGAAGCCGCATAAACGGTTAAAAAGCAAAAAGGGAAGGAAAGCTATCATTGGCAATAGGGACGGAGATACCTCGGAGGACCTCGGTGATACCGATATCCCCGAACACCCGCTAGAGGGTCAGGAGAAGCTTGAAGCTCAGCACAACCCCGATGATCCAAACGATTCCGAGTACGACAATTACCTCCCCTGTCGAGAAGGAGGACATCCCAGAAGCCGATGACTTCCCCATCCCAAATAATCCTGAAGATCTGGAACTGTTCAGGCAACAGCTTATAGCCACGGCCCGCAGCCTGAAAGCAAAAGAACGGTAGCTTAAGGCCGAACACGACAACCTCAATGGTCGATGGACGAGACTCCTCTTAGCTGAGGAAGGATACGGTACCGGTCTATCAGACCGACCTAAGAGCTATCCACACAAAAGACTGCTGCCACAATTCGATGACGAGCTCACTGATATGCCGTCTCCCAAACATATCCCATATGATAAGCCAGACTGCCCTCCACGAGGACGAGGCAGGAAGGCTGACGAGACCGGTTGTAGGCTGGCGATACCCCAAAGATGGGGGAAACAACCAATAGATCCCGATAACAGGTTTCACATGCTACACGAGCTAGACTACAAAGCAGGTCATACGAGATCCATCTATGGATCCAGAGGGTACTCACCCAATAGACGGGAAGGGTATAGGCATTGGCTCGACCGCAACAATAGAGGCCGGGAACGAAACCGGGCTAGAACAGACACTGATTACCGGCGCGACATAGCTCGGGTCAGAGGCGCTGCCCACCCACTATGCTTCACACACGAGGTGATGCGGCATCAGTTCCTAGAGGGGTTTAAACCCGTAAACATAGAGCAGTATAATGGGACAACTGATCCAACCATATGGATTGAGGATTTCCTCCTCCACATCCACGTGGCGGAAGGAGATGATCTCCATGCCATCAGATATCTACCCCTAAAACGTAAGGGGCCAGCTGGGCACTGGTTGAACAGCCTCCCTGAAAACTCCATAGGATGCTGGGTAGATCTAGAGGATGCATTCTGATCTAACTTCGAGGGCACCTATGTTCGGCCGCTGGACTCCTCCGATTTGAGGAACATCGTCCAGAAGCCAGGAGAGTTGCTAGCTATTGAGCTTGCGTTGGTTTTCCCTTGAAGGGGAAAGGGTGATGCACCGAAGTAGATAAGTACTTTCCTTAGTTGTTCAGAACCAAGTATCAATCTAGAAGGAGGAATAAGCAAATCACCAATGGATGAACCTACACAAACAATCAATCTCTTGCACCCAACGCTATAAAAGGGGTTGTCAATCCCTTCACGGTTATTTGCATGTATTAGATCTAAAAGAGATAGATGTAAACAAGAACTGAAAGTAAAAGGTACATTAAGTTCAGCAAAATAGTTTTGGTATTTTTGGTTTATAGATTTGAAAATATATTATGGAAAGTAGACCTGGGGGCCATAGGTTTCACTAGAGGCTTCTCTCTTGAAGGCAAAGACTATGGTGTGTAAAAAAATTATTGTCAAGCAATTGATAGGAATGCGAATAATCATGTAGTTATCCAAGGCAATGATCATGCATATAGGCATCACGTCCGTGTCAAGTAGACCGAAACGATTCTACATCTACTATTATTACTCCACACATCGACCAACTTTTGCCTGCATCTAGAGTATTAAGTTCATGAAGAACAGAGTAAGTAAGAAAGATGACATGATCTAGAGGGATAAACTCAAGCAATATGATGAAAACTCCATCTTGTTACCCTTGATGGAAACAATACAATATGTGCCTCGTTGCCCCTACTATGTCACTGGGTGAGGACACCGCAAGATTGAACCCAAAACCAAGCACTTCTCCCATTGCAAGAATTACCAATCTAGTTGGCCAAACCAAGCCAATAACTCGAAGAGACTTGCAAGGATATGAAATCATGCAAATAAGAATTCAGAGGATATTCAAACATGAATAATCTGAACATAAACTCAAAATTCATCTGATCTTAACAAACAGACCACAAAAGAGGATTACATCGGAGAGATCTCCATGAAGATCATGAAAAACATGGTATTGAAGATCAAACAGAGACAAGAAGCCATCTAGATACTAGCTATGGACCCGTAGGTCTGTGGGGACTACTCACGCTTCATCGGAGGGGTAATGGAGTTGATGTAGATGCTCCCTGTGATCGAAACCCCCTTCGGCAGATTACCATAAAAGGTTCCAAGATTGGATCTCTCGGGAACGGAGGCTTCCGGCGGCGGAAAAGTATTTGCGTGGCTGTTTTTGGTGTTAGGGGAATATTTTGGAATTTATAGGCCAAACATTAGGGTTAGGAGACCTGTCGGGAGGCGACAAGCCTGCTAGCCACGGCCAGGGGGTGGGGGCCCGTGCCTCGCAGGCTTGTGGCTCCCTGGCACCTCCCCTGCCGTACACTCCAAGCTTGATCGATTTGTTTCCTTCCGGAGGTTTTATTCCATTTGGACTCTGTTTAACATCCCATATCTGCAAAACTCAAAAACAAGGGAAAAAAATAAATTGACACTAGGCTCTAGATTAATAGGTTAGTGCCAAAAATAATATAAAATCGCATATTAATGCATATAAAACATCCAAAGCAGATAATATAATAGCATGCCATCATCAAAAATTATAGATAAGTTGGAGACGTACCAGTATCCCCAAGCTTAATTACTGCTTGTCCTCAAGTAGGTAAATGATAAAACATAATTTTCGATGTGGATTGCTACCTAACATATTTATCCATGTAATATTCTTTATTGTGGCATGAAGATTCAGATCTGTAAGACTCAAAACAAAAGCTTAATATTGATATAAAAACAATACCATTTCAAGCATACTAGCAAAACAATTGTATCTCTTATAAATATAATGGCAAAAGAAAGTTATCCCTACAATATCATATGGTCATGCTATGCTCCATCTTCCCCACACAAAGTATTTATATCATGGACAACCCCAATGAGAAGTCAAGCAATTGTTTTCACACCTTTATTTTCTCAAACTTTTTCAACTCTCATGCAATACATGAGTGTGAGCCATGGATATAGCACTATACGTGGAATAGAATATGATGGAGGTTGTGAAGGAAAGGGAGAAGATAGTCTCACATCAACTAAGCGTATCAACGGGCTATGGAGATGCCCATTAATAGATATCAATGTGAGTGAGTAGGGATTGCCATGCAACGGATGCACTAGAGCTATAAGTGTATGAAAGCTCAAAAAGGAACTAAGTGGATGTGCATCATGAAGAAAAATTCCACTAGCTATATGAAAGTGACAAAATAGGAGACTCTCTATCATGAATATCCTAGTGCTATTTTGAAGCACAAGTGTGGAAAAATGTAGTAGCAATGCGCCTTCTCTCTTTTCTCTCATTTTTTTGTTGTGGGCATCTAAGGCCTCTTTTATTTTTTTATTTGGGCTTCGCTAGCCTCTTTTATTTATTTTTCATGAAGTCCAGAATCTCATCCCAACTTGTGAGGGAATAATTGTTTCCATCATCCTTTCCTCACATGGGACATTCTCTACTAATGATAATCATCAAACTTTTATTTACTTACAACTCAAAAGAAAATTACAACTCGATACCTATGACAAAATATGACTGTATATGCAATATGGAAGTGATGGTGCATGTCATAAAAGGAAACGGTGGAAGTTGCATGGCAATATATCTCGGAATGGCTATGGAAATGCCATAATAGGTAGGTATGGTGGCTGTTTTGAGGAAAGTTATATGGTGGCTGTTTTGAGGAAGGTATATGGTGGCTGTTTTGGGGAAGGTGTTTATATACCGGCGAAAGTTGCGCGGCAATAGAGAGGCTAGCAAAGCTGGAAGGGTGAGAGTGCGTATAATCCATAGACTCAACATTAGTCATAAAGAACTCACATACTTATTGCAAAAGTCTATTGTCATTGAAGCAAAGTATTAAACCCATGCTTCTAGGGGGGATGTTGGTAGGAGTTAACCATCGCTTTCCCCCGACCCTCACACAAAGGTCGAAAATATATAAACAACTCATGCTCTGATTTCCTTACATAACGGTTCACCATACGTGCATGATATGGGAATTACAAACCTTTACACAAGTATTTTTACCAAATTACAATTACTTCCTAACATGTCTCTTAACATTACCATCTTTATATCTCAAAACTTTATGCAAGGAATCAAACTTCTCATGAACACTCAAAGCACTTAACATGGAAGTTTTTATTATATCCCTCTTGGATGCCTATCATATTAGGACTAAATTCAAGACCAATTACCATGCTGTTTAGAAACTATCAAAATAATATAAGTGAGGTATGAGAGTTCAAGTATTTACATAAAATGCAAACGCCACCATAATCTAAAAGATATAAGTGAAGCACATAGATCAAAATTGCCTAACTCAAAAGATATAAGTGAAGCACAAAGAGTATTCTAATAAATTCACGATTCAGCGTGCCTCTCTCAAAAGATGTGTGCATGAAGGATGACTGTGGCAAACTAACAATCAAAGACTCTTATCATACAAGACACTCCAAGCAAAACACATATCATGTGGTGAATAAAAATATAGCCTCAAGTAAATTTACAGATGGATTGAAGAGGAAAGAGGGGATGCCTTCCTAGGCATCCCCAAGCTTAGGCTCTTTGGAATACTTGAATATGACTTGGGTTGCCTTGGTCATCCCCAAGATTAGGCTCTTGCCACTCCTTATTCTATAGTCCATCAAATCTTTACCCAAAACATGAAAACTTCACAACACAAAACTTAACAGAAAACTCGCGAGATCCGTTAGTATAAGAAAATAAACCACCACTTTAGGTACTGTTGTGAACTCATTATTTAATTATATTGGTGTTATAGCTACTGTAATCTAACTTCTCCATGGCTCATACCACATGATAGAGCCCAAAGATTCATCAAAATAGGCAAACAACTCCAAGAAAATAGAATCTATTAAAAAGAGAACAGTCTGTAGCAAACTGAAAACTTCGTATACTTGTGTAACTAAAACAATTCTAAAAAATTAGGGAAACCTAGGAAATTTATATATAAATCTTGTGTAAATATTTCAGACCCATTTGACGCTCTAAAGAAATTAGAAAATATCTGGACTGAGCGCAAAAGTTTTTGTTTTTGAGCAAGATCAAATCAACAACTACCATAGATCACCCCAAAGGTTTTACTTGGCTCAAACACTAATTAAAACACCAACAACAATTACTACAGAAGTAATAATGTGGGAAACACTCAAAAACATAAGCAAAAACAGAACACAAAAATAAAATTGGGTTGCCTCCCAACAAGTGCTATTGTTTAAAGCCCCAAGCTAGGCAAAACGCAATAGATCTAGGTATTGTCAACTTTGGTATTGGAAACTTTTGTGAGGACCTTCTTGAATCTAGGGGGTTCTTTCCTCTTTCTCCCATTTGTAGGGGAATGATCCAAATTGATATCCAAAATGTCCAAACATTTATTGCAAAGGGTGATCAAAGAATTCAAGTGATTTTGGTTCCCATTGATATGCTTGAGGGGTTCATGATATTGTTGTAACTCGACCAAGTGATTATGTAAGTCACCCAATTTGTCGAGAACTTTAACTCCCTCTTGTGAGAAAGAAAAACCCCTTTTTGGTGGAGGAACCCCCAAAATCCCTTCCAAAACTTCATAGGCGGCATTCGTATCAAGCTCAATGAAATTTCCTTTTGAGGCGAAATCTAAAAGATCTCTATAATGCAAAGCTAAACCAATGTAAAAATTTCTAAGCAAAACTTTTGCATCCCCTTTTAGCTTGGAAACACGATAAGATTCCATTAGCCTATACCAAGCATCTTTCAAAATTTCCCCTTGTTTTTGTTTGAAGTAAATGACTTCAAAATATGGTGACAAGGGGGACGTGGTAATGCTAGACATAGTTCAAGCAATCGAACACATGAGCAAACGAAAGGCAAATGAAAGAAAGGGCGAACAAAAAAGGCAAATCTTTTTGGTATTTTCTGAAAATCATTTAGGAAGTGGGGGAGAGGAAAACGAGAGGCAAAAGGCAAATAATGTAAATGCAAGAGATGAGTTTGTGATGGGTACTTGGTAGGCTTGATGTGTATCCTCCCCAGCAGCGGCGCCAGAAATCCTTCTTGCTACCTCTTGAGCTTGCGCTGGTTTTCCCTTGAAGTGGAAAGGATGATGCAGCAAAGTAGATAAGTATTTCCCTCAGTTATTGAGAACCAAGGTATAAATGCAGAAGGAGGAACAAGCAAGTCACCAATGGATGCACCTACACAAACAATCAAACTCTTGCACCCAACGCTATAAAGGGGTTGTCAATCCCTTCACTGTTATTTGCAAGGATTAGATCTGAAAGAGATAGGTGTAAATGAGAACGGAAATTAAAAGTTAAATAAAGTGCAGCAAAATATTTTTGGTATTTAATGTTTATATATCTGAAAGTATATTATGGAAAGTAGACCTGGGGGCCATAGTTTACACTAGAGGCTTCTCTCTTGAAGGCAAATATCGTGGTCGGCAAACAAATTACAGTCAAACAATTGATAAAAAAGCAAATAATAATGTAGTTATCCAAGGCAATGATCATGCATATAGGCATCATGTCTGTGTCAAGTACACCAAAATGATTCTGCATCTACTACTATTACTCCACACATCGACCGACTCTTGCCTGCATCTAGAGTATTAAGTTCATGAAGAACAGAGTAACACATTAAGAAAGATGACATGATGTAGAGGGATAAACTCAAGCAATATGATGAAAAACCCATCTTGTTACCCTTGACGGAAACAATACAATACGTGCCTCGCTACCCCTACTATTTCACTGGGTGAGGACACCACAAGATTCAACCCAAAACCAAGCACTTCTCCCATTGCAAAAATTACCAATCTAGTTGGCCAAACCAAACCAATAACTAGAAGAGACCTACAAGTATATGAAATCATGCAAATAAGAATTCAGAGGAGATTCAAATAAGATTCATGGATAATCTGAACATAAACTCACAATTCATCGGATCTTGACAAACACACCACAAAAGAGTATTACATCGGATACATCTCCATGAAGATCATGAAGAACATGGTATTGAAGATCAAAGAGAGAGAAGAATCCATCTAGATACTAGCTATGGACCCGTAGGTCTGTGGTGGACTACTCACGATTCATTGGAGGGGCAATGGTGTTGATGTACATGCCCTCCGCGATCAAAAATCCCTTCGGGAGTTTACTAGAAAAGGCTCCAAGATTGGATCTCTCGGGAACGGAGGCTTCCAGTCGCAGAAAAGTATTTGCGTGGCTTTTTTTGGTGTTGGGGGAATATTTGGGAATTTATGGGCAGAAGATTAGGGGTAGGAGACCTGCTGGGAGGCGACAAGCATACTAGGCGCAGCCAGGGGGGCCCACGGGCCGCACCTAGCAGGCTTGTGGCTCCCTGGCACCTCCCTTGTCGTGCACTTCAAGCTTGATCAATTCCTTCTAAAGGTTTTATTCCATTTGGCCGGCATCTTTGAGCTCCAGTTGGCCGGCATCTTTGAGCTCCAGTTGGATTTCCCGCACCTGAACCTCATGCTTGTCGCTGGTGGCTCTTAAGGCGGAAAGCGTGGTAGCCGCTTGTTCGGCTACCGCCCTCTCGACCGCAGCCTCCTGCTTCGCATTCTGCAGCTTGGCCTTGAGCTTCTCAATTTCCTTTGCCGAGGCTGTGTAAGAATAAATAATATGAATACTGCATCGACAGTACAACGATGACAATTTTTGGATATTGAATCAGGCTTACGTTCGCCTCGTCGAATCTCTTGTTCAGAGCATCAAGCTCGTCTTCGAAGCTCGTGAGCTGACGATTCACCTCGTCTAGCTCGGCGGCATACACAGCCGCCACCGACGATGATGCCTGTAAAAACCAAATCCCTATCAAGTTACATGTCTTCAAAACTTCTGAACTATCATCAATATGATTCTATGTCCGGTCCTCTTAAGGGCTTTTACAATGTTCAGAACAAATATCGTCCCGTACATAGTTTGGATAATGATCTATGATTGACCCCCAGGTGAGTTTTTTCCAAACTCACCTATGGCTTGGGGGCTACCATGTATATAACGATAGCATAAAGATATTAATATTTCGCAAACAAAGTATCACATGCCTCACCTGGAAGCCCATTAGGAGACCGTTGAAAGCCTCCTTCCGTCAGCTATCAACAGACTGAATGCTTTGTAAAACCGCACCCATAAGGGTTTGGTGATCCTCGAAGATGGAGACACCTGATAGAGCCTCCCCAATCACCAGCCACCCATTGGCCAGTGGCGCTGGTGGTGATCGGTTAATCCGATCTCCAACCGGGGATTGAACCGGTGCCTCCGGAGGTGTTGTGTGCTCCAGAGACGGCCTTGGAGGGGACTGGACTTCCCCTCATCCAGTCTCCTCAGTTTTCGGGAGCGGATCCTCCCCCCGGCCTTTGATGGCAAAGGCGTTAGCCTCGACCATCACGTCGTCATCCCCACCGCTGGTGGCCGAATCCATAGGAGCCTGCTGGGATGACACCTCTTTGCCATCCTTTGTCGCGCCCGAAGGAGTGGGATGCGACGATGTCTCGTTCTTTGCCATCTTGGTGGGCGGGGTCTCCCCGTTCGAAACCTGGTCGGTGGGGAGAACGCGGGCTACGAATCAATAAGTGCTCACATGTTAATAACCTTTAAAACTTATTGTTAATAAGCTCACGAAGTCTTCAGATTCTTGCCTTCGAGCTGGGGGCTTTACCCATAGGTTCCTTCGTGGAACCTTCTCGAAGTCCTCGGACTCGGCATCCGAGGCCGAACTATCGTCAGACAGAATCAGCTAAGTCCGACGCCTTTTCTTTGGAGCAGGATGGGGTACCTCCTCTATAGCGTCCGAGGACGCCACCCTCTTTCTTGCGAGGGGGAATCGCCTTGCCCTCATCATCGTGCTCCACCTCCTAATTGGAGGAGGCATGGGTTACCCCGAACATAGCTTCCGACTTGTCCCTCATATGAAGGCCTCCTGGGCCTGGTTTCTTCTTCTTCTCCTTCTTCTCTGGTGCCTTGTAAGGCGCCACAACGAGCATCTCCGACAACAGCCTGGACCTGATGTCCTCAGGCTAAGGCACCGGGCAGTTGACGCCCATGGCCTTGGTCAGCATTTCTGCAGAGGTGATCGGAAAGTGCTTAGATTTTATTTTAGAAAACAAAGTCGACCAAACAAAACTATGATGTACCTGGGAAGGAGGGTTATTGGCGTGTAGACCCTGACCCTCCGCCTCGGCTGGCCAGTTCTCCTGCGCCTTGAACAACGCCTTCCACAACTTCTGCCGCGTAGTTCGGAAGAGCTAATGAATAGTAGGCTCATCGTCAAGCTGGTAAGCCCACATAGGAGAGTCCCAGCACTGGCATGGGGGATGCGCCGCCGGGCCATAATCTGGTCCACGTTGGCCATCTTGACGTTGCCTTTGATCGTGGGGGTGACGCGTTTCTGCAGGTTGTCCACCTCCTAGTCCGACCGCTAGTCAAGGCCCTTTCGGAGCCATGAGGTCAACCTAGTGGGGGGACCAGATCAGAATTCAGCCGGAGCAGCTCGTCCATCCTCCTTTGTCTTGGTGATATAAAACCACTCTTTTTGCCATATTTTGATGGTGTGGATGAAGGTGGCGAATGGCCATCTGACGTGGGGGAGTTTGCTAATGATAGTCCCGCCGCAGTCTATGTGTTCTCCTGCGACACACTTCGGCTAGATATTGAATATCTTGAGCCATATCCCGAAGTGTGGCTTGACTCGTGAGAAGGCCTCACAGATGATGATGAAGGTTGATATGTGCATGAAGGAGTTTGGTGGGAGGTCATGGAAGTTGAGGTCGTAGAACAACATGAGTCCCCTAACGAAGGGGTGGAACGGGAAGCTTAGTCCCCGGATGAAGTTGGGGATGAAAACCACCCTTTCGCCTGGCTTGGGAGTGGGAACCACCTGGCCCTTCTCCAGTGCGCGGTGGTAGATGTTGGCGGGGAGGTAACCAGTGTCCTTCAGGTCCCGGATATCCTAGTCGGTGACCGTGGAGGCCTCCCACTTGCTGTTGGAACTAGAACCCGCCATGGTCGAGCTTGGAGGAGGGAGGAGTGGAAAAACTAGATCTGTGCTCTGGAAGCTTAGGATATTGGGGAAGCAAAGGATGCAAATGAGGAGCGTGGTTGTGCCTTGGATTTTCCCCCTTCTTATGGTCCTGGTCAATGGTTAACCTCCCTCTGCTGTGCCGCATATCACTCTGCTTCCGAAGATGTGTGTGCCATTATGCGCAAATAATTAAACATATCCCCTATGAAACGGAGCACGACCTGTGCATTGATGGATCGTACTGATGAGGACGGCCTTGAACCGCGGTTCGAGTTTTTTGCAACTGGTCCATCGTGACCTTTCGTAAGAAAGGTTGTCAGGGAATTCTGTTTGTTCCTTGATGCTTGGCCTTCGAAGCTAAGCTATTCATGGTGTTCTGGTGATTCACGGATTGGGAAAACTACATGCCATCGGATACCGAACTAAACCCGGGCAATCACTGATTGAGGAGAAGAACTTGCCTCGCAAGGCGAAGACTCTGATCAAGCGAAGCTGGAGGTAACACCCTTGGCATTGGAGGCTAGTTCGGGGGCTACTGTGGGAGTCCTGGTTTCAGGGGGCCTCGGGGAGCGGACCTATTTCTTATGGGACGAACTATATGGGCCGCTTACCGAACATTAGATTGATCAAAGGCCTTGTCTCTAGGAAGGAAGCTTCGGGAATCATGGCGTGTCCTCCATGTTTGGACTAGTGAATAGGCATGTTTATCCCTTCGACGTGTAACTGACCATGTGTGAACCCTAGGTACTCTCGGCGTCTATATAAGCCAGAGGGTTTTACGTTGTAGAGAGGACAACTCATCTAGGGTTTAGCTATTTCGATCTTGAGGTAGATCAACTCTATAATCCACATATCATCAATACAATTAAGCAGGATGTAGGGTATTACCTGTGTAGGAGGGCCCGAACCTAGGTAAACATTGTCTCCTTAGTCTCATGTTACCATCGATTCTAGTCTCACAGCTCGGGGCCCCCTACCCGAGATCTATCGTTTTGGACATCGACATGTGCTGCAGCTAATGTGCCATGATCTAAGTCCATCACCACAATGTTGTCCTCAAAATCTGGCTATAGGGGAAAGTGTGGCCAGCCAAGATCAAAATGTGCTTCTTCAGCTTGGAGTTGATGAGCATCTGAATGTAGGGTGCATAGCAGCATGAGCGATTCTCATCAGCAGCAACCCTCTTCACAATCTCCACAATCAGATCCATCACTCTGAATCTGTGATGCCAGTCTATAAGAAGTAGTAAGTTGATGGAGTATCCTCGGATCAACTTCTCATCTCCTGACTTGGGCATTAAAGTGTGCCTCAGAATGGTGTTGATAGTGCGAAGACCTGCCTGGAGGTAATAGATGGATCCTAGCTTATGGTACTTCAGATGTGGAGCAGGGATTGCATTGTACATGTCCTTCATGGCATTGTGGCTTTCCTTTGACTCAAAGTACACAGAGACCTCTCCATCTTCCACCTCTGGGACTCCTAAGATGGCAGCCCGTTCATCAACAGTGGACTCATATCTTGCTCCTTTAGTCATCCACACAATCCTACCATCTTCATAGAAGTGAGAAGTGGAGTAGAATTGCATGATCATCTCATCGTTCCATGCAGTGAATTCTTTGCCAATAAACTTGTCTAGGACAATGGTGTGAAAGTTGTCTTGCACACTCGGGAAGTAATATTCATGTCACTGACAACTGGGCTCTTGTCAAGCAACACAGGCTCATAGAAATCTTGTTGCTCCTTGGTATAAAATCTATAGTCCACATCTGTTTTTCTCCTTTGAGAGTAAGGATCAATTTCCCTCCATTCCCTCAAACTTGAATCCTTCTTCTTCTTCATGTCCTGGGCAACCAAGTGACCGGCATTGTGCTCTAGAAGGTGTGGTCTAAGCTTCATCAATGCAGACATGGCATCCTCATCTATATCTCTGGAGGTAGATCCCTTGTTCTTCTCAGAAGCTGGAATCTCTCTAGAGAACCTCATGGACTTCTTAGCAGCAGCCTTCTTGGGTGTAGTCTTGGTGCTCTTGGATGGGGATTTCTTTGGCATAGTATCTGCCATGAGCTTCTTCTTCTTCTTGGCAGGATCCTTTGCACCTATTGTTTGGACTAGTGCCAGAGCTCATGTGAACATTCTGATCCTTCAAGTTCTAACTATCCTCTAGAGCAGACATCTCTGACACTGTGAATAGAGTGTAGAAGAGTAGAAGGGGATGAGTCATCACAAAATGCAGACATTTTCAAAAGATTGAACTAATATTTCTCATATTTTGCATTTTGCAAAATGTATATCAGTACAACCGAAGCAAAAAATTTGGACCTACCGAGACAAACAGTCTTCATAACAGAAACTTGGCACCACTTTCGGTGAGACCGAAAATGGGAACTCAGTATCATGGAGACTATTCTCAGTCAACCAAAAAAGCAAATTAGTGCTATCGATTCTTTTACATCGGTTCTATCGAGATTCATGTGGCGGACGGAAAACCCTAAAAAATCATTCGTTTGCTAATCTATTTGAGTTTCTCGTGGATGAATCAATCTCAAACTATGGATAATCGATGGAGAATCCCTAATGAGCAAGAATCGGAGGTTGGAGCGCACGAGGGGGTGAAATCGTACCTTATCTTAGTGACGACTTCACTATGGCAGCGACGGGGGTGGAGATTCCGTCGACGGCATGGACTTCCAACTGCAGAGGCACTCGGGAAGAAAATGGCCATGACCAGGGGCCTCTGTTCGGCAGCTTAGGGTTTTGAGGGGATGACATTTGAAGAATAGATTTCAAAATTTGGGTCCGCCTCTATATATACTCATGGCTGTTGATGACACCGATTCTAACTTTTTGGTGTCACCGAGTTCCTCAACTCTTAGTTCATAGGGAAACTCGGTGTAACCGAGAAAATGGAATCGGTAGTACCGAGATTGAAAACCAGATATGGTCAGTGAGACCGAGATGCATTTGGGAGGTTTTAATGGTCAGTTCCTTGTCGATAAGGAACTTCGAGTGCTCCTCACACAAAGAGATCAAAAAGTACTTGTTCAAATTTTGTGATGCAACATGAATAGAACTTGAGATGAGAAAGGATAGATAGATATAGAAGGGTCCTAGTCATCCTTGTCCATCCAATTGGCAAAAGAAAAATCAAAAGCCAAATAGCAACAATTGGATTTCCTCGAATGGATAAATAAATGCAGACCAATATGCTCACACAATAAGAAGTCAAATGAAATCATGGCAAACATGCACATACATACTAGCATCTATCAAGAACTTCGGCGATGATAAAGTCATCTATATATGAGTATATTGACTTAGGCGCCAAGTAAGAATACTTGATCGTAGTTCATACTCATCGTTTAAGCACGAGTGGGGTTACCACTTTGCATAAAGCATTTAATGGTGTCACATACTATGAGATGCTTTGACTCAAGTCTTAGATTAAAACTCCCCCTTCATGTGACACCCCTCATCAGAGGGATAAACTAACCTTGGGTTTTGTCGATGAAGACTTCATGTAGGTGAAGTAGTGGTGGATGCTCAATGTTGATGAATATCACCATGAGTTGGGAGCATCCTTGTTGTTTCCTTACTCTTCTCACCTACATGTGTTAGTCCCAACACACAGGATACAAATACAAGGATATCTATGGACATGGAGTTTAAAGCATATATGATGGTGTGCACGGATTTGTTAATTAGCTTGTCCCTTGCTTACCTTTGAGGGAATGTGTGACTGCTTGAACTCCTTCATGAAGTTGATGTTGATTGCAACTAGTTCCTCCCAATAATGAATATGAGTGAATTTCATTAGTGGAGTCACCCATCAAGAACTTCTCTAGTTCTTATTCTTGGGGACACACATCAAGTTGATGGGGATCCTTGGTGGTTATGTGGCAGTTGTAGAAGTAGAGCTTGTAGTAGCCTAGGGAACCCACTTCACCAAAGCTTGGTATTCATCTTCATATGAGTCAATGTCCTCTTGAAGCTTGTTCTTGCCCTTGAGCTTGGGGTCTTGTGGTGGAAGGTCATCTTGAGCTTTTGTTCCCTTGGGGAGATTATTTTCATACTTCTCCTTTTGAGGAACAAAATTGGGCTTGGGGTATTGACATTCTTCCCATTCAACTCCATTAGCGTTGAAGTAGTCAATGCCATGGTTCTTCCGATATCCTCCGTGATTGCATACAATTTCCTCAAATTGCTTACATCTAGCAAGACTCTTGTAGATACCTTTCTCTATAATCCCTTTACAAAGTTCATTTTCTTGCTCAAGTGTAACTTGGCTAAGAAAAGTGTTAGTGGGATCAATAGAACATTAGAAGCAATAGCATTGGATTTATCATTTTTATTGCTACTTGTTGAAGAACATTTCTTGCCTTTCTTACTAGTTTGGTTAGTCTTGACTTGTGGAATGAATGTAGACAAAAGAAGTCGTTTGGCTAGATAAGAGGAAGTCTTCTTTCGAAGATCGTCATTGATAGCTTTAAGGAACTCATGTTCTTGCTCTAAATTGAGCTTCTCAAAGCGGAGCTTCTCATGTATCCTTTCAAGCTCTCTATGATCATTTAGAGTAGATTCAAGAGCTAACTTAAGAGTGTTTAGTTCTTGAGTTGTTCCTTCTATTTGCAACTTATCATCAATGCACTACTTATCTTGACTAGAGTGATTACTAGGAAGTTTATCTTGACTAACATTACTAGATTTGTCAAATAGCAAGTCATCATCTACTAACAAGTCATCCTCATCACTATTGAAATCAACACACTTAGGGTGTGATACCTTGGTGCCTTTAGCCATGTAACACCCCGTTACGCCTGGCGGGATCTAGACTGGCCCCACAGACCAACACTAGTCTTTCCTGTGCACTTTGTCCTCACTCGTGCACACCCGGGACCAACTTCCCGCTCAGCCACCCATCCTAGAATCGCTCCAAGCCAAGCACGCTTAACTTTGGAGTTCTTTTCGAGTGGGCTCCTGGAAAAGAAGGAATTCCTTGTTGATATGAGTAGTCTATCATTCCTATCATGCCAGGCTCTCACATACACCCCCACTCAAAGGAACCGACATCCTCGTCGGCCCATCAGGAACATTCCCTTTTGGCACACGTATGCTCGTCCAGTCCAGCACATGTGCCATGCTGTGTGCCACGACAGGCCACACACGCCATGCGACACATGCATGTGCGGGTCGTCGGCCCATCAGGAACGTTCCCTTTTGGCACACGTATGCCCGTCCATTCCGGCACATGTGCCATGTTGTGTGCCACGACAGGCCACACACGCCATGTGACACATGCCTATGCACCTGACCTGCACATGCCCGTGTAACCGCAAGGGTTGGCTCTGATACCAATTGTAACACCCCGTTATGCCCGGCGGGATCTAGACTGGCCCCATAGACCAACACTAGTCTTTCCTGCTAACTTTGTCCTCACTCATGCGCACCCAGGACCACCTTCCCGGTCGGTCACCCATCCTAGAATCGCTCCAAGCCAAGCACGCTTAACTTTGGAGTTCTTTTCGAGTGGGCTCACGGAAAAGAAGGAATTCCGTGTTGATATGAGTAGTCTATCATTCCTATTAAGCCAGGCTCTCACAATCCATCAAGCAACATCCACTCCCTTCATTTGGTGAATCAAATATGTCATAAGAGTCGGTTGTCACTAGTGCAAGTCGGCAACACCTTCATCTTGTCCATAGTCGGAGTTGGAGTGATAACCTCTCTCGGAGTGGTTGTCGGATTCGGAGCCGGAAACCCATTCACCAACATGAGATTGATGTCTTCTTGAGTATCTCTTGGTGTACTTGTCCTTCTTCTCCGAGTCCCTACTTTTCCTCGAGGGTCTTTATTCATAGCGACCGTCTCTACTCCTTATATCTCTTCGAGGTGACTCGTCTCTTGAGCTTCGTCTTACTGGTGACTCTTGTTCCCTTTTTTAAGGATCTATGCACTCATTGGAGTACTGTCCGGGAATCCCACAATTGTAGCAGTTTCGTCACGACTTCACGAACGCTTTTCTTCATATCTTGAGTTGGAGCTTCAATCTTTGCCTCTATTTTGTAGAACTTGTTGAATTTCTTGACCATGGGGATTATCTCTTCATTTGTGACAAGGTTGTCGCTTGAAGTTGCGGGAGCATCACTTGTGGCTTTGTAAGCACCGCTAGACTTTTTGTGAAATTCTTCCTTGTCCTTGAATGTCATCTCATGAGCAACAATCCTTCCAATCACTTCCATAGGCTTGAGATCTTTGTAGTTGGGCATCATTTGGATCAATGTGCATACGGTGTCATATCTATCATCCAAATCTCGAAGTATCTTCTTAATGATGAATTTGTTGGTTATTTCTTCGCTTCGTAAGCCGGCAATCTCATCGGTGATGAGAGCAAGCCTAGAGTACATCTCAGTGACACCTTCACCAACCTTCATCTTGAACTTGTCAAGCTGACTTTAAAGAACATCCAACTTGGATGCTCTCATGGATCCGGTACCTTCATTCATATCAACCAAAGTATCCCAGATATCTTTTGCATTCTCAAGACGGCTTATTTTTTTGAATTCTTTGGGGCATAGAAAGTTGAAGAGAATGTCACATGCTTGAGCATTAGATTGCAACATCTTCAATTCATCCACAGTCGCTTCGCGATCCGTTTCCCTTCCATTCTCAAAGAATTCACCTTGCAATCCAACACGAATAACAGCCCAAACGGCGGGGTTATGACCAAGGATATGCATTTTCATTTTGTGCTTCCAACTAGCAAAATTAGTGCCATCAAAGTATGGACCTCTACGGTGATAATTTCCCTCACTAGACGCCATACTCTCCTAGGTTGTGAAACCAAAGCAATGGAGACCAAAGCACTGATACAATTTGTAGGATAGAAAGTAGGTCTAGAGGGGGGGGGGTTCTTAGACTACTTGACCAAATAAAAAACTACTTATTCCCAATTTTAATTGTTGGCAGATTTTAGCATTCATAGCAAGTCAAGCACACCCTACACATGCATGTCTACGAGTATAGCAGTGTAAAGTAAATACAAGCATGAGTAGTGAAGAAAGGGTAGGAAGATCAAACACAATTTGGAGACACAAAGATTTTTCCCATGGTTCCTATAGGTGGTGCTATCATACGCCCATGTTTACGTACTCTTTAACCCATGGAGGGTAACGGTCGTGAGATTCCATGGAGGGCTCTTATGGGATTGATAGAAGAGCGTCTAGAGGGGGGTGAATAGACTACTAGCAAGAATTTAAAACCTAACCTTTTCCCATGTTAATTGGTTGGCATATTTTAACTATTTTAGCAAGTCTAGCAAACCTAACAGCCCTACACATGCATGTCTACAAGTTTGGCAGCGAAAAGTAAAGACATTGCACATGTAAGTAAAGAGATGGGATAGGAAGGTCAAACACAATAGGAGACGCAAGGATTTGTCCCGTGGTTCTGATAGGTGGTGATATCGTACGCCACGCTCATGGAGTCTTCAACCCACTGAGGGAACGGTTGCAAGAGTCCACGGAGGGCTCTACCCACGAAGGGTTCCACGAAGAAGCAACCTTGACTATACCATGACGGCCTGTGTCCACGGAGGACTAGCCTTACTTGGGGTAGATCTTCACGAAGTAGACGATCTCCTTTCCCTTACAAACTTCTTGGTTCACACCACAACACGAAGTAGGAGGCTCCCAAGCGACACCTAACCAATCTAGGAGGCACTACCCTCCAAAAGGTAATAGGCTCAGTAATGACGATGAACTCCTTGCTCTTGTGCTTCAAGATGATAGACTCCTCAACACACAATCACTCTCTCACATATGTGGCTTGGTAGAAGAGATGGGGTTGGTGGAAAGAAACTTGGGGAGGCTAGAAATCAAGATCCATATGGTTGGAGTGGAATATCTTGACCCCAACACAAGGGTAGGTGTCTCTCTCAGAAAACTAAGTAGGATAGGTATGGAATAGTTCTGAGTGCTTCTCTTTCAAGTGGGTGGTGGTGAAGGGCTATATATAGGCATCCCCAAAAATCCAACCGTTACACACAAAATGACCAACTCGGTGAAACCGATGTGTTCATCTCGTTTGTACCAAAGTGAGAAAAAGGTGGCAACTTTTGAATCTCGGTGAGACCGATATAGGAAACTTGGTTGCACCGACAAGGTGATCAACGTTCAGAATTGCCAAAGTCGGTGACGCCGATTAAACATTCTCGGACGGACCAAAAGTGTGACCAAAAGTGTCAACATTCTCCGGTGTTTCTGTACCATCCCAAGATCATGCTGGTACGCACACGGTACATCAATGTATATATCAAAGGGAAACACACAACATAAATTAATCGAAATATCATATCGAGTCCTTTATTACAATAATGATTACAACAAAGTGGCTAAAGGTCAACTGATGAGATTAACTAAACTTGCGGAAGCTTCAAAGGTAGATGAGTCCATCTGACTCCAAGGGAATCTCACCGAGCATAGAGGATACTGGTTCGGGTTTTAAAATGATCTAATCGTAGATGTTGGATTTAGATCGAACGATTAAGAGAGGGAGAGGGGGCTCACAGAGAAAGGGGTCGCCGGCAAGGGGTTTCTCCGGCGAGGCCGTCGGGGGCGGTGCTCCGGTGGTTGGGGACGGCGTCCGAGGGCATCAAACATCGGCGGCGGGTCTCCGGCGTACTCTGGTGGTGACGGAGGGGAGTGGGGACTACAGAGGCGACGGGCACGAGCTCTGGAAGGGTTCGGCTGGGGATCCTAACTCCGGCGAGGGTGTGGGCAGCGCTCTGGCGAGGTAGAGTGGGGCTCGGGGGTGGAATGAGGAGTGGAGGGTCGGGGCTACTTATAGGGCCGGAGCGGTGGTCGGGGAAGGAAAGAGGAGGGAGGTCCGGAGAGGAGGTCCAATCGGACGGTGGGGCCAGGGCGTTAGAGAGAGGGAGGGCGGCGTCAGCGCATCGGTCGGTCGGCTCGGAGCGGTTTCGGGACTTAATTGTTGTGGGCTGGCCGGTTTCGAATTAATTTGTTTCCTTTTTAATATCCACAGCAGTAAAACTCATTTAAAAGCATTCAAAACACTCCCAAATATAGGAAATATATATATCAAAATGATCAGGAGAATTAATGCTATTCAATGATTATTTTTCCTCTGTCATATTGAATACTTTTAAAAAAATTATTTTCAGAAATTTCTATTTTGATTTTAAATCCTTGGTTTTATTGAAATAGCTCCCTGGTTTTATTGTTCAAATATTTCACCAAGATGCCCCTGGTGTGGAGTGTCATGTTACTCCCCTCTTTTCTTTGAACTTTTCCAGAGGTTTTCAAATAGGTGAAACAAGAAAAGGGGAAAGATGAAAGTGACATTTCTGAAATTCAAAAGAAGCACTTCAACTATTATATTCATTCAAACAATATGATGATGATGCATGGCTATATATCATAACATTCCAAAATGAAATTTTGGGATGTTACAAACCTACCCACCTTAAGATGAATCTCTCCCTCGAGATTCGGGTTGGCTAGAAAATAGGTGCGGGTGGTCTCTACGAAGATCTTCTTCGCGTTCCCAGGTGGCTTCTTCCTCGGTGTGGTGACTCCACAGAACCTTACAGAACATGATGATCTTGCTACGGGTAACTCTATTGGAAGTCTGGAGAATTCTGACAGGCTTCTCCTCGTAGGTCAGGTCACTATCAAGTTGTATGGCCTCTAGGGGCACTGTGTCTCTCAAGGGAATATCTGCCATCTCAGCATGGCATTTCTTCAACTGGGAAACATGGAAAACATCATGAACTCTGGACAGTCCTTCTGGCAATTTCAGCTTGTATGCAACTTCGCCTGTATGTTCCAGAATTTTGTAGGGGGCTATGAATCAGGGTGCTAACTTTCCTTTAACACCAAACCTCTTGATTCCTTGAAGTGGGGACACACGGAGATATGCTCGATCCCCTACTTCATAAGTCACCTCCTTGCGTTTGTTATCAGCATAGCTCTTCTACTGGGATTGAGCTATCTTGAGTCGGTCTCGAATCAGTTTGACCTTCTCTTCAGAATCTCTGATAATATCGGGACCAAAAAGTTATCGGTCTCCAACACCATCCCACGTCAATGGTGTTCTCCACCTCCTTCCATATAAAGCTTCGAAAGAGGCCATCTTCAGACTAGTCTGATAACTGTTGTTGTATGAGAACTCTGCGTAAGGTAAGTTGTCATCCCAACTGGACCCATAGTCTGGCGCACAGGCTCTCAACATGTCCTCCAGAATCTGATTGACTCCCTCAGTCTATCCATCGGTCTGCGGATGAAAAGTTGTACTGAACTCCAGTCTTGTACCCAAAGTTTCATGTAGCTGATGCCAAAACTTTGAGGTAAATTGTGTTCCTCTATCTGACACGATACTCCTCGGAACTCCATGCAGACATATGATCCTGGTCATATATATCTTGGCTAGCTTAGCACTGGTATAAGTGGTTTTCACTGGTATGAAATGAGCCACCTTGGTCAAGCGATCGACCACTACCCAAATGGAATCATATCCTGAACGGGTCCTAGGTAGTCCTGTGATGAAGTCCATACCGAGCTTATCCCATTTCCACTCGAGTATCAGCAAAGGTTAGAGTAATCCTGCTGGTTTCTGATGTTCTGCCTTTACTCGCTGACAAACATCACATACCGCCACATGTTCGGCAAAATCTTTCTTCATACCCGTCCACCAGTAACTTTCCTTCAAATCCAGATACATCTTGGTGTTGCCTGGGTGTATTCAGTATGGTGAATCGTGGGCTTCTTGAAGTATCAACTTCCTGAGCTCTGGGTCATGGGGCACACAGATTCGATTCTCGAACCATAGAGTACCCTGTTCATCTTCACGAAAGCCTTTAGCCTTGCCTTCCTTCATTCTCTGCTTTATCTCAGCTATCGCATGGTCTGATTTCTGGGCTTCTCGAATTCTTTCGGTCAAGGTGGACTGAGTCTCTAGTGTGGCAACATGTCCTTGCGGAACTATCTCTATCCGAAGCTCTCTCAGATCTTTGGTTAACTCCTGGGGTAATCCTCCGGCTATGAGTGTGTTCACATAACTCTTCCGACTCAAAGCATCTGCCACAACATTTTCCTTTCCTGGATGGTAATGTAATCTCATGTCATAGTCCTTGATTAACTCTAACCATCTCGTCTGTCTGAGGATATACTTCATGCTCTTATGATCAGTGTACACATCACAACTATTTCCGATAAGGAAATGTCTCCAAGTCTTGAGTGCGTGCACTACGGCTGCTAGCTCCAAATCATGGGTGGCATAATTCAACTCATGGGGGCGTAGCTGTCTGGATGCATATGCTACAACATTTCCCTCCTGCATGAGTACTCCTCCAAGTCCTTGACGGGATGCGTCACAATAAACCTGGAACTCCTTTCGATTGTTTGGCAGTATCAACACTAGGGTTGTGACCAAATGTTGCTTCACTTCCTGGAAACTAGCCTCACATTCCTCAGTCCATATATACTTAGACTCTTTCTTGAAGAGCTCTGTCATGGGCTTGGCAATCTTTGAGAAATCCGCAATGAATCTCCGGTAATATCCGGCAAGTCCGAGAAAACTGTGGATCTCCTTAACTGAGGTGGGTGACTTCCACTCAGTGACTGCTTCAACCTTAGCGGGGTCTACTGCTATTCCTTCTCCGTAAATAACATGTCCAAGGAATCCGACTTCCGTCAGCCAAAATTCACATTTACTGAACTTGGCATATAACTGATGCTCTCTAAGCTTCTCCAGAACTAAACGCAAGTGTTCCTTGTGTTCTTCCTCGCTCTTGGAGAATATCAAAATGTCATCGATGAACACCACGACAAACTTGTCCAAGTATTCCATAAACACTTTGTTCATCAAATTCAAGAAGTAGGCAGGAGCATTAGTCAAACCAAAGGACATGACTGTATACTCGTATAAGCCATACCTGGTGGTGAAAGCTGTTTTGGGTATATCCTGTTCACGTATCTTCAGTTGGTGATACCCTGATTGAAGATCAATCTTGGAGAATACTTTGGCGCCTACTAGCTGATCAAACAGGTCATTAATCATCGGCAGAGGGTACTTATTCTTGATAGTCACCTCGTTCAATGCTCGATAATCGACCACCATTCTCAAGTTTTATCTTTCTTATCCACCAAAAGAACTGGGGCTCCCCAAGGTGATGAACTTGGGCGTATATATCCCTTGTCCAATAGCTCCTTAATCTGCTTCTTGATTTCCACTAAATCATTTGCGGGCATCCGATAGGGTCTCATGGAAATTGGGGCTGTCCCTGGTATTAGCTCTATCAGAAACTCAATCTCCCTATCTGGTGGCATGCCTGGTAATTCCTCCGGGAATACATCTGGAAAATCTCGTACAACCGGTACTTCCTCTTGCACAACTCCTGTGAGGGAATTTAACCGAACACTCATCTATGTGCGTCGGGATACATACTTAATCCTCTTGTTCTCCAGAGTGGTGAGTGAAATAGACTTACTAGGGCAATCAAGGTTTCCTTCATACTTCGTCATCCAATCCATGCCTAGGATTACATCCAATCCCTGGGATTCTAAGACGATGAGGTCGGTAGGAAAAACATGGTTCCTATGTGAAGTTTCAAGGCATGGCATCCTATTCCTGCCGTCATCATTCCTCCTAGGGAATTTACTTTAATAGGCTGACTAAGGATTCTGGTGGGTAAACCATACTTTTCCACAACTACCCTTGATATGAATGAATGAGTTGCACAAGAATCAAAAAGTACCATAACTAGACGTGAATGCAATAAAAACTTACCAACCACCGTCTCGGGCTGATCATAGACTTCTTCCACATCGAGGTGATTCACCTGAGCATGAGGAAACGGATTTGGCTTCTTAGCTGCAGAGTTGCCGTTTCCATTCCCTTGCTTGTTCTGAGGGCATTCAGTGGCATAGTGCCCTGTCTTCTGAGACTTGAAGCATGTGATGTGGTTCAGATCCTTCTGAGCTGGAGCGGGACGGTGTTGGTTGCCATTCCCACTTCCATTCTTGAAGCCGCCATTGTTGGGACGATTATTCCCATTTCCTCCATGGTGGTGGCCTCCATGGTTGTGCACGGGATGAGTGTGTCCTCCATACTTACTGGTCCCTGATCCAGTATTTCCTGAGTACGGGGTGTAGCGGGGCTTCTAATGAGCCCCAGAGGTAGACTTCCCATGTGCATACTTCCTCTTGCGGTTCTCAATTTGCTGCTGCTTCCCCTCCAAGATGAGGGCCTTGTCTACCAGCTCCTGGTAGTTGCTGAAGGTAGCCACCATCAGTTGCACGCTCAACTCATCGTTGAGTCCTTCCAAGAACTTTTCCTACTTGGCTGCATCATCGGCCACATATCCTGGTGCATAACGTGCCAACGTGCTGAGGTCCTCCACGTACTGGGCCACGGAACGGTTCCCCTGGCGTAAGTTGCGAAACTCACGCTTCTTCAGGCTCATAGCTCCAGGTAAGACATGTGCGGTGCGGAAAGCTTGCTTGAACTACTCCCAAGTCACATCAGTAATGGGGTATGTGGTGGTGTAGTTCTCCCACCATGAAGCTGCTGGGCCCTCCAGTTGATGGGTGGCAAAATGCACTTTTTCAGCCTCAGTGCATCCTGCGGTGGTGAGTTCCCTCTCCATCTTGCGGAGCCAATCATCTGCCACAATGGGCTCTGTGCTGCTGGAGAAGGTTGGGGGATTCAGTCTCAGAAAACGGGTGAGGTTGTCGCCTTGTGGTGGAGGGTGGTTGTTGTGGTTGTTGGTCTGATTCTGAATCAACAGTTGCATCAGGGCGTTCTGCTGCTGAAGAAGTTGGGTGAGCTCTGGCGGGAAAGTGAAGTCGGGCTCACGTCGCGGAGGCATCTTACTGTTTTCAGAGGGGTGAGAATTAGAATAGAACAATGCCCTAAAAGGGAAATTCACTACCCATATGCAATGCAACAAACATATCACACCAACACTCATTCATTTATTCAACTCAAGGTCAAACATCGAGATACAAATCTCCATTCAGACTAAACATCGACCTATGCTTTAACGACGAAAATGGAGATACATGGGGCATAACTAAAGTTTTCCTCAAAAGTACATGGTGACTGAGCCTCCTCCAGTGGTGCTCTCCTCATAGTCATCATCGTTGCTAATCAAAGGAGCCATGTCTCCCTCGGGATGAAGATTTTCACACATGTCCATCTGTTCCTCCAGAGTTGCGATGCGAGTGTTTAGCTTGTCGATCCTTTCTAAGAAATCCTTCACCTCATACTCATGCTCGTACTCGGCTTCCCGTAAGTCAGTTTCGAGGTCAATCTCACGGTTCATCAGCCTCTTGATCGTCTTCGTGTCGGCACGTACCCGAAGCTCCAAGGTCCTGACGTGCGTCTCCAAGGTCTGGATATAGGAAATGGTGGTGTCTTCAGTGGGAGTGGTTAGGATATTTCCATTGGCATCCTTGCGACAAACCACACTGGGTCCTGGTGAAATGGTTCCTCCTTTGTATTCCTCCTGAATACGTCCAAGGGCACGATGAATGGCCATGTCCCTCCCAAGTATCCAGCTGTGTGCCACAAACTTGAAGTCGATGGGTTCCTTCCGATTCCCAAAGGTCTTCCCGGGGATGTGCACCTTGATCCTATAGCGTCCGTCTTGTGGAAAGGACATGATAGGAGTCCCGGTGATGCTCGGCAAAGCAATCCTCACGTCCCTGGCGATCCTCATCAGCTCCTTGCCAAAGGGCATCGTTGCGTGAGGCTGGCAAAACTCCGTGATCAAAACTGGGATGAAGGTGGCGATCTACAAATTTTGAAATAATCGGAGGGAAGTCAGAAACAAGTAGATGAGAGTATAAGAATTTTACAGACAAAAGGGAAATAAATCCTAAGTCTTTTCCAATCCTAGAGGTTACGTCCTATGGTCAGCGTGTGCTTTGATACAATGTCTGTAGCGACCCGACCTGAAAGGTCGAATCTCCGGTGTTTCTGTACCATCCCAAGATCATGCTGGTATGCACATGGTACATCAATGTATATATCAAAGGGAAATCACACAGCAAAAATTAATTGAAATCTCATATCGAGTCCTTTATTACAATAATGATTACAATAAAGTGGCTGAAGGCCAACTCATGAGATTAACTAAACTTGCGGAAGCTTCAAAGGTAGATGAGTCCATCTGACTCCAAGGGCATCTCGCCGACCGTAGAGGATACCGGTTCGGGTTTTAAAATGATCTAATCATAGACGTTGGATATAGATCGGACGATTAAGAGAGGGAGAGGGGGCTCACAGAGAAAGGGGTCGCCGGCAAAGGGTTTCTCCGGCGAGGCCGAGGCATCGAGGTCGTCGGGGGCGGTGCTCTGGTGGTTGGGGACGGTGTCCGAGGGCTTCAAACATTGCCGGCGGGTCTCCGGCGTACTCTGGTGGCGACGAAGGGGAGTGGGGACTACAAAGGCGACGGGCACGAGCTCTTGAAGGGTTCGGCTGGGGATCCGAACTCCGGCGAGGGTGTGGGCAGCGCTCTGGCGAGGTAGAGTGGGGCTCGGGGGTGGAATGAGGAGCGGAGGGTCGGGGCTACTTATAGGGCCGGAGCGGTGGTCGGGGAAGGAAAGAGGAGGGAGATCCGGAGAGGAGGAATCACCGGCGATGTCTTGTTGACGCGAGGAGGAAGGCGACCGCGGCGTCTTCGGGATCGGACGGTGGGGCCAGGGCGTCAGAGAGAGGGAGGGCGGCGTCAGCGCGTCGGTCGGTCGACTTGGAGCGGTTTCGGGACTTAACTGCTATGGGCCGGCCCGTTTCGAATTAATTTGTTTCCTTTTTAATATCCAGAGTAGTAAAACTCACTTAAAAGCATTCAAAACATTCCCAAATATAGGAAATATATATATCAAAATGATCAGGAGAATTAATGCTATTCAATGAACATTTTTCCTCTGTCATATTGAATACTTTAAAAATTGCTATTTTGATTTTAAATCCTTTTGCCATAATTTTTCAAATAGCCCCCTGGTTTTATTGTTCAAATATTTCACCAAGATGCCCCTGGTGTGGAGTGTCATGTTACTCCCCTCTTTTCTTTGAACTTTTCCAGAGGTTTTCAAATAGGTGACACAAGAAAAGGGGAAAGATGAAAGTGACATTTTAGAAATTCAAAAGAAGCACTTCAACTATTATATTCATTCAAACAATATGATGATGATGCATGGCTATATATCATAACATTCCAAAATGAAATTTTGGGATGTTACAATGGACTATTATCTGAAATACACTAGATAGAGGTGTTAGTCCAAGAGACAATGTATGTTGTCGTGAATTATCAAACCGCCAAGGGAGTATGTTGTGCTTTCAATCTCCCCCCTTTTGGTAATTGATGACAATATACAATCAAAGCTTCAAATAAATATATGCATGGATGCAATGAAGACTTTGAGAAACACACGACCTAGATTTGCTCCCCTAAATGTGTGCAGTCCTTTAAAGGATAGTTGTGTTGGAATGCATGGACACACATATGGATGAAAGGGATATAGGGAGTCATGTGTATCTTGGCTATATGCATCAAAATATGTGAATGAAATGTATATCCTTGTTCAAGACTTCACTCTTGCAAACAGTATGTGAAAGAAGCAAGAGATCATGTTGATCAAAGATATGATGCATATACTTACCTTGAGTTCTTGAGCATTCTAGTAGTAGATACACACTTGAGAAAACAATGTTAGGACACTCAGTAGTATTCTACTAAACAAAAGCAATTTAACTCAACGGATACCAAGATATGGAGAACATATACGATATGATAATTATTAAGATTGATATGTCTCCAACTATAGCATAAAACTTTTATAGCTGTTCTCCCCTTAGATATGGAAGTGGTAGTTTATCCTCTCCCTCTGAATCTCAACATGTAGATATTGGGAGGGTGAGAAAAAGAATCCTTTGTTCACTTTTGACTTTTCTCAAAAAATAAGTTTTCTCCCTTACATTGTTCTCCCCTTGTTTATATAAGTGTGAACTTTTGATATTTTCCTCTCCCCCTAAATCATATCTCCACCTTTGCATAAACATGGAAATATCCCTTTAACATGAAGCTTTTATACTCTCCACATTTGCAGGGCCGGCCCTGGGCAGGGGCAAGAAGTACGACGCCTAGGGCCCAGCCTGCTGGGGGGGGAACTTGTGCATGTCTATTACACAGCCAAACAAAACCGGCAATTAACTACTCGCTTATTAGTATGTTATATAGTATGTGTTTTGAGGGAAAAAACTACTAGTAGGTTCTGTGAATTGTGAAAGGCACTAGCCCAATTTTGATTCGACCGACCCATCTCGTAAAACACCAGCCGCTGTCAATTCTTTTTCCTCTGTCTTCTCGTTCCTCGTTCCACTCCTACTCCCGAAGCAAGAAGCATGCCTAGCAATTTAATGGATATTGCTGTTGTAGCCGATTTCCTTCATCAACTTTCAGTTTCTCCATCTTACTCCCCTATGTATATGCCTATAAGTATTCCAATCTAGCAGACGACAACAGTAAGAGGCAACTCTTCACAAGCTTAGCCGCTTTGCAAGTTGCAACATGGTAGTTTCTCGGTCCAAAGGCTTAAAACGTTATTGTACTTTCAGAGTCTTTTTCCACTTGATCTTTGTACTTTTTTGTTTCCTTGTGATTCCCTGGACAATCTTCTATTTTTTGTGTAGGTTTCTTAATTGAGGATACGAGGACCCTAGCTGCCTAGCAAGATCCCATATGCTTGGGATTGGATAGCTGCATTTAATCTATTTTTCCTTCGACAAATTCAGGTATTTTCACCCCTTTCTCGTTTAAAGGTCACCTAAAAACATTTGTCTAGTTTTGAGAAAAGAAGAATGAAAAATCTTGTAGATATTTTAGATCTGATATATTTTATTTGGTAATGAAACAAAAAGATGCCTACCCCAACTTGTTTGGGACTAAAGGCTTTGTTGTTGTTGTAATGAAAAAAAAGCATTGTGCTTTGCATAGATGTAATTTTGTTTGCTATTGGACCCACTTTTTAAGTTCACCCCGGGCCTCTGAAAACTCAGGACTGTCCCAGCCCCTTTGGCATAAAATACCTAAAAGGTTAAGCTTAGGAGTAGTGACATGGATCATTGACAAGGAAGGGATCCTTGAGAACCTGGGTGATTGAAAGTAGGGTTCTTAGAAAAAGTAAGGGAATCATTGAATGTAGCTTCTCTCCCTTTTGCAAATTTTAGTTTTCTTCTCCTTGGAGCTAGGGATCCTTGAATAAAGAATTTCTATCCCGAAGTACTGTTTGTTCTTCTCCCCCTAATCTTTTTAAATGAAGGGTTCATCGTAGGAACAAGAATATCACAAGAATAGAAACAAACACATATTTAGAAAACAAAGAAAAATTGGTGACTTCGGTATAAATAAATCAATGGTACCGAGATTGTGTAGTGCAACTCATCTGCAAATTCGGTAGGACCGAGTTATTTATATCGGTGGCTCCGAATGAGATACCAAGTTTCTATTTTCACAGAGACAAAAGAAATAGTTTCAAGAAGAAGATACGGAATTTTTAGAAAGGTCCTCAAATCGATAAGATCTGAGTGGTTACGAGAGATCATGCAAATAGAAAGCAAACCACGCAAGATTCTTAACTAAATGATGGGCGGTGACTAGGTCACCTATATTAGAGTATATTGACTTAGGAGCCAAGCAAGAATACTTGATCATAGGTCATACTGATCGTTTGAACTCAAAATGGGATTACCATTTTTCAATTAAGCATTTTAATGTCTTCATATCACTTGAGTTGCTCTAGCCCATGACTTGGAGTAAAGCCTTTTCACGGATATGAGTACATACCTTCGAGTGATGTTGAGGATCTTGCTCGTAGGTGAACATGTTGAGGCTGCTCGGGGTTGATGACGATCATCTTCAATTCAGAGCTATCATTCTTGTTCTAGTACACTAGTCACCTAGAAAGGTTAGTCATGCAAGGAAGAACAATGGATATATCCAATTGACATGATACTACTTATGTTTCTGCAACTACGATCAAGTATATGTCAAGGATATGTTTTGTTGTCTTCTTCCTTCCATCATCAAGAGGGGTTGTGGATACTTGGTAATGACAAGATTGCTTATGATTGGAGTTGGTGGCAATCTTGTGGAATGAAGTTTTTCCAAGTACCTACAAAAGGTTAGATGCAATACAAGGGAGCATAGAATTCCATGGCATATGATAACAAGTTACGGGCACATGGAGATAACAGGAAAGCTCATGCCCTTGCTTGCAAGTGAGTGAGTCTAACTCAAGTTTGAAGCATCAATGATGTTCAACTCACTCCTCAAATGACAAAATGTTTTATCATCAAGTGGCTTGTTAAAGATATTGGCAAATTGCTTGTTAGTGCGAACATGCTTAAGATTGATATCTCCTTTGGCAACATGATCACGAATGAAATGATGTCGAACTTGAATATGCTTGGTTCGAGAATCTTGCACATGATTATGTCCAATTTTAATGGAACTTTCATTGTCGCAAAGTAATGGAACATTTTTAACATAAATTCCATAATCCTAAAGCGTTTGTGTCATCCATAGTAATTGTGCACAACAAGATCCAGTAGCAATATACTCAGCTTTGGCAGTAGATAGGGATACTGAGTTTTGTTTCTTGGAGGACCAAGACACAATATATCTACCTAAAAATTGACAAGTACCCAAGGTGGACTTTCTATCAACCTTGTCACCGGCATAGTCCGAATGGGAATATCCAACAAGATTAAAAGAATATCCCTTGGGATACCGAATGCCAAAGTTTGGTGTTTGTCTCAAATTATTATTGGGCAATTTATAGAAAAGTGAATAGCTATGGGATTTTCATGGCAATGATCATGTGTATATAGGCATCACGTCCATAAGCAAATAGACTGACTCCTGCTTGTACCTATTATTATTACTCCACTCATTGACCGCTATCCAGCATGCATCTAGAGTATGAAGTAGAATAGAGTAATGCTTGGAGAACAATCACATGATGTAGACAAAATAAACTCAATCAATATGAATAAAACCCATCGTTTTATCCTTAGTAGAAGCAAAACAAAGACACAACTTGTCCCCTTATGTCACTGGGATATAGAAACTCGCCAAGTTGAACCCGCTACAACGCACCACTCCCGCCGAAGAAATATCAATCTAGTTGGCCAAACTATCTTAGTAGATCGGGGAGCATTACGAAGCTACGATGATCAAGAAAATACTAATCTTAGTATTCAGGTTTGACTCAAATACTTTTATTGAATAATCTGAACATAAACTCAAAATTCATCGGATCCAACAAACGCACCATACAAAGGGATTACATCGAATAGATCAAGGCAAAGATGTGATGAACATTGTATTGAAGATCGAGAGAGAGAGAGAGAGATTGCCATGTAGGCAAAGATGTCATCAACAAAGACTTGAGGCGGTGGAAAAAGTGTTTTGGGAGTGCTTCTATGGTTTTTGGAATATATGTGAATTTATAGGCCAGAGAGGGGCGACGGGAGGTGATGTCTACTACACAACCTTCTTCTTGTAGACTCATGTTGGGCCTCCAAGCACAGAGTTTTGTAGGACAGCGTCAATTTTCCCTCAATTGGATGACTTAAGGTTTATCAATCCTTGGGAGGTGTAGGATCAAGATGGTCTCTCTCAAACAACCCTGCAACCAAATAACAAATAGTCTCTTGTGTCCCCAACACACCTAATACAATGGTAAATTGTATAGGTGCACTAGTTCGGCGAAGAGATGGTGACACAAGTGAAATATGGATGGTAGATGTAGGTTTTGGTTATCTTAAAATATAAAAACAGCAAGGTAACAAATAGTAAACAGCTAGAAAAACGTTGTATAAATGCTTAGAAACAAGGCCTAGGGTCCATACTTTCACTAGTGCAATTTCTCTCAACAATATTGACATAGTTGAATCATATATAAGTCCCTCTTAGCAAGCAAAACATTGTATAAATGCTTTGATACAAGGCCTAGGGTCCATACTTTCACTAGTGAAATTTCTCTCAACAATATTGACATAGTTGAATCATATATAAGTCCCTCTCGTGCGACAAAGAGTTCACTCCAAAGTCACAAATAGCGGAGAACAAAAGAAGAAATTATTGTACGGTACGAAACCACCTCAAAGTTATCTTTTTTGATAAATCTTACGAGTTATCCCTATAAATGTCACGAACAGCCCTAGAGTTCTTACTAATATAACAACTTAAGATACACAACAACCAAAACCCTAATGTCACCTAGATACTCCAATGCCACCACAAGTACCCGTGGGCTTGATTATACGGTATGCATCACACAATTTCGGATTCATTATATTCAATCCAACACAAAGAACTTCAAAGAGTGGACTAAAGTTTCTACCAGAGAGTCAAGACGAAAACATGTGCCACCCCCTATGCATGGATTCCCAAGGTCACAAAACCAGCAAGTTGATCACCAAAACATACATCAAGTAGATCGATAGAACATCCCATTGTCACCATAGATATCCCATCGCAAACCATACATCAAGTGTTCTCAAATCCTCAAAATTGAATCCGATAAGAAAACTTCAAAGGGAAAACTCAATTCATCACCAGATAGAGAGGGGAAAACTCCATATGATTCATGTATATCAATAAAGCTCGCGATACATCAAGATCGTGTCATCTCAAGAACACGAGAGATAGAGAGATCAAACACATAGCTACTTGTACATACCCTCAGCCCCAAGGGTGAAATACTCCCTCCTCGTCATGGAGAGCGTCAGGATGATGAAGATGGCCTCCGGTGATGGTTTCCCCCTCCGGCAGGGTGCGTGAACGGGCTCCCGATTGGTTTTTTGGGGCTCTGGAGGCTTGCGGCGGCGGAACTCCCGATCTAGGTTCTGTGGACTCCCGAGGACCCCACAAGCCTAGGGGCATGCCCTAGGGGGGTGGTCGCGCCCCTGAGGCCTGTGGCCTCCTCGGGAATCTTCTGGCTTCATCTCCAAGCTCCGTGGGTGTCTTCTGGTCCATAAAAAATCACCGTAAATTCTTATTCCTTTTGGAGTCCGTTTGATATTCCTTTTCTGTAAAACTCAAAATCAAGGAAAAACATAAACTGGCACTGGCACTAGGTTAATAGGTTAGTCCCAAGAATAATATAAAGTTGTGGTAAAATTATGGTAAAACATCTAAGAATGATAATACAAGATCATGGAACAAGCAAAAATTATAGATACATTGGAGACGTATCAACATCCCCAAGCTTAATTCTTTCTCGTCCTCGAGTAGGTAAATGATAAAAACGGAATTTTTGATGTGGAATGCTGCCTAACATGTTCATCATATTCTTTTGTTCTTTGTATGGCATGGCCATTTGGACTTGTAAATGATTCAAAGCAATAGTCTAGTTTTAACATAATGACTTCAATACTCAAGCATGTCAACAAGCAACCTTGTCTTTCAAAATATCAACATTAAAGAAAGTTATCCCTAGCCCATCATGCTCAATCATTGATCCATTCATGAAACACGCTCAAATATTAGCTATGCCCAATGCTCAAGTACAATCATAGTGCCCCCTAGTTGGTGCTTATAAGAGAAGATGGAGACTCAAAGCAAAACTAAAAATTGCATAAAGTAAATAGATAGACCCCTCACAGAGGGAAGTAGGGATTTGTAGAGGTGCCAGAGCTCAAGGTTTATATTGGGAGAGAAAAATATTTTGAGTGGCATGCTTTTCCTGTAAACAAAATGACGAAGTAGCTCACAATAATTTCCATGCTAGATACATTATAGGAAGGTCCCTAACAGAATAGCAAAGTCTTTACTCCCCCTCCACCAATCAATCACACTCCACGGCGAGCCGAATCCACAGGTACTGTCCATACCAACAACATTCCTGGGGTGAGTTTTGTTTCATTATATTTTGATTTGATTTTTGAGCATAGGACTGGGCATCCTGAATACCACCAACTTTCTTGTGAATGATAGTGAAAAAACACATATCTTGAGAATAACACACCTAGCATGAAACAATATTGGATACTCCCCATGGTTTCATGAGCGGTATGAGCACACAAAAAAGAAAATTTATTTTGAAGATTTAGAGATGTCACATACAAATTTGCTTGGAACGGCATGGAAATACCGCATATAGGTAGGTATGGTAGACTCAGAAGGCAAAACTTGGTTTAAGGATTTTGGATGCACAAGTAGTATTTCTACTTAGTACAAATGAAGCCTAGCAAATAGATTGGGAAGCAACCAAACCAAGGAACGAAAAATCACATAAGTGAGCATTGAGTCATAACTAACACCGAATAATGCACCACAAGTAGGATGTAACTTCATTTAGTAACAATTGACTTCTGTGCATGCATAGGGAATCACAAACCTTAACTCCAATATTCTTACTAAGCATAATTACTCACTAGCATGACTCACATATTACTATCATCATGTTTCAAAACTATTACAAAGAATCAAGTTTAATTCGTCCCATGATATTCATGAAAGTATTTATTATATCCTCCTTGGATATCTATCACTTTGGGACTAGTTTCATGTATTGCCACCATTTTTTCGAGAAGCTCAAACAAAGGTAAGTAAAGCACATGAGCAAATGACAAGCTACTATCAAAGGATATGAGAGGTCAAACAATTAAGGAGCTATGTGAGGACTCCCTCTCTCCCTCAATAAATATTTTCAGATCTGAAGTAACTTATTCAAACAGCAAGCAAAAGAAAAATAGCACTCCAAGAATAGCATGCATCATGTGAATGAATAAAAATTTAGGCTCAAAATAGGCTAACCAATAATTGTTGATGAAGAGAGGTGGGATGAGTAGCATCCCCAAGCTTATATGCTTGAGATTTCTTGAAATATTTAATTGGGGTGCCTTGTGCATCTCCAAGCTTGACCTTTTGTATCTCGTTCAATCCTCTCATACCACGGTTTCACCTATTCTCAAAAACTTCATTCACACAAAATTCAAAAAGAACTCGTGAGATATGTTAGTACACAGAATAATTAATCAACTCTTTATGTACTGCCAAGACAAATTGCATAATCATTTTCAAACATTAGATACTGTATACTATCATTTCCACAATTTATATCTACCAATATAGGCTATGGAAACTATAGGATAACTAGATAACGAAACTTTCATATCAATCTGTCTAATCAGGACATTCTCTAGCAATTTATGAAAATAGTATACTTCTGTAACTCAAAAATTATGAACATTTAGGACATGCAAAATTATGAAAATTTAGGACATGCTATAAAATTTACATGACCATACTATGTAAAATTTAAGAATCCTTCCAAGTTCCAGTAAAATATTGAAATTCAAACACTATAGTAGAAGTTTCTGTTTTTACCCAGCACACATCAAAACATGCAATGCAAGCATCCTAAAGGCAATTCTTGGAACCTTTTATTGAAAAACAAGGTTATCAATAACACCTAACATAAAGTAACAAAATATAATGACGATCCAAGAAAAGCACATATTGTGTGACGAATAAAAATATAGCTCCAAGTAAGATATACCGATAGTGTTGAAGACGAAAGAGGGGATGCCTTCCGGGGAATCCCCAAGCTTAGAGCCTAAGTCTTCCTTTAATATTAACTTGGGGGTGCCTTGGGCTTCCCCAATCTTAGGTTCTTGTCACTCCTTATTCTCCTCATATCGGTGTGTCACCCAGAACTTGAAAACTTTAATCACACAAAACTTAATGGAACTTCATGAGAAGGGTTAGTGTAGTAAATATAGATCATTCACTTAGGTACTATCAAGACAAGATTCATAATTGTTCCCACATGATACCTACTGTATTACATCATTCCCATAATTTATATTACTCAATATAAGCTATAGGAACACTTGAAACAAGCAAACTATGCAGGCAAAACAGAATCTATCAAAAACAGAACAGTCTGTAAAGATCTGAATGATCACAATACTTACCTGACTCTAGAAATTATGAAACATTAGGAAATATTAAGGAATTTTCATATAAACTTTGTTTAAAATTTCATAATTTTTTGAATCTCCAGTTAAATCAGATAATTCATGTACCGGACGCAAAACTTTTTGTTTTTGCACAGAATCAAACAAACAAGTTTCCATACTATCCCAAAGGCTTTACTTGCACTTATTGGAATAAAAGACACAAAACATTATTAATCCTTTGAACACATGAAAACATAAGGTAAAAGTGTTGGGTTGTCTCCCAACAAGCGCTTTTCTTTAATGCCTTTTAGCCAGGCATGATGATTTCAATGATGCTCGTATACGAATAATATTTGAAACATGCAAAAGATAATCATGAATATCATGACAATCACATTTAAGTCTAACCCACTTCCTATGCATAGGGATTTTGTGAGCAAACAATTTATGGGAGCAAGAATCATCTAGCATAGGAAGGGGAAACAAGCATATCTTCAAGAATTTGAACACATATAGAGGAAACTTTATATTATTGCAATTCCTATAAGCATATGTTCTCCCTCATAATAATTTTCAGTAGCATCATGAAGTAATTCCACAATATTTCTAGCACATAAAGCATTCTTTTCATGATCTACAAGCATAGAAATTTTACTACTCTCCTCATAAGAAAATTTCTTCTCATTACTAATAGTGGGAGTATCATAAAAGACTTGAATACTACAAATTGTTTCCACACTAAAAGAGTAATATTTAGTAAAAGGATATTAATAATTATTACAAGTATCATAATATTAATCATCACTCTTTTCCATTGCATAAGTATCATCACAATAATCATCATAAGTAGGAGGCATGCAATCATTATAACAAATTTGATCATTCAAAGTAGGGGGAATAAAAAATTCATCTCATTAAGCATAGAATCCCCAAGCTTGGGACAAACATTAATTGCAGCAAATAAATTCTCAAATATTTCATTTTCATCAAACATAGCATCCCCAAGCTTGTGGCTTTGTATATCATAAACATAATCACTCTCATCATTAATGGTATGAATAGCACCAATAGTATAGCACTTATTATCATCATCCTCTAAGTTGGTGCCATAAATATTTTCAATATCATCATCCTCTAAGTTGGTGCATAACAAAATCATCCTCAAGTGTATCATATTCCACAACTATTTTTGATTCATTCTCATGAGTCCTATCAATAATGGGAGCAACATTATTTGGGAGAGATACCTCTTTACCTTTACTTTTCCTTCTTTTCTTCTTTTCACCATATTATGTGTGGCTTTATTTAATTCCTCCAAACTTCTTTTTGAAGACGTTGGTTGGATAAAAAGCTTCTCCTTGTTACCTGATTTATCATCAGCAAAAATAGGAGGACATTGGGAAATCTCTTCCCCTTCATTAGTATTCTATTCCTCTTCTAATTGTTTTCTTGTCTTTAAGTAATTGGAAATATAAGGATTCTCAATGCAATTTACGACGCAATACATATAGATTTCATTTAGATCAAAATTAATTATTTTCATGAGAGCCCATGCTGGAACATCCTTTGTTTCACGTTTCATTTCTTCATACCCCAAAAATAGACTAAGTTCATTATGATGCTCAAGGGTAATGAGGTTATCACAATTTTTGGACACAATTCAATCATGAAATAATTCACACTGGAAATTATAATGACCAAGTTCATTGCAAAGTTCACAAGGACGGCGAGAAATATTAAGTCTTTCAGCACAAACATATAGCCTATCTTGCAACCATTTAATTTCTAAATACTTGTGCCTCTTACAAAAACTATCTTCCCTTTCAGGCATGTCTATGGAAACTCTATGCACTCCACAAAAATTGACATGCTTATAAGAAATCGTTTTATCATGACTAGTGCAATCATCATTAGTACTATGCATATTCAAAGAATTCATACTAACAACATTGCAATCACGATCATAACTCAAAGATTTAGTGCCAAACTTTTTAATAACTTCTTCTTCTAACACTTGATCACAATTTTCCTTTCCATCATTTTCATGAAAGACATTGAAAATATGAAGCATATGAGGCAACATCAATTCCATTTTTTTCTTTTATAAAACCAAACTAGTGAAAAACAAGAAAATAAAAGATTTAAATGCAAGATCTAAAGATATATCTTCACGCACTCACCTCCCCGGCAACGGCGCCAAAAAAGTGCTTGATGTCTACTACACAACCTTCTTCCTATATACTCGTGTTGGGCCTCCAAGCGCAGAGTTTTATAGGACAATGGCAATTTTCCCTCAAGTGGATGACTTAAGGTTTATCAATCCTTGGGAGGTGTAGGATGAAGATGGTCTCTCTCAAACAACCCTACAACCAAATAACAAAGTGTCTCTTGTTTCCCCAACACACCCAATACAATGGTAAATTGTATAGGTGCACTAGTTTGGGGAAGAGATGGTGATACAAGTGCAATATGGATGGTAGATGTAGGTTTTTGTAATCTGAAAATATAAAAACAACAAGGTAAGAAATAGTAAATAGCGAGCAAAATGTTGTATAAATGCTTGTAAAGAAGGCCTAGGGTCCATACTTTCACTAGTGCAATTTCTCTCAACAATACTGACATAGTTGATTCAGATATAAGTCGCTCTCATGCGACAAAGAGTTCACTCCACAGTCACAAATAGCAGAGAACAAACGAAGAAATTATTGTAGGGTATGAAACCACCTCAAAGTGTCACGAACAACCCTATAAGTGTCACGAACAACCCTAGAGTTCGTACTAAGATAACACCTTAAGATACACATCAACCAAAATCCTAATGCCACCTAGATACTTCATGTCACCACAACTACATGTGGGCTTGATTATACGATATGAATCACACAATTTTAGATTCATTATATTCAATCCAACACAAAGAACTTCAAAGAGTGCCCCAAAGTTTCTACCAGAGAGTCAAGACGAAAACATGTGCCAACCCCTATGCATGGATTCCCAATGTCACGAAACCCGCAAGTTGATCACCAAAACATGCACCAAGTAGATCAATAGAACATCCCATTGTCACCAAAGATATCCCATCGCAAGACATACATCAAGTGTTCTCAAATCCTTAAAGATTCAGTCGAATAAGAAAACTTCAAAGGGAAAACTCAATTCATCACAAGATAGAGAGGGGAAAACTCCGTATGATTCATCTATATCAATAAAACTCACGATACATCAAGATCATGTGATCTCAAGAACATGAGAGAGAGAGAGAAATCAAACACATAGCTACTGGAACATACCCTCAGCCCCGAGGGTGAACTACTCCCTCCTCGTGATGGAGAGCATCGGGATGATGAAGATGGCCTCCGATGATGGTTTCCCCCTCCGGCAGGGTGCTAGAACGGGCTCTCGATTGGTTTTTCATGGCTTTGGAGGCTTGCGGCGACAGAACTCCGGATCTAGGTTCTGCGTTGGGTTTTTTGGAATATTTGATGATTTATAGAGCTGAGAGGGAGGTAGGTGGACTCCCGAGGGGAACACAAGTCTAGGGGCGCACCCTAGGGGGGTGGCCCCGTCCCTAAGGATTGTGGCCTCCTCGGGAATCTTCTGGCTTCATCTCCAAGCTCTATGGGTGTCTTCTGGTCCATAAAAAATCATCGGAAATTCTATGTTGTGGTAAAATGCTTGTAAAACATCCAAGAATGACATAGCGATATAAGACGAGACAACTAGCACGGAAATGATAGTAACAGTATCCAAGGAAATGAGTCATCTTGCCTGATATCCCGCTCGAAAGAAGACCGAGTCCATGAAGAAGACGAGCCAACGTAGTCGAACGAATCCTCACACTCCGAACGCTTTCGGAACACTATCGAGAAGAAGCAATCCGAAACAAACAATCAACACAAGATACACCACAACATATGCATGACATCATGCGCAGACAAATATGATGCATGTCCGGTTTAGTATGTAATCCATGACAATTGACAAAATCGAACACTACACATTAAGTGAAGCTCAGTGTGCAACGAGTTGTATATTGACAAAACTCCACGTTCAAATTATTTAGTTCACTCTCGTTTAGGTACTCATCAAATTTAAATGTTGTTAGGCATGGCAAGAGGTGAAGCATAAGTAAACTATCTAACTAGGCACCTTAAATGAGGTCGGAAACAACTTATAGCATTTCCGAAATGTCCTCATAGTTTTATTTCGAAATTGGTCCAGATCTGAACTAGTCATATTTTATATTTGTTAAACAACATAAATAAGCATACCATGTAATTCTACACGTCATTCTAGTCGATATACATATATAGAACATCTCTACGGTCTAAAAGATATGAGCAACATAAGATGCACATGTCATAAATGCAAATGCATGGAAAATACAATCACAGAAATTCAAATCATGAATGCAGCAAGTTATTATGAAACTACATGAGATTATAATCAAGTTTCATATAAGGTATGACCAAAACGGAGCTACGGTTCAACAATACAACCAACACAAGCTTTTGATGAAATCTGTCGAAAACAGCGACATGGTATTTTGCACATATGAAAACAGCAAGTTACAATTTACTAAAATGCACAAACTCATCATGGGGCAATAGTATACAACATCCACTTAATTTCATATTCACATATCATAATCAAAACATGCATGGATCCCATGGTAGGAAGCTCACAAGATAGCTACTTGAAAACAGTTTCAGACTTAGTGAAAATAGCAGTTTTGACAGTGCAGTTTTTATCACGAAGCAATATTGATAGAAGTGAAACTATATTCTAGCTATCATATTCTGGCATGAAACTTAAAAGAATACTAAAGGACAATATCAACTACAAATAACTCCATTACACCTACCACAAAAGGGTTCTAGATCACTAGCAAATCACATGGCAAGACAGCAACAAAATATTACAGATTCCAGACTTGGAATATTTTTGGACCCTCATAGGTTCATGTGGAAAATTAATCACAATTAAATATGCAAGTATTAGACCTAATCACCTTATAGCACTTCATTTATGCAAAATAAATGCAAACATCATGCCAACATTTTTATCATGCATGAAAATCCGAGGTCAATGAGATGAACATTTTAATATGTGATTTTATTAATTTCGATGCAAGGTTAAATAATTATGATAATGCAATTAAATGTCAATTGTGCAAAATCACAAAAATTGACAAGTTAACACTTTAGGCATGGATGCAAATGACATATTATTAATCTACAACTTTTCTAATCATTTTACATGTTTAAAATATTTTCATACGACGAACGGATAATTTTACATAGACATTAAAAATGCAATAGGGCCGACACACGGAAATAATAAAACCAAAACACAGGAGGGGCTAGCTGGGCTCACCCACACGGAGTGCACGAGCGGGATCAACGAGCAACGGAGGAGCGCTCGTCCTCCTCGAGGAGGGTAGCGGCGGCGCTCCCACTCCGGCGACGAGGAGGTGCCTGGAGGCGAGGACGGGGCGGCGAGGCCAGATCCCGGGGCCGGCGGCCCGGACCCGTCCATCCCCGGCGGCGAGGGCGAGCTGTGGGGGCGGAGGGAGCTCCGGCGGCGAGGCTCCATGGCGGCGGCGGCTGCTACCTATGACGCGAGAGAGGCCGCGGGGTGAGGAGGAGAGAAGAAAGGAGAAGGGAGGAAGGAGGATAAGAGGTGAGGGACGGGCGGCGGATCCTTGTGCGGCTCCGGTGACAAGGTCTGGCAGGAAGGCATGGGATCCACTGGAGCACGGACATGGCACCATGGGAGCTGCCATGGGGGCACGGGAGGATCTCGGGAACGGGCCCAAATGGGCTTCCCCGGGCTTAGATGGGCTCGGGCGGGCCTGACGGATGGAGGAGGGAGAAGCTAGGGTTTGGCATGGGGAACCAGGGGGATTAGGGTTGGCTTTCCAATTAGGAAGGGAAGGGGTCTATATATAGGTTTCGAGGCTAGGGTTAGCGGTCACTCTCCGTTTTCGGATCGCTGGATGTCGATTCGACGGTCCGGAAGCAGAGAGGGGCTACGGATGGCTGTGCATATGGGCTAGGAGGGGAAGAGAGGGAAGTTTGCAACCCATGACACGAAGTTTTAAAACACCAAACAACGTCCAATAAAATACCGATCACCTCACTTCTACGACTGACCGACGGGATATCAAACTAACACAGAACGCGGCAAAATTCGACGGGCCGTCTACCTACAATATAACAAGACCGCATGCCAAGTTTCGACCCAATCCAAGAATATGTTTGCGCGCACTTAAAAACGGTTTATTTTAAATGGTGTCGCGGGCGCGTGCGTGTGTGGTTGGTCTCGAAACGGGCAGCGGCAAGAACAGAGAGAACCGGCAACTACAAATGGATGCAAGCTTTCGAAAACGGGTGACGATGATATGCAGATGATGCGAATGATGCGATGATGAATGCAACAACCAAATGAAACACAGACAAGAACAGAAATAAAAGGGGAAACTTCTGGAATCTTCTGGAACATCGGTCCCAGGCTATTACAACTCTCCTCCACTACACGAGGATCTCGTCCCGAGATCTATAATGAAAAGGGAAGAGAAATATAAAGAGTTAAAACTTAGTAGCTTCTTTGACAAACGAGTGAAACCAATGAGTCTTGAAGGATACAAAGAGATGAAGAATGAAGAACGAGCAAGAATTCACAAGAAATTTCAGCAGCACTTCGGTAGGAAAGAGAGGAAAAATTAGATATGATGGAAAGAAATTGAAAGAGACACCAAACTTTGGTTGGATTAGAATCAAAACTTCATAAGATGGAAGGATCATGAAAAGATTTGATAGCAACCCTGTTAAATGAATAAGCAAAAAAGAACATGATCCTGACAAGGCGAGATGATAGATTGAAGAGAGGAACATGACAAGGCCTTCGGAGGAAAATAATAGAAACTAGATCCTTGGAGAGAAGAGAATGGATAAGAAAATGACAACTTCTAGCACCAATGAATTAGAAAGCATAGGTTGAACGGAGTTGATGGAGAATCAACAATGAAAAGAATAGCTTGTTATGGGCTTATGGAAAACATCCCAAAATTATGAGGTGACAATCCGCCACAACAGAACAATTGATTCATTGAGAGCAACAAGATATAAAAAACTTCTTTCACCAAGAAGAGGAGGAGAAAACTTGAATCATATATGACACCATGGTATCAACAATCCTTAGGAAATGCTATAGGTGAAGTCCAACCCAAGATAACTCCGAGAAAACAAGATGGTTTACTTATCTCCTTCTTGACAACATTTCCTTCGAGACTCCTCATAATCAAGAATTTAATAACACCACCTCAAAAGACAATGGAGAAGGAATTGAACTTAAAATCCAAGATAAGGAACACTTGAGCACCTCCCACAAGAATCTTGAAGAACACTTGAAAATGAAAGAAATCTTGATGAAACACCATGAAGAACCTCCGGAAGAACTCTGAAATGAAAAGATGATAGAAAAGAATTGAAGGATCTAAAAAGAACAAGATTGAGGCCTTGCTATGAATTAGATGAAGCTTAGCGACACCATACTTCAGAAAAACTAGGAACTCGAGAAAAGAAAGATTACCACTTGGGATAAGGAATTTGATATCATGAACAACTCCAGAAGAAGGATTGAGATCACTTGGACGAAAGGAGAATAAGAATTATGTTATGATTATCCTTCATCAAGTTAAATTGATGACAAGCAATGGATTTCACACACCACTTATTCTTGTTGCAAAGAGTTGAAGAGAAAGAGAAAAAGATCACAACCTTAAAGAAGTCTTGCATTAGAACACCGGTAAGAATTCACAAATGAATGAGGATAAGCGAAAGGATATAACATGAGAACGAAGAGAGCATGATCCACCTAATAGAAAACTTCACAAGGCACCCGAATAATTGAGATTTGAACGAAGGAACAACAATTGAGAAGAATTTGAGCACGGCAGCTGAAAGCTGAGAACGAAGAATCTTCTGAAATGATGGCCTTCGGGAGGATCGAGAAATGAAACAATTATGAAATGCACCAGATAGATATGGAAGGAATAACTCATGATCAACAACAATTGAGATGATAGCAACAACCTGAAACCATCAATCTTTGGAAGAAGAAACAACGATTTAAGGGAAACTCTCCTTCGGTCTTCAATGCAGAGAATGAAGACGAGAACACCCTCAAGAATTACTGAGATACTCTGGAAGAATGAACAAGGAAAGGTTGAGCCAACAATGAAAATGATTTAGAAGCTATCTTTGAGGAGGCATATGACTGATGAAGATCATTCTTACATCATATTGAAAAGAACTTGAGGACATCTCCGGAAAGATTAGAAGAGCCAGGTAAGATCCTGGGGACAAACTTGTCAGTTATGGGCCCACTCAAAAGAAACCACCGTTGAAACAATTGCTTAAAAGAGAGATTGCACTGGTACAAATTAAGAACTTGATGATATGAGACCCTTGAAATAATTTAAGATGACACGAAAGAAAATGAATGTCTTCTGAGATATCTTCAACACTCCGGAAGAACAGAGATATGAATAAGCAAGATAGGCTTAGATAAGAATTCCAACATGGGAGAGCAATTAGAGAATGAAAATGATATGATGAACACCAAGAACTTGAATTGAATCCACCGGAAAAGAAAACAAAGATGAATACTAATAAATGATAACTTGAGCACTGAGCATCTTCATAAAGAATCATCAGAAAAGAATAACAGTGAGAACAAAGAATGAGGATAGATCTTGAAATGAAACTCTTGAGAATATTCACAAGAATCACAGGATACAAAACGGAAGAAAAGATAGCGGAAGCATCAATGAAGAGAAAGGCACCTGGATGAGAATTAATCATAGAAGAAAAAGGGTGGGAGGGTGGGAAAAATAAAGAAACTTGGAACAGATGAGACAAACTCCGGAAAAGAATAAGAGGATTGATCTTGCAAATATTGAAGAGGATAGCATTATCTTGAAGAGAAGCACACCGGTAGGAAAGGAATTGATATGCTAACTTGATTGAGCACAAGAATTAGCATTCCCGCAGAAATATGACAACACTACTTCGAAAAGATATGAAATCACCACTTGACATCGAAGCAACTCGAATTACCATATTCAAAACAAACCGAAGGATGAGGCTTATAAAACAAGCCAGAACAAATACATACCCACTATGTACTTGTTGGAAAGATAATCCTAGGTGCCTACATGAATTCCCACCTAAGAACTTCCGAAAACTTTCTTGTTTATGCGATTCGGGTTGTGGACTCAGGAACCTACCCTAGGTAATCAGCTGCAACTGCATCCGCAACCTTCCACACCATAATTCAAGAAACTCCGCAAACTCGTCTAATCTCGAATCCTCGAACTCACAACGATACTAAACCATGGTGGTACCCCAGAGGCCTCCCTAGTCCTGGGTGACTCCGATCCTATCTCACCACGACAAGTATTGAAGCAATTACGAACATCCTCCGTCCTGAGATACTAAGAAAACTGAACGATAACAATGTGCCAACATTCCCTGGAGCTCGACTCCTCGGAAGAAATCAAGTCAGACAGGAGGCACCAAGCCAAACCCTGTCACATTGGCATCATATAGTTTCCAAGATACCCACGTGATCCTAAAAAAATTTGAGCGAGAAGGGGAGTAGAAACAAAATTCCTAAGTCGAATACCTCACTAGAGCATAGAAGAGGAGTAAAAAGAAACCTACTCTCCGATATAACTAGATTCAAACTAGTTTTTCACTAGACTCGACTCGTCCAAGTTCGATCAATCAAGGGGGCTCCTAGGTCGGTACAGGCTCTGATACCAACTTGTCACGAACAAGATGCGCCCCTATCCATATTAAGGCATGAGGTCCTCGCCAGGGATAGATGCGCATCTCGTTGTGCTGCAAGAATGGATGTCATTACAAGTACATGTACAGAAGAGATGAGTATATGGAGTTAGCTTACACTCGCCACAAGCTACATCAGAGTCGCATCAATACAACAACATACTCAAACATCATACAGAAGAACAGGGTCCGGCTACGGACGAAATCAAACGATAAAATGACATCCATCCTTGCTATCCCAGGCTACCGCCTAGAACCCATCCAAGATTGATGAAGAAGAAGAAGAAAAACTACAAATCAAATCAAGCAACGCGCTCACGACAAATCATTGCATTACCTGTACCTGCAACTGTTGTTCTAGTAATCTGTGAGCCACAGGGAGTCAACAATCTTAGTTCCAAGGGTATCAAGACTATTAAAGCTTAATGAGTGACGTATGGTTAATTGGTGAGGCTGCAACAGCGACTAAGCATTTATTTGAGTGGCTAACTTACGAGTACAGAAGGTAATGTATGGTGGTCTACACATAACAGACGTGAACTAGAAATGATCACTAACTGATCCTGAACACCTACTTACGTCAAACATAACCCCACCGTGTTCTCTTTCGGATAAGGACTCACGAAAAGAGACAATCACGGTTACGCACACAGTTGGTGTATTTTATGAGAGTTTACATCAAGTTTGCTATGACCGGGTGTTAAACAAAGTATCCAAGTTTGCCACATAACCGCAGACACGACTTCTCGAAAAGATTTAACCCTGCAGGGGTGCTCCAATTCATCCATCATAAATTAACCACACACAGAGGGAATAACCTCAACCACGGATCTTGTGATCTTCCTAGGCAATTCCAAAGGAAATCCAACACCTCGAGATAGACCGAAGGAAATCAGAGTTCCTCACTCAAGACGTTCGAGAAAGGTAAAACAAATCCAGCAAGGCCGCCCGACGTGCCGACAATCCCAATAGGAGCCGCATATCTCGTTCTCAGGGCATGGCAGATGAGCTACGCGTACAGTGGCCTGATAGAAATCTCCCGAGTTGCCCCGGGTTGGCCCTGCACAGTGCTCTAGTTTGGACCAACACTCATGAGGAGCACTGGCCTGGGGGTTGATTAATTATCCACGGGTGCCGGCGGGTCCCTATGCAATTTTATTAATTATTAGGCAAATGTAGTACCAATGTTGGGCCTTGCCAGACAAGCTTTATTCTAACCCGAAAATCAAGGAGGTCCCCATAACAACCCCGAGCATGTTAGGAGCGCTCATTTATGGAACATAACACCGGTGCACAAGTAACTAGGGGCGGCAAGAGTGGAACAAAACACCGAGCATAAGGCCGAGCCTTGCACCTTTACCAAGTATATATGTGCATTAAATTAAATAGCAGCAATATTGTGATATAACAAAAGAATGTCCATGTTGACACATGGAAGCAATTGCACCTGCAGCTAGAAATGCTATAAGAAGGGCTGAGCAAGCGGTAACATAGCCAAACGACTGTTTGCTAGGACTGTGGAGGGTTAGAGGCTTTTCATGGCAATGTTAAGAGGCTTATCAAACAAGTGGTAGGTAGCACAACATAGCGATATAAGACGAGACAACTAGCATGGCAATGATAGTAATGGTATGCAAGGAAATGAGTCATCTTTCCTGAGACCCCGCTCGAAAGAAGACCGAGTCCATGAAGAAGACGAGCCAACGTAGTCGAACGAATCCTCACACTCCGAACGCTTTCGGAACTCTATCAAGAAGAAGAAATCCGAAACAAACAATCAACACAAGATACACCACAACATATGCATGACATGATGCGCAGACAATATGATGCATGTCCTGTTTAGTATGTAATGCATGACAATTCACAAAATGCAACAGTACACATTAAGTGAAGCTCAATATGCAACAAGTTGGATATTGACAAAACTCCACGTTCGAATTATTTAGTTCACTCTCGTTTAGGTACTCGTCAATATTAAATGTTGTTAGGCATGGCAAGAGGTGAAGCATAAGTAAACTATCTAACTAGGCACCTTAAATGAGGTCGGAAACAAGTTATAGCATTTCTGAAATGACCTCATATGTTGATTCCGGAATTGGTCCAAATCTGAACTAATCATATTTTATATTTGTTAAACAACAGAAATAAGCATACCATGTAATTCTATACGTCATTCTAGTCGATATACATATATAGAACATCTCAAACGGAGCTACGGTCTAAAAGATATGAGCAATACAAGATGCACATGTCATGAATGCAAATGCATGGAAACTACAATCACAAAAATTCAAATCATGAATGCAGCAAGTTATTATGAAACTACATGAGATTCTAAGCAAGTTTCATATATGGTATGACCAAAAGGGAGCTACGGTTCAACAAATACAACCAACACAAGTTTTTGATGAAATCTGTCCTAAATAGCGACATGGCATTTTGCACATATGAAATCAGCAAGTTACAATATACTAAAATGCACAAACTGAGCATGGGGCAATAGTATACAACATCCACTTCATTTCGTATTCACATATCATAATCAATACATGCATGGGTCACATGGTAGGAAGCTCACAAGATGGCTACTTGAAAATAGTTTCAGACTTAGTGAAAATAGCAGTTTTCACAGTGCAGTTTTTATCACGAAGGCATATTGACAACAGTGAAGCTATATGCTACAGATTATATTATGGCATGAAACTTAACAGCATACTCAAGGACAATATCAACTACAAATAACTCCATTACACCTACCACAAAAGGGTTCTAGATCACTAGCAAATCACCTGGCAAGACAACAACAAAATATTACATATTCCAGACTTGGAATATTTTTGGACCCTCAAAATAGCAGAATTTTATAGCAAGTTGACAACAAGAAAACAACACCTAAACATGCATTACTATGACAAGCAAAATGTCCAAGGGCTAGGACACATATCAAAGGGCACATCTCACGTTCAAAATAATTTCATATCATGCATGGATTAAATCACACGAAAAGGACAAAAGGGCATCACGACAAAAATGACATACACATAAAATGCTCAGATGACAAAACTAAATGCACAGATAAATACTAGGGATTTTTCTACCTCGAAAACATATATAATATGCATAGGTTCATGTGGAAAATTAATCACAATTAAATATGCGAGTATTAGGCCTAATCACCTTATAGCACTTCATTTATGCAAAATAAATGCAAACATCATGCCAACATTTTTTCATGAATGAAAATGCGAGGTCGATGAGATGAACATTTTTAATATGTTATTTTATTAATTTCTATGCACGGTTAAATAACTATAATAATGCAATTAAATGGCAATTATGCAAAATCACAGAAATTGACATGTTAACACTTTAGGCATGGATGCAAATGACATATTATTAATATACATTTTTTCTAATCATTTTACATGTTTAAAATATTTTCATACGACGAACGGATAATTTTATATAGACGTTAAAAATGGAATAGGGCCAACACACGGAACTAATAAAACCAAAACGCAGGGGGGGCTAGCTAGGCTCACCCTGGCCACTTGGGCCAGCTGGCAAGGGAGGCTAGCCAACATGGAGCGCACCAGCGGGGTCAACGGGCAGCGGAGGAGCGCTCGTCCTCCTCGAGCAGGGCAGCGGCGGCGCTCCCACTCCGGCGACGAGGAGGCACCTGGAGGCGAGGATGGGGCGGCGAGGCCAGATCCCGGGGGCGGCGGCCCGTACCCCTGCATCCCCAATGGCGAGGGAGAGCTACGGGGGTGGAGGGAGATCCGGCGGCGAGGCTCCATGGCGGCGGCGGCTGCTACCTGCGACGCGAGAGAGACCGCGGGGTGAGGAGGAGAGAAGAAAGGAGAAGGGAGGAAGGAGGAGAAGAGGTGAGGGACGGGTGGCGGATCCCGGCGTGGCTCCGGCGACGAGGTCCGGCAGGACGGCATGTGATCCACGGGAGCACGGGCATGGCGCCATGGGGGCTGCCATTGGAGCACGGGAGGAGCTCGGCAACGGTCCTAGATGGGCTTCCCCGGGCTAAGATGGTCTCGGGCGGGCCTCACGGATGGAGGAGGGAGAAGCTAGGGTTTGGCACGGGGAACGAGGGGGGTTAGGGTTGGCTTCCCAATTAGGAAGGGAAGGGGTCTATTTATAGGTTTCAGGGCTAGGGTTAGCGGTCATTGTCCGTTTTCGGACCGCCAGATGTGGATTCGATGGTCCAGAAGCGGAGAGGGGCTACGGATGGTTGTGTAGATGGGCTAGGAGGGGAAGAGAGGGAAGTTTGCGACCCGTGACATGAAGTTTTAAAACACCAACAATGTTCGATAAAATACCGAGCACCTCACTGCTACGACTGACTGACGGGATATCAAACGAACTCGGAACTCGACGAAATTCGACGGGTGGTCAACCTACAATATAACAAGACCGCATGCCAAGTTTCGACCCAATCCAAGAATATTTTTGCACACACTTAAAAACGGTTTTATATAAATGGTGCCCCGGGCACGTGCGTGTGTGGTTGGTCTCGAAACGGGTAACGGCAAGAAGGGAGAGAACCGACAACTACGAACGGATGCAAGCTTCCGAAAATGGGTGACGATGCTATGAAGATGATGCGAATGATGCGATGATGAATGCAACAACCAAACGAAACACAGACGAGAACGGAAATAAAAGGGGAATCTTCTGGAATCTTCTGGAACATCGGTCCCGGGCTGTTACAAGACCTATGGGTTCGTAGGCAGTAGCTAGATGGCTTCCTCTCTCTATGTTTCTCAATACAATGTTGTCTTGGAGATCTATTTTATGTAATGACTTTTGCAGTGTGTTCGTTGGGATCCGATGAATTTTGAGTTCATGATGAGTTTCTATCCATTAATATTATTTGAGTCTTGTTTGATCTCTTATTTGCATGAGTACTTATAGCCTCGTATTTGTTCTTCAAATATTTTATTTAGTTACGCCAACTAGATCGATTTTTCTTGCCATGGGAAGAGGTGCTTTGTGATTGGTTCGATCTTGCGGTGTTCTTTCCTAGTGATAGAAGGGGAAGCAAGACACGCATGTATCATTGTCAATAAGGATAACAAGGTAGGGTCTATTCCTGTATGAATAGATCTTGTCTACATCATGTCACCGTTCTTATTGCATTACTCCATTTTCCCATAAGCTTAATACACTAGATGCATTCTAGATAGCGGTCGAGGTGTGGAGTAATAGAAGTAGATGCAGAATCGTTTCGGTCTACTTATCTTGGACGTGATGCCTATATAATAATCATTGCCTAGATATAGTCATGATTATTTGATCTTTTATCAATTTCCCAACATTAATTTGTTCACCCACCGTGCGCTATACTCATGAGAGACACCACTAGTTAAACCTACGGCCCTCGGGTCTACTTTTCCAATATATTGCTTTCCGATCTACTGTTTACATCTTTTGTTTTCAGATCTACTAATCCACAAAACCAAAAAATACCTTGCTGCACTTTTTGTTTATTTATTTTACTTTGTGTTCTTGCGAAATCTATTTGCCAAAACTATCATTACCTAATCTATCTTATTAACATAGAGAGCGTGACAACCTCTCTTTCGCGTCGGGTTGTAATTATTTGTTGTTTTTGTGTAGGTGATGTATACGTGCGTGCATGATCTTCCTTTAGGGATTGATACCTTTGTTTCATAAACTGAGGGAAATACTTACTGTCGATGTGCTGCATCATCCCTTCCTCTCTGGGAAACTACCGACGCAGTCTCAAGCCACGTCAAGGCTGTGAAAGCCGAGCTAGAGGAAATAAAGAAGTTCACTAGAGAATCACATTGTAAGTAAAAAGAGTACTTCGTTAAGTTCTTGATAAAAATTGGGAATGCCATCTCTAACAATGTGTTGTGGCGTAGCAGCTGAATCCATAGGTCGGATACAAAGGGAACTGGATGCGTCCCGTGAGGCTCAGCGATATGCCGAGTCTCAGCTTCAGGCTAATCTCCCCGTGTTGGAGCAATGTCATGAGGAAATGCGCCAAATCAAAGTGGAAAACCAACATCAAGCCTAAGAAATTCAAAAATTGAAGAATCAATTGGCACAGACCCAAGCGGAAAACCAGAGATTCTAAGGCGGCATGTTTTGTAAGTGAATATTAACCTGGATTGTCTTTTGTTCTTGCATGTAAGTAATGTGCCCGATGTCATGTGTATGCCTATTAATTGGTCGTCTAGAAGAAGATATCGGCTCAATCGAGGGGGATCTGCTGAAGGAACTAGCCATTGTGCATGAGCGAACTTGGAAGGCTTTGTGGTGCATGATAAGGGTGCTTTGGCGGGCTGAGAAACCTCCACAAGGGATGGCCAAACTTGCGGAGCGGTTAAGGGGAGACCGAAGCTGTTTTGAGTCGTGGAAGTCATCCGCCTGTCGAGAGGGTGCTCGGGAGGCGTGGGCCATGGTGAAGACACGCATTACCAATCTCAACTAGGAGCACTTGGCCAGGGTTGGGCCAGCGGGGCCCGATGTGCAGGAAATACCCCTTCACCTACTCTACGATCAGGTGATGCCAGCTGCTCGTCTCTCTTAGGAATACTGCACCATGCACGTCCTTGTAGACGGTCTTGACCAATCTATGTAATATATTGGCTCTATGTAGCTATGTACTTGATACCTTATTACTTTCGTTTGTGTTATAAACATTGTCTTAACCTGGCTATTGGCTTACGCCTCCCCTGTCAATGACTGGGGAGTGTTCCGTGTTGTATGTCCTGGAGTAGCAGTAAATCATTTTTTAGGGAACTAGGCAATCTGGCCATGTGGTTTGAATAGACGAAACATGCACTGCAGTGGTATACTATATTACTTTTTAACATAAGAAACATGTTCCAGAGAAAATAGTTCCTTAATGATTCCTTTCTTTGGGTTTCCCCGTTGATTGTAGATGTCCTAGCTATGTACCCTGAACCGGGCAAGTAGGAGCAATGTTGTTAGAGAGAAATCAAGATTTGCGATGGAGACCACTTATTACATCTTCCCATGTCGTAGCCGATCAATTTGCTTCTTAAGAGTGCTAACCTTTGGCTTCACCCGGTACGTGTCCGGAGGACCCGGTCATAACAATCGTGCTCCCTTTACCCTCTAGCCGAACATTCGGGAACATACATGGTAATTACAAGAGTGAGGCAACTCAGTTTGGCAAGAAACTTAAGTACAATTGATGCATACAAGGGAGGAAGGACGACAATAGAAGGATGCATACAGTGTAAATATATACCACTTGGATTTTAAAGAAGCCCCCAGGCATTTCCGGGTATGATAATCATGTGTGTGTCAACAAAGGATTAGTTGCAATTCGGGTAAGCCGAACATAACTTAGGGGAATCTAAGCAATCCTATGAAAAGAAAAGAAAAAGGAAATTTATAAAGGCGTAGATACAAGAGTTTTTGGGAGGAGGTGGCGACACCGGTCTATCCATAGAAGCATCGAAGACGAGCTGCGTTCCATGGGTTTTGTTCGAGGCTGTTGTACTGTTGGTTGCGTAGGGGGTAGGACCCTCCTGTCAATACTTCAACGATTATGAAGGCTCCCTACCATTTGGGGTTGAGTTTATGCTTCTACATCTTGAGGAGCTGAAACACCAGATCGCCCATGTTATATGCCTTCGCCTGGACCTCCCTGCTTTGATACCATCGAGTTTGCTGGTGATATAAGGTGGACCGAGCCAGACCTATATCGCATTCCCCCTCCAGGGTGTCTAAGTCATCTTGTTGATCTAGCCTGGCCTCCTTTTCTTCCTACATGCGAACCCTAGGAGTATCATGAATGATGTCACGCGGGAGGACCGCTTCGGTGCCATATACCAAGAGGAACGACTTGTATCCTGTTGACTTGTTTGGGGTTGTGTGTAATACTCATAGCATGGATTCGATCTCCTCTACCCAATGGCATTCAGATTCTTGAAGAGACTGGACCAGACGAGGTTTGATACCGCTCATAATCAGACCATTGGCCCGTTTGACTTGTCCATTGGTCTGCTGATGAGACACCAAAGCATAGTCGATCTTGATGCCTAGGTTAGCTCACCGGTGCTTTACATCCTAGGCTATGAAGTTGGACCCATTATCCGTTATTATGCTATGGGGTACATCGTATCATGTACTACTCCAGATATAAAGTCGATAACCAGTCCGTTCTTAGCTGAACTTACTGGTTTTGCTTCGATCCATTTGGTGAACTTGTCAACAATAACCAGGAGGTATTTCTTTTTCTTGGTCCCCCCTTTAGGTGGTCCGACCATGTCTAGCCCCCAGACCGCAAAAGGCCAGGTGATCAAAATTGTCCGAAGAGTCATTGGGGGCATGTGACTTTGGTTTGCGAAGAGGTGGCATCCCACACAATGTTGAACGACTGTTTGGGCATCCGCTCGGTCGGTGGGCCATAAGAATAGGCCCGAAAGACCTTTCTTAGTAGGGCCCTTGACGCTGCGTGATGGCCACCCATGCCAGCGTGGACCTCGGCCAAATGCTCCTTCCCTTCTTCTTCTGGGATGCACCATTGGGATACCCCCGTGGTGCGTTTCTTGTACAGCTCATGCTCGTGCACCTTGTAGGCTTTTGATTGATGAACTATGCGTCGTGCCTCGATTTTTTCATCAGGGAGTTCCTTGCATAGAAGGTAGGCCAGGAAGGGCTCGGTCCATGGTGCGATTACCCCCATGAACTCATGAGCCAAGGTCTCTCTTCAACTATAGACCCACTGATTATTTGCTCATCTGGTTCAGAAGTGGGGGCGGACAACTTGTTCCGTACCATTGGTCCCTGTGCTGGTATTCTTGTCCTGCCGTACAACGGATGGCTTAAAAAGCCTTTATAGGAATATGTTCTTGGGGATGGGATCACGTTTCTCGCCTACACGGGTGAGGATGGCGGCGGCTTGATTGCTGTCTCTCGAGACGTGGTGGAATTCTAGTCCCTTGAATTGTGCGGAGATCTTTAGTACGATGTTTCTATATGCCGCCATTTTGGGGGTTTCGGCGTTGAATTCACCTTTGATTTTTTATATATCAAGGTTCAAGTCTCCGCGTACGTCAAGCCGATGTATCCCCATTGATGCCGCGATTCCTAGTCCGTGCAATAGTGCTTCATATTCCGTCGCGTTTTTTGAGTCTGCGTACAAGATCTGAAGCACATATCGGATGCTGTCTCTGATGGGAGATGTAAGGATGACTCCAGCCCCCAATCCGGAGAGGGTTTTAGATCCATCGAAATACATTGTCCAGTGTGCGTATGTGCTATACTCTCTAGGGAGTTCGACTTCTATCCACTTAGCGAGGAAGTCAACCAACACCTGAGATTTGATAGCTCGACATGGTTTGTAGGTGATCTCAAATGGAAGGTGCTTGACGGCCCATTTGGCTATACGGCCGATGATGTCTCTATTATTGATTATGTCATTGAGGGGTACCTCGTATGTCACAGTGACCGCACACTCTTGAAAATAGTGGTGGAGCTTGCGTGATGCCATGAATACCATGTAGGCTATCTTCTAATAGTGTGGGTATCTGCATTTGCATGGAGTGAGCACCTCGGATATGTAGTAGACCGGCTTTTGTATTTGGAGTTGTGACCCTCGGCTTCCCATTCTACGATGAGGACTACGCTGACCACTTTATTGGTGGCCGAGATGTACAATAATATCGGTTCTCTAACACCAGGTGCTGCTAAGGTGGGATAGCTAGCTAGCAGCATTTTGATCTCCTCCAGGGAGGTTGCTGCCTTGCCGGTCCATTCAAAGTTCTTGGTCCATCTGATCACCCTATACAGGGGCAGGGCTTTTTTCTCCAAGTCACGAGATGTAGAGGCTCAAGGCCGTGATGCAGCCTGCTAGTGTTTGGACGTGTTTTAGCTCTATGGGAACAATCAGGTGGGATAGGGCTCGAATTTTAGTAGGGTTGGCCTCTATTCCCTATGTGAGACGATAAATCCGAGTAGTTTGCTAGCCGGGACTCTGAAGACACTCTTGTCTGGATTAAGTCATATGTCTTATTCCCGTAAGCTGGTGAATGTTTGTCTGAGGTTCTCTACCAATTGACCAGTGTGTTTGGTCTTGATGACCACGTGGTCCACATAAGCCTTGACTTTTTGGCCAATTTGCTTTGCCAGACATGTTTGAATCATGTGCTGGTATGTTGCTCATGCGTTCTTTAACCCGATCGACATTGTGTTGAAGTAGAATGGCCCATAGGGGCTTATGGATGCGGTTGCGGCTGATCGGATTCCTTCATTTATATCTGGTGGTATACGAAGTAGGCGTTGAGGAACCACAGTGAGTCATGTTCGGCAGTTGCATCTACGATATGGTCTATGCGGGGCAAAGGAAAGGGGTCTTTGGGGCAGTCTTTATTGAGGTCTTTGAAATTGACGCATAGCCGCCAAGATTTGTCCTTTTTGGACAGCATGACCAGATTTGCTAACCACTCAGGGTGTTTGATTCCTTTGATGAATCCAGCTTCGAGTAATTTAGCAAGTTCTTCGCCCATAGCTTGACGCTTTGGTTCGGAGAATCAGCGCAAAGCCTATTTGACGGGCTTGAAGCCTTCTATTATATTCAGGATGTGTTCTGCCAGCCCTCGTGGGATTCCTGACATATGTCCCGGTTTTCGCACCGGAATGCACATAGTGCTTCATCGATCACGGGGTTTAGTTGGGCTCCGATGGACGCTCTTTTGTTGGGGTCCGTTGGATGGACCTGGAATTTGATGATCTCTTCTACGGGCTTGAAGGATGTGGACTTCGACTGCTTGCCGAGGACCACATCGTCGTTGTCTACAATGGAGCGGAGTGTGATGATTTCTTCTACTGCGAGGGTCTCGATGCAAGGAATGCTATTTTTCTCTCAGCCCAACGAGCTCTGTTGGGGTCGTTGATAACTATGATCATGTCGTTGGCTCCTAGCATTTTGAGTTTCATATACCCGTAATGTGATATTGCCTGAAATCTTGTGAAGGCATCACGTCGTAGGACGGCATGGTGGCCACTGTGAAAGGGCACGATGTGGAAAATAAGTTCTTCGGATCTATAGTTTTCGGGAGAGCCAAACACTACATCGAGTGTTACTCGTCCTATACAATGTGCTTCTCTTCCTGTTATAATCCCTTGAAAGGTGTTGTTGCTGCGTTCGATGCGTGATCTATCAAACTGCATTTTATCTAATGTGTCCTCGTTGATGAGATTTAGGTCATTGCCGCCGTCCATTAGTACTTAGTTCATCCTGAACCCAACTACTATGGGGTTTAAAACCATGGCGGCAGATGTTCGGTCTATGGTGGATATAGAGTGGTAAATATGGTGAATATGGTGGAGCTCACGATGAACCCTTTTCCTTTGATTTTTTGAAGAAAACATCCCGTAGATCGTTAGGATCTCCGCATTATGCTCGTGTGGTGCTGCCGATCTATTGTCCGACATTGGAGCCCTACGTATGCTTTCTCCACTCTTCTCGACTTGTTTGATGAGCCAACATTCCCGAAGGCTGTGGGATGGGTTTGTGTTTAGCAGGACCGACTGTATTGGGCATGGTCTTTCCAGAAGCCCGTCAAGGACTGTTATAACGCGTGTCTAGGTTTTATTCCTTTTCTCGGCGGGCTCGGGTGTGGATGGCCGTCGCGGGGGTGTGCCTCTTCTTTGGATTCCTTTATGTTGTTTGGACTAGAATGACTCAATGCTCAATCGCTATAATTACCATGTGCTTTCCAGTGTGCACTATTTCCACGCCATGTCTGACAGCTCGGCGAAGGTGTCAGTTCGGTGTCGGGCTAGGGTGTTGAGGATTCCTTCATCACTACAGTTGTGTTGGAAGGCGTTGATCATGTCCTCTTCGTTGCAACCCCTTTTTGTATTTTTCTTGAGAAGGAATCTGGCCTAGAAGTGATAGACTGATTCCCTAGGCCGTTGTTTGACCACTTGCAGGCCCGTTGAACTGGACTCTATAGCGTCTTTCGAAGAGTGCTCGATTTGAGTGGTGGTCAGGGAAGAATTTCGTATTCCCCCCAGACATAAATCCACGACTTCGGCGGCCGCGTCCCGTGTTCTAGTGGGGTCTAACATGGCTGGCTCGCGGTCTGAGGCCTCAATAGGACTTGGTAGCACCGGTTCCGATTTATTTGCCGATGCAATCTCGGGGCAAACTCCAGCTTCTGGATTCCCAGAAGGGCATGGATGATCGATGACTGGGATGTAAACTGTTCTTAGCTCTGGTGGCTAGAGCGGATAACCCCTAGCCAGACAATCAATAGTGGCGACCAAATGCGTGATGGGTGGGGTGTGGATTTCCCTATCATCGGATCTGAGTCCGACTTGATCATCGATCGTAGCCTGGTTATCGACTATGCCCATTGCTTGGATCTGATCGAGAAGGCCACGCAAGGGCGGGATCTCGACGGGATCTTCATTGTTCAAGTACTCAAAGTCACTCCGCGACACTACTCCCCTGGGATTGTCTGAAGATGCCCCCAGGTTAAGTTCGGCTGGGGCAGATCAGGGCATGCTAGATGGGCCAGGCTTGAGGGCCGGACCGGGGATGGTAACCACCCCGGTGTCGGGGCCTGTGGGCCCCGAATCTGGGGCCTTGGGACCAATGTGCTCTGCAAAAAGAGCCAGGTTTTTTTTAACCACTAGGTTCCGCTGGGGGTCGTCTGTGAACTCGGGGCTCTAGAACCTGACTTTCTGACTAGGGGTGAAACCTTCGACCCGACCGAGGGGGCCGATCAGATTGGTGTGATGAACGATGCCATTGAATGCGGTAACCTGCTCAGGGATTAAGATCCCCTACTGCATATTTCTTTGCCGACGACAAGATGCCCCGTTGACCCTTCAGGCGATCTCAAAGCGGAACTCTCAATGGAAGCACCAATGTTGGTGTCAAAACCGGCAGATCTCGGGTAGGGGGTCCCGAGCTGTGGACCTTAGATTGATGGGTAATAGGGGACGAAGGAGACAATGTTTAACAAGGTTCGAGCCCTCGTGAGGAGGTAAAACCCTACGTCCTACTTAATTGTATCAATGTGGATGAAGGTTATAGAGTTGATCTACCTCGAGATCGTCTAAGCTAAACCATAGATGAGTTCACATGTGCGCTGCAAATGAGACCCTCTGGTTTATATAGACACCAGTGGTCCCTAGGGTTACACACAACCAGCCTGTTACAAGGGATAGATAAGCAGATTCCATCTTCAGAACTTGGAGGCCATGCCATTCTTCATGACTTTCCTTCCTAGACACGGGATCATTCATAGTTCGGCCTTCAACAAAGTAGCCCAATAGGTCGGCCCATGACCAACGAGCCGACGACCCGAGGACCCCTTAGTCCCGGACTCCCTCAATAGTCTCGCATCAACTATGTGTACCAATGAGGTATGGAGATGCTCATCGATAAATGTAAATGCAAGTAGTAGGGATTACCATGAAAATGATGCACTAGAGCTATAAGTGTATGAAATCTCAACTAAAGCTAAGTGGAGTGTGCATCCAACTTGCTTGCTAATGAAGTCCTTGGGCATTTGAGGAAGCCCGTCATCAGAATATACAAGTCAAATTTAATATATGAAAAGGTAATACCCACTAGCATACGGAAGTGTTAACATAGGAGACTCTCAATATGGAGAACATGGTGCCACTTTGAGGCACAAGTATGGTAACGGATAGTAGCAAAGTCCCTTCTCTCTTTTTCTCTCATTTTTTTCATGGTGGGCTTTTCTCTTTTTTTTGCCTCCCCCATTCATAATTTTTTTTGTATATGGTGGGCTCATTTGGCCTCCCCCATTTTTAATATTTTTTTTCTTTCGGAGTCTCATCCTGACTTGTGGGGGAATTAAAGTCTCCATCATTCTTTCCTCACTTGGACAATGCTCTAATAATGCTGATCATCGCACTTTTTTTTACTTACAACTCAATATGAATAATTGAGAGGAAGATATGACTCTATATGTATGCCTGGCAGTGTACCAGGATGTGCAATGATCTAGCATGACATGTATCAAAAACATGATGATGGTGGCTTTGCCTCAAATACTATGTCAGCTCTTTATGATCATGTAAAACAATATGATGATGAACAAACTAGTCATGTGAAGTGACGATGGAATTTGCATGGCAATATATCTCAGAATGGCTCTGGAAATGTCATAATTGGTAGGTATGGTGGCTGTTTTAGGAAGATATAATGAGGCTTATGTGCAATAAAGTGTATCATGTCACGGGGTTTGGATGCACCGGCGAAACTTGCACTGATCCTCGAGTTGAGAATGAGCTATGCACGGTACTGAAGAGGCTAGAAAATATGAGATGGTGAGAATGCATATGTCCACGGTGTCACATTAGTCCTAAATAACTCACATACTTATTGCAAAGTTTTATTAGTTTTATCACAAATCAAAGTACTCCTCGCATTCCTCGAGGGAGGAAGTTGGTAGGAGTTTACCATCACGCGCTCTCGACTCGAAACAACACTAGGATTTCAACGAGGAATAAAAATGCTCACGAATCATCACAATGCCTCTTTAATTTTGAGATTAATAACAAGTTAACACCTATTAATCTCAACACTTCTATGAATCAACAATTTTGGACTCACACCCTTTTCATGTTACCACATCAATCTCATTAACCCGCAACTTCTCTATATGTGCTACATGATGGTTTGGGTTATCATTTATTGCATACTTATTAATCCATCGGAATAGGGGCTCCGCAAACCCAACAAGGTTAGAACACTGGGGCTTGTGCGAAGATCTCAACCGGCTCAAGATCTCAAACTCACCAACCTACAGCCTAGCATCATCAAGTATGTGCGAGCGGGGAAGAAGATGGACTCAGAGATTTACCCAGGTTTTGGACACCTTGCAGTGTAAAACCCTACTCCTGCTTGTGGTAGATTGGTCTCACGAGGAGGCTAAGGAAGAACTAGTATAGTTGTTGAGCAACCTCATGAGGGCTCTAGAGTGTGGCTGGACTCAATCCCCCTCTACGATGGAGGCTAGTCCCTTTTTATAACTGCCACGTCCTCTTCCCTTATCGCACAGGCGGGAAGAGATCCCACAACGACCAAATTTGAAAGTGGACAAGAGGTACATCCTATCCTGACTAAAGGTGGTCTTCGCCTGCAAAGCTTCTGGGTGCGACGCAGTGGTGGGCTCAGCGATGACATTCGTCCTACCAAGCCCGTGGTCTCGGTCCTATTGCACTTTGAGGGAAACCTTTGGGGGGTTCCTTGGGAACCCGCGTTCTTTATTGCCCCCTTAGCACAAAAGAGGAAATTGTTGTCCTCCGCAACCTGCTAGCGCCCGTCTGGCTTGAACGTCAGATCCCACGTCATCCCGGCCTCATGAGGCCGGTTACCTGCATACAGATCTACACTCCTCGGGAGGCAGCCTGGGGGCGCTGCTCCTCTGGACATCTTGGCGCTGCTCGCCTCACGAGGTCCTTGACTTAGAGGGCTTGTCGTTGGGCCATACCAGGCTCTCGAGGTGGGACACACACTGGGCCATAGGTAGGCACGTCTTGGTACCCCTGGTCCCAGAACGCCAACAGTAGCCCTCGGGCCCAAGGCGTGCCAGCCTTGGCTTCGAGGCAAATTCAAGAAGCGAAAGGCGAAGAGATGCGGGGGCCCAATCGCCTGCTAGTGAGGCTCGACGTGTGGCACACGATGGGGAACGGTCACCACCGCCCCCTTGTTGTCTTGACAACTGTCTAGACTGACAAAAGCCAAATGCCCTCCGCAGAGCCATCATTGCTCTTCTTCCCCGTGCTTTGCTCCCTTGCTCATATCCCCTTTCCATCGTGGGAACCTGCTCCAGATATTGCGCAACATCTTCCTTCCTTCTTATCTTTAGCCACGGGGATTCTTCGGATGACGCCCACCGGGAAGTCGAACCCCGAGGATCAAGCCTCGTCCCCATCTTCTCCCTCATCGGCGCTCACGACATCCACCATCTCCAAGGAGGGGATCTCGCCTCAGCGCTTCCGTTGACAGCAGGAAACTCCAATGAGTGGGGGCAGACCTTGATTTGGTGCAGTTCCGCGGAGCGGCGCACCATGGCAAAGATGGTCTGTCACTTCTTCCTGCACAACATTTTTTGCGGGTTCGTCCCTCCCTTCTCGGGGTTCTTCTCCACCATCCTCGAGCACTACGGGATCCAAGCTCTCCACCTTCAGCCCAACTTGATCTTAACCATGTCGATCTGCGCCTTCTAATGTGAGGCCTTGAGGGATCACTAGAAGAGTATGTCTAGAGGGGGGTGAATAGACTACTAACACAAATTAAAATCTATACAAGGTGCAAAGTTAAGTGTTGGCAGATTTTAGCAATTTTAGCAAGTCTAGCACACCCTACACACGCAAGTCACCAAGTATAGCAGTGGAAAGTAAAGACATTGCACATGGAAGTAAGGAGTTGAGATAGGGAGATCAAACATATGAAGGACACGAAGATTTGTTCCGTGGTTTCGAGAGGTGGTGCTATCGTATGTCCTCGTTTATGGAGTCTTCAACCCACGGAGGGTAACGGTCTTCAAAGTCAACGGAGGTCTCTACCCACAGAGGGTTCCAGGAAGAAGCAACCTTGACTATACCATGATGTCCTACATCCACGGAGGACTAGCCTAACTCGGGGCAGATCTTCACAAAGTAGGCGATCTCTTTGCCCTTACAAACTTCCTGGTTCACTCCACAACATGAAGTAGGAGGCTCCCAAGCGACACCTAACCAATCTAGGAGGCACCACCCTCCAGAAGGTAATAAGCTCGATAATGTCGATGAACTCCTTGCGCTTGTGCTTCAAGATCATAGACTCCTCAACAATCAATCACTCTCTCATAGATTTGGCGTTGGTGGAAGAGATTAATTGGGGTGGAAAGCAACTTGGGGAGGCTAGAGAGCAAGATTCATATCGTTGGAATGGAATGGCATGATCTCAACACATGAGTAGGTGGCTCTCTCTTAGAAAAGCTGATAGTATAGGTGGGGATCTGTTCTGTTTGCTTCTCTTGCGATTGAGTGGTGGTGGAGGGGTATATATAGGCATCTCCAAAAATCCAACCATTACACCTTAAGTGACCAACTCGGTGACATCGATGTGTGAATCTCTGTGGTACCGAGTTTCTGCAAAGGTAGCAACTTTTGAATCTCGGTGAGACCGATATAGAAATCTCGACTATACCGATCAGGTGTCCAATAGTTAGAATACAAATCTCGGTGACGCCGATCCAAAAAATCGGAGCTTCCGATTTTGTGAATCAAGGTAACAAAAATTTGGCAAGCTGAATTCGGTGGCACCAAAGTGGCATCGGTTGCACTGATGTGCTATGGTTTGGCAGCATTTTGGGAATCAATGGGACCGAGTGGAATGTGTTGGTTGCACCGATTTGCGAGAATGGCTTAGACAGAATATGTGGGAGTGTTTGTGTGTGTTTTTGGTAACTATCATTTGTGTACGTTTGAGCATCTTGTTCACCAACAGTACCTTACCCCCTTTTAATAGTATTGGTTTTTCCTATGGACTCAAAGTGATTTCTCACAAGGTAAAATGTAGAGTCCTCTTTGCTTGAAGCTTTGCCAATGCTTTTCCTTCTCCTTCTTCTTCCTAGGGATACTCTCCACACTCCTTAGCCAACCCATCTATCTCTCTCTATGGATTTTATCTCAAATGCAGTAGATAAAAGTATTAGTCCAAGAGACAATGTATGTTGTCATGAATTTTCAAAACCACCAAGGGAGCATATTGTGCTTTCAGTCTCCCCCTTTTTGGTAATTGATGTCAACATACAATCAAAGCTTCTATTTAAGATATGCAGAAATATGTGAAGAGTTTGAAGGATACATGACTAATACAAGCTCCCCCTGGATGTGTGCAATCTATTTTAACGATAGTTGCTTTTGAATGCCTGAACACACACATGATAGGAAGGACATGATAAGTCATGTATGTCTTGGCAATATGCATCAAATATATGTGAATGAGATGATTTCATGTTCACGACTCACTCTTGCAAACAGTATGTGCAAGAAACAAGAGGTCAACTTGAAAAAGAATATGATGCATATACTTACCTTGAGGTTCTTGAGCATTTAATAGTAGGAGCACACTTGAGAAAAAAATGTTAGGAAACACAAGTGTATTTGATGGTGCAAATGCAAATGGAACCAAGAGAACCAATATATGGAGGACATATAAGAAATGATTTCTTGAGAATGATATGCCTCCAAATAAGTTTACAGTTTTCTCCCCTAGGCACCAATTGTGACAGCCATTGTGAAAGTTTTCCTCTCTCCCTGAATCATAATATGTAGATATTGAGAGCAGGTAGGGCTGAGAAAATTCTAAAGCATATAGGAATAACATTTCAAATTTATTCTTCTCTCTTCTCCTTAAGAAGTGTTTGTGTGACAAGGGATCCTTGATAAATTTTCTCCCCCTTTATATGATGAGGTTACACTTCTTCTTTTCATGATCATCTCTCCCCCTAAATCAATAATGATTAGATATTCTTCTCTTTGGTATTGTATCTCCCCTTTGGTATGAGTATATGCTTTGAAGCTTTTCTATTTCTCCCCCTTTGGCATTAATTTCCCAAAAGGTCACACAAGGGAAAGATAGAAGGAATCATTGAGTGGGAAAGGATCCTAGAGATTTAGGGCCATTGAGAGTATTAAGACAAGGGTTCCTTGAAAACAGATTTCTCCCCCTTAAGATCTGAAAGCCTTTTAAAATGTGTCCACCTTTGATGTGGGGATCCTTGATTATTTGAGATTATATCTCTCGAAGTTTCTCCCCCTCCATCTTGGAATCATTGAACTGATCATAAAGCAAGACAAACAAAGTGCATAGAGGTTGGTGGTTCCGAGGCAAAAGATTTGGTGTCAGTGATATGTGTTTCTCTAGTAGGACTGCAACATCGGTAAGACAAAGATATTTTGATCGGAGGCTCCGAGTTGGAAAACATAAACTTGGCAACTTTGTCAACTGGAATTTTTTAGAATGTCTCAAATGTGTCTCAAAGATTTGCAATGAATTTTCATAAAGATTTGCAATGATTTTTCATAAATATTTGCAATGAGTTTTTAGAAAGATTTGCAATGAATTTTCAGACAGATTTGTAATGAATTTTCAAAAATATTTACAATGAATTTTCATCTAGTCTAGAGATGAATGGAAATTTCAAAGAGAAAGACAAGAAGGGTTCTCCATTCAATACATATGACTAGATGATGGGCGGTGACTAGGTCACCTATATTAGAGTGTATTGACTTAAGGGGTCAAGCAGGAATACTTGATCATAGGTCATACTCATCGTTAAGATGAAATGGGGTTACCATTTTTAGATTAAGCATTTTAATGTCTTGATATCGCTTCAGTTGATTTATCTCATGACTTTGAGTAAAGCTATATCAAGGATATGAGTACATATCTTTGAGTGATGTTGTTGACATAGCTTGTAGGTGAACTTGATGAGGATGCTCGAGGGTGATGAAGTTCATCTTGAGTTGGGAGCAATCCTTTTTGTTTTCGTTCACTTTTTCACCTCCATAGGTTAGTCACGCATGGAAGAACATTATATGTTCAAATGACATGATACCAATTGTGAGTTTACACCAATTGAGAAGTTTAGATATATGTAAGGGATATGTTTTGTTGTCTTGTTCCTTTCAACGTCAAAGAGAGGTTGTGGATACTTGGTCATGACAAGATTGATTAAGATATGAATTGATGGCAATCTTGTGGAGTGTTGTTCTTCCAAGTACCTACGAATGGGTTAGATGCAAGAAAAGGGAGCATAGAATTCCAAGATACATGATAGTCATGATAATAATATCATGGAATGGTTAAGAAGGCTCATCTCGTTGCATGCATCTGAGTGAGCTTAGCTCAAGTTTGAAGCATCAATGATGTTCAAATCACTCCTCAAGTGACAAAACACTTTTTCATCAAGTGGCTTAGTAAAGATAGTGGCCAATTGCTTGTTGGTGCGAACATGATTAATATTAATGTCTCCTTTGGCAACATGATCACGAATGAAATGATGTCAAACTTGAATATGCTTGGCTCGAGAATGTTGGATGGGATTATGACCAATCTTAATAGCACTTTCATTGTCACAAAGTAATGGAACATTTTTCACATGGATTCCATAATCCTTAAGCGTTTTTGTCATCCATAGCAGTTCTGCACAACATGATCCGAAAGCAATTCTTGGAGGTAGAGAGAGATACTGAGTTTTGTTTCTTGGAGGACGAAGAAACAAAAGATCTACCAAGAAATTGACATGTACCTTTGGTGGATTTTCTATCAACCTTGTCACCGGCATAGTCCAAGTCGGAGTAGCCAACAAGATTAAAAGAAGATCCCTTGGGATACAAAATGCCAAAGTTTGGTGTATGTATAAAGTATCTCACAATACGTTTCACAACCTTAAGAAGGCATTCTTTAGGTGCAGCTTGATATCTGGCACACATGCACACACTAAGCATACTATTGGGACGGGATGCACATAGATATAGCAATGAACCAATCATTGATCGATAAACCTTTTGATCAACCGGTTCACCCTCCTTAGTGAGATCGTGTCCGCTAGTGGGCATGGGAGTTTTCATACCTTTGAACTCTTGCATGTTGAAATTCTTGATCAAGTCCTTGGTGTACTTAGTTTGAGAGATAAAAGTACATTCTCTTGTTTGCTTGATTTTTAGACCAAGGAAGAATTTCAGCTCACACATCATAGACATCTCATACTTCTCTGGCATCAGCTTCCAAATTTCTCGCTAAATTGTGGGTTAGTAGATCCAAAGATAATATCATCCACATAAATTTGGCACACAAGCAATTCACCATTAACTCTCTTTGTGAATAAGGTTGCGTCAGTTTTACCAATTTCAAAACCTTTTTCAACAAGAAACTTTGTTAGGCATTTATTTCAAGCACAAAGAGCTTGCTTAAGACCATATAAAGCTTTGCGAAGTTTGTAAGTGTGGTCAGGTTTTGGAGGATTTAAAAATCCGAGAGGTTATTTAACATGGAGTTCCTCCTCTATTTATCCATTTAAAAAGGCACTTTTAATATCCATTTGGTAAAGAGTGATGTCATGGTGATTGGCATAAGCAAGAGGAATTCGAATGGCTTCTATTGTAGCAACAGGGGCATAGGTCTCACCGTAGTCTGTACCTTCGACTTGTGTATATACTTGGGCCACGAGACGAGCCTTGTTGCGTACAACTTGACCGTCTTCATCTTTCTTGTTACGAAACACCCATTTTGTACCGATGATGTTTTGCTCGTCCTTAGCTTTCTCCACGAGAGTCCACACTTCGTCCCTCTCAAAGTTGTAAATCTCTTTATGCATAGCAGTCACCAATCCGCGTCTTCAAGAGCTTGTTCAACCTTCAAGGGTTCAATGCAAGAAATGAAATAAATGCTCGCAAAAGATAGTTAAGTGAGTTTTAGGGGAAGTGATCCTACCTGTTTGTATATCACCAAATATTTGTTTTAGGGGATTGTTCTTGGTCACTTTTGCTCGAACTCGGGATAGCTTTGGCTTGTTGGATGGTGGAGCTTCTTCTTCATCCTCTCCTTCATTTTCGTTGTTGTCGAAGTGGTCATCTCCTCGAGGTGGTGGTGAAGGAGGTTGTTGTGGGTCTTTTTGATGTACTTCCGCATCCTCTTCATTTTGTTGTGTACTACTTGTGGATGCTTCCATATCATTTTATCGGTAGCCTTGATCTGAAGTCGGAGCTTCCACTTTGGTTGATGAAGTACTTTCCTTCACCTCCTTGGGATGATTCTTGCCGATGGGAAACTCTTGGATAGCTTCCGAAGGATCCTTATCTCCTACATAATTTGGCAGTTGTTCGACATGCGAACCATTAGATTCATCAAACTTCACATATACCATCTCTTCAGCTTTCCGACTGAAGTTATTGTAGACATGGTAGGTGTGAGAGTTCGACCCGTAACCAAGTAGGAAACCTTCATGTGATTTGGGAGCAAATTTAGCACGACGATGCTTATCAAGAATGTAGCACTTAGAGCCGAATACCCCAAAGTATCCAACTTGGGCTTTGTTACAGGTGAGCAACTCATATGCCGTTTTACTGAGAAGCTTGTGCAAGTACAGTTGGTTTGTGGCATGGCATGCTGTTTCTAAGGCTTCTGCCCAAAAGTGTCTTGGTGTCTTATATTCAACAAGCATCATTCTTGCCATCTCAATGAGGGTCCGGTTCTTCCTCTCAACAACTCCATTTGTGGAGGCATGTACATAGCCGAGAACTCATGTGAAATACCTTCTTCATTAAGAAAGGTATCCACATGGGTGTTCTTGAACTCCGATCCATTATCTCTTTGAACCTTCTTGATCTTCACTTCAAATTGATTTTGTGCTTTGCGTGCAAAGTTCTTGGATATCTTTTGTACCTGTGACTTATCATCAAGAAAGAATGCCCCTAAATCCGGAAAACTCATCAACTATAACTAGACCATAAGAGTTTCCATCGAGACTCTTGTAAGCATTGGGACCAAAAAGATCCATATGAAGTAACTCGAGTGGTCTCCTAGTAGTCATGATGTTCTTGACCGGATGACTACCACCTACTTGCTATTTTGATTGACAAGTTCTACAAAGCCTATCTTTGTCAAAGATAACATATTTAACACCAATAATGTGATCTCCCTTGATAAGCTTATCTAGATTGCACATGCCTACATGTCCTAGCCTTCTATGATGTAGCCAACCTTTAGATTATTTTGCAATAAGACAAGTACGAGGTTGGGCATTTTTAGTGAAATTGACAATGTATAGATCACGTCTATGAATAACAATAAAGGAAGTTTTATGATTATCATGATGAAACACTTGGCAATCTACTTTAGTAAATAGCACATTGAAACCGAAGTCTGCTAGTCTATATACGGAATGAAGATTGTAGCCAAGGGATTCAACCCGCATGATATTTTGAATAGAGCTACCATGAGATATGGAAACCTTACCAAGACCAAGTACCTTACCCTTAGAGTTGTCTCCAAAGGTTACATACCTCCGAGGTCCTTGATTAGGTGTGATCTCTTGGAACATGTCTTTATCATCAGTCATATTATCGGTGCATCCACTGCTGAGAATCCACTCTTTTCCACCGGGCATGTAATCCTTGAAGTTTTCCACGAGACTTAGATTCTTCATGATCTTCTCATGCTCGATGTCGAACATCACATCCTCATCATAGTAGCCATGTTCTTCATTGTCATCATTAGGTAGAATATCCTCATCATGAAAACCAAGAGACTCATTGGAATTTTGACTAAGACAATGTTCAAAGTTATGTATGTGAATGGCTTCTACAACGATGTTGCTAATTGTGGTGACATATCCTTTAGCACACATAATATCACGAAGCTCAAATAAGCATTTATCAAAGTTTGGATCACTAGGCTTCATTCCATTAAAGGCACAGTTTTCTGAATTTGGACATCGTTTCTCCAAGTCATTCCACAAAGTATAAGCACATGCAAAATTCTTCAATTGAGTAAGCATAGATCTTGGTAAACCTATAAGGATAATATTGACAGTTCTAAGGCTACTGATATGTCTCCAACGTATCTATAATTTTGATCTTTCCATTATATTATATTATATGTTTTGGATGTTTTATATGCATCAATATGCTACTTTATATTATTTTTGGGACTAACCTATTAACCCAGTGCCAGTGCCAGTTTTTGTTTTTTCCTTGTTTTTGAGTATTGCAGGAAAGGAATATAAAACAGAGTCCAAACGGAATAAAATTCTACGATGATTTTTCTTGGACCAGAAGAAGCCCACGTGACTTGGAGAAGTGGCCACAAGAGCCACGAGTGGGCCACCAGCCACCCTGGCGCAGCCAAGAGGGCGAGCCCCTGGCTTGTGGGCTCCCCGTAGCTCCTCTAACCCTAATCTTTGGCCTATAAATTCAGAAATATTCCCCGAATACCAAAAAGAGCCAAGATAATACTTTTCCGCCGCCGAAAGCCTCCGTTCCTGAGAGATCCAATCTTGTAGCCTTTTCTGGTAATCCACCGGAGGGGGATTCGATAACGGAGGGCATCTACACCAAGTCCATTGCAAATCTAATGACGCCTGAGTAGTTCACCTCAGACCTATGGGTCCATAGCTAGTTTCTAGATGATTTCTTCTCTCTCTTTGTTCTTCAATACCATGTTCTCCATGATCTTCATGGGGATCTATCCGATGTAATACTCTTTTGCGGTGTGGTTGTCGAGATCCGATGAATTGTGGGTTGATGATCAGATTATCTATGAATATTATTTAAACTTATCTGAATTCTTATATGCAAGATTTCATATCTTTGCAAGTCTCTTCGAGTTATTGGTTTGGTTTGGCCAACTAGATTGGTAATTCTTGCAATGGGAGAAGTGCTTAGTTTTGGGTTCAATCTTGCGGTGTCCTCACCTAGTGACATAGTAGGGGTAGCGAGGCACGTATTGTATTGTTGCCATCAAGGATAAAAAGATGGGGTTTTCATCATATTGCTTGATCTTATCCCTCTACATCATGTCATCTTACTTAATGCGTTACTCTATTCTTCTTGAGCTTAATACTCTAGATGCAGGCAGGAGTTAGTCGATGTGCGGAGTAATAGTAGTAGATGCATAACTGTTTCAGTCTACTTGACAGTAGATGTGGAGTGATGCCTATATGCAAAATAATTGCCTTGGATATCTTCATAAGTATGCGCTTTTCTATCAATTGCTTGAAAGTAATTTGTTCACCCATCGTATTATTTTCCTTCGAGAGAGAAGCCTCTATTGAAACCTATGGCCCTCGTGTCTATTTTCCATATTATACTTTCTGATCTATAAACCAAAAATATCTTGCTGCAATTTTATTTACTTTTACTTCTCTCAATCTTTCATATCTATCTCTATCAGATCTAATCCTTGCAAGTAATGAAAGGATTGACAACCCCTTTATACCATTTCGTGCAAGTGTTTGATTGTTTGTGCAGGTGCATAAATTGGGGACTTGCTTGTTCCTCCTACTGGATTGATACCTTGGTTCTCAACAACCGAGGGAAATACTTATCTACTTTGCGGCATGACCCTTTCCTCTTCAAGGGAAAACCAAAGCAAGTTCAAGAAGCAGCAAGAAGGATTTCTGGCACCGTTGCCGGGGAGGATACACATCAATCCTACAAAGTACCCATCACAAACTCATCTCTTGCATTTACATTATTTTCCATTTGCCTCTCGTTTTCCTCTCCCCCACTTCACAAATTTTTCCTTTTTATTCGCCTTCTTTTTAGTTTGCCTTTTTGCTTGCTTGCTATGTTTGCTTGTGTTGCCTTGTGCCATCTATTTGCTTGCATCTTTGCTGGCTAAAACTATATTGATATGGATCGTAATCCACTTGCTAATATTTTCAAAATACCAAATTATGATGAACCAATTGCTAGTGAGTTGAGTGCACTTGATTATCTCTATGAAGTTTTGTTTGAAAATCATGAATCTGAAAATTTTGATGAAGTATTGAAAGAAGAAATTTATAAGGATATACATGATAGTACCTTTAATGAAAAGCATTATTTCCATGTTGTTAGTATAAATTCTCTAAATATCCATGATGCTAATGATATGCAAAACCACAAGCTTGGGGATGCTATGCTTGATGAATACGATATTTTTGGTTCCCCAAGTTTTGGTGATGACACATATGATATAATTGGTAATGATAACCATGAAACTTATCATCATTATTCTCATATTCAATTTGGTTATGATAATCAAGTGTCATGTGATAGTTATTTTGTTGAGTTTGCAACCACTACCATCAATGAAAAGGAGTTTTCTTATGAGAGTGATAAATTTTCTATGCTTGTAGATGATGAAAAGAATGCTTTATGTGATAGTTATATTGTTAGATTACTTCATGATTATAATGAAAATTATTATGAGGGAGGAACATATGCTTGTAGGAATTGCAATAATATCAAGTTTTCTCTCTATGTGTTCAAAGTATTGAAGTTATGCTTGTTTTGCCTTACTATGCTAGTTGATTCTTGTTCCCATAAATTGTTTGCTCACAAAGTCCCTATGAATAGGAAGTGGGTTAGACTTAATGTGTTTTTTATTCTATTCATTATGCTATTTTGCATACCTCAATTACTACCTTGTATGTGGGCATCATTGAAATCGTTATGCCTAGCTAAGGGCGTTAAACAATAGTGCTTGTTGGGAGGCAACCCAATTTCATTTTTATGTTTTTGTTTTTGCTTCTGTTTTTGAGTGTTTCACACATTTATACCTCTACATTAACTTTTTGTGGGTATTTTAATTAGTGTTTGAGCCAAGTAAGACCTTTGTGATGGTCTATGGTGATTGTTGATCTGGTCTTGCTGAAAAACAAAACCTTTTAAGCTCAGTCCAGGAATTTTATAATTTTACCAGGATGCCAAATGAGGCTGAAATTTTTACACACGATTCATATACAAATTTCCCAGGTTTTCCTAACATCTCAGAAATTTTGGAGTTACATAAGTATTCGAAGTTTACATATTGCTACAGACTATTCTGTCTTTGACAAATTCTGTTTTGTTTGTGTTGTTTACTTATTTTTATGTACCTATGGGTTGTATTTGGGGGTATGAACCATGGAAAAGTTGGAATACAGTAGATATAAAACCAATATAAATAAATAATGAGTTCAAAACAGTACCTAAAGTGGTGATTCAGTTTTCTTATACTAACAGATCTTGTGAGTTTTCTGTTGAGTTCTGTGTTGTGAAGTTTTCATGTTTTGGGTGAAGATTTGATGGACTATGGAATAAGTAGTGGAAAGAGACTAAGATTGGGGATGCCCAAGGCACCCCAAGGAATAAAGTATGCCAATGATCCTAAGCTTGCAGATGCCTCGGAAGGCATCCCCTCTTTCGTCTTCAATCCACTTGTAAATTTACTTGGTGCTATATTTTTATTCACCACATGATATGTGTTTTGCTTGGAGCGTCTTGTATGATATGAGTCTTTGCTTTTTAGTTTTCCACAATCATCCTTCCTTCACACATATTTTGAGAGAGACACGCATGAACCACAAGTTTATTAGAATATTCTATGTTCTTCACTTCTATCTTTTGAGATAGGCAATTTTCCTCTAGTGCTTCACTTATATAGATTTAGAGCAAGGTGGTGTTTTATTTTATAGAAATAATTAAAATATCCTACCTCACTTATATTATTTTGAGAGTGTTTAAGCAGCATGGTAATTGTTTTAGGTTATGAATTCAGTCCTAATGTAATGGGCATCCAAGAGGGATATAATAAAAACTTTCATATAAAGTGCATTGAATATTATGAGAAGTTTGATTCCTTGCATACAGTTTTGAGATACAAAGATGGTGATATTAGAGTCATGCTAGTGGGTAATTGTGAATTTTTAAAAACACTTGTGTAAAGGTTTGTGATTCCCATAGCATGCACGTATGTGAACCGTTATGTAACGAAGTAAGAGCATGATTTGTTTATTGATTGTCATCCTTTGTGTGAGGGTCGGGAGCGTGAGATGGTTAAATCCTACAAACCTCTCCCCTAGGATCATGTGTCTAATACTTTTCTTTGATAACTAATAGACTTTTGCAATAAGTATGTGAGTTCTTTATGACTAATGTGAGTCCATGGATTATACGCACTCTCACCCTTCCACATTTGCTAGCCTCTCTAGTACCGCGCAACTTTCGCTGGTGCATTAAACCCACCATATGCCCTTCCTCAAACCAGCGACCATACCTACCTATCATGGCATTTCCATAGCCGTTACGAGATATATTGCCATGCAACTTCCACCATTCCGTTTATTATGACACGCAACATCATTTTCATGTTGCTTTACATGATCGTAAGATAGTTAGCATGATGTTTTCATGGATTGTCTGTTTTTTGATGTCATTTGCTAGGCTAGATCATTGCACATCCCGGTACACCACCAGAGGCATTCGTATATAGTCATATTTTGTTCTAGGTATCGAGTTGTAATTCTTGTGTTGTAAGTAAATAAAAGTGTGACAATCATCATTATTAGAGCATTGTCCCATGTGAGGAAAGGATGATGGAAGCTATCATTCCCTCACAAGTTGGGATGAAAATCCATACTTTATGCAAAATAAAAGAGGCCGTTGAAGACCAAATAAAAAAGAGGCCAAAGATGCCCACCAAAATAAAAAAAGATGACAGAAAAGAGAGAAGGGGCAATGTTATTATCTCTTTCCACACTTGTGATTCAAAGTAGCACCATGATCTTCATGATAGAGAGTCTCCTATTTTGTCACTTTCATATACCAGTGGAATTTTTCATTATATAACTTGGCTTATATATTCCAATGATGGCCTTCCTTAAATTGCCCTAGGTCTTCATGAGCAAGCAGGTTGGATGCACACCCACTTAGTTTCTTTATGAGATTTCATACACTTATAGCTCTAGTGTATCTGTTGGATGGAAATCCCTACTTACTCACATTGATATCTATTAATGGGCATCTCCATAGCCCGTTGATACTCCTAGTTGATGTGAGACTATCTTCTCCTTTTTCTACACAACCTCCACCATATTCTATTCCAACTATAGTGCTATATCCATGGCTCCCGCTCATGTATTGTGTGAGAGTTGAAAATGTTTGAGAACATAAATGGTGTGAAAAAATTGCTTGACTTGTCATCAGGGTTGTGCATGATATAAATACTTTGTGTGGGGAAGATAGAGCATAGCCAGACTATATGATTTTGTAGGGATAACTTTCTTTTGCCATGTTATTTTGAAGAGACACGATTACTTTGTTAGTATGATTGAAGTATTACTATTTTTATGTCAACATTAAGCTTTTGTTTTGAGTCTTATGGATCTGAACATTCATGCTAGAATAAAAGAATATTACATGTATAAATATGCTAGGTAGCATTCCACATCAAAAATTCTTTTTTTATCATTTACCTACTCGAAGACGAGCAGGAATTAAGCTTGGGGATGCTGATACGTCTCCAACATATCTATAATTTTTGATTGTTACATGGTGTTATATTATCTGTTTTGGATGTTTTATATGCATTAATATTCTTTTTATATTATTTTGGGACTAACCTATTAACCCAGTGCAAGTGCCAGTTTATGTTTTTTCCTTGTTTTGAGTATTGCCAAAAAGGAATATCAAACGGAGTCCAAATGGAATAAAATTCTATGATGATTTTCCTTGGAGCAGAAGAAACCCACGTGACTTGGAGAAGAGGCCAGAAGAGCCACGAGTGGGCCACAAGCCACCTGGCACAGCCAGGGGCACCCTGGCTTGTGCCCCCACCCGTAGCTCCTCTAATCCCAATCTTAGGCCTATAAATTCAAAAATATTCCCCCCTACCAAAAAGATCCATGATAATACTTTTCCGCCACCGGAAGCCTCCGTTCCCGAGAGATCCAATCTTGGATCCTTTTCCGGTAATCTACCGGAGGGCGATTCGATCACAGAGGGCATCTACATCAACTCCATTACCCCTCCGATGATCCGTGAGCAGTTCACCTCAGACCTATGGGTCCATAGCTAGTAGCTAGATGGCTTCTTATCTCTCTTTGTTCTTCAATACCATGTTCTCCATCATCTTCACGGGGATCTATCCGATGTAATACTCTTTTGCGGTGTGTTTGTCGAGATAGGATGAATTGTAGGTTTATGATCAGATTATCTATGAATATTATTTGAATCTTCTGTGAATTATTATATACATTATTTCATATCTTTGGAAGTCTCTTCAAGTTATTGGTTTGGTTTGGCTAACTAGATTGGTAATTCTTGCAAAGGAAGAAGTGCTTAGTTTTGGGTTCAATCTTGCGATGTCCTCACCCAGTGACATAGTAGGGTTAGCGAGGCACGTATTGTATTATTGCCATCAAGGATAAAAAGATGGGGTTTTCATAATATTGCTTGAGTTTATCCCTCTACATCTTGTCATCTTACTTAATGAGTTACTCTATTCTTCATGAACTTAATACTCTAGACGTAGGCAAGAGTCGGTCGATGTGTGGAGTAATAGTAGTAGATGCAGAATCATTTCGGTTTACTTGACACAGACGTGATGCCTATATGATAAACCATTGCCTTGGATATCTTCATAACTATGCGCTTTTCTATCAATTGCTTGAGAGTAATTTGTTCACCCATCATATTATTTTCCTTTGAGAGAGAAGGTTCTAGTGAAACCTATGGCCCTCGGGTCTCTTTTCCATATTATACTTTGAGATCTATAAACCAAAAATACTAAAAATATCTTGCTGCAATTTTATTTACTATTACTTCTCTCAATCTTTCATATATATATCCCTATTAGATCTAATCCTTGCAAGTAACCGTGGAGGGATTGACAACCCCTTTATAGCGGTGGGTGCAAGTGTATGATTGTTTGTGCAGGTGCATAAATTAGGGACTTGCTTGTTCCTCCTACTGGATTGGTACCGTGGTTCTCAACAACTGATGGAAATACTTATCTACTTTGTTGCATCACCCTTTCCTCTTCAACGGAAAACCAACGCAAGCTCAAGAAGTAGCACTTACCAATCATGTCAATTTCCTCTTAATATGTGGGATGTAATTCATCGATGGGGAACACATAGGGATTTTCGATATGCTTTCTCAAATGGAATTTATCAAATATATCAATAATAGCATCTTTCCATTAACTATAGTATTCTCCATCAATAATGGGCACACTACAACTTAAACTCTCCAAACTAGGCATATACATCTTCCTCCAAAGGTGATTAAACCAAGGTTATGGAGACCTTTCTCTGATACCAATTCAGGGATCACTACAAGAGTATGTTTATAGGGGGTGAATAGACTACTGGCACAAATTAAAATCTACACAAGGTGCAAAGTTAAGTGTTGGAAAATTTTAGCAATTTTAGCAAGTCTAGCACACCCTACACATGCAAGTCATCAAGTAAAGCAGTGGAAAGTAAAGACATTGCACATGGAAGTAAGGAATTGATATAGGGAGATCAAACGCATGAAGGACACGAATATTTTTCCCTTGGTTCCGATAGGTGGTGCTATCATATGTCAATGTTTATGGAGTCTTCAACCCACTGAGGGTAACGGTCGCGAGTGTCCGTGGAGGGATCTACCCACGGAGGGTTCCACGAAGAGGCAACCTTGACTATACCAGGATGGCCTACGTCCATGGAGGACTAGCCAAACTCGGGGTAAATCTTTACGAAGTAGGCGATCTCCTTGCCCTAAAAAACTTCTTTATTCACTCCAAAACACGAAATAGGAGGCTCCAAAGAGACACCTAACCAATCTAGGAGGCACCACCCTCCAAAAGGTAATAGGCTCTATAATGTCGATGAACTCCTTGCCCTTGTGCTTCAAGATGATAGACTCCTCAACACTCAATCACTCTCTCACAGACTTGGCTTTGGTGGAAGAGATTGATTGGGTGGAAAGCAACTTGGGGAGGCTAGAGATCAAGATTCATATGGTTGTTCTGGAATGGCATGATCTCAACACATCAGTAGGTGGCTCTCTCTCAATAAATCTGATAGGATAGGTGGGGATCTGTTCTGAGTGCTTCTCTTACGAGTGAGTGGTGGTGAAGGGGTATATATAGGCATCTCCAAAAATCCAACCATTACACCTTAAGTGACCAACTCGGTGACACCGATGTGTGAATCTCAGTGGTACCGAGTTGCTCCAAAGGTAGCAACTTTTGAATCTCGGTGAAACCGATATAGAAATCTCGGCTATATCGATCAGGTGTCCAATGGTCAGAATCCAAATCTTGGTAACGCCTATCCAAACAATCAGAGCTTTCGATTTTGTGAATCAATGTAATAGAAAGTTGGCAAGATGAACTTGGTGGCACCGAAGTGGGTTCAGTTGCACCGGTGTGCTAAGGTTTGGCAGGGTTCTCGGAATTGGTGGGACCGAGTGGAATGCGTTGGCTCCACTGATTTGCAAGAATGGAGTAGACACAATATGCGGAAGAGTTTGTGGTTGTTTTCATGACTGTCACTTGTGCATGTTTCAGTATCTTGTTCACCAACAATACCTTATCCTCTTTTAATTGTCGGGACCCCGATCCTAAGTCATATGAATCCAGACTGTAACATATCACATCACTTTGCAGCGTCACACGCGGTAAGCTCCATGGATGCAGCCTTACCTTAGATGGGACCATTTGCATCTTTTGGCTCACGTAGGTGAACATGTCGCTGGCAATCAAAGGACGGAGAACCCGGGCCGACATGACTAGTCATAGAACCCAAGTGCCACATCCGTACGGAAACAGGCATACGTAACCTAGCAATGCAGGTGTCAGTCTCAAGCGTGTGTAGACGAGTCATAGAAAGCTATAAGGACTCCATTACGTCGAGGGACATAACTGTCATCACTGCATGTAGACGAGTCATAGCAGGCTACCGGGAATCCGTTACACTGTGAGACATTTCCCTGAAAGGACAGACACAGCAGCAAAGAAGGATACATGTCGGTCAATCAATGTGTCCGGAGCAGTAGCAAGCTACCAAGGCTCGATGGAAGCACAAAGAGGCAGTTTCCCGTAAAGAGTACTACTAAAGGCACCTGACTAGGTGTTGGATCCCATACATACCGTTACACGTCAAACGTACGCACGACATGCTCAATATGCAAAGATACAACTATGGCATCACAACATAACCATACATCGACACAAATTTTATTTAAGAGGCTCACACGAGCCTTGCATAATATGTTCTTACAGGTAGGGGTCACATGACCCGACACTCAAGTCATACAAGCAAGTTCATACAAACCAAGCGGAAGCATAAAGTTGTCTCAGTACAGACAGATGAAAGGGTAAAAAGGCACATGGCCTGACTATCTACAGCTCGCCACAGGGCATAAGGTCGTATCTGGGACACCAGCTATTCGGCATGGTTGACGTCTAGAAAGAACCCACTTGATTGGTCCAGAGTCTCATCTGCAACATTTATTAAGCAAACGTGAGTACAAACGTACTCAACAAGTCTTTAAAACGGACCTAGTCTATTCATGCTCATGTATCAACAAGGGGAGTGGTGGAGCTTATGCAGCAATGCTAGCTTTGACTCATGGCTAACCTGCACTACACAATTTTAACTCTTTATTTAGATTTTAGATATCGCACACGAGTCCACTAACTCCATAACAATACACCACCATGGTTCACTTCCGTCTCCTACGAGAGTGCCATCCACGGTACTCACACTTGTCTTGTTATTTTTATGAGTATCCATTTGATTATCTATGAACAACATAAGTTCTCCAAGTATTCCATGTCCGAGGATGCGGCTATTCGAATAGTTTCATACCCTATAGGGGTGTACTTCACACACGTTCTCGCCACTTATCGTTGTGTGCTCATAAAATCATGCACCTCGGCAACCTTCAAGCGGAAGCTCAACGAGGGAGTCGGCCACGACCGTCAATCACATAAGACCTCTAGTCCAGGCTATCGACTATTTGAGACGAAACCCGCACAGAAGTCCGGCCGAAGTTTCCGCTACGGCCCCAAACGATGTGCGCAGGGTTCCCAAGCCCACCATTCGGGTGACCCTTGGTACACCGTGCCACTGCCTACTACGTCGTAACCCACCCCTAGGGTCAACGCTACACACGGCCTCCAGCATGCTATAAACACCATAAAGTACTTGCAACTCCTGGACTAAGGACTAACCGATTGATAAGTCGAGCGGGGCCATATTTCAGGGCCCAGCATGTGGTAGTATCTAGTCTTGGATTACAAACACAGAACTCAGTTCCTAAGAACGGTCCCAATGAGACAACCCGCTATGTACTCCTACATAGCCTCTCATCGCTACCTTTATCAAATCGGGTTCATCATAAGCTTATTACATGAGAACAACATTGTTTCACTCTAGTTCATCACCCAGATGAATCAGACCTGACACAACCCTAAGCATAGAAAGCATAGCAGGCAAAGTAAGCAAAGCACATCATGTCACAAGCATCTACCAGGTATGCTAGGTTGCAAGGTTTAGCTATTACAGTGACAATGACAGGTCATGCAAAAGAATGGGTTCATCTACCATGTATGAAAGACTAGTGAACGTTTGTCCTAATGCAATAACAAGAGCAGGAGCGAGAGAGTCGGATGTTATCGGAATGATCAAAGGGGTTGCTTGCCTTGCTGCGTAGGAGGAAGGTTCTCTCCTTCGTTGGAATACTCGGAGGTATCCTTAGAAGGAGGGCCTATCGCAATGCAGATAAACAGCAATCAATACACGCAAGTGCAACAATATGATGCATGAACTTGACATGGCAGCATGTATGGATTAGCTAATGCAACTATTGTCCAAGTTAATTTGAGGTGAGTTTGAATATAGGTTCAAAATCATTCTCCATTTCATATTTTATAAGTTAACCTATTAGTAAATGTCAATGTTCATCTACATACGTTGCTCTAACATGCATGATAACATCACCATTGGATTCATTGGATTTTTCTGATAAATTTTCATATATAAATTTTTTCAATGTGAGTTATATATTAATTTCTATGAATTTTCTAAGGTTTAAATAGTTTCTAGAATTATTTTAATTAAGAAAATTCATTACTGCATCAGCCTGACATCATCATGACGTCAGTTGGTTAACAGAACGTTGACAGGTCAAACCTAACCAGTGGGGCCCACTGGTCAATGACCCAGCCTCTAATAGAGCTAATTAATTAACTAATTACTAATTAGTTTAGGGTAGGGACCACTGGTCAGTGGGCCATTAACTTAATTAATTTAGTAAATTAAATTATTAATCCAGTTTTGACTAACAGGGCCCGGCCCCACTTGCCAGTGACCCAGGGGTCAAACCCCTGGTGGTCAAACTGGTTGACTCGCCGGTGTTGAGCCACCGTCGATGTCAGGTACGATGGAGGGTTCGAGTTCCCTCCTCCGGCGACCAAACAGACGGCGGAGGGCACCGATCTACTCTTCTCGCTCGCACGCGTCGAGCCCGAGACCTCCCAGGGGATGAGCTGGTTGGAATCAGCGCCGGCGATGAGCACGGAGGCTGCCGGAGCTCGGGCGAGCACAGGCTCGTCGAGCCGGAGCTCGAATGAGCCACCTAAGGGCTCCTAAGGCTGCCTGGAATCATCCTGAGCATGACTACGTGCTCAGGTGCAAGCTTGGGCCATTGCAGTGATGACCACATCCTCGCCGATGGTGAGGATCCCTCGGACCCAAGGGGAACCTGATCTAGAACGCGCTAGCGAAGGGGGAAAAGGGGGGAGAAGGAGCAGGAGCTCGCAGCGGTTGCAGAGGCGTCGAGAGCGGGCTCAGGGAAGGCCTGGAGCAGTGGCAAGCTTCACTTCTTCGTCAGCGGCCGGAGGTTGAAGACGACGGCGATGCGGCGATGGAGATCTCCCAGCATTGCATGGCTCGGCGAGAAGGAAGAGGGCAACGAGGCGGAGCGATTGGGGGGCTTAGGAGCGAGGGGGAGCTACTAGAGCGACGGTGCTACGACGGCGGGTCTTCAGCGGCCATGGCGACAGAGGGGGAGAGGGAGAGAGATGGGCGAGAGCGAGAGGGAGAGAGCAATGGGGACGACTCTCTAAGCTTATCCCCGTCGCGCTGGTGAGGGGGAAGTAGGCAGGCAGCTGCCGGCATGGAGGCACGACCGTGCACGCGCGGCGGCCACACGCCCGTCCTCCTGGCCGCCAGGAGGACGACGACCTCCCTGGGCCAGGTGGGCCGGCCCGGCCTGGGCCTAGGTGAGCTTCCTCTTTTTTTTCTAATTCTATTTTATTTTCTGTCATTTGTTTTATTTATTTGTAGGCACAATTGCTAATTGGTAAATATCCCAAATATTTCAAACTTCTATAAAAAGTTTCAGGATATTTTAAAATCTAAAATAATGATAATGCTTTATTTGGCATTTTCAGAGGCTTTATTGTTTATTTTTAAAATGCTATAAATGTTCAAATATTTAAGATGGCCCCTGATATATTCATGTCCATATTTATCAGACATAGGGGACATTTTAGATGGGCATTTTGAATTTGTTGGTTTTTCACAAACTTTGAATTAGTTTGATTCAAATGAAAGTTTGGGGTTTCATTTAATCCCCATTTCAAGTTGATGCAAAAAGGAAATATGATGCACACACAGGCTGTCCTAAGACAACTAGCTAGGGATGTGCCATTAATAGTATTGGCTTTTCCTATGGACTCAAAGTGTTTTCTCACAAGGTAAAATGTAGAGTCCTCTTTGCTTGAAGCTTTGTCAATGTTATTCCTTCTCCTTCTTTTTCTTGGGGATACTCTCCACACTCCATAGCCAACCCATCTCTCTCTATGGGCTTTATCTGAAATGCACTAGATAAAAGTATTAGTCCAAGAGACAATGTATGTTGTCATGAATTATCAAAACCACCAAGGGAGCATGTTGTGCTTTCAATCTCCCCCTTTTTGCTAATTGACGACAACATACAATCAAAGCTTCAATTTAATATGTGCAGAAATATGTGAAGACTTTGAAGGATACATGACTAATACAAACTCCTCCTGGATGTGTGCAACCCATTTTAAGGATAGTTGCTTTTGTAAGCCATAAAACACACATGATAGGAAGGACATGAGAAGTCTTGTATGTCTTGACAATATGCTTCACATATATGTGAATGAGATGATTTCATGTTCAAGACTCACTCTTGCAAACAGTATGAGCAAGAAACAAGAGGTCATCTTGAACAAGAATATGATGCATATACTTACCTTGAGGTCCTTCAGCATTTAACAGTAAGAACACACTTGAGAAAACAATGTTATGGGCTCACACCATCTGAGCACCCCAATCCCCCGATGTTGGTGTCCTCCGGTGACACCAGCAGTGAGGAGGATTCGGAGGAGACCGTGGATGATAGGGAGGAGGCATTCCCTCTGTCACAAAGCATGCTCCTCTGCAACCTGGATGACGACGATGATATTAATGAGCCCTTGGTCGCTGGCTCCCAATGCTTTGCCAGGGACCTTAGGAGGCCCGGGCCTTCGCCTAGACCGGTTGGACGTCTGGCCGGTTAACCCTAAAGAAGCGCGTGGCCACGCCTACTCCAAAGGTATCCCCGTGCCCCAGCAAGGAGGCCGAGATGCCAGTCCCGTCCCAGCCTGCGTCGCGGCCGAGAGGCGGGGCGGCTGCTGTTGAGGCAAACGTGACCTCTCTAGCTGTGGTTCCCAAAGCGACCTCAACACCTGTTCGGGCAACAGCACCAAACAGCGGGTCATTGAGGAGCACCCCGCTCGCCCTTGGGCACAACTAAGGCTGTGCCAAAGGCAAGCGGGGGTGCTCCGACCAGCGTCCAGTTGGAGATGAAGAGGAAGTGGGTCATAGCGCGAGGAGTAAGTAAGCTTCCTCATCTCTGGTTGATTATGAATTGTGCATGTGATCACGGCCCTTCTCCTCTCAATTGCCAGGGTCGAGGTCGTGCCGAAGAGCAAGAAGGCCAGCATTGAGCCGAAGGAGCCCCCTGTCCAGGGAGCGCCATCGACCTTGGGCCATGATGGAAGCGTGCCGCGCCAGCCCAGTGCGCTGCTTGGAGGACCAGTCGCTCGGGGCGCGGAGGCTCACAAGGAGGCTCCCCCCGCTGCAACCATGGTGACCCTAACGCTGGTGGAGGGGGTGACTCCCCACCTTCTTTTGGTGGGATCCGTTCATGAGGACGTAGCGATGCAGCCTCGGGAGGAGCCAGCCCCCGTGGGCCAAATGGTTGCGGAGTCATCTGTGCTCGTCGTGCCTGAGGAGAACCTGGGGCCCCAGTGCCCAATGTTATCCATGCCGCCGCACCCTTGGTCATGACGCCCGCTGATGCGCCGGTGCCGCCTCCTAGTCAGGTTCTCGCAATCGCGTGTTTTGGTCCTCTGATCAGGCTCAGTGCCTTGGATGGGGCCTACACTGGGCTCGGCCAGCTCCGGTCTGACATCCAAGATGTCGAAAGGCGCCTCGCGAAGGAGCGCCTGGGAGTCATTTCTAGGTGGGCCCAGGCCGAGGAGGCCACCAAGACAGCCTAGAGCCGGGCCAAGGCTACCACCGTGGAGAGCAAGAAGGAGGCCGCCGAAGCCAGGTCGGCCCGAGACGCGGCACTAGTCGAAGCAGAGTCTGTCGGGAAGCGATGCGGCAAGGCGGAGCCCGACCTGAAGGCCTTTTAGGATGAGCAAGCTGCACACGCACAACGACTCCACGAGCAGGAGGAGGTCCTCAAGGCCCGCGCGACGAAGCTTCCCGATCATGACTGCGTGCTATCCTGGGCGGCTGATGACCAAGCCAAGGAAAGTGAGCGCCTCACCAAGATGAAGGACGAGGTGGAAGAATCCCACATGTCCACGCCCGACACGTCTCTGAGACGACGACCCACTGGAGGCAGGGGAGGATTCTGGGAGCCTTTGGTGACTCCCGAAGTCGGCTACGCAGGGCTTTCCTCCAGGTTGAACATCTCCAGGGCAGAGCACAAGTCATCATGGATAGCGAGATCCTCTCTCATCCTGAGGTCCCTACCGCCATCGGTGAACGCCGAGATAATGGATTCATCTAACGCCTTCAGAATCTTGAGGTAGATGCTCGTGAAGCGTTGTATGTACTTGTGCAGGGTCTCTCCCTACTGTTGCTTCACATGCCGCAGGTCACTCACCGTTGGGGGCGGTCCCGGGTGCCCTGGAAGTTGGCTATGAAACACTGGCGAAGTTCATCCCAGGAGGAGATTGATCCTTCCGAGAGGTTGATGATCCAAGAGCACGCGCCATCCTTAAGAGCAATGAGGAACCAGTTGGCCATGACTTTGTCGCCACCGCCTTCCGCCTCGATGCTCAACGAGTAGAGCTAGAGGAACTCTGTGGGGTCTATGGTGCCGTCGTTGCGTGGAGGCAGATCCGGCTTGAACTTGCTGGGGTAGTCAACCTGGCGCAGCTCCTAGGTGAAGGCGCGTTCACCTTGGCCTGCCGCGCCAAGGTGAAATCTTAGTGATATACCATGCATTCTGACCGGGAAGCGTCCTAGTTCGCATGTTCGTCTCCAACGAGCTCTTCAACATACTCTTGTTCTTCCATGCCTGGCCAATTAAATAACTAGTGGCAAGCCAATGAGTACTTTGAATGTACTCGTAAGCAACCCAAGTTGTGGAACAAGGTAACAATGATGCATGATATAGCACTAAGTAGATAAATTTGCGGAAAGCTAATTTTGTATGCAAATGACATGATCAAGTAACTAGTGGGCATGCATCAACAACTAGCAGATATCCATGTGAACCAATTGCAGATATCATCATAAGTATTGGTTGAACATGTCATGTTCACTCTTCATGCTAAGTCACCGAACTTAGTTCAATACTCACGCTAAGTCATCAGACTTAGCTCATGTGACCTCTTGTCACCACCACATCCATACTCACGCCAAGGTTTATGAAAACATCCGGACATAGTCTAAGAAGGACCTCCAACTGTCCATGACCGTGGACGTGGCTATTTGAATAGTTTTACACTCTGCAAAGGTTGCACACTTTACCCACAAGACTGGGGGAACTTCCGTGACATCCACGACTCACAATATATAACATACCCAAGGTAAGCACCCGAACAATGCCTTTCCCATGGTGATACAAAACAAAGAGTCCACTCATTGGTGCCATCCCTCATGATATACACCACTCGTATCATCCATGAGGGCACGCAATGGTGTGCCCGGTGCGTGTAAAGATAGTGCATGACCTTCCTCTCTAGGACGACCCCGTCTCAAGAGTGACCACTTAACTCTTGCCACTAGTAATGCAGGCTCCTTGCTACTACCAACCATAGTAATAAACAAAGCCCCATCCCATAAGGGGTATCGTGGTTGCGCATGTAAGGTTGGGATGGTAGACCTTACAACTCTCCGTTTTCGAAAGCATATACTTACTTGTTCCAGCACACCACTTCTTTCTCAAGTGGTCTCCCATCTCATCAATATCTCCCTTGGGCATTAGTGGCACCCGACAGGGTTTTGGAAAGTTCTTGAAATCATTTCTCTCTTTCCATCACTATGCATAGTCCCGATCCCACTTGCGTAGCATCTACTAGCATCCTATCTACACCCAACCGCATAACCCTCATAAGGTGGTAGGGTCATGCACGATGCAAGTGTCAATGGAAACGTATCGGAGGCATCCCACCGAAAGGGGAACACCACATCACATGATCAATTATGATGAAAGTAAAGTGCTATATGACATGCAATAAAAATGGTTTGTCATCATGGTCAAAGGGCTGCTTTCCTGGCTCAGCAAAGTCTCTGGGGTGTTCGAAGTCTTCGGGTCCAACTTCTTCGTCAATAGCGTAATCTATCGTCGCGATAAAATAACGATAGAAATAAGCAACACACAAAACAGAGCACTCAAACTACTACCAAAATTTTTAACCTACTCTGATAAATACTAAATGTCCTATTAAAAATACTCTCCTAGGTTTTTGTTGTGAAAAAATTTTTAGAAGTTAAATAACAGAGGAGAAATGGTACCTAAATATAGGTTTTAAAATAAAATAGTAATAAAAACATTTTCAAACATTTTTACAAATGGCACTAATATATTCTATGGAATATTCTAAGAATTTGGGTGCAAAAATTATTGTATAGGATTTTATTTGGGACTTTAGCGAAATCCCAAAGTAAAGAAAAAGAAAAAGCAAAGAAAAAGGCCACTGGGACCTGGGCCAGAGGCTGGGCCGGGCTAGCTCGCCTGCCAAACGACCTCGCGCGCGGTCAGGTTCAAACCTGACGTGTGGGGCCCAGTCGTCAGCGACACGAGGGGCAAGAGAGAGAGCACGGGAGGGAGGAAGAGAGGATGACACATGGGCCGCACCTGTCAGGTCCTTCTCCCACCTCACTACATGGAGGGAGGAGAGCTCACCGGCAGCAAGGGGAGGCATGGCGAGGGGATCTAGAGGCGGGAACGGGTTCAGCATCCACATGCTGGTCCTTAAGGTGGAAGGGTGGCCAGAGGTGGTCGGAGTCGCCGGCAGGGAGATGGCCGCGGCCGAGGAGATTTGGGAAGGGGTCAGTGCTAGTGTTTCTTGCCTCAAAATGAGTGGGGGAGAGGGGGAAATGAGCCAGGGGTGAGCTGCGGGCTCAAAGGAGGAGAAAGGAAGGCTGGAGCGGGCCAGTAGCCCGAGATCGATGAAGCCACGATGCGGTGGTGCCTGGGTCGATCTCGAGCATAGGGGCTCCGGGCGCTCTCTAGGGTGGCTTAGGGGAGGATTGGGAGTGGAAGGAGGCCAGGGAAAGAGAGAGGGCATGCTCGGGCCCCCTTTAAATAGGCGAGGCAGAGGCAGGGGGAGTGGTGAGCATGGGAGAGCTAGGGCGCTCGCCGTTGAGCCACGACAGGGAAAGGAGGGGACGACGGCAGGGCTGGGGGCCCACAGGAGATGCCCTGGAGAGCGTGTACAGGCGGAGGGGGGCCGAGGGCGTCGCGCATGCGAGCGCGGCCACGGGCTGGTTCGGGCAGTGCCATGCGCGTGAGAGGGAGCAGTGGAGAGAGAGAGAGAGGGGAGAGAGGGGGTCGTTGCCCTAGGGTGTTACGGACGTCGAGGTGCATCGACTGGCGCGAGGGGAAGGCCCGAGGTGGTCGGGTATGGGCAGGAGAGGGAGGTCAACCCTTTGGAGCGCGGCTGTGCGCTCTAGAGCGCGACTTTGGCCGGCATGCCAGTGCTTTTGACAGGCTCTGGCGTGTCCACTTCTGTCCCGCAGCTGAAGGGGGAATAAAGAAAGTCGCAAAGAGCCTTGGATACTCTGGAGTAGCCATGAGTGATAGGGAGAATTAAGAGAAGAGAGAAAAGATGTCGTCCAGAGAGGGAAATGGAGCTTTTACCCCATGCACTCATACTCTCTAGCGCTAAGGACTTTACTAGAGGTGGGGAGGGACTGCATGATGTTGTGGTAAAAATTTGGGGGCAAGGGTAAAAGAGAAGAGGGTCAAAATGGGGGTTTTACCAAATCACCAGAAGGTGTTTGCTGGTGTTTTGGGCAAGAAGATGTTGCCATCTTACTAAGATACTTACCAGGGTCAAAGGCTAGGTAGAAATGAGAGGATTCACTAAGTTTGAGCTTAAGAGGAAAACGTTGACAATGAATATTTATTAAACCCTAGAAATATGCAGAATCAGGTTTCTACAGATCCACTAATGCTAGGCTATTACCCTTGATGCACCAGTAAGTGTATCATCACTTATTGGCCATTAGAGCATGCCCACAAAGTTTGATGTCAAGGGGAAACACTTCACAATGTAAAGTTTCTCAAATTTGATTCTGGACAGGAATGGTTTTGGGATGGTTTGATGAACCAAATCAACTTGGATTGAGATGAAACTTTGCAAGATCATCACTCATGATAGTGTTAACTTGCTGGAACTTTCCTGGAATTTATTGAGAATATTTCTTATAGAAATATTCCAAAAGTTTGATCTAAACATAAAGGGTTTTGAGGGGGTTTTGCCTGTGATCTGCTCATGCCCTTGTGTTGAAACTCATATATATGGAAAATATATGTCCACTGAGTTTCTCTAAATTTTCTCAAATATTTTCAAAGTATTTAAATATTTTTTCCTATGAAAAATCTTTTCTCGCCTTGAGAAAAAGCCTTTAAATAAAATTTAAATATAATCTTTTTAAATTAATATTTTGTGGTTTTGGGAAGTCTTATATATAGTGGGTTTGAAATAAAGCTTTTGCGAAAGAAGGGTCCACCTAATTTGAGGACTTGTAGTGCAAACCTCAATTCAAGGGGTTTTGTAAACCTCATTTGAATAAATCATTTTTGGTTAAAACTAAATTTGATAAAAATAGTTTTGGGCACTATTCACATGGCATGATCATTAGGCAAGAGGTTTGAGGACATGGAAGATGAATTTGAAGTGGAATAGAACCTAGTGGTGCCATATAACACAATCATCAAACAAGCAAACAACATAGCAAACAAGCACAAGCACCTTGAAAATGTTTTAGTTGGCTCCAAATTTTATAAACCCAAACATAACAATGTGATAGAAACATAGGGTGTGATAGACCTTCACGCTCCCAGGTTGCTTCAACTTCAAAGTGGTTGCTCCACTGGACCTTGAAGTACTTGATGGTGTGGCTTCGGGTGTAGCGCTCGGCTTCATCCAAAAGGTGAACTGGCCTCTCACGATAAGTGAGATCTGGCTGAAGATCGATGGCTTGATGGTCGATGTCCTTGTAGAGGTCGGGGCGGTTGGGAACTTGCAGACACTTCCGGAGTTGTGACACATGAAATACGTTGTGCACATCCGATGGCTCGGAAGGTAGCTCTAACTGGTAGGCAACTTCTCCACGTGTAGCAGTGATCTTGAAGGGGCCGATGTATCTTGGTGCGAGCTTTCCTTTGACGTGGAAGCGCTTAGTTCCCTTGAGAGGCGTGATCCGGAGGTAGACATGGTCACTGAGACAGAATTTCACTTCTCAGCGGTGGGAGTCGACGTGGCTCTTTTGTCTTGACTTAGCGGCCTCGAGGCACTCTCGGAAAAGTTGAACTTGCTCTTCGGCTTCGCGGAGGATGTCTGGTACAAAAATTAACCCTTCTCCGGTCTCTGACCAGTTGAGGGGAGTACGATACTTGCATCCATACAACACCTCAAAAGGTGCCATCCGAAGATTCGACTAATAGCTGGTGTTGTATCAGAACTTTGCGAATGGTAGGCAATCTTCGCACTTGGCTCCATATGCAAAAACACAAGCGCGGAGCATATCTTCGAGTATCTAATTTACTCGTTCCATTTGCTCGCCGGTCTGGGGGTGAAAAGCAGTGCTGAAGGAGAGCTTGGTTCCCATAGCTTCTTGAAACATTTTCCAGAATCTTGAGGTGAACTGGGTGCCAAGGTCTGACACAATCTCCTTTGGAACTCCGTGAAGGCTCGCAATACGCTCGATGTAGAGGCTGGCTAACTTGTTACCATCATAGGTGGTCTTGACGGGAATGAAATGGGCTACCTTGCTCAGGTGGTTGACAATGACCCAAATAGAATCATGCCCTTGCTTGACCTTGGTAAACCGGTGATGAAATCCATCCCGACTTTATCCCACTTCCATTCAGGCACCTTGAGAGGCTGCAACAGACCAAAAAGTCACTGGTGCTCATCTTTGCCTCTCTAGCATATGTCACACTTGGTGACAAAGGTGCCTATCTCCCGTTTCATGCCATGCCACCAGAATCTTGTCTTGAGGTCTTGATACATCTTGGTTCCTCCAGGATGGATGGAGTAGGGAGTGTTATGAGCTTCTTGCAAGATCAGGTTCTTGAGCTCCTCTTTTTCGGGTACGCAGATGCGATTCCTGAACCTTACAACTCCTTGTTCGTCCACCGAGAATCCTGGGGCCTTGCCTGCCTTGATCTTCCTCTTGATGCCTTCAGTGCTCTCGTGTCCCTTCTGGGCTTCCCTGATATCATCCATCAAGGTAGGCTTTGCTTCGAGGTTGGCAAGGAATCCTGGTGCAACCAGTTCCAAGTCGAAGCTCTCAAGTTGTTGATACAGGGTGGGTAGCCTTTCCTTAATCATAGCATTCAAGGAACAAGCCTTTCTGCTTAAGGCGTCTGCTACCACATTGGCCTTTCCGGGGTGGTATTGAACACTAAGGTCGTAATCCTTGATCAATTCCAACCATCTCCGCTACCTCATGTTCAATTCCCTTTGAGTGAAGATATACTTCAAACTCTTGTGGTCTGTGACTATCTCACATCGCTTCCCCAGAATGTAATGTCGCTAGGTCATCAAGGCATGAACCACGGCTGCCAACTCGAGATCATGAGTTGCGTAGTTCTCTTCATGAGGACGTAGTTGTATGGATAGATATGCTTCGACTCTGCCTTCTTGCATCAGAACACCTCCAAGTCTGGTTCTTGATGCATCACAATATATCACAAACTCCTTGTGAATGTCCGGGGTGGCTAAAACAGGGGTTGCGGTCAATCTCTTCTTGAGCTCTTGGAAGCTTTCCTTGCACTTAGCTGTCCATTCGAACTTCTTGTTCTTCTTCAAAAGTTGGGTCATGGGTCGGGCAATGCTTGAGAACCCTTCCACGAACTTGCGGTAATACCCCGCGAGTACGAGGAAGCTCCCGACTTCCTTCATGGTGGTTGGGGTTTGCCATTCCGTTACGGCTTCAATCTTGGCAGGATCCACTTATAATCCTTCTGTAGTCAACACATGACCCAAGAATCCAACTTCATGCAGCCAGAATTTACACTTGCTGAACCTGGCATAAAGCTGGTGCTCTCGAAGCTTCTCTAGGACCAATCTCAAGTGTTCCTCATGTTCTTCCTCAAACTTTGAGAAGATGAGTATGTCATCAATGAAGAAAACAACGAAGTTGGAGAACACCTTGGCTCCATTCAATTGATCAAATAAGTCTTCAATCTTGGGGAGTGGGTACTTGTTCTTTATCGTGACTTCATTGAGAGAATGGTAATCGACACATAGTCTGATAGTTCCGTCCCTCTTTGACACAACTAGCACAGGCGATCTCCAAAGAGAGGCACTAGGGCGAATAAATCTCTTTCTGAGCTGCTCTACCAGTTGCTTCTTCAATTTAGCCAACTCTTCGGATCCCATCCTGTAGGCCTTCTTATAGATGGGCCTTGATCCGGGCATAAGTTCAATGATGAACTGAATGTCGCGGTAAGGAGGCATTTCGGGCAGCTCATTAGGAAACACATCCGGGTACTCACATACCACTGGCACTTGATCCAACTCAACTCCCGATAGGCAGTTAGCCTGAGGTGCCTGAGTGGAGGCTGGGTTGGGAACATACTTGACTTCCACTCCTTGGCTATTGGTCATGGTGACAATTCTCTTGGCATAGTCTAACATGCCTTGGTTCTTAGTCAACCAATTCATGCCAAGGATGACATCCAATTCGGGTGAGTCCAGAACTATAAGGTCTACTAGGAAGTCTACCCCGTTGATGTCAATCTTCACTCCCTTACACCCTATCCTGGACTTCATAACTGATCTCGAGGTTTGTATCAACATAGGACTATCCAAGGGTGTAGGCTTCATGCCACTCTCTAGTGCAAACTTTTGGGTGACAAGAGAATGCGAAGCTCCACAATCAAACAATACTGTTGTTGGGGTTGATTTGACGAGGAACGTACCTAGTATGACATCCGGGTATTCCTAGGCTTCCTCTGCGGTGACGTGATTCACACGACCCTTGCCATTGTTGGTCTGGTTGTGGGGAGCTTGGTTCCTTGGTGGTGCTCCATGAGCCTGACCTTGATTTGGCGCATTGGGGCGCGGTGCATCTGGCTTCCTGTTGGGGCATAGCTTAGATATGTGCCCAGACTAACCACATCCAAAGCAAGTGACTTGCCTAGGGCTGTTGTTGAAGTTCCTGCCACCGTTGTTGTTATTGGGATTGTTGTTGTAAGCTGGCCCGGGATTGGCATACTGCTGAGGCTGGTAGCTTGGACGAGGTGTAGGAGGTCTGGCCTGTTGTGGCTGATAAGTCGGCTTGGCTGGGCTGGCTGCCAGGGGCGAGGCTTTTGGTTGCTGGGGCTACCCTTGCTGATCATCTTGCGCTTGCGAGTGTCGTCGATGGCATGACGCGTGTCTTCCATCATGAGGGCCTTGTTCACCAAGTCAAAGAAAGTGCGACAGTCACAGACGATGAGCTGATACCGCAGGGCTTGTTGGAGTCCTTCCATGAAACGCTCCTTCTTGGCAGCCTCCGTGCTGACATCTTCAGGTGCATACCTTGACAGCAGGTTGAACTTCTGCAGGTACTCCTTGACAGAGCCACTTCCTTGCTTCAGTGCTCGGAATTCTCTCTTCTTGATAGCGATGATCCCAAAAGGAATATGGGCAGTGTGGAATCCTTCCTTGAAGTCATTCCACATGATCACACGTTCCCCTTGCATGACCTTGAATCCATCCCACCAAGCTCGGGCGGTACCTTCGAGGCAGTGAGAGGCATAAAGCACCTTCTCAGGATCCCCATTTCAATTGACCAGTGCAAGGAGGTCCTCGATGGTGCAGATCCAGTCATCAACATTCAATGGTTCAGTAGTCTCGGTGAAGGTTGGGGGCGAGTTCCTCATGAACTCAGACAGCATGGAGCGTCCATTGTCGTTCCTGCATTGCTGCTGGTTGTTCACAAGGGCCTGAGCCATCTGCTGGATAGCACCATTGTTAGCTTGGCGCTCCTCCCGGAGAACTTGGAGAAACTAAGCTATGGTCATGTTCTCCGACGGAGGTGGTGGCGGGGGAATGTCGCCTTGTGGCTGCTCCTGGTGTCCTTCGCTGTGAGCAGCCCCACTAGTTCCCTATTGCTGGCTTAATTTGCCGGCTTCAGGGTTGGTGAAGGAGCTGTCGCGGGTAGTAGCCACCATCCGGTTTGGAGTAGCCAAGTCAAACAACTAGGATTGACAAGAGGATAAACAATACGGAAAAGCGCGCCTAAGGGGGTAGGTCAAGTGCAAGTGTGCTAAAACAAAGGTAGAAAGACAAACATATATTAAGATAGACGATGGAGTCGCTTATATGTTGCCTAAGGCAAAAGCACGACTTGCATCGGAACACAAACAACAAAAGAAGCAACAAGAAAACATGGTTTCATATGAACCATTACACGAACTTGACTTCGCATGAGGGATACATGACTCATCCTACGCTAGGCGTTCTCGGACTCAGGTGGTGGAGTGCTCGGTCTCATAGTCATGCTCCTCTGGGTCTTCCTCCGGTTCATCATCTGAACGGGCATCGTTCCCGGTCGAACGGGTGGGGGGAATGAGGAGGTCCATCCCGATGACGCTATGCTGGCGTGTCGGTGAAGAGGTCACGGTACTCCTTCGCACTCATGCGAGGACGATGGGTGGGTGCATCACTAGCTGGGGGTACTCCTCCTATGTAAGCGACAGCTGGTCGTCCCTCAGGGCTCCATCCTTCTTGATCTTGTCTGGCTTCGTCTTGGCTTGTCGAAGTAGCTCCCGGGTGTGGTGAAGTTCCTCGCAGAGCTTCATGGACTCCTTCACCAACTGGTGAACCAGGCTATTGGTGGAGAGGCTGAAATAGGTCTGGAACCTGAATGGGGCGCCATCCTCTGGGGTCGGAACCAGTGTCCAACTCTCGCCAAGATCATCCTTCCTGGAAGGAAGGTAGCGAGTAGCCGGCTCGTCAGCCATCTCTAGAATGATGTATAGAAGGTGTAGGAGTGCCTTGCGTGCAGCTATCTCGACTGCGAAAATCATGCTCTCCATCCATGGTCCTTCAAAGAACCAGCTGGTTGGGGAGTCTTTTTCCTTCACGACCACATCTGCGTGGTACTCCTTTGTGACGACATCGACCCAGTGCTCGTGGTAGAGGAAAATGGTTGGTTGGCAAAACAGGCAGTTCTCCAGGCTATTCCCAAGGATTAAGGGAAAGCCGGATGTCAAGAAGTGTCGGGGATATACCCCACGGTATGACCCGGGAGACAGTTATGACCCGACCGGAAGATGAGTCTCCGGTTGTGAGTTCCTGGATGACTCTCCGGTTGTGAGTCCCTGGATGACTCTCCGGTTGTGAGTCCCTGGATGACTCTTCGGTTGTGAGTTGATGGATGACTCTCCGGTTCTGAGTCCCTATAGGAGGGCTACATAGACCAATATATTATTCCAAAGCACCAAGTTATCATGGATAATCTCAGAGCTTGGGGGCTATAGGTAATATGGATATATCAAAAACTTTGAGGAAAATTTTAAGATGTTAATTATGGAGTTCAGTTGTTAGACCCGGCGTCACCAACATTCATGACCCTGCGTTATCAGAAGATCATAACCCGCCAGAGTTTATATAAGCCGCCTTGTTTCACAATGATGGAAGTCCGGATCTATGTCATGAGGATTTCTTATTTTCAAGATTTTCATTAAACCAAAGTATTGGAAGCCGACTCAATGGCATATGGGTATTCTATTCCCAATGTTTTTCAAAGGACACTGACAAGCAAGACGTTTTTCAAGACGACTCATTCATATGTAGAAAAGACCCCGAATTTCTGAGGAGCCACTTCATAAGACGGCAGTACTGTAACGGCCCACCACCCCACCTCTTTGTCGTCCGCTAGAGGACGGCAAAGAGGTGATACCTAATTAGCTAACGGTGCAACCCAGCCCCACCCATCGTCTATCTCCCATTGCCTCTCACCCCCGACCAGCCACACGCCCGCACGCCGCCGCGCCCCACAACTCACCCACACCGCGCCCCAGCCGCCGCCCTGCCATCGCGCCCCTCCCACCGCCCCACCGTTGCGCCCCTGCCGCACGCGCCCGTCGCACCTCCACCGCCCCCACCCCCACCGCCCAAGCCCACCGCCGGCCGCCGCATGCGCACCCCGTCGCCCGCCGCCTGCGCCCCCCCCCCCCCCGCCTACGCCCCCCGCCGGCCGCCGCCTGCGCCCCTCACCACCACCGCCGACCGCCGCCCGCACCACTCACCCCCACCGCCGCCCGCGCCCCAGACCCCCACCGCCGGCTGCCGCGGACGCCCGCTCCCCGCCGGCTGCTGCTCCACTCCGGTGAGCCCCCTCCCCCTCTTTTTTTTCATTTTTAATAGTGTAGTTATAGTAATTTAGTTAGTTAATTAGGTGTAGTTAGTTAGTTGTAATTTAGTTAGTTGTAATTTACTTAGCTTAGGTAGTAAATTAGGTTAGTTAGTTGTAGTTAATTAGCTTAGTTAGTAATTTAGTTAGTTAGTTGTAATATATTTATTAGTAATTAGAAGAAGAGAGAAGAAGAAGAAGAGGAGGAGGAGAAGGAGATGAAGAAGAAGAAGAAGAGGAAGGAGAAGAAGAAAAAGAAGAAGAAAAGGAGGAGGAGGACAAGTAAAGAAGAAAAAGAAGGAGAATAAGAAGAAGAAGAGGAGGAGGAGGGGTGCATCGGCGCAGACGTAACCGGGTCGAGGATCGCCGACACGACACAACCGACACCCTGACCCCTGACACGACATCCCGACACCATGACACGGCACCCCGGACCTCGACACGACACCCCCCACACCCCGACCCCGACACGACACCCCGACACCTGGACCCCAACACGGCACCCCCGACACCCCAACCCGGCACCCCGACCCCGACATGACACCCCCTACACCCCGACCCTGACATGACACCCGGACACCCCGACACGGCACCCTCGACCACGACACAGCACCCCGACCCCGGCACGACACCCCCGACACCCTGACCCCGACACGACACACCGACCCCGACCCCGACACGACTCCCGACACCCTGACCCCAACACCCCGACACCCCGACACAGCACCCCGACCCCAACACCCCGACACGGCACCCCCGACCACGACACAACACCCCGACAACGACACAACACACCCTACACCTCGACCCCGACACGACACCTAGACACCCCGACACGGCACCCCCGACCAGGAAACAACACTCCGACCCCGTCACAACACCCGTGACACCCCGACCCCGACATGACATGGGTCATATATTTGTGAATTATGAATTAGGTCATATATTTTTCGATTTTGTTGTACAGAACATCATATTTATGTTGATCAGGTGGATTTAAATGTGCAGTTGTTTCGTCGCTGCGAGGATCTAGTGTTTGACGACCTCCCCGTTCGTTCGACGAGCTCCGCCCCTGCATTCGTTGGTGAGCACAAATGACACCTCCTCCTACACCCTTCATTTGCTCTATTCGAGTCTTCGTGCCGATGAAACTTGCTAGCTATAGGTGTCCTCAATCATCAGTACGCATGACCACTATGTGTCTCCTGTTCGAAAGGGTTACATCTATTAATATGCATTCATTAGCATATTTATAACTGTGATTCTTTCGAATTGTCCAACGTTATCCATGGACAGCCCGAGTATGTGTAGATTGGGTTCGTTTTCCCATATCCTCTGCTCCGGATCCGATGCAGAATTTCGTTAGTGCCTCCCTGTTGTTCTCCGGGTACACATCCTCTCTACTTATTGCCAAGACGTGTATCAGGAGAACAGCGGGGAGGTGCTGCCGAAATTGCGTGTCGGATCCAGAGCGGAGCATGGGAAAACGAACCCAATATACACATACTTGGGTGGGATTAAGACCTATCTTTACCTACTAGCGTCTAGGTTGCATCGACGTAATGAAACTGACAAATTCTATTAACTCATGAATATGGTTTGCTGAATTATGTATATATTTTGTGTGTATCCAGTAGCTAGGCAGGATGAGTGATCGTGGGTGGATGTACACCGGTCACACTAGTCAGAGAGACATGACCTGTGAATGGTTTACGAAAACCAAGGAGTTTGTGAGAGTCGCATTTGCAAATGGACAAAAAACAACCTGGTGCCCTTGTGACGATTGCGACAACTATAAGAAGAAGTCAAAGTTTGAAATGATCAAATACCTGCAGAAGTGGGGTTTTATGCCTAATTATACGGTCTAGACATTTCATGTGAGTCTGCCCAACGTGCGAGAGCTGAGGTGCTTCGTCGTCGCACCGACGAGCATGGTACTAGGATCGAAGACATGGTGCAAGACTTTGATGATGCTCGGGATTCGGACGATCAGATGGAGGAATCTGCAAAGGCCTTTTATGAAATGTTGGAGTCTTCAAAACGTCCTCTCCACGAGCACACTTAGCTTTGTCAGCTGGATGGCATCGCGCAAGTAATGGCTCTAAAGGCTCAGTTCAACCTGGGCATAGACGATCACGGTTACTCACATAGTTGGTGCATTTTATTTGGAGTTTACTTCAAGTTAACTATAATCTGGTGTTAAACAAATATCCAAGTTGCCACATAACCACGGACACGACTTTCCGAAGGATTTGACCCTACAGGGGTGCTCCAACTAGTCCATCACAAATTAACCACACTCCACGAGAATAGCCCCGACCACAGATCTCGTGATCATCCTAGGCAACTCCGAAGGAATTCCAACACCTCGAGATAACCCGAAGAAAGTCAGAGCCCTCACCCAAGACACTCGATAAAGGTAAAACAAATCCAGCAAGACCACCCGACGTGTCGGCGAACCCAATAAGAGATGCGTATCTCGTTCTCAGGACACGACGGATAAGCTACACGTACGGAGGCCTGATAGAAATCTCCCGAGTTGCCCCGGGTTGGCCCCGCATAGTGCTCTAGTTTGGACCAACACTCATGAGGAGCACTGGCCTGGGGGTTGATTAATTATCCACGGGGTTGCAAAGCCCTATGCAAATTTTATTAAATTGTTAAGAAAATGTAGTACCAAAGTTTGGTCTTGCCAGACAAGTTTTAATCTCAATCGAATAAACAAGGGGGCCCCCATAAGAACCCCTAGCATGTTAGGAGCGCAAAGTATGAAAACATAACACCGGTAACAAGAAGCTATGGCGGTAACAGCAGAACAAAACACCTAGCAAAAGGCCAAGCCTTCCACCAATACCAGATATATATGTGCATTAAATTTAATAATAGATAATATTTTGATAAGCCAAATCCATGTCATCACATGGAACAACATGTACCTGCAACTAAGAATGCTATAAGAGGGGCTGAGCAGCGGTAACTTAGCCAATCAAAGGTTTGCTGGGATGTGGAGGGTTAGAGGCTTTCATGGCAATTTAGGAGGCTGACATTGAAGTGGTAGGTAGCGCAATTGTAACGATAAGAGCGAGACAGCTAGCAAGCGAAAATAGTATCGGGATCCGGGTATGATCATCTTGCTTATTGGTTCTACAGTGGAACAAGTAGCGAGATCCTCGTAGTTGTACTCGCCTGGCTCTTCGTACTCAGCTTCAACGTTCGCATCTAACCAAGAGAAACAGCAAGAATAAACAACCATACATGGTGCAATGCACAAGCCAGAATGATGCATGCTTATATGAAGAGTTTTAGCATGGCAATCCTATCTAGTCATGTTTTACATGCAAAGGATTGGTTATTAATGAATCTTTACAGAACCTTATGTTAAGTTATTTAGACATGCATGAACATGGCAAATATGGAGGCATCATACAAAAATGATAAAAATGCATATGAAGATCGTAAGAAAAGAAGTTACGATTCTCACGATACGCTCATGACAAGATACAAATGCAAAACACAAGACAAGAAGGACCTAGGCTATTCCTTGGCATTACAAGGTAGCCACTGGTTAGGCAATGAAAAACCAACCACAATAGATCCAAATATCAAGCAATTCCATGGAGTATAGCTCCCACAAGTCACAAAACAATAAAGCAAACAATCTGCCACAAAACAGCAACATTGCAACTTCCACACCCAATAACTTGAGCTACAGTAATCCTACAACCACAAACAAGGCATTGAAAGGAACTATATAAGATGCTCATCAACTTATCCAACCACACAAATTAGAAAGGAGGCACACATCAATAAGCATGAAGCTCACAAATTGGCATGATGAAACAGAAATCTGGGACTTTGTGAAAATGACAGTTTTCTGGAATCTGAGTTAGTCTGATAGCAAGTTGACAGCAGAAACTAATGGTGTTAGAGACAACCTCATGGCATGAAAATTAACAGGATACTAGAAGACAACATATACTTCAAAACACTAGCACTGAGCTTGAGCTAATTCGCAACATATCACAAGATGGCAACCACTCTTCATGGTGAAATAGTAACATTAAGTTGGCTAATTTAAAGGAAGTTTCCCACTTATATGGGTGGTTCTCATGTCAAACAAAAATATCATGGCATACTAGACATAAAACACTAACACTTCCATGTTGGCACATGCCCCAAAGCAAGCATGGATTAAATCATGCAAAAATGACAAGGTAGCATCACAGCAGAAATTGACAGTTTCATAAACTTTCTCAAAAGTGAAATCTAATAGCACCAATGGATTCCTTGGATCTTTCCACCCCAAAATCATGTGTCATACTCATATATCCATGTGAAGCAACATGGCACAAACTATACTAGCAAAACAACCACCTCTCTTATAAGTGAAAACTTACTTAAAATGCACATGAGCATAATTGAACATGGACAGATTTGGTAATATAGCTAAATTGGGAAAGACTTATATTACACTACAAAACATGACACTTATCAAAAATAATAGTGTATGACAAGTGGGGCATGGCCCACTTGTCACACACACACACTCACCCAAACCTACACACACACATACATGACATGCACAAACCACACATGCACAAATGCACAAGTGCACATGGCTCTCCCACACACATGAAACACACACACTCATGTGTGTGGGTGTTCATCACACACACACACGCACACATCTATGCACAAGTGCATATATGCATATACATATGCATGTGACACTACACTCACACACATACTCACTCACATACACACATACACTCTCCCACACATATATTTCTAAACCAGAAAGGAAAAAAACATCTACTCCTCTAGCATACACTTACACACACATACATACATGTCATGAAAGAAAGAAAAAGAAAAAAATGAAATAAAAAGAAAAACACAAAAAGGGGGGGTATGGGGATCGAACCCCAGACCTGTTGGTCTTACCCCGAGCGCGTTACCACTACACTACGGCTACGACTGCTAACAGGAGAGGGGAACGAGCCCACTTATACACCACTACGCGCTTATCTGACAAAACTGAACTTTACCACGGCGGCGATGACAGAGGCAAGGCAAGCTCAGAGGAGGACTCCAGCAAGGGAGAACCCCGGCGGGGAATGCAGGATATACAGGGGGGCCTATTCCCGTGGCTAATGCGGCGATACGCGGGGCTGCAGCACACGCAATGACGAAAGGCAACAGGCAACAGACAGCGGCAACAGGCAACAGGCGACAGCGGGGACGGACAGCGGCGACGGCACGACTACAAACGTGAGCTGCACGCGTGAAGGACCAACACACAGGTGGAGGCAACGCTGCAGTGACAGGCCTCGCCTGCACCAACACACACGCATATCCACGGAGACAAAAGGGCCGGCTTGGAGAGCACCGAGAGCATCACCATGACCGCACGATGTCAATGGCTACAGAGGCCTAGGAAAGGAGCAGAGAGCAGGGATCGGGCGCGGGTGGATACCTCTCCTACCTAGACACGATGACGGGGATAGAGGCGCAACAGAACGGCGACGGGGACGGGAGAATCTCCGGCGATCTTCTAGCCGGACGCAGAGGAAGAAGGAGCTTGGGGGTGGGCGCAGCAACGGGGAGGTCCTGGTAGTCCCACGAACGACGAGGAGGCAGGGGAGGACTGTGGCCACGTTCCTGCTCATAGAGGAACTCCGGGTGCGGTTGCCGCGGACTAGCCTGAGCTTGAGCTTGCACTCGCTCGGCTCATGGCGGACGACGACGGTTACCGCGTGGCTACGCTTACCTTGCGGCGACACGGAGAGGAAGAGGGGGAAGGGGAGAGGGAACCCTAGGGATCCACGCGGACAACTTTAAAAAGGGGCACACGGCCTAACGGCGTCTCAACGTTCGTGCCCACGACAACTCCTCTCTGCTCGCTTGGGTTCTCTAAACTTGACAGAATGGAGACGGGGCAGGTTGCTGCTAAGGCTGGGCTGGGCCGCACGTGGGGAGGTCACCTGGGCTAGGGAAAGGCCTAGTGCCCACTCACTCTCACAGAAAAAAACAGAGGGAGCTTTCTCTTTTCAAATAACAACAATACAAGAAAAAAAAACAGAGTGAAATAAAAGGATTTTTGCCGAACAAAAATACTTTGACATTGAAAATAACATGCACTATTTACTAAAAATGTCAAGATTATTTTTAGGACAAGTAATTTAAATGCTTTTACATATGAACGGCCCATGTTATTTTTAAACCCCAATATCATGAAGCTCAAAACAACAAAAGACCAACACACACAGGCTTAAAATATTATTTGCTAACTCGTGAACATTTTAGAACAATTTTTAATAGCAATTAATTTTTATTGAATAAATGCCAATGGAATAAAGAGAGAAGTTTGGGTTGGTTGAAAAAGAATAAGAGAGGCGGAAGGAGATGATGCACCACATACACTCCAACCACAAACACAACACAAGAACACACCCAACCACAACAAGGTCACATCACAAACAAGCAATGGCATGATGGATGATATGATGCATCATGCATGAATGCAAGAACAAGACATGGCATCAAAAGTCTATCCTCATATCATTAATCTTATGACAACAAGGTTCATAGAAGATACATGCCATAAAAGTTAGGGACAACACTTGGGCTGTCACAACTCTCCCACACTACAAGAGGCTCTCAACCCGAGATCTAGGAATGAAAGAACTCTGGAAATTCGGAACGCACAAGGTCCTCGTGTTCCCAAGTAGCTTCTTTGTCAGAATGATGAGACCACTTCACCTTGAGGAACTTGATAGATTTGTTACGATTCTTACTCTCAGTTTCTTCGAGAATTGCCACTGGATGCTCACGACAAGAGAGGTCTTCTTGGAGATCAATGTCTTGGAGGTCAATGGTACGCTCGGGAGTCTTGAAGCACCTCCGGAGATGAGAAACATGGAAGACATCATGCACATTTCAGAAATTGGGAGGAAGCTCTAGTTGATAAGCAAGTCCACCTCTCTTGCCAACAACTTTGAAAGGACCAACAAAACAAGGAGCTAGCTTCCCTTTAATTCCAAACCGCTGAGTGCCCTTCATGGGAGGGACTCTGAGATAGACTAGATCACCCACTTGAAAAGAAACATCCCGATGTTTGTTATCATAATAACTCTTCTATCGGGATTGAGCTATTTTGAGGTTCTCACGAATGACATGGCACATCTCTTCTACTTCAGTGATCTGTCATTGCCCAATATCTGACGCTCATCGTTTTCAGACCAGTTAAGCGGGGTACAACACTTCATGTCATAGAGAATCTCAAAAGGGGCCTCTCCTAAACTAGCTTGAAAGCTATTGTTGTATGAGAATTCAGCATATGGAAGGCAATCTTCCCATTTCATGCCAAAAGAAATCACACATGCTCTGAGCATATCTTCAAGGATCTGATTGACTCTCTCAACTTGACCACTTGTCTGCGGATGGAACGCAGTGCTGAAACGGATCTTGGTACCCATAGCAGTCTGAAAGGACTCCCAAAACATGGAAGTAAAGAGGCTTCCACGATCAGATGAGATGAGCTAAGGAATACCATGCAAAGATACTATCCTTGACGTATAAAACTATGCAAGCTGAGCTGCCGAGATAGATTCTTTGACTGGCAAGAAATGAGCAACTTTTGTCATATTGTCGATAACCACAATGATGGCATCGTTTCCTCTCTTGGACTTGGGAAACTGTCGTGGATTTATCACGGCAGATGTCTGGGTTAACGGACTTGGATTCGAGGCCATCGCTAACGTAATGGACTCAAAGGGGTTAACAGGGACGAAGGACACGAGTTTACCCAGGTTCGGTCCCTCAAGGTGAGGTAATAGCCTACGTCCTGCTTGTGTTTGTATTGCTTGTTCTATCGATTACAAGGGAGCTAAAGAGGAAAAAGTTGACAATGAAGATTTATTAAACCCTAGAAATATGCAGAATCAGGTTTCTGTAGATCCAATGATGCTAGGCTTTTACCCTTGATGCACCACTTAGTGTATCATCACTATTTGCCCATTAGAGCATGCTCGCAAAGTTTGAGGTCAAGGGGACACTTCACAATGTAAAGTTTCTCAAATTTGATTCTGGACAGGAATGGTTTTGCGATGGTTTGATGAACCAAATCAACTTGGATTGAGATGAAACTTTGCAAGATCATCACTCATGATAGTTTTAACTTGCTGGAATTTTCCTGGAATTTATTGAGAATATTTCTTATAGAAATATTCCAAAAGTTTAATCTGAACAGAAAAGGGTTTTGAGAGGGTTTTGCCTATGATCTGATCATACCGTTGTGTTCAAACTCATATATATTGAAAATATATGTCCACTGAGTTTCTCTAAATTTTCTCAAAGTTTTTCAAAGTTTTTAAATAAATTTTTCCCATGAAAAACCATTTCTGGCCTTGAGAAAAAGCGTTTAAATAAAATGTAAAGATAATATTTAAAAAGTATTTTTTTTGTGGTTTTGGGAAGTCTTATATATAGTAGGTTTGAAATAAACATTTTGGGAAAGAAGGTCCACCTAATTTGAGGAATAACCTCAATTTAGGGGGGTTTGTAAACCTCATTTGAATAAATCATTTTTGGTTAAGACTAAATTTGATAAAAATAGTATTGGCACTATTCACATGGCATGATCATTAGGCAAGAGGTTTGAGGACGTGGAAGATGAATTTAAAGTGGAATAGAACCTAGTAGCGCCATATAACACAATCATCAAACAAGCAAGCAACATAGCAAACAAGCACAAGCACCTTGAAAAAGTTTTAGTTGACTCCAAATTTTATAAACCCAAACATAACAATGTGATACAAACACAGGGTGTGACACAACCATGGGGGCGCCGAAGCGGAGACGGAGTGGAACCGATGGAAGATTATGACACGCCCCTACCTGGCGTGCCAAATGTCGGAATCGGGGGGTTTAAACACTAGGGCATGTGCGAAGATCTCAATCGGGTCAAGATCTCAAACTCACCACCCTATGTCCTAGCTTTGTCGAGTATGTGCGAACAGGGAAGAAGATGGGCTCTTAGATTTACCCAGGTTTGGGCCACCTTGTAGTGTAATACTCTACTCCTACTTGTGGTGGATTGGCCTCATGAGTAGGCTAAGGATGAACTAGTACAGTGGTTGAGCAACCTAGCGAGGGCTCTAGGGTGAGGCTGGACTTGATCCCCCTCTACAATGGAGGCTAGTCCCTATTTATAATGGCCACGGTTGTCTTCCCTTATCGCACGGGTGGGAAGGGATCCCACAACGGCCAAATTTGAAAGGGGACAGGAGGTATATCCTATCCTGACTAAAGGTGGTCTGCTCCTGCTCAACTTCCGGGTGTGACGCAGTGGTGGGCTCAGCGATGACATCCATCCTACCGAGCTCGTGGTATCGGTCCTGTTGCACTAGGAGAGAGACCTTTGCAAGGTTCCTTGGTAACCGACATTCTTCCTCCCCCCCTTAGCACGAAAGAGGAAATTGTTCTCCCCTGCGCCTGCTGGTGCCCGCCTGGCTCGGCCATCAGAGCCCATGTCTTCCCGGCCTCACGAGGCCGGGTACCTGGATAGGGATCTCTGCTCCTTAGGAGGCAGCCTAGGGGCGCTGCTCCTCTGGAGATCTTGGCGCTTCTCGCCTCGCAAGGTTGGGGCTCTCGCGAGGTCTTTGAATTGGGGGGCTTGTCGCTGGAACGTACCGGACCCTCAAGGTGGGCCACGCACTGCGCCACATGCACGCAGGTCTGGGTACCCCCGGTCTTGGACCAATCTTATGACCCATGAAAATTACCTTCAATATTTATTCAGCTCTCAAACAAATATAAATGAATAATGAGAGCATATTATTTCAATTAAATCTAAATGCCACCGTTCTCAAAAAGATATAAGTGAAGTACTAGAGCAACTACCGAGCTCAAAAGATATAAGTGAAGCACATGGAGTATTCTAGCAAATTATCATGAAGGCATGTCTCTAATAGGTGTTTCCAGCTAATGATTATTGTGAAAAACTGAAAGTAAAGGCAAACAAGAGCAAATGACACTCCAAGCAAATACATATCATCTGATCACTAAAAATATAGCTCCAAGTGACATACCGATAGATTGAGACGAGAGAGGGGATGCCCTAGATTAGATGATTTGAGTCTCCTTAGAATTTTACTTGGGGTGCCTTGGGCATCCCCGAGCTTAGTCTCTTGCTACTCCTTATTCTGTAGTCCATCGTGATCACACCTAAAACTTGAAAACTTCAATCACACAAAACTCAACAAAACTTTGTGAGATCCGTTAGTATAAGCAACATATTGCATACTTTGGGTACTGTGATAAATCGATTATTAATTCATTTTTGCATAATAGGTACTGTATTTTAACTTCTCCATGGCTTATACCCCCTGATAGAATCAATAGCATAATCAAAACAAGCAAACTATGCAAGCAAAATAGAATCTGTTTAAAATAGAACAATTTGTAGCAATATGTAAAGACGTCATATTTAAATAACTCTAAAAATTCTGAAAACTTGGGACAATGTATAAGTTTGTTTGGAAATGCTATGTAAAAATTTCAGATCATTATCATGCTCCAGTAAAAAATGAACATTCATGTACTCAAGTCAAAGTTTTTGTTATGTTTCAGCATTGTTTCTACTCAGCTTGTGAGTCATCCTAAAGGCTTTACTTGGCACAAACACTAATTAAAACATGAAAACATAATTATTACAGAGGCAATAATAATTTTATAACAAAATAAAATAAAGTATTGGAGTTTCTCCCAACAAGCTCTTTCTTTATAGCCATTAAGATAGGCTTGAAATTTCAATGATGCTCACATAAAAGATAAGAATTGAATCAGAAAAACAACACCATATAGCTTGTAACGAACTGATTTAAGTCTAACATACTTCCTCTGCATAGGAATTTTATAGGAAAACAAATTATCAAGACAAGAAATATCTAGCACATGCAACTAGGAAGAATGAAGCATTAATAATTTCAAAAAAAGAGAGATAATTGAATAACATGCAAATTCCTATAACCATATTTTCTCTCTCATAATAATTACATGTAGGATCATAATCAAACTCAACAATATAACAATCATGTAAAATATTCACTTTTTGATCCATATACATACCAATCTTATAATCATCCAAGTTAGTGGGATCATTGTTACCTAAAGTTGATGCTCTTCCAAACCCACTTTTAGTAGTGTTGCAAATATCATAATCAATAATAGATTCATCATGAAGCATAGATTTATCAAGATCATAAGAAACATCATGATTATTACCCCAATCATGATCATTAGCACAATTGATATTCATACAATTTATGCTAACAACATTCCAATCATGCTTTTCATCCGAGGAACTATCATGAATCACTTTATAAATTTCACAATTTATAGATTCATGATTTTCAATCAAGACCTGATAAAGATAGTCTACTAAACTCTCACTAGGAACTGTTTCAACATAATTGGGTCTTTTGAAAAGATTAGCAAGTGGATGAGGATCCATTTATCTTAAATTTTGCATTTACTTCCTATTTTGGTGTGACAAATATAAAGATAACATAGCTAGGCAAGCAAGCAAAGATAAATAGTTTTATATTTTTGAGACAAGCTGAATATAAGAACAAACTTGATAGTTGGTGATGGTATTCCCCGTTAACGGCAACAAAAATCCTTCTTGATACTCATGCTCTATGTTGGGTTTTCCATGAAGAGGAATGGGTTATCGCTGTCAGCGTACTGGGAACGGGGGTACCTAGTCCTGCCTGCCTACGGCCCAGGGCATGGCCCACTTGTCAGCCACATGTGGCCTGGTGCGGCATGACTCAAGACAAGGCCCTCACGAGGACACGGGGCTCGTGAGGAAGAATGTTGTCAAGACCAGCAAGGGTGGTCCTCCTCAGGCCCCCTCGTGAGTGGCAGAGTTCTCTATGCAGGGCCGGCCTCAAGAGTCAATGGTGACGCAAGGAAGGCCAGGCGGGCGCCAGCGCGCCAGGCGGCGTAGTTTCCTCTTTGGTGCAAAGGGGGCAAGGATGTATGTGGGTTCCAAAAGCGCAACCCAAACGTTTCCCTTCCAGTGCAACAAGACCACAACCGCGAGCCCTGCAGGACAGATGTCATCACCGATCCCACAACTTCTTCGCAAGCAGATACTTTGCAGGCAAAGACTACCTTTGGGCAGGGCGCGGATGTACACCTGTCCCCCCTCAAAATTAGGCATTGTGATCCCTTCCCACCATTGTGATACGAGAAGAGGACCTGGGCCACCATGATATATAGAAGCTAGGATGCACTATATAAGGGATACGATCCAACACTTAGCCTCTCAACGCAACACCACAAGACCAGAAGCCAAGAACACATCCTGGGCGCCCTTGCGAGGCTCAAACCCATTGTACTATTTCATCCACCCAAACCTCCACGAGAGGAAATCCACAAAGAAAGAGTAAGGTAAACTATCGTGTTCATCTTCTTCCTCGTCATCGAGCGAGTTCGCTCTAGTAATCATGGAGTAGCAAGCTACGTGCATGAGGCCGGAGGGAACCTTCGCACATGATCCTATGTTCAAACCATAAGGGTTTTGTGGAGTCAGAAATCAAACATTTGGCGCGCCAGGTAGGAGGCTTGTTGAAGCATCCCCTCTCTCTGTTGCCATCAACCCCCGATTCGGCAATTCTATGGCGGGCAAGATCCTTGACGCCAGCCGGCCCATCATGCGTGGTGGCACCGGGGTGCACGGAGCCAGACGTGCGGACGCCTACATCCTCGGCGGATCCCAGGGGCCCTCTTCGAACCGTCAAGTCAAGCAGTTCCTCCGCCACATGGGGTCGGTCTGGCCGCAGCCCGAGCTTACGCCGCTCCAGGCATGGCCAGAGATCGACATCCCCTTCGACCCCGACGACCACCCCAAGCGACAACAGGCACCGGGGCGCTCCCCATCATGTGCATGCCCACCATAAGTAGCGTGGCCATCTCCAGGACTCTCATCGACGGCGGGCCGACCTCAACATCATCTCCGTGGAGGCTTTCGACGTGTTGCGCTTACCCCGCAGCTGGCTCATGCCTTCGGGGCCCTTCGCTGGGGTGGTCGAAGGATTCGTCGTCCCCGTAGGGCGGGTGCGCCTCCTCGTCACCTTTGGCACCCGTTCCAACTTCCTCACCAAGCAGGTCGACTTCGACTTCTCCCACATCGACCTTCCATACAACGCAATACTTGGCTACCCCACGCTCTCCCACTTCATGACGGCGACGCACCTGGGCTACAACATCATCAAGATGCTCGGGAGCACCGACATTCTCACCATCCAAGGAAGCGTCAAGGACGCGTCACACGCGCTCAGGCAAGCCCACAAGGAGGCGGTCACGGCACACCCCAGCTCAGGGGGTGTCGCCCAGGTCGCGGAAGACTCCGAGGGCGCCCTCAACGCCGCACCAGTAAAAAAGAAGCAGTTGTTCTCCCAGAGCCAGGCAGAGACGAAGTAGGCGCCGGTGGATGAAGAAAACCCTGGTCCTACCTTCACCATCAGCGCCGGCCTACCCCGGGATCTAGAGAAGGCGTTGGTGGTGTTAGTTCGCATGAACAAGGACGCGTTCTCATGGAGCGCCTTGGACCTGGTGGGGGTCCCGAGGGACGTGATCGAGCACCACCTGATGGTGTGCGTGAACGCCCGCCCAGTTAAGAAAAAAGGTGAGAAGGCAAGCCTTGGAGAAGTAGGCGTTCATTGCCTAGGAGGTCTACAAGCAGAAGGAGGCTGGGGTCATCCAGGAGGTTCACTACCTGGAGTGGCTTGCCAACCCGATGGTCGTCCCAAAGAAGTGTGGGAAGGAGTGTATGTGCATTGACTTCATGAGCCTCAACAAAGCTTGCCCCCAGGACCTGTTCCCACTGCCATACATTGACCAGATCGTGTACTCCACCACGGAGTGCGACATCCTCTACTTCCTTCACGCCTTCTCGGGCTCCCACTAGATCAACATGGCAGTGGAGGATGTCGAGAAGACTGCTTTCCTGACCTTGTGCGGGGTATTCTGTTACACCTGCATGCCCTTTGGACTGCGGAACACCGGGGCAACCTTCCAGAGTCTGATCCACATTACCCTGGGCCGCAGCTCGGGAGAAATGTGGAAGTTTATGTCAACGAGATCGTGTTCAAGTCCAAGGAGGCCAAGAACCTGATCGAGGACTTGGAGGAGACATTCTCTAGCCCGCGGAAGGTAAACCTGAAGCTCAACCTAGAAAACTGCATATTCAGAGTCCCCTCGGGCAAGTTTCTCGGTTTCCTGGTGTCACATAGGGGAATCGAGACGGACCTGGAGAAGATCAAGGCCATAAGCAAGATTAGCGCGCCCCGGACCCTCAAGGAGGTGCAGAAGTTGGCGGGTTGCGTGACCTCCCTAGGTGTTTTCATCTCCAAGCTGGGCGACCGGGCCCTGTCATTCTTCAAGATCATGAAGATGAAGGGGCCCTTTGAATGGACCATGAAGGCAGACGCCGCCTTTGAGGAGCTCAAGCAATACCTCACGAGCTCGACGCGACAAAGTCAAGTTGATGGTCTCCAAACCAAATATTTTAAAGTCAAGTTGTGAAAGCATAGTATAACAACGAGACAAAGCATCAGAAATAACATTTTCTTTACCCTTCTTGTGTTTAATGACATAAGGGAAAGTCTCAATGAATTCAACCCATTTAGCATGTCTACGGTTCAGTTTTGCTTGACTTTTAATATGTTTCAAAGATTCATGATCAAAATGTATAACAAATTCTTTGGGCCATAAATAATGTTGCCATGTTTCCAAAGTCCGAACAAGAGCATATAATTCCTTATCATAAGTAGAATAATTTAGACTAGGCCCACTCAATTTTTCAGAAAAGTACGCAACAAGTTTACCATCTTGTAATAACGCACCTCATAACCCAATTCCACTAGCATCACATTCAAGCTCGAAAGTCTTACTAAAATATGGAAGTTGGAGTAAAGGAGCATGTGTTAACTTATCTTTGAAAACCTTGAAGGCTTCTTCCTATGCAGTACCCCAAGAAAAAGGCACGTCCTTCTTTGTAAGCTCATTGAGAGGCGCAACAATGGAGCTGAAATCTCTCACAAAACGCCTATAGAAACTAGCGAGGCCAAGCAAACTCCTCACTTGTGTGAACTTTTTGGGCTGCGGCCAACTCTCAATAGCTTCAATCTTGGCTTTATCAACTTCAATTCCCTGTGGAGTAACAACATAGCCAAGAAAAGATACTCGGTCGGTGCAAAAGGTGCACTTCCCAAGGTTACCAAACAAACGTGCATCACGTAGAGCAATAAAAATAGCACGTAGATGTTCCAAATGTTCCCCCAAAGATCTACTAAAAATCAATATATCATCAAAATAGACTACCACAAATCGTCCAATGAAAGCACGTAAAACCTCATTCATTAATCTCATCAAAGTGCTAGGTGCATTAGTTAACCCAAAAGTCATGACTAACCACTCATATAATCCAAACTTAGTTTTAAATGCTGTTTTCCATTCATCTCCCAATTTGATACGAATTTGATGGTATCCACTACACAAATCAAATTTGGAGAAAAGTGTAGAACCACTTAATTCATCAAGCATATCATCTAGTCTAGGAATAGGATGACGATAACGAATAGTAATATTATTAATGCCTCTACAATCCACACACATGCGCAATGTACCATCCTTTTTAGGCACTAGAATAATAGGAACAACACAAGGACTAAGGGATTCGGGTATATAACCTTGGTCAAGCAGCTCCTGTACTTGACGCATAATCTACTTTGTCTCCTCTGGATTGGTACGGTATGGTGCACGGTTGGGTAGGGATGCACTAGGAATTAAGTCAATCCGATGCTCAATCCCGCGAATAGGTGGTAATCCTAGTGGCACATCTTGTGGGAAGACGTCAGCGAACTCTTGCAAAATGTTAATGACAGTAGGAGGCAAAGAGGGCGGCATGTCCTCGAATGAAAATAATACATCATTGCATACAAAAGCATAGCAAACAGATGTAGCAACATCCAAATCATTAATATCAGATTTAGTAGCAAGTAAACATCCACTCTTCAATTTTATTTCGGATGCAACATTAGATGATAGTTTATTATGCTTATGGTGTTGCTCAAATTCCTGTGCTACAATCTGATTTTTCACTCTTATTTTTATCCGGTTTTGCTTTACTAGCTCTAGCAATGTCATCTTTCATAATATGTTCAGGAGACATAGGAAGCAAAGTGATATTTTGATCAAACTGCGATGGCCTACCAAGTAAAACAGAACATGCTTGCATGGGTACCACATCACAATCCACATAATCAGAATATGTAGCAATGCTAAAATGCACACGAACAGTACGTGTTACGTTAACCTTGCAACTAGTGTTGAACCATTGGATGTAATAAGGATGAGGATGTGGTCTGGTGGTTAGAGACAACTTCTCCACCATCTCCATGCTAGCCAAGTTATTGCAACTCCCTCCATCAATGATGACGCGAACAGAACGCTCCTTCACAACTCCCGTTGTGTGGAACAAGTTGTGCCTCTGAGAACACGTTGAGAAACTAAACTTTCATACATATTAGCGTAATCAGTAGCCATGTAGTGTGTCTCTGGTTCTGCATCCTCGCCACCCTGTTCTTCACTTGCATTGAGAGCCAAAGTCTCCTCATCATAATCACTAGCGGAGGCATATCCACCATCCTCAGTAACAATCATTACATGCTTGGAAGGGCATTCTCTTGCAAAGTGACATCCACCCTTGCAACTACGGCATATAACCTCATGTGTTTGCCCTGTGGATGCAATAGATGAAGAAGAGCTCTGTGCAGGCCTAGAAGGTGTGCTCTTCGTAGAGGGTGGAGTAGGAGCATGTTTCCTGGTATCGCGGTTGGAGTTGGAAGTGGAAGTAGGTGGTGTTGTAGCAGGACGTGCGGAAGTAGAGGAGGTACGTGGCGTCCATGATGAAGTGCGACCTGTAGAAAAAGTAGTTCTCGCCATTGCCTGTCGATCCTGCACTTCACGTTCAGCTTTGCAAGCAAGATGATATAAACGCATGATAGTGTTATACTCCTTATACTCTAGAATAGTCTGAATCTCTCTATTTAATCCACCCATAAAATGTGCAAGCATAGCTTCATTCTCCTCAACAATACCACATCTAATCATGCCAGTTTGTAATTCCTGATAATATTCTTCTACATAATTTTTTCCTTGTCTTAAACGCTGCAAATTTTTAAGCAATTCACGTTGATAATAAGGTGGCACCCAACGATTACGCATAGCAGTTTTCAAAGCAGCCCAAGTAGGTGGAATATTAGCATGGTGTATTCTACAATGTTCTGACCACCAAACACAATCAAAACTGGTGAATGAACAAACAGCAGCAGTAACACGTCTATCCTCAGGAAATTGTAAGCATGTAAAACGTTGTTCTGTTTCTAACTCCCATGTAAGATATATATCAGGAACATATCTACCCTCGAACGTAGGAATATTCAATTTAAGTTTAGGGAGGTGGTCATGATCCCGTACCTGAGGGTGTGGTGCATCCCTACCATTACGGTTGTAGCCATGTGGTCGACCTGGTGCGTATCGTGGTGGTTGCCCCTGAGGCTGATCTGGAGCAACCTCTCCCTCATCATCGTAATCACCATCATAATCTTCAACCTGCTCAACAACAGTAGCAGCAGGAGCCATAGAAGTAGCATCAGTATCAACAGTACCAGTATGTTGGCCTTGGACGAGAGGCACACGTCGCGCTCGTCGTTCGAAAGGGATAGGAGCTGCAACTGGTGGTGGTAGACGGGCAAGCACCTCATTGAACTTGGCGTCCATCTTGGTGTCGAATGTCTTCTCCAAACCATCGAGCTTCTCCATGGCCTCTCCAAAGTTGGTCACGAAGTCTTGTACCTGGTCAGCCATCATTTGCTGAAATTTATCATAGAGCGCTTTGTTGGTCATGCTCTCCCAGCCGCTCCCGATGTCGTGTGATCCTGACATGGTTAGCAGAAATAGGAAACATACAAGAAAACGAAACCTACAGACTACTGGGACGTGGTGATGGTGGTGGTGTGTCACAAATCCTTAAAGCGAATCTCAAATTCTTACTAGTTCTTACCCAGCAGCAGGCGGTGATCGGCAACCGTTGTAGTCAAACTCTCAAAGGTTGGATAGAGCGATTGCCAGGTGGTGTCAAACACACGACGTAGATGTATGTGGAGCTGGGATGGCTTATAGTATGGTAGCAAAAAGGGTTAGCAATAATCAATTCAGAGATGCAAGGTTGAATAAACGCTTAACGACGGTACTGTGCTGGTCCTAGGCTAGACCGTACTAGAGACGCGAGCCTAAAACACCAAAAAAATCACGACGCTACATGTAATCAAGGGAAAACCACACTCTGAAAAAAAACATTTTTTTGGCGCCTCCTTTTTTTGTGCTCTTTTTTTTTGCTCAAAAAATCACTACAATGGCGAGTGTCTCAAAACTCTTCCCACGTCGTATAAGCAAGATGGGCACGAAATTTGTTGGACTATTTTTTTTTCTTTTTCCAGAGCATTTCGGGGGCTGCAACGACCAAACATTTCGATAAAAATCACTATGATGGCAAGTGTCTCAAAACGCTCTGAAGAACCTAAAACCAAGATAGGGAAAAAATATTTTCAACCGAATTTTTTTGGGCCAAAACGTGCTCTACAAAGCGTGCCAGACTCTTTTTTTCTGACACCTACGCAGGTAGCAAAACACGAATCTGAAATCAAAAGGATCTCGAAACTAAACCTAAAATGAGCTGGACTCGGATTGGTGGAGGATTTGTGGTGGTATATATGGGCACCAATGGATAGTGATGATGGGTGGTGATATATGGCAGCGGTGATGATGGTCGTGGTATATGGCAACTATGAAGACGATGCGGTGGCGGCGTGACAACCTGTGAAAAGAACTCGAAACTCTAAAGGACTAGACACTAAGACCAGCAACTCGACACGACGATGTAACCGCAAATTCAACAAAGCAAAATACTGAAAAGACTATGCAAAGGCTCAGATTGGTTTGGATAAGATGATCTAAACCTAATTTTTGTGTGGCTTTTTCGTGGAATAAAGGTATGAAGAACAGATGCGATCTAAACTACGAAAACTAGTAAAATCTCACGGAGCAATCTAGAAATCTGATACCAATTGATAGAGGCGAAGTTGTCCCTGTCTTTCAATGAGATGGTGGCTATCATTTTTGGTGGAGTAGACTTTGACGATCCGACTACGAACGTGTGTTGACGCCGCGCCTTAGCAATCGCTAAACCAACTCCGAGAGGTTATTGACCACGCCGGAGCATGATCAACCTGACCACGAGGGTATGTTTCCTACACGCAAATGAAGAACAAGAAAGAAACTATGATTGCAATATGGATATTGTGAATATAAGAGGAAAGCTTTATTGATGAAGTGGGGTTGTGTGACGTCTTTGTCTTGTCGTGGAACACAAACGAAGAACGCGAAGTTGCAGCTATGGCGAACTTGTAATCTAAACAAAACTCAACCCTAAAACAACGCCCTAAGGGTTGTATATATGGGAGAATAGAGGGGAATTTTGTGGCCCCTTGGAGGAGGGGTCCGAAACCGACCCTAACTCAGTTTTCCCATACATACGGACTCTAAAAACAGCCTATAATATGGTATTTCGAAATCACATGGTCCTGGCCCAAAAATAAGGTGGCACAGCACCAATATTAGCCTAGGGACGAATTTTACAAAGTGGCATCATGCATATTTCGTCCAAGGCTTCTCGCTCCCATTATGGTGGCTTCAAAGTGCGAAAATCATCACTGGAAGCTCCATTGTTCTTTCCCGCTCGTGCACCTTCTTCTCCATGCTTGATCCCACTCCAATGGTCATCCTTCTTGTCCATGCTAGGTCCTTCATTCATAAGTAAAACCAAAGTATCTAATTTAGGCAGCATCATATGTTCATGAATATTAGAAGGATTTCCAAGAAACAAAAGTACTTGGTAATTCAATTGACGTGCGCGAGCTCTAGTAATTGGTCCTGTATGTATGGTAGTCAGAGTTGTGGGTGTAACATTAGTAGGGATGTCCTCATCACCCCTTTGGTGGGTTGCCTCCGATACTTTTACCATTGACACTTGCATCGAGCATGACCCTACCACCTTATGAGGATTATGCGGGTGGGTGTAGATAGGATGCTAGTAGATGCTATGCAAATGGTTCGGGTTTATGCATGGTGATGGGAACACAAATGATTTCAAAGACTTTTTTTTGAAAATCCCGTCGGGTGCCACTAATGCCCGAGGGAGATGATGATGAGTTGGGTGACCACTTGAGAAAGAAGCGGTGTGCCGGATAAAGATGAAGGTGTGTTTTCGAAAGTAGAGGGTTTAAGATTTGTCGAACGGCCCAATCTTACATGCACAACCACGATACCCCTTATGGGATGGGGCTTTGTTGACTACTATGGTTGGTACTGGCAAGGAGCCCGCATTACTAGTGGCAAGAGGGAAGTGCACTCTTGAGACGGGGTTATCCTGGAAGTGGAAGGCCATGCGCTGTCTTTACAGGCACCGGGCACACTGTTGTGTGCCCTCCTGGATGATACGTGTGATGTACATCATGAGGGATGACACCAACGAGTGGACTCGTTGTTTGGCATCACCATGGGAAAGGCAATGTTTGGGTGCTTACCTCGGGTATGTTATATACCGCGAGTCATGGATGACATGGAAATTCCCCGAATCTTGTGGGTAAAGTGTGCAACCTCTACAGAGTGTAAAACTATTGAAATAGTCGTGTCCACGGTCAAGGACAGTTGGGTGGTGTTGCTTCTGCCACGTCCGGGTGTTTTCGCAAACTTGGTATGAGTGTGTGTGTTGGTGACAAAGAGGTTACATGAGCTAAGTCCGAAGACTTAGCATGACGTTGAACTAAGTCCGATGACTTAGCATAATGTTTGAACATGAGATGTTCAACCCTTGTTTATGATGATATCTGTAAATTGTTCACATGGATATTTGCCTACTTTTGATGCATGCTTACTTAGTTATTTAATCATGTCATTGCACTAAAAATTGGCTTTCCGCAAATTACCTACTTGGTGTTATGTCATGCATCATTTTTACCTTGTTCCACAACTTGGGTTGCTTGCGAGTACATTCAAAGTACTCATTGGCTTGCCACTGGTTATTTAATCGGCCAAGAATGGAAGAACAGGATTATGTTGAAAAGTTCATTGGGGACGAACATGCGAACTAGGACGCTTCCTAGTCAGAATGTCTATAGGTTACGACAGATGGCATGGGTTCACGCTTTCGATCAAGATTTCCACTTCTTGTTCTATTTAATTGTTTGACCCTCGTGGCCCTATCTGTGTAAGACTAGACCTTTATGGTCTTTATTTGTGTAAGACGTTAAGTGTGGATGTAAGACTCTTGTTATTCAACTTCTGTGTGTTCAGTGAGCTTGATCTCTAGGATCACTGTACAGATGCATTCGGTGATCACGACTTATGAGGCGGGGTCCCCATAGAGATGGTATCAGAGCCATCTAGACTGTAGGAAGCCGTTAGTTAGCATGGACATTAGTCAGGAAAAAAACGTTTTCAAAACTACACCTAGCATCTATACTTAGGAATTCTGCACTATTTACCTCTTCTATTCTTCACACAACACTTTTCTTACTCTCCTCCTTTCAAACCTTTGTAGATGGCCGTCGTACCCGAAGCCTTCCTGACATCCGGCTTTCCCTTACTCCTTGGGGATAGCCTGGAGAAGTGCCAGTTTCACCAACCACCCATTTTCCTCTACCACGAGCACTGGGTCGATACTGTCATGAAGGAGTACCACGTGGATGTGGTCGTGAAGGCAAACGACTCCCCGACTAGTTGGTTCTTTGAAGGACCACGGATGGAGACCATGATACTTGCGGTCGAGACAGCTGCACGCAAGGTACTCCTACACCTTCGAGACATCGTTCCAGAGATGGCTGACGAGTCGGCTACTCGCTACCTTCCCTTTAGGACAGATGATCTTGGAGAGAGTTGTACGCTGATTCTGACCAAGGAGGATGGCACGCCACTCAGGTGCCAGACCTAGTTCAGCCTCTCCGCCGATAGTCTGGTTCATAACCTGATGAAGGAGTGCGTGAAGCTCTATGAGAAACTTCACCACCCCCAATAGCTACTTCGGCAAGCCAAGACGAAGCCAGACACGATCAAGAAGGATAGAGCCCCCGAGGGACGACCAGCTGTCGCTTACAGAGGAGGAGTACCCCCAGCTAGTGATGCACCTACACGTCGTCATCACATGAGTGCGAAGGAGTACTGTGATCTCTTCACCGACCCGACTGCAAAGCGTTCGGTATGGACCTCCTCGTTCCCCGACCCCTTCGACCGGGAATGATGCCCGTTCAGATGATCAACAGGAGGAATACCCAGAGGAGCGTGACTACGAGACCGAGCACTCCACCACCCGAGTTCGAGAACCCCTAGGGTAGGATCAGTCATGTATCCCTTATGCGAAGTCGAGTCCGTGTAATGGTTTATATGAAACCATGTATGCTTGTTTTTTGTTTTGTTGTTTGTGTTCCGATGCAAGTTGCACTTTTGCCTTAGGCAACATGTAAGCGACTCCATCGTCTATCTTAAAAAAATATGTTGGTGTTTCGACCTTTGTTTTACCACACTTGCACTCAACCAACCCCCTTAGGCGCGCTTTTCCGTTATTGCTTTTCCTCTCGTCTATCCTAGCTGTTTGACTTGGCTGCTCCAAACAGCATGGTGACTTCTACCCACAACCTTCTCTGGGAGGAACACCAAGCCAACAATGCTTCTATCTAGCAGATGGCTCAGGCCCTTGTTAACAATCAGTAGCAAGGCAGGAACGACAATGGCCGCTCCACTCTATCTGAGTTCTTGAGGAATTCACCCCCAACCTTCACCAAGACTGCTGAACCATTGGATACCGATGACTGGATCTGCACCATCGAGGACCTCCTTGCACTGGTTAATTGCAATGAGTACTGTGAGAAGGTGCTTTATGCCTCTCACTGCCTCGGAGGTACCACCCGAGCATGGTGGGACGGATTCAAGATCATGCAAGGTGAGCGTCTGATCACTTGGAATGACTTCAAGGAAGGATCCTGCATCATCCACATTCCTTCTGGGATCATGGCTATCAAGAAGAGCGAATTCCGAGCGCTGAAGCAAGGAAGGATCTCTGTCAAGGACTACCTGCAGAAGTTCAACCTACTGTCAAGGTATGCGCCTGAAGATGTCAACACGAAGACTGCCAAGAAGGAACGCTTCATGGAAGGACTTCAACAGACCCTGCAGTATCAGCTCATCATCTGCGACTATGGTACCTTCTTCGACCTGGTAAACAAGGCCCTCATGCTAGAAGACAAGCGTCATGCCATAGACGACACTCGCAAGTGCAAGATGATCAGCAAGGGTAGCTCCAACAACCAGAAGCCTCGCCCCCAGCAGCCAGCCCCAGCCAAGCCAATCTATCAGCCACAGTAGGGTAGACCTCATGCGCCTCGTCCGAGCTACCAGCCTCAGCAATATCCCAATCCCAGGTCAGCTTAAAACAACAACCCCAATAACAACAATGGTGTTAGAAACTTCAACAACAACCCTGGGCAAGTCAATCACTTTGGATGTGGTCAATCTAGACACATCTCTAAGCTTTGCCCCAATAGGAAGCCAGATGCCCTGCGCCCCAATGCGCTAGCTCAAGGTCAAGCCCGTGCGGCACCACCAAGGAACCCCGCTCCCCGCAACCATCCCAACAATGGCAAGGGTCGTGTGAATCACGTCACTGCAGAGGAAGCCCAGGAAGACCCGGACGTCATACTAGGTATGTTCCTCGTCAACTCAACCCTAGCAACAGTACTATTTGATTGTGGAGCTTCGCATTCTTTTGTCACCCAAAAGTTTGCCTTAGTGAGTGGAAGGAAACCTACACCCCTGGGTAGTCATATGTTGGTAGAAACCTCGGTTCAGTTATGAAGTCTAGGATAGGGTTTAAGGGAGTGAAGATTGACATCAACGGGGTAGACTTCCTAGCAGACCTTATAGTTCTGGATTCACCAGGCTTGGATGTCATCCTTGGCATGAATTGGTTAACCAATCACCAAGGCTTGTTAGACTATGCCAAGAGGATTGTCACCATGACCAATAGCCAAGGAGTGGAAGTCAAGTATGTTCCCAACCCTGCCTCCACTCAAGCCCCTCAGGCTAACTGCCTATCGGGAGTTGAGTTGGATCAAGTGTCAGTGGTATGTGAATACCCGGATGTGTTTCCTGACGAGCTGCCCGGAATGCCTCCTAACCGCGATATTGAGTTCATCATTGAGCTTATGCCCGGATCAAAGCCCATCTATAAGAAGGCCTACATGATGTTATCCGAAGAGTTGGCTGAATTGAAGAAGCAACTGGCAGAGCAGCCTAGAAAAGGATTTATTCTCCCTAGTGCCTCTCCTTGGGGATCACCTGTCCTATTTGTGTCAAAGAGGGACGAAACTATGAGACTCTGTGTTGATCACCGTTCTCTCAATGAAGTCACGATAAAGAACAAGTACCCACTCCCCAAGATTGAAGACCTGTTTGATCAGCTGAGTGGAGCCAAGGTGTTTTCCAACATCGACCTTAGGTCTGGGTACTATCAGCTGAAGATCAGACCCCAAGGTATTCCGAACACGGCGTTTGTAACCTGGTATGGCCTGTATGAATACACGATCATGTCTTTCGGGTTAACTAATGTCCCTGCCTACTTCATGTACCTCATGAATAAGGTATTCATGGAGTACTTGGACAAGTTCGTTGTCGTCTTCATTGATGACATACTCGTCTTATCCAAGTCTGAAGAAGAACACGAGGAACACTTGAGATCGGTGCTAGAGAATCTTTGAGAGCACAAGCTTTATGCCAAGTTCAGCAAGTGTGAATTCTGGTTGCGTGAAGTTGGATTCTTGGGTCATGTGTTGACTATAGAAGGATTATCAGTGGATCCTGCCAAAATTGAAGCCGTGATTGAATGGCAAACCCCAAACACCGTGAAGGAAGTCAGGAGCTTCCTCGGACTCGCAGGATATTATCGCAAGTTCGTGGAAGGGTTCTCGAGCATTGCCCGACCCATGACCCAGCTTTTGAAGAAGGACAAGAAGTTCGAATGGATAGCTAAGTGCAAGGAAAGCTTCCAGGAGCTCAAGAAGAGATGGACCACAGCCCCAGTTTTGGCCACCCTTGATATTCACAAGGAGTTTGTGATTTATTGTGATGCATCAAGAACCGGACTTGGAGGTGTTCTGATGCAAGAAGGCAGAGTCGTATCATATCTATCCAGACAGCTACGACCCCATGAAGAGAACTATGCAACTCATGATCTCGAGTTGGCAGTCGTGGTTCATGCGTTGAACACATGGCAACATTACCTTCTGGGGAAGCGATGTGACATATACACAGACCACAAGAGTTTGAAGTATATTTTCACCCAAAGGGAATTGATCAGGAGAAGGGAATATGGTTGGAGCTGATCAAGGATTACAACCTCAGTGTTCAATGCCACCCCAGAAAGGCTAACGTGGTAGCAGACGCCTTAAGAAGAAAGGATTGTTCCTTGAATGCTATGATTGAGGAAAGGCTACCCGCCCTGTATGAAGAGCTTGAGAGCTTTAGCATGGAACTAGTTGCACCCGGATTCCTCGCCAACCTCGAAGCAAAGCCTACCTTGATGTATGATATCAAAGAAGCTTAGAAGGGACATGAGAGCATTGAAGGCATCAAGAGGAAGATCAAGGCAGGCAAGGCCCTAGGATTCTTACTGGATGAACAAGGAGTAGTATGGTTCAGGAGTCGCATCTACGTGCCCAACAAAGAGGAGCTCAAGAACTTGATCTTGCAAGAAGCTCATGACACTCCGTACTCCATCCACCCTGGATGAACCAAGATGTATCAAGACCTCAAAGCAAGATTCTGGTGACATGGCATCAAACGAGAGATAGGCACGTTCGTTGCTAAGTGTGACATATGCCAGAGGGTCAAGGCTGAGCATCAGCGACCTGCTGGGCTATTGCAACCTCTCAAAGTGCCTGAATGGAAAAGGGATAAAGTCGGCATTTGTTGGGGATATATCCCCGCGGTGAGACCTGCCCCAGAGGCTTCAGGTCACACCTGGTGACTCATACATCAGCCCAAGGATGGGCCGTGAAGACTCAAGCCCAAGACGTTGGCCGGCTTGCCAAGATGGTCCAAGACGAGGCCCGGACGGAGAAGGTATGAAGACACGGGCGGGTGAGCCGCCCCGAGATGGCTTGCTCAGGAAGGCAAGACAATATAGAGATAGACTCAGACACGTTGTGAGAGTCGGTTACGACTTGTATGACCCGTGGTCTTGACCTCCTATATAAAGGTGAAACCCAGGGCGACTTAGATAGAGACTAACTAATCGAGAGCTAGGTAAATAGATTCCGCTCCCTTGTAATCGAGATTACAAGCAATACAAGCACAAGCTGAACATAGGCTTTTACTTCTACTTGAGGGGCCGAACCTTGGTAAACCTGTGTCCTTCGTCCCAATCAACCCCTTTGAGTCCATCACCTTAGCGATGGCCTCGAATCTTAGTTGGCGCCCACCGTGGCACTACCGCTCGGTGGTGTTGAGTTCTCAAAGGGCTCTCTCCTAGGGTTTGAGGGATACGTGGTCGGAAGGATGAGAAAAGACACCGCGGCCGGCTCTACTTTGACGACGCTCGCTGGGGCCCTGAGGCCTACTCTGTCGAATATGGATTCCGAGTTCCCTTCGGCGGGATCCACGTCTTCATCGGCAAGGTTGACGGATCTACACCCGGGACGGACATTTGCACCAACATCGTCGAGCTGGCTCGGCGCGCGCAACCCGCCCAACACGTGCGACCCGCCCGTGCTAACCCAGGGAGGAAGCATGTCTTCGTGGGCTTCACTCAGGGGATGGATCTTGAGGCTTCTATTTCATAGGAGACTCTCATCTATTCAGAGGACGGGTCTTCGAGCAGAGAGGCGGAATCAATCTACCCGCTTCACAACGGCGGCCGCGGGGGCTACAACGAGCTTTACCTCGAGTCGGAGCATTATGAGCCAGAGGATCACGGCCTGCCAATCCATACGACCGTGTTCATGGAAGGGTCAGCACCGGGCATGAGTTGCACAGCCGCCGGGGCCGCAAACACAGGGGCTGACCCGCCACCGTCGGCTCAAGTTCTTCTAGATCTGATGAACGAGCTCGCAACCCTGATGGCGACTGAAGTCACGCTGGATAATCAAGCGGCCCGGAACTTGGAGATCACAAGATTTAAGGGCTGGATGGCGGAGGCCCAATAGGGGATCGGTGAGTGAAAGGCTCAGATGGATGCGGATGCAGAGCGCCTTAGGACAGATGCTTTCCGGCTTGAGCTAGAGCAACAGTCAGCAGTTGTGGTACAGCGGATGAGACATCAGTCCCGCTTAGCAGAACATTACGAGGCTAGGAATCTTTTTAACTTGCCAGGAATGGGACGGACAGCGGACGCGCCTGGAAGTCGGCTAACAGCTCGACAACAGCTTAACCCGCCTCGACGAAACCAGGCCTCACCAGCGGCTTTTCCTATGCCGGCGGGTCACTACTCAAACCCAGCGGAGAACATGGTGGCGGCAGCAACCCGGCTTGAAACAATCCCTATTCCTGACGAGGCGCCCTTTGCAGAGGAGGTGCGGAACACCCTTGGATACCTTCAGACGGCGATGGCCCAGCCAGAGAAATATACTTGCAGCCAGAGCTGCGTGCATTCAACCCCCCTCCCCAGCCGAAGCTACAGCCGGTGCTATGAGTCGCTGGCGGGGTCTAGCAGTGGTCGGCACCAGGGGCTACCATGAGATGATCAGATGGCTCTGGATGTGCAGGCACTCGCGAACCGAGCGAGAGTACAACAAGACGCGGCGGCTCTGGCAGCGGCGGCTCATCAAGAGCCCGCACATTCTATCTCAGTTGGAGTGGGAGTAACCACCAGGGCCGTGGGAGTCCCATGCTTGGTGGCGGCTCTGCGGAACGAGCGTGTGCCGAAGGATTTCAAAGGCCCTCGTAAGATCCCAAATTACACTGCAGACCTGCCCCTAGAGGCCTGGATTGAAAGTTATGAGCTGGCTATGGAAATGTTGGATGTCAGTGACGCGGTTTGCGCCAAATACTTTATCATTATGTTGGAAGGTCCAGATCGCACGTGGTTGAAGGGTTTGCCACCCAATACCATCAACTCATGGGCTGAGCTGAAACCAAGGTTCATTAAAAAACTCAAGGAACTTGCAAGGAGCCTATGATGATTGTGGATCTGGATCACTGTGTTCAACAGGAGAACGAGTCGGCTCATCATTGGGTCCGGAGGTTGTCGACTATCATCCACTCGTGTGAACAGATCACGGCGGCTCAAGTGGTGTTGATCCTGGAAAAGAATTGTCACTTCGTTCCTCTGAAGCATAAGATCGACCGTCTCAAACGCATGTGTCAAGACATGGGAGAACTCATGGTGGCTCTCACAAAGTATGTCGACTTTGATAACACAAAGAATCCAGGCTCTGATGAGGAGAAAACTGGTCAGGGTAAAAAGAATAACCATGGCAAGGTTACGGCAGGCAATGGTAACCAAAGTAAGAGGAAGAACCCAATTGGCGGGTCAGAATTGGTGGTCAACACCACCACTGGCCACAATCGACCTAAGGGCAATGGGAAGTTTAGACCACCTTTTAACAATGGTAAAACTCCTTTCAACTTACAGGATATGCTCAACAAACCTTGTCCGGAGCACAGCCGGCCCGACAAACCGGCGGGTCACACGTGGGGCAATTGCCACATCATGCAGAAGTTCAAGGACTACAAAATGCGACAACATAAAAACGATGGTGGTGTCCCGCTCGATGGATCAGGACGAGGCGGATTAGGAGTCGGGTTTGGGTCTGGCGTCTCAGGTTCCGGTCGTCATGGCCAGGGAAATCAAGGACATGATCAGCACTCTGGTGGCCATCATCAAGACAGAATAATTAGTCTGGGTATCAGAGTAATCCAAAGCAGCTCAGTTCGGGCCAGTATCATGTTTTCACAACTAGCCTTAACAACAGTATTAGAAAGTGCGCAAACAGGCGGTTAATGCAATCCCATCGTCTCTACCGTAATACTTGAAGTGGTCTGAGTATGACATCACATGGAGCCGGGAGGATCACCCGCCGCGTGTTGATGACCCGTGGCTGCTGGCCCTTCTAGTCATCCCCAAGTGGGAGGATATATGTTCAATAAGATACTTATGGATGGTGGCAGCAACATCAATATCCTGTACTATGACACCTTTCGGTGGATGAAGTTGCTTGATAAATACCTTAAGCCTTCCTCGATAGTCTTTCATGGTGTGGTGCCTGGCAAGTCAGCTTACCCCGTGGGTAGGATCTCCTTGGAAGTTGTTGGGGAACGTTGCATGGGAAACGAAAATTTTCCTATGCACATGCAGATCTATCCATGGTGATGAGCATCTACGAGAGGGACAGTGGATCTATGTACCCTTGTAGATCGCTAAGCAGGAAGCGCTAAGAAATGCGGTTGGTGTAGTCGAACGTCTTCGCGATCCAAATCACCGTGCGTCCCATGATCCAATCACGATCTGTCCCGTGATCCAATCACGATCTGTCCCGCGAACTTGATCACGATACGTCCCACGAACTTGATCACAATCCTTCCGATCTAGCGCCGAACGGACGGCACCTCCGCGTTCAGCACACGTACAGCTTGATGACGATCTCTGCCATCTAGATCCAGCAAGAAGGAGCGGAGAGGAAGAAGAGTTCTGCGGAAGCATGACGGCGCTCCGGCGATGGTGGTGGAGCTATTCCGGCAGGGCTTCGCCTAAGCACTGCAGAAATCCGATCTAGAGGAGAAACTATGGACTAGAGGGTAGGGTTGCACGTGGCTGAAAATCTTGTGCAAAAACCCTAAAACCCTCTAGTATATATAGGAGGAGAGGAGGCAGCCTTGGCTTCCAAGCCAAGGAGGTTCGGCCGAACCAGGAGGGAGGAATCCTCCTCTTCCACTCCTAGTAGCATTAGGACTCCTTCCTAATTTAGACTTTTTTGTCTTTTTCCACCTTTTTCCTTTATGGCTTTTCTTCCCAACTACATGGGCCTTGTGTGGGAATTTCCACCATCCCACTAAGGTATGGTATTCATCCTCCCATAGCCCATGTAGCCTCTTGGGTCGAAATACCCCTCCTGATGGTCTCCCGGTACACTACCGGCACTCCTGGTACACTACCGACGGAATATATAGGACTTCCCATATATCAATCTTTACCTCCGAATCATTCCGGAGCTCCTCATGACATCCGGCATCTCATCCGAGACTCCAAACAACCTTCGGTCCCCACCATACATAACTCTATACTACCGAAACATCACCAAACCTTAAGTGTGCAGACCCTGCGGGTTCGAGAACTATGTAGACATGACCAAGACACCTCTACGGTCAATAACCAATAGCGTGACCTGGATGCCTATATTGGTGCCTACATATTCTACAAATATCTTTATCGATCGAACCTCTATGTCAAGGATTCAGTTAATCCCGTATGATGTTCCCTTTGTTCTTCGGTATGTTACTTGCCTGAGATTCAATCGTCGGTATCTTCATACCTAGTTCAACCTCATTACTGGTAAGACTCTTTGCTTGTTCCGTAATACAAGATCCCGCAACTAACACTTAGTCACATTGCTTGCAAGGCTTATTGTGATGTTGTATTACCGAGTGGGCCCTGAGATACCTCTCCGTCACACAGAGTAACAAATCCCAGTCTTGATCCATGCCAACTCAATAGACACCCTCAAAGATACCTGTAGAGCACCTTTATAGTCACCCAGTTACGTTGCGACGTTTGTTACACACAAGGCACTCCTCCGTTGTTCGTGAGTTGCATGATCTCATGGTCATAGGAACACATACTTGACATGCAGAAAACGGTAGCAATAAACTGACACGATCATATGCTACGTTTGTAGTTTGGGTCTTGTCCATCACATCATTCTGATAATGATGTGATCCCGTTATCAAATGACATCTCATGTCAATGGCCAGGAAATCTTGACCATCTTTGATCAACAAGCTAGTTCACTAGAGGCATACTAGGGACATTGTGTTGTCTATTTACCCACAGATGTAATGTGTTTCCAATTAATACAATTATAGCATGGATAATAAACGATTATCATGAACAAGGAAATATAATAATAAACACTTTATTCATTGCCTCCAGGGCATATTTCCCACATAAGTTGCCTTTGGTGACGAGTACAACTACAGGGTAGAGTCCTTGTGGTTTGAAGTAGTCAAAATCAAGATCCCCTATCATGCCTTGTTTGGGCGACCGGCTTACGCCAAGTTCATGGCTAGGCCATGCTATGTCTATTTGCAGCTCAAGATGCCCGGGTTAAAAGGGACGATTACTGTTCATGGTGATCAGAATACGACTATTGAGTGCGAGGAAGGAGACGTGGCTTACGCGAAATCAAGTTATGCTGAGGCAGAGCTCAAGTTTTATAAGGAAAGTGTTGACCCATAGGACATTACTCCGCTGAAAAAGCCTACCATAGAGGTTGAGCCGCCCCTGAAATTTTCGGCAGATGATACCAAATTGGTGGGTTTCACTCCAGGCAACTCATCTCAATAGTTCACTATTGGGGCCAATATGAATCCCAAATAGAAAAGCGCGCTCATCGAATTCATCCGTGAGAATCGGGACATCTTCGCATGGAAACCTTCTGACATGCCGGGTGTACCGAGAGAGTTCGCTACGAACCACCTTAATGTGGATCGTAAGTTTAAACGTATCAAGCAATTTCTATGGCAGTTGAACGAGGAGAGGCGCAAGGCCATCGGGGAAGAGGTCGCCCGGCTCTTGGCGGCGGGTTTCATCACCGAGGTCTTTCACCCGGAGTGGCTTGCTAACCCAATGCTCGTGCTCAAGAAGAACGACACATGGCGTATGTGTGTAGATGACACGGATCTTAACAAAGCTTGTACGACTGATCCCTTTGATCTTCCTCGCATTGATCAGATCATCGATGCTACGGCGTGTTGTGAGAGTTTATGTTTCCTCGATGCATATTCTGGATATCATCAGATCAAGATGGCAGTCAAGGACCAAGAGAAGACGGCTTTCATCATGCCTTTTGGTGCCTTCTGCTACGTGTCTATGCCTTTCGGGCTCAAGAGTGCCCAGGCGACTTACCAGCAATGTGTGCAGAATTGTCTTCACAGCCAAATTGGGTGTAACGTTCATGCATATGTGGATGACATTGTGATCAAGTCAAGGAGGAAGGAGACTCTGCTTGACGACCTAAAGGAGACCTTCAACAATCTACAGGTCTATAAGATGATGCTTAACCTGGTGAAGTGTGTCTTTGGTGTTCCGGCAAGCAATCTCTTGGGATTTCTGATCTCTGAGCGTGGCATTGAAGCTAACATAGATAAGATCAAGGCTATCACCTCATTGGCTGAGCCGGCATGCATCAATGATGTTCAACGCCTGGCAGGGCGGATCGCCGTGTTTGAGCCGGTTTATAAGCCGCCTTGGTGAGAAAGCCATCATTTTGTATCAAATGATGAAAAAGACATACAATTTTGTCTGGAGTACGGTCGCAGGTGAAGCATTTGAGGCTCTCAAGAAGCAGCTCACTGAGCTGTCGGTCTTAGCCGCTCCTGCTGAGAAAGAACCCTTGCTCTTGTATGTGGCGGCTAACAACAGGGATGTCAGCGCTGCAATTGTGGTCGAGCGCAAGGAGGCAGGGAAGGAATATCTGGTTCAGAGGCCTATTTATTACATCAATGAGGTCTTGATAGAGTCCAAGTAGAGATATCCACATTGGCAGAAGCTATTATATGTGGTATTCATGGCCAACCGCAAGCTGAAGCACTATTTCTTAGGGCACCAGATAACCATGGTCAGCTCTGCCCCGTTGGGAGACATAATTCAAAACAGAGAAGCCACTGGCAGGATTGCTAAGTGGGCATTGGAGCTGGGACCTCTCAATCTGAAATACGTACCTCGTACGGCTGTCAAGTCCCAAGCCCTTCTGGATTTCATAAATGACTGTATAGAGTGTCAGGCGCCCGAAGAAAAGCTAGATAACACATACTGGACAATACACTTTGATGGGTCCAGGCAGCTGGAAGGATCAGGGGCAGGAGTTGTCTTAACCTCCCCCAAGGGTGACAAGTTCTGTTATGTGCTATGACTGATGTTCCCTTGTACTAACAATGCAACTGAGTACGAAACCCTGCTTCATGGCCTTAGAGTGGCTAAGGAGATGAACTTAAGCCGGGTTAGGTGCTTCGGCGACTCAGATCTTGTGGCTCAGCAAGTTTCAGGCACTTGGGACTCCAAGGATCCGCGGATGGCGGCTTATCGTCAGGTGGTGGATGTCATTGCTGGTCACTTCAAGGGCTATCAGGTGGATCATATTGATCGTTGCAGGAATGAGGCGGTTGACGCCCTGTCAAGGTTAGGCTCTCAATGAAAGTCGGTGCCGCCTAACATCTTTTTGGATGTCTTACATCACTCGTCACTTCAGTTGCCTTCAGAGGAAGACTTAGCCATTCCTGACCCGGAGGGGCAATTGGTGGCGGCTCTGCATGCTATTCCGGATTGGACTATACCTTACTTGGCGTACTTGACTCGTGGTGAGTTACCTGATGATGAAAATCTGGCCAGACAGATCACCAGACGGTCTAAGTCTATGACGATAGTCATGGCGAGTTATATAAGTGCAGCGTCACCGGCGTGTTTCAGCGTTGTGTCTCACTGGAGGAAGGCAAGGAAAACTTGAATGAAATTCATGCTGGTGATTGTGGACATCACACCGGCTCAAAATCTCTGGTGGCCAAGGCTTTTAGGCATGATTTCTTCTGGCTGACGGCTCACAAGGATGCAGAGGATCTGGTCCGCAAGTGTCACGGTTGTCAAAACTTTGGCCGGTGTGCTCATGTTCCAGCTCAAGAATTGCGCATGATTCCAATCACTTGGCCATTTTCATTCTGGGGGCTCGATATGGTCGGGCCTTTCAAGAGATCCAAGGACAAAAAGACCCACCTCTTGGTGGCGGTTGACAAGTTTACCAAATGGGTAGAAGCTGAGCCGGTCAGCAAGTGCGCTGCGGCTATGGCGGTTCAGTTTATTAAAAAGCTGATCTACTGTTTTTGTTACCCTCATAGTATCATCACGGACAATGGTACGAACCTGTCCAAGGGGGCTATGAAAACGTTCTACGACATTGAGCACATCCGGCTTGCTGTTTTTGCGGTTGCTCATCCACAGTCCAACGGTCAGGCGGAGCGTGCTGACGAAGAAATCCTAAGAGGTATCAAGCCCTGGCTTATGGTTCCTTTATAGAGAACACTGGGTTGTTGGGTGGAGGAGTTTCTGTCCGTCTTATGGAGCATCAGGACTACCCCCAACAGATCAACAGGTTATACACCTTTCTTCATGGTTTACGGTGTAGAGGCCGTGTTACCAAGTAACATCCGTCATGACTCGCCATGAGTGGCGGCTTACATCGATACGGACAATGAGATGGCATGTCAAGACGCGTTGGATGCCCTGGAGGAGGAACATGATCTGGCGGCAGCTCGTTCGGCGATTTATCAACAAGACCTACGCCGCTATCATAGCCACAAAGTCAAGACCCGGAGGTTTCAAGAAGGCAACTTAGTGTTGCGGCTGATCAAGACCAGACAAATATCCATAAGTTGTCTCCTCCATGGGAAGGACCTTTCGTGGTCAGCAAAAATCTCAACAACGGGTCATATTACCTCATTGACATCCGAGACGATTCACATACCTCGGGGCAGGAGACCCGCCGGTCGTGGAACATAGCGCATCTACGGCCTTACTATACCTAAGTTGTTGAGACTCGACATCGTACACTATCATTATACATATCATATTTATATATGAATAAAAATTGGCATCCCTGCAAGACGGGGCCTCTGCCGTTTTGCATATCTCAATCTATGCAAACACATGATCGTCCAGGGGGCTTCCCACCCTCTAGGTGTAGCTTATAAAACCCTATTGGTCGGCTCTCAAGCCAAAAAGTTGACTCCATCAACATGATCATCCAGGGGGCTTCCCACCCACCGGGTGTAGCTAATCAAACCCTATCGGTCGGCTCTTAAGCCAAACAGTTGATCCCATCAACAAAGGTCACTTGGGGGCTTCCCACCCACCGAGTGTAGCATACACAACCCCTTGATCGGCTCTTAAGCCAAACAGGGTTAAACCTCCCTGTAAGCTGATGCTACTCCGCTAGGTGACCCACCGAACTCTTACCAGTTAATCTCGCCTAGAGACCCTGAGCCGGTTCAAAGTAATTAACGACCAATCTCCATAGATATACTGTACTGGTTAAGGTTGAAACGGCGGCTCTTGTTACGTGAGGGCCGGCTTAGGGAAAGCAAGGATAAACTCTCCCACCTATTGCCGACACTCCGCTATGTGGCCCGTTCATACTCTTAGACACTTAATACTTGAGGACCTTGTACTGTTTAAGGTTAAAACGATGGATTTATGTCACGTGAGAGGAAGTTTTTGGGCTATCAGGGTACTCATGCCCTGCCATGTCTCTTCTGGGAGGTCACACTTCCTTTCAGTTAATCTCGCTTAGAGACCCTGAGCCGTTTCAAAAACTTAACGGCCAATCTCCATAGAGACCCTGTACTGTTAAGGAGTTTTAAGTGGCGAGTCAACCCAGTAGAACCGGCACATGAGCTGTTTGGAAAAACAAGTTAGGAAAGATACAACATCAATGGGTTATGTTATTTTAAGCTGCCCTCCTAACAAATGTGAAGATACATCTATTCTTGCAGGTTGATTAAACCTCCAAGAGATGGCAAAACATCCAGTATGAAAGTGCAAGGAAGATGACATATACATTAAGCCGGACAATTCAACATGTGCACGTTGGCAAAGTTTGGGCAAAGGCACAGTTTACTACAAGCCTATTACAGATGCTCTCTATAGATCTCAAAAATGATTCAAAGTTTTTTACACCGCTCATGGTGGGTCACAAATCCGGCTTATCCACGACGTCGCCAAATTCATCAATTGGCTGGCGGGTCACCCTGCTCCGAGTCTTCGGCCTCCATGATCTGAAGATTTTCCATGTCCCAGTTGCCAGTGGGTTAAAGCTACAAAGTTTCCCTCTTCAAAGAAGGGGAACGGGTTAAGTTCAGAAGCAAAAAGGTGGTTACTGCAGGCCGTCATCAGATCCTTGGCTTCAAAGAGCGGGCCGCAGATTCTCTTCTGATCGGCACTGTAAGCCGCCTGCTATGTTGAGAAGTTTACTTCCTCTACTAACACGGAAGCGAGGACTTTGGAAGCCTTCACACACCGTGCATAGTCAGCCTTCATAAACTCTGAGCTGTCATCCTTCTTGGAGGGAAACCCATCCATCATGTCTTCAGGAGTTAACTCCGGAGCAAAGGCCAACGCCCGGCTTATGGCTGCGATGGCTCCTTATCGGGCGGCTGATTTCTTCAGCTCTCGGATCTGTTTCGGCAAGGTGGACAACACCTCTATAACCCCCTTCATAGTTGGCGGGATGTTATCCTTGAAAATGACCGCCTTGACCGTGCAGACAACTCTGTAGTATGGCTACTCTGTCAAAGTATAGATAGCCTTCAGAGGCAGCAGACTGTCAAAAGCAAGTTGACGGCTCCTTGGTCCTCCATAAGCCATATTTTTGGGATAAGCCGTCAGTATAAGTATTCACACAAAGATTTTTTCTAAGTATTTAAATGCTTACCAGATATGGCGGCTAACTTCTTCCCGATATGGCGCTTCAAAGACTGTAGCTCATCTGATACTATCACGAGCCGCTGGTCAGCGTCGTCTGCTCATTGAGTCAGGGCGGCTTGCTCCGTCTCTGCCAATTTTTTAAGGCATCAAATTCAGCCGTAATCTTTGTCAATTCTATGGCAAGGAGCCAACACTTCTCATCGGCTTTGCTTCGGACGGCTTGTTGAGTGGCTAGCTGGCTTTTCAAGCCGGTTAGTTCAGAGCCGACCTCAGTTAAAGCTTCCAATGACATATTGAAAGCAAAATGAGGATTAAGTTTCCATAATTATATATCATAAGTCGAGGAAGATTAAGACAATGTCATACAAGTCTCAAGCAGATTGCAAGCAATATGTTTGACACTTGCGGGCTAATGTGTATTTTTGCTCCAAACACTACAATACAATCCCGAATCATCTTCGTCAAAGTTAATCCGGAACTTGGGGGCTACACAAGGCTCTTCAAGATGTCTACATTGAAGTGCTGACTCAACTTTATCAAAGATTGACCCGGGCCTTGGGGGCTACACAAGGCTCTTCAAGCTGTCGACATTTAAGTGCCGACTCAACTTTATCAAAGATTGACCCGGCCCTTGGGGGCTACACTTTGGCTTTTAAGGTTATCTATATTTGAAGATCCGACTCAACTTCATCAAAATTGATCCGGCCCTTGGGGGCTAAGGATGACACTTTATAGGCCTACAGGCTAGCTATTTCTACTTCTAAACAAGATTTGAAGACCCGGCTTATCATTAGCCAATACTAAGCCAGCCCTTGGGGGCTAAGTAAGGATAGAAAGTAGCAGAGTATGAGTACCTCATATTTATTCTTCATTAAGTTAACGAACATGAGTTCCATGCCCCAGCTGATGGAGAGGCGATTTAAATAGCCGGCGTGCAACTCGCCAGCTGTTAACTTTTCTCGTGCGGTGAACTCAAAGTCCATCTTATGTGAAGCCTCAGCCTTCTCAGTGTGTTTTGTCAAAACACGAGCCGAAGGAGTTTGGAAGCCGGTGCCAGTAACAAAGAGGTCTGGAATAGTTGATGCATTGGCAACCTTTGAAGGTCTCAACGTCTTGGAATGGTCCCTTGGAGGGCTCTCAGGAATCATATTGTCGGCCGCCGGTTCAGCAGAATGAGGAGCCTCTTCATGTGCCTCATTGGAAGCCGCCGAGGGGTCAACATGCGGCACGGGAGAATCCGGCTTGGCAGGCTCTGGTGCTTGAGCTTTGTGACCAAGGGTATACCCGTTGGTCTTCCTTCGTTTTGCTTGGGCTCTGGAAAACGTAGGAGGTCGTGGTTAGATATTTATATACAAGTTTGAACATAAGCATAAAGGAAACATACTCTGGGTTAATCTTCAGAGGCGGCATAGCTGTTTCGGTAGAGTCGCCGGACGAAGGGGGTGATTCCTGGAAAATAGTTAAGATAGTATAAGACAATGTCGAATTGCAGAAGACAAGATGGACAAGTAAAGTCAGGTTGAACAGGTACCTCAGCCGGCCGCTTCAATTGAGTCGATGATAATCCGGGCATGAGATCGTTAGGGCCGGTGCTCGGGTCTGGCGTCGGGAGATTTGTTGTTGCTTTTTCAAAAGAAAATGGGGGTCTAAGTAAGCAAGAGGATGAGAAAGTGGGACTTTCCGGATGACCCGCCGTATCTTCTGTGGAACAAGATGTTATGAGTCAGATGAAACGTAAGTTACCTTAGGAACGTTGGCGTGGCTCGTTTCTGTTTCGTCCTGTGAACAATTATAGTCAATAAGGTGCATAAAGAGACGACCAAAACAATCAGGCTCTACCTCTGAGTTGTCAGTTTCCGGCTGTTCCTCGGGTTGTTCTTGGGGTGCAGGTTTCTTATTTCGGCCGTCAATTTTCTTCTTTGACTTCTTCGGAGGAGGAATGTACTTCTTTTTCCAGAAGACGGAACTTGCCTGAATGTATAAGATGACACAAGGTTGAGAGGTTACAAAGTATACGTTAATGGAGAGATAAGGACATCGAGAGTCGCCCTTACTTCTGGGGACGGGTTTGCGACGTAGAAAGGTGCCAGCCCAATGGCACTACAAGCTCTTGAAGATTCATGGACAAGGATCCTGATGGCAGCCACAATATCATCCTATGATAATGTTGTCTGGTTAAAGCAGAGGGGGTCATCAGATTGGACTGTATATTCGCACATGAGGCGACTGCGCCAGCTCAAGGGCATGATCCTCCAAGAAATCCAGTAGTGGATCAAATCCAGTCCCGTTAGTCCATTCGCCATAAGGGCTTTAATTGTTGCGTGAGCCGGAGCGTGCTTCGCCCGCTCAGCGGTTGACAGCTGGCCAGGAAGCTCAGAGGTTGTCTTGAGTCGAGATGGACAATAACCTGGAAAAGGATGCTCTCCTTCTGGGGAGGTGTCTTTACAGTAAAACCAAGTCTTGTTCGAGTCTTTAGGATGACTCAGCATCTGAACAGCCGGAAAGGTTATATCCCGGCGCCTCTGAATGGAAATCCCGCCAAGCTCTAAGCTAGGACCGGCCTTCACCTCGGTCTGGCGGTTCGCATAAAAATCTCACAAAATAGACCAACGGATGGCTCTACTTGCAATTAAACTTCACTAAGTACTTGCAAGTTGCATATGTTGGAGACGGAATTGGGAGCGAGGTCTTGAGGGCGCAACTTGAAGAAGTAAAGAACGTCCCATAAGAATTTTGAGTCGGGGGAACAAACCCGCGCTCGAGATGATCTAAGAATACAACTACCTCACCCTCCTGAGGAACCGGCGTTAGCTCATTACCCGGAACCCACCAATGGATGACATCTTTAGCAGGTAAGGTACTCGCATTTACAAAATCCATTAGGAACTCCTCAGTGATAGCAGAGCCGACCCAATTGCATGAATTGGATGCACAAGACATGGCGGCGACTCGATACTGTGCAAAGTAACAATGTACGACGAGTCAAGAGATGCCAGGCGACTAAGGGAGGCTAAAAAGTTCTAGGTTCTATAAAGTTAAGCTGCCAAGAGATGTTTGGCGAAAGCCGGAATTTTGCTGGTGGGTCAAGTCTACGAGAAGAAGAAGTAAAATTTCACTAAGTGTGGAAAACAAGTTTTACAAACTACCTATGTAGTTATAGATCTACAAAACAGAGGGAAATCAAGTTTAACCTTAACTCAGTGATGAACATTCGAACCAATAACATCCGTGAACACAGCGAACAGAGCAACTACAGATCCGCGCGATGCTATTATCATTCTCCTACGGTGCGCCGCAATGGAAATGAAGGCCATATCTTGTTCGCTGATGTAGGCATTATCCACCATGGAGGAGAAGCTCGTGTTCTACGCGGGCGGAGGACTCCATGAAACCCTATCGAAAGATTTGGATCTATAGGGGAGAAGGACTCACCGGAAATGATGCGACAGACGCGAGAGAATCTTTGGTACGATCAGGTCGATGCAATGGCCCAGCGCGACGTATGCATGGAAGTTTCACCGAAGCAAGCTACACTGGAGCGGCGGCGGCGAGAGGAAGAAGAAGAAGAAGTGTGAAGTGGAGAAGGAAATGAATTCTGCTCCTCGCGGTCCTATTTAATAGGAGAAAGGTGGAAACGGGCACGAGAATCCAGGCGACATATTGATTGACCGAGGCAGACGCCTCGATTCTCGGGCCGTCCATTTAATAAGGGAAAGATCCATTACGGTCGTCAGAGGATGTTTTTGACATATTTGATGTGACGTCATGGAGGGTCATTTTGTCTTACTTTTAGGTGACATAAGTGCGACTTGCCGCCCGTTAAGAAGGAGGCTGAAATGAGTAAGCTCAAATCAACCTGGGGCCTATTGTTGGGGATATAGCCCCATGGTGAGACCCTCCCCAAGGGCTCCGGGTCACACCTGGCAGCTCATACATCAGCCCAAGGATGGGCCTTGAAGACTCAAGCCCAACACGTTGGGCGGCTTGCCAAGATGGGCCAAGTCGAGGCCCAGACGGAGAAGGTATGAAGATCCTATGGGGTGAGACGCCCGGAGACGGCTTGCTCAGGAAGGCAAGACAATACAGAGATAGACTCGGACATGTTTTGAGAGTCGGTTACGACTTGTATGACCCGTGTTCTTGACCTCCTTTATAAAGGCGAGACCCGAGGTGACTTAGACAGAGACTAACTAATTGAGAGCTAGGTCAAGCGATTCCGCTCCCTGTAATCGAGATTCCAAGCAATACAAGCACAAGCAGGACGTAGGCTTTTACCTATACTTGAGGGGCCGAACCTGGGTAAACATGTGTCCTTCGCCTCGATCAACCCCTTTGAGTCCATCACCTTAGCGATGGTCATGAATCTAAGTCCTCGGACATCTGTAGTGACAAAACCATGACAGGATGGATTCAATTACCAGATTACCAAGGTCGAGTAAAGGACATGATTCCATTTGGGTCATTGACGACCACCTGACCAAGGTAGCCCACTTCATTCCCGTCAGAACCACCTATGATGGGAGCCAGCTTGCCAACCTCTACATCAACTGCATCGCGAGTCTTCACGGTGTTCCAAAGGAGATCATGTCGGATCGAGGAACCCAGTTGACCTCAAAATTCTGGAAGAAGTTTCAAGAAGCTATGGGGACTAAGCTCTCCTTCAAGACCACTTTTCAGCCACAGACCGGTGGGCAAACAGAACGAGTAAATTAGATACTCGAAGATATGCTTCGTGCTTGTGTTTTGGCATATGGAGCCAAGTGGGAAGATTGCCTACCATTCGTCGAGTTCTCCTACAACAACAACTATCAGTCGAGTCTTCAGATGGCACCATTTGAGGTTTTGTATGGACGCAACTGTCATACTCCCCTCAACTGGTCAGAAACCGGAGAAGGATGGGTTTTTGGACCACATAACCTCCGCGTGGCAGAAGAGCAAGTTCAAATCGTCCGAGAGCATCTGGCGGCCGCCAAATCAAGACAGAAGAGCCACGCCGACTCTCACCGCCGAGAAGTGAACTTCTGTGTCGGTGACCATGTCTACCTCCGGGTCACGCCTCTCAAAGGGACCAAGCGTTTCCATGTCAAGGGAAAGCTTGCACCAAGATACATTAGCCCCTTCAAGATCACTGCTATGCGAGGAGAAGTTGCCTATCAGCTAGTGCTACCTTCCAAGCTGTTGGATGTGCACAACGTCTTTCATGTGTCTCAACTCCGGATGTATCTCCAAGTTCCCAACCGCCCCGACCTCTACAAGGACATCGACCATCGAGCCATCAATCTTCAACCCGACCTCACTTATCGTGAGAGGCCGGTTTGCATTTTGGATGAAGCTGAATGCAGCCACACCATCAAGTACTTCAAGATCCAGTGGAGCAACCATACTGAAGCTGAAGCAACCTAGGAGCGTGAAGACTATCTTAGATCTGAGTTCCCTTATCATTTTAGGGCTTAGCCTAGGAATCTCGGGGAAGAGATTCTTGTAAGGGGGGTAGGTCTGTCACACCTTGTTTTTGTATCACCTTGATATGTTTGGGTTTATAAAATTTGGAGCCAACTAAAACTTTTTCAATGCTTGTGCTTGATTGATTGGTTGCTTGTTTGCTTGTTGATTGTGGTGTATGGCACTCTTAGGTTCTATACCTCTTCATATTCATCTTCCATGATCCAAACTTCTTGCCCAATGATCATGCCATGTGAATAGTGCCCAAAACCATTTTTTATCAAATTTTATTTTGACCAAACATATTTATCCAAATTAGGTCTTAAAACCCCCCTAAAATGAGGTTTGCATTGCAAGTCCTCAAATTGGGTGGATCCTTCTACCCCAAAGGCTTTATTTCAAACCTATTATACATATGACTTCGTAAAACCACCAAAACTAATTTTAATGATAATATTCGTATTTTATTTAAAGGCCTTTTCTTAAGACCGGAAATGGTTTTTCATAGGGAAAAATTATTTAACTGCTTTTAAAATATTTTAGAAAATTTAGGGAAGCTCCGTGGACATATATTTTCCATATATATGAGTTTCAATAGAAGGGCATGATCAAATCATGGGCAAAACCCCTCAAAACCCTTTCTGTTCAAATCAAGCTTTTGAAATATTTCTATAATAAATATTCTCAATAAATTCCAGGAAAATTCCATCAAGTCAACACCATCATAGCTGATGATCTTTCAAAGTTTCACATCAATCCAAGTTGATTTGGTTCACCAAACCATCCTAAAACCCTTCATGTCCAGATTCAAATTTGAACAACTTTACATTGTGCAGTTTCTTCCCTAGACCTCAAACTTTATGGACATGCTCTAAACAACAAACAATGATGCTAAACTAAGTGATGCATCAAAGGTAAAAGTTTAGCACAACTAGATCTACAGAAATCTGATTCTGTTAGTTTCTAGGGTTCAGAAAGTCCCCATTGTCAACTTTGCTCATTTGAGCTAAAACTTGGTGATCCAGCCTATTTCTAACCACCATTTGATCGTGTTAAATCTCAGGGCAAGATAGGGCCATTTCCTTCTCCTAATCCCCATAAAACACCTTCTGGTCCACTCTAGAAATCATCACTTTCACCCCTTTCCCTATTCCCCTTGCCATGAAACTTTTACCACAACCCCTCAGGGTTACCAGCTACCTCCAGTAAATTCCTCAGGGGCATAGCTCAATGATTGGGGGGTAACCCCTCCATTTTTACCCCTGGACAACACCCATTTATCTCCCTCTCACCTTTCCTTCTACCCTAAGGCACCACCATAGCCCCCTAGCCTCATGTGCATTGTTTGAGCCCCTGGATCCCATGGACACAAGTGGACGCACCGAAAGAGCCAAGGGCATGCCCCGGCATGTAGAGCTCGCGCTCTGGAGCGTGCTACAGTGCGCACCCGCACTGTAGCCACTGCCCAATGAGTGCTCCCGACAGCCTCGGGCCTCCCCATCTTGTCCTCCTGTCCCCCTCGACATCCACAAGGCTCCACATGGTCAGCCCCCTCCTCCCTCTCTCTCCGGCGACCTCCCGCGCGTGTGCCCGGTGCCATGCAGCTCAGCCAATCAGGGAGCTCGCACGCGCACACTCCCCCGCCTCTCTCTTCTCTCCCCCTAGCCTAGACCACCCCCACGAGCGCCTTGGACACGCTAACCCCCTCCCTCGCGACCTGTAGTGAGTGCCCCATGCTCACCGGTGCACCGCGTCCATGGTGAGTCGGCGCCCTCCTATAAAAAGGCCCTCCTGGAGCTCCCGCTCCTCTCCCCTCGCTCTCTCCTCCCCTCCGCTACTCCCCCGTGCTCAACCCGCTCGCCCCCATGGTCAGGAACCCACGCCCGCACCAAACCCTCGCCGCTGTAAGGGTTTATCCCTCGTCGGTGATTGCCTCTACCCTAGTGGCCCCCTCTGGTCCCACGCGACAAGCGGCGCTCCCCCGAGCATGCCCGTGCCCTTGGCTGGCCTCGCCGTCGACCGCAGCGCCCCCTGTGAGCCTCCCCTACTCCCTACCGTGAGGAGAGGGATGACAGGTGGGGCCCACCTGTCATCCCCTCACTCGCCTCCTCTCTCACTAGCAAGAAGGGCCCATGGGGAGGTTTAAAATTAAACCTGCTGCGCGCGGCGCCTCTCCTTGGGCCGGCTTTCCTTTTGGGCCGGCTCTGCTGTGCACTTCTGGCCCGAGAGGCAAAATGCTCCTTTTCCTTTTCTTTTCTCTACAAACTTACAAAAATTCCATAGAATAATATTCATCTAAATCCAAATTTCTTCCACCATAAATCCTGAAATATCCCATAGAAATTATTAGTGCCATTTGTAAAAATGTTTGAAAACATTGTATGTATTGTTTTAATTTAAAACCCCTATTTGGCAATATCAGCCCCTGTTTAAATTGTTTTGAAAATCTTTTTAAGTTCAAAACCATTAACAAACATTTTCAATATAGTCTTTAGTATTTATCAGAGTAGGGTAGCATTTTTATCAGTGGCTTGAGTGCTCTATTTTTGTCTGATGCTTATTTTATCGCTATTTATTCGCGACAATAGATTGCATGGTTTACGAGGAAGTTGGACCCAAAGACTTCGAGGACCCCAGAGACTTTGTAGAGCCAGGCAAGAAGCCCTTTGACCATGTTAAGAAACATTTTCATGCATGACATATGACACTTGTTGTTTCGATGATTGATCATGATGTGGTGTACCTCCTTTGGTGGGTTCCCTCCGACACTTTTACCATTGACACTTGCATTGAGCATGACCCTACCACCTTATGAGGGTTATGAGGGTGGATGCATATAGGATGCTAGTAGATGCTACGCCAATGGTTCGGGTTTATGCGTGGTGATGGGAACACAAATGATTTCAAGGACTTTTTTTTGAAAACCCCGTCGGGTGCCAGTAAAGCCCGAGGGATATGATCATGAGTTGGGTGACCACTTGAGAAAGAAGTGGTGTGCCAGAACAAGATGAGGGTGTGCTTTGGAAAATGGAGGGTTTAAGATTTGTCGACCGTCCCAACCTTACATGCGTAACCACCATACCCCTTATGGGATGGGGCTTTGTTGACTACTATGGTTGGTACTGGCAAGGAGTCCGCATTACTAGTGGCAAGAGTGAAGTGGTCACTCTTGAGATGGGGTCATCCTAGAAGTGGGAGGCCATGCATTGTCTTAACAAGCACTGGGCACACTGTTGCGTGCTCTCATGGATGATACATGTGATGAACATCATGAGGGATGGCACCAACGAGTGGACTCTTTGTTTGGCATCACCATGGGAAAGGCAATGTTTGGGTGCTTACCCCGGGTATGTTATATAACGCGAGTCATGGATGACACGGAAGTTCCCTGAGTGTTGTGGGTAAAGTGTGCAACCTCTGCAAAGTGTAAAACTATTCGAATAGCCGTGTCCACAATCAAGGACAGTTGGGTGGTGCTGCTTATGCCACGTCCGGATATTTTCGCAAAGTTGGTATGAGTCTGTGTGTTGGTGACAAAGAGGTTACATGAGCTAAGTCCGAAGACTTAGCATGACGTTGAACTAAGGCCAATGACTTAGCATAATGATTGAACATGAGATGTTCAACACCTATTGATGATGATATCTGTAACTTGTTCACATGGATATTTGCCTACTGGTGATGCATGCTTACTTAGTTATTTGATCATGTCATTGCACTAAAAATTGGCTTTCCGCAAATTACCTACTTAGTGTTATGTCATGCATCATTATTACCTTGTTCCACAACTTGGGTTGCTTGCGAGTACATTCAAAGTACTCGTTGGCTTGCCACTGGTAATTTAATTTTCCAGGCATGGAAGAACAGGAGTATGTCAAAGAGTTCGCTGGAGACGAACATGCGAACTAGGACGCTTCCCAGTCATATTGCCTATAGGTTATGGCAGATGGCATGGGTTCACACTTTCGATCAAGATTTCCGCTGCTTGTTCTATGTAAGTGTTTGGCCCTTATGGCCCTATCTGTGTAAGACTAGACCTTTATGGTCTTTATTTGTGTAAGACGTTAAGTGTTGATATAAGACTCTTGTTATTCAGCTTCTGTGCGTTCAACGAGCATTGATCTCTGGGATCACTATACACGTGCATTCGGTGATCACGACTTATGATTCGGGGTCCCCACAGTCGCCATCGACAAATTCACCAAGTGGGCCGAGGTGGAGCCGATGTGCACCATCCTGGCTGGGTCGGCCGTCAAATTTATCAAGGGCATCGTGAGCCACTTCGGCCTCCCCAACCACATCATCACCAACAATGGTTTGCAGTTTACAAGAAGCCTCTTCAAGTCTTATTGCACTATCCTTGGAACACAGATTTTCTACGCCTCAGTAGCCCACCCCAGGAGGAACGAACAAGCGGAGTGCGCCAACGCGGAGGTTATGTGAGGCCTCAAGACAAGGAGCTTCAAGAAGAAGCCGGAGGCTTGCAGCAGGGGCTGGGGCGATGAGCTCTAGTCTGTGGTGTGGTCCATCTGCAACACGATGACTAAACCCACCGACGATACTCTGTTCTTCCTCGTCTATGGAGCCAAAGCCGTCCTCCCTTATGAGGTCAAGCACCACACTCCCCGGGTAATGGCATTCGATGAGGAGTGTCAGGATGCCACGCGGGAGACGAACCTTTTAATTGGGGAGGAATCTTGTCACCAAGCCTTGCTCCGAGCGGCAAGGTATCAACAAGCGCTGTGGCACTACCACTACCACAACATCCACTTCAAGATCCTAGAAGTCGGTGACCTCGTCCCGAGGCGGGTTCTCTCGAGGGAGGGTTTGCACAAGATCTCGCCCATGTGGGAGGGACCGTTAAAGGACGTCCACGTCTCCAGGCCAGGTGCAGTGTGCTTGGAGACTCAGTACAGGGCCCCCATCTGGAATGCCTGGAACATCGAGCACATCCGGAAATTCTACCCGTGAAATTCCCACGTAGTAATGATGGGTTGTATACGCCCGAAGCCCCCTAGGACGTGAAGGGGTTCCTCCCACGCAATGTGGTAGCCACAGCTCCACGCTGGCGGAGAAGTCAACACTGCCCATCAATGGCTATGCCCATGCAACGTGGATGCCCTACACTCATCATTGGTGGAAGACGAATGCTAGTCTACGACACGGCTGTTATTTGCTCTTCTCGCATTTGAATTTGCCAAATTTCCTGGAACAAAACTTGGGGTTTATCAAATCATGTTTTCATGAAATGGGCCATGGATTTGTGTTCATCGCCATCACCCATCTTGGGTTTTCTCTCTTCAGGACAGGCACTCGCCTGCTGCCTTCCTCCTCGCACCTCGCGAGCAGGGGCTGGGGGGCATGGTGCTCGCACCTTGCCAAGGCCTTGGTGCCTGGATCCTCATGTGGTACTCTTAGATGAGTTAGCCGGCGCGTGAAGCTTCATACTCACTCGGGGGCTCCACTCATGGCCCGATGCGCCATCGCAGAGCCTCGGGACTAGAACAATTTTTTTTCTTTTGGGAGCTACTCGAGCGTCAAAGGGGGCTCCTGAGCAGCACGCCTCAGGAGCCTTATGTTGGGGAACGTCGCATGGGAAACAAAAAATTTCCTACGCACACGCAAACCTATCCATGGTGATGAGCATCTACGAGAGGGAGAGTGGATCTACGTACCCTTGTAGATCGCTAAGCGAGAAGCGTTAAGAAACGCGGTTGGTGTAGTCGAACGTCTTCGCGATCCAAATCGCCAAGCGTCCCGCGAGCTAATCACGAACAGTCCCGCGATCTCGTCATGATCCGTCCCGCGATCCAATCACGAACGTCCCGTGGCCTTGATCACAATCCTTCCGATCTAGTACCGAACGGACGGCACCTCCGCGTTCAGCACACGTGCAACTTCATGACGATCTCCACCGTATTGATCCAGCAAGAGGAGGTGGAGAGGAGGAAGAGTTCACCGGCAGCGTGACGGTGCTCCGGCAATGGTGGTGGAATGATTCCGGCAAGGCTTCGCCTAAGCACTGCGGAAAACAGATCTAGAGGAGCACCGGTGGAACGGGTAGCACGAGACCGTAAATTATGTGCAAAACCCTTCTATTCCACTAGTATATATAGGAGGAGAGGAGGAGGTGGGCTGGCGCAGGTCTGAGCCCCTCTTGGAGTTGGCCGATGCCAAGGGGGAGGAGTCCTACTCCTCCTCCACTCCTAGTAGGAGTAGGACTCTCCCTTTTTGCCTTTTTTCCACTCTTTTTTCCTTTGGGACTCTTCTCCCAGCCGCATGGGCCTGTTGTGGCTATTCCACCAGCCCACTAAGGGCTGGTTAATACTCTCCCACAGCCCATGAAGCCTCTTGGGTCGAAATACCCCTCTTGGAGGTCTCCCGGTACACTACCGACACTCCCGGTACACTACCGATGAGCCCGAAACTTTTCCGGCGACCAAACTGGGACTTCCTATATATGAATCTTTAGCTCCGGACCATTCCGGAGCTCCTCGTGATGTCCAGGATCTCATTCGGGACTCTGAACAAACTTCGGTCACCACCATACATAACTCTATACTATCGAAACGTCACCAAACCTTAAGTGTGCAGACCCTGCGGGTTCGAGAACTATGTAGACATGATCGAGACACCTCTACAGTCAATAACCAATGGCAGGACCTGGATGTACACATTGGTTCCAACATATTCTATGCAGATATTTATTGGTCGAACCTCTATGTCAAGGATTCAGTTAATCCCGTATGATGTTCCCTTTGTTCTTCGGTATGTTACTTGCCCAAGATTCGATCGTCGGTATCTCCATACCTAGTTCAACCTTGTTACTGGCAAGTCTCTTTACTCGTTCCGTAATACAAGATCCCGTGACCAACACTTAGTCACATTGCTTGCAAGGCTTATTGTGATATTGTATTACCGAGTGGGCCCTGAGATACCTCTGCATCACACGGAGTAACAAATCCTAGTCTTGATCCATGCCAGCTCAACAGACACCCTTGGAGACACCTGTAGAGCACCTTTATAGTCACCCAGTTACGTTGCAACATTTGATACACACAAGGTACTCCTCCGATATCTGTGAGTTGCATGTTCTCATGGTCATAGGAACATATACTTGACATGTAGAAAACAGTAGCAATAAACTGACACGATCATAAGCTACGTTTGTAGTTTGGGTCTTGTCCATCACATCATTCTCCTAATGATGTGATCCCATTATCAAATGACATCTCATGTCCATGGCTAGGAAACCTTAACCATCTTTCAATCAACGAGCTAGTTCACTAGAGGCATACTAGGGACATTGTGTTTGTCTATGTATCCACACATGTATCCATGTTTCCAATTAATACAATTATAGCATGGATAATAAACGATTATCATGAACAAGGAAATACAATAATAAACACTTTATTTATTGCCTCTAGGGCATATTTCCAACAATCTCCCACTTGCACTAGAGTCAATAATCTAGTTCACATCACTATGTGATTTACATTGTAATGAATCGAACACCCATGCAGTTCTGGTGTTGATCATGTTTAGCCCTTGGAAGAGGTTTAGTCAATGGGTCTGCAAAATTTAGATCCGTGTGCACTTTGCAAAAATTTATGTCTTTCTCCAAGATGTAATCGTGGATGGAGTTGAAGCATCGTTTTATGTGTCTGGTCCTCTTGTGAAACCTTGGTTCCTTGGCCAGAGCAATGGCACCAGTGTTGTCATAGAACAGGTTCAATGGATTTAGTGCACTGGGCATTACTCCAAGATCTGTCACGAACTGCTTCATCCAGACACCTTCCTTTGCCGCCTCCGAGGCTGCGATGTATTCTGCTTCGCACGTAGAATCAGCTACCACGCTTTGCTTGGAACTACACCAGTTTACCGCTCCCCCGTTAAGAATAAATACGTATCCGGTTTGTGACTTAGAGTCGTCCAGATCAGTGTCAAAGCTTGCATCGACGTAACCCTTTACGACGATCTCTTCATCACCTCCATAAACGAGAAACATTTCCTTAGTCCTTTTCAGGTACTTAAGGATACTCTTGACCGCTTGCCAGTGCTCCATTCCAGGATCACCTTGAAACCTGCCGGCCATACTTATGGCAAGGCTGACATCGGGTCTTGTGCACAGCATTGCATACATGATAGAGCCTATGGCTGAAGGATAGGGGATGACACTCATCTTTCCTCTATCTTCTAAAGTTACTGGGCATTGAGTCTTACTCAACTTCACACCTTGTAATATAGGCAAGAACCCCTTTCTTGGACTGTTCCATTTTGAACTTCTTCAAAACTTTATCAAGGTATGTGCTCTATGAAAGTGCTATTAAGCGTCTCGATCTATCTCTATAGATCTTAATGCCTAATATGAAAGCAGCTTCTCCTAGGTCCTTCATTGAAAAACTCTTGTTCAAATATTCATTCATGCTTTCCAGCATTTCTATATCATTTCCAATAAGCAACATGTCATCCACATATAATACTAGAAACGCTATAGAGCTCCCACTCACTTTCTTGTAAAAACAAGCTTCTCCATAAACTTGTATAAACTCAAACGCTTTGATCACTTCATCAAAGCGCTTATTCCAACTCCGAGATGCTTGCACAAGTCCATAAATGGATCGCTGGAGTTTGCAAACTTTGTGAGCATTCTCTGGATCGACAAAACCTTCGGGTTGCATCATATCCAACTCTTCCTCAAGAAACACGTTGAGGAACACTGTTTTTACATCCATCTGCCAAATTTCATAGTCAAAATAGGCAGCTATTTCTAACATGATTCTGACAAACTTAAGCATCGCTACGGGTGAGAAAGTCTCATCGTAGTCAACTTCTTGAACTTGTGAAAAACCCTTTGCCACAAGTCGAGCTTTATAGACGGTGACATTACCATCCGTGTCTGTTTTCTTCTTAAAGATCCATTTGTTCTGAATGGCCTTTCGCCCTTCAAGTAATACTTCCAAAGTCCATACTTTGTTTTCATACATGGATCCCATCTCGGATTTCATGGCCTCTAACCACTTCTCGGAATCCGGGCCCATCACTGCTCCTCCATAGCTCGTAGGTTCATTGTTGTCCAACAACATGACCTCCAAGACAGGGTTGCCGTACCACTCAGGGGTAGTACGCGGCCTTGTCGACCTATGAGGTTCAATAGCTGCTTGATCCGAAGCTTCATGATCATCATCATTAACTTCCTCTTCTACCGTCGTAGGTTCCACAAAAACATCTTTCTGCGCTGCGCTACTTTCTGGTTGAAGTAAAGGTTCAATAACCTCATCAAGCTCTATTTTCCTCCCACTCAATTCTTTCGAGAGAAACTCTTTCTCAAGAAATGTTCCGTTTTTAGCGACAAACACTTTGCCTTTGGATCTGAGATAGAAGGTATACCCGACTGTCTCTTTCGGGTATCCTATGAAGACGCATTTCTCCGCTTTGGGTTCCAGCTTTTCAGGCTGAAGCTTTTTGACATAAGCATCACATCCCCAAACTTTAAGAAATGACAACTTTGGCTTCTTGCCAAACCACAGTTCATATGGCCTCGTCTCAACGGATTTTGATGGTGCCCTATTTAAAGTGAATGCAGCTGTCTCTAATGCATAACCCCAAAACGATAGTGGCAAATCAGCAAGAGACATCGTAGAACGCACCATATCTAATAAGGTTCGATTACCATGTTCGGACACACCATTACGCTGTGGTGTTCTGGGCGGTGTCAACTGTGAAACAATTCCACACTATCTTAAGTGACTGCCAAACTCATAACTCAGATATTCACCTCCTCGATCAGATCGCAGGAACTTAATCTTCTTGTTATGATGATTCTCAACTTCACTCTGAAATTGCTTGAACTTTTCAAACGTTTCAGAATTGTGTTTCATTAAGTAAATATACCCATATCTACTTAAGTCATTAGTGAAGGTGAGAAAATAATGATATCCACCACGCGCTGTAACATTCATTGGACCGCACACATCAGTGTGTATGATTTCCAATAAGTCACTCGCATGTTCCTTTGTTCCAGAGAACGACGTTTTAGTCATCTTGCCTATGAGGCATGGTTCACATGTGTCAAGTGATTCAAAATCAAGTGACTCCAAAAGTCCATCAGAATGGAGCTTCCTCATGCGTTTTACACCAATATGACCTAAACGGCAGTGCCACAAGAAAGTGGTCCTATCATTATCAATTCTACATCTTTTGGCATCAATGTTATGAACATGTGTGTCATCACTATCAAGATTCAATATGAATAAACCCCTAACATTGGGTGCATGACCATAAAAGATATTACTCATATAAATAGAACAACCTTTATTCTCTGATTTAAATGAGTAACCGTCTCGCAATAAACAAGATCCAGATATAATGTTCATGCTTAACGCAGGCACTAAAAAACAATTATTTAGGTTCATCACTAATCCCGATGGTAATCGAAGAGAGAGCGTGCCGACGGCGATCACATCAACCTTGGAACCATTTCTGACGCGCATCATCACTTCGTCCTTTGCCAGCCTTTGTTTATTCCATAGTTCCTGCTTTGAGTTGCAAATGTGAGAACCGAACCGGTATCAAATACCCAGGAACTACTACGAGAGCTAGTAAGGTACACATCAATAACATGTATATCATATATACCTTGTTTGTCGTTGGCCGCCTTCTTGTCAGCCAGGAAGTTGGGGTAGTTCCGCTTCCAGTGACCCGTTCCTTTGCAATGAAAGCACTCAGTTTCTGGCTTGGGTCCATGCTTGGGCTTCTTTGTAGGAGTAGCAACTACTTTGCCATCCTTCTTGGTTTTACCCTTGTTTCCCTTGCCCTTGACTTTGCCATTTTTCTTGAAAATAGTGGTCTTATTGACCATCAACACTTGATGTTCGTTCTAGATTTCAGACTCAGCGACTTTTAGCATCGCAAATAGCTTGGCGACTGACTTGTTCATCCCGTGCATGCTATAGTTCATCACAAAGCTCTTGTAACTAGGTGGCAGTGATTGAAGAACTCTGTCAGCGATCGCCTCTGGCGGAAGGGCAATTCCCAACTCTGCTAGACGAGTTGAATACCCAAACATTCTAAGTATATGTTCACTGATAGACTCGTTCTCCTCCATTTTGCAAGCATATAACTTATCAGAGGTTTCATACCTCTCGATCCGGGCGTTCTTCTAAAAGATAAACTTCAACTCCTGGAACATCTCATATGCTCCATGACGTTCAAAACGTCTTTGAAGTCCCGGTTCTAAGCCATACAATATCGCACACTGAACTATTAAGTAATATCCAGTACGTGCCTCCCAAGCGTTCTTAACGTCTTCGGAGGTCATGTCTTCTGGTTGGTCACCAAGCGGTGCATCAAGGACATAAGATTACTGGGAAGCCGTGAGGATAATCCTCAGATTACGGGCCCAGTCAACAAAGTTACTTCCATCATCTTTCAGTTTAGCTTTCTCTAGGAACGCATTAAAAATTCAGGGGTGCTACTGCGCGAGCCATTGATCTACAACATAAATATGCAAAGTTCACTTAGACTATTGTTCAAGATAATGAGTTTATTAATCAAATTACTAAAGCTCCCACTCAAATTGACATCCCTCAGGTCATCTGGGTGTCACATGATCCAAATCCACCAACTCAAGTCCGATCATCACGTGAGTTGAGGTGGCTTCAATGGTGAACATCATTATGTTAATCATATCTACTATATGACTCATGTTCGACCTTTCGGTCTCTTGTGTTCCGAGGCCATGTTTGTACATGCTAGGCTCATCAAGTTTAACCCGAGTGTTCTGCGTGTGCAACACTGGCTTGCACCCGTTGTATGTGAAGGTAGAGTCTATCACACCCGATCATCACGTGGTGTCTCAACACGACGAACTTTCGCAGCGGTGCACGCTCGGGGAGAACACAATTTTATCTTCAAATATAAGTGAGGGATCACCTTATAATGCTACCGTCATACTAAGCATAACAAGGTGCATAAAAGGATTAACATCACATGCAATTAATAAGTGACATGATATGGCCATGAACTCGTGCTTTAGATCTCCATCTTGAAAGCACCGGCATGATCTTCATCGTCACCGCCGCGACACCATGATCTCCATCATCTTGATCTCCATCAACGTGTCACCATCGATGTTGTCACGCCCTGCATGCTTCTACTACTATTGCTACCATTTAGCGATAAAGTAAAGCATTGCATAGCGCTTAATGATTGACATGCAGGTCATACAATAATTAAAGACAACCCTATGGCTCCTGCTAGTTGCCGTACTCATCGACATGCAAGTCGTGAAATTCTAGACATCACATGATCATCTCATACATCACATATATTGCATCATGTAATTGGCCATATCCCATCACAACATACCCTGCAAAAACAAGTTAGACATCCTCTAATTGTTGTTGCATGTTTTACGTGGCTGCTATGGGTTGCTAGCAAGAAAGATTCTCACCTACGCATAAACCACAACGGTGATACATAATTTGCTTTTCAACCTTCTCAAGGAATGCCTTTGTCGAATCCGATCCAACTAAAGTGAGAGAAACTGCCATCCGCAAGCCATCTAGGCAACAAGTTGCGTCGAGGGAACCGGTCTCTCGTAAGCATACGAGTAATGTTGGTCCGGGCTGCTTCATCTCACAATACCGCTGAACCAAAATTCGACCAAGGAAGGAAGCAATCTAAGCATCAACGCCCACAAACCTTTTGTGTTCTACTCGAGATCTCATCAAACCATCAACCTAGCTCATGATGCCACTGTTGGGGAACGTCGCATGGGAAACAAAAAATTTCCTACGCACACGCAAACCTATCCATGGTGATGAGCATCTACGAGAGGGAGAGAGGATCTACGTACCCTTGTAGATCGCTAAGAGGGAAGTGTTAAGAAACGCGGTTGGTGTAGTCGAACGTCTTCGCGATTCAAATCGCCGAGCGTCCCGCGATCTAATCATGAATAGTCCCGCGATCTCATCATGATCCATCTCAAAATCCAATCACGAACGTCTCGTGGCCTTGATCACGATCCTTCCGATCTAGTACCGAACGGACGACACCTTCGCATTCAGCACACATGCAACTTGATGACGATATCCACCGTCTTGATCCAGCAAGAGGAGGTGGAGAGGAGGAAGAGTTCACTGGAAGCGTGACGGCGCTCCAGCGATGGTGGTGGAGTGATTTCGGCAAGGCTTCGCCTAAGCACTGCGGAAAACCGATCTAAAGGAGCATCGGTGGAACGGGTAGCACGAGGCCGTAAATTCTCTGCAAAACCCTTCTATTCCACCAGTATATATAGCAGGAGAGGAGGAGGTGGGATTGCGTAGGGCTGAGCCCCTCTTGGAGTCGGCCAAAGCCAAGGGGGAGGAGTCCTACTCCTCCTCCACTCCTAGTAGGAGTAGGACTCTCCCTTTTTGCCTTTTTTCCACTCTTTTTCCTTTGGGACTCTTCCCCCAGCCGCATGGGCCTGCTGTGGATATTCCACCAGCCCACTAAGGGCTTACTAATACTTTCCCACAGCCCATGAAGCCTCTTGGGTCGAAATACCCCTCCCGGAGGTCTCCCGGTACACTACCGACACTCCCGGTACACTACCGATGAGCCCGAAACTTTTCCGGCGACCAAACTGGGACTTCCTATATATGAATATTTACCTCCGGACCATTTCAGAGCTCCTCGTGACATCCAGGATCTCATCCGGGACTCCGAACAAACTTTGGTCACCACCATACATAACTCTATACTACCGAAACGTCACCAAACCTTAAGTGTGCAGACCCTGCGGGTTCGAGAACTATGTAGACATGACCGAGACACCTCTACAGTCAATAACCAATGGCGGGACCTGGATGTCCACATTGGTTCCTACATATTTACGAAGATCTTTATCGTTCGATCCTCTATGTCAAGGATTTAGTTAATCTCGTATGATGTTCCCTTTGTTCTTCGGTATGTTACTTGCCGGACATTCGATCGTCGGTATCTCCATACCTAGTTCAACCTCGTACTGGCAAGTCTCTTTACTCGTTCCGTAATACAAGATCCCGTGACCAACACTTAGTCACATTGCTTGCAAGGATTATTGTGATGTTGTATTACCGAGTGGGCCCTGAGATACCTCTCCGTCACACGGAGTAACAAATCCCAGTCTTGATCCATGCCAACTCAACAGACACCCTCGAAGACACCTGTAGGGCACCTCTATAGTCACTCAGTTACTTTGCGACATTTGATACACACAAGGTACTCCTCCGTTATCTGTGAGTTGCATGATCTCATGGTCATAGGAACATATACTTGACATGCAGAAAATAGTAGCAATAAACTGACACGATCATAAGCTACGTTTGTAGTTTGGGTATTGTCCATCACATCATTCTCCTAATGATGTGATCCCGTTATCAAATGACATCTCATGTCCATGGCTAGGAAACCTTAACCATCTTTCAATCAACGAGGTAGTTCACTAGAGGCATACTAGGGACATTGTGTTTGTCTATGTATCCACACATTTATCCATGTTTCCAGTTAATACAATTATAGAATGGATAATAACCGATTATCATGAACAAGGAAATACGATAATAAACACTTTATTTATTGCCTCTAGGGCATATTTCCAACACCTTACCGGTCTTATAGCCACTTAGCAGCCTCGATGCCGCCCTTGGTGGACCGGCCTGCCTCGAGGGTGTTGGGGCCTTGCCTCATAGTTGCATCCTTGGTGATCCGGCCGTAAACCACGGTGGTAGGGAAATGTCCAGGACTGGGACTCGACGATGTAGAGATGCTTGAGTGTCAAAGGGGGGGTCCTGAGAAGCACGCCCCAAGAGCCTTACCGTTCATAAAGCCACTAGAAGCCTCGATTCCGTCCTTGGTGATTCGGCCGGCATCGAGGGTGTTGAGGCCTTGCCCTACGGTTGTGTCCTTGGCCAGACACAACCACAGCTCTAGTGAAATGTGCGAGACTGGGGCCTGCATACGTAGAGTGCCGAAAGGGCTCCCAACTTACATCACCTACAGGACCGAGAGCACCACTAGACGCTTTGATTCACCAAGCGCCATGACCACAACTTCCTTGGAGCCTACAACGGACACGCCAAGCTAAGTACCTTAATCTTAATCGGAAGGCCGCCTTGACTAATGAAAACACAAAAACCAGGACACATAACAGAAGCACTGATAAAAGGGGGCTTGTACCCAAGTTCATTACATGCCTGCAGGGCCTTTCTTGGTCTTTGGTTGCAAGGGCATGGAAAGAAAGAAAAAGACCCCCACGAGGGCCACTGCATCAAGGGCTTCGGGGCCAATGCATCGATGCTCAACCAGTGTACTCCTCCTCCTCCTCCTTCATGGGCCTATGAAGGCGTGCCGACGTAGAGGCTTCCGGAGCATAGGAGTGGCGCCAGGCCGGCTGGCAACCACCCGAGGTTCGAGCGCGATGGCGCGATGGCGCGTCGTAGCTGCTGTCATCGCTATCGCTTCTATCACTCGGGCTCCCCTCGGAGGCGGTGTCGCTAACGCTAGAGGAGTAGCACTCGTCGCGAAGGGCAAGCTTGTCTCCAAGATCGCCGCGACCAATGTCTTCCGGGCAGCGCCCTAGGCATTCACCCTCGCCGCAGAAGACCTTGCCGAAGAGCGTCACCTCGAGGTCGAACTTGAAGTGGAGGGTGCGCCTCCCCATCATGCCGTAGGCACGGGCAAACGTTTGCCACCCGTGAACCAGGTACAACTAGCAGCTCGGGGCGACCTCAACCCCCACCCACGATGCCGCACTGCAGCTGCCGTCGGCCTACAGCCATAGGCCATCGCCCCCCCTGGTCGGCAGCACCCCCACAAAGGAGTTCAGGAGAGGAAGCCAGATGGCCTCCAGCCTTTCCGCCCACACCACGAACTCCCTGACCGTGTCGCCCGTATGGAGCCGTGGATGTGGTGGTAGGGCCGCCGCGGCCGCCCAGCCATCACGAGTGCCACCACTTCGACTACCAGGGGCGCCGACACCGGTCGGGCCCGCGCCGCGGCCGCCGATGACAACTGTAGACCGTGCTGGGGTATCACTGCGCCCTTGAGAAGTCGTCGCCGGCGTCGCGGCATACTTCCGGGGATGGCCACATCCCCTCTTGGGTGGCGGTGGAGCGGGGCCCTCCTCGGTGGCCTTCCCCTTCTCGGCGGCGGAATGCTTCCTCACTAGAGCCATGATTGGGAGAGCGGCAACTTGGAGATCGGAAGGCGAATAAGACAAAGGTTTTGTGAGAGTTTTCTCCCCTCGCTGGCTTATGTACAGCCGGGGGCCGACCGACGCCCCCTCACATCTCGGGAGGCATGTGGCCTCTAAATGGTCACATTCGCGTGACACGAGGAGGGAGGGCCTAGGCGATAACAGCATTCAAGGGAAGGTAATGATGGTCGGCGCTGTGCACATGCGTCGCACCGGTTTGACTTATGACGATTCCTGATGCCTTAGGGGGACTACAGCATCGCCATGCGGGCGTCCGACGCGAGTAAAGCCTGGCCTGCTTATACGTCTCCGTGGTATCTACTTGTCCAAACTCTTTTCCCCTTGTTTTGGACTCTAATTTGCATGATTTGAATGGAACTAACCCAGACTGACTTTGTTTTCAGCAGAATTGCCTTGGTGTTATTTTTGTGTAGAAATAAAATTTCTCATGTTGATCTAGAAATTTACGTTTAATAATTTTGGATTTAATAAAAAATACCGGCGAAAGAATCAACCAGAGGGTGGCCACCCACAGGTGACAAGCTTGTCATGCGCGGCCACCCCCCTGGTCGCACCAAGCAGGCTTGTGGGGCCCCTTGTAACATCCCAAAATTTCATTTTGGAATGTTATGAAATATAGGTATGCATCATCATCACATTGCATGAATGAAATGAATTGTTGAAGTTCTTCTTTTGAAATTCTGAAAGGCCATTTCAATTTTTCCATATACTTGTTTCTCCTATCTAAAAACCACTGGAAATTTTCAGAAAAAAAGAGGAGTAACATGACACTCCACACCAGGGGCATCTTGGTGAAATATTTGAACAATAAAACCAGGGGGTTATTTGAAAATTTATTGCAAAAGAATTTAAAATCATTTAGGCATTTTCTGAAACTAAATTATTTTAAAGTATTTAGTTTGACAGTGAAAAATGTTCATTAAATAGCATTTATTCCCTTGATTAATTTGATATATATATTTCCTATTGTTGGAAATGATTTGAATGCATTAAAGGGTTTTAAACGCTCTGGAAAATAGAAAAGGAAACGAATTAAAGCGTTTAATTAGAAAACCGGCCGGCCCACCAGCCTTTACTCCCGAGATCCTTTCGGATCGGTCACCGATGCGCAGATCCCGCCCCCTCTCTCATTGACACGCGGGACCCATCGTCCGACAGCACCATCAGCACGCTCCTCTCCCTCCTCGCGCCGTCGACGTCGTCGGAGATCTCTCACTCACCGGATCTCCCAACCTCTTCCCTTTCCCGACCCCGTGAGGCCCCTATAAGAACCCCTGCTCCGCCTGCACTCCATTCCACCCCCGAGCGCCCCTGCCCACGCCCACAAACGCCACCGCTCCACCTCGCCGGAGTTAGGTCAATGACCGAAGCTCTCCAAGCACGAGGTCGTCGCCTCCGTCGTGCCCAGCCCCGTCCGACGCCACCAATCGACGCAGGAGCTTCGCCGCCGTCGCCTGAGCACTTCGGATGCCGCCCCTGACTACCGCATCGTTGCCTCCGACCACCTCCGACTTCCGGCCATCGTCGACATCACCAGAGCTTCGACCCCCCTCCCCTGTAAGCCGCCACCTCCACCCGCAACCTTCAGTTTTAGGATCTACGCTCCAGATTAGAAATTTTATAAAATGAACCGGTGTGCATTAGTTTTCGGCCGTCCGCTCGTTAGCACCCACGCGCGCACACCCTAGGCCAATCATAGCATGCCACGTCACCCTGTCCGTTTGTTAGTTTTTTTGTTCTTTTTCTGTTTTGTTTTAGAAAACAGAATGCTTTCTGTTTTTGTTTTAATTGTAACTTTTAAACTAATTAGTGTTTTTAAATGATTCTTTTTGAATTAGGTCAGAAATTTCATGTAGTTTCATCCTGTAGTCTTAGATTTCAACTTTGAACTTTAAAGTTTGAATCTAACCAAATTTTCTTAAATTACTAAAATCTGTATAACTAGAGTTAAAAAATATATTTTTGTATGAATCATTTTGCCACTGGTTTGTATTAGTTAGACCGATCATCCTACATAGTTTCAGAATTTTTAGAATGAATTTGGTTAGGGTTTTTAACAAAAATAGAATCTGTTTAGTTCTTAATAGAGTTTAGTTAGTTTAATTTTAGTTTAGTTTGAATCTGAGTTAGTTTAAGTTTTGTTTCTAGTTTTCATTAGGTTCTTTTGTTTCAACATTAGGTGACATTACTTGCTATAAATAAAAATAATTGTTTAGTTTTATACCTTATTGTTATAGGAAATCTTTATTCCTATTCATTAGGTATAGTTTTATTGAGCAATTTAGTTTTATTTTTCACAATCATTTTAGGAGATTTAATTCTGTTTTCTAATAAAGAACCTTAGTAATTCTTTTGTGTTAAGTAATGTTTTGTTTATAAAAAAATTTGTTTCATACTCTAATGTTATAGGAAACTCTAGTTATCTTCATTAAGTGGTGTTTTATAAAAATTATAATTTTAGTAGCTTTTGTTTTCACAAAAGTTTTAGTGGATTTAAATTATGTTTACTAATATAAATTTTATTATCTCTTTTCTGTTAACTATTGTTTTGTTATTAAAAATAGTTGTTGGTCTTATTTTATATTAGTAGTAGTTTTGACACTAAAAATTTGTGAGTCAAATATTGGTTTTGAATTCTTTCTCTTGATTGTTACTATTGAATTGTTTTAGTATTGTTAGTGTTACCTTGTTGTTGTGTGAATTGTATGTAGTTATGCTTATAGTGTGCTTTGTTTGATTTGTTAGATCATCCGGAGTGCGAAGCTTGTTATCTAGAGTCACTTGAGTACGAGGATCGTCAGCAAGGCAAGTCACTTTGAACATATTTACCCATGTTTTTATTGCATTAGTTCTACCATCTCCCCAATTGAATGCAAAGTGGTAATTTGGAAACTTGGTTACTTGATGTAGTATCATGTGGTAGGATCCCCTCAACCCTTTGACACATTCGCCCCTAGAAACGTTGATTTAATTTTGCTATGCTATTAGTAGACGGGGTTGGTTGTGTGATTCATGAGAGTAGTGAGATAATAATTTCAAGACCTACAAGATTATCAAGACTTCAAGACTCCGAGTTTTCAACATACCCCTGGGTGGATCATGGTTGAACGGCGCCCTAGAGAAACCAGTGGTTAGCCTAGGTGTTGCTGGAGAAGTGCCAGTATTCACGTAGAAAGGTCCACCCAAGCGCAAAGAGATGGATGGATGCTTCAAGACCCAAGGCTTACCTGCAAAACCACAAGCCATTATGGGCTCTGGCTTGGTTGGATATCGTGGTGACCCTGGACAGGCGGTGCTACGAGATGTAGAAGAACGGTAGGAAAGGATGGGCACCGACAGAGTCTCAGGGAAACCCTTTAGAAGACCATGTTTTGGTCATCCGTTTCTCAAACACCCTGAAGTGCGAGAAATCCAATGGAGGCGATCAAATCTTGTGGGGAACGTGTGTAAAACTCTACAAAGTGCTAAAACCTAATTTATTAGCCGTGTCCACAGTCATGGACAACTTGAGCCAAAGGAACTGAAACTATCTGGAATTCTCAAAACAAATAATTATATTGATGTGGGTATTAATGACAACTTGGGTATGAGAATTGGTTGGTCGAACCATCTCATTAATCAACCAAAATTGTAGTAATAATATTTTGCCCCCTCTTGTTGTAGGAAAAATTGGCTTTATGCAAAACTTACTACCCCACCTACCAGATATGCATATAGAATAGATGATTACTTTACACCCCCTATTTTGTGACATTGCCGACATATTCAATATGCTGACCTACATAGTTGCAACATATCATGTTGTAGAGTACTTTTTCGACCAAGAGTGAGGATACGCTCTATGCTCGGTGAGATGCCCTTGGAGTCAGATGGGCTCAACTACCTTTGAAGCTTCCGCAAGATTAGTTATTCTCATGAGTTGGCCTTCAGCCACTTTATTGTAATTCTTATTGTAATAAAGGACTCGATATGAGATTTCGATTTATAAAGTTGTGTGATTTTCCCTTTGATATATACATTAATGTATTGTGTGTGTACCAGCATGATCTTGGGATGGTACTGAAACACCGGAGATTCGACCTTTCAGGTCGGGTCGCTACAGAAACGGTATCAGAGCACACGCTGACCGTAGGACGTAACCTCTAGGATTGGAAAAGCCTTAGAAAAAAAATCACTTTTCTATTGTCCTTAAAATTCTTATATTCTCATTTGCTCGTTTCTAACTTCTCTTCGATTTATTTCAAAATTTATAGATGGCCACCTTCACCCCAGTTTTGATCACGGAGTTTTGTCAGCCTGATGCGACGATGCCCTTTGGCAAGGAGCTGGTGAAGATCGTCAAGGACATAAGGACCGCTTTGCCAAGCATCACCGGGACTCCTATCATGTCTTTTCCACAAGACGGTCACCACAGGATCGAGGTGCACATCCCCGGAAAGACCTTTGGAAATCGTAAAGAACCCATCGATTTCAAGTTTGTGGCACCAAGCTGGATTCTTGGGAGGGACATGGCGATTCACCGTGCCCTCAGGCGTATTCAGGAGGAATACAGGGGTGGCCCCATTTCGCTAAGCCTTCGCATGGTTTGTCACAGGGATGCCAATGGAAATATCATAAACACCCCCACTGGAGACTCCACCATTTCCTATATCCAGACTTTGGAAACTCACATCAGGACTTTGGAGCTCCGGGTACGTGCAAACAGGAAGGAGATCAAGAGGCTGATGAACCGCGAGATTGACCTCGAAGCTGACCTACGGGAATCCAAGTACGAGCATGAGCATGAAGTGAAGGATTTCTTAGAGAGGATCGAGAAGCTGAACCCTCGCATTGCAACTCTGGAGCAACAGCTGGACATGGGAGAAAATCTTCACCCGGAAGGAGACGTCTCTCCTTTGATCAGAAACGATGAAGACTATGAGGAGAGCGTCACCGGAGGACCCACGACCATGTACTTTTGAGGAGAACTTTAGTTATGCCCCCCATGTATCTTTATTTTTGTCGTTAAAACGTAGGTCGATGCTTAGTTTGATTTGAGACTTGTATCTCGATGTTTGAACCTTGAGTTGAATAAATGAATGAGTGTTTCGTGTGATATGTATGTTGCATTGCATATGGGTAGTGAAAATTTTCCTTAGGCCCTTGTTCTATTCTAATTCTCACCCCTGTGAAAACAGCAGGATGCCTCCGTGACGTGAGCCCGATTTCACCTTCCCGCCGGAACTCACGCAACTTCTCCAGCAGCAGAATGCCCTGATGCAGCTGTTGATCCAGAACCAGACCAACAACCACAACAACCACCCTCCACCTCAGGGTGACAACCTCACCCGTTTTCTGAGGCTGAATCCACCAACTTTCTCCAGTAGCACTGAGCCCATTGTGGCGGATGATTGGCTCCGCAAGATGGAGAGGGAACTCATCACCGCTGGATGCACTGAGGCTGAAAAGGTGCGCTTTTCCGCCCATCAACTGGAGGGACCAGGAGCTTCATGGTGGGAGAACTACACCACCACATACCCCATTGCTCGTGTGACATGGGAGCAGTTCAAGCTAGCCTTTCGCACCACTCATGTCTCAGCTAGAGCCATGAGTCTAAAGAAGCGTGAGTTTCGCAACTTACGCCAGGGGAACCGCTCCGTAGCCCAGTATGTGGATGAATTCAGCATGTTGGCTCGTTATGAACCAGGAGATGTGGCTGATGATGCAGCCAAACAGGAGAAGTTCCTGGAAGGACTCAACGATGAGTTGAGCGTGCAGCTGATGGTGGCTACTTTCAACAACTACTTGGAGCTGGTAGACAAGGCCCTCATCTTGGAAGGGAAGCAGCAGCAAATTGAAAACCGCAAGAGGAAGTATGGACAGGGGAAGTCTAACTCTGGAGCTCAACATAAGCCCCGCTACTCCCCGTACACAGGGAATACCGGAACAGGGACTGGTAAGTATGGAGGACACACTCATCATGTGCACAACCATGGAGGCCACAACCATTGAGGAAATGGGAATAATTCTCCCAACAATGGCAACTTCAAAAAACGGCAATGGAAGTGGGAATCGCAACCAGCACCGTCCCGCTCCAGCTCAGAAGGATCTGAACCATATCACCTGCTTCAAGTGCCAGAAGATAGGGCACTATGCCATTCAATGTCTCCAGAACAAGCAAGGAAATGGAAATGGCAACAACAACAACGGCAACCCATCAGCTAAGAAGCCAAATCCTTTTCCCCGTGCTCAGGTGAACCACATTGATGTGGAAGAAGTCTATGATCAGCCCGAGACTATGGTTGGTAAGTTTTTATTGCATTCACCTCCAGTTATGGTACTTTTTGATTCTGGTGTAACTCATTCATTCATATCAAGGGTAGTTGTGGAAAAGCATGGTTTACCCACCAGAACCCTTAGTTGGCCCATTAAGGTCAATTCCCTAGGAGGTATGATGATGGCAGGGATAGGGTGCTACGTATTGAAACTCCATATAGGAAACCGTGTCTTTCCCACTGACCTCATCGTCTTAGAATCCTAGGGATTGGATGTAATCCTAGGCATGGATTGGATGACCAAGTATGAAGGAAACCCTGATTGCCCCACCAAGTCTATTTTGCTCACCACCCCAGAGAACAAGAGGATTAAGTATGTATCCCGACGCACACAGACAAGTGCTCGGTTAAATTCCCTCACAAGAGTGGTTCAGGAGGAAGTGTCGGTAGTACAAGACTTTCCAGATGTATTCCCAGAGGAATTACCAGGCATGCCAACAGATAGAGAGATTGAATTTTTGATAGAGTTACTACCAGGAACAACCCCAATTTCCAAGAGACCATATCGGATGCCCGCAAATGATTTGGAGGAAATCAAGAAGCAGATTAAGGAGTTATTGGACAAAGGGTATATTCTCCCAAGTTCTTCACCTTGGGGAGCCCCAGTTCTTTTGGTGGAGAAGAAGGATAAAACCTTGAGGATGGTAGAACGACTAGGGGTGCTAGGATGATCCAGGAACCCTTGTATCCTGAGGGCCATCCTAAGAGAATTGAGCAAGATTCTCAAAGGATTAATACTGATGCACCTAGTCGTTCCAATAATAAGAGGAATAAGGATGATGATAGAACCTTGGATGCTGCTAGTGAACCTGTTATTGATACACCTGAAAACCCAAATGATATTTCTGTTTCTAATGCTGGGCCACAATCTGGTGATGAGCATGAGCCAAGTGATAACATTAATGATGATGTTAATGTTGATTCTCAACCTAGTAATGATAATGATGTGGAGATTGAACCTGCTGTTGATCTTGATAACCCACAACCTAAGAATAAAAGATATGACAAAAGAGATTTTATTGCTAGGAAGCATGGTAAAGAAAGAGAACCATGGGTTCAGAAACCCATGCCCTTTCCTCGTAAACCATCCAAGAAAAAGGATGATGAGGATTTTGAGCGCTTTGTTGAAATGCTTAGACCTGTATTTTTGCGTATGCGCTTGAATGGTATTCTAAAAGTGTCTCCTTATGCTAAGTATATGAAAGATATTGTAACTAATAAAAGGAATATACCGGAAGCTGAATTTTCCACAATGCTTGCTAATTATACTGTTAAGGGTGGAGTACCAAAGAAATTAGGAGATCCGGGAATACAAACTATACCATGCTCTATAAAAGGGAATTATGTTAAAACTGCTTTATGTGATTTGGGAGCTGGTGTCAGTGTTATGCCTTTCTCTTTATATCGTAGACTTGATTAGAATAAGTTGACACGTACATAAATCTCTTTGCAAATGGCTGATAAATCGACTGCTCTACCTATCGGTATTTGTGAGGATGTACCTGTCGTAGATGCAAATGCTACTATTTTAACGGACTTTGTTATTATTGATATTCCCAAGGACGACAGTATGTCTATCATCCTTGGTAAACCCTTTTTGAATACTGTAGGGGTTGTTATTGATTGCAACAAGGGCAATGTGACTTTTCATATTAATGGTAATGAGCATACAATACACTTTCCGAAGAAACAACCTCAAGTTCATAGTATCAACTCCATTGGAAAAATCCAACGATTATTATTGGAGACTTTGAATTACCTCTTCCTACTGTCAAGAAGAAATATGATAACTTATTGTTGGGGACATGCATATCCCCATAGAGGTAACTTAGTGTTAGTCGGAAATTCTTCGATTTCATGTTATTCAAAAGAAGTTTGTTAATAATACTTGATCAACCTTATTGATGGATTCCTTTTGATGAGCATGAGATGGATGAATTTAGAAAGCACAACTTTCTGTACCCAACCTTTACCTTCTGCTAGTTAGAGTGACTAAAGTAAAAATGCTATTTTTCACGTTTTCTAAGTTTTCTATGCAATAGAAAAATGACCTAAAAATAAAAGTTCTTCAAATGCCTTGAAAATGTAGTATGATTTATTCAGGAATATTTAAAAATATCTGGCACTAAGCACACTATAGGGGGCTGCACTAGTGGGCCAGAAGCCCACAAGGTGTGGCCAACCCCCTAGTTGCGCCTAGCAGGCTTGTGGGTCCCACGTGGCCCCCCTTCACTTATTCCAACACCCATCCACTTCATCTTCCTCCAAAAAAATCCCACCATTTCTCAAACTCGTGTTCTAGCTCATTTTGGTGCCATTTTAGATCTCCTTGTGCAAAGCATCATTCGCAAAACTGTTTTGGGAGATTGTTCTATGGTATGTGACACCTCCAATCGTCCAATTGGTTTTTGTTCTAGTGGTTTATATATTGCAAATTTTTGTTGTTGTGGTGACCTTGTTCTTGAGCTTGCATGTCAAATTTGTATGGTCCCAAGTAGTTTTGTTGCATGATATAGACTCTAGGCACTTGTGGGAGTAGTTGCGTTGAGTTTTTGTTGAGTTTTGTTCACGTTTATTTTGAGTCACTACAAATTTCAGAATTTTTTAGAAAAAGAAATGTTCAGGCGATTGTGAAGAGGCTCTTCAAGCTGGAGTTCTAAGGAGGGACAAAATGAGATGAGGGATAGACCCAAGTATAATCTTCCTCTCGTCGCAGAAGTTCGACCATGTGAATGGCCATGTGACACATTCTTGAGGGCGGCTGGTATTTATGAAGGTTTCTATTACTTGGATGAGAATGCAGGACTCACCGACTTCCTCAACGATAAGTGTGACCAGTACCTCTTGCTCACGAATACCTTTGTGGAAATTTTTCATTTTCATGTTAGGGAAGACGCTCCTATAGTAGAATTTCACTTATATGATGTGCCTAAGAAAATGAACCTTTATGATTTTTGCAAAGCTTGGAAAATACCCTATGAGGGCAGCATCAGGGAACCACCTCCTGGAGACATGGAAGATTTTATTGCCACAGTCACTTTAGGGGAAGAGAGAGGTGTGTCCAAGGCAAGAGCAACTAGTTTACATTTTCCTGTGCTACTCTATTATTCATTATTTGAGGGAAGATGTTTAGTTGGTCGCTCGGAGAGTGGAGGTCTTAGTACCCATGACCTCACCATTCTGCGCCATGCTTTACTTGCTGATGGAACCTTTAGTCTGGGCGCTATGGTGGCCCAACGGTTGAACACCAACCGTTCGAAGGGGCCCATATTCGGGTGTATCTATGCATCTCGTTTGGCCAAACACTTTGAGATACCCATTAGGTTTAATGAGGAAGATGAGAGGCTGCTACCCTTTAAGTCCTTAGATTATGACTGTATGGTAGCACATGATGTTATTAAGAAAAATGATGATAGGAGGCTGCTTTATAACTTAGTTTTTAGCTAGCGTACTTGTGAAATTATTACTTTTCCTGCTTCTTTGTTTGATATTTTCTTGGGCTAGTACACCATTATGCCTGGACACATTTACAGATATTAGGGTCTGACGCAACCCCCAGCTCCTAAACCGGCACCAACCCTTCATCGTACCCTGAGCCAGTTTTTCAGTGGGAGCCGCAGGAGCCCGCCAACCAATGGAACTCTGAGGACGCTCCTGTGTATCTAGGAGAGAACTCTTTCCAACCATGGCCATAGACCAAGTTAGGCCAAAAGCCTAACCTTGGGGGAGTACGTATTTCTCACCAATATTACATTCATGTTCACACATCCATGTTAAGTAGTCGGTGAGCATACTCTTTCATTGTACTATCCATGGTAGTTTATTTCCTTGTTTCGCTTTCTTCTTGTGTGTTGAATTAACTTTGAGAATAATACAAAAAATAATGCTAGCTTTACCTTCTAGTTGCTTAGATGTAGCATTAAAAGAAAAACCAAAAAGATTTTTCGTTCTTCCTTTGCTTGTTGGGAGCTTTCCCCTGTAAATAGTTTTTCTCGTTCTTGTTTTGATTTTTATTTCTTTGGGTCGTAAGGAGAAGACCACAATGAAAATGTCGAGTGGCTCTCATATGCATTATTGTTTACCTATAAGAGAGCCCATGTTACCTTGTCTTCTCCTTTGAGTTATTGTTTGCAGATTCCAGCTTAGTCCAATGCACGCGCACTTTTATTACTATCCACACCATTCGGTCTTGCAAGTGAAAGGTAATAATGATGATATTTGATGAAAATATTGAGATGGAGAAAAGCTGGGATGAACTCGACCTATCTTGCTTTTGTAAATATGATTAGCTCATCGTTCTAAATTCAGTTCATTATGGGTGAAACATATTTACATTGACAATTAGAGATTAGAGTTACTCAATACACGCCTAATTATCTAAGAGTGGATAATGGTTTTTTTGGGTGCCAACATGCATATTAAAATGGTTGTGATGTTGTATCATGGGATGGTATCCTCCTCTAAATGATTCAAGTGGCTCGACTTGGCACATGTTCATGCATGTAGTTGAAACAAAATCAACATAGCCTCTACGATATTTATGTTCATGATAATCTATATCCTACTCATGCTTGCATTCAATGTTGGTTAATCTCAAAGCATGTTGATGACTGTGTCACTCTCTAGTTGGTCTCTCCCCAGTCTTTTGCTAGCCTTCACTTGTACTAAGTGGGAATACTGCCTGTGCATCCAATTCCTCAAACCCAAAGTTGTTCCATATGAGTCCACCATACCAACCTATACATGGTATTTACCTGCCATTACAAGTAAATTTTCATGTGCCAAACTCTAAACCTTTAAATAAACATAATGTTTTATATGCCCAAATCGCTCATGTGGCGACTCGGGGCTGTCAGTATCTTCCATGCTAGGTGGGTTATTCTCAGGATATGTGCTGATTCACTATCATTCATGAGAAAGTGGCTGGTAATCGGGATGCCAAGTTCCATGATCGAAATAAAAAGCAAACTATAATTAAACAAAACTCCCCCAGGATTGTATTTATATGGACGTTACCTATGGATTCGGCTCACCATGGAGTGTGATTGATTGGTGGAGGGGGAGTAGAAACTTTATCATTTTGTTTGGGAACATCCTATAATGTATCTAGCATGGAAGATGTTGAAAACCTCCTATCATTATGTGAGCAATGAGAGCATACCGCTCAAAAATTATTATTCATCTCTGTTTAAAAACTCAAGCTCTGGCACCTCTACAAATAAATGCTTCCCTCTGCGAAGGGCCTTTCTATTTACTTTATTGTTGAGTCATTCAATTCTCATAAAAGTCACCAGTTAGGGAGAACCACCATCATTTGTATGATTTGCTATTAATTGATATTGAGTATGAGCATGACTGGATCTCTTTCACCGTGAATTACAATGTCTAGTGAGCCCTTGTTCTTTAGAGGTGCTCTGCATTTTTGTTTTGCGGTCTCAGAAAGGGTTAGCAAGATACCATTTTGTCATACTGTATCATGGTTGTTTTGATGAAGTGTTGTCATCTAAGATTTATTATTATTGCTCGTAGTTTATTATGTCATTGATATGAGTAAATGCGATATCTAAATGTTATTGTGAACGTGGTTAGTCCATGATCTTTGTTGAAAATCTGAACATTAGTTAGACGCATTTACAATAACAAAATCAAATAGGGTTTGTAAATGTTTTTCTTTATCACTTTTAGTTTATCAACTAAATTGCTTGAGGACAAGCAATTAATTAAGCTTGGGGGAGTTGATACGTCTCCATCGTATCTACTTTTCCAAACTCTTTTGCCCTTGTTTTGGACACTAATTTGCATGATTTGAATGGAACTAACCCGGACTGACGCTGTTCTCAGCAGAATTGCCTTGGTGTTTTTTTGTGTGCAGAAATAGAAGTTCTTGGATTGATCTAAAAATTTATGGATAATATTTTTGGATTTAATAAAAAATAATGGCGAAGAATCTACCAGAGGAGGGTCACCCACAGGTGACAAGCCTGCCAGGCACGACCAGTGATACATCTCCAACGTATCTATAATTATTGATTGTTCCATGCTATTATATTATCTGTTTTGGATGTTTATATGCATTAATATGCTATTTTATATTATTTGTGGGAGTAACCTATTAATCTAGAGCCTAGTGCCAGTTTCTGTTTTTTCCTTGTTTTTAAGTTTCGCAAATAAGGAATATTAACGGATTCCAAACGGAATAAAACCTCTGGAATGATATTTTCTGTAATAAAAGGAAGCCACAAGACTTCAAAACCAAGGCGGAGGAGTTGCCTCGGGGCCAGAAGCCCGCTAGCCGCGGCGAGGGGGGTACCCCGCGCCTGACAGGCTTGTGGGCCCCTCGTAACTCCCCTAACCCTAATCTTTGGTCGGTAAATTCCCAAATATTCCATCATTACTAGAAAGAGGCATGAAAACACTTTTCTGATGCCAGAAGCCTCTGTTCCCGAGAGATCCAATCTTGGAGCCTTTTCCGATAATCTACCGGAGAGGGATTCGATCACGGAGGGCATGTACATCAACTCCATTGCCCCTCCGATGATGCGTGAGTAGTTAACCACAAACCTACGGGTCCATAGATAGTAGCTAGATGGTTTATTCTCTCTCTCTTTGCTTCCCAATAGCATGTTGTTCGGGATCTTCATGGAGATCTACCCGATGTAATACTCTTTTGTAGTGTGTTTCTTGAGATCCGATGAATTGTTGGTTTATGTTCAGATTATCCATGAATATTATTTGAGTCTTTCCTGAATTCTTATATGCATATTTTCATATCTTTGCAAGTCTCTTCGAGTTATTGGTTTGGTTTGGCCAGCTAGATTGGTAATTCTTGCAATAGGAGAAGTGCTTAGTTTTGGGTTCAATCTTGTGGTATCCTCGCCTAATGACAAAGTAGGGATAGCGAGGCACGTATTGTATTGTTGCCATCAAGGGTAAATAGATGGGGTTTTCATCATATTTCTTGAGTTTATCCCCCTAAATCATGTCATCTTACTTAATGCGTTACTCTGTTCTCCATGAACTTAATACTCTAGATGCAGGCAGGAGTCGGTCGATGTGTGGAGTAATAGTAGTAGATGCAGAATCGTTTCAGTCTTCTTGTCATGGACGTGATGCCTATATGCATAATCATTGCCTTGGATATCTTCATAATTATTCGCCTTTCTATCAATTCCTCGACAGTAATTTGTTCACCCACCGTAATACTTGCCATCATGAGAGAAGACATCAAGTCAAACCTATGGCCCCCGGGTCTATATTCCATATTATATTTTCAGATCTAAAACCAAAAACACCAAAAATACTTCCTGCATTATTTTTACTTTTAGTTTTACTTTCCGTTCAAGCATCCTATTATATCTATATGTACTAGGTCTCATCCTTGCAAGTAACCATGAAGGATTTCACAACCCCTTTATAGCGTTCGGTGCAAGAGTTTGATTTTTTGTGCAGGTATAACTATAGGTGGCTTGCTTGTATCTCCTACTAGACTGATACATTGGTTCTCAAAAACTGAGGGAAATACTTATCTACTTTGCTGCATCAAACCGTTCCTCTTCACGAGAAACCAATGCATGCTTTATAAGTAGCAAGAAGGATTTCTGGCGGCGTTGCAGGGGAAATACATAGCAAGTCAAGGATACCTAGTACCCATCACAAACGCATATCTTGCATTAAATTATTTGCCATTTTCCTCTTGTTTTCCTCTCCACCACCTCTAAAATGATTTTCAGAAAACACCAAAAAGAGTTGCCTTTTTGTCCGCCCTTGTTCGTTCGTCTTACTATTTGCTTTTTGCTTGCTTGAGTGCTTGATTGATTGCTTTGTCACAATGACTCAAGAAAATACCAAGTTGTGTGACTTTTCCAATACTAATAATAATGATTTTATTAGTACTCTGATTACTCCCGCGACTAGTGGGGAATCTTATGAAATTAATGTTGTTTTGCTCAATCTTGTTATGAAAGAAGAATTTTCCAGCCTTGCTAGTGAAGATGTTGCATCCCATATAAATACTTTCATTGAGTTGTGTGACATGCAAAAGAAGAAGGATGTGGATAATGATATTGTTAAATTGAATCTATTTCTGTTCTCACTACGAGATCATGCTAAAACTTGGTTTTCATCTTTGCCTAAAAATAGTATTGATACATGGAATAAGTGTAAAGATGCTTTCATTTCCAAGTACTTTCCGCCCGCTAAGATCATATCCCTTAGGAACGATATAATGAATTTTGAGCAACTTGATCATGAACATGTTGCACAATATTGGGAGAGGATGAAACTTATGATTAGGAATTGCCTTTCGCATGGTTTGAGTTTATGGATGATCATACAAATTTTCTATGCTGGATTGAATTTTGCTTCTATGAATCTCTTAGATTCTGCCGCGGGTGGAACTTTTATGAAGCATATTAGGAGAATCTACTAATCTCCTAGATAATATTATGTCAAATTACTCTCAATGGCACACCGAAAGAACTCCTACTAGTGAAAAAGTGCATGCCATTGAAGAGATTAATACTTTGAGTGAAAAGATGGATGAATTGATGAAATTGTTTGCTAGTAAGAGTGTTCCTATTGATGCTAATGATATGCCTGCGTATTCTTTGATTGGAAATAATAATGAATCTATGGATGTAAATTTTCTTTGTAGGAATAATTTTGGTAATAACGCTTATAGAGTAATTTCAATGCTAGGCCGTTTCCTAGTAATTCATCTAATAATTATGGTAATTCCTATAGCAATTCTTATGGAAATTATAATAAAATACCCTATGATTTTGAGAGTAATATTAAATAATTCATTAGTATGCAAAAAGGTTTAGATTCTATGATTGAAGAAAAATTGCTCAAGATTGATGATTTGGCTAGGAAAGTTGATAGAATTTCTCTTGAGATTGATTCTTTCAAAACTAGATCTATTCCACACAACCATGATATTAATGAGTCTTTAAAATCTATGAGAATTTATATTGGTGAGTGTAAGGAAAGAACCGCTAGAGTTTGTGCTAAGCGTGAATGGCTTGAAAAGTATGTTCTTGTGATAATATTGATGAAGATCTTAAAGCGATTGATATGACACCTATTGAATCTTTGTTTTCCTATATTAATACTGATAAGGATGGGACTGGAGATGAGTCAACTTTAGTTAAAAGGCGTCCCAATGATTCAGAGTTTTTAGATTTTGATGCTCAGATTGATAAAAGTGGGATTGAAGAGGTCAAAACTTAAAATAGCAATGAACCCACTCTTTAGGATTTCAAAGACTTTAATCATGGCAGCTGCTATGATGAAGGCTTTTGAAGAAAAACTTGAGTTGGAAGTTTCTATACCTAGAAAGCTATGTGATGAGTGGGAACCTACTAGTTGGATTAAGATTAAAGATTATGAGTGCCATGCTTTGTGTGATTTGGGTGCTAGCGTTTCCACGATTTCAAAAACTTTATGTGATTTGTTAGGTTTCCGTGAATTTGATGATTGTTCCTTAAATTTGCATCTTGTGGAGTCCACTATAAATAAACCTATGGAAAGAATTAAGGATGTTCTTATTGTTGCTAACATGAATTATGTGCCCGTAGATTTGATTGTTCTTGATATAGATTGCAATCCTACATGTCCTATTATTCTTGGTAGACCTTTCCTTAGAACGATTGGTGCAATTTTTGATATGAAGGAAGGGGATATTAGATTACAATTCCCATTGAGGAAGGGCATGGAACACTTTCCCATAAAGAAAATAAAACTACCTTATGAATCTATCATGAGAGCAACTTATAAATTTTCCAATACCAAAGATGACAATACCTAGATCTATCGCGTTTTGCCTAGCTAGGGGCGTTAAACAATAGTGCTTGTTGGGAGGCAACCCAATTTTATTTTTCTTTATGCTTTTTTGCTTCTATTTTGGTGTGTTTGTCACATTATTACTTCTGTAGTAATTGTGTTTTTGTGTTAAATAAGTGTTTGAGCCAAGTAAAACCTTTGGGGTGATATATGATAGTTGTTGATTTGATCTTTCTGGAAAACAGAAACTTTTCTGCTCAATCCAGGAATTTTCCAAATTTTTTAGAGCATCAAATTGATCTGAAATGTTTACACAAGATTGATATACCAATTTCCCTGGTTTTCCTAAGTAATAAGAATTTTTAGAGTTCCATAAGTATATGAAGTTTACAGATTGCTATAGACTATTCTGTTTTTGATACATTCTGTTTTCTTTGCGTTGTTTGCTTATTTTGATGTATCTGTGGGTCGTATCGGGGGGTACGAGTCATGGAAAAATTGGAATACAGTAGGTCTGAAACAAATATAAATAAAGAATGAGTTAACAACAGTACCTAAAGTGGTGATTTATTTTTCTTATACTAACGGATCTCATGAGTTTTCTATTGAGTTTTGTGTTGTGAAGTTTTCAAGTTTTCGGTGAAGATTTGATGGACTATGGAATAAAGAGTGGCAAGAGACTAAGATTGGGGATGCCCAAGGAACCCCAAGTCATATTAAAGGATACCAAAAAGGCTAAGCTTGGTGATGCCCCGGAAGGCATCCCCTCTTTCGTCTTCAATCCATCGGTAAATTTACTCGAGGCTATATTTTATTCTCCACATGATATGTGTTTTGCTTGGAGCGTCTTGTATGATATGAGTCTTTGCTTGTTAGTTTGCCACAATCATACTTGCTGCACACATATTTTGAGAGAGACACCGTGAATTGTGAATTTTTTAGAATACTCTGTGTCCTTCACATATATCTTTTGAGCTAGACAATGTTGCTCTAGTGCTTCACTTATATATTTTTAGAGCATGCTGGTGTTATATTTTATAGAAATTGTTGAGCTCTTGTTCCTCACTTATATTTTTTGAGAGTTTCTTAAAAGAGCATCATAATTTGTTTAGGTTATGAATTTAGTCCTAATATAATGGCATCCAAGAGGGATATAATAAAAAAATTCATATTAGGTGCATTAACAACTATGAGAAGTTGGATTCCTTGCATATAGTTTTGAGATAATAGGGATGGTAATATGAGGATCATTCTAGTGAGTAGTTGTGAATTGAAGAGATACGTGTGTTAAATCTTGTGATTCTCGTAGCATGCACGTATGGTGAACCGTTATGTAACGAAGTTGGAGAATGACTTGTCTAATGATTGTCGACCTTTGTGTGAGGGTCGGGAGCGCGCGATGGTTAACTCCTACCAACCTCTCCCCTAGGAGAATGCATCTCATGCTTTCTTTGATAACTAATAGACTTTTGCGATAAGTATGTGAGTTCTTTATGACTAATGTGAGTCCATGGATTATACGCACTCTCACCCTTCCATCTTTGCTAGCCTCTCTAGTACCGCACAACTTTCGCCGGTACATAAAACCCTCCTTCCTCAAAACAGCCACCATATATTCCTCAAAACAGCCACCATAACTACCTATTATTGTCATGCCATTCCGAGATATATTGCCATGCAAATTCCACCATGTAGTTTTTCTATGACTTGCATCATCACTTCATATTGCATATAGAGTTATATGTTGTCATAGGAATCGAGTTGTAATTTCTTTTTCTTTGAGTTATAAGTAAATAAAAGTGTGGTGATTTTTCATTAATACAGCATTGTCCCATGAGAGAAAAGGATGATGGAGGCTATGACTCCCTCAGAAGTTGGGACGAGTATCCAGACTTTACAAAAAATAAAAGAGGCCAGTGAGGCCCAAACAAAAAAATAAAAGAGGCCAAAGAAGCACACCAAAATAAAAAAATGAGAGAAAGAGAGAAGGGACAATTTCTACTATCTTTTACCACACTTGTGCTTCAAAGTAGCACCATGATCTTCATGATGGAGAGTTTCCTATTTTGTCACTTTCATATAACTAGTGGATATTCATTATGCACGAACACTTAGTTTACTTTTTTGAGCTTTCATACACTTATAGCTCTAAGTGCATTTGTTTCATGGCAATCCATACTCACTCACATTGATATCTATTGATGGGCATCTCCATAGCCCATAGATATGCCTAGTTGATATGAGACAATCTTCTCCTTTTTCCCTTGCACCTCCTCCATATTCTATTCCACCTATAATGCTAGATCCATGGCTCAAGCTCATGTATTGCGTGAGAGTTGAAAAGGTTTGAGAACACCAAAAGTGTGAAACAATTGCTTGACTTGTTCATCGGGGTCGTGCATGATTTAGATACTTTGTGTGCGGAAGATGAAGCATAGCCAGACCATATGATTTTGTAGGGATGACTTTCTAAGGGCGTGTTATTTCGAAAGGACACGACTTCCTTGTTGGTGTACTCAAAGTATTACTGTTTTTATGTAAATATTAGACTATTGTTTTGAATCTAACGGATCTGAATATTCATGCAGAAATAAAGAATATTACATGGATAAATATGTTGGGTAGCATTCCACAACAAAAAATCTATTTTTATCATTTACCTACTCGAGGACGAGCATGAATTAAGCTTGGGGATGCTGATATGTCTCCAACGTATCTATAATTTTTTATTGTTCCATGCAATTATATTATCTGTTTTGGATGTTTTATATGCATTAATATGCTATTTCATATTATTTTTGGGATTAAGCTATTAATCTAGAGCCTAGTGTCAGTTTTTGTTTGTTTCCTTGTTTTTGTGTTTCGCAGATAAGGAATATTAAATGGAATCCAAACGGAATAAAACCTCCGGAATGATTTTTCTGGAATAAAAGGAAGCCACAAGACTTGAGAACCAAGGCAGAGGAGCTGCTATGGGGCCACAAGCCCGCTAGCCGGGCAGGCTTGTGGGCCCCTAGCAACTCCCCTAACCTTGATATTTGGCCTATAAATTCCCAAATATTCCATCATTATCAAAAATATCCACGAAAACACTTTTCCGCTGCTAGAAGCCTCCGTTCCCGAGAGATCCAATCTTGGAGCATTTTTCGGTAATTTGCTGGAGGGGGATTTGATCACGAAGGGCATCTACATCAACTTCATTTCTCCTTCGATGATGCGTGAGTAGTTCACCACAGATCTACGGGTCCATAGATGGTAGCTAGATGGCTTCTTCTCTCTCTTTGCTTCTCAATACCATGGTCTTCATAATCTTCATGGAGATCTATCCGATGTAATACTCTTTTGTAGTGTGTTTGTCGAGATCCGATGAATTGTGGGTTTCTATTCATATTATCCATGAATATTATTTGAGTCTTTCCTGAATTATTATATGCATTATTTCATATCATTGCAATTCTCTTCGAGTTATTTCTTTGGTTTGGCCAACTAGATTGGTAATTCTTGCAATAGGAGAAGTGCTTAGTTTTGGGTTCATCTTGCGGTGTCCTCACCCAGTGACAAAGTAGGGGTAGCGTGGCACGTATTGTATTATTGCCATCAAGGGTAAAAAGATGGGGTTTTCATCATATTGCTTGAGTTTATCCCTCTACATCACGTCATCTTACTTAACGCATTACTCTGTTCTTCATGAACTTAATACTCTAGATGCAGGTAGGAGTCGATCGATGTGTGTAGTAATTGTAGTAGATGCAGAATCGTTTCGGTCTACTAGTCACAGACGTGATGCCTATATGCATAATCATTTCCTTGGATATCTTCATAATTATTCTCTTTTCTATCAATTGCTCGACAGTAATTTGTTCACCCATCGTAATACTTGCCACCATGAGAGAAGCCATCTAGTGAAACCTATGGCCCCCAGGTCTATTTTCCATATTATATTTTCAGATCTGAAACCAAAAACACCAAAAATAATTGCTGCATTATTTTTACTGTTAGTTTTACTTTCCGTTCAAGCATCCTATTATATCTATCTCTACTAGATCTCATCCTTGCAAGTAACCGTGAAGGTATTGACAACCCCTTTATAGCGTTGGGTGCAAAAGTTTGATTCTTTGTGAAGGTATATCTATTGGTGGCTCGCTTGTATCTCCTACTGTATTGATACCTTGGTTCTCAAAAACTGAGGGAAATACTTATCTACTTTGCTGCTTAAAACCGTTCCTCTTCACAGGAAACCAACGCCTAGCAGGCTTGTGGGGCTCCTGCTGCTCCACCGACCACAATTCCACTCTTATTTATTCCGATTTGCGGAGGAAAAAAATCAAGTAGAAGAGTTCATCGCATTTCACGATACGGAGCCGTCGCCACCTTCTGTTCTTCCTCGCGAGACCAGATCTAGAGTCCATTTGGGGCTCCGGAGAGGGCAAATTGACGCCATCATCATCACCAACCATACTTCATCACCAATTCCATGATGCTCTCCTCTGTTCGTGTGTAATTCCATCATAGGCTTGCTGGACAATGATGGGTTGGATGAGATCTATGATATAATCGAGTTAGTTTTGTTAGGGTTTGATCCCTAGAATCCACTATGTTCTGAGATTGATGTTGCTATGACTTTTCTATGCTTAATGCTTGTCACTAGGGCCCGAGTGCCATGATTTCAGATCTGAACCTATTATGTTTTCATGAATATACGTGAATTCTTGCTCCTATCTTGCAAGTTGTAGACACCTATTACGAGTTATCATCCGCATCCCCCAGGGTGACAATAACTGGGATTCTTTCCAGTGATTACCGTAGTTTGAGGAGTTCATGTATTCACTAAGTGCTAATGCTTTTGTCCGGTTCTCTATTAAAAGGATGCCTTAATATCCCTTAGTTTCCATTAGGACCCCACTGCCACGGGAGGGTAGGACAAAAGATATCATGCAAGTTGTTTGAAATACATGCCTACATTACATTGATGAATTGGAGATAGTTCTGTGTCACCCTATGTTATAACTGTTGCATGATGAATGCCATCCGATATAATTATCCATCACCGATCCATTGCGTACGAGCTTTCCACATACTGATCTTTGCTAAGTTACTTCTCCGTTGCTACTGTTACAATCACTACAAAACTGCTACTGTTACTTTTGCTATCGTCACCGTTACTTCCATACTACTTTTCTACTGAATACTTTGTTGCAGATATTAAGTCTGTTAGTTATGGTTGAATTGACAACTCCACTGCGAATACTCGAGAAAATTCTTTGGCTCCCCTTATGTCGAATCAATAAATTTGGGTTGAATACTCTACCCTCGAAAACTGTTGCGATCCCCTATACTTGTGGGTTATCACCCGCAGGTGTTTGGGGCCTGCTGTGCTTTGGGCCATCTTCAAAGCTTCGGGCCATCGTTACCGGTGGCTACTGTCGGCATTCTGGGAACGGGGGTACCCAGTCCTGCCTCCCTGCGGCCCAGGGCATGGCCCACTTATCAGCCAGACGTGGCCTGGCGCAGCATGACTCAAGACAAGGCCCTCGCGAGGACCCTGGGCTCGCGAGGAAGAACAATGTCAAGACCAGCAAGGGTGGGCCTCCTCAGTCCCCCCCCCCCCCCGAGCGGCGGAGATATCTATGCGGGGCCCGCCCTCAAGAGTCAAAGTTGATGCAAGGAAGGACAGGCGGGCGCAAGCGCGCCAGGCGGCACAGTTTGCTCTTTGGTGCAAAGGGAGCAAGGACATACGTGGGTTCCCAAAGCATCGACCAAAGGTTTCCCTTCTAGTGCAACAAGACGACGACTCCGAGCCCCGTAGGATGGATGTCATCGCCGAGCCCACCACTACATCACCAACAGCTACTTCGTAGGCGAAGACCACCTTTGGGCAAGGCGAGGATGTACTCATGTCCCCCTTTAAAATTGTTCGTTGTGGGATCCCTTACCACCATTGTGATAACAGAAGAAGAACCAAGCCACCACTATATATAGAAGCTGGGCCGCACCATAGAAGGGATCCAATCCAACACTTAGCCACTTGACGCACAATCGCAAGACAAAAGGCCAAGAACACACCTTGGGCGACCTCGCGAGGCTCAAACCCACTATACTAGTTCATCCACCCAAACCTCCCGAAGAGTTAATCCACCAAAGCAGGAGTAGGGTATTAACCTTCATAGTGTCGCGAACCTGGTTAAACTACCATGTTCATCTTCTTCCTTGACATCGAGCGAGTTCGCCATAGTAATCAGTTAGTAGCGAGCTAGGTGGGTGAGGCCACAGGGAAGCTTCGCACACGCCCCTGTGTTTGAACCTTAAGGGTTTTGCGGAGCCCAAAATCCAACAATCGCATCACAAAGTCGGCAAGTATTTCCCTCAGTTATTAAATCAAGGTTTATCGAACCAATAGGAATACCAAACCTAAACTGTCTTCAACGGATGCACACAAAAGAACAAACAACTTGTACCCAACTCCGACAAGAGGGTTGTCAATCCCCTTGGTTTTGTTATTTGGAAGAAAGTGAGTTGTGTAGATAATTGTAGATAATTGTAAATTGCAAAACAAAATAAAATAAATAACATCAAGGTAATGAAAGCATTTGTGAATATATAAGTGAATAGACTCGGGGGCCATAGAGTTCTCTAGTGGCATCTCCCATAAGTAGCGTACGGTGGGTAAACAAATTACTGTTGGGCAATTGATAGAAAAGTGAATAGTTATGTGATTTTAACGGCAATGATCATGTGTATATAGGCATCACGTCCATAAAAAACAGGTCGACTCCTGGCTGCACCTATTACTATTACTCCACTAATCGACTGCTATCCGGCATGCATCTAGAGTATTAAGTAAAACAGAGTAATGCTTGGAGAACAATGACATGATCTAGACAAAGTAAACTCAATCAATATGAATAAACCCCATCGTTGTATCCTTAGTAGAAGCAGCACAATGATGCAACTTGTCTACTTTTTTCATTGGGATATAGAAACTTGTTAGATTGAACCTACTACAATGCACCACTCCAACCGAAGAAATATCAATCTAGTTTGCCAAACTATCTCACTAGATCGGAGAGGATTACGAAGCTATGATGAGCATGCAAATAAGAATCTTAGTATTCAAGTTTGACTCAAATACTTTCATGAATAATCTGAACATAAACTCCAAATTCATCGGATCCCAACAAACGCACCATACAAAGGGATTACATCGGATAGATCAAGGCAAAGATGTGATGAACATTGTATTGAATATCAAGAGAGAGAGAGAGAGATTTCCATACAAGTACTACCTACGGACATGTAGGCCTGTGGGGAACTACTAACACATCATGGTGAGGGCAGCAAGGTTGATGAAGAGGTCCTCCGTGATAGATCTCCCCTCCGACAGGTTGCCGGAACAACAGCGACTTGCGGCGGTGGAAAAAAATGTTTCGAGAGTGCTTCTAGGGTTTTGGAATATATGTGAATTTATAGGCCAGAGAGGGGCGTCGGGAGGCGCCCGAGGGAGGCACAAGCCATCAGGGCGCGTCCCCTGGTGGCGCGCCCTGTTTGCTTGTGGACCCCTCATGGCTCTCCCAGCCTCCTCTCGAAGCTTCCAGGTCTTCTGTTGGTCCAGAAAAAATCATCAAAAAATGTCGTGGCAATTAGACTTCGTTTGATACTGTAAACCTAAAAAGTGAAAAACATGCAGAAAACAACAACTAGCACTAGGTACTGGGTCAATAGGTTAGTGCTCAAAACTATTATAAATTGATAAAAAAATGCCCAAAAATTATCCTAGAATGATAATATATTAGCATGGAACAATAAAAATTATAGATACGTTGGAGACGTAGCACAAATGATCTAAAAAATGACAACTTCCCATTGCTCAGGTTGAGGGGAAGATTCTTCTTTGGGTGCTCGCCAGTTGATCTCGGCTTGAGCCAGCAAAAGAACTTGGATCACAAGGTCATCTAGTGTAAGCACCGAAACTTGGGATCTGACCCAGTCGACGGCTTTGTTTTTTGGAGCCATCAAGTTTCTTACAGTTCGACTATAAGGTGAAAGCGAAAGTAAATAAGGCTTCCGGGTCATGACATTTATAAGCGAGATACAGGTGTCTAAGCCGTCACAATCAAGGCTAAAGTAAAGAACCGACCAAATTGAGCCAGTATTTAACATAGATTTTAGAGGTTTTGCCAAATATTGAATAGACTAAGATTGGGTCTGGACAGTTATTATATGAAGTTAAGACATGAAGTTAAAGGACAGAATTCTTGACAAGTTAGGAAAATTGGATGGGATGGAAAAACAATGCATGTATAGGTAATGAGATGATCCGTATATCAATGAGCAGGCTAGTGGTAAAACACATGATATTAAAGGACTTGGTAGTTTTTGTAGGCACAAACCATTTTTTTCCAAGGACAGAAGACCGAATGGATCTAATAAATACGAGAAAAGATAAATAAAAGGTCCTTAGAACTAGCAGGGAAACCCGAAGTGAAGCATTCGTGGAATCTTACGAATTAACTATCATGGATCGAAAGTACTACGGAAATATGGCAGAGCTGAAACTAAATATTAGTGATAAGAGGCTATGAGGGTAGCTAGATCTATGACTAAAAGCTTGGTAAGGATCTATGAACTATGACGAACTACGAAGAACTACTAAGAACACTAAAACCTAAATGAGAGGAATGAGACTCACCAGATCCAAGAAGTAGAGGGTTCTGGAGTTTTTGTGCTCCTGAAGAAGGTCGCGTCCGATGCAGATGAACTCCAGCAAGGATGGCGGCAAGGATGGCTCTTCTCACGAAGATGAATTTCAACGATCACGGGTGGTGTTTCGGTGGCGAGAGGAACAAGACAAGGTAAAATGTGAAAAGGTGGACCTCAAGGTCTATTTATAAGGGGAGGTAACCCAAAGCAGCGTGGTGGAAATACGAATTGTTGCAGTAATTTGTGGCTACAGAGACGGATCTATTCCCGCGCCTGACCACTTTGGCGTATGTTTAAAAAGATTTGCTATAATGACACACGTTGGTTTCAGAGGTCAGCAAGGAAGACATCATGATATGGACTAAATGAAAATACACCGAGTCCTAAAATGTGATAGCTGAAGGAAATGAAAATTGCCGGCTTACAGAATTGAACTGGGAGCATTCGTGTTTTTGGCTTCTTTTCAGGATGGATCTTAACGTGGCTAAATCCAAGTTAACCTGGGGGCTAATGTTGTGGATATACCCCACGGTATGACCCGACCAGGATATTAGCCGATGATCAAGTGGCGGCTCATGCTCAGAAGCATTATGTGGTTCGCTGTTAGCCTCGAAGCTCAAGGCCAAGGACGCAGCTCATCAAAGATGGCCGACTCGTGGACCAGTACTTGGCGGGATGACTCATGTTGGGATTCATAAGGATTACCCCTTTGGAAGACAAGACAAGTCGAAGTAGACTAGATCACGGGTTGTGTTACGACCCAGACTCTATTGTAACCTCAGGGCCTCAACCTATATATAAAGGAGAGCCCATCAGGAAGAAAGCCTAAGGAAGAAATCATCAAGATCTAGGTTAGCAATTCCACACCCTTGTACTCGAGATCATCATCATCAATAACACAGAAAGAAGGACGTAGGCTTTTACCTCCATTAGAAGGGCCAAACGTGGGTAAACCCTTGTCTCTCGTTCCCGATCAACCCCATCCAAGCGACCACCTAGTTGAGATGGCTCCTACACTCAGTCCTCTCACTAGGACATCTTGTCGGGACCCCGATCCTATGTCATATGAATCCAGATTGTAACATATCACATCACTTTGCGGCCTCACGCACAGTAAGTTCCACGACTGTAGCCTTACCTTAGCCGGGACCATTTGCGTCTTTTGGCTCACGTATGTGAACATGTCGCTGGAAATCAAACGACAAAGAACCCGGGCTAACATGACTAGTCATAGAACCCATGTGGCACATCCGTATGGAAACAGGCATACGTAACCCAGCAATGCAGGTGTCGGCCTGAAGCGTGTGTAGATGTGTCATAGCAAGCTACAAGGACTCCATTACGCCGTGAGACATAGATGCCATCACTACATGTAGACGAGTCGTAGCAGGCTACAGGGAGTCCATTACACTGCAAGACATTTCCCCGAAGGGACAGACATGGCAGCAAAGAAGGATACATGTCGGTCAATAAATTTGTCCGGAGCAGTAGCAAGCTACCATGGCTCGGTGGAAGCACAAAGAGGAAGTTTCCCGTAAAGAGTACTACTAAAGGCACACAACTAGGTGTCGGATCCCATACATACCATTGCAGCTCACACGTACGCACGACATGCTCGATATGCATAGATACAACCATGGCATCACAACATAACCATACAACAACTTTTATTTAAGAGGCTTAGACGAGCCTTGCATAATATGTCCTTACAGATAGGGTCACATGACCCAACACTCAAGTCATACCAACAAGTTCATACAAACCAAGCGAAAGGATAAGTTGTCTGGGTACAGACAGATGAAAGGGTAAAAAGGCATGTGGCCTGACTATCTATAGCCCGCCATAGGGCATAGGGTCGTAGCTGGGACACCAGCTATTCGGCATCGTCAACATCTAGAAAGAACCCACCTGATGGGTCCTGGGTCTCATCTGCAACATTTATAAAGCAAACATGAGTACAAACGTACTCAGCAAGTTTTTAAAGTAGACCTAGTCTATTCATGCTCATGTATCAACAAGGGGGTGGTGGAGTTTATGCAGCAATGCCAGCTTTGACACATGGCTAACCTATACTACACAATTTTAACTCTTTGTTTAAATTTTAGATATCGCACAGGAGTCCACTAACTCCATGACAATACACCACCATGGATTCAGTTTCCTCTCCTGGGAGTGTGCCATCCACGATACTCACACTTGTCTTGATATTTTTATGAGTATCCATTTGATTATCTATGAACAACATAAGTTTTCCAAGTAGTCCATATTCGAGGAAGCGGCTATTCGAATAGTTTCATCCCTGCAGGGGTGTACTTCTTCACACATGCTCTCGCCACTTATCACTGTGTGCTCATAAAACCATGCACCTCGGAAACCTTCAAGCGGAAGCCCAGCGAAGGAGTCGGCCACGACCGTCAATCACATAAGACCTCTAGTCCAGGCTATCGCCTATTTGAGACTGAACCCGCACGGAAGTCCGACCGAAGTTTCCGCTACGGCCCCAAACGATGTGCGCAGGGTTCCCAAGCCCACCATTCGGGTGACCCTTTGTACACCATGCAACTGCCTACCACGTCGTAACCCACCCTTAGGGTTAGTGCTACGTATGGCCTCCAGCATGCTATAAACACCAGAACCTACTTGCAATTCCTGGACCAAGGACTAAGCAACTGATAAGTCGAGAGGGTCAATTAAGTATCCCAATGTGTGGTAGTAACTAGTCTTGGATCACAAACACGGAACTCAGTTCCTAAGAATGGTCCCAATGAGACAACCCTCTATGTACTCCTACATAGCCTCTCATCGCTACCTTTACCAAATCGGGTTCATCATAAGCTTATCACATCGGAACAACAATGTTTCACTCCAGTCCATCACCCAGATGAATCAGACCTGACACAACTCTAAGCATAGCAAGCATAGCAGGCAAAGTAGGCTAAGCACAACATGGCACAACCATCTACCAGGTATGCTAGGTTGCAAGGTTTAGCTATATACTGTGACAATGACAAGTCATGCAAAAGAATAGGTTCACCTACCGTGTATGACAGACATGTGAACATTTGTCCTAATGCAATAAACAAGAGCATGAGCGAGAGAGTGGGATGTTATCTGAATGATCAAGGGGGTTGCTTGCCTTGCTGGGTAGCGGAAAGGTTCTCTCCTTCGTTGGAATACTCGGGGATATCCTCAGAAGTAGGGCCTACATCAATGTAGATAAGAAGCAATCAATACACGCAAGTGCAACAATATGATGCATGATCATGGCATGGTAGCATGATTGGATGAGCTGATGCAACTAATGTTCAAGTTAAGTTGAAAAGAGTTTGAACATAGGTTCAAAATCGTTCTTCCTTTCAAATTCCATATTTTAACCTATTAGCAAATGTCAATGTTCTTCTACATAGGTTGCTCTAACATGCATGATAATAGAACCATTAGATTCATTGGATTTTTCTGATAAATTTTCATATATAAATTATTTTCATCTGATTTACAAATTAATTTATATGAATTTTTTAAGTTTTAAATAATTTTTGGAATTATTTTTAAACTGGAAAAGGATTAATGACGTTAGCCTGACGTCACCACGAAGTGAGCTGGTCGGCTTACCAGGCCAGGTCAAACCTAACGTGCGGGGCCCGCACGTCAGTGACATAGGCTTAATTCTCGCGCTGACCTGGGTTTGACCCGCATTTGGGGCCCACTGGTCAGCGACTGGACCCTAACTAATCAGGGGGATTAGCCCTTGATGATGGCCATGCCGGCACCCATTGGAGCGGGGCCGGCGGCGACCATCCACACGGTAGCGACTCATCGGAATCGCGCCTTCGCCGGCCATTTGGCGTGCGGAGGGCATCGGGAGATGGCCCGTGCATGCGCACGTCTCGTAGGGCAGCGGAGAGGGCTCGGGGCCGCCAAAGACGACGGCCACGTCGAGCTGAGCGACGGTGACGACTCGGGCAGGAATGGCTAGTGCGCTACAAGCCGCGGGAGGACGAGCTGAGGGCGGCTACGAGCTCCTCGAGGCGCTACGAGCACGAGCCTGTGGCCAGGAGCGAGCTTTGGCTGCTGTGGCCACGGCTATGCCATGGCCGGTTGCGAACTCTGGTCGGCTCTGGTTACCGACGGGGCTAGAGAAGGGGAACAACGTTGGGACTAGGGGGAAACGGTCCGGGGCCTCACCGGAGGGTCTTCTCGCACCATAGCATGGTAGGGGACGCAGGGAGGGCGGCGGATCGGCAGCGTCTTCAGTCTGGCGAGAGGGGGAGCAGAGGAGAGGGAGAGGGGGAAATGGCGAGGGGGAAACAGGCTCGGTGGCGGCTGGGCCTATCCTCTCGCTAGCCCGACGAGGAGGCGGCCAGGCTGGCAAGGAGGACGTGGCCAGCGCATGGCCACCGCCGGCTGAGGGGGCAGCACGCAGCTACTTCTCCTCTTGGCAGGAGGAAGAAGACGCTGCTGCCCCTGTGGGCTGGGCCTCTTCTTCACATAAGCCAAGGTGGGCTTTCTTCCCTTTTTTTTTATTTCAATTCTTTTCTAACTTCTGACGTTTGTTTTATTTTAATTTCAGGCACATATGCTATTTTAAAATATCCCAAATATTTTATATATTGAAGTTTGAATATTTCAAACTTATCCAAAAGTCTTAGGATATTTTGAAAACTAAACTAATGATAATGCTTTATTTGATATTTTCAGTAGCTTTATCATTTATTTTTAAATTGCTTCAGTTCTTCAAATATTTAAAATGGCCCATGTTATAACCATGTCCATATTTATCAGACATAGGGAACATTTTTGATGGGCATTTTGGATTTGTTGAATTGTCACAAGCTTTGAATTGGTTTGATTCAAATGAGGGTTTGGGGTTTCCTTTAGTCCCCATTTCATGTTGATGCAAAAATGAAACATGATGCAACACCCATGCTGTCCTATGACATCTAGCTAGGGATGTGACAACTCACCCCCACTCAAAAGAATCTCGTCCCAAGATTTTGAAGTCGTCAGGAAGAACGCGGGGTACTCTAGTCGAAGACGATCTTCTCTTTCCCATGTGGCCTCCTTTTTAGAATGGTGTGACCACTGAACCTTGGGAAACTTGATGTTCCGACACCGAGTGGTACGCTCAGCTTGATCAAGAATACGAATAGGGTATTCTCGATATGTAAGGTTATCTTGGAGATCAAGCACTTCATGGTCTACCTCATGGACAGGGTCCGAGAAGTGACGCCTGAGTTGCGAGACGTGGAAGACATCATGAACCTTGGAAAGATGCGGCGGAAGTTCCAATTGGTAGGCAACCTCTCCTCGTTTAGCAAGAATGCGAAAAGGTTCAATATAACAAGGAGCCAACTTGCCCTTGATACCGAATCGATGGGTACCCTTCACAGGTGTAACCCGAAGGTAAGCCTTCTCGTCAACTTCATAGGTCACTGCCTAATGATGGCGATCATATTGGCTCGTTTGACGAGATTGGGCTGTTTTCAACTTTTCACGAATAATGTGAACTTGCTCCTCTGCATCCTGGATCATATCCGTGCCAAACAGTTGCCTCTCTCCGGTTTCTGACCCGTTAAGAGGTGTTCGACACCTTCGTCCATAGAGAACTTCAAAAGGGGCTTTACCCAAGCTTGATTGATAACTATTGTTATAAGAAAATTCGGCAAATGGAAGAAATTTCTCCCAGATCATACCGAAAGACATAACACAAGCTCGGAGCATGTCTTCGAGGATTTTATTAACTCGCTCAACTTGACCACTTGATTGCGGGTGGAAAGCAGTGCTAAAGGATAGGTGAGTCCCCATAGCGGTTTGAAAACTTTCCCAGAATCGGGAAGTAAAGATACTTCCGCGGTCTGAGTTAATCTCCAAAGAAACACCATGAAGAGAAACTAATCGAGAAACATATAACTCCGCTAGCTGGCTAGCAGTTACACTCTCCGAACAGGAAGAAAATGAGGCACTCTGGAAAGGCGGTCAATGACCACAAAGATATCATTATTCCCTCTATTAGTCCTGGGAAATTCGGTAATGAAATCCATACCGACCTTATCCCATTTCCATTCAGGAATAGCTAAAGGTTGAAGGGTGCCAGTAGGCCTTTGATGTTCTGCTTTCATGCAACAACAAACATTGCAATTAGCAACGAACTGGGCAATTTCTCTTTTCATCCTAGTCCACCAGAACCTCTAGCGTAGGTCCTGATACATCTTGGTACTACCCAGATGAATTGTGAGAGGAGAATCATGAGCCTCCTTAAGGATCAGCTTTCTTAAGAGTGTGCTCTTGGGAACCACCAACCAGTTCTAGAAGAACACAACACCTTCATCGTCCTTGGAGAAATCTTTAGCGTTTCCGCTAGCAATATTCTCCTTGATCCGGGATATACCCTTAGCATATTTCTGGACAGCTACTATTTGATCCTTAAGATTAGGTTTCGCCACCAAGTTGGATAGGAATACTTGAGGAATAATGTGGAGGTTTAACTTCCGAAATTCCTCATGGAGAAGTGGTTGACCTTGTTGTAACATCAGGTTGTTACAATAAGACTTATGACTTAGTGCATCAGCCATGACATTGGCCTTCCCCGGGGTGTAAGTTATCCCTAAGTTGTAATCTGTTATCAACTCAACCCACCGTCTTTGCCTGAGATTCAAATTCGGCTGGGCGAAAATATATTTCAGACTTTAGTGATTAGTGTAAATTTCGCAACGATTACCCAGAAGGTAATGTCGCCAAGTTTTCAGTGCATGGACCACAGCTGCAAGATCAAGATCATGTGTTTGATAATTACCCTCATGTGGATGCAACTGTCAAGATGCATATGCAATCACATGACGATCTTGCATGAGAATGCAACCTAATCCTTGTCGCGAGGCGTCGCAATAGATAACAAAGTCCTTAAAGAAGTCTGGTGGCACCAGAACGGGAGCAGAGGTCAGTCGTCTTTTCAACTCCTGAAAACTGTGCTCGCATTGTGGAGTCCACTCGAACTTTTTATCTTTCTTGAGGAGTTCAGTCAGATGTTTTGCAACCTTGGAGAAATTCTCGACAAAGCGGTGAGAATACCTCGCTAAGCCAAGGAAACTCCGAACTTGCTTAACCGATTCAGGTTGAGTCCAATCAAGGACGGCCTGAAATCTCTCGGGATTGACAGCAATACCTTTAGCAGAGATCACGTGGCCTAGATAGGTCACTTCTGGTAACCAAAATTCACACTTGGAGAATTTGGCATACAGACGGTGCTCTCGAAGTTTCATCAATACCAGCCTTAGATGCTCGACATGTTCCTGTTCGTTCTTCGAGTAGATGAGTATATCGTCGCGGTAAACCACGACAAATTTATCCAAATATTCCATGAAGATCGAATTCATCAAGCGAGAGAAGGTGGCTGGTGCATTGGTTAAACCGAAGGACATGACGGTCTACTCGTATTGGCCATAACGAGTAACAAAAGCTGTTTTTGGAATGTCCCCGTTTCTAATTCTGATTTGATGGTATCCCAACCTCAAATCCATTTTGGAAAAGATAGAGGATCCAGCGAGTTGATCATACAAATCGTTGATCCTGGGGAGAAGATACTTGTTCTTTATGGTGACCATATTCACTAGCCGATAATCCACAACCATCCGATCCGATCCATCCTTCTTCTTGACGAAGAGGACGGGACAAGGCCAAGGAGAAGAACTAGGACAGATGAAACCTTTCTTCAAAGCCTCATCGAGTTGGATCTTAAGCTCAGCTAGTTCTAAGGGTGCCATCTTATAGGGTTTTCTGGCTATTGGGACAGTCCCTGGAATAAGCTCTATCACAAACTCAACATCTCTGACAGGAGGAATTCCTGGCAATTCTTCTGGTAAGACATCCGGAAAGTCAAGGCCTACCGGAATATCCTCTAACTCTGGAAGAGGGCTAGCATTGAGGGAACAGAGTTGGCGCTTGGCTGTTCGATTGGAGACACTAACTATCTCACCCGATGGATGTGTAAGTTGAACATTCCTAGTGTGAGTATCAATCTTAGCATAGTGGGTTTTCATCCAATCCATGCCTAGAATGATATTGATGTCCGAAGACTTGAGGGCTATCAAAGATGCTAGGAGGACTAGCCTATCCACCAGAATCTCATTATCATGGCTCACTCTAGAAGTTTGCCACTTTAAACCAAGAGTCTGAACTACTAAAGGAGTAGGCATATCACAAAAAGACATGTTATGCAACTATGCATAACTTTCTGAGATGAAAGAATGACTTTCCCCAGTATCAAATAGAACAGATGTTGGATGACTATTGACAAGGAGCGTACGTAGGATAACATCAGGATCCTCAATGGCTTCCTCAGCAGAGACATAACTCACTCGTCCATGAGCAAGAGTTGGCTTCACATAGAAAGCTTTTCCCGGCTTCCCATGTCCAGCCGGCTTGGCATTGTTCTGAGGACAATCACGAGAGTAGTGTCCTGGTTCCCCACATTTGTAGAAGACCACGGTGGCATGGGGAGCAACATTGGCAGGCGGTCCTCCAAATGGCCTGGCTGGAGGGTTGGGCTGAGCTGGGCGAGGCGCCTGGAAGGATGGCCTCGCGGTGTACTTGGCGGCAGAGCTGCGTTGGGCTCCCAGACCCGGCGTTTGTTGGAGCCCAAGCCAGATGCGGGGCATAAGTCACGGTTGTGCTTTCTCGTGGCCTCATAGTCAGTCTGTCCAGTCTCGACATTGATAGCCTTGTTGACGAGAGCCTGGAAGGTTGTGCACTCATGCATACGCAGATCTCGACAAAGCTCAGGGTTAAGTCCCTTATGGAACCTAGCCTGCTTCTTAGCATCGGTTGAAACTTCCTCCGGAGCATAGCGAGCAAGATTGTCGAACTCACGGCTATAGGCATCCACTGACAGTCTGCCCTGGGTGAAAGCACATAATTCCTCCCTCTTGTGATCCATTAGCCCTTCCGGGATGTGATGGGTACGAAATGCTGCACTAAATTCTGCCCAAGTTGGTGTGGGGCCTGCGGGACGCATGGCTTCATAATTTTGCCACCATAGATTGGCGGGTCCTTCCAGAAAGTAGGCTGCAAAGGTCACCTTGTTAGCCTCGGACACATTGGCAGCCCGGATCTTGCGGAACATGCTGGTCAGCCAGTCATCCACATCGAGTGGGTCAACCGAATGATGATACGTAGGTGGGCACAGCTTGATGAAATCACCGAGTGACACGCCATCATTGAGATCATTGCAGGGACCACGCGTTGTGTTCTGCTCAATTCGTTCCAGTAGCCTATTGGTCTACCTTTTGTTCCTTTCAGCTTCAAGCATCACTTCTGCCAAAGAAGGCGCATGTGGAAGATCCTCTTGCCTTGACTGGCTTCCCTCGCCCTGCTCAGGGGCAGGCACGGGGTTATTCCTAGTTGCCACCATCCTGGGAAAACAAACCCACAACTTAAACATAGAGGACATCAACTCTAAGACATAAGATAGGGAATGTACTAGACAACATGGCATGTAGGGCAAGCACCCAAACAACATGGTAATAACAACTGCCATATGAACACCATGATTCATACACACCATGACAAAGTTCAGTACAAGCCCAAGCTGAAAACAAACTACAGAGAGATGACACAAGTCATCGGAGGCATTACAAGCTTCCTATACATTATCTATCTACACCTCCGAAACCCAACTCTCAACCTCAATCATATCCCACAAGACACGCAGAACTGTGGCGATACGATTACTACCATACTAGAACTAACATCCACGTACTCAAGCATCGCCGTAGAATGCCTCATACAGGTTACCCCCATGACCCGGGAGCTGAACCTGAGGATCTGGAAACACTCTAGCCTATGATCAAAGGAAACCGTAAGGACACGGATGCGGCCTTGGTCCCCTTGCTGGCGGCAACAGCGATCCTCGAAGAGGGGTGATGCCTCCAACATCGGGCCAATCTACGTGTGCTGGCATGAGTTCGCGATGGGGTTAGCATCTCCAAATATCCATAGCCTGTCTACACCACAGGTGTGAGCTGCGTCAGGGCTCTCCAAAGACGTGCACGGGTGGCATAAAGCTCCATGCGAAGGGCACGTGCATCACGATCCTTGTTCTCCAATATCTGAGCGGTCACCTGCAGCCTAGGGTCCTCATGGGAATGATCACAATAGGCTGCACTAAGATAACCATCCTCTCCTCCCATGGAAGCAGGAACACAATAGAACTCTGTGTTCTGAAGCAGACCATGGAGAAACCTCATGATATTTAGCATGGTGTAGGCGGCCTCCTGAACTACCATATCTATGGTGACACCTAGTACATAAGTCCAGTGAAGCGGCTCTACAGCTCCAGGATATGAAGGATATATCTTAACAGTACACATATACTGACTCTAGATGAAATCTCGATACTGTTCCTCCACTGTGTACTCTGGGTTCCAACGGTAGCCAGCCTCCATCATAACTCTAACCAACATGGCCGTGTGACCCGGTACATCGATGCACCTGGTCCGACGGACCACCTGACGGGAAGGACGAGGGGGCATCTGAAACAGAGAAGGAGGGAAAGACATTAGAGACTCTAGCAGAACTTGGACAGCATAATGGCTGTAATTGCTCAAAAAGGATTTCGAGACAACTGCAACAGATTGGAAAAGCATAACCACTCGACTTCCTAGACTCAAATCTCTTCTCCATCTGTTTGTCACACCAACAATACTTGAGTACCGACATTCTCTTGCAAACAAGCTAGCTATTAGTCCATGGTTTGTAACTCGTCATCCTAAGCAATAGATGAGAAGCCTAGTTCTTAACCCCATAGAAAAGATGAGAATGACTCAGAATAGAATAACTTGGGAAGAGGAGTAAAAAGAGCCTTGCGTTCCCTTCCACAATCAACTCCCCTACTTTTCTATAGTGTTTCTAGACTCAACTTCGACCGGTTTAGCTTGGTAGTCCTACAGTAAGTCATGCTCTAATACCCACACTGTCGGGACCCCGATCCTATGTCACATGAATCTAGACTGTAACATATCACATCACTTTGCGGCCTCACGCACGGTAAGTTCCAGGGCTGCAGCCTTACCTTAGCCGGGACCATTTGCGTCTTTTGGCTCACGTATGTGAACATGTCGCTGGAAATCAAACGACAGACAACCCGGGATGACATGACTAGTCATAGAACCCAAGTGGCACATCCATACGGAAATAGGCATATGTAACCCAGCAATGCAGGTGTCGGCCTCAAGCGTGTGTAGACGAGTCATAGCAAGCTACAAGGACTCCATTACGTCGTGTGACATAAATGCCATCACTGCATGTAGACGAGTCATAGCAGGCTATAGGGACTCCATTACATTGCGAGATATTTCCCCGAAGGGACAGACACGGCAGCAAAGAAGGATACATGCCGGTCAATCAATGTGTCCAAAGCAGTAGCTAGCTACCATGGCTCGGTAGAAGCACAAAGAGGCAGTTTCCCGTAAAGAGTACTACTCAAGGCACACAACTAGGTGTCGGATCCCATACATACCATTGCACGTCACACGTACGCACAACATGCCCGATATGCATAGATACAACCATGGTATCACAACATAACCACCTATGATAAGCCTACCAATGGCATCTGTCATGAGAAAACGACGACCTTTGGCGCCCACTGTGGGGCCATATACGGCGCCGGCCGGATTCATGCTTCGGTCAGGACCCCTCGCCATTCCCCACCGTCACCGCACGTCCAGGCAAAACTGTGGGCTCGTGGGGCGTGCTCCGGCATGCCCTGTGGGAAGCTTCATTGACCTCATGCTCGACATTGACACGCTCACCGAACGTTTCGGCAGGCTTAGCCTCGCCGAAGCTCCGACCGCTGACGAGTACCCCAGCCAGGTGCTCGTCTTCGCCGGTCCACCCACGGCTGTGGGCGCACTTGCTGCGACCTAGTCCAGCGGCTCCCACGATCGCGTGGGGGCGATGGCCATCATCTCCTCCACCTCCTCAGGACGTGCGCGGGCCGAAGCTGACGCCGCCATGCACCATGTCGGCACCTCTAACCCGCTCAGTACGGCCCTTCGGGGTTTGAGCACCCCTATTGCCCCGACGGCAAACCTCGACGCCGCCGCGGCCAAGTTCGAGGCGACTCGTCGTGTCCTGTTCGAGGACGCCACCGCCCTCATGGCCATGCGACGCCACATGGAGGCCGCCCAGTGGGAATATGCTTCTGCCTATGGTCTCACCCTAGCTGGCACTGAGCCCAGTCGACGTGGGGCTGTGCGCGACCGCGGTCGCGTGGTTGCCAAAATCCTGGGCGGCAGGATGCCCGTCTATGACACCCCCGCAGCCAACGTACGGGCCCTCAAGGTGGCCTACGAGGATTTGGCCACCTTGGAGGGCGAAGAATGTGCCGCCCATGAGCATCGCATCAAGGAGCTCATTGACTCTGCCGATGCGCAGCAGCATCTGCTCGCGATGGGCGGTGCCGCCTCCGAAGGCCCCCGGCTCGAGCGCGAGGGTACGGGGAATGCTGGCAGTTAGTCGGCTCAGCACTCCTGCTCCCCTCGCGTCTCTAGCCATCGGGTCAAAGCAAACAATCCTTGGCCCTCTCACCCGCCAGGAAGCGACCAGCCGGCTGTTAACTGCCGGCGGACCAACAACCCGCCTCGCAGCAGTCGCCACCATGAAGCACCAGCAGCTGAAGCGCCGGCAGCCAGCAGCCGGTGCAGCCGCGGGCACACGCCCGCAACTGCATCGACCAACTCAGCCAGTCAGCCCTTCTCGAAGAGGAAGGATCGATTGGGTCGGCCTGTTTCGGCCCCCGAATCCGCAACAAACCATTCCTGACCGGCTTCATGCTCCCCCGAGACACCTCGAAGTACCACGGGGCCGCCAAGCCCGAGGACTAGCTGATCGACTACACCACCGCGGTCGGCATTGCTAGGGGGAACAAGCGCATAGCCGTTCACTACGCTCCCCTCATGCTGATCGGCTCGGCATGCACCCGGCTCAATAGCATGGCGGCCGGCAGCATCAACACTTGGACGGACTTTGGAGAAGCCTTCGTCTGCAACTTCACCGACACCTACAAGCGGCCTGGCCGCCCCCATGAACTCATCATGTGCATTCAGGGGCCAAACGAATCCCTCTGCGACTATCTCACTCGATGGACCGAGCTCCGCAACTCCTGCAAGGGGGTGCATGAGGTACAAGGCATACAGTACTTCATTGAAGGCTGTTGAGACGGCACCCCCCTCGAGCACAAGATTCTGTGCTGTGAGCCGACCACACTTGCCGAGCTCATGACCAAGGCAGACAAATACGCCACAGCTGATTCAGCCATCCAGGTCAAGATGACCCGCCCGCCGAGGCGACGATGACACCGGCAACGTCCCGGCCGGCTGCCGACAACCGGCAGTCGTAGAACAACAAACGCAACAACGACCAGCCGGATCCCCGCTATGGGAGCCGGTAGGTCACCACCGTTGAGGAGGAGGAGCCGGCTGCCCAGTCTTCTAGCCAGTGCCAGCGCACTGGCAAGGCTACCTGGCAGCCGAAGCTCACATTCGAGCAGATGCTCGACCTCGCCAGCAAGAACCACTCAGGGGCCAAACCCTCTACACACACGCTCCGGTAGTGTAGCTTCTCACATCGTTTGGCCCGGGGGACAGCCTTCCGGCTCCTCCCGCGCCGCCTACCCACGCGCCGGCCCCGGCCCTTGCTACCGCCCCGGTGCCGGCTCCGATCCGACCCAAAACGACGATCGTCTTCACGACCAGTTCCCCAACCAGGACGGTTGATACGTCGTCTTTACCAATGAAGGGACGAACAAACATGCTCACGCCGGCTCTACCGTGAGGTGAATGCCACCATGTCGGCAGCTCCCCAATTCATGCACTGGTCGGAGAAGCCGATCACTTGGAGCCAGGCAAATTATCCCGCCGTGATGCGGTGTCCTTGCAGAAAGGCCCTAGTTCTTTTCCCCACCATCGCCACCGAGAAGCGCACCTACCGCTTCTCATGGCTGCTGGTAGATGGTGGCAGTAGCATCAACATCTTGTACCTTGACACGATGCGCAAGTTGGGACTGAGGATAGAAGACCTACAGGCAAGCTGGACGGTCTTTCATGGCATCATGCTTGGGAAGTCCTGCTCCCATGTTGGCAAGATCATGCTCAACGTGCTCTTCGGCGGACCCAGCCACTTCCGCCACGAGCCGGTGTTGTTCGAGGTCGTGGACCTCGCAAGTACCTACCACGCGTTGTTGGGTCGGCCGGCCCTTATCAAGTTCATGGCAGTCCCCCATTATGCCTACCTCAAGCTCATGATGCCGGGACCCAAGGGAATCATCACCATCACGGGTGACTACAAGATGTCAATCGAGTGCGCTCGAGATGGTAGTCGGCTGGCCTAGGCCCTAGAAATTGCCGAGGAGAAGTGTTAGCTCGACCGGCCCCCGTCTCGGCTCCCTCGTGGGCCCAGCCTATCTTGGAATTCCTCCTATGTGGACAACTCCCCCCGGACAAGGCCATGGCGAGGCAAATCCAGCGTCGGTCCTCGGCATACAACATCATCAACAACGAGCTCGTCCATCGCAGCACCACTGGCGTCTTCCAGCAGTGCGTCGAGCTGGCAAAGGGTCTGGAGATCCTCCTCGACATCCACCAGGGCGAGTGGAGGCACCATGCCGCCTCCAGGATCCTAGTAGCTAAGGCCTTCTGCCATGGATTCTACGGGCCCACTACTCTCGAGGCGGCCAAGAAATTGGTCGACGAGTGTGAGGGCTGCCAGCACTTTAGCACGCAGAGCCACCTACCGGCATCGGCCCTCCAGACCATCCCCCTCTCGTGTCCCTTCGCCGTCTAGGGGTTGGACATGGTGGGTCCCTTCAAGACCACTAGAGGCGGCATGACATATTTGCTAGTGGCTGTCGACAGATTCACCAAGTGGATCGAAGCACAACCAATCAAGAAGTTGGACGGCCCCATGGCCGTCCGGTTCATTGATGACATCACGGTTCACTACGGCGTTCCCCATAGCATCATCACCGACAACGGCATGAACTGCGCCAAGGGCGCGCTCGCGCATTTCTGCTCCAAGCAAGGAATCCGGCTCGACCTGGCCTCCGTCGCTCATCCACAGTCAAGCGGCCAGGTCGAGAGGGAAAACGTCCTCATCATGTCCGGCATCAAGACCCGGCTTGTGACACGGCTAGTAAGGTTAGCCAGCTGCTAGGTCGACGAGCTGGCGGCTGTCCTTTGGAGTCTTAGAACCACCCCCAACCGATCAACCGGCAACACGCCCTTCTTCCTTATGTACGGATCCAAGGCGATCATCCCCACCGACATCGAGTTCAAGTCGCCTCGTGTTTCCCTATAAACGGAGAAGGACACATAGGAGGCAAGAGAAGATGGCGTCGATTTACTCGAAGAAACCCGCGAGCTCATCACTACAGTGCAGCCGGCCGTACCGAAGACTTCGGTCGGCTGGCACTAGACGACGCCTCCCGGGCGACCCGTGCCGCGGCAAGTGAGCGAGGGCCAATCGTAGAGCCGGCAGGCGGGCCCCACCAGGAGATGGGACCGCACAGCTGGTGGACCCTACAAACGACAAGACGGCTCGAAGGGCGGGACCCCGTGGTCAGCCGGAGAGGCTGCCAGTCGGGACCCTCCACTAGTGTACCTCAAGAATATTGTAAGCTGGGGGGTTGCCCTATAAAAAACCCCGAGCCCCCCATGCAATGGGGACGGACGACTCTCATGCACACACCTACAGTACACTTCCCTCATTCTCACACTTGATAGCGGAGGAAGGCGAGCCGGCTGCTCCCTCTTCCTCCTCTAGACTCAGCTCCAGGAGCAACCCTGTAAGCACACCCATCCATCAAACTAGACCAAGCAGGACTAGGGGTATTACCTCCCATGGAGGGCCCTGAACCTGGGTACATCATGTGTTATCACCGCTTGTACCTAATCTCGCACCCGGAGCCCGTCGGCGTCCTTCGGCCCCAACCACCTATGATAAACCTACCCATGGCATCTGTCATGAGAAAACAACGACAATACTCATCGTTTAAGCTCAAAATGGGGTTGACATTTCTTGATTAAGCATTTTGATCTCTTCATATTACTTAAGTTGCTTTAGCTCATGACTTGGAGTAAAGCCTTTTCAAGGATATGAGTACATACCTTTAAATGATGTTGATGATGCTGCTCGTAGGTTAACTTGTTGAGGATGCTCGAGGTTGATAAAGACCATCTTGAATTTGGAGCAATCCTTCTCGTTCTAGTACACTCATCACCTACAAAGGTTAGTCATGCAAGGAAGAGCAATGGATATATCCAATTGACATGATACAACTTCAGATTTTGCAGCTTAGATCATGTATATGTCAAGGATATGTTTTTGTTGTCTTCTTCCTTCCATCATCAAAGAGGGGTTGTGGATACTTGGTAATAACAAGATTGCTTATGATTGGAGTTGATGGTAATCTTGTGGAATGAAGTTCTTCCAAGTACCTTCAAAAGGTTAGATGCAATACAATGGAACATAGAATTCCATGGCATATGATAACGAGTTACAACAACATGGAGGTAATAAGAAAGCACATGCCCTTGTTTGCAACCGAGTGAGTCTAGATCAAGTTTGAAGCATCGATAATGTTCAACTCACTCGTCAAATGAAAAAATGTTTTCTCGTCAAGTGGCTTGGTGAAGATATCGGCCAATTGTTTGTTAGTACGAACATGCTTAAGATTTATATCTCCTTTGGCAACATGATCACAAATGAAATGATGTCGAATTTGAATATGTTTGGTTCGAGAATGTTGCACGAGATTATGTCCAATTTTAATAGTACTTTCATTGTCACAAAGTAATGGAACATTTTTAACATGAATACCATAATCCTTAAGCGTTTGTTTCATCCATAGTAATTGCGCAAAACAAGATCCAGTAGCAATATACTCAGTTCAGCAGTGGATAGAGATACCGAGTTTTGTATCTTGGAGGACCAAGACCCAAGAGATCTACCTAAAAGTTGACAAGTACCTGAGGTGGACTTTCTATCAACCTTGTCACCAGCATAGTCCAAATTGGAATAGCCAACAAGATTAAAAGAATCCATTAGGATACCAAATGCCAAAGTTTGGTGTTTGTATCAAGTACCTCACAATACATTTCACAGCCAGAAGATGACACTCTTTAGGTGCAGCTTGATATCTAGCACACATGCAAACACTGAGCATAATATTGGGACGAGAAGCACATAGATATAGCAATGAACCAATCATAGATCAATAAACATTTTGATCAACCGGTTCATCCTCCCTGGTAAGGTCAACATGTCCACAAGTGGGCATAGGAGTTTTCATACCTTTGCAATCCTGCATGTTGAACTTCTTGATCAAGCCCTTGGTATACTTAGTTTGAGAGACGAAAGTTCCTTATATTTATTGCTTGATTTGCAATCCAAGAAAGAATTTCAGCTCACACATCATAGACATCTCATACTTCTCGGACATCAACCTTCCAAATCTTTCACTAAACTGAGGGTTAGTGGAACGAAAGATAATATCATCCAAATATATTTGGCATACAAATAATTCTCCATTAACTCTCTTAGTGAACAAGGTTGCATCAATTTTACCAATTTCAAAACCTTTTTTGATGAGAAACTTAGTTAAACATTTATACCAAGCATGAGGGGCTTGCTTAAGTCCATAAAAAGCTTTGTGAAGCTTGTAAACATGATTAGGTTTCTTAGCATTCACAAAACCAGGTGGTTGCTTAACCTAAACTTCTTTCTCAATTTCAAAATTTAAAAATGCACTTTTGATGTCCATTTGCTAAAGCGTGATATCATGGGGATTAGCATAAGCAAGAAGAATACGAATAGTTTCAAGTCTAGCAACGGGGGCATAAGTCTCACCGTAGACCATACCTTCGACTTGCGTATATCCTTGCGCTACTAGACGAGCGTTGTTGCGTATGATTTGACCATATTTGTCTTGTTTGTTCCGAAACACCCATTTGGTTCCGATGATGTTGTGCTTATCTTCGGGCTTCTCCACGAGTGTCCACACATTGTTTTTCTCGAATTTGTGTAGCTCTTCATTCATTGCGTTCACCCAATATGCATCTTCAAGAGCTTGTTTTACCTTTAAAGGCTCAATACCAGAGATGAAAGAATAATGCTCACAAAAGTTAGCTAGACAGGTTTTAGAGCGAGTGATTCTTGCTGTTTGTATATCACCAAAGATTTGGTTTAGGGGATGGTTCTTGGTCACTTGAGCTCGAACTCGGGTTAGCTTCCGATTGTTGGATGGAGGAGCTTCTTCTTCATCATAATCATCATCTCGTTCATCTTTGTTGTTTTTGAAGGTGTAGTTCCCTTGAGGTGGTGGTTAAGGCGGTTGTGATGGATCTTCATCATGCATTTCCTCTTCTTCATCATCTCATCGTGTATAGCTTGTGGATGCCTCCATGTCATGTTAAGGTTCACTTTGACGTGAGGTAGGGGCTTCCACTTGAGTTGATGAAGTACTCTCCTTCACCTCCATGGGACGAATCTTGCCGACGGGTAGATCTAAATTGGCTTCCGAAGGATCCTTATCACCTACATCATTTGGCAATTGTTCGACTTGCAAACCATTAGATTCATCAAACTTCACACGTACCATCTATTCAACTTTTCGAGTGAAGTTGTTGTAGACACAGTAAGTGTGAGAGTTCGATCGTAACCAAGTAGGAATCCTTCATGAGATTTAGGAGCAAATTTAGTATGACGATGCTTATCAAGAATGTAGCACTTTGAGCCAAATACCCGAGAGTGTCCGACTTGGGGTTTGTTACCAGTGGGTAGCTCGTATGCCGTTTTACTGAGAAGCTTGTGCAAGTAAAGTCGGTTTGTGGCATGACATGCTGTTTCAGCGGCTTCTGCCGAGAAGTGTCTTGGCCGCTTGTATTCGTCAAGCATCATTCTTACCATCTCAATGAGTGTCTGATTCTTCCTCTCAACAAATCCATTTTGTTGAGGTGTGTACGTAGCTGGGAACTCATGTGAGACACCTTCTTCGTCAAGAAAGGTATCCAAATGGGTGTTCTTAAACTCTGATCTGTTATCGCTTCGAACCTTCTTGATCTTCACTTCAAACTAATTTTGTGCTTTACGAGCGAAGTTCTTGAAGATATTTTGAACCTGCAACTTATCATCAAGAAAGAATACCCACATAAATTTGGAAAAATCATCAAATATAACTAGACCATAGGAATTTCCACTGAGACTCTTGTAAGCATTGGGACCAAAAAGATCCATGTGAAGTAACTTGAGTGGTCTCCTAGTAGTCATGATATTCTTAACGGGATGACTTCCATCTAGTTGCTTTCCAGTTTGACAAGCACTACAAAGTCTATCTTTGTCAAAGATAACATCTTTAGCACCAAGTATATCATCAACTTTGATTAGCTTATCTAGATTTCGCATGTCTACATGTCCAAGTCTTCTATGCGAAAGCCAACCTTTAGAAGATTTTGCAATTAAACAAGTGCGATGCTTGGATCTTTTAGTGAAATCCACAATGTATAGATCACCTCTACGAAAACAGATAAAGACCATTTTATGATTATCTTGACGAAACACTTGGCAATCTACTTTCGTGAATAGAACATTGAAACAGAAGTCGGCAAGTCTAGATACAGAAAGAAGATTGTAACCAAGGGATTCAACAAGCATAACATTTTGAATAGAGCTATCATGGGATATATCCACCTTACCAAGGCCAAGTACCTTACCCTTAGAGTTGTCTCCAAAGGTCACGTACCGTCGAGGACCTTGATTAGGCGTGATCTCTTGGAACATGTATTTATCACCAGTCATATGATCCGTACATCTGCTGTCAAGAATACACTCCCTTCCTCCGGACATGTAATCCTTAAAGTTTGCCATGAGGCTCAGATTCTTCATGATCTTCTCGTGCTCGATGTCGAACAACTCATCTTCCTCATAATAGCCATGTTCCACATTGTCATCATCAAGTGGGAAATCCTCGTCATAAAGAACAAGAGATTCATTAGAATAGTGATCATGACAGTGTTCAAGTTTATGAATGCGAATGGCTTCAAAGATAATGTTGTTGATGGTGGTAACATCTCCTTTAGCATGCATAAGATCATGGAGCTCAAATGGGCATTTATCACAGTTTGGATCACTAGGCTTCATTTTGTGAAAAGCAATGGTTTTATGAAGAATTTCATCAAGATTTCCTAAGGAAAGATTTGGATATTGTTTCTCCAAATCAGTCTATAAGGTATAGCCACATGCAAAGTTCTTCATTTGAGAAAGCACGAATCTTGGTAAACCTCTAACAATAAGATTGACAGTTCTTAGGTTACCAAGCATGTTAATTTCCTCTTCGTGGGTGGGATGCAATTCATCAATAGGGAGCACATAGGGATTTTCAATATATTTAGTCAAATTGAATCTGTTGAATAGATAAATCATGGCATTCTTCCATTGACTATAGTACTCTCCATCAAGAATGGGCACTCTACAACTCAAACTCTCCATTCTAGACACATCCATCTTCCTCCACGGTGATTAAACCGAAGCAACGGAGACCAAAGATCTAATGCCACTTGTAGGATAGAGAGAGGGGTGTATAGAGGAGGTGATTAGACTACTAGCAAGAATTTAAAACCTAACCTTTTCCCAAGTTAATTGGCTCGCTGATTTTAACAATCTTAGCAAGTCTAGCAAGTCTAACAGCCCTACACATGCATGTCTACAAGTATGACAGCGGAAAGTAAAGACATTGCACATGTAAGTAAAGAGAACGGGTAGGAAGATCAAACGCAATAGGACACACAAGGATTTTTCCCGTGGTTCCGATAGGTGGTGCTATCGTACGTCCACGTTCATGGAGTCTTCAACCAACAGAGGGTAACGGTCATGAGAGTCCACAGAGGGCTCTACCGATGGAGGGATCCACGAAGAAGCAACCATGAATATTCCATGCGGCTTCCGTCCACGAAGGACTAGCCTCACTATGGGTAGATCTTCACGAAGTAGGCGATCTCCTTGCCCTTACAAACTTCCTGGTTCACTCCACAACAGGAAGTAGGAGGCTCCCAAGCGACACCTAACCAATCTATGAGGCACCACCCTCCAAAAGGTAATAGGCTCGGCAATGACGATGAACTCCTTTCTCTTGTGCTTCAAGATGATAGACTCCTCAACACACAATCACTCTCTCATAGATTTGGCTTGGTAGAAGAGATGGGATTGGGGGAAAGCAACTTGGGGAGGCTAGAAATCAAGATCCATATGTTTGGAGTGGAAGATCTTGACCTCAACACAAGGGTAGGTGGTTCTCTCTCAGAAAACAGAGTAAGATACCTATGGAATAGTTCAGAGTGCTTCACTATCGAGTGGGTGGTGGTGAAGGGGTATATATAGGCATCCCGAATAATCCAACCGTTACACACAAAATGACCATCTTGGTGACACCGATGTGTAAATCTAGGTGGTACCGAAGTGACCAAAATGGCAACTTTTGAATCTCGGAGGGACCAATATACAATTCTCGGTTGCACCAACAAGGTGACCAATGGTAAGATTTGCCAATCTCGGTGACGTCGATTCACAATTTTGGGATGGACAAAAATGTGAACTTGCGTAACAGAAACTTGGCAACCCAACTCAGTGGCACCGAGTGTTGTGTCAGCTGCATCGAAATGTTAGAGTTTGGCTGAGTCTGTCTACAGTTTAGAATCGATGGCACCAGTATAGGAATATTGGTTGCACCGATTTTGCATATTTGGCTTTGGACAGACTTTGGTGGGAGAGTTTGTGGATGTTTTGGTGACTGTCACTTGTGCATGGTTGAGCATATTGTTCACCATCAAAACTTTACCCCCTTTTAATTGTATTGGCTTTCCTATGGACTCAAAGTGATTTCTCACAAATGGAAAATGTAGAGTCCTCTTTCTTGAAGCTTGGCCAACCTATTTCCTTGATTCCTAGGGAATTCCACAATCTCCTCAATCCTTTTGCCAACTCAACTCTCCATCGACTGTTATCTAAAATACACTAGATAGAGGTGTTAGTCCAAGAGACAATGTATGTTGTCATGAATTATCAAAACCACCAAGGGAGCATATTGTGCTTTCAGGTTGCCGTACCACTCACGAGCAGTATGCGTCTTTGTCGACCGACGAGGTTCGATAGTAACTTGATCGAAGCTTCATGATCATCATCATTAACTTCCTCTTCAACTGACGTAGGCTCCACAGAAACATCTTTCTATTCCGCGCTACTCTTTGGTTGAAACAAAGGTTCAACAACCACATCAAGTTCTATCTTCCTCCTACTCAATTGTTTCGAGAGAAACTCTTTCTCGAGAAATGACCCGTTTTGAGCAATAAATACTTTGCCCTCGGATTTGAGATAGGAGGTATACACAATAGTTTCCTTAGGGTATCCTACGAAGATGCGTTTAGCGCTTTGGGTTCGAGCTTATCAGACATAAGCGTCACATTCCCAAATCCTAAAAAATGACAATTTAGGTTTCTACCCATATTTCATACGGTGTCGTCTCAACGCATTTAGATGGTGCCCTATTTAAAGTGAATGTAGTTGTCTCGAATGCATAACCCCAAAACTATAGTGGCAAAACGATGAGAGACATCATAGTACGCACTATATCCAATAGAGCACGATTATGATGTTCGGACACACCATCACACTATGGTGTTCCACATGGCGTGAGTTGTGAAACAACTTCATCATTTTCTTAAGTTGTATACCAAAGTCGTAACTCAGATATTAACCTCCAAGTCATACCGTAGGCATTTTATCTCCTTGTCACGATGATCTCAAACATCACTCTGAATTTGCTTGAAGTTTTCAAACGACTCAGACTTGTGTTTCATTAAGTAAATATACCCATATCTACTCAAATCATCAGTGAAGGTAAGAAAACAACGATATCCTCTGCATGCTACAACACCCATTGGATTGCATACATCAACATGTATCATTTCCAATAAGTCACTTGCCCGCTCCATCTTACTGGAAAATGGGGTCCTCAGTCATCTTTCCCAAGAGGCATGGTTCACATGTATCAACCAATTCAAAATCGAATGAGTCCAAAGATCCATTAGCATGGAGTTTCTTCATGCGCTTTACACCAATATGACATTTAGCGGCAGTGCCACACGTATGTGGTACTATCATTATTAACTTTGTATCTTTTTGGCATAAATATTATGAACATGTGTATCACTACGATCGAGATTCAATAAACCGTTCTCATTGTGTGCGTGACCATTGAAGGTATTATTCATGTCAACACAATAACCATTATTCTCTAACTTAAATGAATAACCAAAATAAACACGATCTAATCACGTTCATGCTCAACGCAAACACCAAATAACATTCATTTAGGTTTATCACTAATCCCGAAGGAACAGAGAGCATGCGACGGTGATAACTTCAACCTTGGAAACACTTCCAACACTCAGCACCACCTCACCCTTAGATAGCCTCCATTTATTCTGTACCTTTTATTTTGAGTTACTAACATTTATCAACCGAACATATATCCAATACCCAGGTGCTACTAGGAGTACTAGCAAGGTACACATCAATAACACATATATCAAATATACTTTTGTCGACGTTGAAAGCCTTCTTATCTACCAAGTATCTAGGTTTGTTCCACTTCAGGAACTGTTCTCCTCATAATAGAAGCACTTAGTCTCGGGTTTGGGTTCAACCTTGGGTTTCTTCACTAGAGCAGCAACTGACTTGACATCCATGAAGTTTCCCTCCTAGCCCTTGCACTTCTCGAAACTAGTGGTTTCACTAACCATCAACACTTGATGCTACTTGATTTCTACCTTCGCGGGGTTAAACATCGCGAATGGCTCAGGGATCATTATTTCCATCCCTGGCATTTTATGGTTCATCACGAAGCTCTAGTAGCTTAGTGATAGTGACTTGGAGAACTATATCAATCACTATCTTATCTAGAAGATCAACTCCCACTCGATTCAAGCGACTTTAGTACCCAGACAATCTGAGCACATGCTCACCGATTGAGCTATTCTCCTTCATCTTGCAGGCAAATAATCTTGTTGGAGGTCTCATACCTCTCAACACGGGCACGAGCCTGAGATCCCAATTTCAGCTCTTAGAACATCCCATATGTTCCATGACGTTCAAAAAGTTTTGGATCCCCAATTCTAAGCCGTAATGCATGACACACCGAACTATCAAGTAGTCATCAGAACGTGCCTGTCAGATGTTCACAACATCTACAAATGACGCTTGAGGGCGTGGCGCACCGAGAAGTGCATTAAGGACACAAGCCTTCTATGCAGCAATGAGGACAATCCTCATATCATGGACCTAGTCCGCAATATTGCTACCATCGTATTTCAACTCTATTTCTCTGGGAACATATAAAAAATTCAAGGGATCTACAGCATGAGCTAGTAATCTACAACATAATTTTTCAAAGATATTTTGACTATGTTCATGCTAATCAGTTTAGTTAATCATATTACTTAAACAACTCCCACTCAAATTGACACCCCTCTGGTCATTCGAGTGTCACATGATCCAAATCAACCAACTCAAGTCTGGTCATCACATGAGTTGAGGTGGTTTCAATGGTGAACATATTCATGTTGATCATATCTACTATATGGCTCATGTTCGGCCTTTCGCTCTCTTGTGTTCCGATGCCATGTCTGTACATGCTAGGCTCGTCAAGTTTAACCCGAGTGTTCTGCATGTGCAACACTGGCTTGCACCCGTTGTATGTGAGCACAGAGTCTATCACACCCAATCATCATGTGGGGTCTCGACATGACAACTTTCTCAACGGTGCACACTTGGGGAGAACAAAATTATATGTTGAAATTCTAGTGAGGGATCACCTTATAATGCTACCGTCGTCCTAACAAAATAAGATGCATCAAGGATTAACATCACATGAAAATCATAAGTGACATAATATGGCCATGAACTTGTGCTTTTGATCGCCATCTCCAAAGCACCGGCATGATCTTCATCGTCACCGGCATGACACCATGATCTCCATCAACGTGTCTCCATTAGGGTTGTTGCGCCCACCATGCTTCTACTACTATTGCTACCGCTTAGCGATAAAGTAAAGCATTACACATAGCAATTAATGATTGACACGCAGGTCATACAATAGTTAAAGACAACCCTATGGTCCCTGTCGGTTGCTGTACTCATCGACATGCAAGTCGTGATAATCTATACAAAACATGATCATCTCATACATCACATATATGTCATCATGGAATTGGCCATATCACATCACAACATACCATGCAAAAACAAGTTAGACGTCCTCTAATTGTTGTTGCAAGTTTTACGTGTCTGCTATGGGTATCTAGCAAGAGAAATTCTCACGTACGCAAAAACCACAACGGTGATACACAAATTGCTATTCAAACTTCTCAAGGACTGCCTTTCTCGAATCTGATCTAACTAGAGTAGGAGAGACAGACACCCGCCAGCCATCTTTATGAAACAATGTTACACGTAAGTCGATGGAACTGGTCTCTCGTAAGCGTACGAGTAAGGTTGGTCCGGGTCGCTTCATCCCACAATACATCTGAATCAAAACTAGCCAAGGGAGCATGCAATTTGAGCATCAACGCCTAGAAACTCCTTTGTGTTCTACTCGTGATCTCATCTACAGATAGACCTAGCTCATGATGCCACTATTGGGGAACATTGCATGGGAAACAAAAAAAATCCTACGCACACGCAAGATCTATCCATGGTGATGAGCATCTACGAGAGGGAGAGTGGATCTGCATACCCTTCTAGATCGCTAAGCGGGAAGTGTAAAGAAACATGGTTGATGTAGTAGAACGTCTTTGCGATCCAAATCACCGAGCATCCCGCAATCCCATCACGATCCATCTCGCGGTCCACTCACGATCCGTCTCGTGATCCCATCACTATCCGTCCCATGATCAAATCATGAATCGTCTCGTGATCCTAATCATGGTTCTTCTGATCTAGCACTGAACGGACGGCGCCTTCGCGTTCAGCACACATACAACTCGTTGACGATCTCTGACTTATTAATCCAGAAAGAGGGAGCGGAGAGGTAGATGAGTTCTCTGGCAACACGACGACATGGCAGTTAGGGTGGTGGAACTATTTCGGCAGGGCTTCGCCTAAGCACCGCCGAACTAGAGGAGAAAACGATATAGATGAAGTCAAGGGAGCATGTGGCAATTAGGGTTAGCTCTCCCCTCCAAATCCTCTAGTATATATAGGAGGGAGTGAGGGGAGGAGGCAGCCTCAAACCTCAAGGTTTGGACAAAATTGGAGGTGGAGTCCTACTCCAATCCTACTAGGAGTAGGATTCCTCCTCTCCACTTGGAAACCCTTTCCACCTTTTCCACCTTTGGGTTTTCCCACCCCTAGACACGTGGGACTTAGTAGGGGGTTCGGCCAGCCCTCTAGGGCTGGTTTGACTCCTCCCACAGCCCATGAGGTCCTTTGGTTCGAGACACGCCTCCCGATGGCCCCTGATACCCTCACGACACTCTCGGTACACTACTAAAGTACCCGAAACTTTTCCAGTGACCAAAGAAGGACTTCCTAAATATCAATCTTTACCTCCGGACCATTCCGGAGCTCCTCGTGATCCAAGATCTCATCTGGGACTCCTAACAACCTTCGGTCACCAACATACATTACTCAATACTACTGAAACGTCACCGAACGTTAAGTGTGCAGACCCTGCGGGTTCGAGAACAATGTAGACATGACCGAGACACCTCTACGGTCAATAACCAATAGCTGGACCTGGATGCCCATATTGTTTCCAACATATACTATGAATATCTTTATCGGTTGAACCACTATGTCAAAGATTCAGTTAATCTTGTATGATGTTCCCCTTGTTCTTCGATATGTTACTTGCCCGAGATTCGATCGTCGGTATCTCCATACATAGTTCAATCTCGTTATCGGGAAGTCTCTTTACTCGTTCCGTATAAAAAGATCCCATGGATAACACTTTAGTCACTTTGCTTTCAAGGCTTGTTGTGATGTTGTATTACCGAGTGGGCCCTGAGATTCCTCTTCGTCACACGGAGTAACAAATCCCAGTCTTGATCCATGCCAACCCAACAGACACCCTCGGAGATACCTGTAGAGCACCTTTATAGTCACCTAATTACGTTGCGATGTTTTATACACACAAGGTACTCGTCTAGTCTCAGTGGGTTTCATGATCTCATGGTAATAAGAACAGATACTTGACACGCAGAAAATTATAGCAATAAATTGACACGATCATATGCTATGTTTATAGTTTTGGTCTTGTCCATCACATCATTCTCCTAATGATGTGTTCCCATTATCAAACGACATCTCATGTCCATGGCTAGGAAACCTTGACGATATTTAACCAACGATCTAGTCTATTAGAGGCATACTAGGGACATGGTGCATGTATCTAGTTTCCAATCAATACAATTCTAGCATGGATAATAAACGATTATCATGAACAAGGAAATATGATAATAACTAATTTCTTATTGCCTCTAGGGCATATTTCCAACAACAAAAAGTGAATAAACACTTATCATGAGAATAACCTGCTTAGCATGGAATATGCTGACCGCCCCAATCGCTCCATTAGCGGTACGGGCACACGAAAGAAAAGTTTATTTGAAGATTTTAGAGATGCTACCTGAAAATTTACTTCGAATGGCAATGAAATAACATATATATATATATCTGTGTGTGTGTGTGTGTAGGTATGGTGGAATCTCATGGAAGAAACTTGGCTAAAGTATTTGGATGCACAAGTAGTATCTCTACTTGTTATGAAGTTTTGGCTAGTAAAAAGTTCTAAACAAGCACCACATGCTCGAGGATCCATAACAATATAACTTCGATGCAAATACATAAGGATTATGTTATGTTCCTTGTACAAGTTAAACAATTTGATCAAGGTTGAAAATAATTAATGGGTATTTACAATTCATAAAATATCTCCAAGATAATATATTTGTACGTGAAATTTCTCTTTCTTGTACTAATCATTCATGAATTGCATGTATGACCAATATTGTGATTGTCAAACTTCAATAGATTTTAATATCTAAACCAAATGTAAAACTACTACTAAGTATAAAGCACAAGGATAATTTCAGATTTATGGTATTCAATTCATTCACAATTTAGTCTTAGGATATAAGTGAAGCACAAGAGTAAACATGAAACTACTCTCAAAAGATATAAGTGAAGATCAATGAGTAGTCAAACAATCAAGTAGCTAAGTGAGGACTCTCTATCAATAAAGACTTTTAGATCTGAGATTTATTTTAAATGGTGAAGAAAACAAAAAACACTCCAAGAATAGCACATATCATGTGCACAAATAAAAACCTAGGATGAACATAGGCTAACCGATAGTTGTTGACGAAGAGAGGTGGTATGCATAGAATCCCCAAACTTAAGCTTTTATGTCTTGTTAATTTGATTTAATTGCAATAAACTACCACACTTCAGCATGTTGTAATGGATTGGTACCACTAGTCATAATTCTTGCAAGTCAGTACCGACTCTAAACCTAAGTGTTACAAAATTGTGGGACTGCCATATAAACACGTATTGATCATGTATCTGGCCGCTAGGGCCCGCTTGTCAAGGATTACATGACATGTTATTTTGCAAGAAAGGCCCTTGCTTTTTATTTAGGGCTTTTTATTTCTGTGCCCCTGGTTCATTAGTTGTACTCATTCATCCCCACACTCTTAACTTCTGCTCACTTTCCCCACTCCCTTGCCCGAACCCCTCAGAACAGGTTACAATGGATGTTGTCGTCAGGTCAATTCCTCTGACCATTAACTTTGACGATAGGGTCCGCTCTCGCGCATGCAACTCACCACGTTCATGGGCTAGCATGTGTCCATGGGAGATGTTCGAAACGTCCCATCGTATAAAGAGGGGGAACCACCTCCCGACGCATCGCCCCTACCATTTCCCCCAAATCCCCTCCCTATCGCATCATCTTCCTCTCCCCCCCACCGCGTCGTATCGCTTTCCTCCACTACCTACACCGCACCATCTCGCTCTAACCAACCCCGTCCTCTTCCTCACCTTCATCATTGACGGAGTCCTGGCTTAGGGGGTCCTCGGATAGACGGCCTATAGTTGTGGGCCAGACTATGAGGGCTACTTACCAAACAGCTAAGGATTTGAAGGCCCATTCTCCAAGATGGAAGCTACGGGAAACACAGCTTGCGCTCCACGTCTCATGTAATAGTTAGGCAAGTTTATCTCTTCGACATGTAATCGACCATGTGTAAACCCTAAGGCATCTTCGGGTTCTATATAAGCCGTAGGGTTTTAGGGTGTAGGAGGGACAACTCGTCTAGGGTTAGCTATACGATCTCGAGGTAGATCAACTCTGTAATGCCTTACACCATCAATACAATCAAGCAGGACATAGGGTATTACCTCCATAGGAGGGCCTGAACCTGGTTAAACTTGTGTCCCCTTCGTCTCTTGTTACCATCGATTCTAGTCTCATAGCTCGGGACCCCCTACCCGAGATCCGCCGGTTTCGACACCGACATTGGTGCTTTCATTGAGAGTTCCTCTGTGAGCGATATGGAATCGAAGCCTCACCTCTTCATCAAAGAAGAGGTCCGCAACATGGACGTTTTCGTCCCTAGGCAGATCTTTGCCTTTGGTAGCGTTGTGCTGCATGCTGATTCTGCCGGCCATCTAGGCCGCATTGAGAGCATCGCCCTTGATCAAGAGGTCGGATTCAGAAACCTGGAGTTCTCCTCGACTCTCGGGTCGATTTGTCACTAATCGGGCTCATGACTTCGCTTGTAGCCACCGAGGACTCTGAGGCTTTAACCTCGAGCCCCTTCTTCGGACATGCCAAAGGGGTCACCCATGGCGGCAGTCCAATCTTTCATCCCGGTCTGGCCATCAAGCCATATGACTGGACCTGTGTCCCTTCCGAACACTCCCCATGGGTGGACTTCATGGGGGTTAACTCCATGGGTTCCGAACAACTGGATCCGATTGGGCCCTCAACGGTCGACAAGGCCTTGGAGAAATCCTCGTCGATGAGGATCATCGACGATCTAGCCCTGACCTACGCCTGGCCCAGTTATAGTTTGAGCAAGGATGGATTTTTCGACCCACCCACCACAAACTTGATAGCTACCGTCGAAGACTTAACCGACATACTAGTCTATGCCTCCATGGAGGCAGAATATATGGATGAAGAGGACCATGCTCCCACCCCCATTAACACCGGGAGTTGGACCGCCACTTCTATATACGATGTCTACATGGTGGATAGTCCTTACCAATGGCAAAAATACGCCTCACAATGGCGGCGAGAAATCGGGTGATGCGCCATCAAGGCGCTGGAAATCGCATAAGCGGTCCAAAAGAAAAAAGGGAAGAAGAGCTATTATCAGCAACGGGGACGATAATGCCCCCGCTGATCATGACAATCCCGATATCCCCGATAAACCGTTTGAAGGTCTAGAAGAGCCTAAGGACCAAATCGACCCTAATACCGTCAATGAAACGGAAGGCGATGATTACCTCCCCCCGTCAAGGAGGAAGATATACCGAAAGCCGATGACCTATACATCCTTGATAACCTCGAGGATTAGGAAGAAATAAGGCAACGTCTCATAGCAATGACTCGCAGCCTATAGGCCAAAGAACGGCAACTCAAAGCCAAACAGGACGACCGCAATGATCGATGGACGAAAGTCCTCTCAGCCGAGGAAGTATACAACACTGGTCTATCAAACCAGCCCAAAAGCTAGCCTCGGAGAAGGTTGCTGCCACAATTTGATGACGAACTTACTGACACTCCATCTCCAAACCATACACTGTACGACAAACCGGACCGCCCCCTCGTGGTCGAGATAGGACGGCCGACGACACTGGCTACATACCGGTAGTGCCCCGAAGATGGGGCAAGGAGCCATTCGAGCCCAATGATAGGTTTGACCTCGGAGATGACTTGGATCACAGAGCAGGCCGCAATAGACCCATCTATGGATCCAGAGAGTACGCGCACGATAGACGTGGCAAATACAGACCATGGTTTGACCAAAACAACAGAGTCCGAGAACGCAACCGGCCCCATACAAACGCCGAGTACAGGCGGGACATAGCTCGGGTCAGAGGCGCCACTCACCCATTGTGTTTCATAGATGAGTTGATGCGGCATTAGTTCCCCAAAGGGTTCAAACTGTAAAGAGAGAACAGTATGATGGGACCACTGACCAAACTATATGGATTGAGGACTTCCTCCTTCATATCCACATGGCGCGGGGAGATTATCTCCACGCCAAAAAAGGAAGGAAAGGAAGCTGGCACAGCCTGTGTGTTGTACCACCTTGATGTGTTGGGTTTATAAAATTTGGAGCCAACTAAAACTTTTTCTAAGTGTTTGTGCTTGTTTGAAACAATGGTTGATTGCTTGATGATTGTGATTTATGGCATTCCTAGATTCTGTTCCACTTCATATTCATCTTCCTTGTCCCGAACCTCTTGCCCAATGATCATGCCATGTGAATAGTGCCCAAAACTATTTTTATCAAAAAAAAATTTAACCAAAAATGATTTATTCAAATTAGGTTTTCAAAACCCCCTTAAATGAGGTTTGCACTGCAAGTCCTCAAATTGGGTGGATTCTTCTTCCCCAAAAGCTTTATTTCAAACCTACTATATAAAAGACTTTCCAAAACCACCAAATATTAATTTTAAAGATTGTTCTCATATTTTATTTAGAGGCTTTTTCGTAAGGCCGGAAATGGTTTTTTGTAGGGAAAAATTATTTAAATGCTTTAAAAATACTTGAGAAAATTTAGGGAAACTCGGTGGACACATATTGTCCATATATATGAGTTTCAACACAAGGGCATGTTCAAATCATGGGCAAAACCCCTCAAAACCCTTTTTGATCCAATCAAACTTTTGAAATATTTCTATAAGAAATATTCTCAATAAATTCCAGGAAAATTCCATAAAGTCAACACTATCATAGGTGATGATCTTGCAAAGTTTCATCTCAACCCAAGTTGGTTTCATTCATCAAACCATCCCAAAACCCTTCCTGTCCAGATTCAAATTTGAGCAACTTTACATTGTGAAGTTTCTCCCCTTGGCCCCAAACTTTGTGGGCATGCTCTAGTGACCAAATAGTGATGCCAAACTAAGTGTGCATCAAGGGTAAAAACCTAGCATTACTAGATCTACAGAAACCTGATTCTGTTAGTTTATAGGGTTTACCAAGTTTCCATTGTAAACTTATCCCCCTTGGGATCAAACTTGGTGAATCATCCCATTTTTACCTAGAATTTGGCCCTGTTGATTATCTCAGTAAGTTGGTAGATTCTTCTTGCCCAAAACCCCATCAAACACCTTCTGGTCCATTCTAGAAACCATCTTTTCCACCCCTTTCTCTTTTACCCTTGCCCCCAAATTTTTACCACAACCCCTCTGGGTTACTAGCTAACCCAAGTACCTCTTCCTGGCTAAAACTCCTTAGGTAAGTCAGGCAAAATTCTCATTTTACCCCCTGGATAGGAGTTTTCCCTCTCTCTCTCTCTCTCAACTTTCCTTCTCTCCTAAGGAACCCCAGGGCATCCAAGACCCTTTCCCTCTATTCTAAACCCTCCACTATCCCCTAGACATAGGTGGCCGCACAGAAGATGCCAAGGACAATGCCATGCCATGCAATAGCCACGCTCTAGAGTGCTCTACAGTGCCGACCACACTATAGCGGCTTCCCGATGGCATCCCTAGCGTCTCCCCCGTGGCACCCTCGGCATCCGTGACACGCTACTCGGTCGCCCCCTCCTGTCTCTCCCTCCTCAGCCCCTCTCGCGTGTGCCCGACGCCGCCCGAGCCAGCCAACACGTGAGCTCACACGGGTGCACACCTCTCCCTCCCTCTTCCCTCGCTAGGGCCTAGACCAGCCCCAGGAACACCCCTGACTCGCCCCCCTCTCTCCCGTGGCCTCTGGCCTCAGCCACGAGCTTGCTGGCGCACCTGCGTTTGGTGGCCTCGCCCCCGCCAATAAAAGGGCCTCTCGGACCCCTCTCTCCCCTTTGGTCTCTCTCCTCTCCCAAGTAGCCCCCCTGCGTGCTCTAAAGACCTTCCGAAGCCCCTGCGCTCGAGATCGAGTCGAGGACCGCCGCGGCGACCTCGTCGCCGATCTCTTGGTAGCGGCTCCCTCCGGTCCCCATTTCTCTCGAGTTGGTCCTCCCTTGCCCTCCTGACATGTTTCCCTCTTCTCCCTGTCCTCTTTGCAGCCTGAAGCAGCCCAGGTGATCACCTCCCGAAACCTCTTCCGCCGTGGGTGCTCGCCGCCGGTGCCTCCGGCCACCTCCGACTTTCCTTCGACCTCCCCTGGAACAGCGACTCCTCCCCGAGCCCGTTCCCGCCATCGCGTGCCGTCGCCATGCCTCGTGCCACTGCTGGTGAGCCTCTCCCCTCTCTGTCCCGAGGTGGGAGAAGGATCCGACAGGTGGGACTCACCTGTTAGGCACTCTCTCCCTCTCCCACGCTCCCTCTCCCCCCTCGTGGTCCCTGACGGCCGGGCCCCATGCGTCAGGTTTAAACCTGGCGCGTGCGAGGCCGGCTAGCTGGCTAGCTGGGCCGGCCCAGCCTCTGGCCTGGGTCCCCGTGGCCTTTTTCTTTTCTTTAATCTGTGGGGCTTTTGCAAAAATTTCACAATTTTTTTTATTCATCTAAATCCCAATATTCTTCCACCATTAATCTTGAAATAATCCATAGAATTTATTTGTGCCATTTGTAAAAATGTTTGAAACCACCTTATGTACTGTTTTAAATTAAAACCCATATTTTTTCAATATCAGCCCTTCTTTTAAATGTTTTTGAAAATATTTCTAAGCTCAAAACCATAAATAAACATTTTTAATAGTCTTTTTCATTTATCAACATAGGGTAGAATTTTTTATAGTATTTTGTGTGCACTATTTTTGTGTGTTGCTTATTTTTATCGCCTTATTTCATGACGATAGATTGCTCAGTTGACGAAGAAGTTGGACCCAAAGACTTCGAAGACCCCGAAGACTTTGTTGAGCCAGGCAAGCAGCCCCTTGTCCATGTTAAGAAACTTTTTCATGCATGTCATATAGCACTTGTCGTTTTGATGATTGATCATGATGAGGTGTCCCCCCTTCGGTGGGTTGCCTTCGGTACTTTACCGTTAACACTTGCCTCGTGCATGACCCTACCACCTTATGAGGGTTGTGCGAGTGGGAGTAGATAGGTAGCTAGTACATGCTATGCAAATGGTTCGGGTGTAAGCATGCTGATGGAAAGAAGAAATGATTTCAAAGACTTTTTCGAAAGCCCCGTCGGGTGCCACTAATGCCCGAGGTAGATGATGAGGAGTTGGGTAACCACTTGAGAAAGAAGTGGTATGCCAGAGCAAGGGAGTGTGTGTTTTCAAAAACGGAGAGTTTTACGGTCTTGTGACCATCCCAACCTTACATGCACAACCACGATACCACGGGGCTTTGTTGATTACCTTGGTGGGTACCGGCAAGGAGCCCGCATTACTAGTCGTGGGAGTAGCATGGTCACTCTCGATACGGGGTCATACTAGTATGTACGATCATGCGCTGTCTTCACAGGCACCGGGCACATCTTTGGTCCCCTCATGGATGGTACGATTAGAGCGAGACTTGTGTGATGTACATCGTGAGGGCTGGGTACCAATCAAGTGGACTCTTGGTCTAGTATCGCTAGGGGAAAGGCATTGTTCGGATGCTTACCTCAGGTATGTTATATACCATGAGTCATGGATGACACGGATCTTTTCGTGAAACTTGGTGTGAGTATGGATGTGTTGGTGACAAAGAGGTCATATGAGATAAGTCCGATGACTTAGCATGGGGATTGAACTAAGTCCGATGACTTAGCATGATGAATGAACATGAGGTGTTCAACTTCAACTTATGATGATATTTGTATCTTGTTCATATGGATGTCTGCCTATTGTTGGTGCATGCTTGCTAGTCACTTGATCATGTCATTGCATTTAAAATTAGCTTTCTGCAAATTTACCTACTATTGTTATATCATGCATCATTATTACTGTGTTCCACAACTTGGGTTGCTTGCGAGTACATTCAAAGTACTCATTGTCTTGCCACTGGTTATTTAATTGGCCAGGCATGGAAGAACAGGAGTATGTTGAAGAGTTTGTTGGTGACGAACATGCGAACTAGGACGTTTCCCAGTCAGAATGCCTGTAGGTTAAGGAAGATGGCATGGGTTCATCCTTTCGACCAAGATTTCCGCTGCTTGTTCTATTTTAAGTGTTTGGCCCTTGTGGTCCTATCTATGTAAGACTAGACCTTCATGGTCTTTATTTGTGTAAGATGCGAAATGTGGATGTAAGACTCTTGTTATTCAGCTTCTGTGTGTTCAGTGAGCATTGATCTCTGGGATCACTGTACACGTGCATTCGGTGATCATGATTTATGAGTCGGGGTCCCCACAGAGCTGGTCTCAAAGCCATCCTGACTGTAGGAAGCCTTTAGTTAGCATGGACGTTAGTCAGGATAAACCCGTTTTCAAAACTACACCTAGCATTTGTACTTAGGAATTCTGCACTATTTACCTCTTCTATTCTTCACCCAACACTGTGCTGACTCTCATCCTTTCAAACCATTGTAGATGGCCATCATACCCGAAGCCTTCCTAACTTTCCCTTACTCCTTGGGGATAGCCTAGAGAAGTGCCAGTTTCGCCAACCACCCATTTTTCTCTACCACAAGCATTGGGTCGATGCTGTCACGAAGGAGTACCACGTGGATGTGGTCGTGAAGGCAAATGACTCCCCGACTAGTTGGTTCTTTGAAGGACCACGGATGGAGACCGTGATACTTGTAGTCGAGACACCTCCACGCAAGGCACTCCTACACCTTCGAGACATCATTCCAGGGATGGCTGACGAGCCATGTACTCGCTACCTTCCCTTCAGGAAGGGTGACCTTGGCGAGAGTTGGACGCTGATTCCGACCAAGGAGGATGGAACATCACTCAGGTTCCAGACCTACTTCAGCCTCTCCGCCGATAGTCTAGTCCATAACCTGATGAAGGAGTCCGTGAAGCTCTGCGAGGAACTTCACCACACGCAAGCGCTACTTCGGCAAGCCAAGACGAAGCCAGAAAAGATCAAGAACGATGGAGCCCCTGAAGGATGACCAACTGTCGCTTATCGAGGAGGAGTACCCCCAGCTAGTGATGCACCCACACGTCGTCATCGCATGAGTGCGAAGGAGTACCGTGAGCTCTTCACCGACCCGCCTGCAAAGCGTCATTGGGATGGACCTCCTTGTTCCCTGACCCCTTTGACCGGGATTGATGTCTGTTCAGATGATGAACATGAGGAAGATCCAGAGGAGCGTGATTACGAGACCGAGCAACCACCACCTAAGACCTTGAACCCCTAGGGTAGGATTATTCATGTACCCCTCATGCGAAGTCGAGTCCGTGTAATGGTTCATATGAAACCATGTGTGCTTGTTGCTTGTTTTGTTGTTTGAGTTCAAATGCAAGTCGTGCTTTTGCCTTAAGAAACATGTAAGCGACTCCATCGTCTATCTTAATATATGTTGGTCTTTTGACCTTTGTTTTAACACACTTACACTCGACCAACCCCCTTAGGCGTGCTTTTCCGTTATTGCTTTTCCTCTCGTCTATCCCAGTTATTTGACTTAGCTGCTCCAAACAGGATGTTAACTACTACCCGCAACAGCTCCTTCACCAACCCTGAAGTCGGCAACTCAAGTCAGCAACAGGGAGCTGGTGGGGCTGCTCACGCTGGAGGACACCAGGAGCAGCCACAAGGCGACATTCCCTCGCCACCACCTCCATCGGAGAACATGAACATAGCTCAGTTTCTCCAAGTTCTCCAGGAGGAGCGCCAAATCAACAATGCTGCTATCCAGCAAATGGCTCAGGCCCTTGTGAACAACTAGCAGCAAGGCAGGAACGGACATGGACGCTCCACCCTGTCTGAGTTCATGAGGAATTCGCCCCCAACCTTCACCAAGACTGTTTAACCATTGGATGCTAATGACTGGATCCACACCATCGAGGACCTCCTTGCACTGGTCAATTGCAATGAGGATCGTGAGAAGGTGCTTTATGACTCTCACTGCCTCGGAGGTACCGCCCAAGCTTGGTGGGATAGATTCAAGGTCATGTAAGGTGAACGTGTGATCACGTGGAATGACTTCAAGGAAGGATTCCGCATTGCCCACATTCCTTCTGGGATCATGGCTATCAAGAAGAGAGAATTCCGAGCACTGAATCAAGGAATTGGCTCTGTCAAGGAGTACATGGAGAAGTTCAACCAGTTGTCTAGGTATGCACCTAAAGACGTCAACACAGAGACTGCCAAGAAGGAGCGCTTCATGGAAGGACATCAATAGACCCTGCAGTATCAGCTCATCTTCTGCGACTGTCGTACCTTCTTCGACCTGGTGAACAAGGCTCTCATGCTGGAAGACAAGCGTTATGCCATAGATGAAACTCGCAAGCGCAAGATGATCAGCAAGGGTAGTTCAAGCAACCAGAAACCTCGCCCCTGGCAGCCAGCCCCGGCCAAGCCGATCTATCAGCCACATCAGGGCTAGACCTCCTGCACCTCGTCCGAGCTACCATCCTTGGTAGTATGCCAATCCTAGGCCAACTTACAACAACAACCCCAATAACAACAATGGTGGTAGAAACTACAACAACAACCCTGGACAAGTCACTTGCTTTGGATGTGGTCAACCCGGACACATCTCTAGGCTGTGTCCAAACAAGAAGCCAGACGCACCGTGCCCCAATGCGCCAGCTCATGGTCAAGCCCGTGGAGCACCACCAAGGAACCCCGCTCCCCGCAACCAGCCCAACAATGGCAAGGGTCGTGTGAATCACGTCATCATAGAGGAAGCCGAGGAAGACCCGGACCTCATACCGGGTACGTTCCTCATCAACTCAACCCCAGCAATAGTATTGTTTGATTATGGGGCTTCGCATTCTTTTGTCACCCAAAAGTTTGCACTAGAGAGTGGCATGAAGCCTACACCCCTAGGTAGTCGTATGTTGATACAAACCTCGGGATCGGTTATGAAGTCTGGGATATGTTGTAAGGGAGTTGAGATTAACATCAATGGGGTAGACTTCCTAGTAGATCTTATCATCCTGAAGTCAGAAGGCTTGGATGTGATTCTAGGCATGGACTGGTTAACCAAGCACTAAGGCTTGTTAGACTATGCCAAAAGGATCATCACCATGACGAATAGTCAAGGTGTGGAAGTCAAGTATGTCCCCAACCCTACCTCCACTCAAGACCCTTAGGCTAACTGTCTATCGGGAGTTGAGTTGGATCAAGTGCCAGTGGTATGTGAATACCCAGATGTGTTTCCTAATGACATTGAGTTCATCATTGAGCTTATTCCCGGATCAAGGCCCATCTATAAGAAGGCCTATAGGATGGTATTTGTAGAGTTGGCTGAATTGAAGAAGCAACTGGCAGAGCAACTCAGAAAAGGATTTATTCGCCCTAGTGACTCTCCTTGGGGTCGCCTGTTCTATTTGTGTCAAAGAGGGACAGAACTATCAAACTCTATGTCGATTACCTTTCTCTCAAATGAGGTCACAATAAAGAACAAGTACCCAGTCCCCAAGATTGAAGACTTGTTTGATCAGTTGAATGGAGCAAAGGTGTTTTCCAAGATCGACCTCAGGTCTGGGTACTATCAGTTTATGATCAGACCCCAAGACATTCCGAAGACGCCGTTTGTAACCAGGTACGGCCTGTATGAATACACGGTCATGTCCATCGGGTTAACTAATGCCCCTGCCTACTTCATGTAACTCATGAATAAGGTCTTCATGGAGTACTTGGACAAGTTTGTTGTCGTCTTCATTGATGACATACTTGTCTTCGCTAAGTCTGAAGAAGAACATGGGAAACACTTGAGACTGGTCCTAGAAAAGCTTCGAGAGCACCAGCTTTATGCCAAGTTCAGCAAGTGTGAATTCTAGCTGCATGAAGTTGGATTCTTAGGTCATGTGATAACTACAGAAGGACTATCTATGGACCCTACAAAGATTGAAGCCGTGACTGAATGTCAAACCCCAACCACCGTGAAGGAAGTCATGAGCTTCCTCGGACTCGCGGGTTATTACCGCAAGTTCGTGGAAGGGTTCTCAAGCATTTCCCGACCCATGACCCAGCTTTTGAAGAAGGACAAGAAGTTCGAATGGACTGCTAATTGCGAGGAAAGCTTCCAGGAGCTCAAGAAGAGATTGACCAAAAACCCTATTTTGGCCACCCCTGATATTTACAAGGAGTTTGCGATATATTGTGATGCATCAAGAACTAGGCTTGGAGGCGTTCTGATGCAAGAAGGCAGAGTTGTAGCATATCTATCCAGACAGCTACGACCTCATGAAGAGAACTACGCAACTCATGATCTCGAGTTGGAAGCCGTGGTTCATGCCTTGAAGACATGGTGACATTACCTTCTAGGAAGCGATGTGAGATATTCACAGACCACAAGAGTTTGAAGTATATCTTCACACAAAGGGAATTGAATATGAGGTAGCGCAGATGGTTGGAGTTAATCAAGGATTACAACCTCAATGTTCAATACCACCCCGAAAAGGCCAACGTGGTAGCAGACGCCTTAAGAAGAAAGGCGTGTTCCTTGAATACTATGATTAAGGAAAGGCTACCCACCCTGTATGAGGATCTTGAAAACTTCGGCTTGGAACTGGTTGCATCCGGATTCCTCGCCAACGTCGAAGCAAAGCCTACCTTGATGGATGATATCAAGGAAGCTCAGAAGGGACACAAGAGCATTGAAGGCATCAAGAGGAATATCAAGGCAGGCAAGTTCCCAGGATTCTCAGTGGATGAACATGGAGTTGTATGGTTTGGGAATCGCATTTGCATACCCAACAAAGAGGAGCTCAAGGACCTAATCTTGCAAGAAGCTCATGACGCTCCCGACTCCATTCATCCTGGAGGAACCAAGATGTATCAAGACCTCAAGACAAGATTCTGGTGGCATGGCATGAAACGGGAGATAGGCACGTTCGTTGCTAAATGTGACATATGCCAGAGGGTCAAGGCTGAGCATCAGTGACCTGCTAGACTAATGCAACCTCTCAAAGTGCCCGAATGGAAGTGGGACAAAGTCGGGATGGATTTCATCACCGGTTTACCAAGGTCAAGCAAAGGACATGATTCCATTTGAGTAACTGTCGACCACCTGACCAAGGTAGCCCATTTCATTCCCGTCAAGACCACCTATGACGGTAACAAGCTAGCCACTCTCTACATAGAGCATATCGTGAGCCTCCACGGAGTTCCAAAGGAGATCGTGTTGGATCGAGGCACCCAGTTCACCTCTAGATTCTAGAAGAACTTTCAATAAGCTGTGGGAACCAAGCTCTCCTTCAGCACTACTTTTCACCCACAGACCGATGGGCAAACGGAACGAGTAAATAAAATACTCAAAGATATGCTCCGCGCTTGTGTTTTGGCATATGGGGCCAAGTGAGAAGATTGCCTACCACTCGCCGAGTTCTCCTACAACAACAGCTATCCGTCGAGTCTTCAGATGGCGCCATTTGAGGTGTTGTATGGATGCAAGTTCCGTACTCCCCTCAAATGGTCAGAGACCAGAGAAGGATTAATTTTTGGACCAGACATCCAACGCAAAGCCGAAGAGAAAGTTCAACTTGTCCAAGAGTTCCTTGAGACCGCCAAGTCAAGACAGAAGAGCCACGCCGACTCTCACCGCCGAGAAGTGAACTTCTATGTCAGAGACCATGTCTACCTTTGAGTCACGCCTCTCAAGGGAACTAAGCGTTTCCATGTCAAAGGGAAGCTTGCACCAAGGTACATCGGCCCCTTCAAGATCACCGCTACGCACGGAGAAGTTGCCTACCAGCTAGAACTACCCTCCGAGCTATCGAATGTGCACAACGTCTTTCATGTCTCACAACTCCGAAAGTGTCTGCAAGTTCCCAACCGCCCCTACCTCTACAAGTATATCGACCATCTAACCATCGATCTTCAGCCAGACCTCACTTATCGTGAGAGGCTAGTTCACATTTTGGATGAAGCCGAGCGCTGCACCCGAAGCCGCACCATCAAGTAGTTCAAGGTCTAGTGGAGCAACCACATTGAAGCTGAAGGACCCTGGGAACATGAAGACTATCTTAGATCCGAGTTCCCTTATCTTTTTAGCGCTTAGCCTAGGAAATCTCGGGGACGAGATTCTTGTAAGGGGGGAAGGTATGTTAAGTGTTTGTGCTTGTTTGAAACAATGTTTGATTGCTTGATGATTCTGATCTATGGCACTCCTACATTCTATTACACTTCATATTCATCTTCTTGTCCCAAACATCTTGCCCAATGATCATGCCATGTGAATAGTGCCCAAAACTATTTTTATCAAACTTTGTTTTAACAAAAATGATTTATTCAAATTAGGTTTTCAAAAAAACCTAAAATGAGGTTTGCACTACAAGTCCTCAAATTGGGTGGATTCTGCTTCCCCAAAAGCTTTATTTCAAACCTACTATATAAAAGACTTTCCAAAACCACCAAAAATTAATTTTAAAGATTGTTCTCATATTTTATTTAAAGGCTTTTTCTTAAGGCCATAAATGGTTTTTCATAGGGAAAAATTATTGAAATGCTTTCAAAATATTTGAGAAAATTTAGGGATACTCAGTGGACATATATTTCCATATATATGAGTTTCAACACAAGGGCATGTTCAAATCATGGGCAAAACCCCTCAAAACCCTTTCTAATCAAATCAAACTTTTGGAATATTTCTATAAGAAATATTCTCAATAAATTCTAGGAAAATTCCAGAAAGTCAACACTATCATAGGTGATGATCTTGCAAAGTTTCATCTCAATCCAAGTTGATTTCATTCATCAAACCATCCTAAAACCCTTGCTGTCCAGATTGAAATTTGAGCAACTTTACATTGTGAAGTTTCTCCCCTTGGCCCCAAACTTTGTGGGCATGCTCTAGTGACCAAATAGTGATGCCAAACTAAGTGTGCATCAAGGGTAAAAACCTAGCATTACTAGATCTACAGAAACCTGATTCTGTTAGTTTCTAGGGTTTACCAAGTTTCCATTGTCAACTTATCCCCCTTGGGCTCAAACTTGGTGAATCATCCCATTTTTACCTAGAATTTGGCCCTGTTGATTATCTCAGTAAGTTGGTAGATTATTCTTGCCCAAAACCCCATCAAAAACCTTCTGGTCCATTCTAGAAACCATCTTTTCCAACCCTTTCTCTTTTACCCTTGCCCCCAGATTTTTACCACAACCCCTCTGGGTTACTAGCTAACCCAAGTAACTCTTCCTGGCTAAAACTCCTTAGGTAAGTCAGGCAAAATCCTCATTTTACCCCCTGGACAGGAGTTTTCCCTCTCTCTCTCAACTTTCCTTCTCTCCTAAGGAACCCCAGGGCATCCAAGACCCTTTCCCTCTATTCTAAACCCTCCACTATCCCCTAGACATAGGTGGCCGCACAGAAGATGCCAAGGACAATGCCATGGCATGCAATAGCCGCGCTCTAGAGCGCTCTACAGTGCCGACCACACTGTAGCCGCTACCCAATGACCGCCCCCAACCACCTTGGGCCTCCCCGCGTGTCCCCCGAGGCGCCCTCGGCGTCCGTTACAACCTACGCGGTCGACCCTCTCCTCTCTCTCCCTCCTCTGACCCCTCTCGCGCGTGCCCAACGCCGCCCGAGCAGGCCAACGCGTGAGCTCACACGGGTGCACACCTCTCCCTCCCTCTTCCCTTCCTAGGGCCTAGACCAGCCCCAGGAACACCCCTGACTTGCCCCCCTCTCTCCCGTGGCCTCTGGCCTCAGCCACGAGCTTGCTGGCGCACCTGCATTCGGTGGCCTCGCCCCCGCCAATAAAAGGGCCTCTCGGACCCCTCTCTCCCCTCTGGTCTCTCTCCTCTCCCCAGTAGCCCCCCTACATGCTCTAAAGACCTCCCGAAGCCCCTGCGCTCGAGATCGAGTCGAGGACCGCCGCGGTGACCTCATCGCCGATCTCTTGGTAGCGGCTCCCTCCGGTCCTCATTTCTCTCGATTTGGTCCTCCCTTGCCCTCCTGACACGTTTCCCCCTTCTCCCTGTCCTCTTTGCAGCCTGAAGCAGCCTCGGCGAACACCTCCTGATACCTCCTCCGCCATGGGTGCTCGCCGCCAGCGCCTCCGGTCACCTCCAATTTCCTTCGAGCTCCCTTAGAATGGCGACTCCTCCCCGAGCTTGTTCTCGCCATCGCCTGCCATCATCGTGCCCCATGCCGCCACCGGTGAGCCTCTCCCCTCTCTACCCCGAGGTGCGAGAAGGATCCGACGGGTGGGACCCACCTGTCGGCCTCTCTCTCCCTCTCCTGCGCTATCTCTCCCCCCCCACGCGGTCGCTCACAGTCGGGCCCTGTGCATCAGGTTTAAACCTGGCCGCTCGTGAGGCCGGCTGGTTGGCCAGCTAGGCCAGCACAGTGAATGGCCGCCTCTGGCCTAGGTCCCCATGCCTTTTTTGTTTCTTTTTTCTGTGGGACTTTGCAAAAATTCCACAGATTTGTTTATTCATCTAAATCAAAATATTCTTCCACCATTAATCTTGAAATAACCCATAGAATTATTAGTGCCATTTGTAAAAATGTTTGAAACCACTTTAAGTACTGTTTTGAATTAAAACCCATATTATTGCAATATCAACCCCTGTTGTAAATGTTTTTGAAAATGTTTCTAAGCTCAAAACCATAAACAAACATTTTTAACATAGTCTTTAGTATTTATCAGAGAAGGGTAGCATTTTTTATAGTAGTTTGTGTGCTCTGTTTTTGGGTGTTGCTTATTTTTATCGCCTTATTTTGCGACGATAGATTGCGCGGTTGATGAGGAAGTTGGACCCTAAGACTTCGAAGACCCCGGAGACTTTGTTGAGCCAGGCAAGCAGCCCCTTGTCCAGGTTAAGAAACTTTTTCATGCATGTCATATAGCACTTGTTGTTTCGATGATTGATCATGATGAGGTGTCCCCCCTTCGGTGGGTTGCCTTTGGTACTTTATCGTTGACACTTGCATCGTCCATGACCCTACCACCTTATGAGGGTTGTGCAGGTGGGAGTAGATAGGTTGCTAGTATATGCTACGCAATTGGTTCGGGTGTAAGCACGGTGAGGGAAAGAAGAAATGATTTCAAAGACTTTTTTGATACCCCATCGGATGCCACTAATGCCCGAGGGAGATGATGAGGAGTTGGGTAACCACTTGAGAAAGAAGTGGTATGCCGGAGCAAGTGAGTGTGTTTTTTTGAAAACATAGATTTTTCAGGTCTCATGACCGTCCCAACCTTACATGCGCAACCACGATACCCTTTATGGGATGGGGCTTTGTTGATTACCTTTGTGGGTACTGGCAAGGAGCCCGCATTACTAGTACCGGGAGTGGCGTGGTCACTCTCGATACGTGGTCATACCGATACGTACGATCATGCGATGTCTTCACAGGAACCAGGCACACCATTGGTCCCCTCATGGATTGTACGATTAGAGCAAGGCTCGTGTGATGTACATCGTTAAGTGGTCATATCGATATGTACGATCATGCGATGTCTTCACAGGAACCAGGCACACCATTGGTCCCCTCATGGATGGTACGATTAGAGCAAGGCTCGTGTGATGTACATCGTGAGGTATGGGTACCAATCGAGTGGACTCTTTGTCTAGTATCGCTAGGGGAAAGGCATTGTTCGGGTGCTTACCTCGGGTATGTTATATCCAGCGAGTCGTGGATGACACGGAAGTTCCCCGAGTCTTGTGGGTAAACTGTGCAACCTCTGTAAACTATGTCGAGATGTTTTCGTCAAACTTGGTGTGAGTATGGATGTGTTGGTGACAACGAGGTCACATGAGCTAAGTCTGATGACTTAGCATGGGGATTGAACTAAGTCCGATGACTTAGCATGATGAATGAACATGAGGTGTTCAACTCCTACTTATGATGATATCTGTATCTTGTTCATATGGATGTCTGCCTATTGTTGATGCATGCTTGCTAGTCACTTGATCATGTCATTGCAATTAAGATTAGCTTTCTACAAATTTACCTACTAGTGTTATATCATGCATCATTATTACCTTGTTTCACAACTTGGGTTGCTTGCAAGTACATTCAAAGTACTCATTGGCTTGCCACTGGTTATTTAATTGGCCAGGCGTGGAAGAACAGGAGTATGTTGAAGAGTTCGTTGGTGACGAACATGCGAACTAGGATGTTTCCCAGTCAGAATGCCTGTAGGTTAAGGCAGATGGCATGGGTTCACGCTTTCGACCAATATTTCCGCTGCTTGTTCTATTTTAAGTGTTTGGCCCTTGTGGTCCTATCTATGTAAGACTAGACCTTCATGGTCTTTATTTGTGTAAGACGCGAAATGTGGATGTAAGACTCTTGTTATTCTTCTTTTGTGTGTTCAGTGAGCGTTGATCCCTGGGATGACTTTACACGTGCATTCGGTGATCACGATTTATCAGTCGGGGTCACCACAGAAGCACGCCGTTTGGGAAGTGTACGTGGTGGAACCCGTAGCCCCGAAGTACAACCCATGCTCGGCATACCCAATCACCTTTAATCAGCGTGAACATCCGAACAGTATCTGCCTTGGGGGTTCGGCAACCCTCGTCCTAGACACCATTATAGATGGGTATCACCTCACAAAGATCCTAATGGACGGAGGAAAGAGCCTTAACCCGATTTACTCACATACGGTGAAAAAGATGGGCATTGATCCATCAAGAATCAAACCCAGCAGCACTACCTTCAAAGGAGTGATCCCAGGCGTTGAGGCCCGATGCACGGGATCAGTATCCCTAGAGGCCGTGTTAAGCTCACCCGATAGCTTTCGCAGCGAGGACTTGATCTTCGACATTGTGCCCTTCCGCAGCGGCTATCAGGCGCTGCTTGGTCAGACTACGTTCGCTCGCTTCAACACAGTCCCACACTACGCATACCTCAAGATCAAGATGTTTGGCCCCAAGGGGGTCATTACTGTCAATGGCAAAACTGAGTGCTCACTTAGAACCAAGGAGCATGCACTGGCCCTAGCGTCTGAATTTTTTTACAAAGATGATCGGCAAGTTCCGACATCCGCCATAAAGACACATAAGGCAGGGAAGTGAGTTTGGATTCAGACCGAAAACACAGATCCTCCCTCCTCCCCTCGATAGGGACTCACGCCCCACCGCACAACCTCAAGACCGGCAAAGTACATACCACGTAAGCAAAACATTGCACTTAAGATTCCATGGGTAGTGGTGGGGAAATCAATATGGGTGTTTGGCTGCCCTGAACGGCTACCATACACAAGTCTTTGGACAAACGCATGCGCTCTTACAAGAGCATGCCTACGGCGTAAAGCTCACCTACCATTCGGCGGCCTCTCAAGATTTCGTTAGCAAACTCCGCCCGCCGAATACTAACACCCATGTAACATCCCAAAATTCCATTTTGGAATGTTATGAAATATAGCTATGCATCCATCATCGTCATTGCTTGAATGTATGAAATAGTTGAAATGCTTCTTCTGAATTTCTGAAAGCCCGTTCTACTTTCAATGTGTTGCTTTCACCTAATTGAAATTCTTGTTAAAAAGTTCAAATAAGAGAGGAGGAACATGACACTCCACACCAGGACCTAATTGGTGATTTATTTGAACAATAAAAACTAGGGGTTGTTTTGAAAATATTTGCAAAAAGGATTTAAAAACAATTAGGCAATTTTTGAAAATATTTTTTTTTCAAATATTCAAATGACAGAATAAAAATGTTCAATAAAGGGAATTTATTATTCTGTTAATTTTGATATATAATACTCGTATATTTGGAAATGTTTTGAATGCTTTTAAAGAGGTTTTACTGCTCTGAATATTAAAAAGAGTAACGGATTTGTATTTAAATGGGCCGTCCCACACGCAGTTACTCGCGAATTCATTTCGAGACGGTCGACCGACGCACAACCGCCGCTCTCTCTTGCTGACAACGGGCCCCACCCTGACCGCCCGATGACCACACGCGGTCATCACTCACCTCGCGCGCGCGCCGCTGTCGTCGGGAATCTCGTCGCCGGATCTCTCTCTCCTCTCTTCCCCGACCCCACCCGCGGCCCTATATAAGTAGCGGCCACCCCTGCACTCCATTTCCCCCCTAGAGCCCCCTCTGTACTCGCCTGAGACGCAGCAAACCCCTCGCCGGAGTCCTGTCCCGACCGAAACTCCCCACCACCGTGCCCGTCGCCTCGGACCTCCCCTCGCCTCTCCAACGATGCCATTCGTCGCCGGAATTCCGCCGCCGTCACCTGAGCCCAGCCATCGCCTCCCTCAACCACCAGAGCGCCGCCTCGACGTCCTCGCCGCTTCGGACTCGCCGGAGATCCCTCGCCGGCGACCTCTTATCACGGTGAGCCTCCCCATCCATCTGATCCGAATCCTACGGCTAGGATTAGAACGGGTTAATTCCCGAACCGTTTTCTGCTTAGCCTCGGTCGACCGCCCGTAACCACCCACACTAGCCTAGCCACTCATAGGTCGCCACGTAGCCCCCTGACCGATGGATGTTAATTTTTTTTCTTTTTCTGATTTGTTTAGAAAACAGAGTAATTCCAAATTTTGTTTTGCTTATAACTTTTAATATGTTTAATTTTTTTAGTTAATTCATTTTGAAATAGCTCAAATTTTTCATGTAGTTTCAGCCTGTACTTTTAAATTTTAAATTTGAACTATAAAATTTGAATTGAATCAAATTTGCTCAAATCACTCAAATCTGAATAACTAGAGTTTAAAAATAGATTTTGATATGAATCTTTTTGCTACTGCTTGGTATTAGTTAGGAATATCTTATTGCTTAGTTTGAGGAATTTTAGGATGATTTTGATTAGTGTTCAAGCTATAAACAGATTCTGCCTATTAGTTAGTATAGTTTTATTTATTTAGTTTTTAGTTAGTTTCAATTATATTTAGTTTTATTTGGTTTAGTAGGTTCTGTTGCTTCAACATTTAGTGTTTTACTTACTGTTAATAAAAATGTAAATACGCTTAGTTTGTTTCTTTATTAACATAGGAATCTCAACCCCTTTCCAAATAGGTTTAATTTGATTAAAACAACTAGTTAGTAATAGTTTTTCTTTCAACAAAGTTTTATATAATTTAATTCTGTTTTCGAAGACAAGTTTATTTGTCAATTCTTTTCTGTTAAGAACATGTTTTGGTAATAAATAATAAGTTTTGTTTTGCTCTTTTGATAGTAAAACTATAGTTGATTCATATAGTGTTTATCAAAACTTTTAAAAACTTTACTAAAGTTTTTCCCAACAAACTTTAATGAATTTAATTCTGTTATTAATAAAAAAAATTATTGTTTTCTTGCTATCAACTATTGTTTTGTTATTACAAAATAGTTTTGTTATGTTAGTAGTGGTTTACCCATCACCTTTTTGAAAACAAAACTTTGTGTGTTTTCTTGCTTGTGATTTTGTGCATTGTTTTGTCTTGATTGTTTACTAGTTCATTTCTGAATTTGTGAGTTACAAATAATTTTGTTGTATGCTTATTGAGTGCTCTTGCTTGCTTCTTTAGATTATCCGGAGTGCGAGGCTTGTTACCTAGAGTCACTCACGTATGAAGATCATCAATCAGGCAAGTCACTTTGATCATCTTTACCCATGTTTTTATTGCATTAGGTCTTCCATCACCCCAATTGCATGAAAAGTAGGTTAGTTGGAAATTTGTTTACTTGATGTAGTATCATGTGGTAGGTACCCCAATCCTTTGACACTTTGGCCCCGGGAAACGTTCAATTATTTTGCTATGCTATTAGTAGACGTGGTTGGATGTGTGATTCATGAGAGTTGTGAGGTAATAACTTCAAGACCTATGATGAGCAAGACTTCAAGATTTCCATGTTTTCAACATACTACTGGGTGAGGGATGGTTGGAACGGCACCCTGGAGAAACCAGTGGATTTGCCTAGGTGTTGCTGGAGATGGCCAGTATTCACGCGGAAAGCCTCACCCAGGCACAAAGGGATGGAAGGATGCGTCAAGACCCAAGGCTTACCTACATAGCCACAAGTCATTATGGGCTCTAGCTTGGTTGGATATCGTGGTGACCCTGGACAGGCGGTGCTACGAGATGTAGAAGAACGGTAGGAAAGGATGGGCACTGACAGAGTCATAGGGAAACCCTTTGGAAGACCATGTTTTGGTCATCCGTTTCTCAAACACCCTGAAGTTCGAGAAATCAAACGGAGGCGACCAAATCTTGTGGGGAACGTGTGCAAAACTCTGCAGAGTACTCAAACCTAATCGATTAGCCGTGTCCATGGTCATGAACGACTTGAGCCAAAGGAACTGAAACTTCCGGAATTCTCAACACAATTAATATGATGATGTGGGTATTAATAACTTGGGAATGAGATTTGGTTGGTGGAACCATCTCATTAATCAACCAACTTAGTAATAATTTTGCTTAGCCCTCCCTTGATGTAGGAAAAATTGGCTTTACGCAAAAACTTACTACCCCACCTGCCATATATGCATGTAGAATTGATGATTCTCTTTTTCACCCCCCTCTTGTGACTTTGCCGGCATATTCCATATGCTGACCTACACGGCTGCAACATATCATGTTGCAGATTTCTTTTCCGACCAGGAGTGAGGATACGCTCTACGCTCGGTGAGATGCCCTTGGAGTCAGATGGACTCATCTACCTTCGATGCTTCCGCAAGATTTAGATATTCTCATGAGTTGGCCTTCAGCCACTTTATTGTAATATTTATTGTAATAAAGGACTCGATATGAGATTTTGATTAATATAATGCTGTGTGATTTCCCTTTGATATATACATTGATGTACCGTGTGTGTACCAGCATGATCTTGGGATGGTACGGAAACACCGGAGATTCGACCTTTCAGGTCGGGTCGCTACAACCCATCAAGGTGCATCCAAGAGCAGGAGTCAACTAGCAAGGGGGCATATCGAGGATGTCAGGTCACCAATTGAAGACCCTTGGTACAACAACTTTTGTAGGATTTTATTTCTTATTTTCTCTACCTGTAAACAGTTACTTCGGCAATCCTAGTTAGAAGAGTCGCTGAGAAAATGCAAAATTATGTGGCACAAGTACGCCTCATATGTCCTGTTTTTGGCGAATACTTTTTATCCTTTCTCCCTCTTGTCGTGAACTAGTTCGGTATTATGCGAGGCAACCGGCTAATAGACCGGGGCTCGATTTCAAACACAAATCGCCTTAACTATCATGTGTCCGGTGTCTTGGCGTTCGCTTTATATGCATCGGTTCCGAACTATGTCTTTGGTCATTAAGTTGGGTTTCCCAGCTCCTATGCTTGCCCCTTTATGTTCCGCTTATTCGGCTAAAAGGAAAAGGGAGCACCCCTGCAATTGTGTTTCCGCATAGCATAGTCAAGCACCTCAGGGGAGAAAGCCGAAAACGGACTATCATAGTATGCGTGATCCAATCTATGAACCTCAAGCTAGAAGTATTATACTTCAACCCTCGTAAGCGGTTATTCGGTGTTATACGTTGAACTTTCCCTTTGTGCAAACATTATGATGTTGGCTTTGGCCTCGGTTCATCCGAACATCGCAAACACTCCGGTGGCTAATCGTACGCTTCTCGTAGTCCTTTTCACGCCCCTTCGGTTAAGTGAAAGAAATAAAGCACTATAGTCTCATTGCCTAGTCTGTCGCACTACACCGCTTTCGGGTTATGATAATACGGCTAAGGGACACAATGCATTGGCATAGACACCCCATGTAGTATCTACGTGCGGGCTAAAGCCGACGACTCGCATCTTTCCCTATTAAACAACCACACATGATTTATAAAGGAATGCAAAACCATATAAGAGCGGATACTAATATCATTTAAAGATATATCGAGTCTTCGGACGTGAGACAAGATCATTCAAATAATTTTTCACCCGAACACTATGACGCTATCACCCGAGCGCTCTACATCACTCCATCGAAGTACATCTCGGGTCGTCGGTGCTCCTTCTCGGGTGGCGGCGGGTCGATGGCAAGCTTCATCGGATTGAGCCCCAACGAGTACACTTTGGCCTTGTCAAGGGCCATCCAGACTCGTTCGATGCAGGAAGAGCGCTTGACGGTGTCGAGGCGGGGCATGGTAACAATCAGTATCTGCACTAGGATGAAGTAGCTGCTGAGTAGCGACTCGCCAGGCCATAACCGGATGTAGAGGTCCCTCATGGCCGGCTCTGCCATCTGGTGTAGCTCCGTTAGCTGTTTCAGATGCTCCACCAGAACAGGAGTACGCAACGAGGGCTCTGAACAATGCCCAGAACATCTGAGATTCATCTTCCTCTCCCCACGAGGCGAATAGCTGATCGGCGTCCGCCACGCTCTTCTGGAGATCGGCGGATACGCCTGAGGATTGCCACACCCGGGTCAGCAATTCGAATCTTCTATCCTCGAATACGCACTTTAGGGAGTATGGATTACCATCTGCTATTTCCTTTGCTTGGCGCACTTGCTCCTCGTAGAACCGTTTGTCCGTCCGCTCCTTCTGGAGATCATATTTCATGGTGGACAGTTCGGCCGACCTCGCCTTATTCTTTTGCTCCAAGGCCTCACACTTTTTTCTAACACCCTTGAGCTCATTATGAATCTCCGCCACACGAGCCTAATGCTTATTACTGGTGGCTCCTATGGTGGAAAGTGCGGTGGCCGCTTCTTTGGCCACTGCCTTCTCAACGGCCGCTTCGTCCTTGGCACGTTGAAGCTGGGCCTTGAGATTTACCATCTCTTTCGAGGAGGTTGCAAAATGATTAAACCATATATAAAATGATACTGCATTGAGAGTATTCGGGGGAACGTATTCGGATTTGGTTCAGACTCACCATGTGCCTCGTCGAACCTCTTGTTGAGGGTTTTAACCTCATCCTCGGAGCTCTTGAGATTCCGACGTAGCTCGTCCAGCTCGACACCATTTTTGGCCGCCGCTAATGACGAAGCCTACATTACACACATAATTAATACATTACATCAGCGCTAACTTCCCAAATTATAAACAATCCGATCATATATCGATTTATCCTAGCATGCTGAACATTTAAAGTGCTTCTAGGTGCGTTATCGGATTCACACATGACCCTTAGGTGAGCTTGTTCACCTCACCTAGGGCTCGGGGGCTGCCATGTACGCAATACGAATAAATAAAATCCTTGCATAAAAATTGGGTGACTTACTTGAAAGCCCGCAAGGAGACCTTTGAAGGCCTCCTTCAGTCCATTGTCAACGGACTGGACGCTTTGCCGTACCGCACCAATAAGGGTGCGGTGATCCTCGGGAATGGAGGCGCTCCATAGAGCCTCCTACATGGCCGACTACCGGTTGGTCGGTGGTGCCGGGGATGATCGAATGTACCGATCATCCACCGGGGATTGGACCGGTGCCTCCGGAGGCATAGTGCGCTCTGGAGATGTTCTCGGAGGGGACTGATCGCCCGATCGTTCAACCTCCTCGGTTTCTGGGTGGGGCGTTGTCCCTCGGTCCTTGGTGGTTGAAGCATTACCCTTGGCCACGGTGTGATCTCCCTCGCCCCCTGTGTCCGCCTCCATTGGAGTAGGCTGGGACGACACCTCCACAACGTCCTTCGTGGCGCCTGTAGTGGTGGGGTGTGAGGCATCCCCGCTCTCCACCAGTTCGGCGTGCAAGGTCTCCCCATCCGATACCACCTCGGTGGGGATAACGCGCGGGGGGCTGTATGACTAATAATGTATGTGTTAGCAAACTCTTAATTTACTAGTGATAGGTAAGAGGATCTTTGGATCCTAACCTGGATGGGGGGCCTTGATCCATGGGCTCCTTCGCGGAACCTCCTCGAGGTCTTCAGACGCGGAGCTCGAGTGCGAGCTATCATCAGACAGGACCACCCGCGTCTGTTGCGCCTTCTTCAGGGAAGGGGAAGCTACCTGCCCTGGGGAATCCGAGGACGCCGCTCTCTTCTTACCGTGGGGGAAATTGCCTCCACCTTGCTCTCGACCTCCTCCTCCTCTTCTTCCACCTCTTCGGCCTCCTCCTGATTTGAGGAGGCGGGGGTGTCTTCGGATGCAACATCAGGCTGGTCCCTAATGCAAAGACCAGCCTGGCCTAGTTTCTTCTTCTTCTCTTTCTTCATGGGCTGAGGAGCCGGACTGCATCTTGGCTAACAGCCCGGTCCTCTCGTCTTCGGGCTGAGGAGCCGGACTGCTGATGTTGATGGCTTTCTTTTGCCATCTTTGTCAAAAACAGATCGGATAAGAGGATATAGGGATTTTCTATGTAATAAAGCCAACCAAGCTGGGGGGATATCGTACCTCGGAATCAGGCTTGGCGGCGTGTAGACCCTGGTCCTCCTCCTTGGATGGCCAGCTCTTCATCGATTTGAAGAGCGCCTTCCACAACTTCTCCCGCATAGTGCGGAAGAGATTCTGGACTGCGGGCTCGGCTTCGAGTTCCCGAGCCCACAGGGGAGTGTCCTGACACTGGCAGGGGAGGATGCATCTTCGTAGCATCACCTGGACCACGTCAACTAGCTTAATGCCCCCTCGACCAGGGAGCGAAGGCTCTTCTGCAGATCGAGCACCTCTTTACCCGATCCCCTGACCAGGCCCTTTACACGAAGCCAGTCTAGTGGGGGACCGGATCTGAATGTGGTGTCAGGGAGGTTACCCTCTTCTTGTGGTTTGGTGACACAAAACCACTCCTTCTGCCATCCTATGATGGTGTCGGTGAAGGTGCCCGACAGCCACCCGATGCGAGCGAACTTGTCGATGACTGCGCCTCTGTAGTCTGCATGCTTGCGGCCGACGCACTTGGGCTTGATATTGAAAACCTACAGCCAGAGCCCATAGTGCAGCTCGACGCGTAGGAAGGCCTCGCAGACGAGAATCAACGCCGAGATGTTCATGATGGAGTTTTGCGGGAGGTCGTGGAAGTTGAGGCCGTAGAAGAACATTAACCCCTTGATGAAGGGGTGGAGTGGGAAGCTCAACCCCCTAACTAAGTGGGGGTGAACACCACCCTCTCGCCTATCCTGGGGGTGGGGATCACTTGGCCCTACTACGCTTCACGGTGAGGGATGTTGGCGGGGAGGTAACCGGCCTTCTTGAGGTCGAGTATGTCCTTAATGGTGACCGTGGAAGCTTCCCACTGGCCGTTTGAGCGCGCCATTGCTAAACTTGGAGGTGGGGTTGGAGAAACCTAGATTTGTGCTCTGAGGGTGCAAGAGAATGGAAGGCGGAGAAGTCAAATGGGGAGCGTGAAGGGGGTCTTTGGGGTTTTCTTTCTCTTTTTGTGAGGCCTATCGATTTAGGCTCCCCTTGCTGCGCTGTGAATCCCTCTACTTCTCGAGACGTGCGAGCCATTGTGCACCCATGGCTAAGTATATCCTTTATAAAATGGGACACGATCAGTATATTGATGGATCGTGATGAGTGAAACGGCCTCGAACCGCGAATCGAGTTTAGGCAGATGGCCTACCAGTCATGGTGGGCCATAGACTTTCGTCAGAAAGGTCGTTAGAGGGCTGGTGTGTACCCCCTAACACTTGGCCTTCAAAGCCAATTAATCTTCAATATTCGGACGTGCCACTTTGCGGGAGACTACTTGTCATCGGAGGCCGAACTATGATTCGGCAGGAAGGAACTCACCTCGCAAGATGAAGACTCTATTCGCGAAGCAAGTCAGAGCTGAAAACCCTTGGCGTTGGAGGCAAGTTCAAGGGATACTGAGGGAGTCATGTATTACGGGGTACTCGGATAGCCGATCTATTGTTGTGGGCCGGACTATGAGGGCTACTTACCGTATAGCTAAGGATTTGGAGGCCCAATCTCCAAGATGGAAGCTTCGGGAAACATGGCTGCACTCCATGTCTGATGTAATAGTTAGGCAATTTTATCTCTTCGGCATGTAACCGACCATGTGTAAACTCTAAGGCATCCTCGCGTTCTACATAAGCTAGAGGGTTTTAGGGTGTAGGAGGGACAACTCATCTAGGGTTAGCTATATGATATCGAGGTAGATCAACTCTGTAATACCTTACAACATCAATACAATCAAGCATGACATAGGGTATTGTTGGGGAATGTTGCATGGGAAACAAAAACTTTCCTACGCACACGCAAGATCTATCCGTGGTAATGAGCATCTACGAGAGGGAGAGTGGATCTACATACCCTTGTAGATCGCCAAACGGGAAGCATTAAGACACACGATTTGTGTAGTCGCACGTCTTTGCGATCCAAATCGCCGAGTGTCGCACGATCCCATCACGATCCATCTCGCGATCCAATCACGATCCATCCCGCGATCCCATCACGATTCATCCCATGATCCAATCATGAATCGTCTCGCGATCTTGATCATGGTCCTTCCGATCTAGCGCCGAATGGATGACACCTCCATGTTCAGCACACGTATAGCTCGATGACGATATCCGCCTTCTTGATCCAGCAAGAGGGGTTGGAGAGGTAGATGAGTTCTCCGGCAGCACAACGGCGTGGTGGCAGTGGTGTTGAACTAATCCTGCAGGGCTTCCCCTAAGCACCGCAGAACTAATCTAGAGGAGAAACAGATGTAGACGAAGAAGAGGGCAGCACGTGGCAAGTAGGGTTAGTTGTTCCCTCTAAATCCTCTCGTATATATAGGAGGGAGGGAGGGGAGGAGGCAGCCTCAAACCCTCAAGGTTTGGTCGAAATTGGAGGTGGAGGAGTCCTACTCCAATCCTATTAGGAGTAGGATTCCTCCTTTCCACTTGGAAACTCTTTCCACCTCTCCACCTTTTGGGTTTTTTCCCACCCCTAGTCATATGGGCCTTAGTGGGGGCTTAGTCCAGCCCACCATGGGCTGGTTTGACTCCTCCCACAGCCCATGAGGTCCTTTGGGTCAAGACACCCCTCCCAATGGTCCCTCGGCACCCTCCCTGCACTCCCGATACACTACCGATGAGCCGGAAACTTTTTCGGTGACCAAAACAGGACTTCCTATATATCAATCTTTACCTCTATACCATTCTGGAGCTCCTCGTGATGGACTGGGTCTCATCCAGGAATCCGCATAACCTTTATTTAGGTTCATCACTAATCCCGAATACCATCACGTTCATGCTCAACACAAACACCAAATAACCTTTATTTAGGTTCATCACTAATCCCGAATGTAGATAGAGCGTGCAATGTTGATCACATCAACCTTGGAAACATTTCCAACACACATCGTCACCTCACCCTTAGCTATTATCCATTTATTCCGTAGCTTTTATTTTGAGTTACTAACATTTAGCAATCGAACCGGTATCCAATACCTAGGTGCTACTAGGAGTACTATCAAGGTACACATCAACAACACGTATATCAAATATACTTCTGTCGACGTTGCTAGCCTTCTTAACTACTAGGTATCTTGGGTTTTTCCGCTTCAGCGACTGCTCTCCTGTTAATAGAAGCACTTAGTATCGGGTTTGGGTTCAACTTTGGGTTGCTTCACTGGAGCAGCAACTGACTTACCATCCATGAAGTTTCCCTCCTTACACTTTCCCTTTTCGAAACTAGTGGTTTACTAACCATCAACACTTGATGCTCCTTCTTGATATCTACCTTCAAGGTGTCAAACAACGCAAATAGCTCAGGGATCATCATTTCCATCCCTGGCAACATTATAGTTCATCACAAGGTTCTAGTAGCTTAGTGACAGTGACTTGGAGAACTATATAAATCACTGTCTTACCACATGCTCAATGATTGATCTATTCTCCTTCATTTTATAAGCAAAGAATCTTGTTGGAGATCTCATATCTCACAACACGGGCATGAGCCTGAGATCCCAATTTCAGCTCTCAGAACATCTCATATGTTCTGTGACATTCAAAATGTTTTGGAGCCTCAATTCTAAGCCATAATGCATGACGCACTAAACTATCAAGTAGTCATCGGAACATGCCTATCAGATGTTCATAACATCTACAAACGACTCTAGAGGGGGTGGCGCACCGAGCGGTGCATTAAGGACATAAGCCTTCTATGCAGCAATGAGGACAATCCTCAAATCACGGACCCAGTCCGCAATATTTCTACCATACTCTTTAGGAACATATAAAAATTCAAGGGAGCTCCGACGTGAGCTAGTAATCTTCAACATAATTTGCAAAGACACTACCAACTATGTCCATGATAATGAGTTCAATTAATCATATTACTTAAAAACTCCTATTCGAATTGACATCCCTCCGGTCATTCGAGTGATACATGATCCAAATTCACCAACTCAAGTCCGATCATCACGTGAGTTGAGGTGGTTTCAATGGTGAACATCCTCATATTGATCATATCTACTATATGACTCATGTTCAACCTTTCGGTCTCTTGTGTTGTGAGGCCATGTTTGTACATGCTAGGCTCATCAAGATTAACCCGAATGTTCTGCACGTGCAACACTAGCTTGCACCCGTCATATGTGAACATAGAGTTTGTCAAGCCTGATCATCATGTGGTCTCTCGAGACGACGAACTTTCGCAATGGTGCACACTCGAGGAGAACACAATTTTACCTTGAAATTTAAGTGAGGGATCACCTTATAATGCTACCATCGTCCTAAGCAAAACAAGGTTCATAAAAGGATTAACATCACATGCAAATCATAAGTGACATGATATGGCCATGAACTTGTGCTTTTGATCTCCATCTTGAAAGCATTGACATGATCTCCATCGTCACCGACATAACACCATGATCTCCATCATCATGATCTCCTTCATTGTGTCGCCATTGGGGTTGTCTTGCCCACCATGCTCATACTACTATAGCTACCATTTAGCGATAAAGTAAAGCATTACATAGCACTTAATGATTGACACACAGGTCATACAATTATTAAAGACAACCCTATGGCTCATGCCGGTTGCTATACTCATCGACATGCAAGTCCTGATATTATATACAACGCATGATCATCTCATACATCACATATATCTCCTCATGTAATTGGCCATATCACATCACAACATACCCTGCGAAAACAAGTTAGCCATCCTCTAATTGTTGTTGCAAGTCTTACGTGGCTACTATCGCTATCTAGCAAGAACAACTCTCATCTACGCAAAACCACAACCGTGATACATAAATTGCTTTTCAACCTTCTCAAGGACCGTCTTTGTCGACTACGATCCAACTAAAGTAGGAGAAACTGACACCCGCCAGCCATCTTTGTGCAACGAAGTTACACGTCAGTCAATGGAACCGGTCTCTCGTAAGCGTACAAGTAAGGTTGTTCCGGGACGCTTCATCCCACAATACCGCTTAACCAAAACATGACCAAGGGAGGAAGCAATCTAAGCAGCAATGCCCACAAACTCCTTTGTGTTGTACTTGAGATCTCATCTACACATAGAGCTAGCTCTGATACCACTGTTGGGGAACGTTGCATGGGGAAAAAATCCTATGCACACGCAAGATCTATCCATGGTGATGAGCATCTACGAGAGGGAGAGTGGATCTACATACCCTTGTAGATCGCTAAGCGGGAACCATTAAGAAACGTGGTTGATGTAGTCGAACGTCTTCGCGGTCCAAAACGCCGAGCATCCCGCGATCCCACCACGATCCATCTCGTGATCCAATCATGATCCGTCACGCGATCCCATCATGATTCGTCCTGCGATCCAATCACAAATCGTCTCACGATCTTGATCACGGTCCTTCCGATCTAGCGCCGAACAGATGGCACATCCGTGTTCAGCACACGTACAGCTCGATGATGATATGCGCCTTCTTGATCTAGCAAGATGGAGCGGAGAGGTAGATGAGTTATCCGGAAGCACAAAGGCGTGGTGGTGGTGTTGGTGAACTAATCCTACAGATCTTGGCCTAAGCATCGCAGAACTAATCTAGAGGAGAAAAGATCTAGAGGAAGAAGAGGGCAGCACGTGGCAATTAGGGTTAGCTCTTCCCTCTAATTCCTCTACAATATATAGGAGGGAGGAAGGGGAGGAGCAGCCTCAAAGCCTCAAGCTTTGGTTGAAATTGGAGGTGGAGTTGTCCTACTACAATCCTATTAGGAGTAAGATTAATCCTTTCCACTTGGAAATTCTTTCCACCTCTCCACCTTTTGGGTTTTTCCCATACCTCTCCGTCACACGGAGTAACAAATCCCAGTCTTGATCCATGCCAACCCAACAGACACCCTTGAAGATACTTGTAGAGCACCTTTATAGTCACCCAGTTACATTGCGACGTTTGATACACACAAGGTACTCATCCGGTGTCAGTGAGTTGCATGATCTCATGGTCATAGGAACAAATACATGACATGTAGAAAATAGTAGCAATAAACTGACATGATCATATGCTACGTTTATAATTTGGGTCTTGTCCATCAGATCATTCTTCTAATGATGTGATCCCGTTATCATATGACATCCTATGTCCATGGCTAGGAAACCTTAACCATCTTTGATCAATGAGCTAGTCTATTAGAGGCATACTAGGGACATGGTGTTGTCTATGTATCCACACATGTATCTGAGTTTCTGATCAATACAATTCTAGCATGGATATTAAATGATTATCACGAACAAGGAAATATGATAATAACTAATTTATTATTTCCTCTAGGGCATATTTCCAACAGGTATTACCTCCATAGGAGGGCCCGAACTGGGTAAACTCGTGTCCCCTTCGTCTCCTGTTATCGTCGATTCTAGTCTCATAGTTCAAAAAACCCTACCTGAGATCCACCGGTTTTTACACCAACAATCGCCTCCATCTGTCTAATGGCGGATGCGCGATGCCAGAGCAATGGTCGGAGATCTAGTAGTGGAGCCACTGCGGATGTGGGGAGGGAGGTGGCGGGCTCCACCTCAACGTTGCCGAAGCTGAAGGTGACGGCGTCGAGCGGTGCTGTCCATCCCTATGCGTAGTCTGGCGAGGAGCAGGAGGTATTTGCACTTGCTTGTTAGTTCCAATATTTAGCTTCTAGAGATAGTTGTATTGGTTATATTGTGATTCGTACGGTAGTACATATGGTTAGAGTAGTTGGTTTGATGGATGGGATGGGGCTTTCTGTATGGGGGGATTGGGGTTTTTGTACTAGGGTTTTTTGGATTACATTCTTTGCAAAAATGCTAGATAGATTTGTATGAGAGATAGGGACCTCTATGCTACAATGCTACATAGATGTATGCTTATTAGATTTGGTTTTAATGCTACACAGATTGGGGTGTTTAATGCTACATACATGTATTCTTATTAGATTGGGTCCCTATTAGATTTGTTTTTTAATGCAATGCAGATTGGGGTTTTGAATGGCATATGCCCAAATGGCATCCATTGATCAAGATGTTGTTTGATTCACTAGTATAAATTTGTCCACAATATGTAGTTATATTACCTCTATTGTTCAATGTGTGTGCATGACAATGGAAAATGCAAATAGCATCATAGTATATTAGCCCTATGATCAATGTGTCATGCGTGCATATCTAAATTTTCAATTGGATTCTGTATTTACTAGTGATGGATGTAAATGTATATTCAAGAGGATGATGGTTGGGGAAAAAAGAGGAATCTGGACCTTACTGGGTTCAAGGACCCATACGTTCCAGGGTATCGTGACGATGAAGAGTATGAGGTAAGCCTACTTGAAATTGAGAATGTTCATTTAGTTCCTTTGACATGGTGTATATGAATCTATAATGTATTAATATAATTCATTCATGTGTGCAGTATGTCTCTGGAGAAGATGTAGATGTGGACAACGTCAACTTCACGTCCTTCAAAGCGAAGGAAGAGGAGAAGATCAGGGCCAAGGGAGATGATTACTACTAGAAAAGAAAGACCAACACTTGGCGCTGCCCCTACTACACCACCAAGCCAAACCAAAGTCTGGTCGCTTCATTCACCCTCTAGCTCATGCAGAAGATGTGGCCATCCACGACAAGGACTACAAGATCAGGGGGCAGCATCGTGCCCTCGTGAAAGTCCTGACTCCCCTTCCCAAGTAATGTGATGATGTGATGATGTGTTTACTTACTTTTGCTTGTTTGGTGAACTTTGTGTGTGAACTATCTATGGATGGCACGGTACGATGATGGTACGGCTATCTATATTGGGTATTTGTGTGTTTTCAAATTTGTCTGTTATGATTTGTTTTAGTGTTTATTTTCTGAGTTTAGGTGTTGCAATGATCACACATGTTGTTTCAGTGTTGCTTCACTGATTAGACATGTTGCAAAGAATAAGAAAAAAGAGCAAGTAGTCCATCATTTTATCAAATATTCCAATAACAGAGGAAAAAATAACATTGGAATGAGGATGTAATTTTTTTGTAATAAAGGAGTATTATGCTAATTATTTGTATCATGTTTATTAACTAAATGAATGCTTTTCCCACCATGTCTCATTATCTGCTGTTTTGAACTGGCATTCGATAGGACAGTATAAATTTAAAAATGCAAAAAAATAAAACCTTGGCAACCTATCTAAGTTTGTGTAGGAGATCATGTGTGCAAAATTTGAGGTGATTTAGAGGAGGTCAAAAAAATTTGTGTTTGAGAAATGTTCTCCTAATCAGCTCCTAGGCTAGGGTAAATAGCCCCATTTGTAATCAAGTTCTTTTGGACCTACTCTAAATGAGCAAAAAAAAATATTTTAACACCTATTCAATCTATATTTTGTAGATTCAAAGTCTCACTATTTTTTGAATTAATCTTCATATATTTTACATTTTCTTTTGAAAAATATGCTTTAATATAAAAACTATTAAAAACACATTTAAAATATGAAAATGGGAAAGTAAGTTCAGATCCTTCTTATTCATTTGGAAATAAAACTTTGCTGTTTTTTTGATTATTTTAAATTTTTCAAAAATAGAAGGTAACCCTACCTTCTCTGCTTGAACTCCATGAAATGTTGTACGTGATAGATCATATGTGTGAAGGTTTTTTTTTGATGAAAATGACCATAGACAAAGTTTGATTAATGGTGCTCATTTGACCTCGATTGTGCTAGCTAGGTTTTATATTTGTTTGATTTTTTTAATTAATGGTGCTCATTTGACCTCGATTGTGCTAGCTAGGTTTTCTTTTTGAAAATGTTTGTATACCAAGTTTATTAATTTTTCTTTTTGAGAATGTTTGTATACCAAGTTTCATATTTTTTCGAGTTTTTTAAAATTAGTTATGCTCAGTCAAAGCCTCGGAAACCCCGTTCACCAGCTCAAAACCCCTCTAAACCCCGCGGGATTTTGCCTAACCTAGCTCCGAACATCAGCCGTTCGATCAAACCCTAGCGCCAAGCGATAGCCCTCGGATGTGGTCTTCTAGAAGGAATTCGGTGGGTAGGCTGCATGTAGGCTCTGTGCCGTTGGATCATATGGATGACTCCGCATCGTTGGATTGTGGGGGGATCCACGAGAGGCGATCCTGTTGGTTGTGCTCGGATGCTTGCCCACCATTGATTCCGCAAAAAAACATAGTTATTGGCCCAAAAGGAAACCAAGCTCTGGTTGGGCCATCAAATTGCGTCGTTTTTTTTGCATCGTTTGCTCTGTTTTTAGTGAACGTGCTGGCTTTGTTTTTTTGCATCATTTGAAATTACACAAAAATTGACATTGCCTAGAAATTTTAGTTCTATTTGTTCAAGATAAATGCAAAATGACCAAATTTATAAGGGCCAAATTTATTTTTATCATGCAATTGGACCCAGTTATTTCCATGGCAAAATAACACGTAGCACAATGGCTATTAAAGCCACCCTCTTCCTCGGCCATCCCCCATCCATCTCCCATCCTCTACCATATGATCTTCTTGCTCTTCCACCCCTTCTTCTTCTGCACATCCCTCAGCCATGCAGTACACCACACCAACCTACTGATTCCCACCCACAGTGCTGGAGAGGCTCTACCCTACCGGCGTGTACGTTGAGTGCACACTATGTGTGTGGGCGATATCAAGGTGGAGGACCGCAAGGAACTTCACCGAGTTCTTCATCGAGGCCGGCTACAGCCACCTCCCGCGGGGATCTCCAACGATGTTCCGTGTTGAGGAGGTCATCCAAAATGGGGTGGTTGTTGTTCTCCTTGCCCACTTCACCAACACATTTGACGCCTTCTACCTCCTCGCTCGGGTGTTTTGGTGTGGCTGCGAGTTCATCTATTTCACCACCCACAACATGTTCACGGAGTACACCAACATCTTCCCCACTACATCGCACATGCACACTCTTCTGTACCCCATCGATAACACCCCGGAGGAGCAATGAAGGGCGCCCGGAGGAGAAGCGAGGTGGAGAAGTCGACGGCTAGGGTTCTAAACCCTCTATCTATTTTTCTTTTTTTGAATGTATGTTATGTTAATTAAGTTTTAAATGAACCATGTTGGAGATGATATGGGCTTTTTAGCCCTTTTATTAAGTTTTGTTATTAAGTTTTCTATCTATTCTATTATTAAGTTCTTGCTAGTTTGAACTATGTGATCGTGCTATGGGCTTGTTGGCCCTATCTACATATTTGTTGAGTAGCTTTATGTTCTATTTTTTTCATATAATTAATTATATTACTTAGGTTAGTAATTATCTAGCTAATATTAGTTAGGTTAGTTAATTAGGTTAGAAAAAAGGGAAAAGGAAAAGAAGAAGAAGAACAAAATTAGAAGGACAAGAACAAAAGTATGTGTTAATTAGGTTAGTTAATTAGGTATATGATGATACACTTAAATTATATACATTTTATTATTCTTGTCAGTATTCAATTTTATGTTGTGCTAATTTCATTTAATATTTGTCATGGCAGTTGTTGAAAGATGGTGGGAAAGGGTCGAGAGAACTCCACGGCTCCTTCGTCGGAGGGTGGTGGGATGGGTACTTCCATTCTTGTCGACTCTCTCGGGAGAGCATTGCTCTCTAGTTTGCATAAATAGGTGCCCGCTTCTTCGTCGACCCCCATGAGAGGAGGTCAGGGGAAGAAGAGAGGTAGTAGAGGTCTACGTGGGAGAGGAGGCCGCGACAAAGGTAGGGTGGCTGCTACGCCTTCCTCACCGCCACCCCTAGCTGATTGAACCGAGCACATGACTTCTAGGGTGGACCAATATGAGGACAAGGCTATCAAACTCCGCTCCACGAGCCTCGGGTCGACGAGCATTCTACCTACAAGACTCCTGTTTGAGAGGCTTCGTCCCATGAGACTCCGGAGCAGAGTGGGATACCTAGCTGGAGGAGCCTAGTGGCCATGCTGATGGTGGTGGGGATCGTTTTTCTTATAGCGACGAGGATGTGGCTGAGGGGGCACCGTCTACCAGCGTGGTAGTACACGGCTCCCACCCTTGCCGGCGACCCGCAAGATGAGGTGGTCGCTTAGGCCTGATGGGGACAAGTAAGTGCATGTACTCTTTTTTAACCTTTTGCCTTCACATTTTTTCAAATATCTAATGTGTGTTGGCTTTGTCATACTGCAGGGGGTGGCATCACCCCAAGGATGCTCGCAGGCCCAACAACATCGTTGGTGTCCTTATCAGGCAAAACTTCTCGGGGTTTGTCACGTTGCCCAGTGAGGGTCAGGTTCGAGAGTTAGGAATGACCTGGGAGCACTACTTGGCTGCACCAGCCCCGCCAGAGGAGACGATCGATGATGTTTTGTGCCACACGAGGGCGGACATGGTGATCAGACAGGTTTGGCTAATTCTCCTTTACAAAATTAAAAATCAACAATAGCTGGTTATTGTACTAATTAGTAGTGTCTCGTTTGATTGCATACTTTCTACACGTGTTAGGAGGGATACGAGGAGGCCACAGCAAAGGTTACCGATAACCAATGCAGGCACCTACTGCAAAACTTATGGCATGAGACTCGGGTGCAGGCTGTTCGAGACTACTACGCCTCACGGCGTATTAGGAAGGAGAAGTCGACGTGCCACGGAAAGAAGATGGAGAAGGAGCCTTACATGAAGGTAATTATGTACTCTTAAGGCCTCGTACTTAGTTTCTTTCATTTGATTCGTACACGTAGCGCTCAAATATCTCTTTATTAACTAAGGTGCCCCCGAGATGGTGTGCGGATAAGATGGATTGTTGGGAGGTGTTGGTGGATGGGTGGTGCTCAGAACAATGGCTAGCCGTTCACAACAATGCCAAGCACCGGCGTGCCAAAATGGTTGGTGTGCCACACCATCAAGGGAGCGCCAACCTAAATCAGTTTGGTCAGAATTGGGTATGTGGTTATCTTCCTGATTCATGCAATTCATTCTTCATTCTAGCTTGAGCCCTTTACTAATACTTTGTTCCTCTCACTCTCTTTTAGGCGCATTACAATAAAACGGAGGTGCCAGAGATGTACGACCTCTATGAGATGGCCCATACTGCCTCGTACAAGAAGGTCAAGGCATTATCTGAGCCTGACCTGGATCATCCCAAGAACTTTACCAACATCCCCTCCCACAACAAGCTCGTGAGGTACAGATATGATGGCAGGCAAGGAAAGGGGAGGACTTTAACCTGAGCCAGGGGATTATTGATCCAGAGTTGGTGATGATATCTGGCAACGGGAGGCCCCATGGCTCGATGGCCATTGGAGATGGCCTTATACATTGTCCTAGCACTCTCCGGCAGATCAAGGCGCGCCAAACGAGCTCCTGTCCTGAGACAAGGCCTCGTCCATGGCCAGTCAAGCTCGCCATCGAGGTTAGTTATACGAACTCAGATATCCTTCCTCATTACGTTTTGTGTGTGAAAAAAGATGATTACAATGCTAATAAGGAGTTGTGTTGTAGGTTGCTATTCCCAAAGAGAGAGAGGCAACATAGACACTCATGGCAGCGATGGAGAAGGAGATGGAGGAGAGGACGACTAGGTTGTTGGAGGAGGAGAGGGAACGGTGTGACTACCGGGCCATCTACGAGCTCTTCGTGGTAAGATTCTTCTTCATATTTGTCAAATCTTGCGTTTAATGTTCATTTCATTAATAACGAATATCATTGATTTGTGAAACCAAATGTGCAGATTATGTGCGAGAAGAACGGCCAGACCGCACCGTTGATGCTAGTCATTACCACGACTGCAACGGTGAGTTTCATTTGAATGCAATGATCTTTTCAGTGTAATCATGCTAACGAGACATTGCAAATGATCTTTGGTGCGGCATAACTCTGGAGTTGCATGATACATCTCCATCGTATCTATAATTTTTGATTGTTTCATGCCAATGTTCTACAACTCTCATATACTTTTTGCAACTTTTTATACTATTTTTGGGACTAACATATTGATCTAGTGCCGAGTGTCAATTCCTGTTTGTTGCATGTTTTTTGTTTCATAAAAAATCCATATCAAACGAAGTCCAAACACGATAAAAACTTACAGAGACATTTTTTGGAATATATGTGATTTTTGGGAAAAAGAATCAACGCTAGATGATGCCCGAGGAGGTCACAAGCCTGCCAGGCGTGGCCTACCCCCTGGCCGCGCCCTGGGACCCTATGACTAGCCGTAGATAGGTTGGAGCTCTCCTTTCGCCCAAAGAAAGATAATTTTTGGATAAACATCCCCTCAAAATTTCATCTCGATCGGATTTACGGATCTTCGGATATTTAAGAAATGGTGAAAGGCCAAAATCTGGGAGTGCAGAAAAAGAAGGACACAAACAGAGAGATCCAATCTCGGACGGGCTCTCGCCCTTGCGCCGCCATGGAGTCCATGGACCAGAAGGTAAACCCTTCTCCCATCTAGGGGGAATTTCAAGGAATAATAAGAAGGAGGGGGGATCCCTCCCCCTCTCTCTCGGTGGCACCGGAACGCCGTCGGGGCCATCATCGTGACGGCGATCTACTCCAACAACTCCGTCATCTTCACCGACACCTCCATCACCTTCCCCCATCTATCTACAGCGGTCCACTCTCCCGAAACCCGATGTACCCTCTACTTGAACATGGTGGTTTATGCTTCATATTATTATCCAATGATGTGTTTCCATCCTATGATGTCTAAGTAGATTTTTGTTGTCCTATGGGTTGATTGATGATCATGATTGGTTTGAGTTGCATGTATTATTATAGTTGTTGTCCTATGGTGCTCTCCATGTTGCGTAAGCGTGAGGGATCCTCACTGTAGGGTGTTCCAATGTGTTCATGATTCGCCTATGGTGGGTTGCTTGACTGAAAGAAGCATAAACCTGAGTAGGTGGGCTGTTGCATATGGGAGTAAAGAGGACTTGATACCTTATAATGCTATGGTTGGGTTTTACCTTAATGATGTTTAGTAGTTGCACATGCTTTCTAGAGTTCCAATCATAACTGCATATGATCCAAGTAGAGAAAGTATGTTAGCTTATGCCTCTCCCTCATATAAAATTGCAATAATGATTACCAGTCTAGTTATCGATTGCCTAGGGACAATTCTGCAACTCCTACCACCACCTTTCTACACTCGTTAAACTAACTTAGTTGTTTCTTTATCTTAGCAGCCACAAGTTTTAATTTATGTGTTCTTTATTAACTTGCAAACCTATCCTATCACACCTACAAAGTACTTTCAGTTTCATACTTATTCTAGGTAAAGCGAACGTTGGGTTCGACACTCTTACTTATCGAGAAATACTACAATTGATCCCCTATACTTGTGGGTTATCAAGACCTTTTTCCGGTGCCGTTGCCGGGGAGCAATAGCGCGTGGTGAATATTCTCATGTGTGCTTGTTTGCTTTATCAGTAAGTAATTTTTATTTTTAAGTTATTAACTTGTTTTCTATCTTTAGATATGGGTATGAAACATAAAATACAAAAAAATAGTTGTACTTGCTGCTCCAAAAGTTGAGGAACCACTAGTGTTCCGTACCATCGAAGAATATTACCTGGGTCATCTTCGATCCACTTGTGCTCGTGCTGAAAACCCAACTAGCTTAGTTGAGGGAAAGTCATTAAATGAGAATGCTCATTATGTGCGACACCGCATATCTCAAAAGGGGAAACTCTTGTGTCATAAAATTAATACTGTGTGTTGTTATGCTTGGAACTTGTGTGAATTGCATGATTTTACTTGTTGTTCTAAAGAAGCTAAAAAACACCTTCCCTACCAATGTGTGTTTAATGATAATGAAATATTATCCTCTTATGCCAAGGAGTCCTATTGCTATAATGATGTTGAACAAATTGAAGAATTTGTTGCTTTTAAGGGTGCCTATGCAATTGCTTCTTTCTTTGAAAGAATGATGCTACTCTTTACAAAGCTGGAAAAAAATCCGTACTTAAATATTGCTATGAAACTATGATGCTAATGCTTATGTTAAAGAGTTTATTGAAAGAATGACCGGTGCCTTGGAAGAGATTAATATTTCGCAGGAATCTATGGAAGAAGAACTTGATGAAAATGTGAGAACATTAGATGAAAAAGATGAGGAGGAGAGGAAAGAACAAAAGGAGGGAGAGTGGATTAGCTACTCGTTCCCACCTTATAATGAGAGTAACTCTTCAACTCATACATTGTTTAATTTCCCTTCATGCTTACCGAAGGATGAATGCTATGATAATTGCTATGATCCCTTGGATTTGTTTGAAATAACCCTTTTTGACGAAATTGATGCTTGTTGTGCTTGTGTCCATGATGCAGATATGAATTATGCTTATGCAGATGAACTTGCTATAGTTACTTATGTTAAGAATGAAATTGTTTCTATTGCACCCATGCATGATAGTCCCATTATCTTTTTGTATTCTCTAAACTACACTATATCGGAGAAGCTTGCACTTATTGTGGAATATATAGATGGGTTGCCTTTTACTATTGCACATGATGATTTTGATAGATATAATATGCATGTGCTTGCTTCTCCTACTTGCAATTATTATGAGAGAGGAACTACATCTCCACCTCTCCATGTTTCCAATAGGATAAAATTGCAAGAAACTATTTATACTATGCACTGGCCTTTACTTTGGGTGCATGAATTGTTCTTTTATGACATGCAGATGCATATGAAGAGAGTTAGACTACGTTGTTGCATGATATATGTTACTTTGTTAATTAAAATTCGCTTTGATATACCTTGGGATCTGGGTGGATCCACTACTTGAGCACCTTATGCCTAGCTTCATGGCTTTAAAGAAAGCGCTGCCAGGCAGACAACCTGGAAGTTTTAGAGAGTCATTTTATTCTGTTGTGTATTTTTATTTAGTTCAAAACCAAAAAATAAAGTGGGGAACTTAAAACTTTTTCAAAAAGAGAAGTGAAAGTGAGAAAGACGAGCATCGTTGAAGTGGGGGCTAGCCTTGAACTTTGTTCATGCCCATGGAAACTTTGTGAAGCTTAATTAAAGAAACTTTTCAACAAAAATAATTACCCCCTTGTATAAATCCATTGTATTATAAAAATAATGTGCCAAGATTTGCCTTCAGGCTGACTAGACTGCTTGTTTGGTGTGCAGTTCAAAAACAAAAAAACTTTGGTTGTAGTGTGTGAATTAACATTTTTTACTGCAACGTCAAAAGTTTTTTAAATTTTTACACAGTACTTCTATGATTTTTTTTATTTTTTCCTGATTTTTCAGAATTTTTAGAGTTACATAAGTATGGTGAATGTTCAGATTGCTACAGACTGTCCTGTTTCTGACAGATTCTGTTTTTGATGCATTGTTTTACTCGTTTTGATTAAACTATCGATTGTATCAGTGGTATAAGCAATGGAAAAGTTATATTAAAGTATCTAGAATGCAAAAAAAATATTAATTTGTTGGAAACAGTACTTAAAGTGGTGATTTGTTTTATTATACTAATGTATCTCACGAGGGTTTTTAAAGTTTTGTGTGGTTGAAATTTTAAAGTTTTGGGTGAGATCACGATGGATGAAGGAATAAGGAGTGGAAAGAGACTAAGATTGGGGATGCCTGAGGCACCCCCAATGTAATATTAAAGGACTCCCAAGAATCTAAGCCTAGGGATGCCTCGGAAGGCGTCCCCTCTTTCTTCTAACAACAATCGGTAATTTTACTTGGCGCTAGATTTTTATTCGTCACATGATATGCATAAATCTTGGAGCGGCGTGTGCTTTTTATTTTTATTTTAGTAATGCACCATGATGGTATGAGAAATTCCTTGGTTGATTTATAAAGGCTCTTTGCACCTCACTTATATCTTTTGAGTATGGCTTTATAGAATGCTTCATCTGCTTCACTTATATCATTTGAAGTTTGGATTGCTTGTTTCTCATACATAGAAAACCGCCATTTGTAGAATGCTCTTTCGCTTCACTTATATTTGTTAGAGAGTGGGCATATATTTTTTAGAAATAATTAAACCCTCATGCTTCACTTATATCTATTTAGAGAGTTAACACGAATTGGTCATTCACATGGTTAGTCATACAATCCTACTTAAAACTGAAGGGGAACGTTGCATGGAAAACAAAAAAGTTCCTACGCTGGTGTTGGAAATATTCCCTAGAGGCAATAATAAATTAGTTATTATCATATTTCCTTGTTCATCATAATCGTTTATTATCCATGCTATAATTGTATTGATTAGAGACTTAGATGCATGTGTGGATACATAGACAAAACCAAGTCCCTAGTATGCCTCTAATAGACTGGCTCGTTGATCAAAGATGGTTAAGGTTTCCTAGCCATGGACATGAGATGTCATTTGATAACGGGATCAAATCATTGGGAGAATGGTGTGATGGAGAAGCCCCAAACTACAAACGTAGCAAATGATCGTGTCCGTTTAATGCTACTATTTTCTGCATGTCAAGTATTTGTTCCTATGACCATGAGATCATGCAACTCACTGACACCGGAGGAGTGCCTTGTGTGTATCAAACGTCGCAACGTAACTGCGTGACTATAAAGGTACTCTACAGGTATATCCGAGGGTGTCTATTGGGTTGGCATGGATCAAGACTGGGATCTGTTACTCCGTGTGACGGAGAGCTATCTTAGGGCCCACTTGGTAATACAACATCACAACAAGCCTTGCAAGCAACGTGAATAAGTGTTAGTCACATGATCTTGTATTATGGAACGAGTAAAGAGACTTGCCAGTAACGAGGTTGAACTAGTTATGGAGATACCGACGATTGAAACTCGGGCAAGTAACATACCGAAGAACAAAGGGAACATCATACGGTATTAACTGAATCCTTGACATAGAGGTTCGAACGATAAAGATATTCATAGAATATGTAGCAACCAATATGGGCATCCAGATCCCGCTATTGGTTATTGACTGTAGTGGTGTCTCGTTCATGTCTGCATAGTTCTCAAACCCGCAGGGTCTACACACTTAAGGTTTTGTGACGTTTCGGTAGTATAGAGTTATGTATGGTGGTGACCGAAGGTTTTTCGGAGTCTCGAATGAGATCCCGGACATCACAAGGAGCTCCAGAATGGTATGGAGGTAAATATTGATATATAGGAAGTCCTATTTTGGTTTATGGAAAAGTTTCGGGCTCATTGGTACTATACCGGGAGTGCCGATAGTGTATCGGGAGACCATCGGGTGGGGTATTTCGACCCAATAGGCTACATGGGCTGCGGGAGAGTGAATACCAGCCCTTAGTGGTCTGGTGGAAGTCCCACACAAGGCCCATGCAGCTGGGAAGAAAATCCCAAAGAGAAAAAGGTGGAAAAAGGCAAAAAGACAAAAATAAGGAGGAGTCCTAGTCCTACTAGGATTGGAGGAGGATTCCTCCTCTCCTCCCACTTCGGCCAAAGCCTAGAGGGATTGGCCCTTCATCCAAGCCTCCTCCTCTCTTCCTCTTATATATACTAGAGGTTTTAGGGTTTTTGCACTTGATTTCAAGCTACGTGCTACCCGTTCCTCTAGTGCATAGTTTCTCCTCTAGATCGGTTTTCTGCAGTGCTTAGGCGAACCCCTGCCGGAATTGCTCCACCACCATCACCGTGGCGCCATCATGCTACCGAAGAACTCGTCTACCTATCCGCTCCCTCTTGCTGGATCAAGAAGTTGGAGATCGTTCGTTCGGCGCTAGATCGGAAGGACCATGATCAAGATTGCGAGACGGATCGTGATGAGATCGCGGGACGGATCGTGATGAGTTCGTGGGACGGATTGTGATTGGATCGCGGGACGGATAATGATGAGATCGCAGGACGCTCGGCGATTTGGATTGCGAAGACGTTCGACTACACCAACCGCATTTCTTAACGCTTCCCACTTAGCGATCTAGAAGGGTATGTAGATCCACTCTCCCTCTCGTCGATGCTCATCACCATGGATGGATCTTGCGTCTGTGTAGGAAATTTTTTGTTTCCCATGCAACGTTCCCCAACAGCGGTATGAGATCTAGGTCTATGTGTAGATGAGATTTCGAGTAGAACACCAAGAGTTTGTGGGCATTGATGCCTAGATTCCTTCCTCCCTTGGTCGTGTTTTGGTTCAGCGGTATTGTGGGATGAAGTGGCCCGGACCAACATTACTCGTAGGCCTACGAGAGACCGGTTCCCTCAACTGCAACTTGTTGCAAAATATGGCTGACAGGTGGCAGTTTCTCCTACTTTAGTTGGATCGGATTCGACAAAGGCGGTCCTTGAGAAGGTTGAAAAGCAACTTATGTATCACCGTTGTGGTTTATGCGTAGGTGATAATTGTTCTTGCTAGATACCCATAGCAGCCACGTAAAACATGCAACAACAATTAGAGGGCATCTAACTTGTTTTTGCAAGGTATGTTGTGATGTGATATGGCCAATTACATGATGTGATATATGTGATGTATGAGATGATGATGTGTTGTATAGAATATCACGACTTGCATGTCAATGAGTACGACAACCGGCAGGAGCCATAGGGTTGTCTTTAATTATTGTATGACCTACGTGTCAATCATTAAGCACTATGTAATGCTTTACTTTATCGCTAAACGGTAGCAATAGTAGTACAATTATGATGGGCGCGGCAACCTCGATGGCGACACATTAATGGAGATCAAGATGATGGAGATCATGGTGTCGTGCCGGTGACGATGGAGATCATGCCGGTGCTTTCAAGATGGAGATCAGAAGCACAAGTTCATGGCATCATGTCACTTATGATTTGCATGTGATGTTAATCCTTTTATGCACCTTGTTTTGCTCAGGACGACGATAGCATTATAAGGTGATCCCTCACTTAATTTCAAGATAAATTGTGTTCTTCCCGAGTGTGCACTGTTGCGAAAGTTTGTAGTGTCGAGACACCACGTGATTATCGGGTGTGATAGACTCTATGGTCACATACAACGAGTACAAGCCAGTGTTGCACATGCGGAACACTCAGGTTAAACTTGACGAGCCTAGCATGTATAGACATGGCCTCGGAATACAAGAGACCGAAAGGTCGAACATGAGTCATATAGTAGATATGATCAACATGATGATGTTCACCATTGAAACCACCTCAACTCACGTGATGATCGGACTTGAGTTGGTGAATTTGGATCATGTATCACTCGAATGACCGAAGGGATGTTAATTTGAGTGGGAGTTCTTCAGTAATATGATTAATTGAACTCATTATCATGAACATAGTCAATAGTGTCTTTGCAAATTATGTTGTAGATTTTTTTCTCGCGTTATAGCTCCCTTGCATTTTTATATGTTCCTAGAGAAATAGAGTTGAAAGATGAAGGTAGCAATATTGTGGACTGGGTTTGTGATCTGAGGATTGTCCTCATTGCTGCACAGAAGGCTTATGTACTTAATGCAACGCTCGGTGCGCCACCCCCTCTAGCACCGTCTGTAGATGTTCTGAACATCTGACAGGCGCATTTTGATGACTACTTGATAGTTTAATGCGTCATGCATTACGGCTTAGAATCGAGGCTCTGAAACGTTTTGAACGTCACGGAACATATGAGATGTTCTAAGATCTGAAATTAGGATCTCAGGCTCGTGCCCATGTTGCGAGATATGAGATCTCCAACAAGATTCCTTGCCTGCAAAATGAAAGAGAATAGCTCAATCGTTGAGCATGTGCTCAGAATGTCTGGGTGCTACAATTGCCTGAATCGAGTGGGAGTTGATCTTCCAGATAAGATAGTGATTGATATAGTTCTCCAAGTCACTGTCACTAAGCTACTAGAACTTGGTGATGAACTATAAAATGCCAGGGATAGAAATAATGATCCCTGAGCTGTTCGCGATGTTTGACACCGCGAAGGTAGAAATAAAGAAGGAGCGTCAAGTGTTGTTGATTAGTCAAACCACTAATTTCGAGAAGGGCAAGAGCAGGAGGGAAACTTCATGGATAGCAAGTCATTTGCTGCTCCAGTGAAGCAACCCAAAGTTGAACCCAAACCCAAGACTAAGTGCTTCGATTATGAGGAGAGCGGTCGTTGAAGCGGAACAACCCTAGATACTTGGTAGATAAGAAGGCTGGCAACATCGACAGAAGTATATTTGATATACGAGGTAATGATGTGTACCTTGCGAGTACTCCTAGTAGCCCCTGGGTATTGGATACCGGTTAGGTTGCTAAATGTTAGTAACTTGAAATAAAAGCTACAGAATAAACGTAGAACTAGCTAAGGGTGAGGTGACTATGTGTGTTGGAAATGTTTCGAAGGTTGATGTGATCAACATCGCATGCTCTCTCTACCTTCAGGATTAGTGACGAACCTAAATAAATGTTATTTGGTGTTTTGCATTGAGCATGAACGTGATTAGATCGTGTTTATTGCAACACGATTATTCATTTAAGTTAGAGAATAATGGTTCTTCTCTTTACATGAATGATACCTTCGATGGTCATGCACCCAGTGAGAATGGTTTGTTGAATCTTGATCATAGTAATACACATGTTCATAACATTGATGCCAAAAGATACAAAGTTAATAATGATAGTACCACATACTTGTGGCACTACCGCTAAATGCCATATTGGTATAAATCGCATGAAGAAACTCCATGCTTATGGATCTTTGGACTCATTCGATTTGGAATCGGTTGAGACATGCGAACCATGCCTCTTGGGCAAGATGACTAATGACCCCGTTTTCCACATGGATGGAGCGGGCAAGTGATTTATTTGAAATGATAAATGTTGATGTATGCAATCCAATGAGTCTTGTAGCGTGCAGTGGATATCGTCATTTTCTTATCTTCACTGATGATTCGAGTAGATATAGTGTATATTTACTTAATGAAACACAAGTCTGAATCGTTTCAAAAGTTCAAGAAAATTCAGAGTGAAGTTTAAGATCATCGTGACAAGAAGATAAAAATGTCCGCGATATGATTGTGGTGGTGAATATCTGAGTTACGAGTTTGGCATACAACTTTAGACAATGTGAAAGTTGTTTCACAAACTCACGCCACCTAGAACACCATATTGTGATGGTGTGTCCGAATGTCATGGTCGTACTCTATTGGATATGTTGCGTGCTATGATGTCTCTTATCGTTTTGCTACTATAATTTTGGGGTTATGCATTAGAGACAACTACATTCACTTTAAATAAGGCACCATCTAAATCCGTTGATATGACACCGTGTGAATTGGGGTTTGATAGAAACCCAAGCTGTCATTTCTTAATGTTTGGGGCTGCAACGCATGTGTGGAAACTGTTTTCACCGAATGAGCTCAAACCCAAAGCGGACAAATGCATCTTCATAGAATACCCTAAGAACAGTTGGGTGAACCTTCTATTTCAGATCCAAGCATATAATGTTTGTTGCTAAAACTGGGTCCTTTCTCGAGAAAAAGTTTCTCTCAAAAGAATTGAGTGGGAGGAAGATAGAACTTGATGAGGTTGTTAAACCTTTGTTTCAATCAGAGAGTAGCGCATCGTAGAAAGATATTTCTGTGGAACCTATGTCAGTTGAAGAGGAAGTAAATGATGATGATCATGAAGCTTCGGACAAAGTTACTATTGAACCTCGTAGGTCGACAAGGATGTGTACTGCTCCTGAGAAGTATGCCAACCCTGTCTTGGAGGTCATGTTGTTGGACAACGATGAACCTACGAGCTGTGGAGAAGCGATGATGGGCCCGGATTCCGACAAATGGTTAGAGGCTAGTAAATCCAAGAAAGGATGCATGTATGAAAACCAAGTATAAACTTTGGTAGACTTGCTCGTTGGACGGCAGGTCGTTGAGTACAAATGGACCTTTAAAATGAAGACAGACGCTGATGGTAAATGTCACCATTTATAAAGCTCAACTTGTCGCAAAGAAGTTTCTGCCATGTTCAAGGAGTTGACTACGATGAGACTTTCTCACTCGTAGCAGTGCTAAAGTCTATTGGAATTATGTTAGTAGTTGCTGCATTTTTCAATTATGAAATCTGGCAAATGGATGCCAAAACATTGTTTCCTTCCTTAAGGAAAGGTTGTATGAGATACAACCAGAAGGTTTTGTCAGTCCTAAGGATGCTAAAAGGTGTACAAGCTTCAGTGATCCTTCTATAAACTGAAGCAAGCATCTCGGAGTTGGAATATACACTTTGATGAGGTGATCAAAGTTTTTGAGTCTATACAAAGTTTATGAGAAACTTGTATTTGCAATATAGTGAGTGGGAGCACTATAGAGTTTCTGATAAGTATATGTGGATGACATATTGCTATTCGGAAATAATGTGGAATTTTTGGAAAGCATAAACGGTTGTTTGAAAAGTGATTTTCAAAGGAAGACCTAGATAAAGCTACCTAATTGTTGAGCATCAAGATCTATACAGATAGATCAAGATGTTTGATAAGACTTTCAATAAGTACACACCTTGACAAGATTTTGAAAGAGTTCAAAATGGATCAGTCAGAGAAAGAGTTCTCGCCTGATTTGTAAGGTGTGAAGTTGAGTGAGACTCAAAGCTCGACAACGGAAGAAGAAAGAGAAAGGACGAATGTCGTCCCCTATGCCTTAGCCATAGGCCCTATATTATGCCATGTTGTGTACCACACCTGTGTGTGCCTTGCCATGAGTCTGTCAAGGGGTAGAAAAGTGATCCACGAGTGGATCACTGGACAGCGGTCAAGATTATCCTTAGTAACTAAAAGACTAAGGAGATGTTTCTCGATTATGGAGGTGATAAAGAGTTCGTCGTAAGGAGTTACATCGATGCAAACTTTAACACCAATCCGAATGACTCGTATTAGCAATCTGGATACATATAGTGGAGCAGCCATTTGGAATAGTACCAAGTGGAGTGTAGTAGTAGTGTTTACGATTTGACATAGGGATTTTCTTAGTACACACGGATCTGAATGTCGCAGACCCATGGACTATAAGACCTCTCTAACATGCAAAGCATGATCAAGCCCCAGAACTCATTGGGTGTTAGATTCATAACAATGTGAATCACATGGTGATGTGAACTAGATTATTGACTCTAGTGAAAGTTGGAGACTGTTGGAAATATGCCCTAGAGGCAATAATAAATTAGTTATTATCATATTTCCTTGTTCATGATAATCGTTTATTATCCATGCTATAATTGTATTGATCAGAGACTTAGATGCATGTGTGGATACATAGACAAAAGCATGTCCCTACTATGCCTCTAATAGACTAGCTCGTTGATCAAAGATGGTTAAGGTTTCCTAGCCATGGACATGAGATGTCATTTGATAACGGGATCACATCATTGGGAGAATGGTGTGATGGACAAGACCAAAACTACAAACATAGCATATGATCGTGTTAGTTTAATGCTACTATTTTCTGCATGTCAAGTATCTATTCCTATGACCATGAGATCAAGCAACTCACTAACACCGGAGGAGTACCTTGTGTTTATCAAACGTCGCAATGTAACTGGGTGACTATAAAGGTACTCTACCGGTATCTTCGAGGGTGTCTGTTGGGTTAGCATGGATCAAGACTGGGATTTGTTACTCCGTGTGACGGAGAGGTATCTCAGGGCCTAGTCGGTAATACAATATCACAAATAGCCTTGCAAGCAATGTGACTAAGTGTTAGTCATGGGATCTTGTATTACGGAATGAGTAAAGAGACTTGCCTGTAACGAGGTTGAACTAGGTATGGAGATACCGACGATCGAATCTGGGGCAAGTAACATACTGAAAAAGAAAGGGAACATCATACGGGATTAACTAAATCCTTGACATAGAGCTTCGACCGATAAAGATCTTCCTAGAATATGTAGGAACCAATATGGGCATCCAGGTCCCGCTATTGGTTATTGACCATAGAGGTGTCTCGGTCATGTCTACATTGTTCTCGAACCCGCAGGGTCTGCACACTTAAGGTTTGGTGACATTTCGGTAGTATAGAGTTATGTATGGTGGTGACCGAAGGTTGTTCGGAGTCCCGAATGAGGTCCCGGACGTCACTAGGAGCTATGGAATGGTCCGGAGGTAAATATTTATATATAGGAAGTCCTATTTTGGTCGCAGAAAAGTTTTGGGCTCATCGGTAGTGTATCGGGAGTGCTGGTAGTGAACCGAGAGACCATCGGGACGGGTATTTCGACCCAAGAGGCTACATGGGCTGTGGGAGAGTGAATACCAACCCTGAGTGGGCTGGTGGAAGTCCCACACAAGGCCCATGCGGCTGGGAAGAAAATCCCAAACAGAAAAAGGTGGAAAAAGGAAAAAAGACCAAAATAAGGAGGAGACCTAGTCCTACTAGGATTGGAGGAGGATTCCTCCTCTCCTCCCACTTAGGACGAAGCCTAGAGGGCTTGGCCCTTGTGCCAATCCTCCTCCTCTCTTACTCTTATATATACTAGAGTTTTTAGGGTTTTTTCACTTGATTTTCAGCCATGTGCTACCCGTTCCTCTAGTGCATAGTTTGTCCTCTAGATCGGTTTTCTGCAGTGCTTAGGCGAAGCCCTGCCAGAATTGCTCCACCACCATAACCGCGGCGCCATCACGCTGCCGGAGAACTTGTCTACCTCCCCGCTCCCTCTTGATGGATGAAGAAGGTGGAGATCGTCATCGAGCTGTACGTGTGCTGAACGCGGAGGTGTCATTCGTTCGGTGCTAGATCGGAAGGACCAAGATCAAGATTAAGAGACGGATCGTGATGAGATCGCGGGGCGGATCGTCATGAGTTCGCGGGAAGGATCGTGATTGGATCGCGGGATGGATCGTGATGAGATCGCGGGACGCTCGGCGATTTGGATCGCGAAGACGTTCGACTACACCCACCGCATTTCTTAACGCTTCCCGCTTAGTGATCTACAAGGGTATGTAGATCCACTCTCCCTCTCGTAGATGCTCATCATCATGGATAGATCTTGCGTGTGCGTACGAAAATTTTTGTTTCCCATGCAGCGTTCCCCAACATCACCAATATCAAACTAGGATATGAGCATCTATGAGAGGAGAGATTGGATCCACATACCCTTGTAGATCGCTAAGAGGAAGCGTTAAAGAACACGGTTGACGTAGTCATACGTCTCCACGATCCAAATCGCAAGCCATCCCACGAACTTCCCATCAAGTGCCAACAGACGGCGCCTCCGCGTTCGGCACATGTGTAGCTCGATGAAGATCTGTGCCTTCTTGATATAGCAAGAGGGAGCGGAGAGGTAGATGGGTTCTCCGGCAGCACGACGGCGTGGCGGCGGCGATGGTGGAGCTGATCCGGTAGAGCTTTGCTAAGAGTCGTCAAATCAATCTAGAGGAGGGACTATCGAAGAGGGAGGAAGGGCTGCGCCATGGCTTAAGGTACGGCTTCCCTCCTCCCTCTCACATATACATAGTGGGAGGGGTGCGGCGCCCAACCCCTAGGGTTTCCCCTTGGAGTGGCGGCCAAGGGTGGAGGCGCCCTAGGGTTGCTTGCCACCCAAGGCAAGGTGGTGCCAACCCTAGGGTTATCCCTCCCACCAACCCCCAGCCACATGGACCTTGTGGGAGGGGCGTCCAGCCCAACAGGGGTTGGTGCACCCTATCTCACACACCATGTCGCCCTTTGGGGCTGGTGTCCCCTTCCGGTGGACCCCCAGGACCCGCCCGGCACCCCCGGTACGTTACCGCTGACTCCCGAACTTTTCTCCGTGACCAACACGAAACATCCTATATATGAATATTCACCTCCGGACGATTCCGGAGCTCCTTGTCACGTCCGAGATGTCATCTGGGACTCCGAACAACCTTCGGTCACCAACAGACATAACTCATCTATACCGAAACGTCACCAAACCTTAAGTATGCAGACCCCGCGGGTTCGAGAACTATGTAGACATGACCGAGACACGTCTACGGTCAATAAGCAATAGCGGGACTTGGATGCCCATATTGTTTCCTACATGTTCTAAGAAGATCTTTATAGGTAGAATCTCTATGTCAAGGATTCAGACAATCTCGTATGTTGTTCCCTTATTCTTCGATATGTTCCTTGCCCGAGATTCGATTGCCGATATCTCTAAACCTAGTTCAATCTCGTTATTGGCAAGTCTCTTTACTCGTTTAGTAATACAAGATCTCGTGGCTAACACTTAGTCACATTGCTTGCAAGGCTTGTTGTGATGTTGTATTACCGAGTGGGCCCTGAGATAGCTCTCCATCACATGGAGCAACAAATCCCAATGTTGATCCATGCCAACTCAATAGACACCCTCGGAGATACATGTAGAGCACCTTTATAAGCACCCAGTTATGTTGTGATGTTTTATACACACAAGGCACTCTTTCGGTGTCAGTGAGTTGCATGATCTCATGGTCATAGGAACAAATACTTGACATGTAGAAAATTGTAGCAATAAACTAACACGATCATATGCTACGTTTATAGTTTGGCTCCTTGTCCATCACATCATTCTCCTAATGATGTGATCCTGTTATCGAATGACATCTCATGTCCATGGCAAGGAAACCTTAACCATCTTTGATCAACGAGGTAGTCTGCTAGGGGCATACTAGGGACACATAGTTGCCTATATGCCCACACATGCATTTAGTTTCCAATCAACACAATTATAGCTTGGACAATAAACAATTATCCTGAACAAGGTAATATAATAGTAAACACTTTATTTATTGCCTCTAGGGTATATTTCCAACAGTCTCCCACTTGCGCTAGAGTCAATAATCTAGCCTACATTACCATGTGATTTACATTGTAATGAATCGAACACCCATGCAGTTCTGGTGTTGATCATGTTTAGCCCTTGGAACAGGTTTAGTCAACGTGTCTGCAACATTCACATCCGTGTGCACTTTGCAAATATTTATGTCCTCCTCCTTGATGTGATCGCGGATGGAATTGAAGCTTCGCTCTATGTGTCTGGTCCTCTTATGAAACCTTGGTTCCTTGACCAGAGCAATGGCACCAATGATGTCACAGAACAGAGCCATTTGATTCAGTGCACTGGGCACTCCTTCAAGATCTGTCATGAACAGCTCCCCCGTTGAGAATAAATACGTATCCGGTTTGCGACTTAGAGTCATCTGGATCAGTGTCAAAGCTTGCATCGATGTAACCCTTTACAACGAGCTCTTGATCACCTCCATAAGTGAGAAACATGTCCTTAGTCCTTTTCAGGTATTTAAGGATATTCTTGACCGTCGTCCAGTGCTCCATTCCTGGATCACTTTGAAACCTTCCAGCCATACTTATGGCAAGGCTAACATCGGGTCTTGTGCACAGCATTCCATACATGATAGAGCTTATGGCCGAAGCATAGGGGATGACACTCATCTTCCCTCTATCTTCTGCAGTCACTGGGCATTGATTCATACTGAACTTCACACCTTGTAAGACAGGAAAGAGACCCTTCTTGGACTGATCCATTTTGAACTTCTTCAAAACATTATCAAGGTATGTGCTCTGTGAAAGTCCTTTTAAGCGTCTCGATCTATCTCTATAGATCTTAATGCCTAATATGAAAGCAGCTTCTCCTATGTCCTTCATTGAAAAACTCTTGTTCAAATATTCCTTCACGCTTTCCAACATTTCTATATTGTTTCCAATCAGCAATATGTCATCCACGTATAATATTAGAAACGCTATAGCTCTCCCACTCACTTTCTTTTAAATACAAGCTTCTCTCGCGCGGGTTTAGCCCACCCGACTCAAAATTGTTCCGGGATGTCCTTCAATTTTTCAAACTGCACCCTCAAGACCTTGCCCCCAATTATGTTTCCAACATATGCAAGATCCAAATACTCAGCGAGGTATATTTGCAAGAAGAGATGTCCATGGATTTATTCCGCAAGTTCTTTTATGCAAATCGGCATACAGAGGTGAAGGCTGGCCCAAGCCTAGAGCTTGGTGGAATTTCCATTCAAAGGCGGTAGGACATAACCTTCCCGGCTCTTCAATTGCCAAGCCACCTTAAAGATTGGAACAAAACTTGGTTTTGCTGCAAAGATACCTCCCCTGAAGGAGAGCATCCCCTGCCGGGTTATCGTCCATCCCGACTCAAAACAACATCTGAGCTCCCTGGCCGGCTGTTAGATTCTAAGCGTGCAAAGTACGCTCCAGCTCACGTGAACATCAAAGCTCTTATGGCCAACGGACTGACATGCCTGGACTTAACTCGTTGCTGGATTTCTTGGAGGGCCATGCCTCTGAGCCGGCGAAGCCGTCTCATGCATGAATACACGGGCCAACCTGACGACCCCCTCTGCTTTAACTTGACAATGTTATTAGATGATAACATCATGGCTGCCATCAAGAGCCTCGTTCATGAGTCTTCAGAAGCTTGCGGTGTCATCGGGTTAGCACCTTTCTATGCCACAAACCTGGCTCTAGACGTAAGGGCGGCTCTTAGTATTCTCTTCTCTGTATTAGCTATATTTTGGCAATCTATTCACCTTTTGCCGGCTTATATTTTCAGGACAATTCTGACTTCTGGAAGAAGAAATACATTCCTCCTCTTAACAAGTCAAAGAAGAAAACCACGGGCCAGAGGAAGAAGACCACTCCTCAAGAAGAGCCGGAAGAACAGCCAGAATCTGACGACTCAGAGGTATAACTTGACTCTCTTTGGTGCCTCTTACGTCACCTTATTGACAACAGTTATTCACAGGATGAGACAAAGACAAGACACGCCAACGCTCCTGAGGTAACTTATGTTTCGTCTGACTTAGACTATTTTCTACCCAGAAGATACGGCGGATCGTTCGAAAAGTCCCACTTTCTCATCCTCTTGCTTACTTAGACCCCCAATTTCTTTTGAAAAAGCAACAGCAAAACGCCCGACGCTAGACCCGGAGTGATGGCTCTACCGTTGTCATTGCCGGGTTATCTAACTCTCCGGCTCAGAACAAGCGTCCGGCTGAGGTATCTATTCCCTCTCTACTTTATTTTACCAATCTTTACTTTGTAATTCAAAATTGCCTTATATTGCCTGAACTGCTTTTTAGGAATCAACTCCTTCATCTGGCAACTCTATGACAACTACTCTGCTGCCTCCAAAGATTAACCAAGTGTTATTTTTTAGGCATTACATCCGAGTCTTTGGTGGTTCTAAACTTTGGTCTCTAACCTTTGTGCTCTTCAGGGCTCAAGCCAAGCGAAGGAAAACCAACAAGTCCTCCCCTGGCCCTAATTCTTAAGAACCGGAACCTGCCAAACCGGATGCTCCCATGTCGGATGTTGATCCCTCGGCGGCTTCCAAAGAGGCACCTGAAGAGGCTTGTCCTTCTGTAGAGCCGGCGGCTGATAATACAATTCCTGAGAGTCCTCCGAGGGACCAGTCCAAGCCACCAAGCCCTGCCAAGGTTGCTGATGAAACAACTACTCCGGACATCTTTATTACTGGTGTCGGCTTCCACTCTCCTCAACCTCATGTGCTAACAAAGCATAGTGAGACGACTGAAACCTCTAAGAAGCTGGAGTTTGAGCTCCATGCACTAGACAAGCTGACAACTGATGAACTTCATGCTGGTTATTTGAACCGCCTGTCTACAAGCCGGGACCTAGAGATCAAGCTTGTTAATTTGATGAAGAAGAAATACGAGGTATTCTCACTTTCCTTATACCCTTACATAGCCCCCAAAAGCCGAGTTAATATTAGCTGATGATAATCCGGGTCTTCAAAACTTGCTAGAAGTAGAAATGCTTAGCCTGGAGGCCTCAACTTATTTAGAAGTAATCCCAAATCATCATTCATATCCCACAAGGGCCGGCTCAAACTTGATAACATTGAGCCGGAGCTTTATTGAAGGTAGTAAATAGAGCCAATTGTAGCCCCCAAGGGCCGGCTCAGTCTTGTTAAAGTTAAGACGGAGCTTTCATTGTAAGCAACTTGAAAAGCGAGCCTTTAGCCCCCAAGTTCCGGGTTAAGTTGATAAAGATGATCCAGAACTGCATTGTAATCTTGGAGATCAAATAGACATTGGCCCCCAAGTGTCAAACATATTGCTTGCAATCTTCTTGAGACTTGCTTAATCTTCATTATCTGAAAAATTCCCTCCTGACGAGTCATTCTGTATTTTGATATGTTACAGGAAGCTTTAAATGAAGTCGGGTCAGAAGTGGTCGGCTTAAAGAATAATCTAGCCACGCAGCAAGCCGCCCAAAGCGAGGCTAAGGAAAAATGCCAGCTCCTTTCCGAGGAACTGACTAAGATCAAAGCCGACTTTGCCGCTTTGAAAGAGTTTGCTAAAACTGAACAAGCCACCCTGACTCAATGAGCGGATGATGCTGACCAGCGGGTGATGACGGTGTCAGATGAGTTGCAATCTTTGAAGCGCCATATCAGAAAGATGTCAGCCGCCATATTTGGTAAGTATTTAACAGCTTAACCCGAATTTTGTATGGGTACTTGTACTGACGACTTATGACGAAGAGTCCGTTTTATGCAGGTCCAAGGAGCCGCCAACTCGCTTCTGACAGCTTGCTGCCACTGAAAGCTATTTATACTTTGACGAAACAACTTTATTGTGGAGATGTCTACATGATCAAGGCTGTGCTCTACAAGGATACCACCCCTTAAACTATGAAAGGGGTCGTAGAACTATTCTCCACCCTGCCAAAACAGATTGTAGAGCTTAAAAAATCAGCCGCCCGCCAGGGAGCTATTGCAGCTAGAAGCCGAGGATTGGCGTTTGCTCCCGAGTTAACCCCTGAAGACATGATGGATATATTTCAATCCAAAAAGGATGACAGCTCAGACTTCACTAATGCTGATTATGCCAATTGTGTGAGGCTTTCTAGGTTATCGCCTCTGTGTTAGCTGAAGAGGTGAATTTATCAACTTATCAAGCGGCTTATGATCCTGATCGGAAGAGAATTCGCGGCCCCCTCTTTGAAGCCAAGGATCTGACACCCGCCTGCAGTAAGCACTCTTTTGCTTCTGAACTTGACCCGTCCCCCCTCTTTAAAGAGGGAAAATTTGCAGATTTAACCCACTGCAACTGAGACGTGGACAATCTTCAGATCAAGGAGGTCGAAGATCCGGAGCAGGGTGACCCGCCAGCCAGCTAATGGAGTTGTGAACGCCGTTTGATAAGACGGCTCTTGTGACACGCCAGGAGCAGTGTAAAACACTTTGAAATATTTTGGGGCTCTACAAAGAGCATATGTAATAGGCTTGTAGTAACTTTGCCTTTGCCTGAACTGTGCCATCGTGCACATGTTAAATAGTCCGGCTTAATACATAACATCTCCCTTACACTTCACATTGGATGCTTTGCCGACTCTCGGCAGTTTAATTGACCTGCAAGAATAGATGTATATTAACATGTTAGGAGGGCGGCTTAAAATATCATAACCCAAAGATTTTGTATCTTCCTAACATGTTTTTCAAAAACATCTCATGTGCCGGTTCTACTGGGTTGACTCGCCACTTAAAACTCCTTAACAGTACAGGGTCTCTGTGGAGATTGGCCGTTAAGTTTTTGAACCGGCTCAGGGTCTCTAAGCGAGATTAACTAAAAGGAAGTGTGACGTCCCAAAAGAGACATGGCAGGGCATGAGTACCCCGATAGCCCAAAAACTGCCTCTCGCGTGACATAAATCCATTGTTTTAACCTTAAACGGTACAAGGTCCTCAAGGATTAACTGTCTAAGAGTACGAGCAGGCCACATAGCGGAGAGTCGGCAGTAGGTGGGAGAGTTTATCCTTGCTTTCCGTAAGCTGGCCCTCACATGACAAGAGCCGCCGTTTTAACCTTAACCAGTACAGGGTCTCTATGGAGATTGGTCGTCCATCGCTGTGAACCGGCTCAGGGTCTCCAGGCGAGATTAACTGGTAAGAGTTCGGCGGGTCACCTAGCGGAGTAGCATCAGCTTACATGTAGGTTTAACCTTGTTTGGATTAAGAGCCGGTCAAGAGGGTGTGTAAGCTACACCCAGTGGGTGGGAAGCCCCCAAATGACCTTTGTTGACGGAATCAATTGTTTGGCTTAAGAGCCGACCGATAGGGTGTGATAAGCTACACCCGGAGGGTGGGAAGCCCCCTGGACAATCATGTTGATGCAGTCAACTTTTTGGTTTGAGAGCCGACCGATAAGGTTTGATAAGCTACACCCGTAGGGTGGGAAGCCCCTTGGACGATCATGTTGACGGAGTCAACTTTTTGGCTTGAAAGCCGACCAATAGGGTTTCATAAGCTACACCCGGAGGGTGGGAAGCCCCCTGGACGATCATGTGTTTGCACAGATTGAGATATGCGAAACGATAGAGGCCCTGGCTTGCAGGGATGCCAACTTTTATTCATGTATAAATATGATATGTACAATGATAGTGTACAATGTCGAGTCTCAACAACTTAGGTATAGTAAGGCCGCAGATGCGCTATGTTCCACGGCAAGCGGGTCTCCTGCCCTGAGGTATCTGAATCGTCTCGGATGTCAATGAGGTAATATGAACCGTTGTTGAGATTTCTGCTGATCACGAAAGGTCCTTCCCATGGAGGAGACAACTTATGCATATTTGTTTGGTCTTGGATCAGCCACAACACTAAGTCGCCTTCTTGAAACGTCCGGGTCTTGACTCTACGGCTATGATACCGGCGCAGATCTTGTTGGTAAATCACCGAACGAGCCGCCGCCAGATCACGTTCCCCCTCCAGGGCATCCAACGTGTCTTGACGCGCCGTCTCATTGTCCATCTCAACGTAAGACGCCACTCATGGCGAGTCATGACGGAAGTCACTTGGTAACACGGCCTCTGCACCGTAAACCATGAAGAAAGGTGTATACCTCGTTGACCTATTGGCGGTAGTCTTGATGCTCCATAAGATGAATGGCAACCCCTCCACCCAACAGCCCGGCGTTCTCTATAAAGGAACCATAAGCCAGGGCTTGATACCTCTCAGGATTTCTTGGTTAGCACGCTCTGCCTGACCATTAGACTATGGATGAGCAACCGCAGAAACATCAAGTCGGATGTGCTCAATGTCAGAGAATGTTTTCATAGCCCTTTGGACAGGTTCGTACCATTGTCCGTGATGATACTGTGAGGGTAACCAAAACGGTAGATCAACTTTTTAATGAACTAAACCACCGTAGCTACGTCGCACTTGCTGACCGGCTCAGCTTCGACCCATTTGGTAAGCTTGTCAACCTCCACCAAGAGGTGGGTCTTTTTGTCTTTGGATCTTTTGAAAGGCCCGACCATATCGAGCCCCCAGACTGCAAACGGCCGAGCGATTGGAATCATACGTGATTCTTGAGCCGGAACATGACCACACCGGCCAAACTTTTGACACCCGTCACACTTGCGGACTAGATCCTCTTCATCCTTGTGAGTCGTTAACCAGAAGAAACCGTGCCTAAAAGTCTTGGCCACCAGATTGTTAACTAGAAGAAACCATGCCTACAAGTCTTGGCGATCACAGATTTTGAGCCGACGTGATGTCCACAATCACCCGCATGAATTTCATTCAAGATTTCCTTGCCCTCCTTCGGTGAGACACAATGTTGAAACACGCCGGTGACGCTGCACTTATGTAACTTGCCATTGACTATTGTAATGGAGTTAGACCATCTGTTGATCTGTCTAGCCAGATTTTCATCATCAGGTAACTTGCCACAAGTCATGTACGCCAAGTAAGATATAGTCCAATCCGGAATAGCATGCAGAGCCGCCACCAGCTGTCCCTCTGGGTCAGGAATGGCTAAGTCTTCCTCTGAAGGCAACCTAACTGACGGGTGATGTAAGACATCCAAAAAGACATTAGGCGGCACCGACTTTTCTTAACAGCCTAATCTTGATAGGGCGTCAGCCGCCTCATTTCGGCGATGATCAATATGATCCACCTGATAACCCTTGAAGTTACCAGCAATGACACCCACCGCCTGACGATAAGCCGTCTTCCGCGGATCCTTGGAATCCCAAGTGCCTGAAACTTGCTGAGCCATAAGAACTGAGTCGCCGAAGCACCTTACCTACGTTAAGTTCATCTCCTTAGCCACCCTAAGGCCATGAAGCAGGGCTTCATACTCAGCTGCATTATTAGTGCAAGGGAACATCAGTCGGAGCACATAACAGAACTTGTCACCTTTGGGGGAGGTCAAGACAACTCCTGCCCCTGATCCTTCCAGCTGCCTGGACCCATCAAAGGGTATTGTCCAGTATGTGTTATCCAGCTTTTCTTCACGCGCCTAACATTCTGTCTAGTTGTCTCTGAAATCTAGAAGGGCTTGAGACTTAACAATCGTACGAGGCATTTATTTCAGATTGAGAGGCCCCAACTCCAATGCCCACTTAGCAATTCTGCCAGTGGCTTCTCTGTTTTGAATTATATCTCCCAACGGGGCAGAGCTGACCACGGTAATCTGGTGCTCTAAGAAGTAGTGCTTTAGCTTGCGATTGGCCATGAACACTCCATATACTAGCTTTTGACAATGTTGATACCTTTGCTTGGACTCTGTCAGGACCTCACTGATATAATAAACCAGCCTCTGAACCAAATAATCCTTCCCTGCCTCTTTGCGCTCGACCACGATTGCAGCGCTAATAGCCCTGTTGTTAGCCACCACATACAAGAGCAAGGGTTCTTTCTCAGCTGGAGCGGCTAAGACCGACGGCTAAGTGAGATGCTTCTTGAGTGCCTCAAACGCTTCACCCGCCGCCGTACTCCAGACAAAATTGTCCGTCTTTTTCATCATTTGATATAAAGGGATGGCTTTCTCACCAAGGCGGCTTATAAACCGGCTCAATGCGGCAATGTGCCCTGCCAGGCATTGAACATCATTGATGCACGCCGACTCAGCCAAGGAGGTGATAGCCTTGATCTTATCCGGGTTAGCTTCAAAGCCATGCTCAGAGACCAGAAACCCCAAGAGTTTGCCTACCGGAACACCAAAGACACACTTCGTCTAGTTAAGAATCATCTTATAGACCCGCAGATTGTTGAAGGGCTCCTTTAGGTTGTCAAGCAGAGTCTCCTTCTTCCTTGACTTGATGACAATGTCATCCACATATGTGTGAACATTACGCCCGATCTGGGTGTGAAGACAATTCTGCACACAGCGCTAGTAAGTCGCCTGGGCACTCTTGAGCCCAAAAGGCATAGATACATAGCAGAAGGCCCCAAAAGGTGTGATGAAAGTCGTCTTCTCTTGGTCCTTAACCGCCATCTTGATATGATGATATCCCGAATAAGCATCCAAGAAGCATAAACTTTCACAACTCACCGTTGCATCAATGATTTGATCACCACAAGGGAGAGCAAAAGGATCAGCCGGATAGGCCTTGTTAAGATCCGTATAGTCCACACACATATGCCACCTGTCGTTCTTCTTGAGCACCAGCACTGGGTTAGCAAGCCACTCCCGGTGAAAGACCTCGACTATGAAGCCCGCTGCCAAGAGCCGGGCGACCTCTTCCCCGATGGCCTTGTGTCTCTCCTCGTTGAACCGCCATAGAAATTGCTTGATAGGTTTAAACTTAGGATCCACATTAAGGTTGTGCTCAGTGAACTCTCTCGGTACACCCGGCATGTCAAAGGGCTTCCATGCGAAGATGTCCCGATTCTCATGGATGAATTCGACGAGCGCGCCTTCCTATTTGGGATCCATATTGGCCCCAATAGTGAACTGTTTAGATGAGTCGCCCGGAGTGAAATCCACCGCCTTGGTATCATCCGCCGAAAATTTGAGGGGCGGCTCAACCTCTGTGGTAGGCTTTTTAACGGATTCATGTCCTCCGGGTCAACATTTTCCTTATAGAACTTGAGCTCTGCCTCAGCACAACTTGATTCCGCATAAGCCGCGTCTCCCTCTTGGCACTCAATAGCCGTATTCCGATCACCATGAACAGTAATCGTCCCTTTTAACCTAGGCATCTTGAGTTGCAAGTAGACATAATAGGGCCTAACCATGAATTGGGCATAAGCCGGCCGCCCAAATAAGGCATGATAGGGGCTCTTAATTTTGACCACTTCAAACCACAAGGACTCCACCCTGTAGTTGTACTTGTCACCAAAGACAACTTCCAAGGGGATCCTACCCATGGGGTAAGATGACTTGCCGGGCACCACACCATGAAAGACTGTCGAGGAGGGCTTAAGGTCTTTATCAAGCAGCTTCATCCGCCGAAAGGTGTCATAGTACAGGATACTAATGCTACTGCCACCATCCATAAGTACCTTATTCAACATATATCCTCCCACTTGGGGGGCGACCACAAGGGCTAGCCACCCCGGGTCATCAACACGCGGTGGGTGATCCTCCCGGCTCCACATGATGTCATACTCAGACCACTTCAAATATCTCGGTAGAGCCGGCGCGACCGCATTAACTGCCCGTTTGCGCACCTTCTGATCCCGCTTGTCAAGGCTAGTTGTAAAATCATGACATTGGCCCGAACTAAGATGCTTTGGATTACTCTGATATCCAGACTTATTATTCTGTTGCTGATGATGGCCACCAGAGTGCTGCTGATGTCCTCCTTCATTACCCTGGCCATGATGACTGGATCCTGAACCGCCGGACCCAAACCCGGTTCCTGACCCGTCTGGTCCTAAACCACCGGGTGGACCACCATCGTTGTTATGTTGTTGCATGTTATAATTCTTGAACTTCTGCATGATGTGGCAATTGCCCCATGTGTGACCCACTGATCTGTCGGGCCAGCTGTGCTCCGGACAAGGCTTATTGAGCATTTCCTCCAAGTTGAAAGGAGTCTTACTCTTATTAAAAGGTGGTGTAAACTTCCCATTGCCCTTAGGATGGTTGTGGCCGGTGCTGGTGTTGGATACCAATTCTGACCCGCTGTCCAGGTTGTTCCTCTTGATTTGGTTACCGTTGCCTGCCGCACCCTTGCCATGGTTATTCTTTTTACCCTGACCAGTTTTCTCCTCATCAGAGCCCGGATCCTTCGTGTTATCAGAGTTAGAATACTTTTTGAGAGCCACCATGAGTTCTCCCATGTCCTCACGCGTACGCTTGAGACGGCTGAGCTTCTGCTTTAGAGGGACGAAATGACAGTTGTTCTCCAGCATCAGCACCGCTTGAGCTGTCGTGATCTGTTCAGACGAGTGGATGATAGTCAACACCTGCCGGACCCAATGATGAGACGACTCATTCTCCTGTTTAACATAGTGATCCAGATACACAATCGTCATAGGCTGTTTGCAAGTTCCTTGAATTTTTTTGATGAACCTTGCTTCCATCCCAGGCCATGATTTGACGGTATTGGGTGGCAAACGTTCAACCACGTGCGAGCCGGCCCTTCGAGCATCATGATGAAATACTTGGCACATACCGCGTCATTGACTTCCAACATCTCCATACCTAGCTCATAGCTTTCGATGCAGGCCTCCGGAGGTAAGTTGGCAGTGTAATTCGGGACTTTGCGAGGTCCTTTAAAATCCTTTCGCAGCCGCTCGTTTCGCAGAGCCGGTACCAAACACGGCACTCCCAAGGCCCTGGTGGTCACTCCCACTCCCATTGAGATGGAGGGCGCAGGCTCCTGGTGAGCTGCCGCTGCCAAAGCCGTCGCCTCTCGTTGGTTTCTTGCCCGGCCTACAAGCGCCTACGCATCTAGAGCCGCCTGATCATCCCTTGGAGGGCCCCGGTGCTGATCGTTGCTAGAAACCGCCGGCAATTCATAGAGTCGGCTAAAGCTGTGGCTAGGGAGGGGGGCTGAGTGAACGTGGCTCCGGTTGTAAGCATATTTCTCCTGCTAGGCCATCGCCGTCTGAAGGTACCCAATGGCGTTCCGCACCTCTTCTGCAAAGGGCGCCTCATCAGGAATAGGGATCATTTCGAGCCGGGTTGCTGCCGCGACCATGTTCTCCTCCGGGTTGGAATAATGACCCGCCAGTGTTGGAAAAGCCACTGGTGAGGCCTGGTTTCGTCGAGGTGGGTTAAGCTGTTCTCGAGCCGCCAGGCGACTTCCAGGCGAATCCACTGCCCATCCCGTTCCTGGAGTGTTAAAGAGATTCCTAGCCTCGTACTGTTCCGGTAAGCGGGATTGATGCCTCATCCGCTACACCACAGCTGCTGACTGCTGCTCTAGCTCAAGGCGGAAAGCATCTGGCTTAAAGCGCTCTACCTCCGCATCCATCTGAGATTTTAACTCGGCAATAATCTGCTGCACCTCCGCCATCCGGTCCTTAAGTCAATTGGCCCGTCATGTTTCGGCCCTCAGATCCGCAACGATCCATTCCCAACCGGCTTCACACTCCCCCAAGACACCCCGAAGAACAACGGGGCCGCCAAGCCCGAGGACTGGTTAATCGACTACACCACTGCGGTTGGCATCGCCAGGGGGAACAAGCGTGTAGCCGCTCGCTATGCTCCCCTCATGCTGATCGGCTCGGCCCGCACCTGGCTCAACAGCCTGGCGGCCGGCAGCATCAACACCTGGACGGACTTCGAAGAGGCCTTCGTCCACAACTTCACCCACACCTACAAGCTGTATGGCCGCCCCCATGAACTCGCCATCTGCGTTTAGGGGTCGGACGAGTCCCTCCATGACTACCTCACTCGGTGGACCATGCTCCGCAACTCCTGCAAGGGGGTGCCGGAGGTGCAGGCCGTATAGTACTTCATCGAACGTTGTCGAGATGGCACCCCATCAAGCACAAGCTTCTGTGCTACGAGTCGGCCACGCTTGCTGAGCTCATCACGAAGGCGGACAAATATGCCACGGCTGATTCAGCCATCTGGGTAAGGACAACCCCGCCCGCCAAGGAAACGACAACACTGGCAACGTCCTGGTTGGCTGCCGACAACCGGTAGCTGCAGAACAAGAAACAGAAGAACGACTAGCCGGATCCCCGCTACAGGAGACGGCAAGTCAACACCATTGAGGAGCAGGAGTCGGATGCCTAGGCTTCCAGCCAGCGCTAGTGCACTAGCAAGGCTGCTTGGCAGCTGAAGCTCACCTTCGAGCAGATGCTCGACCTCCCTTGCAAGAACCACTCAGGGGCCAAACCCTCTACGCACACGCTCCAACAGTGCAGCTTCTCACAACAATTGGCCCAGAGGAACGGCCTTCCCGCTCCTCCCATGCCGCCTTCCCGCGCACAGGCCCTGGCCTGAGCTGTCGCCCAGGCACCGGCTCCGGCTCTGGCCCAAAACGACGGTCGTCTTCAACACCAGTTCCCTAACCAGGACGGCTGCTACGTCGTCTTCACCAGTGAAGAGACGAGCAAACATGCTCAACGCCGGCACCATCGTGAGGTGAATGCCACCATGTCGGCAACTCCCCAGTTCATTCACAAGTCGGAGAAGCCGGTCACCTAGATCCGGGCCGATCACCCCGCCGTGATGCCAAATCCCGGCAGCTATGCCCTGGTCCTTGACCCCGCCATCTCCACCAAGGAGCGCACTTACTGCTTCAAGTGGGTGCTGATAGATGGTGGCAGCAACATTAACATCCTTTACCTCGAGAAAATGAGCAAGCCGGGTCTTAAGATAGAAGACCTGCAAGCGAGCTGGACAGTCTTCCATGGCACCGTGCCTGGGAACTCCTGCTCCCCTGTCGGCAAGATCACGCTCGACGTCCTCTTCGGCGAACCCGGCCACTTCCGCCGCGAGCCGGTGCTGTTCAAGGACATGGACCTCGCAAGTTCCTACCACGCGCTGTTGGGTCGGCTGGCCCTCGTCAGCTTCATGGCGGTCCCCCATTACGCCTACCTCAAGCTCAAGATGCCGGGCCTTTAGGGAATCGTCACCATCGCGGGTGACTACAAGATGTCGCTCGAGTTTGCTCGAGACGGCAGCCACCTGGCTGAGGCCCTGGAAATCGCCAAGGAGAAAGGACAACTCGAGCAGCTTATGGCCCTTGCTGCCAGGCAGTCGGCCGTGCCGGCTCCCCCCTGGCAATCTGTCGGCGAAGCCTCCTTCCAGCCGTCCAAGGAGACCAAGAAAATCCCGCTCAACCCGGCCAACCCCGCTCAGTGCATCACCATCGGCTCCCGCCTCGAAAGCAAATAGGAAAGCGAGCTCGTTGACTTCCTCCATGTGAATCGGGTCATCTTTGCATGGTCCCCCAAGGACATGCCGGGTATTCCGAGGAAGTTCGCCGAGCACAAACTACACGTCCGGCCGGAGGTCTAGCCGGTCAAGCAACCCCTACCCCGTTTCTCCGAGGAGAAGCATCATACCATAGGAGAAGAGATCGCTTGGCTGCTCGCAGTCGGGTTCATCATGGAAGTTTTCCACCTGGACTCGCTGCCAACCCAGTCTTGGTGTTGAAGAAGAACAAGACCTGGCGAATGTGCATCGACTACAACAGCCTGAACAAGGCGTGCCCCAAGGACCCATTCGCCCTGTCTCGGATAGATCAAGTCATCGAATCCATGGCTGGTTGTCACTTGTGTTCCTTCCTGGACGCTTACTCCAGCTAGCACTAGATCAAGCTAGATCCGGAAGACCGTCTCAAGACCTCCTTCAGCACACCCTTCGGGGCCTATTGCTACATCACCATGTACTTCAGCCTGAAGAACGCAGGCACCACCTTTCAGCAGTGCATGCAGAAGTGCCTCCTACCTTAGATAGGCAAGAACGTCCACATCTACGTCGATGACATAGTCGTCAAAACCCAGAAGCACTTCAGCCTCCTCGACGACCTCCGAGAGACCTTCACGAATCTGCGCGAATACAAGATCAAGCTCAACCCGGAGAAGTATGTCTTCGGCGTCCCAGCCGGTCAACTCCTGGGTTTCTTCGTGTCTGCCCGCCGCATCGATGCTAACCCCGAGAAGATCAGCACAATTGAGCACGTGCCCAAGCCGACTCGGCTCTGCGACTTCCAGAAGTTCACCGGCTGCCTCGCCTCGCTCATCGGTAAATCAGCCGGCTGGGGGAGAAGGCTTTGCCCCTCTACGGGCTCCTTCGCAAGACGGCTCTAGTCGAGCTGGGTCACTCCAAGAAGTTGGGATGTTCGATTGGCCCGACGAGGCGGATGAGGCCTTCCGTGGCCTCAAGAAGTCTCTCACCTGCGCGCCCATCCTAACTGTGCCGGCTGAGAAGGAACCCTTGCTTGCCTACATCACGGCGACCACTCATGTGTCCAGCGTAGTCCTGGTGGTCGAGCGGCCAGAGAAGGGCAAATCCCTGCTGGTCCGGTGCCCCGTCTACTACCTCAGTGAGGTCCTCTCTGTGTCCAAGCAGAACTAACCCCATTACCAGAAGATGTGCTACAGCATATACTTCACCACAAAGAAGGTCAAGCAGTACTTCCAGGAGCATACCATCACCGTGCTGAGCAAGGCCCCGCTCGGCGAGATCATGAGCGGCCGGGACTCCACCGGCCGGATCGCCAAATGGGTCATCGCCCTCGCCGATCATGAGATCTGGTAGGAACCACGTGTTGGGGAACGTTGGATGGGAAACAAAAAATTTCCTACGCACACGCAAGATCTATCCATGGTGATGAGCATCTACGAGAGGGAGAGTGGATCTACGTACCCTTGTAGATCGCTAAGCGGGAAGCGTTAACAAACGCGGTTGATGTAGTCGAATGTCTTCACAATCCAAATCACCGAGCTTACTGCGATCCAATCACGATCCGTCCCGATCAAGCACCAAACGGACACCACCTCCATGTTGAGCACACGTACAGCTTGATGACGATCTCCGCCTTCTTGATCCAGCAAGAGGGAGCGGAGAGGTAGACGAGTTCTCCGGAAGCGTGACGGTGTTGCGATGATGGTGGTGGAGTAATCTCAGCAGGTCTTCGCCTAAGCACCGCTGAAATCGATCTAGAGGAAGAACTACGAACTAGAGGGTAGGGTTGCACGTGGCTGAAATCTTGTGCCAAAAACCCTAAAACCTCTAGTGTATATAAGAGGAAGAAAGGAGGAGGCTTGTCCAAAGGGCCAGCCCTAGGAGGCTTCGGCCGAAGTGGACAGGAGAGGAGGAATCCTCCTCCAATCCTAGTAGGACTAGGACTCCTTCCCTTTTTGCCTTTTTTTTGCCATTTTCCACCTTTTTCTCTTTGGGCTTTTCTTTCCCAGACGCATGGGCCTTGTGTGGGACTTCCACCAGCCCACTAAGGGCTGGTATTCACTCTCCCATAGCCCATGTAGCCTCTTGGGTCGAAATACCCCTCCCGATGGTCTCCCGATACACTACCGGCACTCCCGGTACACTATCGATGTGCCCGAAACTTTTCCGACAACCAAAATAGGACTTCATATATATCAATATTTACCTCCGGTCCATTCCGGAGCTCCTTGTGACGTTCGGGATCTCATCCGGGACTGCGAACAACCTTCGGTCACCACCATGCATAACTCTATACTACCGAAACGTCACTAAACCTTAAGTGTGCAGACCATGCGGGTTCGAGAACTATGTAGACATCACCGAGACACCTCTACAATCAATAACCAATAGCGGGACCTGGATGCCCATATTGGTTCCTACATATTCTACGAAGATCTTTATCGGTCGAACCTCTGTGTCAAGGATTCAGTTAATCCCGTATGACGTTCCCTTTGTTCTTAGGTATGTTACTTGCTCGAGATTCGATCGTTGGTATCTCCATACCTAGTTCAACCTTGTTACCGGCAAGTCTCTTTACTTGTTCCGTAATACAAGATCACGTGACTAACACTTAGTCACATTGCGTGCAAGGCTTATTGTGATGTTGTATTACCGAGTGGGCCCTGAGATACCTCTCCGTCACACGGAGTAACAAATCCCAGTCTTGATACATGCCAACCCAACAGACACCCTCGAAGATACCTTTAGAGCACCTTTATAGTCACCCAGTTACGTTGCGATGTTTGATACACACAAGGCACTCCTCCGGTGTCCGTGAGTTGCATGATCTCATGGTCGTAGGAACATATACTTGACATGCAGAAAACAGTAGCAATAAACTGACACGATCATATGCAACGTTTGTAGTTTGGGTATTATCCATCACATCATTCTCCTAATGATGTGATCCTGTCATCAAAAGACATCACATGTCAATGGCTAGGAAACCTTGACCATTTTTGATCAACGAGCTAGTTCACTAGAGGCATACTAGGGACAAAGTGTTGTCTATTTATCCACACATGTAATGTGTTTCCAGTCAATACAATTATAGCATGGACAATAAAAAATTATGATGAACAAGGAAATATAATAATAAACACTTTATTTATTGCCTCTAGGACATATTTCCAAGAGTCTCCCACTTGCACTAGAGTCAATAATCTAGTTCACATCACTATGTGATTTACATTGAAATGAATCGAACACCCATCCAGTTCTAGTGTTGATCATGTTTAGCCCTTGGAAGAGGTTTAGTCAATGGGTCTACAACATTCAGATCCGTGTGCACTTTGCAAATATTTATGTCCTTCTCCTCGATGTAATCGTGGATGGAGTTGAAGCGTCGTTTTATGTGTCTGGTCCTCTTGTGAAACCTTGGTTCCTTGGCCAGAGCAATGGCACCAGTGTTGTCACAGAACAGAGTCATTGGATTTAGTGCACTGGTCACTACTCCAAGATCTGTCATGAACTGCTTCATCCAGACACCTTCCTTTGCCGCCTTCGAGGCTGTGATGTACTCCGCTTCGCATGTAGAATCGGCTACCAAGCTTTGCTTGGAACTGCACTAGCTTACCGCTCCCCCGTTAAGTATAAATACGTATCCGGTTTGTGACTTAGAGTCATCCGGATCAGTGTCAAAGCTTGCATCGACGTAACCCTTTACGACGAGCTCTTCATCACCTCCATAAACAAGAAACATTTCCTTAGTCCTTTTCAGGTACTTAAGTATACTCTTGACCGCCGCCCAGTGCTCCATTCCAGGATCACTTTGAAATCTTCCGTCCATACTTATGGCAAGGCTGACATCGGGTCTTGTGCACAACATTGCATACAGATAGAGCCTATGGATGAAGCATACGGGATGACACTCATCTTTTCTCTATCTTCTGCAGTCACTGGGCATTGAGTCTTACTCAACTTCACACCTTGTAACACACGCAAGAACCCCTTCTTGGACTGATCCATTTTGAACTTCTTCCAAACTTTATCAAGGTACGTGCTCTGTGAAAGTGCTATTAAGCGTCTCTGTAAGAGCACATTTCACCATGTGTGGTTTTGGATAATTGATGACACCCCTACAGACTAATGGTTGCCTTGAGTTATATTCGAAGGATTTGTCCATAGGCACTTCTTGAAGTCCATCTGTTGGGTTTCAAGGAGTTTATATGGTGACCAAGGTGGTATTCAAGGACCAGTTGTAAGCATTGTCCATTACGCTTTGTGCACTAATCCATGGTCTACGTGAGAGTCCTTTGTGGGGTTAGGTATATTTCCATGGGCTTGCATCAAGAGGCAGATCCGATACATCCCATGGAAGATGACATCAACTGGAGATCGTCATCAAGGTTGCAATGTGCAAGATCAAGTGAAGCATCACGGAGAGATCATGCTCGAGGCTTTCCATTCATTGTGGCGACAATGGACTTGTGAAGATTTGCCGAAGGGTGGCTCACCCACAGTGGAGTATGGAGGAGCAATCATCTAGTCTTCATCAAGCCAACGCAATCAAGAAATGTGGTCCATCTTGAGGAAGTCAAGATCGTCATCATATAGCTCAAGTGGACTATGCGCAAGGATAAGGTTTGACCATGATAGGGTTTTCTATTTTACGAGTCTCATGGTCGTAGTTGAGAGACCGGGTCATAAGATCGATTGCCATACTATCAAGGGGGCTCTCATGTGAGTAGCTTGATCGTATCGATCATTGAGAGCTCAAACCATTGCATTCTTGGCATCATCGTATTTATTGGTTCTTGGTTGGATTTTCTCTATGTGGGTTCTTGAGCTTGTGGTTATCTTCGTGACAAGCTCTAGTACATCGAAAACGGATTTCATATGCTTCGTCTATTGCCTTTTCGGTGTTGGAAGTTAAACCAGTCTTATTCGAGGAAGGTTTCTCACCATTTTCTTATGGGCCTTTTATCATTTTCTTATTATTGATATTTAAATCAATATTGTGTTATCACATGTCATTATCTTTCCAACAAACTTTGTTTCATTGAATTCCGAGTCCGTTTGCAAAAGTTATGGCAGTTTTGGTGTTCTTAAAAGGCTGCAGCGGTACTACCGTGGCTAGAGCGGATGTAATTTTTCACTACCGCTTCGGAGCGGTACAACCGTGGCTCCAAGAGCAGTACTACCACTACGGACCAAAATCTCATCTTATTTCAGCCGTGGTAGGCACGGATGTAATTTTTTAGTACCGCTCGCAAGCAGTAGTACCGCTACCCGTAGCGGTAGTACCGCTATCCATAGCGGTAGTACCGTGAGGACGAGCGGTAGTACCGCTCCGGTGGTTCTACTGGCCTTTTGCCTCCTCGGTGTTGTTTTTCAAAGGGTTACTACCACCCTAGCGGTAGTATCGCTTCTTGGAGCGGTAGTATCGCTCTGTGCAGGCTGTGAGGATAACGGTTGGATTTTTCCCCACCTATAAAAGGGGGTCTTCTTATCCAATGGACTTTATCCTTTGAGCCCGTGTTTGCCCCCCATTGTTGACCTTCTTTGAGCTTTCTATCTATCAATACCTCCAATGATTCTTGCTCCTTTTTGAGGGAAAGAGAGAGGAGATCTAGATCCACATTTCCACCAATCACTTTCTCTAGTAAGTGAGGGGAACCCCTTGGATCTAGATCTTGGAGTTCTTTGTGTTGTTCTTCGTTCTTCCTCTCATTTTCCTCCCTAGCATTAGTTGCTTTGGTGGTATTTGGGAGAGAAGTACTTGGTCACTCCATGTGCCCTTGCCATTGCATTTGGTGCATAGGTTTGAGTTCTCCACGGTGATACGTGGAAGTGAGAAGTTGAGAAGCTATTACTATGGGTGTTTGAGCACCCTAGAGCTTGTTCCTCTTGGGTGCTTTGGCGCCCTAGATGGTTGGTGGTGCCTCGGAGCTCAATCATTGTGGTACAAATCTCTGAGCAAGCTTCGAGGTCTCCAATTAGGTTCTGGAGATTATCCCGAGCATTTGAGGTCACCTCGGAGCCACAATCCATTGTGGTGAAGCTTCGTGGTGTCGTTCGGAGCCTCCAATCAAGTTGTGGACATTGCCCCAACCTTGTTTGTATGGGTTCGATGACCTCCCTCAAGGGTCCCTTAGTGGAATCACGAGATCTTGCATTCTGTGAGGGCGTGAGGAGATTGCGGTGGCCCTAGTGGCTTCTTGGGGAGCATTGTGCCTTCACACTGCTCCGAACGGAGATTAGCATCCGCAAGGGTGTGAACTTTGGGATACATCGATTCTCCACGTGTCTCGGTTATCTCTTACCCGAGCCCTTTTACTTATGCACTTTACTTTGTGATAGCCATATTGTTTCTTGTTATATATCTTGCTATCACTTAGTTGTCTATCTTGCTTAGAATAAGTTGTTGGTGCACATAGGTGAGCCTACTTGTTTTAGGTTTTTGGCTAGACTAATTAAACGATAGTTTTATTCTGCATTTGTTCAAGCCTAAACCATAACTATTTTAAAGCGCCTATTCAACCACCCCCCTCTAGGCGACATCCACGTCCTTTCAGTCTTGATCTATCTCTATCGATCTTAATGCCTAATATGAAAGCAGCTTCTCCTAGGTCATTCGTTGAAAAACTCTTGTTCAAATATTCCTTCACGCTTTCCAGCATTTCTATATTGTTTCCAATCAGCAATATGTCATCCACATATAATATTAGAAATGCTATAGAGCTCCCACTCACTTTCTTGTAAATACAAGCTTCTCCATAAACTTGTATAAACCCAAACGCTTTGATCACCTCATCAAAGCGTTTATTCCAACTCTGAGATGCCTGCACCAGCCCAAAAATGGATCGATGGAGTTCGCAAACTTTGTCAGCATTCTCTGGATTGACAAAACCTTCTGGTTGCATCATATACAACTCTTCCTTAAGGAAACCATTGAGGAACGCTGTTTTAACATCCATCTGCCCAATTTCATAGTCGAAATAAGCATCTAATGCCAACATGATTCTGACAGACTTAAGCATCGATACGGGTGAGAAGGTCTCATCGTAGTCAACTCCTTGAACTTGTGAAAAACCCTTTGCCACAAGTCGAGCTTTATAGATGGTGACATTACCGTCCGCATCCGTCTTCTTCTTAAAGATCCATTTGTTCTGAATGTCCTTTCGCCCTTCAGGTAATACTTCCAAAGTGTAGACTTTGTTTTCATACATGGATCCCATCTCGGATTTCATGGCCTCTAACCATTTCTCGGAATTCGGGCCCATCACCGCTCCTCCATAGCTCGTAAGTTCATTGTTGTCCAACAACATGACCTCCAAGACAGGGTTGCTGTACCACTCAGGAGCAGTATGCGCCCTTGTCGACCTACAAGGTTCAATAGTAACTTGATCCGAAGCTTCATGATCATTATCATTAACTTCCTCTTCAACTGTCGTAGGCTCCATATAAACATCTTTCTGCGCTGCACTACTTTCCGGTTGAAGTAAAGGTTCAATAACCTCATCAAGCTCTATTTTCGTCCCACTCAATTCTTTCGAGAGAAACTCTTTCTCAAGAAATGTTCTATTCTTAGCGACAAACACTTTGCCTTCGGATATATGATAGAAGGTATACCCGACTGTCTCTTTCGGGTATCCTATGAAGATGCATTTTTCCACTTTGGGTTCCAGCTTTTCAGGCTGAAGCTTTTTGACATAAGCATCACATCCCCAAACTTTAAGAAACGACAACTTTGGCCTCTTGCCAAACCATAGTTCATATGGCGTTGTCTCAACGGATTTCGATGGTGCCCTATTTAAAGTGAATGCAGCTGTCTCTAATGCATAACCCCAAAACAATAGTGGCAAATCAGCAAGAGACATCATAGAACGCACCATATCTAATAAGGTTCGATTACGACGTTCAGACACACCATTATGCTGTGGTGTTCCAAGCGGTGTCAACTATGAAACAATTCCACACTATCTCAGGTGACTGCCAAACTCATAACTCAGATATTCACCTCCTCGATTAGATCGCAGGAATTTAATCTTCTTGTTACGATGATTCTGAACTTCACTCTAAAATTGCTTGAACTTTTCAAACGTTTCAGACTTGTGTTTCATTAAGTAAATATACCCACATCTACTTAAGTCATCAGTGAAGGTGAGAAAATAATGATATCCACCATGTGTTGTAACATTCATTGGACCGCACACATCAGTATGTATGATTTCCAATAAGTCACTTGCCCGTTCCATTGTTCCAGAGAACGGGATTTTAGTCATCTTGCCCATGAGGCATGATTCATATGTGTCAAGTGATTCAAAATCAAGTGACTCCAAAAGTCCATCAGCATGGAGCTTCCTCATGCGTTTTACACCAATATGACCTAAATGGCAGTGCCACCAGAAAGTGGTACTAAACTCTACATCTTTTGGCATCAATGTTATGAACATGTGTGTCATCACTATAAAGATTCAATATGAATAAACCCCTCACATTGGGTGCATGACCATAAAATATATTACTCATATAAATAGAACAACCATTATTCTCTGATTTAAATGAGTAACCGTCTCACAATAAACAAGATCCAGATATAATGTTCATGCTTAACACAGGCACTAAATAACAATTATTCAGGTTCATCACTAATCCTAATGGTAATCGAAGAGAGAGCAGGCTAACGACAATCACATCAACCTTGGAACCATTTCCCACGCGCATCGTCACTTCATCCTTTGCCAGCCTTCATCTATTCCGTAGTTCCTGTTTTGAGTTGCAAATGTGAGCAACCAAACCGGTATCAAATACCCAGGCACTACAACGAGAGATAGTTAGGTACACATCAATAAAATGTATATCATATATACCTTGTTTGTCGTTGGCCGTCTTCTTGTCGGCCAGGTACTTGGGGCAGTTCTGCTTCTAGTGACCAGTTCCCTTGCAATGAAAGCACTCAGTTTTTGGCATGGGTCCAGTCTTGGGCTTCTTTACAGGAGTAGCAACTGCTTTGCCATCCTTCTTGGTCTTACCCTTCTTGCCCTTTCCCTTACCATTCTTATTGAAACTAGTGGTTTTATTGACCATCAACACTTGATGTTCTTTCTGTATTTTAGACTCAGCGACTTTTAGCATCACAAACAGCTCGGCGACTGACTTGTTCATCCCGTGCATGTTATAGTTCATCACAAAGCTCTTGTAACTAGGTGGCAGTGATCGAAGAACTCTGTCAGTGATCGCCTCTGGCGGAAGGGCAATTCCCAACTCCGCTAGACGAGTCGAATACCTAGACATTTTGAGTATATGTTCACTGATAGACCCGTTCTCCTCCATTTTGCAAGCATAGAACTTATCGGAGGTCTCATACCTCTTGATGCGGGCATTCTTCTGAAAGATAAACTTCAACTCCTGGAACATCTCATATGCTCCATGACGTTCAAAACATCTTTGAAGTCCCGGTTCTAAGCCATACAATATTGCACACTGAACTATTGAGTAATCTCCAGAACGTGCCTCCCAAGTGTTCTTAACATCTTCGGATGACATGTCTTCCGGTTGGTCACCAAGCGATGCATCAAGGACATATGATTTCTCGGAAGCCGTGAGTATAATCCTCAAATTACGGGCCCAGTCAACAAAGTTACTTCCATCATCTTTCAACTTAGCTTTCTCTAGGTACGCATTAAAATTCAGGGGTGCTACTACGCGAGCCATTGATCTACAACATAAATATGCAATGGTTACTTAGACTATTGTTCAAGATAATGAGTTTAGTTAATCAAATTACAAAAGCTCCCATCAAATTTACATCCCTCGGGTCATCTGAGTGTCACATGATCCAAATTCACCAACTCAAGTCCGATCATCACGTGAGTTGAGGTGGTTTCAATGGTGAACATCATCATGTTGATCATATGTACTATATGACTCATGTTCGACCTTTCGGTCTCTTGTGTTCCAAGGCCATGTTTGTACATGCTAGGATCATCAAGTTTAACCCGAGTGTTCTGCATGTGCAAGACTGGCTTGCAGCCGTTGTATGTGAACGTGGAGTCTATCACACCTGATCATCATGTAGTGTCTCGAGACGATGAACTTTCGCAATGGTGCACACTCGGGAAGAACACAATTCATCTTGAAATTTAAGTGAGGGATCACCTTATAATGATACCATCATGCTAAGAAAAACAAGGTGCATAAAATGATTAACATCAGATGCAAATCATAAGTGACATGATATGGCCATGAACTTGTGCTTTTGATCTCCATCTTGAAAGCACCGACATGATCTCCATCATCGCCGGCACGACTCCATGATCTGAGCCATCTTGATCTCCATCAACGTGTCACCATCGGGGTTGTCGCGCACATCATGCTTCTACTACTATTTCTACCATTTAGCGATAAAGTAAAGCATTACATAGCGCTTAATGATTGACATGCAGGTCATGCAATAATTAAAAACAACCCTATGGCTCCTGCCGTTTGCCGTACTCATCAACATGCAAGTCATGATATTCTATACAACACATGATCATCTCATACATCACATATATCACATCATGTAATTGGCCATATCACATCACAACATCCCCTGCAAAAACAAGTTGGACGTCCTCTAATTGTTGTTGAATGTTTTACGTGGCTGCTACGGGTATCTAGTAAGAACAATTCTCACCTACGCATAAACCACAACGGTGATACATAAGTTGCTTTTCAACCTTATGAAGGACCGCCTTTGTGGAATCCAATCCAACTAAAGTGGGAGAAACAGGCACCCGCCAGCCATCTTTGTGCAACGAGGTTACACGTCAGTTGATGAAACCGGTCTCTCGTAAGCGTCCGAGTAAGGTTGGTCCGGGCCGCTTCATCCCACAATACCATTGAACCAAAACAAGACCAAGGGAGGAAGCAATCTAAGCATTAACGTACACAAACTCCTTGTGTTCTACCGAGATCTCATCTACACATAGACGTAGCACTGATACCACTGTTGCAGAACATTGCATGGGAAACAAAAAAATTCCTACGCACACGCAACATCTATCCATGATGATGAGCATCTACGAGAGGGAGAGTGGATCTACGTACCCTTGTAGATCGATAAGAGGGAAGCATTAAGAAACGGGGTTGATGTAGTCGAACGTCTTCGCGATCCAAATCGCCGAGCGTCCTGCAATCCAATCATGATCCGTCCCGATCAAGCACCGAACGGACGGCACCTCAATGTTCAGCACACATATAGCTTGATGACGATCTCTGCCTTCTTGGTCCAGCAAGAGGGAGCAGAGAGGTAGACGAGTTCTCCGGCAGTGTGACGGCGCTGTGACGATGCTGGTGGAGTAATCTCAGTAGGGCTTCGCCTAAGCACCGCTGAAATCGATCTAGGGGAAGAACTATGAACTACAGGGTAGGGTTGCACGTGGCTGAAATCTTGTACCAAAACCCTTAAATCCTCTAGTATATATAAGAGGAAGAGAGGAGGAGGCTTGGCCAAAGGGCCATCCCTAGGAGGCTTCGACCGAAGTGGATAGGAGAGGAGGAATTCTCCTCCAATCCCAGTAGGACTACAACTCCTTCCCTTTTTGCCTTTTTTGCCTTTTTACACCTTTTTGTCTTTGGGCTTTTCTTTCCTAGCCGCATGGGCCTTGTGTGGGACTTCCACCAGCCCACTAAGGGCTGGTATTCACACTCCCATAGCCCATGTAGCCTCTTGGGTCGAAATACCCCTCCCGATGGTCTCCCGGTACACTACCGACACTCCCTGTACTCTACCGATGAGCCCAAAACTTTTTCGGCGACCAAAACAGGACTTTCTATATATCAATCTTCACCTCCGTACCATTCCGGAGCTCCTCGTGATGTCTGGGATCTCATCCGGGACTCCAAACAACCTTCGGTGACCACCATGCATAACTCTATACTACCAAAACGTCACCAAACCTTAAGTGTGCAGACCCTGTGGGTTCGAGAACTATGTAGACATGACCAAGACACCTCTACGGTCAATAACCAATAGCAGGACCTGGATGCCCATATTGCTTCCTACATATTCTACGAAGATCTTTATCGGTTGAACCTCTATGTCAAGGATTCAGTTAATCCCGTATGATGTTCCCTTTGTTCTTCAGTATGTTACTTGACCGAGATTCGAACGTTGGTATCTCCATACCTAATTCAACCTCATTACCGGCAAGTCTCTTTGCTCATTCTGTAGTACAAGATCCCGTGACTAACACTTAGTCACATTGCTTGCAAGGCTTATTGTGATGTTGTATTACCGAGTGGGCCCTGAGATACCTCTCCGTCACACGGAGTAACAAATCCCAGTCTTGATCCATGCCAACCCAACAGACACCCTCGGAGATACCTATAGAGCACCTTTATATTCACCCAATTACATTGTGATGTTTGATACACACAAGGCACTCCTCCGGTGTCCGTGAGTTGCATGATCTCATGGTCATAGGAACATATACTTGACATGTAGAAGACAGTAGTAATAAACTGACATGATCATATGCTACGTTTGTAGTTTGGGTCTTGTCCATCACATCATTCTCATAATAATGTGATCCCATCATCAAATGACATCACATGTCAATGTCTAGGAAACCTTGACCATCTTTGATCAACGAGCTAGTTATATAGAGGCATACTAGGGACAAAGTGGTGTCTATTTATCCACAAATGTAATGTGTTTCCAATCAATACAATTATAGCATGTACAATAAAAAATTACCATGAACAAGGAAATATAATAATAAACACTTTATTTATTACCTCTAGGGCATATTTCCAACACCTCACACCGCCATCAAGTCATAGGCGCTGGCCGACTTCCTCGTTGAATGGGCGGAGACTGAGTTCGTGCCGCCTCCCCCAGACCCCAAGCTTTGGCGCATGCATTTCGATGGCTCGAAAATGAGGACCGGCCTGGGTGCTGGCATAGTCCTGTCCTCCCTGAAAGGTGACCAGCTAAAGTATGCCCTCCAGATCTACTTCGCCGCCTCCAACAACGTGGCCGAGTACGAGGCCATCATCCATGGCCTCCGGCTCGCCAAGGAGATCGGCATCAGGTGAATCCTATGCTTCGGCCACTCCGACCTCATGGTACAGCAGGTCTCTAGCAAATGGGATGCCAGGGATGCCAACATGGCCAGCTACCGCTTCCTCGTACAACAGCTCACCGACTCTTTTGAGGGTCGTGAGTTCCATCACGTCCCACGGGCTAACAATAGGCGGCCGACGTGCTGGCAATGATCGGCTCCACCCGGTAGGCCATCGTAGTCGGCGTCTCCCTCGAGCGGGTGCTCAAGCCAATCAAGCCTTCCCCAGAATTGGAGTCCATCTTTGTGCCGGCAGACGCCGCCGGCCCATCGGCGGCTCCGGCTACCCCTTCGGCATCTTTGCCACCAGCTCCCTCAACCTTGGCCGCCCTGCCGGCACAAGTTGAGCCGGTTGCGTCCGAGGCCGCCGGCTCCAACGATGCGGTCGTCATGATGACAATCGATGAGCCGGCCTCGGGGGCTGGCGAGCTGGTCCCGGGGACTGATCCTCCAGGCCCGGGGGTGTGACATCCCAAGTGTTGCCCCTACCTTTTATGGCATTGTAAACCTATGTGAACCCATGTCTTAGGTGGTGAATGAAATGAGTTTGATAATTGCCATGTCTTGTTCATGCATCTTGCTTCATGCATATCATCGTCATGCATGCATATTGACTTGTGATGTGCTTCTTGACCTTGTTGCATGTGAGTGTTCTTGTGGTTGTTGGTGTTTGAGTGGAATCTACTCATCTCCTTCCCCCTCTCATATTATTTTCAAACAACCCAACCTTTGCTCTTATTCCATTGGCATTTAATCTACAGAATTAACTTGCTAATAAAATTGTTTAAAAATGTTTAGGAGGTAGTCAATAATATTTTAAGCCTATGTGTGTAGTTCTTTTGATGTTTTGAGCAATATACTTTCTTTGAAAATCCACTTAATACTTTATCAAATAGCACACATTTTCTTCTTTGCAAAAACCCTTTGATTTTCCCTAGGGGTTTTATTTTGTGTGGTTGTTTGTATTTAAGAAAACTTCTTATTTGTTTCCTGAGTGAGAGAGAGTTGATAGTGGGCTTCCTGTCCTCCCCTCCCCCCGCGTGGTCCAGCAGCAGTTCTGGTAGCCGCAGCCCATGCTAGACGGAGGGCTGCCCCGTCACCTTTTCCGTCGGTTCAAAGAGAACCCGAGTGAGAGGGAGAGCTGCCATTGGCACGGACGTCGAGTCGCCGTCAGTCTCCCTTGCCCTTTTAAACCCTGTCGGTGCACATCCCTATGGTTAGCTCTCCCCATTCCCCCTCCACCTCGTCACGCCGCCGCTAGGTAAGCCTAGACTCATCATACCGTTGTCGTGTCCGTCGTGCTCCGGCCAAGCTGCCGCTTGTGCCCGGAGGTAGCGTCTGTGGCTGCTTCCCGCCGTGCTGGTGAGGGGGAAAGCTCGTCGTCGTTGGCCTCTTATGTTAGAAGAGGTAGCCTTCGGCATTTGATCCCCGCTCCTCCGCCTTTCTTTTCCTTTTTGCGAGTGGCTGGAGTTGGTGTGTGTGTTTGGATCCGGTGTGAGGACCGGATCCGGTGTGCGTGTTGTGTGTATGGGCAGATCTAGTGTGGCTATGCCAGGATCTTGTGTGGCTACAGTCTGTGTGTAAGTTGTGTGTGGATCTGGTGTGGCTACCAGATCCATGTGTGTGAATGTGTGGCTGTGTATGTGTGTGTGTGCTTGTGTAGTGTATGTGTGTGTGTGTGATGCGTGTGTGTGACAAGTGGGCCCATGCCCCCCTTGTCATACACCATTTTTATTGTGTGTTTTATGTTTTATTGTTATAATTAGATCATTTCCAATTATAGTAATAATTCCAAATCTGGACATGATCATTTATGCACTTGAGTATATTAGGTATGTTTTCACTTATAGGAGTGGATGATGTTTTTGCTATGTAGTTTTTGCCATGATGCTCCATGTGAATATATGAGTTTGATACATGAATTTGGGGTAGAAAAATCTTAGGAATCCATTGGTGGTATTGGCTTGGTCTTTTGAGAATGTTTGAGAAGATGTCATTTTGTCTCAAAGTGCCATTTTGTCATTTCTGTTGTATTTAATCCATGCATGCTATGATGTTTGTTTCAACATGAATATGGTAGTCTTTGATGTGTAGTATGCCATGGTATTTACCTTTGCCATGATAACCTTGCAAATAAGTGGGAACCATGCTCTAAAGTAGCCACTACAATGTTGTTGTTTTCAGCATGCCAAATATTTCTGTCTGAGAATCTGCTCTTATTTTTATGCCATGAAGAATGGTTGCTATCTTGTGATATGTTGAGAATTAGTTCAAGATGAGTGCTAGTGGTTTGAAGTATATGTTGTCTTCTAGAATCCTGTTAATTTTCATGCCCTAGGCTAGTTTCTATCACCATTAGTTTGTGATGTCAACTTGCCATCAGATTAACTCAGATTCCAGAAAACTATTATTTTCACTAAGTCCTAGATTTTTGTTTCATCATGCCAACTTGTGAGCTTCATGCATATTGATGTGTGCCTCCTTTCCAGATTGTGTAGTGGGATAAGTTGATAAGCATGTTATGTAGTTATTTTCAATGCCTTGTTTGTGGTTGTAGGATTCCTGTAGCTCAAGTTATTGGCTGTGAAAGTTGCTATGTGGCTGTTTTGTGGCAAATTATTTGTTTTAGTGTTTTGTGACTTGTGGGAGCTGTACTCCTTGGAATTGCTTGATCTTTGGCTCTAATGTGGTTGGTTTTTCATTGCCTAACTAGTGGCTACCTTGGCATGCCAAGGAATAGCCCAGGGCCTTTTTGTCTTGTGTTTTGCCTTCATATCTTGTCATGAGCGTATCGTGAGAACCGTAACTCCGTTTCTTACGTTCTACATATGCATTTGTATCGTTTTTGCATGATGCATCCATATTTGCCATGTTCATGCATGCCGAAATAACCTAACATAAGGTTCTGTCCAGATTCATTAATAACCAATCCTTTGCATGTGAAACCTGAATAGTTAGGATTGCCATACTAAAACTCTTCACATAAGCATGCATCATTATTGCTTGTGCATTACACCATGGTTGCTTGTCTATTCTTGCTGTTTCATTTGGGTAGATGCGAACGTTGAACCTGAGTACGAAGATCTAGGCCAGTACCACTATGAGGATCCCGCTACTTGTCCTTCTAAAGAACCAACAGGCAAGATGATCGTACCCGGATCCCGATACTATTTTCTCTTGCTAGTTATCTCGCTCTTATCGTTACAATTGTGCTACCTACCACTTGAATGTCAAGCCTCCTACATTCCCATGTTAGCCTCTAAACCCTCCACATCCTAGCAACCGTTGTTTGGCTAGGTTACCACTACTCAGCCCCTCTTATAGCGTTCTTAGTTGCAAGTGCAGGTTGTATCCATGTGATAACCTGGATTTGGCATATCACAGTATTATCTATTTTTCTTTATTTATTGCACTTATACATCTAGAATTGGTGGAAGGCTTGTCCTTTTGCTAGGTGTTTTGTTCCGCTGTTACCGCCATAGTTTCTTGTTACCAGTGTTATGTTTTCATACTTTGCGCTCCTAAGATGCTCGGGGTTGTTATGGGGACCCCCTTGTTTATTCGGTTAAGATTAAAACTTGTCTCGCAAGACCCAACTTTGGCACTAAATTGGCTTAATAACTTAATAAATTTGCATAGGGATTTGCAACCCCATGGATTAATCAACAACTCGGTCCAGTGCTCCTCATGCGTGTTGGTCCAACCCAGAGCAGCTTATTAACGCCGCCCGAGGCAACTCGATGATTGGCATGGTAACCATCGCTCATCCATCGTGTCCTGAGAACGAGATACGTAGCTCTTATCTGGTTCGTCGACACGCTGGGAGGTCTTGCTGGATTTGTTTTTCCTTTCTTGAGTGTCTTGCGTGAGGGGCTCTGAATTTCTTCGGGTTATATCGGGGTTTTGGAATTCCTTTGGAGTTGCCTAGGATGATCACGAGATCCATGGTCGAGGCTATTCCCGCAGAGTGTGGTTAATTTATGATGGACTAGTTGGAGCACCCCAGCAGGGTCAAATCTTTTGGAAAGTCGTGCCCACGATTATGTGGCAACTTGGATATTTGTTTAACACCCGGTTATAGTTAACTTGAAGTGAACTCTAATGAAATGCACCAACTGTGTGAGTAACGTGATCGTCTCTGCTTGTGAACATGATCCGAGAGAGAATGTGGTGGGGTTATGATTGACGTAAGAAAGTGTTCAGGATCTCATAGAAGTCATTCTAGATTCGATCGCTTATCGTAGACCACTTATTTACTTTCATGTTTCTTAAGATTAGCCACCATAAAATGCTTAGTGCTACTGCAAACTAAACACATGCCCCATCCCAACCTTTAAGCTTGAATAGTCTCGGTACCCGGGCGCGAGATTGCTGAGTCCCTTGTTGCTCATAGATTACTACAACAATTCAGGTACAGGTACAGATGAAGTCGTGCCAGATGACATGACATAGCTCCAGTGGGAGTATGACGAGGAACGTGGCAGGATGTACCTGACGTATCCAGATGGGTAGAGGACTGTCGTCGTGATCTTCAGGGCTAGCAAGATAGTATCATTGCATCTTCTTTTATTGTTTGTTTTCATCCATAGCCGGACCCTGTCTTCATATTGATGTTTGAAATCTTTGTGTGGAATTGTAATTTAGCATATGGAAAGTGTAACCCAAATCATATACTACTCTCTTCTTAAATTAATGATGTAATGATGTTATACTTGCGAACGTCGAGATGTGCCTCTATCCCTCGTCGAGGCCCCCGTGCCTTAATATGGATAGGCGCGCATCTTGGGCATGACAGGGGCTCTCGAGCCGGCCCCGTCTCGGCTCCCTCATGGGCCTAGCCTAACTTGGCATTCCTCCTATGCGGCGAGCTCCCCCCGGACGAGGCCATGGCAAGGAAAATCCAGCGTCGGGCCACGGCATACAAGATCATCAACAACGAGCTCGTCCATCGCAGCACCACCGGCATCTTCCGGCGATGCGTCGAGCCGGAATAGGATCTGGAAATCCTCCTTGACATCCACCAGGGCGAGTGTGTGCATCACGTCGCCTCCAGGACCCTGGTGCCAAGGCCTTCCGCCACGGCTTCTATTGGCCCACTGCTCTTGAGGTGGCCAAGAAATTCGTCGATGAGTGCAAGGGCTGCTAGCGCTACAGCATGCAGAGACACCTACCAGCATCAGCCCTCCAAACCATCCCCCTCTCATGGCCCTTCGCCATTTGGGGGCTGGACATGGTGGGCCCCTTCAAGACCGCACGAGGCGGCATGACACACTTGCTGGTGGCTGTCGACAAATTCACCAAGTGGATCGAAGTACGACCGATCAAGAAGCTGGATGGCCCCACGGCCGTCTGGTTCATCGATGCCATCACGGTTCGCTACGGCGTCCCCCACGGCATCATCACCAACCATGGCACGAACTTCACCAAGGGCGTGCTCACGCGTTTCTTCTCCAAGCAAGGAATTCGCCTCGACTTGGCCTCCGTTTCTCATTCACACTCAAATGACTAGGTCAAGAGGGCAATCGGCCTCATCCTGTCCGACATCAAGCCCTGGCTTGTGACACCGCTGGTAAGGTTAGTCGGCTACTGGGTCGACGAGCTGCCAGCCGGTCTTTGGAGTCTCAGGACCACCCCCAGCCGATCAACCAGCTACATGCCCTTCTTCCTTGTGTATGGGTCCGAGGCGATCATCCCCACCGACATCAAGTTCGACTCGCCTCGGGTCGCCCTATACATGGAGAACGACGCAACGAATGCAAGAGAAAACTGTGTCGACCTACTCAAAGAAGCCCGCGACCTGGCCTTGAGCCGTATGGCAATCTACCAGCAAAGGCTCCGACACTACCATAGCAAGCAGATCCGACCGACCTCCTTTCGTGAAGGGGACCTGGTCCTCAGGCGGATCCAGCGGACAGCCGGACAACACAAGTTGTCCTCCCCATGGGAGGGCCCACTCATCGTCAGCAAGACGTTGCACAACAATGCATACTACCTAATAGACGCCCAGAAACCGCAGAAGTGCAAAAGAGATGCCTCCGATGAGGAGACCGAGCGCCCATGGAACGTGGCACTCCTCTGTCCGTTTTACTGCTGAAAAGACCAGTGTATGTATGTATCCCTCCCCTTTTGCGCTTTATGAATGCAATGGGTGCCCCAGGCCAGCTCATCGGGCATGCCTCTTTCGTTTCCCTCAAAGGTCTCCTCACTCACGGGCTCCCCGGCCCGGGGGCTCGCCGGCTGGTCCTAGGTCGCCTCTCTCAAAAATTGGCCAAGTAGTGTGAGCCGAACAAGCCCTCCCACCCTTCCTAGCCACAGGTCCGGCTACCGGCTCTCCAGCTGATGGGGCCTTGGGGCGACAAAGCTTAGCTCACACGAAAGATCAGTCGCAAGGAGATATCGGCTAGGTCCAGCCGGACCACCGCCTCGCCGTTGCCACTCTACTTATCCCGAAAAGCTCTTGCGGTTCCTAAATTCAGAACCGGCTCCCTCAAGGCGAACGCCCCGACCCAGCTACAGACTGGCTCCTTGCTATCGGGCTGGCGGGGCTGAAACCAAACGGGGAAAGGGGCGGAATAGAAGGAACCAAAAGGGCAAAAAAGGATAAGGATGAGCAAGCACGCGCAATAAGGCAAACACATTAAATATTCAAAGTATGAGTTTTAAAGACAAAAGAGGCCCACGGCCATCAAGTTTCATTAAATTACACCCTGAGTGGGTGGACTTGAAGCCTAAAATGCAGGAGAAAGAAAAAAAGATAAGACGCCCGGGGGCTCAGGCCACCGGCGCGTCGCCAGCCGGCGTGCTTCCACCCGACGCATCGCTGGGTGGCTCGACTCCCACCCTGGAGGTGGTCGCGGGCTTCGGGTCGGCCTCCTTGGCCTTTGAGGTGGCCTCCACGGTCCTAGCCATCTTGCCGCTCAACTCGGTGCTCTCGTCGGCAACCTCCTCGTCCGCTGGGCCTTGGGGGATACCGAAGGAGTCTTCAGGCACCGGCTCGCTGTCCTCGCCAAGCGCTGACAAGAACTCATCTGCGTCAACATATGACACGAGCTCGTTGGCCCGGCGGACAAGGGCCAGCTCACGGGCCTCCCGCTCCTCAGTCGGCTCGTCCCGCATAGTGGCCAGCCGGCCCACGTCCATGCCGTGATACCACGACATGACGAATCGGAGCGCCATCTGCTCACCAGCTTGGGCCGCCGACGCCTTCCAGGCATCAAGACGGACCACATCCTGCTCTAGCCACAAGGAGACGCGGTTCTTCAGTGCCCCGCCACGGCCTGGCCACAAGGCGGTGATGACCTCGTTGTCGGCCGTCTTCAGCCGCTCCACGCTCCGCTCGAGGTGGATCAGCCAGTGTTCAATGGCGATCCCAAGCTCCGCCACATCCCACGCGGTGTCCTCCTCGATAGAGCATCCGCGTGCCTGAAGGCATTCCCGGTGCTCCTCGACAGTGTGCTTGGTGTGGCATGCAGTCTCCAAGAAGCGCCCTAAAGAAGAAAGGGAAGAAGGGGAGAAAAGAAAATCAAGAACAAGAACTAGCAAAGAAAAAAGGCAACCGGCTGGAGAGAAGAAAAGCAAACACTTACGTTTGATGGAGTCGTTCACATCGATGGCAAAGTGGAGCGACGCATCCTTCTCCGACACCAGCATCGCCTCCACCTCTGAAAGGGAGCCCTTAACCTCCTCGAACAACCTCTCGAGGCGGGTCACCTCGCCTTGGTGGGTGGCGGTCCTCTGGGCGGCATCGGCCGCCTCCTGGATGGTCGTCTCCTTGGCCGCTACCTCCTTCACCATGTCGACATTTAGGCGGCCCTGGGCCACCTCCCCATCCACCAGTAGTGTGGCCAGCCGGTCCTTCTCCTGAGTGACGGGCAGCCGGGCCGGATCCAAGGGCCGCATCTCGGGGGCTACACCCAGTGGGTGTGCTTGCGCGTCCCCACTAATTTTTTTAACAAGAGCAACTGGGCTTACCTTTGTGCACTGCAGGCTGGCGTCTGCCGCCTCCATGAACCGGGCCAATTCCTAGCGACACCGGTCCAGGACAATCCCCAACTCCCCGAACGAGGGCCCGGGCCTCCTGCCGGGAAGCCGAAACGGTTGGGACGCGTGCCAGCGCCTCCTAGTCCCGGGACACCTCTTGCATGGTCCGCAGAGTCCTCCGGGTGCGGCCGTCGTTGCCACCCTTCCTCGGGTTTGCCATGGTACTGGCCACCGGGGGCGGGTTGATGATGGCGAGGGCCTGGGAGTCGCCCCCGCTGGCCCCTCGCCCGGTGCTATCGCCGCCTCCTCCTCCTGCCGCTCCGACGCGACGACCGAGACGGACGCCACCTCCGCCGCCATGGCCGCCACCTCCGGGGCCGCCGGAGCCTCCGGCACGTCAGCCTGGGCCAGCTCGGCCGCAGGCGGAGTTGCGTCTGGCACCTCTGACCGGGTCGCCTCGGGAGCCGGCTCTAGGGCCGCCGCCCTCGTTCGGGCTGCCTCCTCCATGGATGGAGGCGCAGGCGGCTCCATGGCCTCCCCTTGAGGCTTGCTTGACGAGGGCGTCGACAGGCGAGTCGATTCCGCTGCCGAGTCCGACACCTGTGGGGGTCCGCGGACCTACTCCGCCTTTCGCTGCTCAAAGTACCGAAATGTGAGGCCCCGCCTCGCGTCCTGGACTTTGAGGCTCGCAGCTCCGCGAGCGTCCTCTTCTCCTCCCACTGGGTGGCCGCGTGCTCACGGGCCAGCTGGCTGGTGGTGTCCGTCGGGTCCACTGCCGACTCCCCCTTGTGAAGCTCGATGGGGTCCTTGCGGTGCACAAGCGTCGATCACCCATCAGCTCGCAACCCAGAAGGAAACACATGCAAGAAAAAGGAAAACTTACCCGATGATGACGGGCAAGGGCCGCTTGGCGCGCGCTGGCGGCTTCCACGTGGACACCTTCACTTGCTTAGGGATGGATGGCGGAGCCACCAGACCCTCCTGAGCCGGCCTCCTTGCCCGGTCGGCGGCTTCGGCCGCCAGGGCTTGAGTCGACCGCTCCTCACTCCGCCGGCCCTGCTGAGCTGAGAAAGGAGGCGCGTTTAGAATCATCACATCATCATCGTCATCATCATCATCATCGTCTGTCTAGTCCCTAATCGAGGGACCGGTAGGGAACTCACCAGCTCTGCTGGGCTCCCCAGCTCGCCAGACCCTCCGGCTCCGTTGGGGTCACCGGCTCATCAACTCCTCCCGAGGAGTCCACCCCCTCTTCCGGCGGGCCTCCCCGGTCGTTGTCTTCGGAGTCCGAGTGGTCACGCTCCGCCTCGAAGATTTGGGGGTGCGGGCAGTGCGGCGTGTTCTGTCGCACCAACAGTTGCGGTCAGCATGGTGAAGTAAGGTCCGCTGCCGGTTCCCGGCTGGAGAGAAACGAATACAAAGAGAGGACGACTCATCACAGACTTAACAGGGGGGATGATTGATGCAGTCGTATGGCTCCATGCCAAATGTCCATGACGCGGGCTTCAGCTTGAACGTCTTGAGGGCATTCACCCGCGCCGCCACCTGAGCCGGCGTCAGGTCAACGATCGTCAGCCGACAGGGATCCTGTGCAGCCTCAACTGGAGTGGTAGCACCCAGCGCGAGATAAAGGTCGCCACCAGATCGGAGGTGACCAACCCCTCGACGCTCTTCAGTTGCGCGAGCCGGGCAAGCTCCGCCAGAGCTATGCCGCGTGGGGTGGCCCCCTGCCAGTTCACCTGGGTGGACTGCGCATCGACAAACGGCGGTAGCCGGATGAAGTCCAGGCTTGGGTCGGCGTTCTTCATGTAGAAGAAAGTCCGATGCCTTCCCTTGACGGACTCGATTAGAGAGAAGGGCGGGAAGCGCACGGTGTCGCGGCAGCATACCACCGTGCCCCCGCAGGAGCTGCTCTTCAGCGCCTTGAGATTGAAAAGGGCGTTGAAGAGGTCAAGAAAGGGGAGGACCCTAGATACCCCTCGCATAGCGTCATGAAGCTGGCGAGATAGAGGATTGCGTTGGGACCGAGGTGCTGCGGTTGAAGATCGAAGGTGTCTAAGAGCAAACGGAAAAAGTGGCTCACCGGTAGCCTGAAACCATGGGAGAAATGCCAGTGGAAGACGACATGTTCCCCTGGCTATGGCGCCGGCACCACCTCATCACCTCGTGCGCGGGCGTCCACCCGCTCTGCCGGCGGCAGCATGCGCGCGTGGCGGAGCTCCGCCATTTCTGCCTCGGTGATAACGGAAGCAACCCAGCTTCCTTCGCGTCCATCGGCCATGGTCGCGGATGGGACGAGCGCGGCCGCGGTTGCGAGCTCGGGCGCGATGTTGCGCGAGGGGAGCAAGGAAGATGAAGAGGAAAGGAGCGAGGAGGCAAAGGGGATGCGGGTATCTCCGCCCCCTGCCCTTCCTCCCCTTTTAAATGGGGACGCCACAACCGGGGGACGTGAGGATTAATTGCGCCCACTCGCCCGGAAACTCCGCGCACGCGTGGGTGGCCCCGAGCCGTAACGGTCGCTTCGGGGCGCAGAGGATCCTGGCCTATGCCCCGAGGCCTACTGGGATATGCCCAGGGCCTAGCGGGCTAGGCCCAGGATGACGTCCCGTCTCCCCATGTGCACGGGGCCCACCACATCATTGCTCACTGCATGGAGCGCGGCGGGCCGGCTCGGGTCCCAGGGAGACGCGCCGGAACCACCTAGCTAGCCCTTTGGCTTCACATGGGAGGGGGGCACCGCTGGGGGGAAACCGTTGGCACCCCTCCGTCAGCCGGACGCAGGCCCCTCTGGCTTCAGGGACAACTGACGGGGTTATTACCCATGGGTAGGCCGAAGCACCGGGGTTCTTCCTCCCCCACTTAAAAGAAAAGCTATGCGACCGGCTGCCCACGGCCGGTTGGGGGGGCTGGCTCGAGCTGTTGCCGGCTGGTGACACGGACGGCTAGACGAAGAGCCTGCTTGACCCCCAGCCGGCTGGGCACGGCCGGCTGCCTCCAGGCCGCCTCCTTCATTGACCCTCGGGCGGACATGCAAAGTCCCGTTCCTCTGCGTGTGGGTACGACAACGCGACGCGACTACCATGATGGGCGGCACTGTGGCCACAGTGTCTGCTGACGCACGGGAGCGCATGGCCATAGTCCGGCCGTCCAGGCCGCTGACCTTGGTGAGCGCGACCGGGTGGGGAACAGTGTCGGCACGCCCTCGCCCACTCGATTACCTTCCCCGGCGTGGCTACTATGCAGCCGGCCATATCGGAGACTTTGGCTGCCTGGCACTAGGCGACGCCTCCCCGGCGACCCGTGCCATGGCAAGTGGGCGAGGGCCAATCGCAGAACCGGCTGGCGGGCCCCAGCAGGAGATGGGACCGCTCAGCCGGTGGACCCTACTGACGAGATGGCATGAAGGGCGGGGCCCCTGGTTAACCGGAGAGGCTGCCAGCAGGGCCCCTCGATCCTTGTACCTTAAGAATATTATAGAGCGGAGGGTTGGCCTATAAAACCCCCTAAGCCCCCATGCAACGGGGACGGACGATCATTCGCACACACCCACACAGAACTCTCCTCATACCCTCTCAAGCAATGGTGGAAGACGAGCCGGCTGCTCCTTCTTCCTCCTCTAGACACAACTCTAGGAGCATCCTTGTAAACACATCAGTCCATCCAACTAGATCAAGCAGGACTAGGGGTGTTACCTCCCACAGAGGGCCCTGAATCTGGGTACATCGTGTGTCACCACTGCTTGTGCCCAATCTCGCACCCGGAGCCCGTCGGTGTCCTCCGGCCCGAACCACCTACGATAAGCCCACCCATGGCATCTGTCGTGAGAAAATGATGACAAAATGGTGCTTTATGCTTCATATTATTATTCAATGATGTGTTGCCATCCTATGATGTCTAAGTAGATTTTTGTTGTCCTATGGGTTGATTGATGATCATTATTGGTTTGAGTTTCATGCTTTCTTATTGGTACTGTCCTATGGTGCTCTCCATGTCGCGCAAGCGTGAGGGATCCATGCTATAGGGTGTTGCAATGTGGTCATGATTCGCCTATGGTGGGTTGCTTGAGTGACAGAAGCATAAACCCGAGTAGGTGGGTTGTTGTATCTGGAAGCAAAGAGAACTAGATACCTTATAATGCTATAGTTGGGTTTTATCTTAATGATCTTTAGTTGTTGCGGACGCTTGCTAGAGTTCCAATCATAAGTGGATATGATCCAAGTAGAGAAAGTATGTTAGCTTATGCCTCTCTCTCATATAAAATTGCAATAATGATTACCGGTCTACTTATCGATTGCTTAGGGACAATTCCGCAACTCCTACCACCACTTTTCCACACTCGTTAAACTAACTTAGTTGTTTCTTTATCTTAGCAGCCCCTAGTTTTTATTTACGTGTTCTTTACTATCTTACAAACCTATCCTATCACACCTATAAAGTACTTTTAGTTTCATACTTGTTCTAGGTAAAGCGGACGTTAAGTGTGCGTAGAGTTGTATCGGTGGTCGATACAACTTTAGGAAATATTTGTTCTACCTTTAGCTCCTCATTGGGTTCGACACTCTTACTTATCGCGAAAGGCTACAATTGATCCCCTATACTTGTGGGTTATCATTGCATAGCACAACCCTTCTCCAGGGCAGCCTTCTCCAGGTGAAGCCTGCTCGAGCAACTGCAATGCTTCACCTCCGTGATGACGAGACGGTACGCCCCAATATGCCACTTACTCGGATCATTTTCTCAAAGGAAGACAAACTTAGCACTTAGAAAATATTATGTACTTTTGGTGTGTCGAAATATTAGTTTTAGGTAGTGTCCACCGACATACACCACCGTATAAGTGTGAGTGAGTGCGCACCATATGTGAAACTTGCGTCTAGTCTTCTTCATCTAACTTTCGTATTTCCCATTTTGCAGATTAGAGTCACCTCACAGAAGCTTGCATTGATGGAGTGCTTGTGGTTCATGGAGTGCTTATGATTTTGTATCGATGAACAATTTTAAACTTGCTACATATGTGAAACCTGCTACTTGTTGTTGGATGATAGGATGATATTTGTGCTTGTTGTTTGATGATATTAATTTGTGCTGTTTGGATTATCATTAGTATGGAAAGAATATTGTTATTGTGAAATATATACATATATAGCATATTTTTCCTATGATAATTGTTGGATATAAGAAAAAATAGAAAAAACTGTGGCAATATTGCCTGTTTGCCATCTGCCACTGACGGCAAAGCCCCTTTGTCGTCTGCCCCCGACGGCAAAGGTGACACATGTCATGCAGCTCTGCAACCTAGGAGTGCTAGGCCTTGGGCAATTTGGTCACTTTGACGTCCAGGGGCAGACGGCAAAGGGCCGACTACATAGCCATCCGGGGGCAGATGGCAAAGGGGCGTCTCGTATGGCCGTTCGGGGGATGATGTCAAAGTATTTTACTTCTTTGTCATCGGTGGCATATGGCAAAGGCTGTCGTTAGCTACTACCGGGGCTAGCTCCAGTGGTAGGTGTCGGTGTCAAAATCGGCGGATCTCGGGTAGGGGGTCCCGAGGTGTGAGACTAGAAGCGATGGTAACAGGAGACGAAGGGATCAAGGTTTTACCCAGGTTCAGGCCCTCCTATGGAGGTAATACCCTATGTCCTGCTTGATTGTATTGATGATCTGTGAGTTTACAGAGTTCGTCTACCTCGAGATCGAATAGCTAACCCTAGATGAGTTGTCCCTACAATGTAAAACCCTTCGGTTTATATAGACACCGGGGGTACCTAGGGTTTACACATGGTTGGTTACATGTCGAAGAGATAAACACGCCTATCCATAGCTGACAGACTTGGAGAACACGCCATGGCTCCTCGAAGCATCCACCCTTGCAATGGGGACCTTAATCACCCAATGGTCACTTTCCGGCCCATACAATCCGGCATGTGGGAAACAGGTCGGCTGCCCGAGGACCCTTGAATCCAGGACTCCCTCAGTAGCCCCCGGACTAGTCTTCAATGCCGATGTATCTCCGGATGATCTTCATAATCTTCATCTTGCAAGGAGAGTCACATACTCCTTTTTATTCGGCAACCGACCAGTTATCGTTGAAATCCCAAGCGTCATGGGCTCTCCCGGTCAATTATAATAACTGCCAGCATTCCTCGATTCTCGCCTATCGTGGGGAGGCAAGCGGTTCAGCGATTTTTACGGTGTTGCCCTTCCGTAATGGAGGATAGACCCATTTAAGTAAATACGATCGCAGTTTAGACCACATCCTTCTCCTTCTCTCCAACGAAAAAACTCCTAGCGGAAGATCCACAGAAAATACGGCAAGCGTCCCCAGCTCTTCCACGCGCCCGTACGGCTCACGTCCGAGGGACTGGACCAACTGCTCCGTATCACTTCTGCGGCTGCGCAATCTGGAGACCCAGGGGTATCTCCCTTCTTCGAATATGGCGGTGACCCACGCAGGTTTAACTTCCAACAACAACGAATCAAAGGGGGGAACGCGTATGCTTCGTGCCCTTCCTCTTGCGGGGCCTCGGGTTTCCTATCCACCCGTTCCTGAGGGGATTGTTGGAATTCTATGGGATCCAACTCCACCATGTCACCCCGGAGTCAATCCTACACATCTCGGGCTTTGTAGCCCTCTAGGCTACGAGGCGCATTTCGAGCTATGGAGGAAGTACTTCTGTCTTGTCCCTCGAACTCGGGACAAGGCAATCTTGGAGGTCGGTGGAGCCGAAGTATGCCAAATAGCTGGAGCGGGGTATCCGGTGGGTACACCGAGGCAATCCAAAGAAAGGACTTCAGAGTGGTTTTATATTGAAGACGTCCCCCCTATTCGAGCCAGCTCGGAGAAGTCTGTCCGAATACTCTGACGCCCCTTTGAAGAAGAGGTACAACTGGCGGCCGAAGAGTTTGTCCCAAGAGGGCAACATTGAAGTACAACGTTTGGCGGCCCAGGTGTGGATGCTTACCCACCATAACCTGACCATGCCCGATGTCATGGCCGCCGCCATCACTCGATACGTGTAGCTTCTCCAGTAGGGGATACATCCCCTGTGGCACTACAATGGTACAGGTGACACCACTCGCTCTAGGAGATTGGGACCCACCAATCAGATGGCGCTTGCCGCCGCCCTGGCCGATCTATATATGGGAGAGCAAGAAGACTTTATTAATCGGACAACAAAGGAAGGGTATTCTGGCCATAATCCCATCGAATGGTTTCTCCTCTATGAACATAGTTCGGGGTTTCCATTTCGTTCTTTAGTTGACCGAAGTCTTCTAATATTACGTGAATAGGAATGGAGGAGCTTTATCGAGGCAGTCGACTGTCCGGCTCCCTAGCCTGAAAACTATTCGCATGATGATGATCCGGCTTTTCACGAAAACCCGTATCTTCTAATTGAATTTGAAGACAAATTCTTTTCTCAAGAGAGCGTCGACAGATCTTAGGTGGGTATCATAGCCGATTACCCTAGATCGTTCTCTGTTCCTACAACAAACAGGAAGAAGAAGAGCTCGTCCCGCAAGATCCAAGCATCCAACAGCGCCCCAAACGCGGCAGCCCCTACTCCCAAGCACCGTCGGTCCATGTGCCATACGCTAACGACCGAAACAGCACCCGGATCAGAAGCCAACAGGGGCACAACGAATAGGCCGACCGCGAAGACGAATTCGCCTGCTCACTCAACCCAAAGGTATTTTTTTGGTTGTCTGCTTACCTACACAATTAATAGAATCTTATGACAGTGTACATCAAAACACTTAGGAGAAAAGCTGAGGCTTCCCCTGTCGAAGAGGTCACCAAGGTGTCCGACAGCGCTCAAAATTCTAGAGCTACGGCTCATGCCGACCCTGCTATCGAGGCTCCTATAGCCAATCCTGCTCCCGCCGATTCCGGTGATGGTGTGTCTATTACTAAATCGGAAGTAGGACGCGCCATGAATCATCGGTGATGACAGGAGGCCCTGCGTCACCCGGTGTTTTCCAAACAAGAGTTCGGCACCCGACGCATAGCAGACATGCACATCAGCGCAGCTGAGCTGGGTTCGGCGAGGCCCTGAAGATGATATCGGCCAGTTTGCAGGTAAGTAATCGGCTTTGAAGGGTACGGACACTCATGTGAACCCATTAGCCCCCGGGACTTAAATTGTTTCGGAACAACCGACTTAAGGGTCTTTATGTTATTATACTGCAAACGTAGGCTTCGAAGCAATAGAACGAGCAACTGGCCAAGGAGCTAAAGGATAGCCAATCATAGGTACAATCTGTGAAGGCAGAGCTAGAGCAAGTGAAGAGCTTCACCCGGGAGGCCCATGGTGAGCATACTAGTGCTGCTAATTTCTAGCAAATGTCCATGGTGACGCAAGGATTGTATTTAGTAGTTGAATCCATGGGGCATATGCAAAAGGAGTTGGATGAAGCCCGAGAAGCTCAGCGGTACGCCGAGTCCCAACATGAGGGTCGCTGTCACGTGAGCCGCCTCTAGGAAGAAAAGAAGCAACATGCCGAAGGAATTGAGAATTTAAAAGGTCAATTGTCCCAGGCCCATGAACAAAACTAGAAGCTACAGAGGGGGATGTTCAGTAAGTTTGATTCCAATGTTTGGTAAGTACTTCCTATAAAGGAAGTTAAATAAGCATGCCTTTGCCTCATATGTAGGCCTCCTTTCCGGGTATCCTGAAGAAGAGATTGGGTCCTTCTAGGGGAATCTATTAAAAGAACTTTCCGCTCTACACGAGCGTGCCCGCAGAGCGATGAAAAGCATGGTAAAGGTGCTATGGCTTGCCGAACAGCCTCCGGAAGGAATGACCAAACTAGTCAATCAATGCAAGGGAGCCCGAAGTAGGTGCGAACTGTGGAAGACATTGGCTTGCTGGGAGGGAGAACGGGAAGCATGGGCAATAATCAAGACCTGTTACACCGGACTTAATCCTGAGCGTATGGCTCAGGTTGGTCCGGTGGGATCGGATGGTCAAGAAGTGCCACTCCACCTGTTGTATGACCAAGTGATGCTTGTTGCCCATCTGTCACAAGAAGACTGTTCCCTAGATGCGATAATCGACAATCTCGACTAGTAAATGAATGTGTAATTTTGTATACTATTGTATGTACAATTAAGTTGTTACTCTATCTGTGTTGTAAAATTTGTCTTAACTGGCCATCGGCTTCTCCCTCCCATGCGAAGTGCTCGGCAGTGTTCCTCGTAATCTGTCACCCTGAAGGGGCGAATTGTGTTTGGGGAACCAGGCAATCCGGCCATGTGATGTGAACAGACAGAAAGCGCAGAGAGAGGTATGTTATATTACTGCTTAGCGCAAGAAACATCTTCCGAGGAAAATAGTACCCCCATCGATACCTTTCTTCGGGGTTCTACGAAGATCGTAGGTAGGGTCCGCATGCTACTGGTATGCGGCTAAGGGCATTTAAGAAGAAGGAAGCCTGAATAGAGGTGATGGTTACCATCACAGTATTAAGTGTTTCCGTCATAGCCGACCAATTGTCTACGTAACATAGCTAGCGTTCGGCTTCACTCGTCTGAGGTACGTTTCCGGATGATCCAGTTGTAACAATCACGGAGGTGCTCCCTTTACCCTCTAGCCAAACAATCGGGAACGTAGAGGGCAAACACAGGAGCGAGGCAAGCCAGCTTGGCAAAGTATTAGTTCGAATTGATGCATATGATGGCTTGAAGGTGACAAGGGAAACGTGTATACATGATAAGTGTAAATAAATGCTTAGAATATAAAAGCGGTGGCTTCAGGAAGAAGACCACACGTGTTGTGTTTGGATTTAACACTTAATGGTGTAGGCCGATAACCTTAGTACAAGGTCGATCGAACCGAGCATGGGAAGAAAAGGAAAAAAATTCAATCCTACCAAACAACAAAGTGGGAGGGGAAATGACAATAGAAGAAAAAGGAAAAATAAAAAATGTGGAAATATTTAGACGACACCAGTTTATCTGTAGAAGCATCGAAGACGAGCTGCATTCCATGGGTTCAGTTCAAGGTGGTTGTCTGACGGGTTCCGAAGACGGTAGGCTCCTCCCGCGAGTACTTCGTCGATTATGAAGGGGCCCTCCCATTTGGGGTTAAGTTTATGCTTCTGCTTCTCTGGGAATCGTAAGACGAGTTTGCCTACGGTGTATGTTTTTGCCATGACCTCCCTACTCTGGTAACGTCGGGCTTGTTGTTGGTAAAAATTAGAGCAAGCCCGAGCTATGTCGTGCTCTCCTTATAACTCATCCAGGTCATCCTGCCGATCTAAGTCGGCTTCCTTTTCCTCGTACACGCGCACCCTTGGTGCGCCGTGAATAATGTCGCAGGGGAGGACTGCCTCTGCCCCATAGACCATGAAGAACAGTGTATATCCCGTTGATCTGTTCGGGGTGGTGCGCAGGCCCCATAATTTGAAGTTGAGCTCCTCCACCCAGTGACAGTCGGTCTCATGAAGATATCGGAAAAAACATGGCTTAATGCCGCTCATAATGCGACTAATGCGTAATTTGACTTGTCCATTGGTCTGCGGATGATAGACTAATGCGTAATCGAGCTTTATGCCCATTTTTCCGCACTAGTCCTTGACCTCTTGGGCTGTGAAGTTGGATCCATTGTCTGTTATTATACTGTGCATGACACATTAAAGGTGTAACATGCCGGAGATAAAGTCGATCACTGGTCCGTACTTGGCCGATATGATGGGCTTTGCCTCTATCCATTTGGTGAACTTGTCGACCCTGACCAGTAGGTATTTATTCTTCTTGGTCCCACCTTTAGGGGGTCCGACCATGTCCAGCCCCCAGACCACGAAAGGCCAGGTGATCGGAATAGTTTGAAAGAGCTGTTGGGGCATGTGACTTTGATCTGCGAAGAGTTGACACCCCACGCAATATTTAACAAGCGACCGGGTGTCCACCCAGGCTATAGGCCAAAAGAAACCAACTCGGAAGGCCTTCCTAACTAAGGCTTTTGCCGCGGCGTGCTGGCTGCCCATGCCTGCGTGGAATTCGGCTAGGAGCTCCCGTCCTTCTTCCTTAGATATGCACCGCTGTAATATTCCGGTGGTGCTTTTCTAGTATAGCTTGCCCTCGTGTACTTTATAGGCCTTGGATCGCCGAACTATGCGTCGTGCCTCTATCTGGTTGTTGAGGAGTTCCTTGCAAAGAAGATATGCGAGGAAGGGCTCTTTCCATGGCGCAATTACCACCATTACCTCATGAGCCGAAGGCGTCTCATCCATTACGGAGCTGCCGATGATTTGAATGTCTAGTTCGTTTATAGGGGGAACAACCTCATCCGTCATAGTTAGACCGGCGCCCTTATTATTGTCCTGCCACACGACAGATCGCTTAAAGATCCGCTCCAGAAAGGTGTTTCTCGGGACAGGGTCGCGTTTGGCTCCCATACGAGCCACTATGTTGGAGGATTCGTTGTTGTCATGAGCGACATGGTGAAATTTCAAACCCTCGAACCGTGTGGATATCATTAGTATGGCGTTTCTGTACGCCGCCATCTTCGGGTTTTTGGCGTCGAATTCGCCATTAATTTGGGAGATGGCCAAGTTTGAGTCTCCCCGTACCTCTAGCCGCCGTATGCCCATTAACACTTCCATCCGAAGACCATGTAGGAGAGCTTCGTCTTCGGCTGCGTTATTAGAGTCGGTATACATGATCTGCAACATGTATCTCACGTTGTCGCCTGTGGGGATGTGAGGATAACTCCAGCCCCCAGTCCTGCCAGGGTTTTGGATCCGTCAAAGTACATGGTCCAATGGGAGTATGCGTTGTATTCCTTGGGGAGCTCGGCCTCTGTCCATATAACTAGGAAGTCTGCTAATACCTGAGATTTTATGGCACAGCATGGCTTATAGGTTATTTCGAAAGGAAGGAGCTCAATGGCCCACTTGGCTATGCAGCCGATGGCATCCCTATTGTTGATTATATTGCTCAGGGGTACTTCGGATGCCACCGTTACTGCACACTCTTGGAAATAGTGTCTAAGTTTCCTTGATGCCATAAACACTATGTAGGCTAACTTTTGGTAGTGCGGGTATCTGGATTTGCACTGCGTTAGAACTTCTGAGACGTAATAGACTGACTTCTGAGTCCGAAACTTGTGTCCCTCCTCATCTCGTACAACAACGAGCACCGTGTTGACAACTTGGTTGGTAGTTGATATGTATAACAACATGGGCTCGCCAGCGCCTGGTACTTTAAGGATGGGATTGGTTGCCAGTAGTGCTTTGATTTCCTCTAACTTAGTCACTGCTTTATTGGTCCACTCGAAATTGTTGGTCCATTTGAGCAGTTTATAGAGCGGTAAAGCTTTCTCCCTGAGGCAGGAGATAAAGGGACTTAACGGCGCTACACACCACCTAGCCTTTGGACATGCTTTACTCTGTAGGAATTGCAAGTTCTGATAGAGCATGGATTTTAGCTGGATTCGCTTCTATTCCTCTATGGGAGACGATGAATCCAAGCAGTTTACCAGAGGGAACTCTGAATACACATTTTTCCGGATTGAGTCGTATGTCATACTCGCGTAGGCTGGCAAATGTTTGCCGTAGGTCATCAATCAACTGGCTGGCATGTTTCATTTTAATTACCACATCGTCCACGTATGCCTTGTCTGTTTTACCGACCTGTATCGCGAGACACGTCTGGATCACGCGTTGGTATGTGGCCCCGGTGTTTTTAGCCCGAAAGGCATCGTGTTGAAGTAGAATGGCCCATATGGGGTGATGTATGCGGTTGCCGCTTGATTAGATTCCTTCATTTTGATTTGATGGTATCCAAAATAGGCATCGAGGAAACACAATGAATCGTGTCTGGGTCTGGCGTCGATGATCTGGTCTATTCATGGTCCGGGGAAAGGGTCCTTAGGGCAAACTTTGTTAAGGTCCTTGAAATCGATGCATAGTCGCCAAGACTTGTCTTTCTTTGGTACCATCACCAGGTTTTTAATCTCCCGAATGAATCCAGCCTGTAGTAGCTTAGCTAATTCTTCACCCATAGCTTGTCGTTTGGGTTTGGAGAAGCGACACAAAGTCTGTTTGACGGGCTTAAAGCCTGCGGTAATGTTTAGACTGTGCTCTACGAGCTGTCATGGGATTCCAGGCATATTGGAAGGATGCCAGGCGAAGATGTCCCAATTTTCACGGAGAAAGTTCCATAGAGCCTCGTCCACAAGGGGATCGAGCTGAGCTCCGATAGACGTTGTCTTATTGGGGTCCATCGGGTGCACTTGAAACTTGACGATTTCCTCTGCGGGTTTGAAGGACGTAGGCTTGGGCCTTTTGCTAAGGATCATGCTGTCCTTATCAACTGTTGACCGTAGTGTGGTCAGTTCTTTGGCAGCAAAAGTCTCAGCTAATGCCTCTAGGGTGAGCGATGTCGGCTTGTTTTCGGCCCGAAGGGCTATGTTTAGATCACTAGCGATTGTGATCACTCCACTTGGTCCTGGCAAGTTAAGTTTCATGTACCCGTAATGGAGTATAGCCTGGAATATCGTGAAGGTGTCACGTCCCAATAAGGCGTGGTAGCCGCTTGGTAAGGGCACCATGTGGAAAAGAAGTTCTTTGGATAGGTAGTTTTCAGGCGTACCGAACACCACGTCTAGGACAATACATCCGGAACAGCATGCCTCTTTCCCTGGAATAATTCCCCGGAAAGTGGTATTGCTATGTTTGATGCGAGATCGGTCGAACTGCATTTTTTGCAGGGTGCCTTCGTATATGAGGTTTAAACCACTGCCGCCGTCCATTACCACCTTATGTAGCCTGTAACCGTCAATGATGGAGTTCAAGACTAGCGCGGCCGGTGAATGACCGGAAAGAATGGATGGCTGGTCGATATCTCCCAAGGTAATCGATATCTTTGCCCATGCACTAGTTGCTGCCACATGGTAGAACTGTTCGAGTTCTCTAAGAGCTCTTTTCCTCCTGGTCTTAGAGGGGAATGATTCGTAGACTGTCAGAACTTCGACATTGTATTCGGGCGATGACGAATAGTGCCTGTTCGGTGGAAGTGTCTCAAGGATAGCCTCACTGCTCTTTGCTACCTCCCTGACAACTCAGCAAGCTCTAAGGTTGTGAGTCAAGCTCGGGTTCAGCAGGACGGAATGTATGGGTCAAGGTTTATCCAATAGTCCGTCAAGGACAGTACTGACCCTTGAAAGGGGCATGTTTCTTTTTCAGTGGGTTCGAATCTGGCTGGCTTCTTTGGACGTATCCTCTTTTTACGATCTCCACTAGGGTGTTCGGGGAAAGGTGGTTCCGAAAATAATCGCTTGGATTGCCAAGCACTTTCCATGGCGTAGTATTTTTGTACCAAATCGGATAGCTCAGAAAAGTTGCGAATGTGCCGGCGAGACAGGGTGTTAAGAATCCCTTCATTATGGCAATTGTTACAGAAAGTTGCCATGATCTCTTGGTCACTAAGACCTTTTTCTCTGCTTCTAGTGAGTAGGAGTCTGACCCAAAAATGATGGACTGATTCTCCTGGTAATTGTTTAGTGTCCCGAAAGTCCGAAGACGCGGGCTTTGGTGCGATAGTGGGATAATCGTCTTGGGTGGTGGGCGGGAAAAATCCGACCCCATGCCACATTGGGTGTTCGGAATCAAGGACTCTGAATTGTGTGATGAATCTTGGACTGATGACGGTCTAGATTTAGAATAAATTCTGGCATCTGGATCACCGATGAAGTCTTGGTGGTCAGAGACCGGGGTATAGACCATTTTCAATTCCGTCTGTCGGGACGACTCTTCAGCCGAACACTCAATGGTAGAGACAAGGAGGGTGACCAGGGGGATATGAATCTCCCTATCGTCGGACCTAATCCCGAGACAGTCATATACCGGAGTCTGGTCATCCGTCATACGCATAGCTTCAACCCAATTGAACAACTCATTTAGGAATGAGGCAATATTAGGATGTGTGTCACTGAGCCGAGTGGATTCAATGCGCGGAGTGACGGTTCCAGAGCTGCGCGAAGGCGGCTCCGTGTTCCGCCCAACCATGGCGGATCCCGTCACATCGGCCGGGTTGGGCATTCTAGATCGCCCGGGGGTGACGACTTCGTTGGGGGTGGAGCCCAATGTCTTCGGCGGCGAAGCGTCAAGACTTACAGGCTCCTCCTCAAGGGTTAAAGGTTCCATAAGGACGAGTAATCCCAGTGAATCAGCGACGAACTCTAAGGTTCTGAACCTGATTCTATGATCTGGGGGGAGTTTCTAATCTGGCCAAGGTGGTTGATCGGGTCGGCGTGTGACAAGATGTCGCCGCCTGCGAAAGTATGATCGGGGGTAAGGGTTCCCTGGATACAGACCTCATTATTTGCGATGAGATGAGCTATTGATTCATTCATTGTTCACAGCGGAAATCTCAATGAAAGCACCAATGTCGGTGTCAAAACCGGCAGATCTCGGGTAGGGGTCCCGATCTGATAGACTAGAAGCGATGGTAACAGGAGACGTAGGGTACAAGGTTTTACCCAGGTTCAGGCCCTCCTATGGAGGTAATACCCCACGTCATGCTTGATTGTATTGATGATGTGTGAGTTTACAGAGTTGATCTACCTCGAGATCGAATAGCTAACCCTAGACGAGTTGTCCCTATAATGTAAAACCCTCCGATTTATATAGACACCGGGGGTATCTAGGGTTTACACATGGTCGGTTACATGCCGAAGAGATAAACACACCTATCTACAGCTGACAGTCTTGGAGAACACGCTATGGCTCATCGAAGAATCCACCCTGGCAACGGGGCCCTTGATCACCCAATGGCCACTTTGCGGTGCATATAGCCCAACCCGTGGAAAACAGGTCGGCTGCCCGAGGACCCCTAAATCTAGGACTCCCTAAGTAGGTCGTCCAGCACCTTTGTCGTTTGCAGCATGACGACAAAATTATTTGTCGTCCGCTGCGCCGAGACAGAAGGCAAAGCACCTCTTTACAGGAATTCATAGTGCCGAAAATGTGGCCGTCTTCTGGCGGACAGAAAAACCTTTGCCGTCAGTGGACCTACCCTTTGTCGTCCACTATGGCAGACGGCAAATCACCTGATTCCAATAGTGAAAGGAACAAGGATGCAAATGAAAATGTGTACCTGTTGATTCCACCCAAAGATTTCCAAAGCGGACCACCTCTTAACAGTACGGTTCTCCTATAACCGTCTTCACTTTTAAAACTCCGACAGGCACGAATCGCATTGTGCCATATGATAGATTATCTCACATGCTCAATGCACACGATTAGTCCGGAAATGCATTGTCATCAATAACCAAAACCACTAAGGGAGAAATATGCCCTAACAATCTCCCCCTTTTTGGTGGATTGATGACAAGACGTGATTTGCACAAAAGATATACCAAGGTAGTAAGCAAACCCAACATCTATAAAATATAGATGGCCCCAGATGCATGCACTATTTAGGTGTGCTTTTGGAATGCAAAGCACACACACTAGGATTAACACTCCCCCTATATTTTATAGACGGGCAACACTTGCATTACGATGATGAGAGATAAGGATAATGCAAGAGATAGCATTTAAGCATAAATATAGGGCACAAGATAAGAATAATCTCACATACTAGTTAAATACTTAGACATACATGGATAAGTCGAGGGGTGCTAATTCCAAATTGTGTTGGGATTTTCCCCGAAGAGGAGGGGAGAATACAACACATTAGAGATAAGTATATACCTCAGTGAGAACCAAGGTTATCGAACCAATAGGAAAACCATGCAAGTTTCCTTCTTCAGCGCATACACACAAAAGAGCAGACACTTGCACGCAACGCGGGCAAGAGGGTTGTCAATCCCCTTGAACTCATAACTTGCAAGCGATAAGTAGTGAGTGATAGATAAATAGATAAATATAAATTGCAAATAAAAAGAAAGTAAATAATGGCAGAAATATTTTAGGAGTTTTCATAATAATATTTTTGAAGACCGAGGGCCATAGTTTTCGCTAGAGGCTTCTCTCTCAAACAAAGCATATAGTGGGTACACAAATTACTGTTGGGCACTTGATAGGAAAGCACATAGTTATCTAATATTTATTCACGAAAATGATCACATATATATGGATCACATCCATAAGCATGTAGATCGACTTCTGCCTGTATCTACTACTATTACTCCACCCATCTACCGCTATCCAGCATGCATCTAGTCTATTAAGTGAAATAGAGTAATGCTTGAAGCAGGATGACATGATGTAGACAAAGTAAATAAAATCAATATGAATAAACCCCATAGTTTTACCCTTAATGGAATCAATACAATACGTGTCCTGTCCTTTTTCTGTCACTGGGATTGAGCGCCGCAAGATTGAACCCATTACAACACAACATTTCCAGTGAAGATAAATCAATCTAGTCGGCCAAACCAAACCGATAGATTGGAGAGCATTACAGAGCTATAAAAATCATGCATATAAGAATTCGGAGAAGACTCAAATATTATTCATGAATAATCTGAACATAAATCCACAATTCGCTAGATCCCAACAAACACACCGTCAAGATGAATACATAGGATAGATCACCGCCAGAATTGCGATGATCTTTGCATTAAAGAACATATAGATAGATAGATAGAGAGAGAGAGATAGAGAGAGAGAGATAGCCATCTAGATACTTACTACGGACTCGTAGGTCTATGGTGAATTACTCACACATCACCATGTGAGAAGCAAGGTTGTTGTAGAGGCCCTCCGTGATCGCCCCCCCCCCTCCGACAGGGCACCAGAACAGGGCTCTAGATGGGCACACGGCGGAACAGAGATTTGCGGTAGAAGAAAAAGTGTTTTGGAAGGCTCTGTAGGGTTTTAATATATGTGAATTTATAGCAAAGACATCAGGGCCAGAGCCCGTGGGAGGTGGCCCCAAGCCATCAGGGCGCAACACCCCCCTTGGCACGCCCTATTGGCTTGGCGGCACCCCGTGTGGCCTCTGGTCTCCCTCCGAAGCCTTCAGGTATTATTTTTGTCCAGAAGAAATCATCAAAAAATTTGGGGTATTTGGACATTGGTTGGTACAGTATTCCTGAAAGGCCAAAAACAAGAAGAAAACAATAACTGGCAATGGAGGACCAAAGTATAGCCATGTGTATCTTGAATAATCATCCACAATCATCGAGAAATGTTTCAGGACTATCAAAAGGTGGAGGACTGAAGAGATCCATGTGAAGAATCTCTAAGGGCCTCTTCAAGTAAGTAGTTGTCGTGGAGCGATGAGGCATCTCATGTAGCTTTCCTTTGATACAAGCACTACAAGCACCATATTTGGCAAAACTAACATTTATTAGTCCATGAGCATGGTCCCCATTGAGGAGACTTTGCAAATATCTCATAATGACATGGGAACGGTGATGCCAAAGCCATCCCACATCAACTTAGGCACTAATCATGTTCCGGTCTTAGTGGGCTTCTATGATAAGTTGACCACATAGACACCGTTCTCAACATATCCAACATAGCCTACTTTAAGAGTCTTGATCCACAAAAGGGCCACGTTATCAACATCAAAGAATGTAGAAAAGCCCATGAGTGCAAGTTGATGAAAGGAAAGTAAATTGTATGCATGGGTCTCAACAAGCATGACTTTCTCAATGGTTAAGTCTGGAGAGACCACCACATTGCCAAAACCAATACATTTGATGTGGTAGCATCACTAAATTGCACTTGAGTGGCCATAGATGAGTTAGTTTGAACGTCCACCAGGTCCTTCTTTCTAGTCATATGATTTGTTTCTCCACTATCAAGCAACCATGAACCTCCTCCGGATGCAAACACCTACATAAGATAAATACTTGGTTTTAGGTACCCATTGTTGCATGGGTCCTTTGATGTTAGTAACAAGGGTCTTAGGAACCCAAATAGAACATTCAATGTATTGATACGTCCATTTTGCATCATGATTTCTTACCACTATATACCTTATTTTTGTCCATTATTCCACGTTATCATACAATTCTTATGTTTATTTTCTCTGAATATGCAAGGTACATCACAAGGAGGGAAATAACTGGAAACTGAAATTCTGGACCGAAAAACTGAGAAAAAGGCAGAAAAATCACCAGACTCAGAATGACCTGAAAATTTACGGAGAATACTGTTGGCATATTTAAGAATTTATGGAGCAGAAATATACCAGATAGGGGCTACGAGCAGGCCACAAGCCAACTAGCCGCAACCCCCCACCCCACCCAAGGGCGCAGCCAGATGGCTTGTGGGCCCCTGCTGGCCCTCCGATGCTCCTATTCTCCTATATGGTGTGTTTTACCCTAGAAAAAATCATAAGCAACCATTTAGGATGAAGTGCTACCGTCTCTAGGCAGAAACCTGGGCAGATAAACTTTTGCACTCCGGCAATCAAATTCTGCTGGGGAAAACCCTCTCCAAGAGGGGGAGATCGAAGCCATCGTCATCACAAACGCTTCTTCGTTCATGGGAGGACCAATCTTCGTCAATCTCTTCACTAGCACCATCTCATATCCAACCCTACTTAATCTCATGTATTCAATCTTTGTCCCAAAACCTCACATTGGTACCTGTGGGTTACTAGTTGTGTTTATTACATCTCGTAGTTGATGCTTGTTGGATTACTAGGTGGAACATATTATGTTCAGATCCTTAATTATCATTACTACTCCTTTGATATTGAACATGTTGATGATGTTTGAGTAGTTACTATTGTTCCTGAGGAAATGGGAGGTCTTGTTATAAGTAATCTTGTGAAGTTGGTGTGCATTCGATATTTTGATGATATGTATGTTGTTAATTCTCTTAGTGGTGTCATGTGAACGTCGACTACATGACACTTCACCATGTTAATGGCCTAAGGGAAGTCACTGTGGAGTAATAAGTAGATTATGGGCTTCGAGAGTGACATAAGGGGCTGATTTGGATCCACATGTTTCATGCTATTGTTAGATTTATCTTAATTCTTCTTTCGTAGTTGTGGATGCTTGCGGAAGGGGTTAATCATAAGTAGGTTTTTAGTTCAAGTAAGAACAACACCTTAGTATTGGTCCACCCACATATCAAATTATCAAAGTAGTGAACACGAATCAACTCAAGAGGATGAACATGACTGGACAGAAAATCCCATGTGTCCTCAGGAGCACTTTCCTAATATAAGAGTACTTTCAAGCCCGTCCTTTTCTACAAAAAGGATTGGGATACCTTGCTGCACCATTGTTACTATTATTTCTTGTCACTTTTCACGAATCATCTTGCTACAAAACTATCTATCACTATTACTCATAGCACTTGTAGAGAATACCTTGTTGAAAATTGCTTACCATTTTCCTCTGCTCCTCATTGGGTTTGACACTCTTACTTAACGAATGGACTACGATTGATCACCTATACATGTGGGTCATCATGTACCCATAAGGAGAACCAACAAATTTGGCATAAACATGCCCATCACTAGCACGACATAAAATATAGGAAGGGTTAAAATCGCCGGCTTTGTTGGGATGAGCGGCATTGCCCCTTTTGGCCTTACCACCAATGACCTTGTTCTTCTTCTCCTTAGGAGCACCCTCTTCCTCTTTGACAAATGTTTCATTAAGAGGGAGAGATTTCTTGGTCTTGTATTTATTCTTCTTTGACTTGGGTACACACCGAAGTCTCTCCTTATACAAAACTTACTTTTGATTGCTCAAAAGGTCGTTGAGGTTCTTCTTGCCTTGTATACAAGTCACATGTAGAGACCTGACTCAAATGGATCGGTGTATCTGTGCTTTCTATGCCATCCCTGGATTAATATGCTGGCACAGACAATACTTCAATGAAATACCATAACCTCACATGTAAAATAAATACCATAGATCCATAGTATACATTATATCACATTGGAAACAAATCATTATCGATGTGGAGTCCCATCAACGCCAACAACAAGTTGAGTGTCAACCATAACCCTATATTGTAACTCTTACCCTTCGTAGATATCGTGAAACATGATACGTTGTAGTCGTGTTGGTCAGTACATTGAATGTACCAGCAAGATCACAATATAAATACAGATGATAAATACTATTCTATATGCAATATGGCTTTGTGGCTCTATGTCTATCATTTGCATGAAAATTGATTTTATTTATTTTTCGTACAACAAAGGATTTATCAAGGAATCTTCACTATCGAGTTATCTATTATGACATGGTTTCACCAACCGATATCTCATAGCCCACAAGTATCATAAGTTGCCCACAATTAGTTATCAGTCCGATGTTGAGAGTTCAAAGATAGATTCAAGTCCAGAGGCTTAAATTGTCCGTAACCGGGTACACGGCTAATCGATTAGGTTTTAACTCTACAAAGTGTTGTGCACTTTACCCACAAGAATCATTCCCTCCTTGTAAGTCCTATCACTGTCGGGTGTTTGAGAACAGGACGAACGAAACATGGTCTTTCACAGAGTTCCCCTAACCACTGTCCGGTGCCCATCCAATCCTATCGCCGTCTACATCTACTAGCATCGTCCCAGCCTGAGTCACAACTAAGGTCAACCAAGTCAGAGCCCATATTGACTTGTAGTTGCACAGATAAGCTTTCGTGCATGAAGTATTCTTCCGTCTCTTTGAGTCTGAGTGAAGCTTTCTGCAAGATGTCATGGCGCTTCTCCATGCATTCCGGCCAACCACTATTTCCTCTAGGGTGCCCATCTAATCCATCCTTCGTCCAGTAGTGTGTATTGAAATCTTGTCTCGAGTCTTGAGGTCTTGAGGTCTTGGAGATACAGGCCTTGATGATGCCATTATGAAGTACTCGTCTTTGACGTAGAGTCCTCCTTCTCACACCACACACGTACACTCATATCAAACCCCGTCTAATATAGCGTAGCATTAACACTAAATAACGTCTCGGGCTTGATAACGGGTAGATGGGTTTCTACCCGAAGCATTCCACTCAAGTACAAGAATTCAATATCACTGTTGAAAGGATTTGTCGAACAGTGACACTAAATGTAATAAAACATAGGTATGAATAAAATGGTTAAAGTGAACTTGCCTGGTAATGTTGATGAAGTTTTATCGCTCTTAGAAAAATTTTGTAGAACTGTTCGTCACTCTCTAGATACCCACAAAGGCCCCTCCACCAAGTTTTTTTTTCAGTTTGCGGGAAAAGGCATGTCCGGACCGGTCGGCAGATCGATAGAGGCCCGTGTTAGATGACAAAACATGTATGAACCGCATGGTCCGGAAAATGCGGGCGGTTTGAGGGTCGGCGTTGCACGTGCCCAAATAAGCTTAAAAATACTATGGTACTAAGCTGAATTTTACGAGTGGAGTGTTTTGATGACCGAGCTACATGATATTCACATACACGAACATAAAGTAGAAATGAAATTTTTATTTTGGTACTAAGCTGAATTTTATGAGTAGGATGTCATTGTATACTTTTATTTCATTTTTAAATGCAAAATTCAAACTTTTTGGTTTCAAAAGAATCTGAAAAAAATATATGCAAGTATACAAGGTTGAAATGCATATGTGTGTAAAAATTCAGGATGAAATATCTTGAAATGCAACCGGTATAAAAAAGATAAATTTTTGGACTTTGAAGGTGAATAGTATCATGTGTTAAAAAGCAACATACCCCCTTCGTTCCTTTATATAAGGTGTATTTGTATTTTCAAAAGTCAAACGAGGCCATGTTTGACCGAGTTTTTGAAAAAATATATATCAATGTCCACAATACAAAATTTATATCATTTGATTCATCATGAAAAGTAGTTTCATATTTTATCTATTTGGAATTGCAGATGGTGTTAGTTCATTATATAATTTTAGTCAACATTCAAATGGATGACTTGCACGAAAAACAATACACCTTATATTCTGGAATGGAGGGAGTATTTGTTTCTATTGCACATCCCTCATTTCAATGCATTTTGTCCTAAAAATTTACACACGTGTACATTTGCATTCATGTATATTTTTATTTTTCTCAGATTTTTGAAATATAAAAATATAAATTTTGAATTTTGCTCCCCTAAAAAATGAATTTTGAATTTTGCAAAAGGAGGACTCCAAAGGCAATTTTCGGAATTTTACACATATTTATGTTTTTCATGATATTCACATACACGAACATAAAAGAGAAACGAGATTTTTAACAAAAAAAATGTGGAGAAGTTTTTCTCCCGTGAGTAGGTAAAGGATGCACCTTCGTACTTTTCCGCCTGTATATGCATCGTTTTTGTTGGCTCGCGCATCCTATCGTGAGCACAAACTCCCCAATATTTGCAACCCGGAATAGCGTGAGCACACATTGCATGCGCACGCATGCTATCGTGCAAAAAGAAGTGCATGCGCGCTCATGTTTTCATTTTATCAACTGAGTAGTGACGACGCGTCATCACTCATCAAGAGCTTGAGAGCTACTAGCTCAAGTTTTAACGCGACGGCAATGCAGTGCAGTTGTCACCGTCCTGGTGATCGATCGATGGGACAGCTGGCCGCTCTTGTCCGTCCGTCTGTTCTGTGCAAAGCCGGCCCGCCGTCTCATTATGGCGTACGGTCGGGAGTGATCCAAGCGTCGATCACGTACGCGCACCGTGGCGATCAAGCGAGTGGACTCGGGAGTGATCCATATCAACGTCGGCCTCCCTTAGAGTGACTCGGATGCAGTGTACATCGGCAAGTTTTGGCTCCGTCTATTATCACATCGTCGTCTCGTCACTGATCTTTCCGGTACAACGTACCAATTCAATTAGGTTGACTTGGGGCCAAACGTACGTGCGATTGATCGAGCTGTATAGTGGTACGTAGATATCAGCATGTACATACTTGTCGCCTTCGGAACGACGACGTCTAGAGTTAAGAAGCATGCATGAATGATGAAGGATTGAAGATGAGGACCATGTGGTGCTGTCGTCCGAAGCCATCCGCCACGTACGCTCACTCGGCCGGCGGACGGCTAGCGTGCGATCGAGCGGGCAGCGGGGCAGTTGGGGAGACGAGCGCGCAACGCGACGACGACGCGACGATCGTCTTTTGTAATACCTAGCACGGCTGCGCCCAACCGGCCTGCGTCCTGAGGTGACGGGCGACACGTGAACACCCACTGGCCTCCCGGCGGATAATTGGATCACTTCAAAAATTACAGCAGAAAATCCATTGGCCTGAGGAGGTGTCCAACCTGTTGGAGTCCCTGGTCTGAATTTGGGTGGCACTCCCGGGTTTTCCACCGCCACGGCAAATGCAGTAATCTCCCCAGAGCCCGATTTCAGGAAGATGGCACTGATGGATCCAAAAGCCAGCAGCAACAGAAAAAGGGGAAGCCTGCTCACAGGGAAAAAAAAACAGATCAAGGATAAAACTTGTAAAGAAGCTCAAGCTGCTGAACCATATGCTGCTGTGTAGCTGTGGAGAACCTAGGCATCACAGGTCCCACTAAAAATGCCCAAATTGGTGTTTCATCTCCAAGATGGTCACACATAAAGTTGAACACTGTCTTGAAAAGCAAAGGTCAGGAAGCATGTTGTATTCATTGATAGCGCTGGCAGAAACAGAAATGGAGAAAACGCGTAGGTCCTGACCCCCGCGTCGCTCTCACGGGCGACGGGGGAGGGGGAGGGGGGACCCAGCCGCCGGCCACCGCAAGCCCAACCCCTCCATCCACCCCTCGCTGTTGTCCGAGGAGGCAACCGGGCCAAGCCCACGCCGCGGATGGCTGCGGTGGGGCGAGGTCTCTCTCGTGGAGCGGCCTTTCCCCCTCAGATTCAAGGCCGAGGTGATGGCCGACCATGCGTTGGTGCTTGTCCATGCGTGGATGTGCTCAGGCAGTGCGCCAGTGTGTGGCCTGCTCCTCCATGGTGCGGCGGCGCGTCGTTGGCTACCGGCGAGGCGCCCTTTCCCAGCGCCCTTGCTACCCCCGATGCGGCGCCAGATCTGCATCACTGGGTCGTCGTCTGTCCTCCCTCCGATCTGATCCGGGGTAACGTGACGACATGAGGGCTGCGGACTCGGCCTGAATTAAGGGGGCAGTCCTAGGGTTCCTCAAATGACAAGACGAAAATATGCCTGATGCTTGTCCTCCTTGATCTGGTTGGAGTGTCGGCTTCCGAAAGGCTCCGCCGGCAGACTTCCATGGGCGCGTTATGCCTGGAGATTGCTAGATAGGGTGACATTCGATCGTGCCCACTGGTTCTCCGTGAAGGAGGGAGAGGTGCGAAGCTCTGCTATCTATTTCCATCATGGGATACGTTTAGTTCCATGGTGAAGTCAGAGACGGAGAATGTCATGGAAGCTAGGATCAGAGGACGAGTTTTGGTTATTGGAGCCTTTGTAATGATGAGAAACTTGCTTGGAGTTTGGGATTTTATAGTAGCGGCATGTAAGTGGGGGTGATAACATTCAAAGTCTTACCTCTCGGGATGAAAATGGCCTTGTTGAAGGCATTGCTTTGAGAGCGGAGACTATCTTCGGGATGAAAAACCAAGATCTACGATAGGGTGATGACGGTGCTTGTGCATTGCTTCCTTATTTTAGGCGTCGCTTTTGGGGAACTTGGACTTCAAGTATTGTTTTGGTGGTGGTTGTACTGCTGCTGCAAGGACTGGAACTATATAGTAAGGCTTTTCCTTTTAGCATTTTTTTGCTGTGTACACTACTGCAGGATTGTCCAAAGACGACACATCAATCAGAGACCCTTTGACCAAACTGTGTGCGATCCATCAATCGCAAACGGTATAGTTCAACCTTCGCCGCAAATGACGAAAACCGTGCGCGATGAAGGAACAAACAAATACGGTTTAAAAAATAGTTGTCTGTGTGATGCATCGCATATAGTTTGTTTTTTTTGAACTATTTGTGATTATGGAAGATAACAGAATCGGTTAACAAACTATATATGTGTGCATAGTACGGCATACAATTCACTCGGACATACTGTTTGCCTGATCCAGCAGAACACAAATGACTTAACCTAAGAAGGTGTGTGTGATACCTGACCAACAGTTCATTCATCAGAATTGTGTGTGAAGACAAATAATAAACCAAACGATTTATCCTGACAACCGCGTGTGTTGTTGATATTCGGCAAATAGTTCATTCATCAGAATTGTGTGGGAAGACCAATAATAACCCAAAAAAATCAACCTGACTACCTTTGTGTGTTGCTGGCAGACGGTTGCTGCTAATAATTGTATGAGATGTGATTTGCTCTGTTTGTACAACATCTATATGCTCTTTCTTTAAAACACCAACATTATTATTGCATAACCAACTTGAACATCCTATTACATAAGTGACTACACAAAACATGTACATTACTCAACATAAATTTACAAGAAGTAGACAATCACAAATCATATTGTCCTTCTGACGACAGTTGCCGAAACTACTCTGCTTGTGGCTATCCCTCGCCGTCTGCTGGAAGGAGACACTTTCTCATGTCAATGATCCTCCTATACATCTCGTAGCCGGTGTACGCATCCTTGGCCGCGTACTTGATTTGTTCTTCATCCAGTTCGTTCACCCAGACCTTGTGTCAGGCAGACTTGTCCTTGTGGCACTCAGCCTTCATGTCTCTGTAGTAGGGTTCGAGGTCAACCAGATAGTCCTTTTGCTTCTTCTTCTCGCCGCCCTAGACCCTGTTATAACCATGGATGTTGGCAAGCTTCTGGCAGGGCAATCCAGAAGTCTTGAGCACCTTTAGATAATTGGTGGTGTCCACCGTTGTGAACCTAGTCGGGGTTGTTGACAAACCTAGCGAAACACTCGCAAGGCCTTGTGCCCAGGCAGTAGTGGTAGACGAGCACGTGATGGCACATGCACAACTGGGCAAAGGCAACCTTTTGATCATGCCCGACACAACCGCTGGTGTACTCGAGGTTGAAGCCAACCACTTTGTACTTGTCATACTCAGCAAGCAGCTGCTCCAACGTATTGATGGAGCTCACCACCACGATCGTGTTGTTGGTGTACACCACCGAGAGGCCCGTCTTCCTGATGTGGGTTTCCATTTTGACAATAGTGGCGAACTGTCGCTCGGCGCCGGCAGCCATCATTGGAACCGCATGGAAGGGTTGAAGCGATGAAGAGATGTGCACCCTCGCTCTATTATTTGTCATCGTGGGTGTTCTTATTGTGTTGTGTGGCGCGATCGGAAGGTGGAAGTGATGAAGGTAAATGGCCGCGGGAATAAATTGCACCGGATTGCCTGGAATTTCGGCATGCCCGCATGGCAGTTTTTGCAGCGCTTAACTGCATGGTGGTGTCGGGAGCGATACAACCGCTTGCATATGGCTCCCCAAACATACATGATCGTTCGCACGTGGACGCCGGCAGAGCGGGCGCGCACAAACGCGAGAACAACATGTCGTGGCCGATCAACCGCCTCATGCGTAGATTAATTCATGACGGTGCATACAGAACGACCGTTTGCTTTGTAATAAAACGCAAACATTTTTTATTATTAATCGTTTGCATACTTGTCATTTATCCCACCTCTGTCTCATCTTATCATCGCACAAGGATTCTAGTGCACAATTCGGGAGCGTGCAGGTTCCCATGCAAGCTTCCCGCTTGGCTCGCCGAAATTCCCCCAAACACCCAATGCTTCGGGAGCGTGCAATGTTTCTTTTGGGATTCCCGCTCCCGCGCAACCGTGCAGGAACGACCGCAAGCTTCCTGTTCCCACGCAAGCGTGCAGGAACCGGCGCAAGCTTCCCGCCCGGCTCGCCTTGGCCGCCTACTTTATGAACCCTCACGGTCGGCGTCTCCACATCGCATTCATCCCCTTCCTGCCCATAGCTTCCTAAGTTTGTTTCTCCCCCAATCACCAATGCCACATGTCCGTCGTTGTCGCTCTGCCACTATGCCAGAGGGAAGCTCCAACTGGGAGGCTACACCAAGTCGGCGTCGCTGTACCCGGAAGCATGTAGTGCGTGTGGCGAACTTGTTGTTTGTGCGCATGGCACCCACAACATGCTCCTCCACCTTTGCCCGAAGGCAGCCGCTCCCGGCGAGCGCCGTGGCCCCTACCCTATCGCCGGTCGCCGTTTTCGCCACCCCACCAGCGACCTTCTTGGCCGCCACCACACCAACGTCCTTCTTGGCACCCACCCCATGTTCAGCCACCAGGGCCATCACCCACTCCGCCACCGCGGCCCAACAGCGGGAGGAGGAGGCCGCCGCCGAAGGCCAGCGCTTGGATTTTTTGTGAGTGACCTAGCACGCTACATCACCTTCTTACATGCGGAGGAGGAGCGTCAGGTGAAGCACGCAAAGAGGCTCACCACCGCCGGGGTCGCAGCAGATGCCGCAACTATGGCACGGAATGAAGAGATCTATGTCGAGTCCCGCTTCTTCAAGGAGGCGTGTCAGAAGCGGCAGAGGGAAGCAGCGACAGCCAACGAATACGTCGGTAGGCTAGTCCTCCTCTGCCTCTTACTAAACTTGCCCGGCAGAGGAGAAGGCTGCTGGTAGTAGAACAAAGCCTGTCCGGAGTAGTATTTAGGGGATATTTTGTTTAGTTTATCTAACTATATATATGATTGAACTATCCCACCTACTTTAAATTAGCTAGTATATATAGTTGAACTAGCTATTTCAGTACGTGGTTGGCAATAAATGGGGAAAAGTTTGTTCAAATTAGTTGCCGAGATGAACTATTTTGTACAAAGACCAATGCTTGATCTATGAATGAAATCTATGTTTATTGAATTTCAGTTGCAATATTGCACCGTAATAGTGATTTTGTTCGTGCAAAATTTGACAAATCTTAGTGTTTCCAATTTGACAAATGAAAATTTAGCCAAGATGACAGATTCAAATCTTACCTGACTACTGCTGCCAATGCACCGATCGGTGCTTAGATGGGGTGCTTAGTGTATTAAACGTCTTAGCAACTCAAGTCCACAATGCATTGTTGCTAAGGTCTCTTTATTTAATGATTTAGCAACTAAACTCTTGCATGCATTGGTGAGTTTCCATCATTTAAGTGTTTTTCCATGGTTCATGCCCTTATCATTGTTTCTTCATGTGGTCACCAAACTCTAATCTCTCGTCTTAATTACCTTCTCATATCAGATTTTTTTGCATACATGGCAACCTTAGCAGTTAGCACCAGTACAAGGTGTAGCATCGGGAAGGGCACATGGGTCATCATTCACAACCGTTTGCGATGACGCAGTGAAAAAATTCCTTCGCTCCAGGTTTTCGCTTGGCTTAGTAGGGAAGGAACAATTGCCCTCGGTCTGCATACGGGTATGCAGTTTGAAACACCTTTGATGACTGGCAAAGGACACATTGATACATCTCCAATGTCTCTATAATGTTTGATTTTTCCTTTCTAATATCTCATCATTCTAGGATAATTTTGGGGTATTTATTTACCAATTTATGATATTTTTCAGCACTAACCTATTAACCCAGTGCCTAGTGCGAGTTGTTGTTTTCTGCATGTTTTTGGCTTTTCAGGTTTACAGTACCAAACGAATTCCAAATTCCACAAAACTTTTTGATGATTTTTTCTGGACCAAAAGAAGACCTGGAAGCTTTGGAGGGAGGCCGGAGGAGCCACGAGGAACCAACAAGACAATAGGGCGCGCCACTAGGGGGGCGCGGCATGATGGCTTGTGTCCCCCATCGGGCGCCTCCCGATGCCCCTCTCTAGCCTATAAGTTCTATTTTACCCTAATAACCCAAAAGCGCTCCTGAAACACTTTTTCCGCTGCCGCAAGTCTCTATTCCGACGGGAGGCCATCTACACCTCTCTCGCGGCACCGTGCCGGAGGGGAGATCGATCATGGAGGGCCTCTTCATCAACCTTGCTGCGCTCACCATGATGTGTGAGTAGTTCACCATAGACCTATGGGTACGTAGGTAGTACCTAGATGGCAATCTCTTTCTCTCTCTCTCGGTCTTCAATACAATGTTCATCGCATCTTTGCCTTGATCTATCCGTTGAAATCCTTTTGTATGGTGTTTTTGTTGGGATCCGATGAATTGTGAGTTTATGTTCTGATTATTCATGAAAAGTATTTGAGTCAAATATGAATACCAAGATTCTTATTTGCATGATCAGCATAGCTTCGTAATGCTCTCCAAACTATTGAGATAGTTTGGCCAACTATATTGATATTTCTTCGGTGGGAGTGGTGCGTTGTAGTAGGTTCAACCTGGTGAGATTCTATATCCCAATGACAGAAGGGGGAAAGTTGTGTCTTTGGTTTTCTGCTACTAAGGATAAAACTATGGGGGTTATTCATATTGATTGAGTTTTCTTTGTCTACATCTTGTCAATGTTCTCCAGGCATTACTCTATTTTACTTAATACTCTAGATGCATGTTGGATAGAGGGAGATGTGTGGAGTAATAGTAATAGGTGCACGATGGAGTCGGCCTATTTTCTTATGGACATGATGCCTATATACACATGATCATTTCTATGAAAATCGCATAACTATTCGCTTTTCTGTCAATTGCCCAACAGTAATTTGTTTACCCACACTATGGTATTTCTATGAGAGATGCCACTTGAGAACACTACGACCCCGGGGTCTATTCACTTATATATATATTCACAAATGATTTCATTACCTTGTTTTTATTTATTTTATTTTATTTTGAAATTTAAAATTATCCATAATTATCTACACAACTCACTTGCTTGCAAATAACGAGATCAAGTGGATTGACAACCCTGTTGCGTGCGTTGGGTGCAAGTTGTTTGTTCTTTGGTGTGCAGCTGCTGAATACGGTTGAGGATTGATATTCCTATTGGTTCGATAAACCTTGGTTTCATAACTGAGGGAAATACTTACCCACTTTGTGTTGCGATAACCCTTTCATCTTCACGGAAAACCCAACGCAGATCACGGGTATCATGAAGGATTTCTGGCGCCGTTGCCGGGGAATACCATCAACAACTATCAAGTAACTTCTCACAAATTTTCATTCACTTGTTCTTATTTTTATTTGTTGTTATATTAATTTTGTCTCATAAAAATCAAAAATACAAAAATATTGATCTTTGTGAGTTACTAGTTTGCTTTACTTGCTAGTTTACTTGTCTTGCTTGTCACCTTGCTTGTTCAGTCACCATGTATGAAGATACTACTAAGTTGTGTGATTTCTAAAATACGAATAATAATGATTTTATTAGTACTCCTATACCACCCACCACTAGTGCGGAGGCATTTGATATTAATGTTGCATTGCTGAATCTAGTCATGAAAGATCAATTTTTGGAAAAGTCCTAATGAGGATCCCGCATCACATCTCAATACCTTTGTTGAATTATGTTATATGCAAAAGAAAAGGATATAGATAATGATATTGTGAAACTAAAATTATTTTCTTTTCAGTAAGAGATAAAGCTAAAGCTTGTTTTTCATCTTTACCTCGTAATAGTATTGTAACGTGGGATAAGTGTAAATATGCTTTTATTGGCAAGTATTTTCCTCCTACTAAGATCATCTCCCTTATAAATCAAAAAATGTAAACAACAATATCAAGAGCATGTTGCACAAGCTTGGGATACAATGAAAATAATGATAAGAAATTGTCCAACTCATGGCTTAAACTGTGGACGATTATCCAAAATTTCTATGGTGGACTAAACTTTGTGTCTAGAAATATTCTAGATTCTTCGACAGGTGGTTCCTTTATGGATGTGACCTTAGGATAGTCCACAAAACTTCTAGAAAATATTATGACAAATTATTCTCAATGGCATACCGAAAGATCTCCAACTGGTAAGAAGGTAAATTATGTCGAAGAAATCCCTACTTTGAGTGAAAAAGTGGATGCTCTTATGAATATGGTTGCTCATACAAATACTAATGTTGATCCCAATGGTATGACTTTGTGTACTTTGATTGAAAAAAATAATGATGCTATTTATGTGAACTCCATCTCGCAAAATAATTTCAATAACAATGCTTATAGAGGAAATTTCAATGCTAGACCGTATCCTGGTAATTCCTCAAACAACTATGGAAATTCCTATGGTAATCATTATGGAAATTCTTATACAAATCCTAATAAGATACCTTCCGATATTAAGAACACAATTAAAGAATTTTTTAATTCTCAAAATGTTTTCAATAGTACGGTAGAAGAAAAGTTGCATGTGATTGATACTTTGGCTATAAACATAGATAGAATTGCCCTTGATGTTGAAACTCTTAAAAATAAGTCTTTTACACTCAAGCATTATTTTAATGAGACTATTAAATATATTCAATTATCTATCAATGAAAGTAAGGATAGGACCGCTAAGTTGAGAGCTAAGCGAGAATTCTTAGAAAAAGATCTTCTGCCCAGTTTTTACCGGAATCATGAGGAAGATCTTAAAATGATTGGTGTTTATCCTATTGAATCTTTGTTTACTTATCTGAATATTAATGATAAAGGTACTAGAGATGAGTCAACTTTAGTTGAGGAGCATCCCGTTTGCTTGGAGGGTGATGATTTTAATGCTAAAATTGAAAAATGTGGGTTTGGAGAGGTCATAACTTTAACGCATGATGTCCCACTATCTTGGATCACAAGGACTTTAATTATGAGAAATTATCTTTATTAGAATGTATTTCATTTCTGCAATCCATTATTATCTCACCCAATGCTTATGAAGAAAAGAAAGCTTTTACCGAACACATAGTAGAAGCTTTGGTAAAAGCTTATGATGAGAAAGTTGAGCTTAAAATTTCTATTCCTAGAAAATTGCATGATGAGTGGGAACCTATTATAAAAATAAATATAAATAAATGTGAATGCAATGCTTTGTGTGACCTTGTTGCTAGTGTCTCAACCATACCTAAAACTTTATGTGATGTGCTTGGTCTCACTAATATTGAAGAGTGTTACCTAAACTTGCATCTTGCGGATTCTACCATCAAGAAACCTTTGGGTAGAACTAATTATGTGCTTATTATTGAAAACTTATGTGCCTTTAGATTTCATTGTGCTTTATATTTATTGCAATCCTTCTTGTCACATAGTACTTGGAAGGCCATTCTTACGATCTATAGGTGTAATTGTTTATATGTAAGAGGGAAACATAAGATTCCAATTCCCATTACAGAAAGGGATGGAACACTTACCAATAAACAGAACTAAGCAAACTTATGAATCAATCATGATAGCTCCTATGATTTGAGTTTCAAAGATGACAACATTTCAAACTATGCATTATGCCTAGCTAAGGGCATAAAACAATAGCGCTTTTTGGGAGGCAACCCAATATGTATCTTTATTTTTGTTTTTCCTTTATGTTATTTTGCAATAAAATTATTTTTTCCTCTATATGATTATGTTTTTATGTTTTAATTAGTGTTTGTGCCAATTAAAGCCTTTGGGATGACTCATAAGATGAGTAGAAACGATGCTAAAACGTAACAGAAACTTTGACTCCAGCGCAGGAATTTTCATATTTTACTGGAGTGTGATAATGATCTGAAATTTTTACATGGTATTTAAATAAACATTCTTTATTCTTTCCTAAGTTTTCATAATTTTTAGAGTTACATAAGTATGGTATCTTTTCAGATTGCTACAGAATGTTCTGTTTTACACAAATTCTGCTTTGCTTGCATAGTTTGCTTGTTTTCATTAAGCTATGGATTATATCGGGGGGGGGGGGGGGGTTATATAAGCCATGGAGAAGTTAGAATAAGGTACCTATTATGCAAAAATGAATTAGCAATCAATTTATCATAGTACCTAAAGTATGCAATATGTTGCTTATACTAATGGATCTCATGAAGTTTTGTTGAGTTTTGTGTGATTGAAGTTTGCAAGTTTTGGGTGTGATCACGATGGACCACAAAATAAGGAGTAGAAAGAGACTATGATTGGGGATTCACAAGGCACCCCAAGTAAAATTCTAAGGATATTCAAGCATCTAAGATTGGGGATGCCCCGTAAGGCATCCCCTCTTTCGTCTCAATCCATCGGTATGTCACTTGGAGCTATTTTTTATTCATCACGTGATATGTGTTTTGCTTGGAGCGTTGTTTGATTTTTTTGCTTTTACTTTCAGTTTGTCACAATAATCATTTGTTGTACACACCTTTTTGAGACAGACAAACCTTCATGATAATTTGCTACAATACTCTATGTGCTTCACTTATATCTTTTTGCGCACGGTGGCATGTAGATTTTATAGAAATAATATACTCTCGTTCTTCAATTTTTTTTATATTTCAATAAATTGTGATTCTAATTTTCATGGGTCATAATACTAGTCCAAAAACAGTAGGTATTCAATGAATGATAATCAAAACCATCATGTAGCACATATAGAGAAGTTGTGTGTTAATGACATTGATGTGGTAATATGAATAGGGTGTGAGTCCACAATTGTTGTCCGTAGAAGTGTCGAGATTAAGAGGTGTTAACTTGTTATTCATCTAAAAATTAAAGAGGCACGATGATGACGTGTGAGTATTTTCATTCCTCGTTGAAATCCTAGTGTTTATTCGAGTTGGGGGCACGCGATGGTTAACTCCTACCAACCTCCTCCCTCGGGGCATGCGAGGAGTACTTTGATTTGTGATATAACTAATAAAACTTTGCAATAAGTATGTGATTTCTTTATTACTAATGTGACACCATGGACATATGCATTCTCATCATGTCATATTTGCTAGCCTTTTTCGTACCGTGCATAGCCCATTCTCACCTCGAGGATCGATGCAACTTTCGCCGGTGCATCCAACCCCCGCGACATGATACACACTGTTGCACATAAGCCTCATTGTATCTTACTCAAAACAGCCCGCATGTCTACCTAGTATGGCATTTCCATAGCCATTCCGAGATATATTGCCATGCAAATTCCATCGTCACTTCACATGACTAGTTCGTTCATCATCATAATGCTTTACATGATCATATAGAACTGACATAGTATTTGTGGCAAAGCCACCATTCAACATGTTTTTGATACATGTCAAACTAGATCATTGCACATCCTGGTACACTACCAGAGGCATTCATGTAGAGTCATATCTTCCTATCAGTCCTTCATATTGAGTTGTAAGTAAATAAAAGTGTGATGATCATCATTATTAGAGCATTGTCCCAATGAGGAATGATGGAGACTATGATTCCTCGACAAGTCGGGATGAGCCTCCGGACGAAAAATAAGTGGGGAGGACAAATGAACCCACCTTATAAAATAATATGAATGATGGAGGAAAAAAAGGGAAAATCCCACAATAAAAAAATGAGAGAAAAAGAGAGAAGGGACTTTGCTACTATCCTTTACCACACTTGTACCTCAAAGTGGAACCATGTTCTTCATATAGAGAGTCTCCTATGTTTTCACTTCCATATGCTAGTGGGAATTACCTTTTCATATAATAAACTTGGCTTGCATATTTCATTGACGAGCTTCCTCAAATGCCTTAGGTCTTCATGAGCAAGCAAGTTGGATGCACACTACAATTAGCTTCAGTTGAACTTTCATACACTTATAGATCTAGTGAATCATTTGCATGGCAATCCCTACTCTTTGCATTGACATATATCGATGAGCATGTCCATAGCTCATTGGTACGCCTAGTTGATGTAAGACTATCTTCTCCACTTTTTACCCCTTTGATATGAACCATCATATTACATACCACCTATATGCTATGTCCAATGGTTCATGCTCATGTATTGCGTCAATAAGAAAGATTTGATGCATATTGGAAAAGTATGATCCAATTGCCTGACTGGACACCGTGGTGCTTAACATTTGTATTGATGTGGTGAAGACTGAGTCATGACTTGCTAATATAATAAGATGGGTAGGGGTAAATGTTATTTTAGGATCGTATACTTTGAAAAATAAATTATTTTGTTTCTTGTACTTATAAATATTACTATGTTGCTGTTTATTCATTCATCATTGCTCAATGCGCATACATACCAAAGATTACATAATGGGTATCATGTCAAATCAAAATATATGTTTTTATCATTTACCTACTCCAGGCTGATATGTCTCCAACGTATAAATAATTTATGAAGTATTCATGCCATATTCACGTATGTTAACAATAATTTTATATGGTTCTGATGCACTTTATATGATTTATTTTGAACTAACCCGAACTGACGTTGTTTTATACAGAACTACTGTGATGTTGTTTTTGTGCAGAAAATGAAAGTTCTCTAAATCGCCGAAACTTTTTGATGATTTTTTTGGAACAAAGAGGCCTTCGACATTTCGTGGGAGGTCCAGAAGAGTCACGAGGTGGGCACCACCCACCAGGGCGCGCTAGGCCCCTAAGTGTGCCCTGGTGGGTGTTGTGCACCTCGTGGCCCATCTTCGCATGAAACCAATGCCAAAAATTCCTATAAATACAAAAACCATCACAAGTAACCCTAGACTCCTTGTTCCGCAGCCACAAGGCCTCTGTATCCATGAAAAACCAAACTAGAGAGAAAACAATATCTTGACGGAGAGGGTAGATCATCTCCGGTGGCCATCTTCATCATCCCGGCGGAGTCCATGATGTGGAGGGAGTAATCCACTCTCGGGGCGGACGGTTTCTACTAGTAGCTATGTGTTCAGTCTCTCTCTCTCTCTCTTGTGTTCTTGAGATAACACGATCTTGATGTATCACGGGCTTTGTTAATATAGTTGGATCATATGGTGTGTTTCCCTCTCTATTTTGTTGTGATGAATTGATTTTTCCCTTTGAGATTTAGTTATCGGATGGAATACTTTTATGGATTTGAGAGCACTTGATATATGTCTTTCATGCGGATACCCGTAGTGACATTGGGGTATTCAAGTGATTCACTTGATATATGTTTTGGTACTCAACTTGTGGATTCCCGCGATGACATTGGGGTAACCTATGCATAGGGGTTGATATACGTTCTTGTCCTACATTCTTCGGTAGAAATATTGGGGCACTCTTTGAGGTTCTTCGTGTGGGATTGAGTATTATGAATCTGAAATTGTTTGATGTGTATTGTATAATGAACTCATGGATACTTGTGGTGACATTGGAGTATCTAGGTGACATTAGAGTTGGTTGATGCGTATCATATGGTGTTATCTTAGTACGAACTCTTGGATAGATTGATCAAAAATGATAGATTTAAGGTGGTTTCATACCCTACATACAATTTCTTCTTATGTTCTCTGCTAGATAAGAACTTTGGAGTGTTCGTTGTTACACGTTGAGGGATAATTAGGTGATCCAATTATATTAGCATTGTTGAGAGATTGCACTAGCGAAAGTATAGACCATAGGCCTTGTTTTCAAGCATTGCAATACCATTTGTGCTCACTTTTGTTATTGTTACCTTGCTATTTTTATAATTTCTGATTATAAAAATCTATATCTATCATCCATATTGCACTTGATCACCATCTCTTCGCCGAACTAGTCCAAATATACAATTTGCCATTGTATTGGGTGTGTTAGGGACACAAGAGATTTCTTGTATTTGATTGCAGGGTTGTTTGAGAGAGACCATCTTCATACTACACCTCCCATGGATTTATAAACCTCATGTCATCCACTTGAGGGAAAATTTCTATTGTTCTACAAAACTTTGCGCTTGGAGGCCCAACACGAGTCTACAAGAATAAAGTTGTGTAGTAGACATCAAGCTCTTTTCTAGTGCCATTGTCGTGGAGGTGAGTGCTCGAAGGTATATCTTTAGATCTTGCAATAAAATCTTTTAGTTTCTTGTTTTTCACTAGTTTGGTTTTATAAAAGAAAACAACAAAAAAATGGAGTTTAGGTTGCATCAATTGTTTGTCTTTTTAATGTCTTTCATGAATATGATGGTTCCGAAAATTGTGCTCAATTGGTAGAGGAAGAAATTATGAAAATACTTAATGAGAATCCTTAAATGATGAGCATGATATAAATATTGTTAGTATGAATTTTCTGATTATTCATGATGCTAATGATATGCAAAGCCACAAGCTTGGGGATGCTATGTTTGATGAAGATGATATTTTTAGTGCCCCAAGTTTTGATGAGCAAAACTATTATGATGATGGCACGCCTCCTATGTATGTTCATCATTGTGATGACATGTATGTTATAGAGACTAATGTCAACCATGAAACTTGTGATCATGATTTTAATATTCAATGTGGTTATGTCAATCAAGTGTCACATGATAGTTATTTTGTTGAGTTTGCTCCCACTATTATGGATGAGAAGAAGTTTGCTTATGTGGAGAGTGATAAATTTGCTATGCTTATATATCATGAAAACAATGCTATATGTGATAGTTATATTGTTTAATTCCTTCATGATGTTACTGAAAATTATTATGATGGAGGACCATATGCTTGTAGGAATTGCAATAATATCAAGTTTCCTCCCTATGTGTTCAAAGTTTTGAAGAAGTATCTTGTTTTGCCTTCCTATGCAAGTTGATTATTGTTCCCATAAATTGTTTTCTCACAAAATCGATATGCATAGGAAGTGTGTTAGACTTAAATGTTCTTGTCAGGTGATTCATGATGCTCTTTTGCATGTCTGAAATACTATTTCCTATACAAGCATCATTGAAATCATCATGCCTAGCTAAAAGGCATTAAAGAAAAGCGCTTGTTGGGAGACAACCCAACACTTTTAATTTCTTTTTTGATGGTTCACATGATTAAGATACTGTAGTAATCATGTTTTATAACTTTCATTTCAATAAAGTACCAAGTAAAGCCTTTGGGATAGTGTGGATACTTGCTTGTTTGATTCTGTGCAAAAAAAGAAAGTTTTGCATCCAGTATATGAATTATCTTATTTTACTGGGGAGTCAAAAAATTCTGAAATTTTTACAAAACATTTCTATGCAAATTTTGTGAGTTGTGATAAATTTTTCGAATTTTAAGAGAGTTTCCATGGCGTATATTATTGGATATAAATTGTGGCAATCATAGAAAACAGTAGGTGATGTTTGAAATTATTATGCAACTTGTCTTGGCAGTACATAAAGAGTTGATTTATTATTATGTGCACTAACCTATCTCACAAGTTCTTTTCAAGTTTTGTGTGGATGAAGTTTTTGAGAATTGGTGAAACCGTGATATGAGAGGATTAAATGAGATACAAAAGCTCAAGCTTGGGGGTGTGGGTGCCAACTGCCGTCGTTTTCTCACGACAGATGCCATGGGTAGGCTTATCGAAGGTGGTTGGGGACGAAGGACGCCAACAGGCTCCGGGAGCAGGATTAGGCACAAACAGCGAGGAACGCGTGATGTACCCAGGTCCAGGGCCCTCCGTGGGAGGTAATACCCCTAGACCTGCTTGGTCTAGGTTGATAGACAAGGAAAGGTTACAATGGCGCTCCTGGAGCTGTATCTAGAGGTGGAAAAGGGAGAAGCTGGCTCCTCATCCCTTTCTACGAGGGTGAATGCAAGGTGAAGTGTTCCCTCGAGTGTGTGTGCATGTGAATCTGTCCCTGTGCATGGGGGGGCTCGGGGTGTTTTATAGGCCAACCCCCCAGCTTCCAAAATCCTTAAAGTGCCGAATGGGGGGACCCGGCTGGCAGCCTCTCCGGCTAGCTAGGGGGCCAGCCAGTTGAGCCGTCTTGTCGCCGATAGGGTCCACCGGCTGCGCAGTCCTGTCGCCCACTGGGGCCCTCGAGCCGGTTCCGTGATTAGCCCGCACCCATCTGCTACGGCACGGGCCGCCCGAGTGGTGTCGCCTAGCTCCAGCCGGCCGAAGTCTTCGGTACGACCGGCAGCACTGTAGCCATGCGAGGGAAGGTAATGGGGTTGGTGGAGGCGTGCCGACACTATTGCCTCGCCCGTCACGGTCAGCCAAAGTCAGCGGTACGACCGGCTGGACTATAGCCATACGCGTTTGCGTGTCAGCGGTCATTGTGGCCACGTTGGGGCCCGTCGTGGGGGTCCTCTCTTGTCGCCATACCCGCACGCAGTGGGATGGGATAGAAGCTTGCTCTCCCGAGGGTTAACGGGATAGCCGGTCTGGAGGCCTCCGGCTGGGGCTCAGCCGGCCAGGGCCGATCCGGCTCCTCGGAGAGCCGGCCATGAGCTTGCCGACAACGAGCCCGCCAGTCGTGTGCCAGTCGGTAGTGAGTCAGCCGGCGATGTGATTTTTCTTGAAGTGGGGGAGAGATCCCCGTTTCTTTGGCCTACCTAGGGGTAATAACCCCGTCAGCAACCGAAGTAAATATTTCAAGAAGTCTCAAGCATCTAAGCTTGGGGATGCTACGCATTCCACCTCTATTGATTAACAACTATCGGTTAACCTGTGTTGAGCCTAAATTTTTACTCGTTCACATGATATGTGCTATTCTTGGAGTGCTATTTTTCTTTTTCTATTTAATAAAATACTCATATATGAAAATCTTTATTGATAAAGAGAGTCCTCACATAGATACTTAATTGTTTGACTACTCATTGATCTTCACTTATATCTTTTGAGAGTAGTTTGATGTTTACTCTTGTGATTCACTTATACCCTATGAGTAAATTGTGAATGAATTGAATATAATAATTATGACATTATCAATGTGCTTTATGCTTAGTGGTAGCTTGACATCTGGTTTAGAAAATAAAATCTATTGAACTTTGACAATCACAATATTGGTCATACAAGCAATTCGTGAATGATTAGTATAAGGCAGAGAACTTTCACATACAAATATATTATCTTGGAAATATTCTATGATTGTGAATATCCACTAATTATTTTCAAACTTGAGCAAATTATTTGAAGTTGGACAAGGAAGACAACCTAATGAGTTATGGTTGCGTATATTCGCATATAAGTTATATTGTTATGGATCCTCCAACATGTGGTGCTTGTTTAGAACCATTTACTAGCCAAAAATACGTACTAAGTAGAGATACTACTTGTGAATCCAAACCCTTAAACCCAGTTTCTTGCCATGAGAGTCCACTATATCTACCTATATATGGTATTTCAATGTCATTCCAAATAAATTTGCATGTGCCACCTCTCAAATTTCAAATGAGTATTTGTTTTGTCTGCCTGGACCGCTCATGGAGCGATAGGGGGCGGTCAGTATCTTCCATGTTAAGTGGGTTATTCTCACGAGAAGTGTTTATTCACTCGTCCTTGCACGAGAGGGGCAGTAATAGGGATTCCCAGTCCCAGATAAATAAAAAATGCAAATAATTAAACACCCCCCCGCCCAGGAATGTTGTTGTTATGTATGGTACCCATGGATTCGGCTAGCCGTGGAGTGTTTTTGTTTGTGGAGGGGGAGTAAACCTTTATTTTTACTGCTTGGGAACCGCTGCTAATGTGTTTAACATGGAAGATATTGATAACTCTTGGTCTTAACGTTGACAGGAAGGGTGCACCTCCCAAAACTATATTTGCCTCTCTTTTAAACAATGAGCTCTGGCACATAAGAAAATCCCTGCTTCCCTCTATGAAGGGACAATCTATTTACTTTCATATTATTTACATTTCATGTTGAGTCAACTTCTTATTCCAACCTACATCTATTAGTTGGCAAGCATCATGTGGTGGTAAAGATCTAGGCACATATGGCGAGTCAAATATATTTGATCATGCCTTATTATTGTTGACAATTATCTTTATGATAAGTATGTTGGGAGGTGAAACACTAAGGCGCTATGTTTCTATGTGTTCGATGGATGTCGTTTGTTCTAAAAATATGTTTGAGTACTAGCAATCGTAGAATACTATATGACGATTGAGTATGTGGATCTCTTACTTAGACGTTGTTGAATTGCAATTGTTTGGTGACTAAGAACATAGGTTGCTAAGTTTCAAGAGAATTCATTGTTTCAACCATAACATGTGAATTGATTGCTACTTTATCATGATGAGTTTTGTGAGGAAGAGTTACTGTTGTGATGCTAGGAAAAGTGGTTGAAATTATCATTGATCAAACTTATGTACTATGCTAGCATTCACACTTCATATATTATTTATTTTATCATTTACCTACTCGAGGACGAGTAGGAATTAAACTTGGGGATGTTAATACGTCTCCAAGATATCGATAATTTATGAAGTATTCATGCCATATTTACCTATGTTTACAGTAATTTTATATTGTTTTGATGCACTTTATATGATTTATTTAGAACTAACCCGGACTGACGTTGTTTTTGTGTAGAAAATAAATTTCTCAGAATCGCCGAAAACTTTTGGACGATTTTTTGGAACAAAATAGGCCTTGGACACTTTGTGGGAGGGACAGAAGAGTCACGAGGTGGGCATGACCCACCAGGGCATGCCAGGCACCCTACCCGTGCCCTGGTGGGTGTTGCGCACCTTGTGGCCCATCTCAGCATGAAACCAGTGCCAAAAAATCCTATAAATACAGAAACTGTCAGAAATAACCCTAGACTCCTCGTTCTGCTGCCGCAAGGCCTCTGTATCGACAAAAAACTGATCTTGAGAGAAAACGGTACCCTGTCGAAGAGGGTAGATCATCTCCGGTGGCCATCTTCATCATCCCGGTAGAGTCCAGGATGAGGTGGGAGTAGTCCACCCTCAGGATTGACAGTTTGTACCAGTAGCTATGTGTTCAATCTCTCTCTCTCTCTCGTGTTCTTGAGATGACACAATCTTGATGTATCACGAGCTTTGTTAATATGGTCTGATCATATGGTGTGTTTCCCTCTCTATCTTGTTGTGATGACTTGAGTTTTCCCTTTGAGATTTTATTATCAGATTGAATACTTTTGTGGATTTGAGAGCACTTGATATATGTCTTGCATGTGGATACTCGCAGTGACATTGGGGTATTCAAGTGATTCACTTAATATATGTTTTGGTACTCAACTTGAGGATTCCCGCGGTGACACTGGGGTAATCTATGCATAGGGGTTGATACATGTTCTGTTCCTACTTTCTCTAGTAGAAATCTTGGAGCACTCTTTGAGGTTCTTCATGTTGGAGTGAGTATTATGAATCCGAAATTGTTTGATGTGTATTGTATAATTAATTCATGGATACTTGTGGTGACATTGGAGTATCTAGGTGACATTAGAGTTGGTTGATGCGTATCATATGGTGTTATCTCAGTACAAACTCTTGGACAGATTGATCAGAAAGGATAGCTTTAAGGTGTTTTCGTACCCTAAAAATAATTGCTTCTTATGTTCTCTACTAGATAAGAATTTTGGAGTGATTCTTCAATGCACGTTGAGGAATGGTTATGTGATCCAATTATATTAGCATTGTTGAGAGATTGCACTAGCGAAAGTACAGACTGTAGGCCTTGTTTTCATGCATTGCAATACCGTTTGTGCTCACTTTTGTTACTTGTTACTTTGCTGTTTTTATAATTCAGATTATAAAAACCTATATCTATCATCTATATTGCACTTGTATCACCATCTCTTCACTGAACTAGTGCGCCTATACAATTTGCCATTGTATTTGGTGTGTTGGGGACACAAGAGATTTCTTGTATTTCATTGTAGGGTTGTTTCAGAGACACCATCTTCATACTGCACCTCCCATGGATTGATATACCTTAGGTCATCCACTGGAGAGAAAATTGCAACTGTTCTACAAAACTCTGCGCTGAAGGCGGTTGAGGATTGGTATTCCTCTTGGTTCGATAAACCTTGTGTAACAGTCCGGGACAGACGCTCCAGAAGATTCCCCTTTTATTTCCATTCTCGTCTGTGTTCCCATTGGTGGTTGCATTCATCATCCCATCATTCGCATCATCCGCATGGCATCATCACTCGTTTTTGAAAACTTGCATCCGGGAGTAGCTGCTGGTTCTCTCAATTATTGCCTCTACCCGTTTTGAGACCAACCACACACGCACGCGCCCATGGCATCATTTAAAAAAACCATTTTTAAGGCATGCTAAAATATTCTCGGATTGGGTTGAACGTTCATGTGCGGTCTTATTATATTGTAGGTAGACCGCCTGCCAAATTTCGTCGCATTCCGAGTTGGTTTGATACCCCATCGGTCAACCGTAGTAGTGGGGTCATCGGTTATTTATCGGACGTTTGTCGGTGTTTTAAAACCTCGTATCACGGGACGCAAACCTCCCTCCCATCTCCCCTTAGCCCATCTACACAGCCACCGCAGCCCACCTAGCCCCCTCCGCTTCCGGGTCATCCAATCGAGATTGAACGGTCCGAAAATGGTGCAAAACCTCCTCGCCTAGCTCCCAAACTGCTATTTATACACCCCTAGCCTACCTAATTGGCAAACACTAGATCTCCTCTCGAAAACCGCATCGCAGCCTCCCTCCACCTCCCAGCTGCCGCTGGCCCGCCAGAGCCCATCTGTGCCCGAGCAGGCCCGCGCACACCAGCCGCGCGTCCCCGAGCGTGGATCGGGAGGAGCCCCGATCCAGAGCACCGCAGCGCAGCCTCGCCGTCTCCAGCCGCCGGAGCTCCTCACCGGAACTGCACCGCCCTCGCCGGGTCGAGCCAGCGCCGACCGCCTCTCCTCTTTCCTCTCCCCATCTCCCTCTCCCTTACCTCACGAGCTCCCTCTCTCTCTTCTTCTCTGCCGCAGGAGCAGCCCCGCATGGAGGTCGCCGGAGCTCTTGTCATCGCGCCACCGGCCAGATCCGACTGCCCCAAGGTAGGATCCTCCCGTTCCTACCTCCGTAGGGCATCCCTGCTTGCCGCCGTAGTCAACCCCCGCTGCCGCCATGCCTCGCTTCCTCTGCGTCGGGAGGAAGACGACGCGCTGCCGCTCCGGTTGACCGCTTGCTCTAGCGCCTTGGGCCGCCTCGCGAGTGCCTCGGCCCAACGCCACCTCGGCCCCGAGCCGACCCATGAGGCCCATGGGTGAGCCGCCCCCCTATGCCTATCCTTCGCCCAATGCGAGCATTGCTAAGTTGCGCCCAGATTTCGGCCCAACGTTGTTTTTTTCCGCGCTGCGATTTCATTAATTAACCTGTGAAATTTAGAATTACAAAAAAACCAGTTTTTAAATTGTTAACAACTTTTTAATCGTGCATCGGATAAAAATAATATATATATGAAACTTGACTGGAATTTCATCTAGATTTACAATAAGCAACTCGCACACGTGTTTAAAATGTGTAACCTGCTGTTTTCATGTAATTTGCCTAATTGCCATGTTAAAATGAATTGCTTAATAACTTTTGAACCGGAGCTCCGTTGAAAAATGTTTTGCATATGTAACTTGACTAGAAAAAATTGTAGAATCACATGGTCACATTTATTGTGCTGTTTAACAAAACTAAAATATGGTTAGTACAGATCTGGACCTAATTCATAATATGCATATGGGGTTGTTTCGGAAAAGATATATGTTGCTTTCGGCCCCATTTAAAATGCCTAGATGTTGTAGTTGTTTGTGCTTCACCGTTTGCCATGTTAAACAACATTTAATATTGATGGGTACCTATATGAGAGTGAACTAAATAATTCAAGCGTGGAGTTTCGTCAATATGCAACTCATTGCATATTGAACTTCACTTAATATGTAGTGGTCGTTTCTTGTTCTTGCCATGCCATGCCATGCCTTGCATATCTAAACCGGACATGCATCATATTTCTTTGCGCATCATGTCATGCATATGTTCTGGTGTTCCGTGTGTTGATTGTTGTTTTGGATTGTTCTTTCTCGATAGAGTTCCGAAAGCGTTCGGAGTGTGAGGATTCGTTCGACTACGTTGGATCGTCTTCTTCATGGACTCATTCTTCTTCCATGCGGGATCTTCGGCAGGATGACACATTTCCCTGGATACCACTACCATCATTTCTATGCTAGTTGTATATGTTTTATCGCTATGTCTCGCTACCTACCACTTGTTTGTCAAGCCTCCTAACATTGCCATGAAAGCTTCTAAGCCCTCCACATCCCAGCAAACCTTTGTTTGGCTATGTTAACGCTTGCTCACCCCTTCTTATAACATTTCTAGCTGCAAGTGCAATTGCTTCCATGTGACAACATGGACATCTTTTGTTATCACAATATTATTGCTATTTAATATAATGCACTTATACACTTGGTAAAGGGTGGAAGGCTTGGCCTTTTGCTTGGTGTTTTGTTCCACTCTTGCTGCCCTAGTTTCTTGTGAACCGGTGTTATGTTCCATCATTGAGCGCTCCTAACATGCTCGGGATTGTTATGGGGACCCCCTTGATTTTCGTTTTAGGATAAAAATTGTCTGGCAAGGCCCAACTTTGGTACTACATTTTCCTAATAACTAATGAATTTGCATAGGGACTTTTCGGACCCCGTGGATAAATAATCAACCCCCGGGCCAATGCTCCTCATGACTGTTGGTCCAAACTGAAGCCGTGTGCCGGCCAACCCAGGGCAACTCGAGATATTTATATCAGGCCACTATATGCTATGCTTATCTGGTCGGGTCCTGAGAATGAGTTATGCGGCTCCTATCGGGTTCGTCGACATGTCGGGCGGTCTTGCTGGATTTGTTTTACCTTTCTCAAACGTCTTGCATGAGGAACTCTGATCTTCTTCGGGCTATCTCGAGGTGTCGCATTTCCTTTGGAATTGCCTAGGATGATCACGAGATCCGTGGTCGAGGTTGTTCCCACGGCGTGTGGTTAATTTGTGATGGATGATTTGGAGCACCCCCTGCATGGTTAAATCTTTCGGAAAGCCGTGCCCGCGGTTATGTGGCAAACTTGGATACTTTGTTTAACACCCGGTCATAGCAAACTTGAAGTAAACTCTAATAAAATACACCAACTATGTGCGTATCCGTGACTGTCTCTTCTCGTGAGTCCTTATCCGAGAGAGAACATGGTGGGGTTATGTTTGACGTAAGTAGGTGTTCAAGATCAGTTAGTGGTTATTACTAGTTCACGTCCGTTATGCGTAGACCACCATACTTTACTTTATATATTCGTAAGTTAGCCACTCAAATAAATCCTTAGTCGCTTGTTGCAGCCTTACCACTTAACCATACCTCACCCATTATGCTTTAATAGTCTTGATACCCTTGGAAATGAGATTGTTGAGTCCTTGTGGCTCACAGATTCCCACAACAACAGTTGCTGGTTCAGGTAATGTGATGATTTGACGTCAGCGCGATACTTGTTTGATTTGGAGTTCTTCTTCTTCATCATCAATCTTGGATGGGTTCCAGGCGGAAGCCTGGGATAGCAAGGATGGATGTCATTTATCATTTGTTTTCGTCCGTAGTCGGACCCTGCTCTTCTGTATGATGTTTGCCTATGTTGTTGTATTGATGTGACTCTCATGTAGCTTGTGGCGAGTGTAAGCCAATTCCATATACTCATCTCTTCTATACATGTACTTGTAATGATATCCATTCTTACAACATGGAGAGATGCGCTTCTATCCCTGTCCAGGCCCTCATGTCGAAATAAGGATAGGACCGCATCTTGGGCATGACAAGTTGGTATCAAAGCCTGTACCGACCTAGGAGCCCCCTTGATTGATCGAATTTGGCCGAGTCGAGTCTAGTGAAAAACTATTTTGAGTCTAGTTATATCGGAGAGTAGGATTCTTTTTGCTCCTCTTCTATACTCTGGTGAGGTATTCGACTTAGGAATTTTGATTCTACTCCTCTTCTCGCTTAAAAGTCTTTAGGATCATGGGGATATTTTGGGAAACTATATGATGTCGATGTGACAGAGTTCTGTCTTGGTGCCTCCTGTCTGACTTGATTTCTTCTGGGGAGTCGAGCTCCAGGGAATTCTTGGCACATCGTTATCATTCAGCTTCCTTAGTATCTCAGAATGCAGGGTGTTTGGAATTACTTCAATACTTGTCGTGGTGAGATAAGGTGGGAGTCACCCAGTACTGGGGAGGTGTTCGGGGTACCACCATGGTTAGTATCATTTTGCTTTCGAGGATCCGAGTTAAATGGATTTGCGGAAGCCTCTGGTTATGTGTTGAAGGATGGATACAGTTGGGGTGTAGGTTTGCTAGTTGTGTGAGATATTTCCTCCTTGTATCCCCCACACCGGATTGCATAACCAGAAAGTTTTTGGAAGTTCTTAGGTGGGAATTCAAGTACTTACCTAGGCTATCTTCCAACAGATCATGATGTGAGGTTGGGGTTCGATATCTAGTGGATTCGTTTGTTCATGGTCTTTCTTACAGAGGACAGTCTCGATATATGTCATCAGATATGCTTCGTCAAGCCTTGTAGTTCGCTATGCCTAGGGAGCATATTCGAGCGTCATTTCAATATGACAATCCAATTTACGATCGAGCCCGTGCAAACCTTACCACAAAAATATCGGACGAAATCTCTGTTATGCATTTGTTTCTAGCTTGTTTCATAAGCCTCATCCTTTGTTTGGTTTTGGAATATGGTAATTCGAGTTGCTTCGATGTCAAGTGGTGCTTTCATATCTTTCCGAAGTAGTGTTCTCATATTTCTGTGGGATTGCTAATTCTTTTGCTCAATCAAGTTATCATATCAATTCTTTTCATCTAGTGCGCTTCTCTTCAAGTGAATTCTATCATCTCCAATATTTGCAAGATCAATCCTCTTATTCTTTCCCAGAGTTCATTTAATCCATACTAAGTTTTCTTGTTTTTCCCACCCTCCCGCCCTTTTTCTTCAATGATTAAAATCTCATCCAACTGTCTTTTCTATTCATGTAATGCTTCCGCTAGCTTCTCTTCTATCTTGTTTCCGGTGATTACTTGTGAATATTCTAAGGAGTTCCAATTGCAAGGTCTATCATCATTTTCTTTGTTCTTGTTGTTATTCTTCTCCGGTGGATTCAATTCAAGCTTCGGTGCTCATCTTATCCTTTCTCATTCGTTCAGTGGTTTCCATGTGGGAATTTCTTTTCCAAGCCTCTCTTGTTTATTCATCCCTCTCTATTGTATCCGGAGTGTTGAAGATATCTCAGAAGACATTCATTTTCATTCATATCCTCTTAAATTATTTCAAGGCTCTCATATCATCAAGTTCTTAATTTGTACCGGTGCAATCTCTCTTTTAATCAATTGTTTCAAAGGTGGTTTCTTTTGAGTGGTTCCATAACCCACAAGTTTTATTCCCAGGATCCTACCTGACTCTTCTAATCTTTCCGGAGATGTTCTCAAGTTCTTTTCAATATGATTTAAGAATGATTTTCATCATTCATATTCCTTCTTCTTGATCGCTTCGAATAATTTTCATTGTTGGGTCAACCTTTCCTTATTCATCATTCCGGAATGTCTCAGTAATTCATGATGTTGTTTCTCGTCATCATTCTAAGCACTTAAGACCAAAGGAGAGTTTCTCTTAAATCATTGTTCGTTCCTCCAAAGATTCATGGTTTTAGTTTGTTGCTATCATCTCAAATTGTTTTTGATCATGAGAAATTTGTCCCATATCTATCCGGTGAATTCAGAGTTGTTTTCATTTCTCGATCCCCCCGAAGGCCATCATTTCATAAGATTTCTTCGTTCTCAGCTTCAGCTTCGTTCTCAAATTCTTCTCAATTGTTGTTCCATCATTAGTATCTCAATTATTCCGGTGCCTTTTTCAGTTTCTATTAGGAAAATCTTGATCTCTTCATTCTCATGTGTCCTCTTGAGTTTCTAATTCTTTCCGGTGCTTCGTTCAGGTTTTCTATTAGGTGGATCATGCTCTCTTTGTTCTCATGTTATATCATTCATTTGCATTATCCTCTTTCTTTTTCAATTCTTACCGGTGTTCTCGTGCAAGACCTCTTCAAGTTTGTGCTCTATATATCTTTCCTATCTTTTCCAAAAGAATAAGTGGTGTGCGAAATCCGTTGCTTGTCATCAATTTAACTTGATGAAGGATAGGCATATCATCATTCTTATTCTTGTTCATCCAAGTGATTTCAATCTTTCTTCCGGAGTTATTCATGATATCAATTCCTTATCCCAAGTGGTCATCTTTCTTTTCTAGAGTTCCTAGTTTTTTCTCAAGTATCTTGTCGCTAAGCTTCATATAATTCATAGCAAGGCCTCAAACTTTTTCTTTTTGCATCCTTCAATTCTTTCTATCATCATTTTGTTTCAGAGTTCTTCCAGAGGTTCTTCAGGGTGGTTCATCAAGATTTCTTTCATTTTCAAGTATTCATCAAGATTCTTGTTGGAGGTGCTCAAGTGTTCTTTATCTCGGATTTCTAAGTTCAATTCATTCTCCGTTGTCTTTTGAGATGGTGTTATTAAATTCTTGATTATGAGGAGCCTCGAAGGAAATTGTCAAGAACGAGATAAGTAAACCCATCATGTATTCTCGGAGTTATCTTGGGTTGGATTTCACCTAAAGCATTTCCTAAAGATTCTCACTATCATGGTGTCATAAATGATTCAAGTTTTCTCCTCCTCTTCTTCGTGAAAGAAGTTTGGCATATCTTGTTGCTCTCAAGCAATCAATTGTTTTTCTTGTGGCAGGTTGTCACCTCATAATTTTGAGATGTTTTCCATAAGCCCATAGCAAACTATTCTTTTCATTGTTGATTCTTCATCAACTCCATTCAACCTATGCTCTCAAATTCATTTGTGCTCGGAGTTGTCATTTCCTTATACGTTCTTTTCTTTCCATCAATCCAGTTTCTATTCACTTGTTACGGAGGCCTTGTGATGTTGCTCTCTTCAATCTATCATCGGGTTTTATCAAGATCGTGTTCTTTCTTGCTTATTCATTTTACCGGAGTGTTGTGTTCTATGTTTCAAGTTCTTTTCCTTCATATCAAATTTTGCCTCTCTTTCCTACTGAAGTGCTGCCAAAATTTCTTGTGAATTCTTGCTTGTTCCTTGTGTCATTCTTCATCTCTTTCCAACCTTCATATTTCATTGGTTTCACTCATTTTTCAGAGAAGCAACTAAGTTTACCTATTGCTCTTTCTCTTACCATTCTCATTCTAGATCTCGGGATGAGATCCTCGTGTAGTGGAGGAGAGTTGTAACAGCCCGAGACCGACGCTCCAAAAGATTCCCCTTTTATTTCCATTCTTGTTTGTGTTCCCTTTGGTGGTTGAATTCATCATCGCATCGTTCGCATCATCCGCATAGCATCATCACTCGTTTTTGAAAACTTCCATCCATGAGTAGTTGCCGGTTCTCTCCGTTCTTATCGTTACCCGTTTTGAGACCAAACACACACGCACGCGCCCGCGGCATCATTTAAAAAAACGTTTTTAAGGCGTGCTAAAATATTCTCAGATTGGGTTGAAAGTTCCCGTGCAGTGTTATTATATTTTAGGTAGACCGCCTGCCGCGCATTCCGAGTTCGTTTGATACCCCGTTGGTCAACCGTAGTAGTGGGGTCATCAATTATTTATCGGACGTTTGTCGGTGTTTTAAAACCTCGTGTCACGGGCCGCAAACCTCCATCTCATCTCCTCCTAGCCCATCTACATGGCCACCGCAGCCCACCTAGCCCCCCTCCGCTTCCGGGTTGACCGATCGAGATCGAACGGTCCGAAAACGGTGCAACCCCCCTAGCTCCCAAACTGCTATTTATAGAACCCTAGCCTGCCTAATTGGGAAACTCTAGATCGCCCCTCGAAACCGCGGCACAGCCTCCCTCCACCTCCCAGGAGACGCCAGCCCGCCAGAGCCCATCTGGTCCTGAGCAGGCCCCTGTGCACCAGCCGCCCGTCCCCGAGCGTGGATCGGGAGGAGCCCCGATCCAGGGCCGCACATCACAGCCTCGCCATCTCTAGCCGCTGGAGCTCCTCGCCAGAACCGCACCGCCCTCGCCGGGTCGAGCTAGCGCCGCCCGCCTCACCTCATTCCTCTCCCCATATCCCTCTCCCTTACCTCACTAGCTCCCTCTCTCTCTTCTTCTCTGCCGCAGGAGCAGCCCCTCATGGAGGTCGCCGGAGCTCTTGCTGCCTTGCCGCCGGCCAGATCCTGCTGCCCCAAGGCTGGATCCGCCTGTTCCCGCCTCCGTCGAGCGTCCCCGCTCGCCGTCGGAGTTAGCCCCCGCTGCTGCCATGCCTCGCTTCCTCTGTGTCAGGAGGGAGACGGCGTGCTGCCGCTCCCGTTGACCGCTCGCTCCAATGCCTTGGGCCACCTCGCTAGCGCCCTGGCCCAGCGCCACCTCGGCCCCGAGCCGGCCCATGAGGCCCATGGGTGAGCTGCCCCCCTGTGCCTATCCTTTGCCCAGTGCGAGCATCGCTAAGTTGAGCCTAGTTTTCGTCCCAACGTTGTTGTTTTTTCCTGCTGCGATTTTATTAATTAACCTGTGAAATTTGGAATTACATAAAAACCCCTGGTTTTAAATTGTTAACAACTTTTGAACCGTGCATCGGATAAAAATAATATATATATGAAACTTGACTGGAATTTCATGTAGATTCACAATAACCAACTCACACATGTGTTTAAAATGTGTAACCTGCTTTTTTAATGTAATTTCTGTAATTTCCATGTTAAAATGAATTGCTTAATAACTTTTGAACCGGAGCTCCGTTTAAAAATGTTTTGCATACGTAACTTGACTACAAAAATGTGTAGATTCACATGGTGACATTTATTTTGCTGTTTAAAAACTCTAAAATATAGTTAGTACAGATCTGGACCTAATTCATAATATACATATGGGGTTGTTACAGAAATGATATATGTTGCTTCCGGCCTCATTTAAATGCCTAGATGTTGTAGTTGTTTGTGCTTCACCGTTTGCCATGTTAAACAACATTTAATATTGATGGGTACCTATACAAGAGTGAACTAAATAATTCAAGTGTGGAGTTTTGTCAATATGCAACTCGTTGCATATTGAACCTCACTTAATATGTAGTGGTTGTTTGTTGTTCTTGCCATGCCATGCCATGCCTTGCATATCTAAACTGGACATGCATCATATTTGTTTGCGCATCATGTCATGCATATGTTGTGGTGTTCCGTGTGTTGATTGTTGTTTCAGATTTTTCCTTCTCGATAGAGTTCCGAAAGCATTCAGAGTGTGAGGATTCGTTCGACTACGTTGGATCGTCTTCTTCATGGACTCGTTCTTCTTCCATGCGGGATCTCAGGCAAGATGACACATTTCCCTGGATACCACTACTATCATTGCTATGCTAGTTGTCTCACTTTTATCGCTATGTCTCGCTATCTACCACTTGTTTGTCAAGCCTCCCAACATTGCCATGAAAGCTTCTAACCCCTCCACATCCCAGCAAACCTTTGTTTGGCTATGTTACCGCTTGCTCACCCCTTCTTATAGCATTTCTAGCCGCAGGTGCAATTGCTTCCATGTGACAACATGGACATTCTTTTGTTATCACAATATTATTGCTATTTAATTTAATGCACTTATACACTTGGTAAAGGGTGGAAGGCTTGGCCTTTTGCTTGGTGTTTTGTTCCACTCTTGCCGCCCTAGTTTCTTGTGAACCGGTGTTATGTTCCATAATTGAGCGCTCTTAACATGCTCGGGGTTGTTATGGGGACCCCCTTGATTTTCGTTTTAGGATAAAAACTTGTCTGGCAAGGCCCAACTTTGGTACTACATTTACCTAATAACTAATGAACTTGCATAGGGACTTTCCGGACCCCGTGGATAAATAATCAACCCCCGGGCCAGTGCTCCTTATTAGTGTTGGTCCAAACTAGAGGCGTGTGCAGGGCCAACCCGAGGCAACTCGGGAGATTTCTATCAGGCCACTGTACGCTGTGCTTATCCGGTCGTGTTGTGAGAACGAGATACGCGGCTCCTATCGGGTTCGTCGAAACATCGGGCGGTCTCGATGGATTTGTTTTACCTTTCTCGAACATCTTGCGTGAGGAACTCTGATCTTCTTCGGGCTATCTCGAGGTATGGGATTTCCTTTGGAATTGCCTAGGATGATCATGAGATCTATGGTCGAGGTTGTTCCCACGATGTGTGGTTAATTTGTGATGGATGTGTTGGAGCACCCCTACAGGGTTAAATCTTTCGGAAAGCTGTGCCCGCAGTTTTGTGGCAAACTTGGATACTTTGTTTAACACCCGGTCATAGCAAACTTGAAGTAAACTCTAATAAAATACACCAACTATGTGCGTATCCGTGACTGTCTCTTCTCGTGAGTCCTTATCCGAGAGAGAACACAGTGGGGTTATGTTTGATGTAAGTAGGTGTTCAGGATCAGTTAGTGGTCATTACTAGTTCGCGTCTATTATGCGTAGACAACCATACTTTACTTTATATATTTGTAAGTTATCCACTCAAATAAATGCTTAGTCGCTTGTTGCAGCCTCACCACTTAACCATACCTCACCCATTAAGCTTTAATAATCTTGATACCCTTGGAAATGAGATTGTTGAGTCCCTGTGGCTCATAGATTACTATAACAACAGTTGTTGGTTCAGGTAATGCGATGATTTGACATGAGCGCGATACTTGTTTGATTTGGAGTTCTTCTTCTTCTTTTTCATCAATCTTGGATGGGTTCCAGGCGGCAGCCTGGGATAGCAAGGATGGATGTCATTTATCGTTTGTTTTCGTCCGTAGTCGGACCCTACTCTTCTGTATTATGTTTGCCTATGTTGTTGTATTGATGTGACTCTGATGTAGCTTGTGGCGAGTGTAAGCCAATTCCATATATTCATCTCTTCTGTACATGTACTTGTAATGATATCCATTCTCTCAACACGGCGAGATGCGCTTCTATCCCTGTTGAGGCCCTCGTGCCGAAATAAGGATAGGACCGCAACTTGGGCGTGACAAGTTGGTTTCATAACTAAGGGAAATACTTACCTACTTTGTGTTGTGATAACCCGTTCCTCTTCATGGAAAACCAACGCAGATCACGAGTATCACACGCCTCCCCAATGAGTGTGCGCAGGACACTGCTCGCACGCCACCCGTCTACTCAAACACCTGCCCGCATGCTACCTCCTTGCCAATAAAGAGAGTGACACATGGCAACACGTAAATTGTCTATAGAACATCCACGAATTATAAATAATACGCTAGTTTGCAATGGTAACGTGATAGATTTTTGTTTGAAAATACCTTTGTTGGATTTTCATAATGCTTGCTCTTTCTCTCAAAGTGGACACTAAAAAAACCACAACATATTTGTGATTTATATGTCAAGGCACTGCCCAATATAGACCTTGTGTCTGTAGTTCATATTTGAATTATGTACATTAAATGCACATAAAACTCAATTAGTGCATAAAAAGCCATACGAACCCTTAATAATTTCATATTTTTGCAGCACACACCTATTGCTTTATGTTGTTTCTAGAAAAAGATCAAGGAGAGGAGACGCGTCGGAAGTCGTTTCACCCGCACATGTGGCATGCATATGTTTTCCTATCGGAACCACTGGACGTAGCTTATTGTCTGAGAACCTCCGTTTTGTAAGAGGCTTGTGACAAGACATGTCCAAGTTGGTATTTTTTTTACCACGGCATATGTATGCCTTGTCATGACACCATTCCAAGTTTCATGAATTTTTGACGGAGTTTTGGATTTATGAGAATTTGGAAAAAAAAATTCTTGATGTTTGTGTGTAACAACCCAAGATCACATTTCCAAGTCTTGTAACCATTTGCAAGTATGAACCTTCCGAGTTTGGCTTCAAGTGTTTTGGTTTAATAAAGTTTGCCTCATATCATTTGCAGCATGGCATCATATCATCATGCCATATTGCATCATGCTTGTTGTGTTATGTTGTGTGTGAGTGTGTGATGTGGAGTTTGTGTGCTTGTAAGCAAGGGAATTGTCTTGGGTGGAACCTCTCTACAATTCTTCTAAAAACTATGACTCGAACTCTTTGAATTCCAATGCTAGATACGTGGTGTTTTTGCTATCCCCTTTCATCTCAAGTAAATGTTGCACATCTTGTCAATAATCTGTTAGGTATTTCAAAATAACTCTTTCCATGTGTTGTTATGTTTCTTTGTGTGTCTTTTGCAAAACAGGTTCAAATAGTATTAAATAGGTGCTTTATTTATTTTCTCTAAAAATGCCCAAACCATTTTTATTAAATAGAGCATGTTTTTGTGAGTTCAAAACATCTTTTCCTTATCCCCAAACCTCACCTCTCTTTTATCTATGATTTTTGCAATACGTGGCTTTTAAATAAAAAGAAAACCTTTTTTTATTTCGGTTGAGAGAGAGAGAGCCTCAGCCCACTTGGGCCTCTTCTTCGTAGGACCAGAACTGCAGCCTTCCACAGCCCAGCTTCCCCCCAATGGCCACCTGCTCCTTCTCCTAATGCCATCGTCTTCCTGTGGGACAAAGAGAGAGAGCCGCATCGTGATCTCGTCACGGACGTCGAGGCATCGTCCCTTTCCCTCCTATATAGCTGGCCCGCATCCCTAGGGTTCCACCTCTTCCCGCCTCGCGTCGCCACCTCTCTTTCTTCCCCTCGCCTCCTTCTCCTCGGTCCGGAGAGACAGAAAGTTTCATAGAAGTTCAAAGAGGAAGCAGAGCCGCGCCAGCCTTCTCCGTCGTCGTCGACGCCTCCGGTGGCTTCCCCCGTTTCTTCCAGGATATACATAGGGTCCCCAGCGCCTCCTTTCTTCGATTCCCGTCGCTAGCTGGACGGGAGGTCCTCCATCACCTTCGGTCACTCGATGCCAATGTCGCGGTCCAAGGGCTCCGCTGCGTCAGGCTTCTCCGACGCCCTCTTCGCCTCGTCGACCGGTTCTCCTCATCCCGAGGGACCTTGGTGATCCTCCATTCGTCTTTGTCCCTCTCCTGCTCGAATTTTCTCCCAATCGCCATCATCTTCATCTTGTTTGAGTGCGCAAGCGTCATGCCCGAGTCGAGCTCGAGCTCGAGCCCCTGCCTCCGTGAGCATAGAACCCCCCTAAGCCATGGAATGGATCCCCCACTCAAATCCGAGCCCCCGCCGGTGCTCATCCTCGCCGGCGCCCGCCGATGTGGCCGTCGGCACCATCGTTGGCTCCTCTATCGTCAGGTAGAGGTCGGCCGCCCCTTTTTCTTTCTGTATTAGAGGCGTAGTGCCCCCTCCCTAGCACAAGCCACAGCCTAGAGCGGTGGTCAATGCCCTCATCCTCGACCAGGAGGCCGTGGGTTCGATCCCCCATAGGAGCAATTTAACACCCCCCCCCATTTTCCTGAGTGTCTAGAGCCACTAACAGTGGGCCGAGGGCCCACATGTCATCCCTCTAAGGCCCTGGTGTGTATGCCAGTGGGCCTTGATTTCTTTTTATTTTTATTTTTGTTGTTTTTCTCTGTCTTTTTGAGTTTTTCCATTTGTAGTAAGTGCCAAATTTGGCCATGTCCAACTCTGGTAGTTGCCATTTAGGGATATGCCTAATTTGGCATATACTAAGATATAAGTGGCTCTTGTTATTTCTAAATGTGATTTGTGTGAGTTTTGTCTATAGAAACAAATTCTTATGATATATGAATTTGGGGTAGAAAAATACAGTGAACCTATCGGTGGCATTATATTTGTCATTTGGCCAAGTTTGTAGAAATGATATTTTGTTATAATATCTCATTTTGTCATTTTCACATGATTTAATTCTTGCAGCATTTGCTAAACTTGTCAACATGAAAAATTCCTCATTGATGTGTGCACTAGCCCCTGGTATTTTTGCATGCCATGATAAACCATGTTTAGGGGTGGAATTCTTCCTTTCAAAATGATACCAAAATGTTGTTTTCATATGCTCAAATATTTCTATGTGTTCAACATGTTATTTGCTTGCCATGTTGTCTTGATGATTCCCATGAACCTATACCTCCTTTGGGGTTGGCACAATGCAATCTATTGTTGAGCATGTTGCCCTCTATTAACCTGTACCAATTTCTTGCAAGTAGAGGTATTGCATCTTCCTTAAATCTGCTGTCAAACTTGTCATTCTAATGCCCTGTTTGCCACTTGTTGATTTTTTCTAAGCCTGTGAAACTGTTATTCTCGGCATGCCATGTTGGGAGGATGATAGCCATGTATGTGTGCATATTTTATGTTGTCATAATGTAGTTAATTGAAGTGCATGTTGTCCTCTATGACCTTGTTAATTTTCATGCCATGAAAGTCCCTGTAGCATATGTATTTGTTGTTGTCAAGCTGACATCTTGTTAACTCAGATTTTGTAAAACTGGAATTTTCACGAAGTCTGTAAAAAATGTTTCATCATGCCATCTTGTGAGCTCAATTGCCATTGATCCTTGTTTCCTTTCATGTTGCTCTAATTGTATGAGTTGTTAAGCATCATGTACACTTCATGCCCCTGCCTTGGTTGTTCTTTGTAGCTTGTTGTAGCTCCTATTATGTGTGTTGCAATATGACATGTTGTTTTTTGTGTGTTTCATTGTTTTGTGACTTGAGAGGGTTATACCCAACGATTTTGCATGATCTTTAGGTCTATTCTTGCTATATTTTCATTTCCAATCCAGTGGCATATTTGTAATACCAAGGAATAGCCCATGGCCTTATTCATCTTTGTTTTTGTCTCTGTTACCGTTCGTACCTTGTCGTGAGTGTACCATGAGTTCCGTTTGCAACGTTCAACATATGCATTTGCATTGTTTTTAAGAGGATCATTCATATTTGCCATGTTCATACATGTCCAAATAACTAATCTTGAGGTTCTATCCAGAATACTAAACAACTTAATAATTGCATGTGAAACATGACTAGGATGGGGTTTCCATGTTAAATACATCAAATTGGTCATGCATCATCTTTGGTTGCGCATTGCACTTTGTTTATATGTTTATTTGGTGTTGTTTCTATTTGGGTAGACCCAAGTATCGAGCCTAAGTACGAGGATCCTAGAGAGAATGCCTACGAGGACGCAACTCTTTATCCCTCTAAAGACCCAACAGGCAAGATTATCGTACCCGGATACTAGCACTATTTTCGTTATGCTAGATGTCTCACTTCTACCATTATATTTTGTTGCCTACCACTTAAATGTCAAGCCTCCAAATTTTCCATGAAAGCCTCTAACCCCTCCACTACCTAGCCAAACCTTGTTTGAATAAGTTACCGCTGCTCAGCCTCTCTTATAGCGTTCTTAGTTGCAGGTGCAAGTTGTTTCCATGTGACAACATAGATATCTGTAGATATGACAATATTCATTCCTATTTAATTTAATGCACCTATATACTTGGTAAAGGTGGAAGGCTTGGCCTTTTGCTCAGTTTTTTGTTCCACGTTTGTCGCCCTAGTTACTTGTTATCGGTGTTATGTTCCATATTTTGCGCTCATAACATGCTTGGGGTTGTTATGGGGACCCCCTTGACTATTCGTTTTAGAATAAAGCTTGTCTGACAACACCCAACATTGATAGTATTTGCTTAACATCTTAAATAAAATGCATATGGCTGAGCTACCCCGTGGATTAATCAACAACCCGGGCCAATGCTCCTCATGAGTGTTGGTCCCACCCAGAGCAGCTTATTAACGTCGCCCGAGGTAACTTGGTGATTGGCGTGGTAACCATAGCTCATCCGTCGTGTCCTGAGAACAAGATATGCGGCTCCTATCAGGTTCGTCGACACGTCGCGCGGTATTGCTGGACTTGTTTTACCTTTCTCGAATGTCTTGTGGAGGGATTCCAAGGATACTTTAGGCTATCTCGAGGTTGAGGATTTCCAATGGAATTTCCAAGGAGATCACGGATTTTCCGTGGTTGAGGTTATTCCACGCGACGTGTGGTTAGTTTGTGATGGACGAGTTGGAGCACCCCATGTAGGGTTTAATCTTTTCGAGAAGTCGTTCCCGCGGTTATGTGGAAACTTGGAAATTTGTTTAACACCTGTTTATATTAAACTTGAAGTAAACTCAAATAAAATACACCAATCATCTGTGTAACTGTAATTGTCTCTGCTCGTGAACATGAACCGAGAGAAAACACCGTGGGGTTATGTTTGACGTCAGTAGGTGTTTAGGATCACTTAGTGATCATTCTAGTTTACGACCGTCATACGTAGGCCACCATATTTATTCTTGTTCTCGTAAGTTAGCCACTCAAATATATGATTAGTGTTTGCTGCAGCCTCATCACTTAACCATTTCTCACCCATTGGCTTACATAGTCTCGGTACCCGGGTTATGAGATTGTTGAGTCCCCATGGCTCACAGATTACTACAACACTATAGGTACATGTACCGATGAGATCGACCACGTTGATGCGCCCTAGCTCCAGAAAGTTTTGAGACGGTGTTGTTGTTTGGGGACGGTTTTGAAACGAAACTATTTCGAATGTCTTCACACCCATGACTATTACAAATATGCAGAGTCTAACTCAGATGTACTCCCTGTAACGAAATATAAAAGTGTTTAAATCATTAAAATAGTGATCTAAATGTTCTTATATTTCTTTATGGAAGGAGTATGTTCCAAGAAAAATCGTTTCAAATGTGTTAGTATGAGGTGGTTTTCTTGGCCAACTTGGAATATTCGTCTGAGTTTGTAAATAAGTTTACGAATTTAAGAAGTGAATTTGAGCACATCAAAGTTCATCAAAAGTCAACCTAGAACAGACTGTGTGGGTTTGGTATTTTCCATGTCGCTGATCACGGCTTGGTGCTGCCGCTCTACGGTAAGATATTTCCTCTCTCCAAGTTTGTAAGTCCCCCTTGTATGTATGGTCAAAGTTTGACCATAACAAATATAACTAAAACTTGAAGTGAAATATCATAAACTTTAATCACTAGATTTGTATGAAAGTTTTGAATGCTATTATTTCTACTACATAAACTTATAATTTGTTAGTTGAATTTATGATTAAAATTTGACATAAAATACAAAAAGATTAACAAATCCAGACGAAGGGAGTAATAAAGAGAAGGTGACTCGCAGGGACAGTTAGCCTGCACGCCCAATTATACTAAATGAAAGAGATCGTTAACTTGCACCATTGTTGCTACTGCCAGCACTCTATTGTTTGGTAGAAATTTAGAATAGAAAACGATGGCTAGTCACTACCACTTAGTACCTTCCAGCATCATTTAATTTTGAATCATAACACACTGTGCATTGCCTGTTGCCCACATTAGACAGTCTGGACTGCAAATAATGCACTGCATAGAGCCGAACAGTAATATGAAATCGTGTAGCCTACCGTTAAAACTTAGATGTCATATAGCGTACCTCATTCTCAAAACTAGGGCGTATTTGATTCAGAGGACTTGCATATGAATTTAGAGAACACTCGCGCCTCTGTCTGACTGGGATGCACACAACCAACATGAGTTTGGTTTTTGTGCACCCAAGGACATTGCACCCCTGATGCATCCACGATAAGAAAGCTTAGCAAAACATTTCAAGAAAATCTGAAACTTTAATGATGTGATTATGACCAAATATTTTAGGTGCTTGTAAAATTTGGTTGTGAACTGACATCTGAGAAGCTATGTGCAAGAAAAACAATGTTTGTATTGAAAACATGTGAACAATAACTTGGGTGCAGAGCATCATTTGTATTTCGTTTTTTATGGACATCATTGATATTTTTTGGTGATCAAACTTTGCAAGCTCCTAAACCATTTGTTCATAATCACGTTTCAAAACTTTTTGAATTTGTTTTCTATTTTTTCAAATGTACCGTTCACTGTGTAGGTGCAGTGAAGTTGGGTGCAACCACTACTTTCCCCAACCAACATTGATGCACGCACATAACAAATCTTACCGACAAGATCAAAGTCATATAAGATCAAGGCTATGCCAAGGCAGGAAAACGAAAAAGAAAAGACCCCCAAAGTAATCAAAACGATGATCAACGAAATTGAGCTATGACGGTCGGCAACAATAATATCTTGACAATACAATGACTACGTGTAAGGTTTTTAAAAAGCGACATCTCCATAAAGAGAGTGGCGCGCAAGCGCCACTATCGCAGAATCCAACCTCACATGTCATATCATGGGTTTTCACCCAAAAAAAGTTAGAATAAGCTTCAAACAAGCCTTCAACAAGTTGGCAATCCAAAATGTCATTATTGCCCGGTTTGCCCAACTGGGTCAGCCCTGAGGTTTTCACTCGGGTGAATTGCAAAAAACCATCACCGTTTAAGTTATGTTTTGCAATTGTCATCACATTTTTTGGGTGCCCCAAAAATGTACTATGTTTGCTCATTAAAGTTCTCAATAAACACTAATGACCAATTTGAAGTGTTTAATTTGATTTCCCACAAGTCAGCCCGGCTGGTCTAGTCCATGTGTCATACATGTTAACGCTGTTTGCGTTGACTGATATAAAAAATGCCCCATACATCCATCACACCCCACCTTCTCTCGCGCATGGCCAACGCCGCCCTGCATCCTCTGCCTCATGGACGATGCCACCCCAACACCTCTCTCTCCAGCGCCGCCAAACTGCTCATCTCTCCTACCGAGCTCTTCACCTTCATACATGCCTTCTCTCCCAACATCGACGAGACCCGTCACCGTGTGTCCTGCCCTACTTCGCCCCACGACGCGGCCCCACCTCCTGCCCTGTCCCGACGAGCTTTGCCCCCCTCCGAGGCCCACGGCAAGCCAGTCGGCTGCCCACTAGAGCACGCCACTCCCTACCCCTATGTCGTTGTCTAGAGCAGATCGATGTGTGGGGCGGCAAGGTATGGGAAGCCAGAGCAGCCCGCGCAAGCTCTAGGACGAGAAGAATCAACCCTTGGCGCGTGCAAGCTTTAGGCAGCGACCATGCCTGGCATCGGGCTGCAGCCTCACATGCAGCTGCTAGGGACGACATGCATGAAGGCGGCCATCATGCAGCTTTAGAATGCCTTGCTAGGCAGCGTGATACGACCTACACGGAAGCAACGGTCATGCGGCTCGGAGACGGCATCCTCCTCCGTGCGGCAGTAGCTGGCCGGTCATGCAGCGGCACGAGCTTAAGGGTGGCAGCAGCGTTGGATGCACCCAAGTTGTTTGATGGAAAGCATCCAAAGAGAAGAAGGAGGTTTGGTAGAGATAATAGTGCTGACGGATGGGCACTCCATCCAACTTAACAGGTCAACAAACCATGTTGACAATTTTGTGCCACGTCTGCGCTTACAGCGGGACCGACATGTCAGAAATCAAATTAATCGCATCAAACCAGTCATTAGTGTTTATTGAGAATTTAAGCAAGAAAAAGGTAGATTTTTGGGGCGCCCAAAAAATGTGGGCAATTCCAAAATAGAACTTAAAATATGGTGATTTTTTGCAATTCACTCGTTTTCACTCTAGAGCTCGAGACTAGATACTCGAGAAATTAACTTAAGTTGTCACCTCCACTTTTTGTCATCCAAGGATCTAGATATGTGCATGGTCATGACATGAGATTCTATGGAAAATACGAACATGGTCACAGAAGCAGACAATATAGTCACAATAAGGTCTTCTTACCACACAATGGGAGAAACAATGAATGCTAACTCTAGCACACGTGATGAAGCCATTGATGGGGGAGGAGATATTATCAAAGGCTGTCAGAATTGCGATTTTGAATCGGATCCGAACTCCAATGATAGATCGCAAATGGTAGAAACTTAACTATCATAATCGTAGAAACGTAGATCCTATAAAATAAAATCGTGAAGTCATAGAATCGTACAACAAAATCCTAACCGTGACACTCTAGCATTGCCAAAATCCCAATTCAAGACACTCACAACAATCTCATGTCGTCCTCTGAGGGGTCAACAGATGGCAGATCTATAACAGACAATACCATCATAAATTGGAGCACGACATTTTGAAGCTTGCCCTCCATGGAGCCCTTTATTTTTGAATAACTCAAAATTCAAACTTCTGGATTTCGAAATAATCTGAAAAAATGCAAGTATACAAGGATAAAATGTATATGTGTACAAAAATTCAGGACGAAGTACCTTGAGATGTGATCTGTGCAAAAAGAACAAATTATGGACTTTTGGAATGAATAGTATCATGTGTTAAAAAACCACATATTCGTATTTTTACACAGCCCTCATTTCAACGTATTTCATCCTGAAAATTTACACACATGTGTGTTATGCCTTCATGTATATCTGATTTTTTTTAAATGAAATTTAAAAATATGAATTTTGATGAGTTCTAGATTTTTCAAAAATTGGCCTCCATGAAGGCCGAGCTACAAATTGCATTTTTGCATAAATTGCCTCTTACTCCGCTATTCTCATGTGTGGCTGCAAATCCCCGTCCGACATAACAAGTGTTGGGGAACGTTGCATGGGAAACGGAAAATTTCCTATGCACACGCGAGATCTATCCATGATGGTGAGCATCTATGAGAGGGAGAGTGGATCTACATACCCTTGTAGATCGCTAAGCGGGAAGCGGGAAGAAACGCGGTTGATGTAGTCAAACGTCTTCGCAATCGAAATCGCCGAGCGTCCCACGATCCCATCATGATCCATATCGCGATCCAATCATGATCCGTTCCGCGATCAAAACACGAATCATCTCGCGATCCTGATTACGAACCTTGTGATCTAGCGCCGAACGGATGACACCCCCGCGTTCAGCACACGTACAGCTCAATGATGATCTCCGCCTTCTTGTTCAAGAAAGAGGGATCAGAGAGGTAGATGAGTTCTCCGGCAGCACAACGGTGTGGTGGCGGTGGTGGTGAACTAATCCCGCAGGGCTTCGCCTAAGCACCGCAGAACTAATCTAGAGGACAAACTGATCAAGGGAAGAAGATGGAAGCACGTCGCAATTCGGGTTGAGTGATTTTGCCTCTAAATCCTCTAGTATATATAGGAGGAGGGAAGGTCGGTGCCCTAGGGCTGGCCCCTTTTCCTTGGCCGCAAGGAGGAGAGGAGGAGTCCTCCTCCAATCCTAGTAGTATTAGGACTCCTCCTTCCCACTTGGAAACTCTTTCCACCTTGGGTTTTTTCCATCCAAGTCGCATGGGACTTTAGTGGGGCTTCAGCCAGCCCACCAGGGGATGGTTTGCGTCCCTCCACATCCCATGTTGCCCTTTGTGTCGAAACACCCCTCCCGATGTCCCCAGGCACCCTCCCGACACTCCCGGTACACTACCGATGAGTCCGAAACTTTTCCGGTGACCAAAACGGGACTTCGTATATATCAATCATTACCTCCAGACCATTCCGGAGATCCTCATGACATCCAGGATCTCATCCGGGACTCCAAAAAACCTTCAGTCACAACCATGCATAACTCTATATTATTGAAACGTCATCGAACCTTAAGTGTGCAGACCCTGCGGGTTCTAGAACTATGTAGACATGACCAAGACACCTCCACAGTCAATAACCAATTGCGCGACCTGGATTCCCATATTGGTTCCTACATATTATACGAAGATATTTATCGGTTGAACCTCTATGTCAAGGATTGATTTAATCGTGTATGTTGTTCCCTTTGTTCTATGGTATGTTACTTGCCCGAGATTCGATCGTCGGTATCTCCATAACTAGTTCAATCTCGTTAGCAGCAAGTCTCTTTACTCATTCCGTAATACGAGATCCTGTGGATAACACTTTAGTCACATTGCTTGCAAGGCTTGTTGTGATGTTGTATTACTGAGTGTGCCCTCAGATACCTCTCAGTCACACGGAGTAACAAATCCTAGTCTTGATCCATGCCAACCCAACAGACACCCTCAAAGATACCTGTAGAGCACCTTTATAGTCACCAAGTTACGTTGCAAAGTTTGATACACACAAGGTACTCCTCTGGTGTCAGTGAGTTGCATGATCTCAATGTCATAGGATCGGATACTAGACATGCAGAAAACTGTAGCAATAAACTGACACGATCATATGCTACATTTATAGTATGGTTCTTGTCCATCACATCATTCTCCTAATGATGTGATCCTGTTATCAAATGACATCTCATGTCCATGGCTAGGAAACCTTAACCTTCTTTGATCAACGAGCTAGTCTATTAGAGGCATACTAGGAACATGGTGTTGTCTATGTATCCACACATGTATCTGATTTTCTGATCAATACAATTCATGGATAATAAACGATTATCATGAACAAGAAAATATGATAATAACTAATTTATTATTGCCTCTAGGGCATATATCTAACAGTCTCGCACTTGCACTAGAATTAATAATCTAGCTCACATTGCTATGTGATTTGATATGAATCTCACACCCAATGAGTTGTGGGGTTCGATCATGTTTTGCATGTGAAAGAGGTTTTAGTCAACGGGTCTGCGACATTCAGATCTGTATGTACTTTGCAAATATCTAAGTCATACTGTAGACACTACTACCACGCTCCACTTGGAGCTATTCCAAATGGCTACTCCATTATACGTATCCGGATTGCTACTAAGAGTCATCCAGATTGGTATTGAAGCTTGCATCTATGTAACCCTTTACAACGAACAATTTATCACCTCCATAATCAAGAAATATATCCTGAGTCCTCTAGTTACTAAGGCTAATCTTGACCGATGTCTCGTGATCCACTCTTGGATCATTTTCATACCCCTTGACAGACTCATGGCAAGGCACACGTAGGTGCGGTACACATCATGGCATACTATACATAGCCTATGGATAAGGCATAGGGGATGACCTTCATCCATTCTCTTTATTTTATCGTGGTCGAGCTTTGAGTCTCACTCAACTCCACACCTCACAAATCAATCAAGAACTCCTTCTTTGACTGATCCATTTTGAAGTCTTTTAAAATCTTGTCTAGGTATGTACTCATTGAAAGTCTCATCAAGAATCTTGATCTATCTCTATAGATCTTGATGCCCAACAATTAGGTAGCTTTATCTAGGTCTTCCTTTGAAAAAACCTTTTCAAACAACTGTTTATGCTTTCTAGAAATTCTACATCATTTCCGATTAATAATATGTCAAACACATATACTTATCAGAAATTCTATAGTGCTCCCACTCACTTTCTTGTAAATACAAGTTTCTCGTAAACTTTGTATAAACCGAAAAACTTTCATCACCTCATCAAACCGTATATTCCAACTCTTAGATGCTTGGTCCAGCCCATGGAAGGATTGCTGGAACATGCACACCTTTTAGTATCCTTAGGACTGGCAAAACCTTATGGTTCTATCACATACGAACTTTGATCAAGTAAACCATTAAGGAAACGATGTTTTGACATCCATCTGCCAGATTTCATAATTAAAAAATGTAGCAACTACTAACATAATTCCAACATACTTTAGCATCGCTACGGGTGAGAAAGTCTCATCACAGTCAACTCCTTGAACTTATCGGGAACTTCTTTGTGACAAGTCGAGCTTTATAAATGGTGACATTCACCATTAGCATCTGTCTTCATATTAGAGGTCCATTTGTACTCAACGACCTGTCGTTCAACGGGAAAGTCTACCAAAGTCCATACTTGGTTTTCATACGTGGATCATTTCTCGGATTTCATGGCCTCTAACCATTTGTTGGAATCCGGGCCCATCATTGCTTCTCCATAGTTTGTAGGTTCATCATTGTCCAAGAACATGACCTCCAAGACAGGGTTGCCATACCACTCAGGAGTAGTATGCGTCCTTGTCGACCTATGAGGTTTGATAGTAACTTGATCCGAAGATTCATCATCATCATCATTAACTTCCTCTTCAACTGACGTAGGTTCCACAGAAACATCTTTCTATGCTGTGCTACTCTCTAGTTGAAACAAAGGTTCAACAACCTCATCAAGTTCTATGTTCCTCCCACTCAATTGTTTCAAGAGAAACTCTTTCTCGAGAAAGGACCCATTTTTAGCAACAAACAGTTTGCACTTGGATCTGAGATAGAAGCTATACCCAACTGTTCTTAGGGTATCCTATGAATTTGCACTTTTCCGCTTTGGGTTCGAGCTTATCAAACATAAGTGTTGCATTCCCAAACTATGAGAAATGACAGCTTAGGTTTCTATCAAACCATAATTCATGTGGTGTCATCTCAACAAATTTAGATGGTGCCTTATTTAAAGTGAATATAGTTGTCTGTAATGCATAACCCCAAAATAATAGTGGCGCAACGATAAGAGATATCATGGTATGCACCATATCCAAGAGAGCACGACTATGACGTTCGGACACACCATCACACTATGGTGTTCCAGGTGGCATGAGTTGTGAAACACCTTTCACATTGGCTTAAGTTGTATACCAAACTCGTAGCTCAAATATTCACCTCCACGATCATATTGTAGACATTTTTATCTTCTTTTCATGATCATCTTAAACTTCACTCTGAATTTGTTTGAACTTTTCAAACGTTTCAGAATTGTGTTTCATTAAGTAAATATACTCATATATACTCAAATCATTAGTGAAGGTAAGAAAATAACGATATCCATTGCACGCTACAACACTCATTGGACCACATACATCAACATGTATTATTTCCAATAAGTTACTAGCCCGCTCCATCATACCGAAAACGGGGTCTTTAGTCATCTTGCCCATGAGGCATGGTCCGCATGTCTCAACCGATTCGAAATCGAATGAGTCCAAAGATCCATCAACATGGAGTTTCTTCATGCGATTTATACCAATATGACATTTAGCGGGAGTGCCACAAGTATGTGGTACTATCATTATTAACTTTGTATCTTTTGGCATCAATGTTATGAACATGTGTATTACTACGATCAAGATTCAATAAACCATTCTCATTGTGTGGATGACCATTGAAGGTATTATTCATGTAAACAGAATAACCATTATTCTCTAACTTAAATGAACAACAGTATTGCAATAAACACGATCTAATCAAGTTCATGCTCAACGCAAACACCAAATAACATTTATTTAGGTTCATCACTAATCTCGAGGGTAGAGAGAGTGTGCGATGGTGATCACATCAACCTTGGAAAACACTTCCAGCACAAATCGTCACCTCACCCTTAGCTAGCCTCTATTTATTTCGAGTTACTAACCTTTAGCAACCCAACTGGTATCCAATACCCAGGTGCTACTAGGAGTACTAGCAAGGTACACATCAATAACACGTGTATCAAATATACTTATGTCGCCGTTACCAGCCTTCTTATCTACCAAGTATCTAGGGTTGTTTCGCTTCGGCAATCGTTCTCCACATAATAGAAGCACTTAGTCTCGGGTTTGGGTTCAACCTTGGGTTTATTCACTTGAGCAGCAACTGACTTGCCATCCATGAAGTTTCCCTCCTAGCCCTTGCCCTTCTTGAAACTAGTGGTTTCACTAACCATCAACATTTGATGCTCCTTCTTGATTTCTACATTCGCGGTGTCAAACGTTGCGAATAGCTCAGGGATCATTATTTCCATCCCTGACATTTTATAGTTCCTCAAGAAGCTCTAGTAGTTTAGTGACAGTGACTTGGAGAACTATCACTATCTTATCTGGAAGATAAACTCCCACTCTATTCAAGCGATTGTAGTACGAGACAATCTGAGCACATGCTCACCGATTGAGCTATTCTCCTTCATCTTGCAGGCAAAGAATCTTGTTGGAGGTCTCATACCTCTCAACACGGGCACGAGCCTGAGATCCCAATTTCAGATCTTAGAACATCTCATATGTTCTGGGACGTTCAAAATGTTTTGGATCCTCAGTTCTAAGCAGTAGTGCAAGACGCACTGAACTATCAAGTAGTCATCAAAATGTGACTGTCAGATGTTCACAACATCCACATTCGCCATTTGAGGGGGTGGCGCACCGAGCGGTGCATTAAGGAAATAAGCCTTTTTGCAGCAATGAGGACAATCCTTAGATCACGGACCCAGTCCGCATTATTGCTACCATCATCTGTCAACTCTATTTCTCTAGGAACATATAAAAAAATCAAGGGAGCTACAATGCGAGCTAGTAATCTAAAACATAATTTGCAAAGACATTTTGACTATGTTCATTGTAATGAGTTTAGTTAATCATATTACTCAAGAACTCCCACTCAAATTGACATCCCTCCGGTCATCCGAGTGCTACATGATCCAAATTCACCAACCCATGTCCGATCATCACGTGAGATGAGGTGGTGTCAATGGTGAACATCTCCATGTTGATCATATCTACTATATGACTCATGTTCGACCTTTTAGTCTCTTGTGTTCCGAGTCCATCTCTGTACATGCTAGGCTCATCAAGTTTAATCCTACTATTTTGCACGTGCAACACTGTCTTGCATCTGTTGTATGTGAATGTAGAGTGTATCACACCGGATCATCACATGGTGTCTCGACAGGACCAACTTTCGCAACGGTGCACACTCGGGGAGAACACAATTAATCATGAAATTTAAGTGACGGATCACCTTATAATGCTACCATCGTCCTAAGCAAAAAAAGGTGCTTAAAAGGATTAACATCACATGCAAATAATAAGTGTCATGATATGGTCATGAACTTGTGCTTTTGATCTTCATCTTCAAAGCACCGGCATGATCTCCATCGTCACTGGATGAAACCATGATCTCCATAATCTTGATCTCCAACAACTTGTCATCATTGGGGTTGCCACACTGACTGTTTCTTCCACGACTATTGCTAACTCATAGCGATAAAGTAACGCAAAAACGGTGAAAATCATTAAAGACAACCCTATGGCTCCTACCGGTTACGGTACTCATCGAGATGCAAGTCGAGATATTCTATTCAAAACATGATCATCTCATACATCACATATATCTCATCATGTAATTGACCATATCACATCACAACATACCCTGCAAAAACAAGTTAGACGTCCTGTAATTGTTGTTGCATGTTTTACGTGGCTGCTACGGGTACCTAGCAAGAACAATTCTCACCTACCCAAAAACCACAACGGTGATACACAAATCGCTATTCCACCTTCTCAAGGACCGCCTTTGTCGAATCCGATCCAACTAGAGTAGGAGAGACAGGCACCCGCCATCCAACTTTATGCAATAGAGTCACATGTCAGTCGACGAAACTGGTCTTTCGTAAGCGTATGAGTAAGGTTGGTCCAGGCCGCTTCATCCCATAATACTGCTGAATCAAAAACCAACCAAGGGAGGAAGCAATCTAAGCATCAACGTCCACAAACTCCTTTGTGTTCTACTCGTGATCTCATCTACACATAGACCTAGCTCATGATGCCACTATTGGGGAACGTTGCATGGGAAACAAAAAAATCCTATGCACATGCAAGATCTATCCATGGCGATCAGCATCTACGAGAGGGAGAGTGGATCTACATACCATTGTATATTGCTAAGTTGGAAGCGTTAAGAAACGCGGCTGATAGTCGAACATCTTCGCGATCCAAATCGCCGAACATCACGCGATCCCATCATGATCCATCTCATGATCCAATCATGATCCGTCCTGCGATCCCATCATGATCCGTCCCGCAATCAAATCATGAATCATCTCGCGATCCTGATCACGGTCCTTCCGACCTAGCAACGAACGGACGACACCTTCGTGCTCAACACACGTACAGCTCGATGATGATCTCCGCCTTCTTGATCAAGCAAGAGGGAGCATAGAGGTAGATGAGTTCTCCGGCAGAACAATGGCATGGTGGCGGTGGTGGTGAACTAATCCTGCAGAGCTTCGCCTAAGCACCGCAGAACTAATCTAGAGGAGAAATTGATCTAGGGAAGAAGAGGGAAGCACGTGGCAATTAGGGTTGAGTGATTTTGCATTTAAATCCTATAGTATATATAGGAGGAGGGGAGGGAGGTCGGTGCCCTAGGGCTGGCCCCTTTGCCTTGGCCGCAAGGAGGAGAGGAGGAGTCCTCCTTAGATCCTAGTAGGATTAGGACTCCTCCTTCCCACATGGAAACTCTTTCCATCTTGGGTTTTTCCAACCTAGCCACATGGTCCTTTAGTGGGTGCTTAGGCCAGCCCACCAGGGGCTGGTTTGCCTCCCTCCATAGCCCATGTGGCCCTTTGGGTCGAGACACCCCTCCCGATGGTCCCCCGACACCTCCCGGCACTCCCAGTACACTACGATGAGCCCGGAACTTTTCTGGTGACCAAAATGGGACTTCCTATATATAAATATTTACCTCTGGACCATTCAGAGCTCCTCGTGACATCCGGAATCTCATCCAGGACTCCGAGCAACCTTCAGTAACCACCATACATAAATCTATACTACCAAATCGTCACCGAACCTTAAGTGTGCAGACCCTGCGGGTTCGAGAACTATGTAGACATGACCGAGACACCTCCACAGTCAATAACCAATAGTAGAACCTGGATGCCCATATTGGTTCCTATATATTCAGTGCAGATCGTTATCGGTTGAACCTCTATGTCAAGGATTCTATTAATCTCATATGCTATTCCCTTTGTTCTTCGGTATGTTACTTGCCCGAGATTCGATCGTCGGTATCTCCAGACCTAGTTCAATGTCGTAACCGGCAAGTCTCTTTACTCGTTCTGTAATACAAGATCCCGTTCCTAATACTTTAGTCACATTTCTTGCAAGGCTTGGTGTGATGTTGTATTACCGAGTGGGCCCTGAGATGCCTCTCCGTCACACAGAGTAACAAATGCTAGTCTTGATCCATGCAACCCCAACAAACACCCTTGGAGATACCTCTAGAGTACCTTTATAGTCACCCACTTATGTTGCAACGTTTGATGCACAAAAGGAACTCCTCTGGTGTTAGTGAGTTGCATGATCTCATGGTCATAGGAACAAATACTTGGCATACAAAAAACTATAGCAATAAACTGACACGATCATATGCTATGTTTATAGTTTGGGTCTTGTCCATCACATCATTCTCCTAATGATGTGAATCCATTATCAAATGACATCTCATGTCCATGTCTAGGAAACCTTAACCATCTTTGATCAATGAGCTAGTCTATTAGAGGCATACTAGGGACATGGTATTGTCTGTGTATCCACACATGTATCTGAGTTTCTGATCAATACAATTCTAGCATGGATAATAAACGATTATCATGAACAAGGAAATATGATAATAACTAATTTATTATTGCTTCTAGGGCATATTTCCAACACCAAGGAGCAGAAAAATCTTGTGTAACGATCCCCTCACCTATTGTGCTCGGTACTAATGATGCACAATTAGTTTGGGAGACCCCCTTTCTTCTCTATTCTCCATCTCTTCCTCCCCCTCCTCTCTTCCATCGACCGAGTTCTTGAGAGAAGATAAGGGCTCCCGACCCGATCCGATGCCTTGCCTATGGGCAATGTCGGCTGGTGATGGCTGAGGAGAGGAGCCTGGGCCTTTCTTGTATATACTACTCCCTTTGTTCCTAACTACAAGTCTTTTTCGAGATTCCACTATTAAAATATTTACGGATGTATATAGACATATTTTAGAATGTAGATTCATTCATTTTGCTACGTATGTAGTGCCCTATTGGAATGTCTAAAAAGACTTATATTTAGGAACGGGGGGAGTAGTAAGGTAGTTAGTGTATTTTTTGGACTGGCTTTATGCTATGGTCGATGTGAAGCTTCTCTTCGACGTGCTCGAGCAGTGCTGGGGAGGGGTGGATCTCTCCATTCCACGGTCGTTGATGGTGGGCGGTGGTGGTGTTGGGTGGATCTGGCCGGATCTTCCCAAATAAGATCGGAGGGTTCCTGAATGTAGTGCAGCGAGATCCCGATAAGCTCTCTGTTTGTTGCCATCAAGGTGGGGAAGAGTGCGGTGCCATGGATCTTCCTGCTCTTTTGGTTGAAGGACTCCTAGGGGTGTTCTCTGTGGCTGCAAGCTAGAGCTTATTCTCAGCGGTGCGCCATCGGCTTCCTGCCGCTTCGCCACTCATTGTCATGGCCTAAGTGCGGCCACTCCAAGCGCTGGCACCGGTGGTTCCTGTCTGGTGTTGTTGATCTTTCAACCTCCTAGTCTTCGAGCCAAAAGGGAGGCTTTTCCTGGGCTCAGACATGGAGTTCATCGTCTTCTCCGTCCCAAGTGGTCTCGTCCCCGACGTCGGTGAGGATGGCCATGTTCCGAAGCTTCAGTGCAAGGCTATTGGTGAAGGACCTGGTTGCCTTTTCCACTTTCTTGTTAGGGTCCTTCTAGTAAAATCTGAGGGTTGTGCTATGATTTTCTGTTTTCTTGAGGACCTCTATGTATCTTGCATCGCCACCATTATTATCTAATGCAGCTTCCGGGTCCTTCCGGGCCCTTCCCATGTTAAAAAAAGGTACTAATGATGCTACACAATCTCCACAATGTTTACCACGTCCTCAAGTAGGTGTACACACATCGCCTCGCGCAGTCTAATGCCACTGGAATCCATTCGACAGGGCGGCCAATGATTGGACGCCGCCGAGTCACCGAGGCTAGCATCTACGAATGCCAAGCTAGGATGTTTCACCTAGGAGCCACGTCGCTCCCCCCGAACAATATTTTTTTTAAACCAAGGCAAAATATTTTCCTCATATATTAATTTAGAAGAGGATATAATTTGTCTTACAAGACCCACGGTACTAAGGCATCACTCTCCTGGTACAATAGTTCCTAGGTGCTTTGTTCTGGTCGAAATCCACAGTTTGATCTCACATCAAATATTGTTGAACAAGATGGATGCTGGTGTGTTTTTGTGACCAAAGACACGCACATTCCGTTCCTTCTAAATGGTCCATCCCATAAGCACTGTTAGGGACGCCATGGACTTCCTATTAGGCGTGCGATTGTCAGATCCTTTGGACCACCATTCGCTAACGGATCCCTCTAGGTGCTAATCCGAAGTATCAAAGTCGATCCAAAGAATCCAGTTATTTATCAATTTCCAGAGTCTGAGCATGAAATGACATCTGTAGAAGAGGTGTGCCCCAGATTCCTAAACTTGCTTGCATAGCAGGCAGAAATCAAAGTTAGGCCATCCATGGTTGGCCAGTCTATCGGCGGTAGAAATTCGATCTTGAGTAGTCAACCAAGAAAATAACTTGACCTTGGGAGGGGCCCAAGGTTTCCATATCATTTGCTCCATGGGCAGGTAAACCATTCCGGAGAATTGGGCCGCGTAAGCAGAGGCCGCAGAGTAGTCTCCACTAAATGTGTGGTTCCATACAATGTCATCTTCAGCATGGTCATCAAGGTGAAGGCCTTGGATGGACCTCCAAAGAGCCACAAATTGATACAGATGCTTTGTAGTGAAGTTTGTAGAAAGTTTGACCTTGGTCACCCGAGCATTATAGTTCAGTACCTCTCTAACCCTCTGGCTTTTGCAAGGTGAAGCCTCAAAAATGAGTGGAGTTATCTCCTGTGGCTTCCTGTCATTAATGCAAGGAGCCTTCCAAAAGGGGGTTCTTGCTCCGTCCCCAACTATGATGATGGTGGATGCATAGAAGAAATCAAGATCACGCTCTTCGCATGGGTTGCCCATACCAACCCATAAATTGGAAGGCTCTTTCCATTCAAACTAAGGGAATCGAAGATGCAAAGCTCGTTGTCTATGTTGAGAACTCCAAGGCCTCATCGTTCATATGGCCTGCATACCATGTCCCAGTTCACCTTGCATTTCACTCTCGTTGTCTTGTCCGTACCTGACTAGAGGAAGACTCTTTGAAGTTTGTCGGTGTTATGGAGAGTGCTTGGAGGTACTATGAAAGCACATTTACTCCCTTGGTGGTTTTGGTAATTAATAACAACATATATGTCATTGAACTAATGTTTCCAATAAGCATGTTTCAGGAAAAGTTCAATGATGGGTTGGCAAAAGGATTGTGGAATACCCCAAGATACAAGGAAATAGTTTCGCAAATCTTCAAGAAAGAGCACTCTACATTTTACTTTGTGAGAAATCACCTTTAGTCCATAGGAAAGCCAATACTATCAAAAGGGGGTAAGGTACTGTTGGTGAACAAAATGCTCATACGTGCACAAGTGATAGTCACCACATACACCCAAAAGCTCTTCCACAAAAGTATGTCCAAAGCCAAATATCCAAAATCGGTGCAACCAACACTTTCCACTCGGTACCACAGATTCTGAACCTCAAACAGACTCGGCCAAACCCTAGCCCGTCGGTGTAACTGATTCTGCTTCGGTGCCACTAAGTTTGGGTTGCCAACTTTCTGTTACGCAAATTCACAGAATTGATCCCACCGAGTTTGTTGAATCGGCATCATCGAGTTTGGCAATCTGACAGTTGGTCACCTTATTGGTGAAACTGAGTTTTATATATCGGTCTCATCGAGATTCAAAAGCTCCTACCTTTTAGGCAAGTTGGTACCACCCAGATTAACACATCGGTGTCACCGAATCTGACTTATTAGTTGTAACAGTTGGATTTTTGGAGATGCCTATGTATACCGCTCCACCACCACCTACTCACAAGAGAAGCACTCAGAACAGATCCCCACTCATACCAACTAATTTTCTTTGAGAGAGCCAGCTACTCATGTGTTGAGATCATGTCGTTCCATTCCAACCATATGAAGCTTGATATCTAGTCTCCCCCAAGTTGCTTTCCACCCAATCAATCTCTTCCACCATAGCCAAATCCGTGAGAGAGCGATTGTGTGTTGACGAGTCTGTGATCTTGAAGCAGAAGAGAAAGGAGTTCATCGACATTATCGAGCCTATTACCTTTTGGAGGGTGGTGCCTCCTAGATTGGTTAGGTGTCGCTTGGGAGCCTCCTACTTTGTGTTGTGGAGTGAACCAAGAAGTTTGTAAGGTAAAGTGTTGGGGAACATTGCATGGGAAACAAAAAATTTCCTACGCACATGCAATATGTATCCGTGGTGATGAGCATCTACGAGAGGGAGAGTGGATCTACATACCCTTGTAGATCGCTAAACGGGAAGCGTTAAGAAACGCGGTTAGTGTAGTCAAACGTCTTCGCGATTCAAATCGCTAAGCGTCCCGCGATCTCATCACGATCCGTCCCACGATCCAATCATGATCCATCCTGCGAACTCATCACGATCCTTCCCGCGAACTCATCATGATCCGTCTCGCGATCTTGATCACGGTCCTTCCGATCTAGCGCCGAACGGACGACACCTCCGCGTTCAGCACACGTACAGCTTGATGACGATCTCCATCTTCTTTATCGAGCAAGAGGGAGAGGAGAGGTAGACGAGTTCTCTGGTAGTGCGACGGCGTTACGGCGATGGTGGTGGAGCTATTCCGGCAAGGCTTTGCCTAAGCACTGCCGAAAACCGACCTAGAGGAGAAACTACGATCTAGTCGAGAGATAGCACGTGGATATTAGGTTTAGCTTTTTCCTCTAAATCCTCTAGTATATTTATGAGGGAGGGAGGGGAGGAGGCAGCCTCAAACCCTCAAGGTTTAGTCGAAATTGGAGGTGGAGGAGTCCTACTCCAATCCTATTAGGAGTAGGATTCCTCCTTTCCACTTGGAAACTCTTTCCACCTCTCCACCTTTGGATTTTTTTCCTTCTCAAACCACTCCAGCCACATGGGCCCTTAGACGAGACATCATCCAGACCACCAGGGGCTGCTTTACCTCTTCCCACAGATCATGTAGCCTCTTGCATCGAAATACCTCTCCCGATGGTCCCCTGATACACTACCGGCACTCCCGGTACACGACCGGCACTCCCGGTACACTACCGATGAGCCCGAAACTTTTCCAGCGACCAAAACAGGACTTCCTATATATCAATCTTTACCTCCGGACCATTCCGGAGCTCCTCGTGACGTCTGGGATCTCATCCGGGACTCCAAACAACCTTCAGTCACCACCATACATAACTCTATACTACCGAAACGTCACTGAACCTTAAGTGTGCAGACCCTGCGGGTTCGAGAACTATGTAGACATGACCAAGACACCTCTACGGTCAATAACGAATAGCGGGACCTGGATGCCCATATTGGTTCCTACATATTCTACGAAGATCTTTATCGGTCGAACCTGTATATCAAGGATTCAGTTAATCTCGTATGATGTTCCCTTTGTTCTTCGGTATGTTACATGCCCGAGATTCGATCGTCGGTATCTCCATACCTAGTTCAACCTCGTTACCAGAGGGTCTATTTACTCGTTCCATAATACAAGATCTCATGACTAACACTTAGTCACATTGCTTGCAAGGCTTATTGTGATGTTGTATTACCTAGTGGGCCCTGAGATACCTCTCCATCACACGGAGTAACGAACCCTAGCCTTGATCCATGCCAACCCAATAGACACCATCGGATATACCTGTAGAGCACCTTTATAGTCAGCCAGTTACGTTGCGACATTTGATACACACAAGGTACTCTTCCGGTGTCAGTGAGTTGCATGATCTCATGGTCATAGGAACAAATACTTGACATGCAGAAAACAGTAGCAATAAACTGACACGATCATATGCTATGTTTGTAGTTTGGGTCTTGTCCATCACATCATTCTCCTAATGACGTGATCCCATTATCAAATGGCATCTCATGTCCATGACTAGGAAACCATAGCCATCTTTGATCAACGAGCTAGTCTATTAGAGACATACTAGGGACATGGTGTTTTCTATGTATCCACACATGTATCTGAGTTTCCGATCAACACAATTATAGCATGGATAATAAACGATTATCATGAACAAGGAAATATGATAATAAAAAATTTATTATTGCCTCTAGGGCATATTTCCAATAGTCTCCCACTTGCACTAGAGTCAATAATCTAGTTCACATCACCATGTGATTCGCATTGTTTTGAATCTAACACCCAATGAGTTATGGGGCTCGATGATGTTTTGCATGTGAGAGAGGTCTTATAGTCAACGGGCCTGCGACATTTAGATCCGTCTGTACTTTGCAAATCTCTATGTCAAACTGTAAACACTGCTACCACACTCCACTTGGAGCTATTCCAAATGGCTGCTCTACTATACGTATCTGGATTGCTACCAAGAGTCATCCGGATTCGTGTCAAAGCTTGCATCGACGTAACTCTTTACGATGAACTATTTCTTACCTCCATAATCAAGAAACATTTCCTTAGTATTTTAGTTACTAAGTATGATCTTGACCGCTGTCCTGTGATCCAATCCTGGATCACTCTTGTACCCCTTGACAGACTCATGGCAAGGCACACACAAGTGCGGTACACAGCATGGCATACTATACAAAGCCTATGGCTAAGGCATAGGGGACGACATTCGTCCTTTCTCTTTCTTCTGCCGTGGTCAAGCTTTGAGTCTCACTCAACTTCACACCTTACAAAGCAGGCGAGAACACTTCTCTCTGTATATCCATTTTGAACTCTTTCAAAATCGTGTCACCGTATGTACTCATTCAAAGTCTCATCAAGCATCTTGATCTATCTCTATAGATCTTGATGCTCAACAATTAGGTAGCTTTATCTAGGTCTTCGTTTGAAAAACTCCATTCAAACAACCCTTTATGATTTCCAGAAATTCTACGTCATTTCCGATCAACAATATGTCAACCACATATGCTTGTCAGAAACTCTATAGTGCTCCCACTCACTTTATTGTAAATACAAGTTTCTCATAAACTTTGTATAGACTCAAAAACCTTGATCACCTCATCTAAGTGTATATTCCAACTCCGAGATGCTTGCTTCAGTCCATAGAAGGATCACTAAAGCATGCTCACCTTTTAGCATCCTTAGGACTAACAAAACCTTCTGGTTGTATCACATACAACCTTTCCTCAAGTAAACCGTGAAGGAAACGATGTTTTGACATCCATCTACCAGATTTCATAATTGTAAAATGCAACAACTGCTAACTAATTCCAACAAACTTTAGCATCGCTACGAGTGAGGAAGTCTCATCGTAGTCAACTCCTTGAACTTGTCGTAAATTTCTTTGCAACAAGTCGAGCTTTACAAATGGTTACATTTACCATCAGCATGTGTCTTCATTTTAAGGATCCATTTGTACTCAACGACCTGCCGTCCAACAAGCAAGTCTACCAAAGTCTATACTTGGTTTTCACACATGGATCCTATCTCGGATTTCATGGCCTCTAACCATTTGTCGAAATCCAGGCCCATCATTGCTTCTCCATAGCTCGTAGGCTCATCGTTGTCCAACAACATGATCTCTAAGACAGGGTTGCCGTACCACTTAGGAGCAGTACACGTCCTTCTCGACCTATGAGGTTTGACAATAACTTGATCCGAAGCTTCATGATTATCATCATTAACTTCCTCCTCAACTAACGTAGGCTCCATAGAAACAGTTTTCTGCGCTGCGCTACTCTCTGGTTGAAACAAAGGTTCAACAACCTCATCAAGTTCTATCTTCCTTCCACTCAATTCTTTCGAGAGAAACTCTTTCTCAAAAAAGGACCCGTTTTTAGCAACAAACACTCTGCACTTGGATCTAAGATAGAAGGTATACCCAATTTTTCTTAGGGTATTCTATGAAGATGCATTTGTCCGCTTTGGGTTCGAGCTCATTAGGTGAAAACCCTTTTCACATAAGTGTCGCAGCCCCAAACATTAAGAAATGACATCTTACGTTTCTGCCAAACCATATGGTGTCATCTCAATGGATCTATATGGTGCCCTATTTAAAGAGAATGTAGTTGTCTCTAATGCATAATGTCGGGGATATACCCCGCGGTATGACCCGGCCAGAAGTATGGCCCGGCCTGGCGACTGACATGAGACCCGGTAAAGACATGACATTTTATTAATGCCCCGGCTGGCGGGTCGCAGGACGACTAGGCCCAAGACCTGGCGTGTAAGCCGGCGCTAGGTGGCTCACAAGAGAAGGCCCAAAGAGAGAAAGACTCCCTGCCTTAGGAAACAAGACCCGAAATAGGATTCTAGAGAGACTAGTCCTAATCCTACTCCTAGTAGGACTCTATTTGTAAACCTACCCTCTCCATTTATATAAGGAGGGGTAGAGCACCCCTAGAGGGACAAGATTCACAAGTTCACAAGTTCACAAGTTTAGACAATACAAGAGATTAGAGATAGACAGATTAGAGGCTCTCATGATTAGAGGTAGCAAACATCACCCTTGTAACCGAGAGATCTCCTTCATCATCAATACCAGACAAGCAGGATGTAGGCTTTTACCTCCATCGGAGGGGCCGAACCTGGGTAAACTCCGTGTCTCTCGATTACGACCAACCCCTTCAAGCCGCCACATAGTTGCGCTTCGTCCCGAACCTAAGTCCGTTCACCCGGACATCTGCCATGACAAATCCACGACAGTTGGAACCCATCGTGGGGCCAACGCATGGTGGTATTGAGTTCTTGAGGGGGCTCTTTAGGGGTCAAGAAGCTCGTGATTGAAGAAGAGATGGCAAGGAACAATCATGTAGGAACAACCTTGCTTTGAGCCGGCAAATTCACACTTTTGTGATCAGAGTGGTGATTAGCTTTAGAGCTGACATATACCAGTTGGAGACCAGAGATTAAGTAACTGAAGCAATCCATTGCGACGGACATCTGTACTCACGCGGATCACCCAAAACTGCAGCTGCATTTCGCCGAGTGTTCTGTCGTGAGCCGTCTCATCTTCCCATCCAAAGCAGCAAGGTTTCAAGCACCGATGAGCTATTATGAGGCTACATTTTTGTTTGCATCAACCCAGCAATTAGTAGTACTACTAGTAGTTCATCCCACGTGAAGCATCAAGACTGTTCAAACGATTAATTAGTGTGTGCGCTCCTCATCATTATACGAAATATATGTGGTGCATCCTCACATGAGGAATAAAGGCAACCGATCAATCGAATCTGAAGCAGATGGAATTCAAACTCGTGAGGGCTGCGCACATGCATTCAGGCTAGCCACTTGGACACATCACTTCTGTTGTAGACATCGCACACACCACAGTCAAATTAAGAGTCGCCAAATTCATCCTCGCTTCGTCCGATCGTGAAGACACAGGCGCGCAAATCAGATTTCGATGGGTTGAATATTCATCAAGAACGGTAACAACCTACTAATGCATCGGGGCTCGACATCAAGAACGGTAACAACCTACTAATGCAAGCTCCAACGGTAACAATCAGATTCCAGCATTTTGATCGACTCGTGCATTCGAGATGGCTTCCAAGGTCTTTCCCGTCTGTGCCGACTTCTATGTTCATGCAAGACAAGTTAGAGTCCAACTCGGGCTTGGTTGATAAGAAGCATAGAATCGGAAGCAGCACATATGAAGGAAGGCACTACCAAGGAAAAAAAGTGATAGCTATTTTTAAACACGATGGACTCGGATGAGTGTGCTATTTTGACTCGGATATGGATCAAAATCCACAAAAAAAGGATGACAAGGAAGTTCCTAACTAGCTATTGTGTTGGATGGTTCTCACATGACCATAAAATAAGGGAGATACAAACACTTGTGGAGCGACGTACAAAAATAAAAAGGATGGACAGGCGTCTTTGCGCGAGTGTGAGATGGCAACCGACGCGGACTCGGCCTCCACCGCCCATGCCGCCGGCTCACCTCCGCCGCCGTAGCCTCGCCTTGACGTATCGGTCTGTGTCGCCTCGCGTTCGAGCCGCCACCCGCCTCCGCTTCCCCCGTGCACGGCTAGCTCTCCGCCACCTGCCTGCCGCCATGGCTTCACCTCGCCTCGAGCTGGCCCTCTTCTACGCCCCTACGCTGCACCGCTACCACCATGCTCCCCGCTCGTGCCGAGCCTCCCTAGATTCGCCTCGCCATCGCCGGCTCTGCCATCGCGCGCCCTCGCCTCCAGCCGACCTCATCCCGCCACACCTGCCTCTGTCGTGGCTCGCCTCGCCTCGAGCCGGCCTCGTCTTGCTGCGTCACGCCACGAGCCACCGCTACGCCAATTCTACGCTCGCAACACCTGAGCCACCGTGGTTTCACCGCTCGAGCTGCTTGTCCACAAATCGCCGCCGCCTTTGCAAACCTTTGTTGCCGCGCCCCTACTCGCCTACGCCATGGTCAAGCCGCCGCCGCGGTCTTTGCCTCTACCGCCCTCTCCTGTTGCGCGTGGTGCATTGTCAGGATGAGGAGCCAACCCACCCCAAGGCATGGAGCAGTGGCAGATTTTCAAAGGGTTGCACGGTGAAGGCGATGCTTTTCGCCTGACTATGATCGGTGTTATACTATACTAGTATCCATCCACCGACGAAAATACTAGGTTCTATCCACCCAATTTATTTTTCAATACATATTATTTTCTATGAAGAATAGTTATTTTGGCCTGTAATATTTTTACGCAGGATAATTATCCGTGTGGCATGATACCGCAGAGTTGGAGTGCACACCAGCATGTTGCATTGCCCGATGGACGCGGCAAAACGGAATATCTGCGGTGTGGTTTTCACCAAACAACGCCACGGCTGACTCGCCATCCATACCGGCTTACAATGTCGTGGCCGTCTCTCACCATAGCGCCAGCTTACAACGCCATGCCATCTATCACTGCTGTGCCGGCTTACAATGCCATGGCCGTCTCTCGCCACAGCGCCCGCTTACAACGCCGTGGCCATCTCTCGTCACCGCTCCGGCTTACAACGTCGTGGCCGTCTCTCACCATCCACACAGGCTTACAATGTGGTGGTTATCTCTTGCCACTCGTGCCGGCTTACAACGTCGTGGCGTCTTCCACAACAGCACCGGCTTACAATGCCGCAGCTGGTTTCTACGTCTACATCAACACACCAGTGGCTGCATACAACAGTACAAGTCACCCAACAGACGGTTCTGAATCTCTGCCCTGCGGTCCAATCAACATTGACATATCAACGCAGTGCTCGCCGGTATAAGCCGCCCGACGAGCAGGCACACAAGTCGCCACCACTACAGTTTGGTTCACTTCAACAACCAGCCGGAACGAACCCTCGACCGGATCATTGAAACAAATCATGCGGGATCATCTATAACCCACCACGGCCAACCTCAACATTCAATGGAGATTCTCAAGCCGCCTCTTTGAGTCAACTTAAGACTCGGGGGCTACAGACATGGCAAGACACATTTGGTCGTTTTCAACGAGAACCCCGAGTCATGGCAAAGTTAACCCGATCCTTGGGGCGATTACATTTTTTGTGGAAGAATAAAAGTTGCCCAAGAGGACGAACCGCCATGATGCATCGTTTAAACATAGGTGCCTGGATTTGTTGGATCATCACTTGGAGCTTCTGCCGTTTCTTCATACAAGATTGTGGCTTACAAGATGGCGAGTTACAAGATGGTGCACAAAACATTGGCTGTCAAAGGGGGCTTCTTACCTTCGACTATCGCTTATCTCACCCTAACAGCTGGATTTATGCCATTTCGGGTTAACATGTTAACCGCGGTTGTCGAAGGGGCTTCTTACCTTCGGGTATTGCTTATCTCATCCTAACAACCGGCTTTATGCCATTCCAGTTGACATGTCAGCTGCGGCTGTCGAAGGGGTCTTCTCACCGATGGGTGTCGCTTATCTCACCCTAAGAGCCGGCTTTATGCCATTTTCCGGTTAACATGTTAACCGCGGTTGTCGAAGGGGGCTTCTTACCTTAGGGTATCACTTATCTCACCCTAACAACCGACTTTATTCCATTCTAGTTGACATGTCAGCTGTGGCTATCGAAAGGGGCTTCTCATCGACGGGTGTCGCTTATCTCACCCTAACAGCTGGCTTTATGCCATTTCTGGTTAACATGTTAGCCGCGGTTGTCGAAGGGGGCTTCTTACCGACGGGTTCACTTATCTCACCCTAACAACCGGCTTTATGCCATTCCAGTTGACATGTCAGCTGCGGCTATCGAAGGGGGCTTCTTACCTTCAGGTATCGCTTATCTCACCCTAACAGCCGGCTTTATGCCATTCCGGTTAACATGTTAGCAGCGGTTGTCTAAGGGGGATTCTTACCTTCGGGTATCGCTTATCTCACCCTGACAACCGGCGTTTGCGCCAAAAATGTTGACAAGTCAACATTGGCTGTCGAAGGGGGCTTCTTACGTTCGGGTATCGTTTATCTCACCCTAATAGCCGGCTTTATGCCAATCCAGTTGACATGTCATCTGCGGTTGTCGAAGGGGGCTTCCCACCTCCGGGTGTAGCTTATATATCCCTAACAACCGGCGTTCGCGCCAAAAATGTGGACAAGTCCACATCGCATTATACATCGCATCATATATTGCATCAACATTGCATCATACATTGCATCAACATTGCATCATACATCGCATCATATTCACATGACATGCCGGCTTATCAAGCTAGGCCATAGCAAGATTATGAAAGAAGGAGCAATGTTATAACATCTCCGGGTTGTGCTTTTTCAAGCCGCCCTTACAACAACGCAGAACATATTCTGTCTTGTTTGTTTTTGCAGGTCTTATCTCTTAAGATACGCCGCCGTTAAGTATGATGAAAAACTTCTGCAAAGAGCAAATGGATCTTTAATAGCCAACTTGGCTGGACCTTCATGGTTTATCATAACGAGTACTGAATGATTGGTTTTCAAGACACCTCGAAGAATTTATTATTTTTCAAGAGTCGCCCTGTCAGATATAATGTCGTGTCATCTAATTGGCCGGTTCTCGGATTTCTTCAAATGTGCTATGTAGTAACCTACAACACTCATGGATTTCTCCAACATAAATTTCTGGGTTGCACCGCAACCACGAGCAAGGATTTCATGTCAAAGACAAAGGAATTATTCCAGGATATTCATTCCGGGTTATATTACAACCACAATCAAGGATTGATTCAACAAATTGTGGTGAGTCATATTATTCTCACATAGTCTCGAGTCGCCGCAGGCAGACGACCCAACACTAGGGGGCTACGCTATTCAAATAAAGTTTATATCAAGTATGCAAGTCCCTTGTTGCTGCAAGCATGCACCACGGCACTTGGGGGCTAATGCAAGCCGGTTTTCAAATCATTATATTGTCAGCAAGATCATATTATCTCAAGGAGATGAGCCGACCTTTCTATATTTTTCTAAGTCCCAGCCCAGTAATTCTTACTGACCCGACACTTGGGGGCTACACCGCTCAGATCAAAAATTTCTAAAGTCCCAAGTCACCACAGGCGTGCGACCCGGCACTTGGGGGCTATAGTATTCAGCTGTTTAAACAGATTGTGAGGTTCAAATTGAAGACCCAACACATTACATACTGATGTGCCGGCCCTTGGGGGCTACACCTGCTGAAGTTTCATAAGGTATAAGAATGTTATAAGTCCCAGGTTGCTGCAAGCAGGACAACCCGATACTTTGGGGCTACACAGTCCAAAATATTATTGCAAAACACCAAGTTATCATGGATAATCTCGGATCTTGGGGGCTACAGGTAATATGGACATGTCAAAAACTTTGAGGAGAATTTTCAATATGTTAATTACGGAGTTCAGTTGTTAGACCCGACGTCACCAACATCCATAACCCGATGTTATCAAAAGATCATAACCCACCAGATTTTATAAGCCGCCTTGCTTCATAGAAGTGGAAGTCCGGATTTACATCAGATGGACTTTCATCCCAATATGTTTATCAAGTCGGATGGATTATAGTTATTTCACCCGGCGACAACGACAATAATGACCTGGCATCATCAATAATTATGACCCAACGGAGATGATCCGCCAAGAGTATTGGAAGCCGACTCAATGGCATATGGGTGTTCTATTCTCAATATTTTTCAGAGGACGTTGACAAGCAAGATGATATTCAAGACGACTCATTCATATCCAGAAAAGACCCAGATTTCTGAGGAGCCACTTCATAAGCCGGCCAAAGGAGCAAGCCGGCCACTTAACATATTTATTATTCCTATTTCAGGAGGTTACCATGAATAAATTCAAGATAACCTGGGGGCTAATATCTGGGATATACCCCATGGTGTGACCAGGTCGGAAGTATGACCCGGCCTGGCGACTCACACGAGACCCGGTAAAGGCATGACATTTTATTAATGACCCGGCTGGCGGGTCGCAGGACGACCAGGCCCAAGACCCGACGTGTAAGCCGGCGCCAGGCGGCTCACAAGAGAAGGCCCAAAGAGAGAAAGACTCCCTGCCTTAGGAAACAAGACCCGGAATAGGATTCTAGAGAGACTAGTCCTAATCCTACTCCTAGTAGGACTCTATTTGTAAACCTACCCTCTCCACTTATATAAGGAGGGGTAGAGCACCCCTAGAGGGACAAGATTCACAAGTTCACAAGTTTAGACAATACAAGAGATTAGAGATAGATATATTAGAGGCTCTCGTGATTAGAGGTAGCAAACAGCACCCTTGTAACCGAGAGATCTCCTTCATCATCAATACCAGACAAGCAGGATGTAGGCTTTTACCTCCATCGGAGGGGCCGAACCTGGGTAAACTCCGTGTCTCTCGACTATGACCAACCCCTTCAAGCCGCCACATAGTTGCGCTTCGTCCTGAACCTAAGTCCGTTCACCCGGACATCTGCCATGACAAATCCACGACACATAACCCCAAAACGATAGTGGTAAAATGATAAGAGACATCATAATTCGTACCATATCTAATAGAGCATGACTACGACGTTCGGACACACCATCACACTATGGTGTTCCAGGTGGTATGAATTGTGAAACGACTTTCGCATTGTCTAAAGTGGTATCCCAAACTCGTAACTCGGATATTCACCTCCACGATCATATCGCAGACATTTTTACCTTCTTGTCACGATGATCTTAACCTTCACTCTGAATTTGCTTGAACTTTTCAAACGATTTAGACTTGTGTTTCATTAAGTAAACATACACTATATCTACTCAAATCATTAGTGAAGGTAAGAAAATAACGATATCCACCGCACGCTACAAGACTCATTGGATTGCATACATCAACATGTATCATTTCCAATAAATCACTTGCCCGCTCCATCAATCTGGAAAACGGGGTCCTTAGTCATCTGGCCCAAGAGGCATGGTTCGCATGTCTCAACCGATTCGAAATCGAATGAGTCCAAAGATCCATCAACACGGAGTTTCTTCATGCGCTTTATACCAATATGGCATTTAGCGGTAGTGCCACAAGTATGTGGTACTATCAATATTAACTTTGTATCTTTTGGCATCAATGTTATGAACATTTGTATTACTACGATCATGATTCAACAAACCATTCTCACTAGGTGCACGACCATTGAAGGTATTATTCATGTAAACAGAATAACCATTATTCTCTAACTTAAATGAATAACCGTATTCGAATAAACGAGATCTAATCACGTTCATGGTCCACGCAAACACCAAATAACATTTATTTAGGTTTGTCACTAATTCTAAGGTAGAGAGAGCGTGTGATGTTAATCACATCATCCTTGGAAACATTTCCACCTCATCGTCACCTCACACTTAGCTAGTCTCTGTTTATTTCGTAGCTTTTATTTCGAGTTACTAACATTTAGCAACTGAACCGGTATCCAATACCCAGGTGCTACTAGGAGTACTAGCAAGGTACACATCAATAACACGTATATCAAATATACTTATGTCGATGTAGCCAGCCTTCTTATCTACCAAGTATCTAGGGTTGTTCCACTTCAACGATCGTTCTCCTCATAATAGAAGCACTTAGTCTCGGGTTTGGGTTCAACTTTGGGTTGCTTCACTAGAGCAGCAACTGACTTGCCATCCATGAAGTTTCCCTCCTTGCCCTTGTCCTTCTCGAAACTAGTGGTTTTACTAACCATCAACACTTGATGCTCCTTCTTGATTTCTACCTTCGCGGTGTCAAACATCACGAACAGCTCAGGGATCATCATTTCCATCCCTGGCATTTTATAGTTCACCACGAAGCTCTAGCATTTTATATCAATCACTTTCTTATCTGGAAGATCAACTCCCACTTGATTCAAGCGATTATAGAACCCAGACAATCTGAGCACATGCTCAACGATTGAGCTATTCTCCTTCATCTTGCAGGCAAAGAATCTTGTTGGAGATCGCATTTCTCACAACACGAGCATGAGCCTGAGATCCCAATATCAGCTCTTGGAACATCTTATATGTTCCATGACGTTCAAAATGTTTTGGGGCCTCAATTCTAAGCCGTAAAGCTTGACGCACTAAACTATCAAGTAGTCATCGGAATGTGCCTGTCAGATGTTCACAACATCTACAGACAACGCTAGAGGGGGTGGTGCACCAAGCGGTGCATTAAGGACATAAGCCTTCTGTGTAGCAATGAGGACAATCCTCAGATCACGGACCCAGTCCGCAGTATTGCTACCATCATCTTTCAACTCTATTTCTCTAGGAACATATAAAATACAAGGGAGCTACAACGCGAGCAAGTAATCTACAACATAATTTGCAAAGACACTGCTGACTGTGTTCATGATAATGAGTTCAATTAATCATATTACTTAAGAACTCCCACTCAAATTGAAACATCATACGAGATCTCATATCGAGTCCTTTATTACAATACTGATTACACTAAAGTGGCTGAAGGCCAACTCATGAGAACAACTAAATCTTGCGGAAGCTTCAAGGTAGATGAGTCCATCTGACTCCAAGGGCATCTCACCGAGCGTAGATCGTATCCTCACTCCTGGTCGGAAAAGTACTCTGCAACATGATAAGTTGTAGCCGTGTAGGTCAGCATATTGAATATGCCGGCAAAGTCACAAGAGAGGGCTAAGGTAAACATCTAGTCTATATGCAAATATGGCAGGTGGGGTAGTAAGTTTTTGCATAAAGCCAAGTTTTTCCTACAAGAAAAGGGGCAAAGGCATAATTACTACAATGTTGGTTGATTAATCAGATGGTTCCACCAACCAATTCTCATACCCAAGTTGTCATTAATAACCCACATCAATATAATTAATTGTGTTGAGAGTTCCAGATAGTTTCAGTTCCTTTGGCTCAAACTATCCATGACCATGGACACGGCTAATCGATTAGGTTTGGGTACTCTGCAGAGTTTTGCACATGTTCCCCACAAGATTTGGTCGCCTTTGTTTGATTTCTCCAGGGCGCCGTTCAACCATCATCCACCCAGAGGTAAGTTGAAGAACTTGGAGTCTTGAAGACTTGATCATCATGTAGGTCTTGAAATTATTAACTCACAACTCTCATGAATCACACAACCAACCCCGTCTACTAATAGCATAGCAAAATGTAAAACAACGTTTCCCGGGGTAAATGTGTCAAAGGGTTGTGGGGTACCTACCACATGATACTACAACAAGTAACCAAGTTTCCAATTTACCTACTTCGCATGCAATTGGGCTGATGGAAGAACTAATGCAATAAAACATAGGTATACATGGTCAAAGTGACTTGCCTTGCTGACGATCCTCGTAATCAAGTGACTCTAGATAACAAGCTTCACACTCCAGATGATCTAAAGAATCAAACAGGCGCACACCATAAGCATAAATACAAAACAATTCACACAATTCTGTAGGGTTAAACAAACAATACTAAAACCATTCAATAGTATCAATCAAGAGAAAGAAATCAAAATAAAATATTTTGACTCACACAAATATTTTTAGGGTCAAAACTTCTACTACTACTACTACTTTAATACAAACAACCAAGCACTAGCTAGTAGAAACCAAATAGTAAGAAAATCAATTTTAGTAAACAGAATAAATTTTCACTAAAACTTTTGTGTAAAGAAACACTACTAAGATGAAAATATCTAGAATGTTCCTATAACTTTGGAATAGGAAACCTAAACAATGATATTATTAACACTAATATTATCATCATCATATTGCTTAACAGAATTGAATTACCAAAATTATTTATTAAAAATCTATCTTAATCATCTAACTAATTTGTGAAAGTAAAACTAAATTGTTCTATAAAACTATACCTATTGAAAAAGATATAAAGATTCCTATAACAACATGGTATAAAACTAAACATCATTCTAAATATTAGCAAGTAATGTCACCTAAATGTTTGAAACAACAGAAACTAATGAAAACTATTAACAAAGTTGAACTAATTCAGGTTCAAACTAAATTAAAATTTAAGATAACTAAACTACATTAAGAACTAAATAGATTCTGTTTTTGTTAAAACAGTAACTAAATTTATTCGAAAAAATTACTCAAATCATGTAGAATGATAGCCTTAACTAATACTAGACAGTGGCAAAAAGATTCACTCAAAAATATATTTTTAAACTATAGTTATACAGATTTTAGTAATTTGAACAAATTTGATTAGATTCAAAATTTAAAGCTCAAATTTGAAATCTAAGCATACCGACATAAACTACATCAAATATGTGAACTAATGCAAAAAGAATCAATTAAAAACACTAAATAGTTTAAAAGTTATAAGAAAAACAAAAACAGAAAACATTCTGTTTTCTGAAACAGAATCAAAAAAAGGGAAAATAAAACTCATCGGACAGGGGCTACATGGCGGGTCGTGGTAGGCCGAGAGGGTGTGCGTGCGGGCATTTGCGGGCGGGCGACCGAAGCTTAGCGCGTACCGTTTCGGGTTTTAAAACGATCTAATCTAACGCGTTGATCTATGATCGAACGGTTAAGAGAGGGGATAGGAGCTCACAGAGAAGGGGTCGCCGGCGAGGGAGTTCTCTGGCGAGGCCGAGGTGACGAGGTCGTCGGTGGCGGTGCTTCGGTGGTTGGGGACAGCATCCGAGGGCTTCAAATGACGGCGGCGAGTCTACGGCGTACTCTGGTGGCGACGGAGGGAGTGGGGACTATAGAGGCGACGAGCACGAGCTTTGGAAGGGTTCGGCTGGGGATCCGAACTTCGGCGACGGTGTGGGCAGCGCTCTGGCGAGGTAGAGTGGGGGCTCGGGGGTGGAATGAGGAGCGGAGGGTCGGGGCTACTTATAGGGCCGGTGCGGTGGTCGGGGAAGGAAAGAGGAGGGAGATCCGAAGAGGAGGAATCGCCGGCGATGTCCTGTTGACGCGACGAGGAAGGCGATCGCGGCGTCTTCAGGATCGGATGGTGGGGCCAGGGCGTCAGAGAGAGGGAGGGCGGCATCAGCGCGTCGGTCAGTCGGCTCGGAGCGCTTTCGGGACTTAACTGCTGTGGGCCGGCCCGTTTCCAATTAATTTGTTTCCTTTTTAATATCCAGAGCAGTAAAACTCTTTTAAAAGCATTCAAAACATTTCCATATATAGGAAATATATATATCAAAATGATCACGAGAATTAATGCTATTCAATGAACATTTTTCCTCTGTCATATTGAATACTTTAAAAAAATATTTTTCAGGAAAATGCTTATTTGATTTTAAATCCTTTTGCAATAATTTTTCAAATAGCCCCCTGGTTTTATTGTTCAAATATTTCACCAATATGCCCCTGGTGTGGAGTGTCATGTTACTCCTCTCTTTTCTTTGAACTTTTCTAGAGATTTTTAAATAGGTGAAACAAGAAAAAGGGAAAGATGAAAGTGCATTTCAGAAATTCAAAAGAAACACTTCAACCATTATATTCATTCAAACAATATGATGATGATGCATAGCTATATATCATAACATTCCAAAATGAAATGTTGGGATGTTACAAACCTACCGACCTTAAGATGAATCTTGCCCTCGAGATTCGGGTTGGCTAGAAAATAGGTGCGGATGGTCTTTACGAAGATCTTCTTCGCGTTCCCAGGTGGCTTCTTCCTCGGTGTGGTGACTCCACAGAACCTTACAGAACTTGATGATCTTGCTACGGGTAACTCTGTTGGCAGTCTCGAGAATTCTGACAGGCTTCTCCTCGTAGGTCAGGTCACTGTCAAGTTGTATGGCCTCTAGGGGCACTGGGTCTCTCAAGGGAATACCAACCATCTCAGCATGGCATTTCTTCAACTGGGAAACATGGAAAACATCATGAACTCCGGATAGTCCTTCAGGCAATTCCAGTTTGTATGCCACTTCACCTCTACGTTCCAGAATTTTGTAGTGGCCTATGAATCTGGGTGCTAACTTTCCTTTAACACCAAACCTCTTGATTCCTCGAAGTGGGGACACACGGAGATATGCTCGATCCCCTACTTCATATGTCACCTCCTTGCGTTTGTTATCAGCATAGCTCTTCTGCCGGGATTGAGCTATCTTGATTCGGTCTCGAATCAGTTTGACCTTATCTTCAGAGTCTTTGATAAAATCGGGACCAAAAAGTTGTCGGTCTCTAACACCATCCCACGTCAATGGTGTTCTGCACCTCCTTCCGTATAAAGCTTCGAAAGGGGCCATCTTCAAACTGGTATGATAACTGTTGTTGTACGAGAACTCTGTGTAAGGTAAGTTGTCATCCCAACTGGACCCATAGTCTAGTGCACAGGCTCTCAGCATGTCCTCCAGAATCTGATTGAGTCTCTCAGTCTGTCCATCGGTCTGCGGATGAAAAGCTGTACTGAAATCCAGTCTTGTACCCAAAGTTTCATGTAGCTGATGCCAAAACTTTGAGGTAAATTGTGTTCCTCTATCTGACACGATACTCCTCGGAACTCCATGCAGACATACGATCCTGGTCATATATATCTTGGCTAGCTTAGCACTGGTTTAGGTGATCTTCACAGGAATGAAATGAGCCACCTTGGTCAAGCGATCGACCACTACCCAAATGGAATCATATCCTGAACGGGTCCTAGGTAGTCCTGTGATGAAGTCCATACCGAGCTTATCCCATTTCCACTCGGGTATCGGCAAAGGTTGAAGTAATCCTACTGGTTTTTGATGTTCCGCCTTTACTCACTGACAACCATCACATACCGCAACATGCTCGGCAATATCTTTCTTCATACCTGTCCACCAGTAACTTTCCTTCAAATCCAGGTACATCTTGGTGTTTCCTGGGTGTATCGAGTATGGTGAATCGTGGGCTTCTTGAAGTATCAACTTCCTGAGCTCTAGGTCATGGGGCACATAGATTCGGTTTTCAAACCATAGAGTACCCTGTTCATCTTCACGAAAGCCTTTAGCCTTGCCTTCCTTCATTCTCTGCTTTATCTCAGCTATCTCATTGTCTTCTTTCTGGGCTTCTCGAATTCTTTCGGTCAAGGTGGACTGAATCTCTAGTGTGGCAACATATCCTTGCGGAACTATCTCTAACCGAAGCTTTCTCAGATCTTTGGTTAACTCCTGGGGTAATCCTCCGGCTATGAGTGTGTTCACATAACTCTTCCAACTCAAAGCATCTACCACAACATTTGCCTTTCCTGGATGGTAATGTAATCTCATGTCATAGTCCTTGATTAACTCTAACCATCTCCTCTGTCTGAGGTTCAACTCCTTCTGCGTGAAGATATACTTCAGGCTCTTATGATCAGTGTACACATCACAACTATTTCCGATAAGGAAATGTCTCCAAGTCTTGAGTGCATGCACTACGGCTGCTAGCTCCAAATCATGGGTGGCATAATTCAACTCATGGGGTCGTAGCTGTCTGGATGCATATGCTACAACTTTTCCCTCCTGCATGAGTACTCCTCCAAGTCCTTGACGGGATGCGTCACAATAAACCTGGAAGTCCTTCCGATTGTTTGGCAGTATCAACACTGGGGCTGTGAGCAAATGTTTCTTCAACTCCTGGAAACTGGCCTCATATTCCTCAGTCCAGATATACCAACAACTCTGTCATGGGCTTGGCAATCTTGGAGAAATTCTCAATGAATCTCCGGTAATATCCGGCAAGTCCGAGAAAACTACGGATCTCCTTAACTGAGGTGGGTGGCTTCCACTCGGTGACTGCTTCAACCTTAGCGGGATCTACTGCTATTCCTTCTCCGAAAATAACATGTCCAAGGAATCCGACTTCCGTCAGCCAAAATTCACATTTACTAAACTTGGCATACAACTGATGCTCTCTAAGCTTCTCTAGGAGTAAACTCAAGTGCTCCTTGTGTTCTTCCTCGCTCTTGGAGAATATCAAAATGTCATCGATGAACACCACAACAAACTTGTCCAAATATTCCATAAACACTTTGTTCATCAAATTCATGAAGTAGGCAGGAGCATTAGTCAAACCAAAGGACATGACTGTATAGTCCTTTAAGCCATACCTAGTGGTGAAAGCTGTTTTGGGTATATCCTGTTCACGAATCTTCAGTTGGTGATATCCTGATCGGAGATCGATCTTGGAGAATACTTTGGCGCCTACTAGCTAGTCAAACAGGTCATTAATCATCGACATAGGGTACTTATTCTTGATAGTCACCTCGCTCAATGCTCGATTATCGACCACAATCCTCAAGGTTTTATCTTTCTTCTCCACCAGAAGAACTGGGGCTCCCCAAGGTGATGAACTTGGGCGTATATATCCCTTGTCCAATAGCTCCTTAATCTGCTTCTTGATTTCCACTAAGTCATTTGCGGGCATCCGATAGGGTCTCTTGGAAATCGGGGTTGTCCCTGGTAGTAGCTCTATTAGGAACTCAATCTCCCTATCTGGTGGCATGCCTGGTAATTCCTCTGGGAATAGATCTGGAAAGTCTCGTACAACCGGTACTTCCTCCTGCACAACTCCTGTGAGGGAATTTAACCGAGCACTGATCCATGTGCGCCGGGATACATACTTAATCCTCTTGTTCTCCGGAGTGGTGAGTGAAATAGACTTGCTGGGGCAATCAAGATTTCCTTCATACTTGGTCATCCAATCCATGCCTAGGATTACATCCAATCCCTGGGATTCTAAGACGATGAGGTCGGTAGGAAAAACATGGTTTCCTATGGGAAGTTTCAGGGCGTGGCATCCTATTCCTGCCGTCATCATTCCTCCTGGGGAATTTACTTCAATGGGCTGACTAAGGGTTCTGGTGGGTAAACCATACTTTTCCACAACTACCCTTGATATGAATGAATGAGTTGCACCAGAATCAAAAAGTACCATAACTGGACGTGAATGCAATAAAAACTTACCAACAACAGTCTCGGGCTGATCATAGACTTCTTCCACATCGAGGTGGTTCACCTGAGCACGAGGAAATTGATTTGGCTTCTTAGCTGCGGACTTGCCGTTTCCATTCCCTTGTTTGATCTGAGGGCATTCAGTGGCATAGTGCCCTGTCTTCTAACACTTGAAACAGGTGATGTGATTCAGATCCTTCGGAGCTGGAGCGGGACGGTGTTGGTTGCCATTCCCACTTCCATTCTTGAAGCTGCCATTGTTGGGACGATTATTCCCATTTCCTCCATGGTGGTGACCTCCATGGTTGTGCACGGGATGAGTTGTCCTTCATACTTACCGGTCCCTGATCCAGTATTTCCGAAGTACGGGGTGTAGCGGGGCTTCTGATGAGCTCCAGAGGTAGACTTCCCCTATGTGTACTTCCTCTTGCGGTTCTCAATTTGCTGCTGCTTTCCCTCCAAGATGAGGGCCTTGTCTACCAGCTCCTGGTAGTTGCCGAAGGTAGCCACCATCAGCTGCACGCTCAACTCATCATTGAGTCCTTCCAAGAACTTCTCCTGCTTGGCTGCATCATCGGCCACATCTCCTGGTGCATAATGAGCCAACGTGCTGAAGTCGTCCACGTACTGGGCCACAGAACGGTTCCCCTGGCGTAAGTTGCAAAACTCACGCTTCTTCAGGCTCATAGCTCCAGCTGAGACATGTGCGGTGCGGAACGCTTGCTTGAACTGCTCCCAAGTCACATCAGTAATGGGGTATGTGGTGCTGTAGTTCTCCCACCATGAAGCTACTGAGCCCTCCAGTTGATGGGCAGCAAAACGCACTTTTTCAGCCTCAGCGCATCCTGCGGTGGTGAGTTCCCTCTCCATCTTGCGGAGCCAATCATCTGCCACAATGCGCTCTGTGCTGCTGGAGAAGGTTGGGGGATTCAGTCTCAGAAAACGGGTGAGGTTGTCGCCTTGTGGTGGAGGGTGGTTGTTGTGGTTGTTGGTCTGATTCTGAATCAACAGTTGCATCAGGGCATTCTGCTGCTGAAGAAGTTGGGTGAGCTCTGGCGGGAAAGTCAAGTCGGGCTCACGTCGCGGAGGCATCTTGCTGTTTTTCAGAGGGGTGAGAATTAGAATAGAACAATGACCTAAAAGGGAAATTAACTACCCATATGCAATGCAACAAACATATCACACCAAACACTCATTCATTTATTCAAATAAAAGTCAAACATCGGGATACAAATCTCCAATCAAACTAAACATCAACATACGCTGTAACAACGAAAAATGTAGATACATGGGGCATAACTAAAGTTTTCCTCAAAAGTACATGGTGACTGAGCCTCCTCCAGTGGTGCTCTCCTCATAGTCATCATCGTTGCTGATCAAAGGAGCCATGTCTCCCTCGAGATGAAGATTTTCACCCATGTCCATCTGTTCCTCCAGAGTTGCGATGCGAGTGTTTAGCTTGTCGATCCTCTCTAAGAAATACTTTACCTCATACTCAAGCTCGTACTCGGCTTCCCGTAAGTTAGCTTCGAGGTCAATCCCGCGGTTCATCAGCCTCTTGATCGTCTTCGTGTCAGCACATACCCGAAGATCCAAGGTCCTGATGTGCCTCTCCAATGTCTGGATATAGGAAATGGTGGTGTCTTCAGTGGGAGTGGTTAGGATATTTCCATTTGCATCCCTGCGACAAACCACGCTGAGTCATGGTGAAATGGTTCCACCTCTGTATTCCTCCTGAATACGTCCAAGGGCACGATGAATGGCAATGTCACTCCCAAGTATCCAGCTAGGTGCCACAAACTTGAAGTCGATGGGTTCCTTCCGATTCCCAAAGGTCTTCCCGGGGATGTGTACCTCAATCCTGTAGCGTCCGTCTTGTGGAAAAGACATGATAGGAGTCCCAGTGATGCTCGTCAAAGCAATACTCACGTCCCTGACGATCCTCATCAGCTCCTTGCCAAAGGGCATCGTTGCGTCAGGCTGGCAAAACTCCGTGATCAAAACTGGGATGAAGGTGGCCATCTATAAATTTTGAAATATTCGGAGGGAAGTCAGAAACGAGTAGATGAGAGTATAAGAATTTTAAAGACAAAAGGGAAATAAATCCTAAGGCTTTTCCAATCCTATAGGTTACGTCCTACGGTCAGCGTGTGCTCTGATACCATTTCTGTAGCGACCTGACCTGAAAGGTCGAATCTCCGGTGTTTCTGTACCATCCCAAGATCATGCTGGTACGCACATGGTAGATCAATGTATATATGAAAGGGAAATCACACAACATAAAATTAATCGAAATCTCATATCGTGTCCTTTATTACAATACAGATTACAATAAAGTGGCTGAATGAAAACTCATGAGAATAACTAAATCTTGCGGAAGCTTCAAGGTAGATGAGTCGATCTGACTCCAAGGGCATCTCACCGAGCGTAGATCGTATCCTCACTCCTGGTCAGAAAAGTACTCTGCAACATGATACGTTGCAGCCGTGTAGGTCAGCATATTGAATATGTTGGCAAAGTCACAAGAGAGGGCTAAGGTAAACATCTAGTCTATATGCAAATATGGCAGGTGGGGTAGTAAGTTTTTGCATAAAGCCAAGTTTTTCCTACAACAAAAGGGGCAAAGGCATAATTACTACAATGTTGGTTGATTAATGAGATGGTTCCACCAACCAATTCTCATACCCAAGTTGTCATTAATAACCCACATCAATATAATTAATTGTGTTGAGAGTTCCAGATAGTTTCAGTTCCTTTGGCTCAAACTGTCTATGACCATGGACACGGCTAATCGATTAGGTTTGGGTACTCTGCAGAGTTTTGCACACGTTCCCCACAAGATTTGGTCGCCTCCATTTGATTTCTCGCACTTCAGGGTGTTTGAGAAACGGATGACCAAAACATGGTCTTCTAGAGGGTTTCCCTGAGACTCTGTCGGTGCCCATCCTTTCCTACCGTTCTTCTACATCTCGTAGCACCACCTGTCCAGGGTCACCACGATATCCAACCAAGCCAGAGCCCATAATGCCTTGTGGCTGTGCAGGTAAGCCTTGGGTCTTGAAGCATCCATCCATCTCTTTGTGCCTGGGTGGACCTTTCCGCATGAATACTGGCACATCTCCAGCATCATCTAGGCTAACCACTAGTTTCTCCAGGGCACCGTTCAACCATCATCCACCCAGAGGTAAGTTGAAGAACTTGGAGTCTCGAACACTTGATCATTGTGTAGGTCTTGAAATTATTAACTCACAACTCTCATGAATCACACAACCAACCCCGTCTACAAATAGCATAGCAAAATGTAAAACAACGTTTCCCGGGGAAAATGTGTCACAGGGTTGTGGGGTACCTACCACATGATACTACAACAAGTAAACAAGTTTCCAATTTACCTACTTCGCATGCAATTGGGGTGATGTAAGAACTAATGCAATAAAACATAGGTATACATGGTCAAAGTGACTTGCCTTGCTGACGATCCTCGTAATCAAGTGACTCTAGATAACAAGCTTCGCACTCCGGATGATCTAAAGAATCAAACAGGAGCACACCATAAGCATAAATACAAAACAATTCACACAATTCTGCAGGGTTAAACAAACAATACTAAAACCATTCAATAGTATCAATCAAGAGAAAGAAATCAAAATAAAATATTTTGACTCACACAAATATTTTTAGTGTCAAAACTTCTACTACTACTACTACTTTAAGACAAACAACCAAGCACTAGCTAGTAGAAAAAGAAATACTAAGAAAATCAATTTTAGTAAACAGAATAAATATTCACTAAGACTTTTGTGTAAAGAAACACTACTAAGATGAAAATATCTAGATTGTTCCTATAACTTTGGAATAGGAAACCTAAACAATGATATTATTAACACTAATATTATTATCATCATATTGCTTAACAGAATTGAATTACTAAAATTATTTATTAAAAACCTATCTTAATCATCTAACTAATTTGTGAAAGTAAAACTAAATTGTTCTATAAAACTATACCTATTGAAAAAGATATAAAGATTCCTATAACAACATGGTATAAAACTAAACATCATTCTAAATATTAGCATGTATTGTCACCTAAATGTTTGAAACAACATAAACTAATGAAAACTATTAACAAAGTTGAACTAATTCAGGTTCAAACTAAATTAAAATTTAAGATAACTAAACTACATTAAGAACTAAACAGATTCTATTTTTGTTAAAAAAGTAACTAAATTTATTCAAAAAAATTACTCAAATCATGTAGAATGACAGGTTTAACTAATACCAAACAATGGCAAAAAGATTCACTCAAAAATATATTTTTAAACTATAGTTATACAGATTTTAGTAATTTGAACAAATTTGATTAGATTCAAAATTTAAAGCTCAAATTTGAAATCTAAGCATACAGACATAAACTACATCAAATATGTGAACTAATGCAAAAATAATCAATTAAAAACACTAAATAGTTTGAAAGTTATAACAAAAACAAAAACAGAAAACAAAATGGGAAAATAAAACTCATCGGACAGGGGCTACGTGGCGGGTCGTGGTTGGCCGAGAGGGTGTGCATGCGGGCGTTTGCGGGCCGGCGATATCACATCACAACATACCCTGCAAAAACAAGTTAGACGTCCTCTAATTGTTGTTGCAAGTTTTACATGGATGCTATGGGTATCTTTGAAAAACAATTCTCACCTATGCAAAACCACAACGGTGATACATAAATTGCTTTTCAACCTTCTCAAGGACCACCTTTGTCGAATCCGATCCAAGTAAAAGTAGGAGAAACAGACACCCTCCAGCCATCTTTGTGCAACAAGGTTACACGTCAGTCGATGGAACCGGTCTCTCATAAGCGTACGACTAAGTTTGGTCTGGGCTGCTTCATCCCACAATACCGCTGAACCAAAACACGACCACGGGAGGAAGCAATCTAAGCATCAACGCCCACAAACTCTTTGTGTTCTACTCGAGATCTCATCTACACATAGACCTAGCCCTGATACCACCGTTGCGGAACGTTGCATGGGAAACAAAAAAATTCTTACGCACATGCAAGATCTATCCATGGTGATGAGCATCTACGAGAGGGAGAGTGGATCAATATACCCTTGTAGATCACTAAGCGGGAAGCGTTATGAAACGTGGTTGGTGTAGTCGAACGTCTTTGCGATTCAAATCGCTAAGCATCCCGAGATCTCATCACGATCCGTCCCGCGAACTCATCACGATTCGTCTCGCAATCTTGATCACGGTCCTTCCGATCTAACGCCGAACAGACGACACCTCCGTGTTCAGCACACATACAGCTCGATGAGGATCTCCGCCTTCTTGATCCAGCAACAGGGAGTGGAGAGGTAGACGAGTTCTCCGGTAGCACGACAGCGCTGCGGCGATGGTGGTGGAGCTATTCTGGCAGGGCTTTGCCTAAGCACTGCAGAAAACTGATCTAGAGGAGAAACTGCGATCTAGAGGAGAGATAGCACGTGGCTATTAGGGTTATCTTTTTCCTCTAAATCCTCTAGTATATTGAGTAAGGAGGGAGGGAGGTGAGGAGGCAGCCTCAAACCCTCAAGGTTTGGTCGAAACTGGAGGTGGAGGAGTCCTACTCCAATCCTATTAGGAGTAGGATTCCTCCTTTCCACTTGCAAACTCTTTCCACCTCTCCACCTTTGGATTTTTTTTCCTTCTCAAACCACTCCAGCCGCATGGGCCCTTAGAGGAGGCTTCAGCCAGCCCACCAGGGGCTGGTTTACGTCCTCCCACAGCCCATGTAGCCTCTTGGGTCGAAATACCTCTCCCGATGGTCCCCCGGTACGCTACCGGCACTCCCGGTACACTACCGATGAGCCTGAAACTTTTCCGGTGACCAAAACAGGAAATCCTATATATCAACCTTTACCTCTAGACCATTCTGGAGCTCCTCATGATGTCCAGGATCTCATCCGGGACTCCGAACAACCTTCGGTCACCACCATACATAACTTAATACTACCGAAACGTCACCAAACCTTAAGTGTGCAGACCCTATGCGTTCGAGAACTATGTAGACATGACCAAGACACCTCTACGGTCAATAACCAATAGCGGGACCTGGATGCCCATATTGGTTCCTACATATTCTACGAAGATCTTTATCGGTCGAACCTCTATGTCAAGGATTTAGTTAACCCCATATGATGTTCCCTTTGTTCTTTGGTATGTTACTTGCCCGAGATTCAATCGTCGGTATCTCCATACCTAGTTCAACCTCGTTAACGACAAGTCTCTCTACTCATTCCGTTATACAAGATCACGTGAATAACACTTAATCACATTGCTTGCAAGGCTTATTGTGATGTTGTATTACCGAGTGAGCCCTGAGATACCTCTCCATCACACGGAGTAACAAATCCCTGTCTTGATCCATGCCAACCCAATAGCCACCCTCGAATATACCCTGTAGAGCACCTTTATAGTCACCCAATTACGTTGCGACATTTGATACAAAGAGGGTACTCCTTCAGCGTCAGTGAGTTGCATGATCTCATGGTCACAGGGACAAATACTTGACAAGCAGAAAACAGTAGCAATAAACTAACAGGATCATATGGTACATTTGTAGTTTGGGTCTTGTCCATCACATCATTCTCCTAATGACGTGATCCCATTATCAAATGACATCTCATGTCCATGACTAGGAAACCATAGCCATATTTGATCAACGAGCTAGTCTATTAAAGGCATACTAGGGACATGGTGTTGTCTATGCATCCACACATGTATCTGAGTTTCTGATCAACACAATTATAGCATGGATAATAAACGATTATCATGAACAAGAAATATGATAATAACCAATTTATTATTGCCTCTAGGCCATATTTCCAACAACAAGGAGATCGCCTACTTCGTGAAGATCTACCCCGAGTTAGGCTAGTCCTCCATGGACGTAGGCCATCATGGTATACTCAAGGTTGCTTCTTCGTGGAACCCTCCGTGGGTAGAGCCCTCCGTGGACTCTCGCGAATTTTACCCTCCGTGGGTTGAAGACTCCATAAACGTGACATACGATAGCACCACCCATCGGAACCTCGAGAAAAATCATCGTTTCTCCAATTGTGTTTGATCTTCCTACCCTTCCTTTACTTACATGTTTTTCTTTACTTTCGGTTGCTATACTCGTAGACATGCATGTGTAGGGTGTACTTGACTTGCTATGAATGCTAAAATATGCCAACACTTAAAATTGGTAAAAAGTAGATTTTTATTTGGTCAAGTAGTCTAATCACCCCGCCTCTAGCACTACTTTCGATCCTACAAGTGGTATCAGAGCTTTGGTCTCCATTGCATTGGTTTCACAACCTAGGAGAGTATGGCGTCTAGTGAGGGAAATTGTCACCATAGAGGTCTGTACTTTGATGGCACTAATTTTGCTAGTTGGAAGCACAAAATGAAAATAAATCTTCTTGGTCATAACCCCACTGTTTGGGCTGTTGTTCGTGTTGGATTGCAAGATGAATTCTTTGCGGATGGAAGGGAATTGGATCGCGAAGCGAGTGCGGAAGAATTGAAGATGTTGCAACTCAATGCTCAAGCATGTGACATTCTCTTCAACTACCTATGCCCCCGAAGAATTCAACAAAATCAGTCGTCTTGAGAATGCAAGAGAGATTTGGGATACTTTGGTTGATATGCATGAAGGTACCGAATCTGTGAGAGAATCCAAGTTCGATGTTCTTCAAAGTCAGCTTGACAAGTTCAAGATAAAGGATGGTGAAGGATTTGCTAAGATGTACTCTAGGCTAGCTCTCATCACCAATAACATTGTCAGCTTAGGAAGCGAAGAAATGACCGACAAATTCGTCATCAATAAGATACATCGAGCCTTGGATGATCGATATGACACCGTATGCACATTGATCCAAATGATGCCCAACTACAAAGATCTCAAGCCAATGGAAGTGATTGGTAGGTTTGTTGCTCATGAGATGACACTCAAGGACAAGGAAGAGCTTCACCACAAGTCCAACGGTTCATACAAAGCCACAAGTGATGCTCCTGCAACTTCAAGCGACAAACTTGTCACAAATGAAGAGATAAGCCTCATGGTCAAGAAATTCAACAAGTTCTACAAGAATAGAGGCAAAGATCGAAGCTCCAACTCAAGATATGAAGAGAAGCGTTCGTCAAGTCGTGATCGAAACAACTACAATTGTGGGAAGCTGTCAGGACCAGCTTTCGTGGATATTAATTTCCCAGTAAATGGCCCATGTGCTCATCAGCCCCAGGATTACTATTAGCTGATGACACACTAACTTGCTACAGAAATTCCAAGCAAAATACAAAAAAATATGTAGTACAAGACCATCATGGTCTCTGAGTACAACAAAAGGTTTCTAGTGGTTGGTGGCGGAAGCAGTTAGGGGTCATTAGCGTCTATGGACTCCATTTCCCACAGGAACAACTGACCTAGTTAACTCCTATCATCGCGTGGCTGCGATCTTTGATGCCTAGGTTCCAGGGTTGTCGTCATAATGCTCCTCTCCACACGCATAATCTGCCCAAGACAATTGTGTAACATCCCAAACTTTGGAATGTTATAATAAATATTAGAATGAATGCTTGTTTGATTGAGTGATTGAAATTGAGTGAAAAATTGGAACTTCTGAAAACTTTTGAATGAGAGGGAATAAAAAGGACTTTCCCACGAGATTTGAATTCCATTTGAAAGTATTTCAAATTCAGAAACTTTATGCAACTCAATGATTTTCATGAGATAGAATAATATGAATTCTTCAAATTGTATGAAATAGGAGTTGGAAGTTTGAAAAACTATTTGAAAGTTTCCCATATGGAGTTTCACTTTTATATTTTGAATTCCCTATTTGAATTTGTAAGCATTCAAACCCCTTGAAAAGATTTTGAGAGGAGTAATATGACACTCCAAAACCAGGGGGTATTATGTGAAGTTTTTGAAATCATATAACCCAAGGGGTTATATGAAAAATTATTTGCAAAAGTAAATAAAGCCAATTAGGCATTTTCTGAAAATAAATATTTTTAAGGTATTTAATTTGGCTAGGGTAAAATGTCCATTAAATGGCATTAAATCTTCTGATAATTATGGTATAAAACTTTTAATTTTTGGGAATGTATTTATGGACCTTTGTTGCTTTTTTATTCTCTGGTAAAATAAAAAGGAAAGCTTTTAAAGGCTTTTAAAGCACAGCCGACCTAGCCCTCTCCCGAAACTCCTCCCGACCGGACGCCCGCTGTCAATGCCTCTCTCTTTCTCTCTCTGACATCCGACCCCACCGCCCGACCGTAACCACTACGCGGTCGCCTTCATCCTCTTTTCCCCGACGACATCGCCGGTGACCCCGCGCCGTGATCCCCTCCTCCTGTCCCTCCCCTCGACCCCCGAGGTCCTATATAAGGAGCCCTGACTCTCCCGCAACCGTTCCCCCGCTTTGTCCCCTCTGCCGCGCCCTCTCTTCACCAGAATCCGTCGCCGGAGACAACCACTACCGCCACACCATTTCTGAGCTACTGCTCCACCCCGACCCCCTCGTTGCCGTCGGGCCCTCCACCTGCTCTACCACCCTCGCACGCAAATCCTAGCCCACTCGCCCGTGCTCCACACCCCGGAAGCACCCTCCCCGTCGACATCCGAGCGTCGCCGCCGCCACGAAGGTCCTGCCCGTCGACTCCGTCGCCCCCTCGCCTCTCCGACGCCATCAGCCGTCCCCGGAGGATCCCCGCCGTCGATTGGAGGCCACACCATCGCCGGAGGACCGCCGGAGCACCGTCCCCGACGACCTCGATGCCCCTGCCTCGCCAGAAAAGCTTCATCGCCGGCGACAACCACCACGGTGGGCTCCACCACCCCTCTCAACCATCGGATCTGGATCCCACGATCCAAATTAGATGACTTAAACCGCGAAGCGTTTTCTTCTAAGGTTCGGTCGCCCGCTCGTAAACACCCCCGCGCACACGGCTTTGGCCAATCCTGCCTTGACATGTGTACCCCCTGTCCGTTAGTATTAGTTTTTCTTTTTTTGTTTTGTTGTAGAAAACAGAAATAGTTCTGATTTTGTTTTTAGTATATCTTTTATGTTTTTAGTTGTTTTAATCTGATTCTTTCTGAATTGGGTCAAAAATTTCATATAGTGTTTGTAGATATCAAATTTGGCTATATTTTCATAGTTATATTTGAATTTAAACATATTTGATTTAAATTTTGTTTTCTGAATATCTTGAGCTTTAAAATGTATTTTTGATTGATTCTTCTTGCTACTGGTCTCTAGTGACCTTAGTTATCACTAGGTAGAGTTTGGGAATTTTTAGAATATATTAAATTTTATTTTCAATCAAAACAGATTCTTTTTAGTTCTTGTTACGATTATTTATCTTCCTTTTGTTTTAAATTGTGTTGAAATTATTTTCTTTTATATTAGTTGATAAATTTTATAAAGTTTTCTGTTAGAAGATAGTAGTCCTTCAAAACAAATATTATTTTATTAGTTGATTGCATGGAATCAATTCTTGATCAATTATAACTTGCAATTGAATTTCCATTGCTAGTTTGATTTGCTATTTGAAAATACTTTTAATAAAATTTCGTTTTATAAAATACTTTCTGTTAACTTAGTTATTAAATATTTTGTTTTCTGTTAAGTTATCAGTAGTACTTCAACTAAACTTATTTTATGTTATTTATTATTTTGATAGCATGAAATCAATTCTAGTTCCATAATTACTTGCAAATTGATTTCATTGCTAGTTGGAACTCGTATTGGAAAAATAATTTATAAAATGTTTTATAAGTTTTATTTTCTGTTAACTCAATTGTTTTGTACTTTGTTTTTCCCTTATTTTAATATTGCATTGTTTTACTTGTTGTTAAGCTTAGTGGGTAAACACTTATGTTGTTTAGAGTTTTGTTTTCATAAGTCTTACTTGTTCTTCAAAAGTGATTCTTTTACTAAAATACTTTTGTTATATTTACTTTGTTTTTGTTTGCTACTTTTGAAAATTAGGATGTACTTATGGAGAAAACCAACTTTGGTTGTGTTGATGAAGTTTTGTTGATTTTAACTTTTGTCTTAAGTATTTCCTTTCATCACCACCATGTTTCTTTTGGTTTGGTGTTGCCTTTTTGATTGTTAGTATCGATTGCTAGTATGATTGCTTATATGAATGCAATGTTTGATATTATAGATTTTCATCGAAGAGTGACGAATAGTTCTATCAAGTATCTTCTGAGAGCAATATTATTTCCTCATCAACAGTACAGGCAAGTTCACTTTGACCATTTTGTTCATACCTATGTTTTATTGCATGTGGTGACATCATTCAACAAATCCCTCCCATAGTGTCATTGAAATTCTTGTAGTTGAGTAGAATGCATGAGGTAGGAACCCACCACTTGTTACTAAAGCCCGGGGAACGCTAGTTAGTGCAATGCTATGCTAAAGTAGACGGGGTCTCGTATGAGTGTTCGTGAGTGGTGTGAAGAAGGACTCCACGTCAAAACGATGACTTCGTGAAGGCTTCTTCAGGACCTGCATATTCAAGACCTCAAGACTTCGAGACTCGAGAAACAAGTTTTTAATACACACTACTGGGTGAGGGATGGTTGGAACGGTACCCTGGAGAAGCCAATGGATTTGCCTAGGTGTTGCTGGAGATGGCCCGTATTCACGCGGAAAGCCTCACCCAGACTCGAAGGGAAGGATGAATACTTCATGCCCGGAAGCTTACCTGTGTAGCCACAAGTCATTATGGGCTCTGGCTTGGTTGATCTTTGTTGTGACTCTAGCTGGGCAGTGCTACGAGATGTAGTCGACGTTAGGAATGGATGGGCACTGACAGTAGTCAGGGAAACACTCTAAAAGACCATGTTTCTTTCGTCCTATTCTCAAACACCAGGCAGTGCAAGGACTTACCAGGAGGGAAAGAATCTTGTGGGTAAAGTACACAACACTCTGCAGAGTTAAACCTAATCGATTAGCCATGTCCCCGGTTACGGACAATTTGAGCTTCTAGACTTGGATCTATCTCTGAACTCCCAACACTGGATTGATAACTAATTGTGAGCAACTTATGATACTTATGGGCATTGAGACATTGGTTGGCGGAACCATGTCATGATAGGTAACTCCATAGTGAAATTCCTGATATTCCTTTGTTGTTGGAAAATAAAATCAGCTTTTATGCAAAAGCTTAGCCATAGAGCCATAAAGCCTTATTGCATATAGTATAGTTTCTATCTTCTGTTCTGCTATGGTGATCTTGCCGGCATATTCAAAATGCTGACCTACACGGCTGCAACGTCTTATGTTGCAGATACTCTTCTACGACGGGTAAGAGTACGATTCAGGGTTACGGTCCGCACTCAACTTGCCATTGGTGTTATTGGGACTCCACTCCCGTTGACTGTATCTGCTGCTATTTTAAGGTATATATATCAATTTTACGTTAATTACATGTGATTGCACTTTGATATATACATTGATGTACTGTGTGTGCTAGCATACGGATCCAGGGATGGCACAGAAAACACAGAGGCTTGACTCGTTTTGAGTCGGGTCGCTATAGAAATGGTATCAGAGCACATGTTGACTGTAGGACGTGACCCTAGAAACTGGAAAGCCTTAGGAAATGATTTCTCGAAAAAACTTTGTTTTCAAAGGATCTTTTACTTCTCCTCTCTTCTGAGTTTTATCAACTAGTTAGATAATACCCTTGTCCCTTGACCATTATGGAAAGAGCTACACAAGGATTGAAGATTATACAGACCTGAAGAAATTGAAGACCATGAAGAATTTCCAAGATATTATGCCCTAGAAGACCAAACCCCTGTTGTATACTTACGTTAGATACGATGATTTTGTGAGCTGTCATTTGTGTGTAAGTTTTATTTTCAACAGCCACAACAAAAATCTATTTTCAAAACCATTGTTTGTATTGTGTGTATCCCCTCTTTTCTCTCTCTTACCCATCTCATCCCAAAACCATGAACCCAATAGATGATGAATGAAGCTGGACTTGTGTATTCTGGATCGATGACTTGGTTAGAGACAGAAGAATGGATTCAGAACATGGAGGATCATCTAAGGAGTAACCTTGTCAGAAGGAACGAGATGGTCCAAATTGCTCTTCGGTACTTTGCAGAAGGTGCTGCAAATTGGTGGAAGATGCACAAAGATATCCATGATAGTCAAGCATCAATCACTTGGGAATAATTCAAGATGACTCTGCAAGGATCTCATGTTGTTACCAACACCCAGAAGCCCCGTGGCAAAGATGTGAATAAGATTTGTGCATGCAAGATATGTGGAGTGATAGGACACACCCAGGAAGAACACAAGGAAGGATGCCCTCATAGTGAAGAAAATCACCGAGCTAAGGAATGCCCAACTGGGCAGGTGACATGTTTCTTGTGTGAAGGAACTACGCATTACCCGGCTCAATGCCAAATGTACCCCAAGGTACAAGAAGTCATCAAGCAGCAGAAGGAAGCCATGAAGGAAGCCTTTAGAGAAAAGTTAGGAGAACTTGTGATGAAGGAAGATGTTGAAGACCCTAATGGAGAAGGCCTAAACAGATTTTACTCCAATGCCTGCTATTCATGTGGAGAAGAAGGACATTTCTCACATAACTGTACGAAGGAAAGAAAAGAGTATCTAGGAACCTTCCCGACAGAAGAAGTGGAGTTTGATCCACGGGAAATTGAAGTTTTGATCAGAACAAAGAACCCCAGGAAGAGGCAAGCCCCTGAACAGAAGGACCTGAGTCATATCAGATGTTTCAAGTGTAAGGATATGGGCCACTATGCCTATAAGTGCCCAAGAAAGGAACCAGAACTCCCAGGAGCAAAAACCAACATCAAGAAGCCCCGAGATATGTCAAAAATCATCTATTTTCAGTGCAAGAAGACAGGACACTACTCTTATACTTGTCCGGAGAAGAAGGCTAAACATGAGTAGTTTGAGTTTTGGATCTTGGAAGTAATAAATGTAATAGGTAGCACCCTTATCATTTTGACGTTATGTAACGGAAGTTTCAGAGTTTGTAATAAATTCATGAGTCAATGGAATTTATGGTGTCATGATTCGCCTATGTTGGATTACATGAGTTGCCACTCTATGAACAAAGATCTCTTACCATTTTCGAGGATATGAGAAAATATGGTCTATGCAGACATGAGTGCATTTCATTTTAACTGTAGTAGTAACCCCAGGTACCTTTTCGGTTAAGGAGTTTGGATAAGTGAATACAGGTGAAGAGGATGTGGAACCATATCCAAACTATGTGCATGACGACCTTTGTGACAAAGTTCTTTTGAAGTTGGAATATTGGAGAAAAAGAATGATTTTGATAAAACCATACCAAAGGTTAAACAGACCAATGGAAAGGAAAATGAATTCCGCAGAGTGGAATCTAAACAAGTATAAGTCTGTGAAGAGTATAATGGAGTGAACTGAAGGTAATGTTGGTATATGGAACGATAGAAACCCCAAGAGTGAGTTAAAACTATTCAAGTATTCAAGTGAACCCCAAGTCACTGACCTCAAGATTGATAAGGATCAAGCCCCACCTTTGTGAAGAAACCTGGAAGAAGCTACGACTGATCAGCAAACGTTCTCTTAGGAATATACGAAAAACCTGAGAGTTGTGAAGAAACGATAGATGTTTTTGTTCAGCTTGCAGAATCAATGGATTTATCCGAACTTCGTTCGTTGACAAGAGAAATTTCTGTAATGCTTGTGAGGAAGCCCAAGTGTTAGAATACGAGATTCACTAAACCTTATACAAGGTAATGATTTCAATGCGACATGGCTTGGCCACCATGACGACTTACTCTTATCATTCTCTTGCTATTCGGATTGGTAAATCTGAGTGACTTACCCATAGTAAAGAGACGACGTTCTTTGAGGCTTTTGTTTAAGCCTTAGAATGGTATGATGAAACCCCTTGTACTCGGTAGTTGCTGTCACCCGTAGGAATTTTACGGTGATGAATGAAGCCACGACCCATTTTTAACTGCAGGATAACCACTAATGGTAGACCACCATGAGATTTTTGATAAGTTACTTAGAATGAACGCGAGACCTGTCAGTTAAGAAGACCCAGTGTCGGAAGAAATGCATTTTTTTTAGAACACAGGATTTGGATATAACGGAAGATCATCACCAAGGAACTATTGGGAAGAATGGGAACAGACAGAGGCACCCACAGGATGTGTCATGATTTCTGAAGGACCAATAACCCTCATTTTAAGTGTGGTAGCACCCACACCTTGCAGGACAGTGGATTTGTTAGAAGACCCCCAAACCCTAACCTTTTCTTTCTAGCCTCTTCAAATCTCGAGGACGAGATTCATTTTAAGTGTGGTAGGTTTATAACATCCCAAAGTTTGGAATGTTATAATAAATATTAGAATGAATGCTTGTTTGATTGAGTGATTGAAATTGAGTGAAAATTTGGAACTTTTGAAAACTTTTGAATGAGAGGGAATAAAAAGGACTTTCCCATGAGATTTGAATTCCACTTGAAAGTATTTCAAATTCAGAAACTTTATGCAACTCAATGATTTTCATGAGGATAATATGACTTCTTCAAATTGTATGAAATAGGAGTTGGAAGTTTGAAAACCTATTTGAAAGTTTCCTATATGGAGTTTCACTTTTATATTTGGAATTCCCTATTTGAATTTGTAAGCATTCAAACCCTTGAAAAGATTTTGAGAGGAGTAATATGACACTCCAAAACCATGGGGTATTGTGTGAAGTTTTTGAAATCATAAAACCCAAGGGGTTATATGAAAAATTATTTGCAAAAGTAAATAAAGCCAATTAGGCATTTTTTGAAAATAAATATTTTTAAGGTATTTAATTTGGGCATGGAAAAATGTCCATTAAATGTCATTAAATCTTCTGATAACTTTGGTATAAATTTTTTATTTTCGGTAATGTATTTATGGACCTTTATTGCTTTTTTATTCTCTGGTAAAATAAAAAGGAAAGATTTTAAAGGCTTTTAAAGCCCAGCCAGCCCAGCCCTCTCCCAAAACTCCTCCCGACAGGTCGCCCGCTGTCAACGCCTCTCTTTCTCTCTCTGACGCCCGACCCCACCGCCCAACCGTAACCACTGCGCGATCGCCTTCATCCTCTTTTCCCTGACCACATTGCCGGTGACCCCGCGCCGTGATCCCCTCCTCCTGTCCCTCCCCTCTTCCCGCGAGGTTCTATATAAGGAGCCCTGACTCTCCCGCAACCGTTCCCCCGCTTTGCCCCCTCTGTCGGGCCCTCTCTTCACCGGAATCCGTCGCCGGAGACAACCACTGCCGCCACACCATTTCTGAGCTACTGCTCCACCCCGACCCCCTCGTTGCCGTCGAGCCCTCCACCTGCTCTACCACCCTCGCGCGCAAATCCCAGCCCACTCGCCCATGCTCCACACCCCGGAAGCACCCTCCCCGTCGACATCCGAGCGCCGCCGCCGCCACGAAGCTCCTGCCCATCGACTCCGTCGCCACCTCACCTCTCGGACGCCACCAGCCGTCCCCGGAGGATCCCCGCCGTCGATTGGAGGCCACACCATCACCGGAGGACCGCCGAAGCACCGTCCCCGACAACCTCGACGCCCCTGCCTCGCCGGAAAAGCTTCATCGCCGGCGACAACCACCACGGTGAGCTCCACCACCCCTCTCAATCGTCGGATCTGGATCCCACGATCCAGATTAGATGACTTAAACCGCGAAGCGTTTTCTTCTAAGGTTCGGTCGCCCGCTCGTAAACACCCGCGCGCACACGGCTTTGGCCAATCCTGCCTTCACACGTGTACCCCCAGTCCGTTAGTATTAGTTTTTATTTTTCTTTTTTTTAGAAACAGAAACAGTTCTGATTTTGTTTTTAGTTTATCTTTTACGTTTTTAGTTGTTTTAATCTGATTCTTTCTGAATTGGGTCACAAATTGCATCTAGTTTCCGTAGATATCAAATTTGGCTATATTTAAATAATTAAATTTGAATTTAAACAGATTTGATTTAAATTTTGTTTTCTGAATATCTTGCGTTTTAAAACTTATTTTTGATTGATTCTTCTTGCTACTGGTCACTAGTGACCTTAGTTACCACTAGGTAGTGTTTGGGAATTTTTGGAATAGCCTAAAATAGTAGTTTCAACCAAAACAGATTATGTTTAGTTCTTGTTAGGATTATTTATCTTCCTTTTGTTTTAAATTGTGTTAAAATTATTTTCTTTTATATTAGTTGATAAATTTTATAAAGTTTTCTGTTAGAAGATAGTAGTCCTTCAAAACATATATTATTTTATTAGTTGATTGCATGGAATCAATTCTAGATCAATTATAACTTGAAATTGAATTTCCATTGCTAGTTTGATTTGCTATTTGAAAATACTTTTAATAAAATTTCGTTTTATAAAATACTTTCTGTTAACTTAGTTATTAAATATTTTGTTTTCTGTTAAGTTCTCAGTAGTACTTCAACTAAACTTATTTTATGTTATTTATTATTTTGATAGCATGAAATCAATTCTAGTTTCATAATAACTTGCAAATTGATTTCATTGCTAGTTGGAACTCTTATTTGAAAAATAATTTATAAAATGTTTTATAAGTTTTATTTTCTGTTAACTCAATTGTTTTATACTTTGTTTTTCCCTTATTTTAATATTGCATTGTTTTACTTGTTCTTCAAAAGTGATTCTTTTACTAAAATACTTTTGTTATATTTACTTTGTTTTTGTTTGCTACTTTTGAAAATTAGGATGTACTTATAGAGAAAACCAACTTTGGTTGTGTTGATGAAGTTTTGTTGATTTTAACTGTTGTCTTAAGTATTTCCTTTCATCTCCACCATGTTTCTTTTGGTTTGGTGTTGCCTTTTTGATTGTTAGTATCGATTGCTAGTATGATTGCTTATATGAATGCAATGTTTGATATTATAGATTTTCATCGGAGAGTGACGAATAGTTCTATCAAGTATCTTCTGAGAGCAATATTATTTCCTCATCGACAGTACAGGCAAGTTCACTTTGACCATTTTGTTCATACCTATGTTTTATTGCATGTGGTGACATCATTCAACAAATCCCTCCCATAGTGTCATTGAAATTCTTGTAGTTGAGTAGAATGCATGAGGTAGGAACCCACCACTTGTTACTAAAGCCCCGGGAATGCTAGTTAGTGCAATGCTATGCTAAAGTAGATGGGGTCTGGTATGAGTGTTCGTGAGTGGTGTGAAGAAGGACTCCACGTCAAAACGACGACTTCATGAAGGCTTCTTCAGGACCTGCATATTCAAGACCTCAAGACTTCGAGACTCGAGAAACAAGTTTTTCAATACACACTACTGGGTGAGGATGGTTGGAACGGTACCCTGGAGAAGCCAGTGGATTTGCCTAGGTGTTGCTGGAGATGGCCAGTATTCACGCGGAAAGCCTCACCCAGACTCAAAGGGAAGGATGAATACTTCATGCCCGGAAGCTTACCTGTGTAGCCACAAGTCATTATGGGCTCTGGCTTGGTTGATCTTTGTTGTGACTCTAGCTGGGCAGTGCTACGAGATGTAGTCGACGTTAGGAATGGATGGGCACTGACAGTAGTCAGGGAAACACTCTAAAAGACCATGTTTCTTTCGTCCTGTTTTCAAACACCAGGCAGTGCGAGGACTTACCAGGAGGGAAAGAATCTGGTGGGTAAAGTACACAGCACTCTGCAGAGTTAAACCTAATCGATTAGCCGTGTCCCCTGTTACGGACAATTTGAGCTTCTAGACTTGGATCTATCTCTGAACTCCCAACACTGGACTGATAACTAATTGTGGGCAACTTATGATACTTATGGGCATTGAGACACTAGTTGGCGGAACCATGTCATGATAGGTAACTTCATAATGAAATTCCTGATATTCCTTTGTTGTAGGAAAATAAAATCAGCTTTTATGCAAAAGCTTACCCATAGAGCCATAAAGCCTTATTGCATATAGTATAGTTTCTATCTTCTGTTCTGCTATGGTGATCTTGCCGGCATATTCAAAATGCTGACCTACACGGCTACAACGTCTTATGTTGCAGATACTCTTCTACGACGGGTAAGAGTACGATTCAGGGTTACGGTCCGCACTCAACTTGACGTTGGTGTTATTGGGACTCCACTCCCGTTGACTGTATCCGCTACTATTTTAAGCTATATATATCAGTTTTACGTTAATTACATGTGATTGCACTTTGATATATACATTGATGTACTGTGTGTGCCAGCATACGGATCCAGGGATGGCACAGAAAACACAGAGGCTTGACTCGTTTTGAGTCGGGTCGCTACAAATAGCCAGGGACAAGCCAGTGAGTACTTTGAATGTACTCGCAAACATTATGAAAACAGGCATAACATAGTAAGTGACAATCATGCACTAAAATATTCCATGATCACTTAGTCAGTCACAAAATAAAATTTATGACGCTAGGTGTCTAAGGAAAATTAAATAATATGCATGCCACAGTCGGGCGTCTGAGCGACACCACATAAAGGGCTTATAAAGGAAATGAACGACAAGCATGCCACAGTCAGGAGTCTGAGCGACACCACATAAAGGGCTTATAAAGGAATTAAATAATAAACATGCCACAGTCGGGTGTCTAAGCGATACGACATAAAGGGCTTATAAAGAAAATAACTAACAAGCATGCCACAGTCGGGCGTCTAAGCGACACCACATAAAGGGCTTATAAAGAAAATAAATAACAAGCATGCCACAGTCGGGCGTCTGAGCGACACCACGTAAAGGGCTTATAAAGGAATAATCACAATGAGTATCCAAGAGGTAGAACCATCCCAGGGATACTCAACAATTCAAGTAATATAAATGGTTAGTCCACAATAATAATAATCGTAATCATCATTTGTCACTCATCAATATTCCGGTTTAGAAGTTTTCCTCTGAAGACTGACACTAAGACCGACACTCGACCCATCCCAGACTATAGTCCTTAACCGTGGACACGGCTATTCGAATAGATATTAACTCTACAGAGGGTGTACTCTTTACCCACGAGTAACGGATTCCTTTAGCCCACCGGCAATAATCCCGCCTATAGTATTTGAATTGAAAAAACACGTAACCTGCACACACCAGCTTAACTTACCGATGCCTGGAATCACCCATGACACTCGTTATGCAAAACTCTAAGTGGGGAGGCCACAACCTCGATTAGCATGGGATCAAATTTATATCGCGCGCTCTAAGGGGTTCCCCCCTCTCGGGCCCAACCGGAAACACCCAAGCCCCCGGACCAAGTGACATGCCTACCATGGGCCACTGGTATCTTTCACTATGGCCTCTCTGTACGGTGTGTGCTAAGAAAGGGGTTGACAACTTACTGAACCGTACCCTACCTGCTGTAGGGACAAGTGGTAGTACGAAACAAGTATGGGGGTTACTGGCACAAGACTTGATCTATGGTCGACTCAGGAAGTTATGTATTCTCTGCATGGTTAGTACAACAAACATATTCCACGACATTAGACAGAATCACCACACATCATACCCTTTCATGCCTTACTGACCATTCTTGCTCCAACGAGATGTTAGCACTAAGGTCGTGTCTACTCAAGATGGAGACTTCTCCCATTTCCTTCTGGTAGGCATGAACAACATACGAGGGTGACTACTGTCTGAAGCATATCAATTCCAATAGCAAGGAATTTTCATCATGCACTTGTAAATTAACATGACCACATTATCTCATGAAATAACACATACTTCATGTCCACTTGGGGTTGTAGCCACTTCAAAACAACACACAACAAATATTATACCAGGGTTCAGAATGCTTGCCTTCAATGTGTATGTATTTGAGGTGCACACCAAAACTTTATCTTCACTCCAAAACTTTATCTTCCACTTAACCCAGTGCGGGCCATCGCTGGGTCACTGATAGCGGGTCCCTCGGGCCTACTGGTCAGGTTTGACCAGTCGCCCGTGCCTCCTTCCTCCTCTGGCCAGGCAGTGGCGGAGCTCCGGCGAACCTTGTCGGCAAACGGCGGCTACTCATGGGGTTCCGACTGCGGGGATGGATCCGTCAGCTCAGGGTGGTCCTCCCAGTGGTCGGAAAGCCAGCGGGGACGAAGGGGGTTGTCGATGGCGAGCTCCATGGTGGGCGGTGGCTTCACGAGATGATGGGGCTTTGGCCTAGAGCGGTTCCCGGTCGAGCCTGACTGGAGGGGTGGCTCTACAAGGTCGAGGGGAAGCGGATGGCGGCGACGAGAGGACTAGGGAGGCCCTGCTCACAAGGGATTGGACCGGGGTGTGGCAGCGGCCGATCAGACCTGACACGAGGGAGGTGAGCTCCCTTGGTTGTCTGGTGGTCTCCGGGGTTTGAATGGGAATGGCTCAGAGCGGCTTGGGTGGACTAGAGCTCGAGGGGGGGGTCCTTATATAGGTAGGCGAGGTCGGTTCCCGCGGTTGCAATGGATAAGAACACCGGCGACTACCGCAGGGGCGACGTGGTGACGATTGGAGCTGGTCGGCGCATTCCGACAAACTCCCCACTGCTCAAGGGGGCTAGCTGGCACACGCGCGTGGCTTGGGCGGCGCTGCCAAGGTCGGGGCCTACTGCAACGGCCGTCCGCTAGCTGCCATGGCCGACCTAACGGCGGTGCTACGAGGCTCTAGGAGGTGGCTAGGGCAGCTCTACAACGAGCGAGGGGTCAGGGCGCATTAGCTGCAAGCGGGAATGGATCAGAACAAGCGCGGGGAACGACAGTGGGACGCAGTGACTCGGACGCACGCACGTGCAAAATGTGCATTCTGCTCGCGCCCAGAGCACGCACGCTAGGTGCTCAGCAAACTGCCAATGCCTGCCAGGGGGCTCCTCTGCCCATGGGGCTCTACAGGGATGACTTGATGGCCAAGGCAAAGCTAAGGGACAAACTGATAAAGCCATATGAGCTAACCTCTAATGGAAAGCAAAAAATCAAGCCAAAACAGTTCATGCACTCTAATTGTTCGACAAAATGCTAGGGGCATCCAGAAGGTTTTTCTAGTGGCCAAAAATTTCAAGATCATAATCTCTTTATGTAATAAAGAGGATGGCAAGGTTATCTTGGCCAAAGCAGAAACTTCCTAGTGCAAGCTTTTTAGAAAACCAAATCTGGACAGAAAAGAAAAGCTATCATTGCATGGACCAAAAATATTCAAATGGATCCAATATCCTGGACTTAAGGGTTTAGTAGAATGTACTAATAGCAGGAAAAGTCCCAAAATCAATAGAGCAAAAGAAAATAGAGTTGTTGTACAAATCACCAAACTAGACCAGAATACAAATCTGGATGGTCTGCTCAAATTTTCCAAAGAACACAAATGGGTTATTGCAAAAAAATGAATTATATACCTCTACTGACATCTCCAAATTTTCATGGAATTTTTAAAGTAATATTTAATTAGGTTGTAGTGCAAACTATAGACTGAACCAGATTTGGAAACTTGAGGTAGGGTTCAAAATCTTCAGATGACTAAGTGAGGTTTTTGGATAAAAGTGATGTGTTAACTTCACAGGTATTCTAATTTTTTTTGTAGAAGTTTTAAGCGAAGTTATCAAATGGTTCTAGTGCAAATGAGGCTCCAAAATTTATGAGAAACCATTAAATAAAAAATAAAGCTTAGGAGAATAATTGTAGAAATATTTCCATTGATCATATATAATGAAAATGAAATGCCCCTGAGTAGGCATTCAAGTCCAAAAACATTTTAGAAAAGTTTCTACTAAGAGGGAGAACTCCACAACTCAAAAGAAAGAAGTGATCCTCAAATCAGCAGATGATCCAGAAAATAAAACAATTAATTTCATGGTAAAAAATTTAATTACTAAAACATGGTCAAATTTTTGGGGTGTTACAACACTACCCCCCGTAAGAAAAATCTCGTCCTCGAGATTTGCTAAAGACGGTTTCATAAGTATCATTCCTATTATCATGCAATAACAACTCAAAAATTAAATACTCTGCCCACGCGATTTGATGAGGCTATAGTGAGTGGATGGATAATTGGTGAACTATAGTGGGGTACTAGCGCTGCGTGGAAAAATCTGCGGTTGAGGAAACCGAGAGATTTCTACTTATGGCTATGGTAAATTTAGAATTAATGAAATTCTTAATTTACAAATTACGCTAGTCGTACCCGAGTGCATAGAGCTCTCTCTGGCTGACAGGTGGACCCAGGGTCCATTGTCAGTCTCTTCTTCCACCTCGGACTCTCCTCCCTTTCTCTCTCGCGCATGCTTTCTCATGCTTTCCCCACCGGCGACGTCTAGCACGTTGGGCATCTAGGCCGTACTGTGGTAGTGCGCAGTGTGCTAGCTACCGGCACAGTGTGCACTCACCTCGCGTGCCAGTGTGCTGTCGGCACTGCTCGCAGATTCGCCTCTGAACACCAGCGATCGAGCGACGAGCGGTGTTGGTGGACTTCGCCCATCGTACACCGTTCTCGAGCTATAAAAATGACCGCGGTGCTCCTCTCTTCTTCCCCACACCTGGCCTCGTTTCTTCTTCTTCTTCCTTCTCCTCCTTTTCATCTTGCAGGAGCTCGAGACGAGGATCTAATGGCGGAGGTGATGCCGGACTGGTTCATGATCCTGCTGTGGAGGGTTGGCGGCATTGCTAGGGTTATCCGTGCTCCTCTGTGCGATGATCCTCGATGATCACTGCAATGCTGATGCTCAGGTGTTAGCTCTTCGTGGCGGCAGTGACCACGATGATTAGGTGTCGGTGTCAGGTGCTGACTGCTATCAGTGTGTTGGATTCAAACCGCACCAGAATAATTACCCACAAATTTCTCTTTCAGAAAAATTGTGGTGTGTTAGTGAGGTGATTGGCTATGTGAAAAATATGTATGTGGTTCTGCACTTAGTGCAGGTGGTGATGTGGTTGTGACTGTGAGCCTATTATCGCGGTACTGCGTTAATTTAAATCTATGTCACACAAAAAAATTGTTGCATTTTCTCAAAGAAAAACTCACCTCGAGATTTACGGAGAGTGAAAAACAGTTGATCAAAATCATAGCACTAAAAATTTACTTACACACAATCGAAATCAAACAATTTATTCATAGCCCAATATTATGACAAAACACACATATTGCAGTCACTATTAATTGTAAGCTTAACAAATACAACATGAGTTGTCTATGGCGCTAAAGCAAAATATGCAGGGTCGTGAGGAAATGTCTCTGGCACTGGAGCACATTCTTCCTCTTCTGGGGAGAGCGGATGGACTAGTTGAAGAACGCGCCCCTCCTGGTCTGGGCTCAGTGGTCTGCCAATGGTGATGCGAGGATTCAAAACTGTGAGATTCTGGAGGTAATCCATTACTCGCTGAGTCAAACGCTCTTGGGAGATGACGTACTAGATAAGGTTGACCAGTACTGGGTCTCTCTCTATTCATCCCCCGGGAAAAGTTGCTTCTTCTACGGGTGCTACACGGCTCGGGAAGTAATAATAACCCCTTTCACTGGCATAGGGCACTCGAATCGAAGGCGGGTAATCGCTTCGTATGCAGCAACTTCTATGGCCATTTGCGGAGTCGACATAGATTTCCCCACGAAGGAGGCTTCTGTTGGGTCTTGGTTTGGTTCCATAGGTGGAATGTGCACTACTGCCCAATATTTCGAGGCAAATGAGGTGATCCTCGATTTGAACATCTCATACTGGGGTGGATGGGGAGAACCCATGGTACTGTGGGTAAAGTTCCACAATATCTTAGCAAAACTACCTGGGGTCACATCTGGGGTTCTCTGATGAATACTAGGGCTCGACATGGCAAGAATGGTTGTGAGAGCTATGCACAAAGTGAGTGATGCTTGGTAAGGTCACAGAGTGGCCTCTTTTATAGCACTAGGGTTGTGTTACTAATTATGGTGTCGGGGCCACCTAGTTCATCGGTTCTGCTCTATGGGGTTAATGCCACATATATACACATCTCACAAAAGTGACATATTACTGTTGGTTGACGACTGGGGGTGGTTTTTGATAGCTACGGCCAAACATTTAATATGCAACCAAACGCCAAAAATTTATTTATGCATGGATACTCTTAGTACTATTAAAAATAATGGCATACAAGCAACATGCATTTTATTCATAGTGATACAAGGTCACACTCTTACTTGGCACAGGAATACAAAGACTCGGCACTACTCGAGTGGCTTAGTCTACCTCGTTAATATCTAGTCGAGCGTGCCTTGCGGACGCCGAGGGTTCTCCTTGGGCTTCACCGTCAGGGTTTGCTGGATTAGGGTGATAGTTTGCAGGGTCAAGGTAGCGATGATGACCATCGCGGGGGTTGGTGGCCACAATCCCGTTGGAGCGAGTCCCTAAAAGGCGACGAAACTCCTCTGGGGATACAAACACATTCCGGTCGATTGCAGGGGTAGGCCTCAACGGCTCGATTGGTCGTCCGAACAGTACGACGAGGTTGTCAGTGTCGGGTGCCACTTCTCTTCTTGCTGGGGCTCGACGAGCAAGTTCTCCATGAGCTGCGATCAGATCAAGAGTGACCTGATCGAATAGTGCCTCTAGTGTGTTGTGGTAGCATACAAGATGCAACAGTGTAGGGTCCGTCTCGTGGTCTCCGTTCGCAATCTGGGGTGGCCTACTATACCCGTCACGGCTGGGGCAATAATAGAACGAGCGGCAGTTAACTCTTGGCAAAAAGTGCTAGAGTTGAACTATAGCCTCTCGAGCTACTAACTGGATGGCTTGTATCTCAAAGGAAGTTGACCTTCCGGCGAACCTGTAGGGGCGTTCTGGCGAGATGCCACTACCGTAGATGTGCACCGTGTCCCAGAAGTGATGACTCTCATCACTCGTGCGCTCCTAGTACACAACATATTCTGGGGGCTCTTCTAATGCAAAGGCACGATGGGTGAGGTTAGCTAGGACGGTCACAAAACCTCCAAGGTTGTTTGCGGTGGTCTCATTCTGAACAATGGCGCCAGGCATCTTGGCTTGGTTTTGGCTGGTTGGCTGTGGTGTGATGAGTTTGGGGCAAACGTTTTCTTTTATAGAAGAAAACGGAGTCTTCCTTCGCACTCTTGCGAAAGGGACAACTTAGGTTCCGGTCACGACACGTGATCGATGGGCTAGGCTGATAGGTTGGGCATCGAATGCTGAAAGGTGTCGAGGTCACTTTGTGGGCTATCGGATAGGATAGGTTTGGCTGCAGTTAGGTTAAAGTCTTGGTGGGTGGTTTACCTATGTTTATTGACATGGCTAACATAGGATTAGCCAATGGTCAGCCTGGCTCTGATACCAAGGTTGTCAGGACCGGTTTTCCAGGATATTAATTTTCTAGTAAATGGCCCCTGTGCTCATTAGCCCTAGGATTACTGTTAGCTAACAAGACACTAACTTGATGCAGAAATTCCAAGAAATATACAAAAGAATATATAGTACAAGACCATCATGGTCTATGAGTACAACAAAAGGTTTCTAGTGGTTGGTGGCGGAAGCGGTTAGGGGTCATTAGCGTCTATGGGACTCCATTTCCCACAGGAATAGCTGACCTGGTTAACTCCTATCTTCGCATGGCTGCGATCTTCTATGCCTAGGTTCCAGTGTTGTCATCATAATGATCCTCTCCACACGCATAATCTGGCCAAGACAATAGCCAGGGACAAGCCAGTGAGTACTGTGAATGTACTCACAAACATTATGAAAACAGGCATAACATAGTAAGTGACAATCATGCACTGAAATATTCCACGATCACTTAGTCAATCACAAAATGAAATTCATGATGCTAGGTGTATAAGGAAAATTAAATAATATGCATGCCACAGTCGGGCGTATGAGCGACACCACATAAAGGGCTTATAAGGGAAATGAACGACAAGCATGCCACAGTCGGGCGTCTAAGTGACACCACATGAAGGGCTTATAAAGGAAGTAAATAACAAATGTGCCACAGTCGAGCGTCTAAGCGACACCACATAAAGGACTTATAAAGAAAATAACTAACAAGCATGCCACAGTCGGGCGTCTAAACGACACCTCATAAAGGGCTTATAAAGAAAATTAGTAGCAAGCATGCCACAGTCGGGCGTGTGAGCGACACCACGTAAAGGGCTTATAAAGGAATAATCACAATGAGTATCCAGGAGGTAGAACCATCCCAAGGATACTCAACAATTCAAGTAATATAAATTGTTAGTCCACAATAATAATAATCATAATCATCATTTGTCACTCATCAATATTCTGGTTTAGAAGTTTTCCTTCGAAGACAGACACTAAGACCGACACTCGACCCATCCCAGACTGTAGTCCTTAACCATGGACACCTAATTCAGCCTACGGTATTTGAATTGAAAACACACCTAACCTGCACACATCAGCTTAGCTTACCGATGCCTGGAATCACCCACGGCACTTGTTAAGCAAAACTCTAAGTGGGGAGGCTCGATCTATGGTCGACTCAGGAGGTTATGTATTCTCTGCATGGTTAGTACAACAAACATATTCCATGACATTAGACAGAATAACCACTCATCGTACCCTTTCATGCCTTACTGACCATTCTCGCTCCAACGAGATGTCAGCACTAAGGTCGTGTCTACTCAAGACAGAGACTTCTCCCGTTTCCTTCTGGTAGGCATGAACAGCATACGAGGTCACCACTGTCTGAAGCATATCAATTCCAACATCAAGGAATTTTTATCATGCACTTGTAAATTAACATGATCACATTATCTCATGAAATAACACATACTTCATGTCCACTTGGGGTTGTATCCACTTCAAAACAACACACAACAAATATTATACCAGGGTTCAGAATGCTTGCCCTCAATGTGTATGTATTTCAGGTGCACTCCAAAACTTTATCTTCACTCCAAATTTGTGGGGACCCCTACTCACAAGTCGTGATCACCGAATGTACGTGCATAGTGATCCCAGAGATCCGTGCTCACTGAACACACAGAAACTGAATAACAAGAGTCTTACATCCATTATGTACCAGTTTACTCAACTATGGCCTTCATAGCCAAGTCTTCATATGATTGCAGTGGAAATCTTCAACGATAGCTTGAACCCATGCCATCGTCCTTTCACCTACAGGCATTCTGACCGGGAAGCTTCCTATCTCGCATGACCGTCACCGAGGTAATCTTCATCATAACCTGATCTTTCATGCCTGGCCAATAAAATAACCAGTGGCAAGCCAATGAGTACTTTGAATGTACTCGCAAGCAACCCATGTTTGGAACAAGGCAATAACAAATGCATGATATAGCACTAATAGGTAAGTTTTTGCAAAAAGCTAATTTTGAGTGCAATGACATGATCAAATAATTTAAGTAAGCATGCATCAACCCTGAACAAGTGTTCATAAGAACACGTCATAGTCATCATCATAAGCAGGGGGTTGAATGTCTCATGTTCAACCGTCACACCAAGTTCTCAGATTTGTCTCATGTATCGTCTAAACATCTCATGTTCAATTATCATGCCAAGTCATTCGACTCGACTCGAGTATCATCCTTGTCAACCCCCCCCCCCACACACACCAAGTTTGCAAAAACATATGGACGTAGTTTAAGCAGCACCACCCAACTGTCCTTGACCATGTACACGGCTATTCTAATAGTTTTACACTCTGCAGAGGCTGCACACTTTACCCACAAGACTCGGGGAACTTCCATGTCATCCACGACTCGCGGTATATAACATACCTGAGGTAAGCACCCGAACAATGCCTTTTTCCCAGTGATACTAAACAAAGAGTCCACTTGATTGGTACCCAGCCCTGACGATGTACATCACACGAGCCTCGCTCTAATCGTACCATCCATGAGGGGACCAATGGTGTGCCCGGTGCCTGTAAAGATAGCGCATGATCGTACATACTGGTACGACCCCGTATCGAGAGTGACCACGCCACGCCCAATACTAGTAATGTGGGCTCCTTGCTAGTACCCACCAAGGTAATCAACAAAGCCCCGTCCCATAAGGGGTATCGTGGTTGCGCATGTAAGGTTAGGATAGTCGACAAATCTTAAATCTAATCCGTTTTGGAAAACACACACTCAACTGGTTCCGGCACACCACTTCTTTCTCAAGAGGTCACCTAACTCATCATCATCTCCCTTGGGCATTAGTGTCACCCGACGGGGTTTTCGAAAAGTCTTGGAAATCGTTTCTTTTCTTTCCAGCACCATGCATAATCCCGATCCCACTTGCGTAGCATCTACTAGCATCCTATCTACACCCACCCGCATAACCCTCATGAGGTGGTAGGGTCATGCACAATGCAAGTGTCAATGGTAAAAGAGTCGGAAGCAACCCAACGAAGTGGTCACTTCTCCACATGACCAAGTATAACGAAAGTAAACTGCTATATGACATGCAATGAAACTGGTTTGTTATTATGGTCAAAGGGTTGTTTGCCTAGCTTAGCAATGTCTTCGAGGTCTTCACACACTTGTCATCCACTCCGAGCACTTCGTCTACTTCGTCAACTATCGCCGCAAAACAACCGCAATAAGAAACACAACAAGGAGGGAAATAAAAAATGCTCTATAAATAGGAGCTTTTATTTTTCTTGGCCACCTCTAGTCACAAGAAAAATAACCAAGTAGGTTTCATAGGATGTGGATCATGGGGGAGTTTGGGAATGGAGGGAATGCCGGAAATGATCATCCTATAAGATGTCAACAGAAAATATTTTTTTAAAAATGAGCGGAGGCACTCATAAAATAGGGCATGATTTTAGAATCATGTGGGAAGTGGTTTCACTAAAATTAGAGTTGGCATGATATTCCTATGGATTTTCAAAGTGGGTCACATATGAATAAATGGCCCAATAATTGACATGGAAGAATAAGTGTAAGGAAAAATGCTCACCACTTAGTGCAGGAATTTAGATACACCTAGGGTTTTGAATCACTCCAATTGGAGCTATAATGAATGCTCTAAGGATTTTTACAATTGGGGCATTCAAAGTTCAAATTCAAATTTGAAATTGAATCCTACACAAAAGTTTGGAGGAAAAATGTGCAATGCACTTATTTGGATAGTTCAAGATTTTAGGAGTCTATAGAAATTTGAATCACTAAATTTGGAGTTACTAACAATATTCTAGGATTTATTTTGACTCTTTGAAAAAAGAAAAAGGGCAAAAGAATTTACCAGCGAGAAATTGGCTAAACTGCGCTTTGGGCACAGGATAGCGCCTGGGCCGGCCCTATGACCCAGCCAGGCCAGCAGGGTGCCACACCGAAGGTGCACCCAGGGCAATACGCCTTCCCTTGGCGAAGGCGTGCCCCGGCGCTCCCGCCTCCACTTAAGCCACGGGCCCGGCGGCTGGCTCGCTGACGGGAGGGCCCCGCCTATTGGGTTCCTCCCCCTCCTCCTGCCTAGGCAGGGGAAAATAGGGGAGGCGTGGCTGAGGGGCACCGGCGATGCCCCCGGCGGCTCAGGTCGCCTCTGGCAAGGCTCCGGCCACCGGCGCGCTCAGGAGAAGGAGCCAGAGTGGTTAGGGGAGGATGACGGGCTCGAGGGGGTCCGAATTGAAGGGGAGGCCGAGGTGGAATGTCGGACGTGGGAAGAGGAGGTGGGCATGGGAGGATGGGGTGGTCAGCCTAGAAGGTTACTGGGAGGAAGAGGGGGCGAGAGAGGGCAAGAGGGAGCTCGGGGAGGAGCTGAAGTAGGGGGGCGATGGAGAGGGACCCGAGTGCGCCTCGGGTGCGCTTCGGGCACTGTGAGCATGCGCTCACAGCTGCCCCTGGCCTTACTATGGCGTCGGGGGGGGGGGGGGGGGGATGGACCAAGAAAGAGGCAGGCGATTGGGTCCTTCCCATCCTCTGTGATGTCAGTCTCTTTGTCATTCTTTCACCCTTGCTGAGTAGCGAAGTGAGCATACTCAAGATCCTATTCATCAATCATTTGAGTTGGTACGAACATAGGAATCCAGACTCCGCTTGATTCGATCTTCAGTTTCGACCTTCATCAGTCAGGAAAAAGAAGAAGGACCCACTTATTCCACTCGGAGAGACCGAACCAGGCAACAAAAAAAAGAAAAACTGAAGGAAGTTCTCTTTCCATTCCAACTAAACTAAGTGAAAAAAGGGGGAGAGCAAAACAGAAACAAAGGAACAAAGAAACTATCTCCAAACCAACGAGTCCTTTGGTCGACTCTAAAGAATGTATCGGGAGTTGGGAGTTAGCCTTCTCATAGGAGTGATAGCTGGGTTTTTTCACGGAGTTTCTTCGTACGATTGAAAAAAGAGTGCTCTAGGTCGGAGAAAACAAGAAGAAGATTGTTCACCAGTCTGTCTCCCAACCTCTTTAAAGCAGCTACCTACCGTGATCTGGTCTTGGGACAGCATTGGCACCCCCGTTTGCTGGATCTTCTAGGCACTCTAAAGCGCTTCCACGAGAGACAGATGGACTTTGAGTTATAGACGGAGAAGAGCCTTTAGAGGATCAAGAGTGATTCCTCAATAAAACAAATGGGATTTTGAGGGAGGGCTGAACGCGATGTACATTTCTGAGCCGTATGAGGTAGGAAACTCTCAAGTATGGTTCTAAGGGAAGGAACTGCCTATTCCAACCGAGGAGAACAGGCCATTCTAGAGGGTGATTCGGAAATTGCGGAAGCTTGGTTTGATCAAGCTGCTGAATATTGGAAACAAGCTATAGCACTTACTCCGGGAAATTATATTGAAGCACAAAACTGGTTGAAGATTACGAAGCGCTTTGAATTTGAATAACACCATGCTCCTTCTTTTTCCTAAAATGGGTGGTTTGGTTGTTGATCTATTAATCAAATAAATTAGGTCGTAAGATCGAATCAAGAATTTCATTATATCCATTTCTTATACCTTCTATTTTATAAGATATTTCATAAGAATAAACCATAGGGATAGGGTCTAGAATAGAAGTAATAAAGTGAATAAAAAAAGGGGGGCAATCTAAATATTGCTAATATATTAGAACCATCTTATTAATAATTCTAATGAGTTATCTTAGAATTTAGAATCAAATAAAAAACCCTATATTATGCTCAAGGAAAGTAGATATACATAGGAGCTTATGCCCTAAAAAATACACTAGTTTCTTAAATTTAAAATAAAAAAGATTTTTTCTTACGTCGAGAAATATTTGTTTTTTCAAGATAAACAATGTCCGTTAGGCACCTAACCTTTATGTCATAATAGATCCGAACACTTGCCTCGGATTGACTTTAATATATAATTGCTCCAGTGAATAACTAAAAAAAAGAAGGGTGGTAGATAGTAAAGAAAAGAACTAATCACAATATCTATCTTTCAAAATCTATCTTTCAAAGATTCACTAAAAAAAAGACAGTTGGCGGGTCTCTTTGTATGTCTTGTTCGGAAAGAGGACGAGTTAATGATTATTCGTTCGCCGGAACGAGAAGTAAAAATTGTTGTCGATAGGGATCCTGTGAAAACATCTTTTGAGGAATGGGCCAGACCCGGCCATTTCTCAAGAACACTAGCTAAGGGCCCTGATACTACCACTTGGATCTGGAACCTACATGCTGATGCTCACGATGTCGATAGTCATACTGGTGATTTGGAGGAGATTGTTATGCACCAACGACGGCCCCTTCTCTTTACCTTTATCGTCTCATACCTCAGTCCATTGCTAGCTTGAATGTTGTCTCTCTTCTTCTTTGCTCGCGAGAGTGAATAAGAGGACGACCCACCGGGGGGAGGATGGAATGAGTCGGCAAGGGGATCAACCATCTTCTTTCAGTAAAGGCCCACACATTATCCTTAATATTGGGATGGGATAAAAGGACTCTGAAGAAGGAAACTCTCTTCCCGTCTTGCGTAACTGACCACTGCAAATCAAGTCGAAAGTGCTTATATGCTTAACACGTTTTTGTATCAATGAAAGGCCGCTTGAACAAAAAAGAGTGCCATGCAGAAGCACCTCCTGTGTCACTCGATCCAAACCCGACAGATCTTTCTTTCTATACGAAATGAGTTCTACCTTTTTTTCAAAATAGAAACAGAAAACAAATTTAGGAATAGTGCGGGTGCGATGGAACGAATCAAGTGAAATGAGTCCCCCTTATGACATTTTTTCATCCAAGCAAGGGCGCGTTGCATGGGATTCATCAACAAAGGGATAGGGATAAGGGGCCGCACGTCCAAGACAGCCTTTCATCTCAATGCGCCATGGAACCCCCATCTTCCAATTCCTCTTACAGAGATCGTTGACTCACTTGCCTTATTTTGAGGAGACTTCCAAGCCAAAACAAGACAATGGGCAGTCACCAGATCTTCTTTATGGAGGTGGGACCGGGGACCTCCTCAGCAAGATCGCTGTACAGAATGCTTGCGCACAGTGGCCACACACACTTCTCCCTGACCTCCAAAAGCTCCGGAATCGAAAGCCAGGAAAGCAACATCAAAGACTGGAGAAGTAGGCGAGTCAAGGCAAGGAATTTCATTTCTAGTATTTTTCGTTGCTAGGTAGGTCTCACTATCTCTTCATTCAGTAGTTGAAGCTTATCCGTAGAGAAGTTATGTTACAGAACTAGGAGAAAATCTATCTACATTTTCATTCACTTGAATTCGTAGATCAAAGGTTTACGGTTACCAACTCGCCCCGGGTGGGTTCTAGGAATGAGAGCACTTATGTATCGAGGGGCTTTAGCACAAAATGAAGTAGCTAGCTAGCTAACTAAGCTATGATGGAAGGACGGGGCTAGGGGAAGAAAATCTCATTGATTACTTATAATGCCGGATGAAGCAAGTTACAGCATTGGTTCTTTCGTGATTCACGTATATTGGAAATCTCTTTCTTTAGGAAATGGGATGGCATTCCATTCTAACTTAGGGATTCTCTTCTTCCTGAACATTCATGAAAAGAAGGACTCTGGCTTTAATGCTAAAGTTTAGTACTGGGCCGAGCGTACTTACCTACTAGGACTCGGCGGGATACTTATAGACCTCTATGAGCGTAAGGCAAAGTGGGCAAGACTACTTCCACAACTACATTTTCGCTTAAGCAGGACCTGTGAGACCTCGAAGCAACTGTCTACTACTAGTTATAGATGCTATTTATAATTGAATAGAATGGATGCTTCACAGCGGTTCTGCGACAGGCAGGGCAGCCGGGTGAACATAGGCAGCTGTTCCTATAGAACACAAGTCTTTATCTAAAGCATGACCTTCCGATTGGACTACGTCTGGTCTCTATCCTTTTTATTCCAAAAATGGATCCTCGATCAAAATGATCTGGTGTCTATGTCCATGCCTGAGGTTGGTAAACCCTATATCTATTGCGCGGTGGTTTGAGGAAGGGACAGCTTGTAACCCACGACTTACTACTACGAAGATTCTGGCGGAGAGCTTTTCACATATAGATAGGTCAGGATGAGGAAGCTCCGTAGTCAACTAATAGATAGAAAATCCACCTTGTGAACCGTGTTTGTCTTAAAGTACTGTCTAAGAAGGAATATACCTGTTCCAATCCCTCTAGTGGCTATACTGATTGACATAGGTAGCTTTCGTAGTCAAAGCTCACAGGGCCAAATGCTCTATTGGAGTGGGCACGAACACACACAATGAAGGTTCGAAGAACTTCTACTTCACGCCTTGAGGATTCTATGACGCTCACTCAATGGTGTTGTGGTGATTGCAAGCAATCAATAAACGAGGAAGCCAAATTATGGATCCAGGAAGGCTGCATCAGAAGGAAGAGTAGGTGTTGCTATGCCGTTGGCTGGGACTGAGGCAGAGAGAGGGGAGCATAGCCCCTATGATCCCGGTAAAGAGTTCCAACTAAGCTCTTCTCAGGTTCTTTCTTTCTCTTCCATTCTTATGTTTATATATTAAAGTGTAGTTTTCTTACTTAAATATAATAATATTAATCTAATATGCCCATTGGTGTTCCAAAAGTACCTTACCGGATTCCCGGAGATGAAGAAGCGACTTGGGTTGACTTATACAATGTTATCTATCGAGAAAGGACACTTTTTTTTAGTTCACTGCCCTATACATAGAAAGAAGTGCTTTTCCACCGGTATCAACATTCTATCTGGAATCAGTAGCGATAATTGTTGTATTGTGAGCCAGCCCCGTAAGACACTACGCACCTCCAAATTAAATATGATTTTTCCAATCATTTCATTTATACGACCTGCAAATAAGATAAGATCTTGGCTCGCCCTACAAAAAAACAACTATATGCCCTATAAACTTGCTTGCTTCTTCGAATCTCGAAATAACATATAGAAAGTGTTTCTGTGATGAAACCACGATCGATCGATAAATGCGATAGGAGCCTATGTGTTTCACGGGCAGCCGGCCAATAGGGGAAGGTTGTGAATCCGGTGAACCGACCGCTTTAAGAACGTGATTGTCTTCTCTCACTCAATTATCAATTGACAAAGATGAGCCATTCTTTTTCGCCCTAAAAACTACAATGGTATGGTACTTTTTCTTCAAATCGAGATTGTGTGGGTGTCCGCTCATGTTCACGTTACATGCTAAATCAGGCTTTCCTTGGAAAAACCAAGGACAACCCCTATCTCAGTCTCCTTTCTCTTTTCGGGAGGAGAGCTGAAAAAGATGGAGTTACCTGGAGATGAGATTGATTTCTATGGATATGAAGGATAGAAATATGCTATTTGCTGCTATTCCATCTATTTGCGCATCAAGTCCGAAGAAGATCTCAATCTATAATGAAGAAATGATAGTAGCTCGTAGTTTTATAGGCTTTCTCATATTCAGTCGGAAGAGTTTAGGTAAGACTTTCAAAGAAACTCTCGACGGGAGAATCGAGTCTATTCAGGAAGAATTGCAGCAATTCTTCAATCCTAACGAAGTAATTCCGGAGGAATCCAATGAAGAACAACGATTACTTAGGATCAGCTTGCGAATTTGCAGCACCGTAGTAGAATCATTACCAACGGCACGCTGTGCGCCTAAGTGCGAAAAGACAGTGCAAGCTTTGTTAAGCCGAAACCTAAATGTAAAGTCAGCAACACTTCTAAATTCCACTTCTTCCTGCCGCATCCGTCTTCAGGACGATATAGTCACAGGTTTTCACTTTTCAGTGAGTGAAAGATTTGTATCCAGGTCTATGTTCAAAGCTTCTACCATAGACCTAATTCGAGAAGGCTTGATAGTCCTAAGAAAGGTGAGGGTGGGGGGTTCTATTTAGGAAGAATAAGAAGAATCTCATTCATGTGTTCATGCTAACAGAAGAGCGGATCCAATACACATAAGACTTTTTATCAGGAAATTCCTAATGTAAATGATGAATTTGGGATGTCATGCCCCACAAGTTAGTTGCCCAAGCGCTCCCTAGGAGGGAAGTCTACCACAAGATAGAGTTTGAGCCTGGAGCCAAAGCCCCAACCCCTTCATTTTAATTTTTTATCAGGAAAGAATTTATGGAAGTCATATCGGCCAGATAAGCCTCTGACGGCTCCATATTGATTTTCCCCAGTTTTCTTTCAGAAGAAGCGGGAGCCATTTTGCATTGAAACTCGGTATCAGCAGAGTCATCTCCTGAGAAAGACTTCTTTCTTATTTATACAAGATTTCAGAGAACATAGTGAAGCCCTCAAAGCGCTAACAAAGTCGTAAGTAGAGAAGTTTTCCAAAAAGATACCTCGTTTTTCCATTAAGTGTGCATTGTATGATGAAGAATAACGGGGGAGCCAACTCAATAACCTAGCGGAGGAACCGTCCGGACTTGAAACAGCGGATGCAACCCTTGCATTTCGTTCTTTTGTTCTTTACTCTATTTTTGCTTTGGCACTCACTTCCTTTGGAATAAGGGCATTTTTCTTCTCTACTTGTTCCATTGACCATCAAACAGTTTCTTAATTATGTTATGTCAAATGATGGGAAAAAGGAAGGAGTAATCAAAAAAGACTAGAACTACCCGATCCGTTGAAATACGATACGAAGGAAACGGACTTCAATCCCTCATTCTTATTGTTTGTTCTTCTGATCCCCTTGTTTTTCGCTCGCTTAATTCGGAAGAGGAAAACGACAACAGCTAAAGTGAGAAATAAACAACTGCTCGGAAAGCTTCGGTTTGAGCGTTGGTTTTTATGACAGTGGAGAAAGCTCGCCCAAAAGACGTACGTGGAACCAATGATACCAAAAAAAGAATCAAATATGAGGAGAACTGGGTGCATTGGTAAACGGCTCCGCCATAGCTTGTACGACTTCTGAATCCTATTAATGGCGCTCTCCGAATAAATAAGTAGATACAGGCAGACTACATACACGTGCTCTCCGAGTAGGGAAAGTGAGAAATCTATGGTCTTCCATCCGCGGATGTGACAAATCCAATCCAATTTGGTCTTGTCCCATGGCTCGGACCCGGTCGCGTAAATGCAGCTACCACTACGACGGGATACTCTAGTTATTTACTCTGTTTCAATCCCTATTTGGCCATTCAACAGTAGCGTACGGCCTTTGGAAAGCATCTCTTCCTAGAGGGGACTCCCGCTTGTGATCTTCTTCCTTGGGTCGGATAAAATATAACTTACCAATTGGAAATGGAAATGCCGAATGAATTGAACCAAACTACGGAAACTGTGGTTGAGCTTGCCTGTCATCAACGAAGGATGGTTGTGAAGTTGGTGGAAGAAAGCAAACCAATGAATGCAGCTAGTCACCCCGAAAGGCGAGCCCATGTCTTTTGAGAAACTGACACAACCTGTTGTGTTGACTTATCTTATACTAAGGGTCCATCCCAGCCAACAAGGGATTTCTCATAATTCTAGGATGAAACAACATCATATCTCAGCTTGATTATGAGAGAGATTGAAGTGAAAGAACCCGGTTTCAGAGCGTGGAAACGGAAAAGAATGAGGTGAAAGGGCCGACCCATGCGGCCCACTTAGAATGTGCTTTGACTTCCCCAGGTTGTACAATAGCACAACCCTTAGAATGGCCTCATCCAAACGGATGATTGTCATTGATAAGACGGGCAGGTGGTATGTTGATACTGAGCCGCTTCCCCTATAGTTGTTAGCTCGTTCTTGACAAATCCGATCAGGTCCTCATAATCTGGAGTAAAAGGATTCGAACCTTTGCATGCCGATACCAAAAACCGATGCCTTACCACTTGGCTATACTCCAAACAAACGGTAGGTTCCTGGAGAACCGTGGAAACTAGTTAGTTCAAATCGAACTCAAACTCTATTATCTTCTTCTTAGGACATCTGCTAATGTCATGACCAAACTCCTAGCAAACAGCACTGGATTTGGGCTTCCATCCATATTCTGCTTTAATCTCCATCTCGTCTCCTTAATAAGTAAGTAATTACTAAGATAGTTTCCAAGATCCCTAAAAAAGTATTTTTTTTACTTTTGCAAAAGCAAATATTGTATTTTTTTCTGTGACTTTATCCATCTAGAGAGGCTTCCCCAAACCACTAGCTCTAGCAATATAGCTCAGTCCTTCTTTTTTAATGTACTCCTTAGGAACTCCCCACAGTTTTCTAAAATTGGGATTTTGCTTTTTTCCCATTTTTTCAACTGAAATTTTGGCTGCCATTATCTCAACAGTAATGGTATGTTAGCAATGTGCCAAGGGTCCACCTTCTAATACCCATTGTCTGGTTTTTTCATCTGGAAATGAAAATTAGAAAGTCCATTTTCCACCTCTGATACATCAACCCTGCCTCACGTTACCTCCTTCCGAGCCTGCGGCATTCCGGCCGGCATATCTTGAGATCGAGTTTCAGTTTCTTTTCTAGTTGGGGATTAAGACCCGGCATCAAATCCACTAAAAGTCTGAGTAGCTTTGTGAATGACTTCAAACCACCATAGGTAGACCCATCCACTTATTCCTCTATCGGCCAGGCTTTTGTCCCTATCTACGTTTGATTTAAAAAAGAAATGGAAGGGCGCTCTTTTTGATCGAGAAACTTCCTTGGGGAAGAGGATAAAAAAATGGATTTCCGACATAGCACCTGCGGCATTAGGATTCTAAGATTTAGGAGGGGAAGGCTGGGGAGAGGGATCACATGCATTGAAGCAATCTCAAGATTCAGAAATGACCAAAATAATGGTACGGGGAGAAGAAAGAGAGGAGAGTCACGAAAATAGGGTAAACGCAAAGAGACGATGAAAAGCAATCAGAGAGGAGAGGGAAGAATGACAATGGAAATCATAAAGCTCAGCGAGGAGCACATTACTATGAATAATAATGGAGAGGGACATTAAAGGGGAAAACTGAGCAAAGAGATATATAAATATATTAGACACTTCTACTTCGTTTTCTTGTTTAGAGGGGTGATCAACGAATTGACCTAGTGTAAGCAGAGGGAACTGGAGCAGAGCAATATGTAGCATACTTTTCCGTTCGAGACCCGTATCTAGACCCTTGTGATCGATAGCCGGACCCATGCTGACGGCACCGAAATCCTGCCCCTCCCGCGGAACTAGTACAACCAATAGATAGGCCCGTCCCTTCTTGGGCAACCCTAAAAGTATCTTCTTGTACGGACTGAAACAAGACAAACTACTCGCGGGACCCACTTAAGATCTCTTTCTTTAGTTTTCTGCTTTATTCCTTTCTTAGAAAAAAGTAGCTTCCCTTATTAGTAGCGCTAGTATCTTTTCATAATGATGACTTTTTTTCAGAGCTTCCTAGATTTTGAGAAGCTGAGGCATTGCCGGCTGGGGGGAAAATTGATCGAAACGAATAACAACTAGTCATGATTAGGGACAAAGCTCAGCTAGTATACGTAATGTGTTCAAGGCGCATTTCCTCCAACAACTAGACTAAAGAAAATAAGGGAGGAAGGATTTACTTAAACGTTGTTGCATGAGCGGCTTCTAAATGAGTGGTTGATGATTCACTTTCTGATTATTACCCGCTAGCTATTGAAGCGGCAGTGTGACGTCGGCCCACTGCGGAATGGGTGCCACCTAACTATGATTCGGTGAAGGTTCCAAAGAAACGGAAAATACCAAAAAGTTCAAATTGACAGCTAATAACATTGATTCAATTGGCATTGACATAATAAGAATATTTCGTCTATTAAGGAGGATTCCCCGAATACCTAAAATAGAGATGATCATAGAAAAAGTGAAAGATTTTATAGGATCCGTTTCGGAAACATGGAATGTCAGAGAAATTCAAATTATGTGAGGCTTAGAAAGAAGTCCTGCGTAGAGTCCAGGGAGAGCCTATTTTTCTTTTTTCTCTAGTTACCCTTTTTCCTTCTCAAACAACGCGTTTGATTTCCTTCCTTATACCAAAGGAATTCCATCTTTCTCTTGCCGATCACATCACATCCAAGGCATTTCGTCGGAATACATCTTGTCTTTTCACCTTTGTAGTCCTATGCATAGTAAGTACTATAGCCTCACTAGTCCTCGTCGAGGAATCTCCTTGCCGCCCTAGAAGTTTGAGATCGTGCCCGACCGTTTTGGAGTCTGTTCAGGAGCTCCTTCAGCGCCCGGGGATTGACGTCGGACTGGAGTCGGCTCAACATGAAATCAAGCATGGTGCGATAGTCTTCTTCATGGAGCTCCTCTCCATTCTTCAGAGTAATATCACGCAATGTGTCCAGAATCTGGGCGTGACAGGCGCGGGCCTTTTGTAGAGAACTTTCCTCTCAAAGAGAGAGAGGTCGTCCCTCCCAATCAAAAGAAGGAGGGTTCTGTTCTGCTTCCGCTGCCACTCCAGGCATTAGAGCGGGATTCGGATGCCGCTCTTGACTGACCACAGTGCCGTATGATGCGGAAGTCTCACGTACGGTTCCCTGAGAAGGGAGTGGCTACCCACTGGAGCTTCGACCAACTACCACCGGTCAATTCCGCTTTGGGGCCACCCCTGACTCTACCATCATTATAGGGGTATGGGGTTCGAGACAAAGAAAGATCAAGGCAGCATATCAGTTTTTCCTATATACTTTACTTGGATCCGTTTTTAGGCTATTAGCTATTCTGTTGATTCTTCTCCAAATAGGGAGGGGCGAAAGAGGTCCAGGGGAGATGCTTTCTCGGCACGCGCGGCCGACAGGGTCAGGGGAGGGTGCGCGTGTGGGCTTGGTCATTGGCTCGGCCATGGCGGTAGAGCGTGTGCGAGGGCGAGCCCAGGCGAGAGAGGGAAGAGGGAGCCGATAGGGAGGAGGGTTGCGTACAGCGAGGAGGAGCTGCTGGCGTGCGGGAGGGGCTCGAGGTGGTCAGGGGGCTCTGGTTGGGTGTCGCTACCGTGCTCTTGTGCACTGTAGCGCGCTCCAGAGCGCCCATATGGCCGGCATGGCCTACTCCCGCGTGCTCTGGCTTGTCTAGTAGTGTTTGGGGGTTTCAGGGATTCCCTAGGGGTACTTGGGAGCTAGTGGAGGGTGTAGGAAATAAGAAATTGAGGGTGGACGAGTGTTGTCATGGTGAAATAGGGTAGAAAGTGGCGGTTTTACCCCTCCAATAATGGAGCCACTACCATGGTTTTTTTACTCGAGGCATAAGAGGTCAAGTGAGCATTGTGGTAAAAAAATTGGGTCAAGGAGAATGGTGAAAGGGGCCCAAACAAAAAGTTTGGTAAATGGACAAAAGGTGTTTGATGCAAGTTTGAGCTAGCAAAGTGATTCTTGTCACTATGAAAATTAGCAGGACTTGATAATAGGTATAAGAGAGGTTGATCACAAAATTAGAGCTCATTTGAAGAAGGTTGCCAATGTAAACTTGGTAAACCCTAGATATGGGAAGAAATGCATTTTCTTAGATCTAGCTATGCAAATCCATTCCCCTTGATGCACCACTTTATGTGGTGACATATTTTTGGAACTATAATATGCACAAAAAGTTTATGACCCAATGGGGAAACTTGGCAATGTAATATTACCAAATTCTTGAAATCAACATAAATTGTTTTGAAGGGATTTGGACAAGTTAATCTGATCTCCTAGATGCAACACTTGGTGTGGATGCATTATTGGAGTATTATAACATGTCCACAAAGTTTGGGATCAATAGGAGATACTCCACGATGTAAAGTTGATCACAATAGGCTCTGGATAGGAATGGCATTAGGATATTTTTGTGAATCAAAACAATTGGGATTGAGGTGAAACTTGGCAAGATGAACACGTATATCATATGTGACATGCTAGAATTTTCCTAGATTTATTTGAGAATATTTCTTACAGAAATATTTCAAATGCTTGGAATAGGCAGGAATGGTTTTGAAGGGTTTTATCCAATATCTTGAACATGACCATGTGTTGAAACTCTCATATATGGAAAATATATGTCCACTGAGCTTTCCTAAATTTTCCCAAATATTTTTAAATCATTTAAATAATTTTTCCCTATAAAAGTCTATTGCTGCCTTAAGAAAAAGCCTTTCAATAAAATATGAAAATAATCTTTTAAAATAATCTTTTGTGGTTTTGGGAAGTTATATATATAGTCGGTTCCAAATAAAGTATTTGGGGAAAAAGGATCCACCCAATTTGGGGACTTGAAGTGCAAATCTCAAATCAGGGGGTTTTGAAAAAAACTATTTTGAATAAAACCTTTTTGGCCAAAATAACATTTTGTAAAAATATAATTAAGTCCTATTAACATGGCATGATCATTGCACAAGAGTGAGGATCAAGGAAAAGAGTTTTGAGAGTAGGAGAGATTTTATGATTATAGAGCACTAGCGAGCAATCAGACAATCAGCAAACAAGTCAAGCATAACAAGCACACAAAAGTTTTAATTGGCCCTGATTTTTGAGTCATGATAATTTGGTCATGAGGCAAATCACAGGGTGTGACAGACTTACCCCCTTACAAGAATCTCGTCCCCGAGATTCCTATGCTAGGCGTGGGAAGATGCGGGAATCTAGAGGTAAGGTAGTCTTCTTGTTCCATGTTGCTTCTGCTTCGGCATGGTTGTCCTTCTGGATCTTGAAATGCCTGATGATATGCCTTCGAGTGCATTGTTGACTTTGACTAAGGGGGAACGGGGTTCCAACAACCTGCTAGGATTGCCTAATGGTTAAAGGTTTGGTGGACGAGGTTCTAGCAAGGGCCTGGCTTGCGTGGGTATCCCAAAGTCGGAATACCTGGCCAAGTAGTGTGTGCGTGTGTGCTGGCCCTGGGACTACTCACACGGGTTAGTGACATCTAGATGTCTCGCATTAGAATGGAAGGGTCGAGTCTCGGTGTAGCTTCTCGTTGATGGGGAAGTCCTTGTCTTCCTTAAAGCAGGGGTCTTCAGTCGTAGGTGGTCCCCATCCTTGAGAGTGTTGAGGTGTGTCGTCGTGGGCTTCTTGTTGAGATCTTCTTCTTGAGTAAGCTTCCCAGGTAGATTCTTCATTCTCCTCTGGTCGTTTGTCTTCATCGTCATGGACTCATGTTTCTGGAGGGTCTTTGTTTGTTTGGTCTACTCGTCTCTCCGTGGCAAGGTCTGCGCTGAGTCTCACCCCTAATACTGAGATTAGAGACTCGGTGTAAAAACGGGTTGTACCATCTAGGAAGGTTTTGTAGGGGAACGTCGCATGGGAAACAAAAAATTTCCTACGCACACACAGATCTATCCATGGTGATGAGCATCTACGAGAGGGAGAGTGGATCTACATACCCTTGTAGATCGCTAAGCGGGAAGCGTTAAGAAACGCGGTTGGTGTAGTCGAACGTCATCGCGATCCAAATCGCTGAGCGTCCCGCGATCTCATCACGATCCGTCCCGTGGACTCATCACGATCCGTCCCGCAAACTCATCACGATCCGTTTCGCAATCTTGATCACGATCCGTCCCGCGAACAAATCACGATCCGTCCTGCGATCTCATCACGAACCGTCTCGCGATCTTGATCACGGTCCTTCCGATCTAGCGCCGAATGGACGGCACCTCCGCGTTCAGCACACGTACAGCTTGATGACGATCTCCACCATCTTGATCCAGCAAGAGGGAGTGGAGAGGAAGAAGTGTTCTCCGGTAGCCTGACGGCGCTCCGGCAATGGTGGTGGAGCAATTCCGGCAGGGCTTCGCCTAAGCACTGCAGAAATCCAATCTAGAGAAGAAACTATGCACTAGAGATTAGGGTTGCACGTGGCTGGAAAAACTTGTGCAAAACCCTAGAAATCCACTAGTATATATAGGAGGAGGGGAGAGGAGGCTGCGCCTAAGAGGAGGGCCTCCCTTGGCTTCGGCCGAACTGGTGGAGGGGGAGTCCTCCTTCAATTGGGAGTCCACCTCTCACACGAGAGGTGGAACTTGGGGAGGACTCCACCCCAATTCGGTTTGGGACTCTCTCCCCTGCACCTAGGACACCTTTTCCGACCCCACCAGCCTAGTAGGGGCTGGTAGGTCGCCACTTTGGCCCACGGGGTGGGTTGGCCCCACTGGTGGACCCCCGGACCCATTCGTCACTCCCGGTACACTACCGAAAGTGCCCGAAATCTTTCCGGAGTCCAAACACCACCTTCCTATATATCAATCTTCATTTCCGGACCATTCCGGAACTCCTCGTGACGTCTAGGGTCTCATCCGGGACTCCTAACAACCTTCGGTCACCACCATACATAACTCTATACTACCAAAACGTCACCAAACCTTAAGTGTGCAGACCTTGCGGGTTCGAGAACTATGTAGACATGACCGAGACAGCTCTACGATCAATAGCCAATGGCAGGACCTGGATGTCGACATTGGTTCCTACATATTCTATGAAGATCTTTATCGGTCGAACCTCTATGTCAAGGATTCAGTTAATCCCGTATGATGTTCCCTTTGTTCTTCGGTATGTTACTTGCCCGAGATTCGATCTTCGGTATCTCCATACCTAGTTCAACCTCGTTAACGGCAAGCCTCTTTACTCGTTCTGTAATACCAGATCCTGTGACTAACACTTAGTCACATTGCTTGCAAGGCTTGTTGTGATGTTGTATTACCGAGTGGGTCCTGAGATACCTCTCCGTCACACGGAGTAACAAATCCCAGTATTGATCCATGCCAACTCAATAGACACCCTCGGAGATACCTGTAGAGGACCTTTATAGTCACCCAGTTACATTTCGACGTTTGATACACACAAGGTACTCCTCCGATGTTAGTGAGTTGCATGATCTCACGGTCATAGGAACACATACTTTGACATGCAGAAAACAGTAGCAACAAACTGACACGATCATATGCTATGTTTGTAGTTTGGGTCTTGTCCATCACACCATTCTCCTAATGATGTGATCCCGTTATCAAATGACATCACATGTCAATGGCTAGGACACCTTGACCATCTTAGATCAACGAGCTAGTTCACTAGAGGCGTACTAGGGACAGAGTGTTGACTATTTACCCACACATGTAATGTGTTTCCATTCAATACAATTATAGCATGGATAATAAACGATTATCATGAACAAGGAAATATGATAATAAATAATTTATTATTGCCTCTAGGGCATTTTTCCAACTGTCTCCCACTTGCACTAGAGTCAATAATCTAGTTCACATCACCATGTGATTCGCATTTGTTATGAATCTAACACCCAATGAGTTCTGGGGCTTGATCATGTTTTGCATGTGAGAGAGGTCTTATGGTCAACGAGTCTGCGACATTCAGATCCATGTGTACTTTGCAAATTTCTATGTCAAACCGTAAACACGGCTACCATACTCCAATTTGTACTACTCCAAATGGCTGGTCCACTATACGTATCCGGATTGCTACTACGAGTCATCCGGATTGGTGTTAAAGCTTGCATTGACGTGACTCTTTACGACGAACTCTTCATCACCTCCGTAATCGAGAAACATCTCCTTAGTATTTTAGTTACTAAGGATAATCTTGACTGCTGTCCAGTGCTCCATTCCAGGATCACTTTGAAACCTTCCGGCCACACTTCTAGCAAGGCTGACATCGGGTCTTTGTGCACAGCATTGCATACATGATAGAGCCTATGGCTGAAGCATAGGGGATGACACTCATCTTTTCTCTATCTTCTGCAGTCACTGGGCATTGAGTCTTACTCAACTTTATACCTTACAAATCAGGCGAGAACTCTCTCTCTGACTGATCCATTTTGAACTCTTTCAAAATCTTCTCAAGGTATGTACTTATTGAAAGTCTTATCAAACATCTTGATCTATCTTTATAGATTTTGATGCTCAACAATTAGGTAGCTTTATCCAGGTCTTCCTTTGAAAAACTCTTCTTAAACAACCTTTTATGCTTTCCAGAAATTCTACATCATTTCCGATCAACAATATGTCAATCCACATGTGCTTACCAGAAACTCTATAGTGCTCCCACTCACTTTATTGTAAATACAAGTTTCTCATAAACTTTGTATAGACTCAAAAACTTTGATCACCTCATCAAAGTGTATATTCCAACTCCGAGATGCTTGCTTCAGTTCATAGAAGGTTCACTAAAGCTTGCACACCTTTTAGCATCCTTAGGACTGACAAAACCTTCTGGTTGTATCTCATACAACCTTTCCTTAAGGAAGGAAACGATGTTTTGGTATCCATCTGCCAGATTTCATAATTGAAAATTGCAGCAACTGCTAACATAATTCCAATAGAATTTAGCATCGCTACGAGTGAGAAAGTCTCATCGCAGTCAACTCCTTGAACTTGGCGGAAACTTCTTTGCGACAAGTCGAGCTTTATAAATGGTGACATTCACCATCAGCGTTTGTCTTCGTCTTAAAGATCCATTTGTACTTAACGACCTGCCATCCAACAAGCAAGTCTACCAAAGTCTATACTTGGTTTTCATACATGGATCCTTTCTCAGATTTTATGGCCTCTAACCATTTGTCAGAATTCGGGCCCATCATCGCTTCTCCATAGTTCGTAGGTTCATCGTTATCCAACAACATGACCTCTAAGACAGGGTTGTCGTACCACTCAGGAGCAGTACACGTCCTTGTTGACCTACAAAGTTCGATAGTAACTTGATCTGAAGCTTCATGATCATCATCATTAACTTCCTCTTCAACTGACGTAGGCTTCACAGAAACATCTTTCTACGCTGTGTTATTTTCTGGTTGAAGTAAAGGTTCAATAACCTCATCAAGCTCTATTTTCCTCGTAGGTCAATAGTAACTTGATCTGAAGCTTCATGATCATCATCATTTACTTCCTCTTCAACTAACGTAGGCTTCATGGAAACATCTTCCTGCGATGCGCTACTCTCTGGTTGAAACAGAGGTTCAATAACCTCATCAAGTTCTATCCTCCTCCCACTCAATTCTTTCAAGAGAAACCTTTTCTCGAGAAAGGACCCAGCAATAAACATTTTATGCTTGGATCTGAGATAGAAGGTTCACCCAACTGTTCTTAGGGTATTATATGAAGATGTATTTGTCCGCTTTGGGTTCGAGCTCATTAGGTGAAAACATTTTCCACACAAGCGTCGTAGCCCCAAGCATTAAGAAATGACAGCTTTAGGTTTCCATGAAACCATAATTCACACGGTGTCATCTCAAAGGATTTAGATGGTGCCCTATTTAAAGTGAATGTAGTTGTCTCTAATGCATAACCCCAAAATTATAGTAACAAAACGATAATAGACATCATAGCACGCACCATATCCAATGGAGCACGACTATGACGTTCGGACACACCATCACACTATGGTGTTCCAGGTGGCGTGAGTTGTGAAACAACTTTCACATTGTCTAAAGTTTTATGCCAAACTTGTAACTCAGATATTCACCTCCACGATCATATCGCAAACATTCTTATCTTCTTGTCACGATGATCTTAAACTTCACTCTGAATTTTCTTGAACCTTTCAAATGATTCAGACTTGTGTTTCATTAAGTAAATATACACTATATCTACTCAAATCATCAGTGAAGGTAAGAAAATAATGATACCCACCGCATGCTACAAGACTCATTGGATTGCATACACCAACATGTATCATTTCCAATAAATCACTTGCCCGCTTCATCAAAACAGAAAACGGGGTCCTTAGTCATCTTGACCAAGAGGCATGGTTCGCATGTCTCAACCGATTCTAAATCGAATGAGTCCAAAGATCCATCAGCATGGAGTTTCTTCATGCGTTTTATACCAATATGACATTTAGCGGCAGTGCCACAAGTATGTGGTACTATTATTATTAACTTTGTATCCTTTTGGCATCAATGTTATGAACATGTGTATTACTACGATAAAGTTTTAACAAACCATTCTTACTAGGTGCATGACCGTTGAAGGTATTATTCATGTAAATAGAATAACCATTATTCTCTATTTTAAATGAATAACCGTGTTGCAATGAACATAATCTAATCACGTTCATGCTCAACGCAAAAACATTTAGGTTTGTCACTAATCTCGAAGGTAGAGAGAGCGTGCGATGTTGATCACATCAACCTTGGAAACATTTCCAACACACATCGTCACCTCACACTTAGCTAGTACTCCGTTTATTTTGTAGCTTTTATTTCGAGTTACTAACATTTAGCAATCGAACGGGTATCCAATACCCATGTTCTACTAGGAGTACAAGCAAGGTACACATCAATAACACGTATATCAAATATACTTCTGTCGACGTTGCCAGCCTTCTTATCTACCAAGTATCTAGGGTTGTTCCGCTTCAGCGACCTCTCTCCTCATAATTGAAGCACTTAGTCTTGGGTTTGGGTTCAACTTTGGGGTGCTTCGCTCGAGCAGCAACTGACTTGCCATCCATGAAGTTTCCCTCCTTGCCCTTGCCCTTCTCGAAACTAGTGGTTATACTAACCATCAACACTTGATGCTCCTTCTTGATTTCTACCTTCGTGGTGTCAAACATCGCGAACAGCTCAGGGATCACTAATTCTATCCCTGGCATTTTATAGTTCATCACCAAGTTCTAGTAGCTTAGTGAAAGTGACTTGGAGAACTATATCAATCATTATCTTATCTGGACGATGAACTCCCACTTGATTCAAGCGATTGTAGCACCCAGACAATCTGAGCACATGCTCAACGATTGAGCTATTCTTGTTCATCTTGCAGGCAAAGAATCTTGTTGGAGATCTCATATCTCGCAACACGGGCACAAGCCTGAGATCCTAATTTCAGCTCTTAGAACATCTCATATGTTCCGTGACGTTCAAAACGTTTCGAAGCCTCAATTCTAAGCCGTAATGCATGACGCAATAAACTATCAAGTAGTCATCAGCACGTACCTGTCAAATGTTCACAACATCTACAAACGACGCTAGGGGGTTGGCGCACCGAGCGGTGAATTAAGGACATAAGCCTTCTGTGCAGCAACGAGGACAATCCTCACATCACGGATCCAATCCGCAATATTGCTACCATCATCTTTCAACTCTATTTCTCTAGGAACGTATAAATATTCAAGGGAGCTACAGCGCGAGCAAGTAATCTACAACATAATTTTCAAAGACACTACTGACTATGTTCACGATAATGAGTTCAATTAATCATATTACTTAAGAACTCCCACTCAAATTGACATCCCTCCGGTCATCCAAGTGATTCATGATCCAAATTCACCAACTCAAGTCCGATCATCACGTGAGTTGAGGTGGTTACAATGGTGAGCATCATCATGTTGATCATATCTACTATATGACTCATGTTCGACCTTTCGGTCTCTTGTGTTCCGAGGCCATGTCTGTACATGCTAGGCTCGTCAAGTTTAACCCGAGTGTTCTGCGCGTGCAACACTGGCTTGCACCCATTGTATGTGAACATAGAGTCTATCACACCCGATCATCACGTGGTGTCTCAACACGACGAACTTTTGCAATGGTGCACACTCGGGGAGAACACAATTTATCTTGAAATTTAAGTGAGGGGTCACCTTATAATGCTACCGTCGTACTAAGCAAAACAAGGTGCATAAAACGATTAACATCACATGCAATTCATAAGTGACATGATATGGCCATGAACTTGTGCTTTAGATCTCCATCTTGAAAGCACCGGCATGATCTCCATCGTCACCGGCACGACACCATGAACTCCATCATCTTGATCTCCATCAACGTGTCGCCATCGGGGTTGTCACGCCCTGCATGCTTCTACTACTATTGCTACCGTTTAGCGATAAAGTAAAGGATTACATAGCGCTTAATGATTGACACGCAGGTGATACAATAATTAAAGACAACCCTATGGCTCCTGTCGGTTGCCATACTCATCGACATGCAAGTCGTGAAATTCTATACATCACATGATCATCTCATACATCACATATATCACATCATGTAATTGGCCATATCACATCACAACATACCCTGCAAAAACAAGTTAGACATCCTCTAATTGTTGTTGCATGTTTTACGTGGCTGCTACGGGTTTCTAGCAAGAACGATTCTCACCTACGCATAAACCACAACGGTGATACATAATTTTATTTTCAACCTTCTCAAGGACCGCCTTTGTTGAATCCGGTCCAACTAAAGTGAGAGAAACTACCACACGCAAGCCATCTAGGCAACAAGTTGCGTCGAGGGAACCGGTCTCTCGTAAGCGCATGAGTAATGTTGGTCCGGGACGCTTCATCTCACAATTCCACTGAACCAAAATCCGACCAAGGGAGGAAGCAATCTAAGCATCAACGCCCACAAATCTTTTGTGTTCTACTCGAGATCTCATCAACACATAGACCTAGCTCTGATACCACTGTAGGGGAACGTCGCATGGGAAACAAAAAATTTCCTACGCGCACGTAGATCTATCCATGGTGATGAGCATCTACGAGAGGGAGAGTGGATCTACATACCCTTGTAGATCGCTAAGTGGGAAGCGTTAAGAAACGCGGTTGGTGTAGTCGAACGTCTTCGCGATCCAAATCGCCGAACGTCCCGCGATCTCATCACGATCCGTCCCGTGGACTCATCACGATCCGTCCCGCGAACTCATCACGATCCGTTTCGCAATATTGATCACGATCCGTCCCGCGAACAAATCACGATCCGTCCTGCGATCTCATCACGAACCGTCTTGCGATCTTGATCACGGTCCTTCCGATCTAGCGCCGAATGGACGACACCTCCACGTTCAGCACACGTACAGATTGATGACGATCTCCACCTTCTTGATCCAGCAAGAGGGAGTGGAGAGGAAGAAGAGTTCTCCGGCAGCCTGACGACGCTCCGGCAATGGTGGTGGAGCAATTCCGGCAGGGCTTCGCCTAAGCACTTCATAAATCCAATCTAGAGAAGAAACTATGCACTAGAGATTAGGGTTGCATGTGGCTGGAAAAACTTGTGCAAAACCCTAGAAATCCACTAGTATATATAGGAGGAGGGGAGAGGAGGGCCTCCCTTGGCTTCGGCCGAACTGGTGGAGGGGGAGTCCTCCTTCAATTGGGAGTCCACCTCTCACACGAGAGGTGGAACCTGGGGAGGACTCCACCCCAATTCGGTTTGGGCCTCTCTCCCCTGCGCCTAGGCCACCTTTTCCGACCCCACCAGCCGACTAGGGGCTGGTGGGTCGCCACTTTGGCCCACGGGGTGGGTTGGCCCCACTGGTGGACCCCCGGGACCCATTCGTCACTCCCGGTACACTACCGAAACTGCCCGAAATCTTTCTGGAGTCCAAACACCACCTTCCTATATATCAATCTTCAATTCCATACCATTCCGAAACTCCTCGTGACGTCCGGGATCTCATCAGGGACTCCAAACAACCTTCGGTCACCACCATACATAACTCTATACTACCGAAACGTCACCAAACCTTAAGTGTGCAGACCCTGCGGGTTCGAGAACTATGTAGACATGACCGAGACACCTCTACGGTCAATAGCCAATGGCGGGACCTGGATGTCCACATTGGTTCCTACATATTCTATGAAGATCTTTATCGGTCGAACCTCTATGTCAAGGATTCAGTTAATCCCGTATGATGTTCCCTTTGTTCTTCGGTATGTTACTTGCCCGAGATTCGATCGTCGGTATCTCCATACCTAGTTCAACCTCGTTATCGGCAAGTCTCTTTACTCGTTCTGTAATACCCGATCCTGTGACTAACACTTAGTCACATTGCTTGCAAGGCTTATTGTGATAATGTATTACCGAGTGGGTCCTGAGATACCTCTCCGTCACACGGAGTAACAAATCCCAGTATTGATCCATGCCAACTCAACAGACACCCTCGGAGATACCTGTAGAGGACCTTTATAGTCACCCAGTTATGTTTCGACGTTTGATACACACAAGGTACTCCTCCGATGTTAGTGAGTTGCATGATCTCATGGTCATAGGAACACATACTTTGACATGCAGAAAACAGTAGCAACAAACTGACACGATCATATGCTATGTTTGTAGTTTGGGTCTTGTCCATCACACCATTCTCCTAATGATGTGATCCCGTTATCAAATGGCATCACATGTCAATGGCTAGGAAACCTTGACCATCTTAGATCAACGAGCTAGTTCACTAGAGGCGTACTAGGGACAGAGTGTTGTCTATTTACCCACACATGTAATGTGTTTCCATTCAATACAATTATAGCATGGATAATAAACGATTATCATGAACAAGGAAATATGATAATAACTAATTTATTATTGCCTCTAGGGCATATTTCCAACAGGTTCTGAGGGGGTCCTAGATGAGCTGGCTACCCAAAAGTATAGACCAGCCACCCAGTCCTCAAGGTCTAAGGCTTGGAAAGCGGGGTCAACTACCTTTGACAAGGGGTTTACCATGATCGAGTCAGGTTTATCTCCTTGATTGAACTAAAAAGGGGCTAGCAATGAGGTCATGACAGTCGTTCTACTCTGTTCCAGGCATCTGAAGAGAGCAGGGATGTCATGCTCAATGTACATCGTCAAGGTGGTGGAGTGAGGGGTGTTATCACCTCCTCAGTTCCTTCCTAGTCAAGAACTAATAGTTAACCATTTAAAGCGAGGGGCTCCTTAATCCTCTTGATGTCCATGGGCTTCATCGGGCTTGGAGGTCGGTGCTTCGGGATGTAGTCAAGCTGATGCAGTCGATAGAGGAGTGGTGCTTGACTTCTTCTTCGTCGTTGTCGTGGTTCGGCAACCGCAGTGGCTCCTCATCTTGCTTGGGCAAGAAAGTCTTCTTCTCTAGGGAGGGTGCTTTGCGGAATTCAACTTCTTCTAGGCGAAACCTTATACTCGAGAGTCTTGGCAATTGGTGTTCCTGGGGCTGGTCCGAACAGGACTAAGGTGTTCCTCCTCTTATTGGATAAATAGGTATGTTATCCCACACATATTTCCCGAAGTATCACATAAACACATTGCTCATGGGATACGTGAGAGGAGCGGGCATTTGTCCCGGATGGTCACTAGCACGGGGGTCAGTGGTCCATCATGATCCATTCTCCGTGTCCACCTTATGGAAAGGGTGGGTGGTGGTCAAGCTGGAGTGTCGACCGTAGTCTTATGACTGAGAGCCAAGACATATGGTCACTCCCGACCTTGTTATGGATTGGTAAGGCTTCAGGGTTTCAAGGAGCTTAGGATGTGAGTGAACGTCTATCCTCTTATCCTCGAGCACGGTTCTTAGATGCCAATAGTACAACCTATTACTCCAAACAAAATCACCCTATATCCCCGAAGGTATCATCTCATATAAATCAACTCCAATACTACACATGCTACTCTTATCCGCATGGCTTCAGGGAAGGACTATGCTGAAAATCGCATATGCATACTATCACTAACTCACATATATCCCTATATAAAAATCCTCGGGATAATTTACAAGCTTCTAAGCTTGAGCATGACATTACCACTCCAAGATCTTGTCTCCTTCCCACGAATCCAATTTAATTGATCCACGAATATCATCCACTATTTCGTGATCCATTACTGCTACAAATCCAGCATCGATGGTGTCCAACATAATCTCCTAGAGTTCATATAATCCTCATATAATTGCAAGAACTATTATCACAATATATCCATGAACTTCCAATCTCATGTCCAACTACACTCCAAGGTCGAGCTTATATAGATCCCTAATTTATCCATAACATCATCTGATTACTTCTACTATTTTCCTATATGGTATCATTATCAAGATCATTGGACTAAATCCAATTTACTCTGAACCATGTGGTTTAATTTATCTCGAGCACCTAGTAGGATCACCTATTTAAATCCAAGGTTTACATCTAGTAGGAATTCTCTACTAGTTACCCCAGTCACTATCACTACCAATCCAGTATCAACATTACTTGCCAAAGTCAAGTCATTAAGCCACCAAGAATCTTAGCTTGTAATCATGTTTGTCCTACTAAATCCAAGTCAATCAAGGGAGACATAAGTTATGCTACTCTATCAATCTAGACCCACCAAGTTCGTTTACCAACACTAAGCCTCGTAATCCACCCAAAGATCTCAACTGCCTCCTCAAGACATCCATCATGGCTAAATCAAATTATTGCCCTCAAACAGTACATCCTCAGAATGATCCTTCCTTGTGGCATCACGGTTCTAGTGCTAGATTAAGAATGAAGGATGTTTGCTCACTATGATCACTAGCTCCATAATGAACCCAGTGCTAGGCAGGGGTTATTGAAGCTCAATAAGTGCTCTCGCAAATCTGTGTATTAAACACATGATCAGAGACTTGTGTTGGGGAGCTTGTGAGGTATAGGTTGGGCAAGGGAGGGGTTTCCCAATCTTGAGGGAAAAGCATGACTCTACGGGTTGCATCTGGTTGAGTCCATTGTAGTCATAGTCATCATCGCTAGCTGTCCGTCGAGGTGGATCCTTGGTGCATCTTGTCTTGCTGGTCTTCAATTGATGAGAGGGGGAAGAGGGAAAGTAGCATAGAGAGGAGTGCCTAAGGGGGTGGTATAGTGCAAGTGCAATCAAGCAAGTGCTAAAAAGGTCAAACACAAACATCAAGGTAAGGTAGGTGGTATAGTCACGCATTTGTTGCCTAGGGAAAAGGCGTGACTTACACCAAAGCACAAACAGGAAAAACATGCAACACACATCATGGTTCCACTTGAACCATCTTACGGACTCGACTCCGCATAGGGGACACACGACCTATCCAACCCTAGGGGTTCTTGGACTCAGTAGTCGTGCTTGCTTCGTGTCTTGGAGAGGAGTCCGCTTAGCCTTCTGGGTCTTCTTCAGGTGTCACTATGTCTTTGGTTGTTGTCCATCAAGACGATCCTGGTTGCGCCTGAAGAGTCCTTGATGATTTCGGATCTGTTGAGTTGACGACGAAGGTGATTCTTCACGGCTGTTGCTGACAGGGTCTTCTAGTGTCCTCGTGTTCGTGACAATGCCTTCTTGTCTCTTGACACGTCGGGCATCCCAGGTAGGTAACCTTCTATGCAATGTCATTAACAAGGCATGGTAGAGTTGTATCCTGCCAGTCACGTTGTTAATATCCTCACCAAGAGCGAGGGGTGAAGAGAACCGTTTTTCCTGCTCACTATAGTGAGGCAGACCAAATGGCGGGGTTCTCATCCACCGGTGGTTGCCGACACAACAACGAAAAGAACAGGGTTGCTCCATTAGCGATGCATATCATGACATTGCATGTCTTGTGCCCTATTCATCGAAGGTCAGGGTGACATCATCCAGGGGCAGTGTCGAGGGTGTCACCATCTGCTGGGTCTTCATATTCTCATCCTTCAAGAAGGTGTCTCCTATTGGTAACTCCTTGTCTAGTGTCGCCAACTTGGGTCCAAGATATGTCTGCAATCGCCTTGTAAGGCTTCCTTCCAGGTTACCCACGGGGATTACAAGGAATCCCGTGCTCAGGGGCACGAGGGTAGCAGCGACCATTTGCAAAGTTTTTGAAAGCAGATGAGGAGAACTAAGAAAAAGTGGTGGAAGCGCTAAGGCAAAGACCTTTGCTTCCTTTGGAATTTTTAGGAGAGGCAAGAAACATAGAGGCTTGTAGGTGAGTTTCAAGGGTCTGGAAAAATGGTTTTTCCTGGCTAACGTCCATGCTAACTAAGGCCTTCCTACAGCCAGGACGGCTCTGATACCAGCTCTGTGGGGACCTCGACTCACAAGTCATAATCACCGAATGTACGTGCATAGTGATCCTAGAGATCAATGCTCACTGAACACATAAAACTGAATAACTAGTCTTAAATCCATTACGTACCGGTTTACTCAACTATGGCCATCATAGCCAAGTCTTCATATAATTGGAACAAAAATCTTCAACGATAGTGTGAACCCGTGCCATCTGCCTTAACCCTACAGGCATTCTGACCGAGAAGCGTCCTAGCTCGCATGACCGTCACCAAGGTAATCTTCATCATAACCTGATCTTTCATGCATGGCCAATAAAATACCCAGTGGCAAGCCAATGAGTACTTTGACTGTACTTGCAAGCAACCCATGTTTGGAAGAAGGAAATAACAAATGCATGATATAGCACTAATAGGTAAGTTTTTGCAGAAAGCTAATTTTGAGTGCAATGACATGATCAAATAATTTAAGTAAGCATGCATCAACCCTGAACAAGTGTTCATAAGAACACATCATAGTCATCATCATAAGCAGGGGGTTGAACGTCTCATGTTCAACCGTCACACCAAGTTCTCAGATTTGTCTCATGTAACGTCTAAACATCTCATTTTCAATTATCATGCCAAGTCATCCGACTCGACTCGAGTATCATCCTTGTCACCCCCCCCCACACACACACACCAAGTTTGCAAAAACATCTGGATGTAGTTTAAGCTGCACCACCCAACTGTCCTTGACCGTGGACACGGATATTCGAATAGTTTTACACTCTACAGAGGTTGCACACTTTACCCACAAGACTTAGGGAACTTCCGTGTCATCCATGACTCGCGGTATATAACATACCCAAGGTAAGCACCCGAACAATTCCTTTTCCCCAGCGATACTAAACAAAGAGTCCACTCAATTGGCACCCAGCCCTCATGATGTACATCACACGAGCCTCTCTCTAACCGTACCATCCATGAGGGGACCAATGGTGTGCCCGGTGCCTGTAAAGACAGCGCATGATCGTACATACTGGTATGACCCCGTATCGAGAGTGACCACGCCACTCCCACCACTAGTAATGCGGGCTCCTTGCCAGTACCCACCAAGGTAATCAACAAAGCCCCGTCCCATAAGGGGTATCATGGTTGCGCATGTAAGGTTGGTATGGTCGACAAATCTTAAATCTAATCCATTTTGGAAAACACACACTCAACTGGTTCCGGCACACCACTTATTTCTCAAGAGGTCACCCAACTCATCACCATCTCCCTCGGGCATTAGTGTCACCCGACGGGGTTTTCGCAAAGTCGTTGAAATCGTTTCTTTTCTTTCTAGCACCATGCATAATCCCGATCCCACTTGTGTAGCATCTACTAGCATCCTATCTACACCCACCCGCATAACCCTCATGAGGTGGTAGGGTCATGCACGATGCAAGTGTCAATGGTAAAAGAGTCGGAAGCAACCCACCGAAGTGGTCACTTCTCCACATGACCAAGTATAACGAAAGTAAAGTGCTATATGACATGCAATGAAACTGGTTTCTTGTTATGGTCAAAGGGTTGTTTGCCTGGCTTAGCAATGTCTTTGAGGTCTTCACACACTTCTCGTCCACTCCGAGCACTTCGTCTACTTCGTCAACTATCGCCGAAAAACAACCGCAATAAGCAACACAACAAGGAGGCAAAATAAAATGCTCTATAAATAGGTGTTTTTTTTTCTTGGACACCTCTGGTCACAAGAAAAATAACCAAGTAGGTTTCATAGGATGTGGATCATGGGGGAGTTTGGGAATGGAGGGAATGCCGGAAATGATCATCCTATAAGATGTCAACAGAAAATATTTCTATAAAAATGAGTGGAGGCACTCCTAAAATAGGGCTGGATTTTAGAATCATGTGGGAAGTGGTTTCACTAGAATTACAGTTGGCATGATATTCCTATGGATTTTCAAAGTGGGTCACATATGAATAAATGGCCCAATAATTGACATGGCAGAATAAGTGTAAGGAAAAATGCACACCACTTACTGCTTGAATTTAGATACACCTAGGATTTTGAATCACTCCAATTGGAGCTATAATGAATGCTCTAGGTATTTTTACAAGTGGGGCATTCATAGTTCAAATTCAAATTTGAATTTGAATCCTACACAAAAGTTTGGAGGAAAACTGTGCAATGCACATATTTGGATAGTTCAAGATTTTAGGAGTCTATAGAAATTTTAATCACTAAATTTTGAGTTACTAAGAATATTCTAGGATTTATTTTGACTCTTTGGAAAAAGAAAAAGGGCAAAAGAATTTACCAGCGGGAAATTGGCTAAACTGTGCTTTGGGCGCAGGATAGCGCCTGGGCCGGCCCAGTGACCCGGCCTGGCCAGCAGGGTGCCACACCGATGGCGCACCCAGGGGAATATGCCTTCCCCTGGCAAAGGCGTGCCCCGGCGTGCCCGCCTCCACTTAAGCCGCGGGCCCGGCGGCTGGCTCGCTGACGGGAGGGCCCCGCCTCTTGGGTTCTTTCCCCTCCTCCCGCCTAGGCAGGGGAAAACAGGGGAGGCGCGGCCGAGGGGCGCCGGTGATGCCCCTGGCGGCTCAGGCCGCCTCCAGTGAGGCTCCGGCCACCGGCGCGCTCAGGAGAAGGATCCAGAGTGATTAGGGGAGGATGAGGGGCTCGAGGGAGTCCTAATTGAAGGGGAGGCTGAGGTGGAATGTCGGACGTGGGAAGAGGAGGTGGGCATGTAAGGATAGGGTGGTCGGCCTAGAAGCTTATTAGGAGGGAGAGGGGGCGAGAGAGGGCAAGAGGGAGCTCGAGGAGGAGCTGAAGTAGGGGGCAACGGAGAGGGACCCGAGTGCGCATCGAGTGCACTTCGGGCGTTGTGAGCACGCGCTCACAACTGCCCTTGGCCTACTATGGCGTTGGGGAGGGGCGAAAGAGGTCCAGGGGGAGATGCTTACTCGGCACGCTCGGCCAACAGGGTCAGGGGAGGGCGTGTGTGTGGGCTCGATCATTGGCTCGGCCATGGCGGTAGAGCGCGTGCGATTGCAAGCCCAGGGGAGTGAGGGAAGAGGGAGCGACAGGGAGGAAGGTTGCGTACAGAGAGGGGGAGCTTCTGGCGTGCGGGAAGGGCTCAAGATTGTCGGGGGGCTCTGGTTGGGCGTCGCTACAGTGCTTTGGTGCACTGTAGCGCGCTCTAGAGCGCCCATATGGCCGGCATGGCCTGCTCCCACGTGCTATGGCTTGTCTAGTAGTGTCTGGGGGTTTCAGGGATTCCCTAGGGGTACTTGGGAGCTAGTGGAGGGTGTAGGAAATAAGAAATTGAGGGTGGAGGAGTGTTGTCATGGTGAAATAGGGTAGAAAGTGGTGGTTTTACCCCTCCAATAATGGAGCTACTACCATGGGTTTTTTACTGGAGGTATAAGAGGTCAAGTGAGCATTGTGGTAAGAAAAATTGGGTCAAGGAGAATGGTGAAAGGGGCCCAAACAAAAACTTTGGTAAATGGACAAAAGGTGTTTGATGCCAGTTTGAGCTAGCAAAGTGATTCTTGTCACTATGAAAAATAGCAGGACTTGATAATAGGTATAAGAGAGGTTGATCACAAAATTAGAGCTCATTTGAAGAAGGTTGCCAATGTAAACTTGGTAAACCTTAGATATGGGCAGAAATGCATTTGCTTAGATCTAGCTATGCAAATCCATTCCCCTTGATGCACCACTTGATGTGGTGACATATTTTTGTAACTATAATATGCACAAAAAGTGTGGGATCCAATGGGGAAACTTGGCAATGTAATATTACCAAATTCTTGAAATCAATAGAAATGGTTTTGAGGGGATTTGGACAAGTTAATCTGATCTCCTTGATGCACCACTTGGTGTGGACGCGTTATTGGAGTATTATAACATGTCCCCAAAGTTTGGGATCAATAGGAGATACTCCACAATGTCAAGTTGATTATAACTGGCTCTGGATAGGAATGGCTTTAGGATATTTTGGTGAATCAAGTCAATTGGGATTGAGTTGAAACTTGGCAATATGAACACATATATCATATGTGACATGCTATAATTTTCGTGGATTTATTTGAGAATATTTATTATAGAAATATTTCAAATGCTTGGAATAGGCAGAAATGGTTTTGAAGGGTTTTGTCCAATATCTTGAACATGACCATGTGGTGAAACTCTTGTATATGGACAATATATGTCCACTGAGCTTTCCTAAATTTTCCCAAATATTTTTAAATCATTTAAATAATTTTTCCCTATAAAAGACCATTGCTGGCCTTAAGAAAAAGCCTTTAAATAAAATATGCAAATAATATTTTAAAATAATATTTTGTGGTTTTGGGAAGTTATATATAAAATAGGTTCCAAATAAATTATTTGGGGAAAAAGGATCCACCCAATTTGGGGACTTGCAGTGCAAATCTCAAATCAGGGTTTTTTGAAACGGAACTATTTTGAATAAAACCGTTTTGGCCAAAATAACATTTTGTAAAAATATAATTAAGTCCTATTCACATGGCATGATCATTGGAGAAGAGTGGGGATCAAGGAAAAGAGTTTTGAGAGTAGGAGAGATTTTATGAATATACAGCACTAGCGAGCAATCACACAATCAGCAAACAAGTAAGGCATAACAAGCACACAAAAGTTTTAAATGGCCCTGATTTTTTAGTCATTATAATTTAGTCATGAGGCAAATCACAGGGTGTGACTAAATTCCTATTTGAAAATATTCTAATTAACACACAATTCAAAAACAACACAAAAGTTGTCTTTGAAAATTTTCAAATAAATATGTAAATAAACTAAATGGAATTTGGGAGAGGTGGGAAAAAGATTCAATTCCATGGGGTTTTTTATTTTGAAAGTTAGAGCCAGTCAAAGTCTGCTCAATTTTATGTTTTTAAAATAAATCAGAAAGGGAAAACGGTTCAAAACATAATACGCTTTCGAGGCGGAGGAGACATACTCTTGGGATTACGCTTCCACTTAAACCAGCACGGGCCGTCGTTGGGTCACTGACAGCGGGTCCCTTGGGCCTACTGGTCAGGTTTGACCAGTCACCCGTGCCTCCTTCCTCCTATGGCCAAGCAAAGGCGGAGCTCCGGCGAACCTTGTTGGCGAACGGCGGCTACTCACGGGGTTCTGACTGCGGGGATGGATCCATCAGCTCAGGTTGGTCCTCCCAGTGGTCGGAAAGCCAGTGGGGACGAAGGGGGTCACCGGTGGCGAGCTCCACGGCGGGTGGTGGCTTCGGGAGCTGATGGGGCTTCGGCCTAGGGCGGTTCCCGGTCGAGCCTAAGTGAAGGGGCGGATCTACAAGGACTAGGGAGGCTCTGCTCACAAGGGATTGGACCGGAGCACGGCAGCGGCCGATCTGACCGGAGACTCGAAGTAAGCTCCCTTGGTCGTCTGGTGGTCTCAGGGGTTCGAATGGGAATGGCTCGTAGCCGCTTGGGTGGACTAGAGCTCGAGGGGGTCCTGATATAGGTAGGCGAGGTCGGTTCCCGCAGTTGCAATGGACAAGAATGTTGGGGAACATCGTATGGGAAACAAAAAATTTCCTACACTCACATAAGACCTATCCATGGTGATGAGCATCTACGAGAGGGAGAGTGGATCTACATACCCTTGTAGATCGCTAAGCGGGAAGCGTTAAGAAACGCAGTTTGTGTAGTCGAACGTCTTCACGATCCAAATCGCCGAGCGTCTCGCGATCTCATCACGATCCGTCCCACGATCCATTCACGATCCGTCCTACGAACTCATCACGATCTGTTCCTCGATCTCATCACAATCCATCTCGCGATCTTGATCACGGTCCTTCCGATCTAGTGCTAAAGGGACGGCACCTCCGCGTTCAGCACACGTACAACTTGTAACATCCCAAAATTTCATTTTGGAATGTTCTCAAATATAGCTATGCATCATCATCAATTTTTTGGAATGTAATGAATTTGTTGAAGTGCTTCTTTTGATTTTCTGAAATGCCATTTCAAATTCCCATATATTTGTTTCACCTATTTGAAAACCTTTGGAAATGTTCAAAGAAAGAGGGGAGTAACATGACACTCCACACCAGGGGCATCTTGGTGAAATATTTGAGCAATTAAACCAGGGAGTTATTTGAAAATTTATCTCAAAAGGATTTAAAATCAATTAGGCATTTTCTGAAAATAAATTTTAAAAATATATTCAATATGACACAGGAAAAATGTTCATTAAATAGCATTAATTCTCATGATCATTTTGATATATATAATTCCTATGTTTGGAATTGTTTTGAATGCATTAAAAGAGTTTTTACTGTGCTAGAAATAGAAAAGGAAAGTTTTTAAAACAAACCGGGCCGGCCCACAGTCTTTAACTCCCGAATTCATTGCGGATCGGTCACCCGACGCGCTAACCTCGCCTCTTCTCTCACTGGCACGCGGGACCCACTGACCGACGGCGTCATCCGCGCGCACGTCTCCTTCCTCTCGCGTGCCACCGTCGTCGGAGATCCCTCTCTCCGGATCTCCCTCCTCTCTCCCTCCCCCGACCCTGCACCTAGCCTATAAAAGCCCCAGCCATCGCCGCGCTCCATTCCACCCCGATCCACCCCTCTACCTTGCCAGAACGCCGCCGCACCACCTCGCCGGAGTTCGGACTCCAACCAAACCTTCCCAAGCACGACGCCGTCGCCTTCGACGTCCCCAGCCCCGTCCGACGCCGCCAATCGATGTCGGAGCTCCGCCACCATCGCCTGAGCACTTCGAACGTCGCCCCTGACCACCGCACCGTCGCCTCCGACCACCTCTGACCTCCGGCCGCCGTTGACCCCGCCGGAACCTCGACTCCTCCCCTCTGTAAGCCACCGGACCCCCTGGACCGTTAGATTTAGATCCAACGCTCCTAATTATAAGATTTAAACAGCGAAACGTTTTCCTCTACGCTTCGGTCATCCGTTCGTTAGCACCTACGCGCACACGGCCCCGACCAATCATAGCTTGCCACGTAGCCCCTAACCTATCGATAATAGTTTCCCTTTTCTGTTTCTGTTTTAGAAAACAGAATGTATTCTGTTTTTGTTTTTATCATATCTTTTAAAATATTTGGTGTTTTTAGTTGATTCTTTTTGCATTAGTTCACAAATTGGTCGTAGTTTATGTCTGTATGCTTAGATTTCAAATTTGAACTTTAAATTTTGAATCTAATCAAATTTGTTTAAATTACTAAAATATGTATAACCAGAGTTTAAAAATATATTTTTGAGTGAATCTTTTTGCCACTGTTTTGTTAGTTAGACCTATCATTCTACATAGTTTCAGAATTTTTAGAATGAATTTGGTTACTGTTTTTAACAAAAACAGAATCTGTTTAGTTCTTAATAGATTTTAATTAAATTAATTTTTATTTAATTTGAACCTGAATTAGTTTAACTTTTGTTTTTAGATTTTATTAGGTTCTATTGATTCAACATTAGGTGTATTATTTTCTGTTAATAAAATATGTTTTTCAAATTGTTTTGTGCTCTAGTTTGAATAGGTTCATCTTGTTTTCACCATGTATATTGTTTAGAAAAAGTTTTGTAGTACTTCTTTTTGCACCATATTTTTTTATAATGAAATACTTTCTGTTTTCAAATAAAATTTTATATTTACTTTTCTGTTATCTAAATACCTAGTTGTTCAAAAGTATATTTTTTTGACTTGTTATGTCTTAGTAGAGTTTTGACATCAAAATTTTTATAGTCGCATACTTTAAGTGATTCTTCTTTTGATTGTGCCTTTGTTTGTTGAAGCAATTGTTTACCTTGCTGTTGAATGGATTTTATTGTGTTTATGCTTATGGTGTGCTCTTGTTTGATTCGTTAGATCATCCGGAGTGCGAAGCTTGTTATCTAGAGTCACTTGATTTCGAGGATCGTCAGCAAGGCAAGTCACTTTGACCATGTATACCTATGTTTTATTGCATTAGTTCTTCCATCTCCCCAATTGCATGCAAAGTAGGTAAATTGGAAACTTGGTTACTTGTTGTAGTATCATGTGGTAGGATTCATGCAAAGTAGATGATGCTGGAGAAGTGCCAGTATTCATGCGGAAAGGTCCACCCAGGCACAAAGAGATGGATGGATGCTTCAAGACCCAAGGCTTACCTCCACAGCCACAAGCCATTATGGGCTTTGGCTTGGTTGGATATCGTGGTGACCCTGGACAGGCTGTTCTACGAGATGTAGAAGAATGGTAGGAAAGGATGGGCACCAACAGAGTCTCGGGGAAACCCTTTAGAAGACCATGTTTTGGTCATCCGTTTCTCAAACACCATGAAGTGCGAGAAATCCAACGGAGGCGATCAAATCTTGTGGGGAACGTGTGCAAAACTCTGCAGAGTACCCAAACCTAATCGATTAGCCATGTCCACGGTCATGGAAAGTTTGAGCCAAAGGAACTGAAACTATCTGGAACTCTCAACACAATAAATTACATTGATGTGGGTATTTTAATGTCAACTTGGGTATGAGAATTGGTTGGTGGAACCATCTCACTAATCAACCAACATTGTAGCAATTATGCTTTTGCCCTCCCTTGTTGTAGGAAAAATTTGGCTTTATGCAAAAACTTACTACCCCACCTTCCATATTTGCATATAGACTAGATGATTACTTTAACCCCTCTCTTGTGATTTTGTCGGCATATTCAATATGCTGACCTATATGGCTGCAACGTATCATGTTGTAGATTACTTTTCCGACCAGGAGTGAGGATACGCTCTATGCTCGGTGAGATGCCCTTGGAGTCAGATGGACTCAACTACCTATGGAGCTTCCGCAAGTTTTTGGTTTAGTTTATCTCATGAGTTGGCCTTCAGCCACTTTATTGTAATCCTTATTGTAATGAAGGACTCGATATGAGATTTTGATTAATTAATGTTGCGTGATTTCCCTTTGATATATACATTGATGTACCATGTGTGTACCAGCATGATCTTGGGTTGGTACAGAAACACCGGAGATTCGACCTTTCAGGTCGGGTCGCTACATAAATGGTGTCAGAGCACACGCTGACCGTAGGACGTAACCTCTAGGATTGGAAAATCCTTAGGATTTATTTCTCTTTTGTATTTAAAATTCTTATACTCTCATCTACTCGTTTCTGACTTCCCTCCGATTTATTTCAAAATTTATAGATGGCCACCTTCATCCCAGTTTTGATCATGGAGTTTTGTCAGCCTGACGCCACGATGCCCTTTGGCAAGGAGCTGATGAGGATCGTCAGGGACGTAAGAATTGCTTTGCCGAGCATCACCGGGACTCCTATCATGTCTTTTCCACAAGACGGATGCTACAGGATCGAGGTGCACATCCCCGGGAAGACCTTTGGAAATCGTAAGGAACCCATCGACTTCAAGTTTGTGGCACCCAGCTAGATACTTGGGAGAGACATGGCCATTCATCGTGCCCTTGGGCGTATTTAGGAGGAATACAGAGGTGGAACCATTTCACCAGGACTCAGCATGGTTTGCCGCAGGGATGCAAATGGAAATATCATAACCACTCCCACCGAAGACACCACCATTTCCTATATCCAGACTTTGGAGACGCACATCAGGACCTTGGAGCTTCGGGTACGTGCCGACACGAAGACGATCAAGAGGCTGATGAACCATGAGATTGACCTCGAAGCTGACTTACAAGAAGCCAAGTACGAGCATGAGTATGAAGTGAAGGATTTCTTAGAGAGGATCGATAAGCTGAACACTCGCATCGCGACTCTGGAGGAACAGATGGACATGGGTGAAAATCTTCATCCAGAAGGAGACATGGCTCCTTTGATCAGCAACGATGATGACTATGAGGAGAGCACCACCGGAGGAGGCCACTTCACCATGTACTTTTGAGGAAAACTTTAGTTATTCCCCCATGTATCTTCATTTTCATCGTTAAAACGTAGGTCGATGTTTAGTTTGATTTTGGAGATTTGTATCTCGATGTTTGAAACTTGAGTTGAATAAATGAATGAGTGTTTGGTGTGATATGTTTGTTGCATTGCATATTGGTAGTGAATTTCCCTTTTAGGTCATTGTTCTATTCTAATTCTCACCCCTCTGAAAAGAGCAAGATGCCTCCGCGACGTGATCCCGACTTCACTTTCCCACCAGAGCTCACACAACATCTCCAGCAGCAAAACGTCCTGATGCAACTGTTGATTCAGAACCAGACCAACAACCACAACAACCACCCTCCACCTCAAGGCGACAACCTCACCCATTTTTTGAGACTGAATCCCCCAACTTTCTCCAGCAGCACTGAGCCCATTGTGGTAGATGATTGGCTCTACAAGATGGAGAGGGAACTCACCACCGCAGGATGCAGTGAGGCTGAAAAAGTGCGCTTTGCCGCCCATCAACTGGAGGGACGAGCAGCTTCATGGTGGGAGAACTACACCACCACGTACCCCATTACTGGTGTGACTTGGGAGCAGTTCAAGCAAGCCTTCCGCACCACACATGTCTCAGCTGGAGCCATGAGTCTGAAGAAGCATGATTTTCGCAACTTACGCCAGGGGAACCGTTCCGTGGCCCAGTACGTGGATGACTTCAGCACGTTGGCTCGTTATGCACCAGGAGATGTGGCCGATGATACAGCCAAGCAGGAGAAGTTCTTGGAAGGACTCAATGATGAGTTGAGCGTGCATCTAATGGTGGCTAGCTCAGCAACTACCAGGAGCTGGTAGACAAGGCCCTCATCTTGGAGGGGAAGCAGCAGCAAATCGAGAACCGCAAGAGGAAGTATGCCTAGGGGAAGTCTACCTCTGGAGCTCATCAGAAGCCCCGCTACTCCCCGTACTCAGGAAATACCGGATCAGGGACCGGTAAGTATGGAGGACACACTCATCCCGTGCACAACCATGGAGGCCATAACCATGGAGGAAATGGGAATAATCATCCCAACAATGGCAGCTTCAAGAATGGTAATGAAAGTGGGAATGGCAACCAACACCGTCCCGCTCCAGCTCAGAAGGATCTGAACCATATCACCTGTTTCAAGTGTCAGAAGACAGGGCACTATGCCACTGAATGCCCTCAGAACAAGCAAGGAAATGGAAACGGCAACAACAATGGCAACTCCGCGGCTAAGAAGCCAAATCCTTTTCCTCGTGCTCAGGTGAACCACCTTGATGTGGAAGAAGTCTATGATCAGCCCGAGACTGTGGTTGGTAAGTTTTTATTGCATTCATGTCTAGTTATGGTACTTTTTCATTCTGGTGCAACTCATTCATTCATATCAAGGGTAGTTGTGGAAAAGTATGGTTTACCCACCAGAAGCCTTAGTCAGCCCATTAAGGTCAATTCCCCAGGAGGTATGATGATGGCAGGGATAGGATGCCACGCCCTGAAACTCCACATAGGAAACCATGTTTTTCCTACCGACCTCATCGTCTTAGAATCCGAGGGATTGGATGTAATCCTAGGCATGGATTGGATGACCAAGTATGAAGGAAACCTTAATTGCCCCAGCAAGTCTATTTCACTCACCACTCCGGAGAACAAGAGGATTAAGTATGTATCCCGATGCACACAGATGAGTGCTCGGTTAAATTCCCTCATAGGAGTTGTTCAGGAGGAAGTGCCGGTTGTACAGGGCTTTCTAGATGTATTCCCGGAGGAATTACCAGGCATGCCACCAGATAGGGAGATTGAGTTTCTGATAGAGCTACTACCAGGGATAGCCCCAATTTCCAAGAGACCCTATGGGATGCCCACAAATGATTTAGTAGAAATCAAGAAGCAGATTAAGGAGCTATTGGATAAGGGATGTATTCGCCCAAGTTCATCACCCTGGGGAGCCCCGGTTCTTTTGGTGGAGAAGAAAGACAAAACCTTGAGGATGGTGGTCGATTATCGTGCATTGAACGAGGTGACTATCAAGAATAAGTACCCTCTGCTGATGATTAATGACCTGTTTGACCAGCTAGTAGGCGCCAAAGTATTCTCCAAGATCGATCTTCGATCAGGGTATCACCAACTGAAGATTCGTGAACAGTATATACCCAAAACAGCTTTCACCACCAGGTATGGCTTATATGAGTATATAATCATGTCCTTTGGTTTGACTAATGCTCCTGCCTACTTCATGAATTTGATGAACAAAGTGTTTATGGAATATTTGGACAAGTTTGTTGTGGTGTTCATCGATGACATTTTGATATTCTCCAAGAGCGAGGAAGAACACAAGGAACACTTGCGTTTAGTTCTGGAGAAGCTTAGAGAGCATCAGTTATATGCCAAGTACAGTAAATGTGAATTTTGGCTGATGGAAGTCGGATTCCTTGGACACATTATTTCCGGAGAAGGAATAGAAGTAGACCCCGCTAAGGTGGAAGCAGTCACTTAGTGGAAGTCACCCACCTCAGTTAAGGAGATCCACAGTTTTCTCGGACTTGCCGGATATTACCGGAGATTCATTGAGAATTTCTCAAAGATTGCCAAACCCATGACAGAGCTGTTGAAGAAAGAGTCTAAGTATATCTGGACTGAGGAATGTGAGGCCAGTTTCCAGGAGTTGAAGAAACGTTTCTTCACAGCCCCAGTGTTCATACTGCCAAACATTCGGAAAGACTTCCAGGTTTATTGTGACGCATCACGTCAAGGACTTGGAGGAGTACTCATGTAGGAGGGAAAAGTTGTAGCATATGCATCCAGACAGCTACGACCCCATGAGTTGAATTATGCCACCCATGATTTGGAGCTAGCAGCCGTAGTGCACGCACTCAAGACCTGGAGACATTTCCTTATCGGAAATAGTTGTGACGTGTACACTGATCATAAGAGCCTGAAGTATATCTTCACGCAGAAGGAGTTGAACCTCCGACAGAGGAGATGGTTAGAGTTAATCAAGGACTATGACATGAGATTACATTACCATCCAGGAAAGGCAAATGTTGTGGCAGATGCTTTGAGTCGGAAGAGTTATGTGAACACACTCATAGCCGGAGGATTACACCAGGAGTTAACCAATGATCTCACAGAGCTTCGGTTAGAGATAGTTCCACAAGGATATGTTGCCACACTAGAGATTCAGTCCACCTTGACCGAAAGAATTCGAGAAGCCCAGAAATCGGACAAGGAGATAGCTGAGATAAAGTAGAGAATGAAGGAAGGAAAGGCTAAAGACTTTCGTGAAGATGAACAGGGTACTCTATGGTTTGAGAACCGAATCTATGTGCCCAGTGACCCAGAGCTCAGGAAGTTGATACTTCTGGAAGCCCATGATTCACCTTACTCGATACACCCAGGTAACACCAAGATGTACCTGGATCTGAAGGAAAGTTACTGGTGGACAGGTATGAAGAAAGATATTGCCGAACATGTTGCGGTATGTGATGTTTGTCAGCGAGTAAAGGCGGAACATCAGAAACCCGCAGGGTTACTCCAACCTTTGTCGATACCCGAGTGGAAATGGGATAAGCTTGGTATGGACTTCATCACAAGACTACCTAGGACCCGTTCAGGATATGATTCCACCTGGGTAGTGGTCGATCGTTTGACCAAGGTGGCTCATTTCATTCCAGTGAAGACCACCTATACCAGCGCTAAGTTAGCCAAGATATATATGACCAGGATCGTATGTCTGCATGGAGTTCCGAGGAGTATCGTGTCAGATAGAGTAATACAATTTACCTCAAAGTTTTGGCATCAGCTACGTGAAACTTTGGGTACAAGACTAGAGTTCAGTACAGCTTTTCATCCGTAGACCGATGGACAGACTGAGAGAGTCAACCAGATTCTGGAGGACATGTTGAGAGCTTGTGCGCTAGACTATGGGTCCAGTTGGGATGACAACTTACCTTATGCAGAGTTCTTGTACAACAATAGTTATCAGACCAGTCTGAAGATGGCCCCTTTTGAAGCTTTATACGGAAGGAGGTGCAGAACACGATTGATGTGGGATTGTGTTGGAGACCGAAAACTTTTTGGTCCCGATCTTATCAGAGATTCTGAAGAGAAGGTCAAACTGATTCGAGACCGACTCAAGATAGCTCAATCCCGGCAGAAGAGCTATGCTGATAACAAATGCAAGGAGGTGACATATGAAGTACGGGATCGAGCATATCTTCGTGTGTCCCCACTTCGAGGAATCAAGAAGTTTGGTGTTAAATGAAAGTTAGCACCCAGATTCATAGCCCCCTACAAAATCTGGAACGTAGAGGCGAAGTTGCATACAAGCTGGAATTGTCGGAAGGACTGTCCGGAGTTCATGATGTTTTCCATGTTTCCCAGCTAAAGAAATGCCATGCTGAGATGGCTGATATTCCTTTGAGAGACACAGTGCCCCTAGAGGCCATACAACATGACAGTGACCTGACCTACGAGGAGAAGCCTGTCAGAATCCTTGAGACTACCAACAGAGTTACCCGAAGCAAGACCATCAAGTTCTGTAAGGTTCTGTGGAGTCACCACACCGAGGAAGAAGCCACCTAGGAACGCGAAGAAGATCTTCGTAGAGACCACCCGCACCTATTTTCTAGCCAACCCGAATCTCGAGGGCGAGATTCATCTTAAGGTGGGTAGGTTTGTAACATCCCAAAATTTCATTTTGGAATGTTATGAAATATAGCTATGCATCATCAACAATTTGTTGGAATGTAATGAATTTGTTGAAGTGCTTCTTTTGATTTTCTGAAAGGCCATTTCAAATTTCCCATATATTTCTTTCACCTATTTGAAAACCTTTGGAAATGTTCAAAGAAAGAGGGGAGTAACATGACACTCCACACCAGGGGCATCTTGGTGAAATATTTGAACAATTAAACCAGGGAGTTATTTGAAAATTTATCTCAAAAGGATTTAAAATCCATTAGGAATTTTCTGAAAATAAATTTTAAAAATATATTCAATATGACAGAGGAAAAATGTTCATTAAATAGCATTAATTCTCCTGATCATTTTGATATATATAATTCCTACGTTTGGAATTGTTTTGAATGCATTAAAAGAGTTTTTACTGCGTTGGAAATAGAAAAGGAAAGTTTTTAAAACAAACCGGGCCGGCCCACGGTCTTTAACTCCCGAATTCATTGCGGATCGGTCAACCGACACGCTAACCTCGCCTCTTCTCTCACTGGCATGCGGGACCCACTGACCGATGGCGTCATCCGCGCGCCCGTCTCCTTCCTCGCGCGCGCCACCGTCGCTGGAGATCCCTCTTTCCGGATCTCCCTCCTCTCTCCCTCCCCCGACCCCGCACCTGGCCTATAAAAGCCCCGGCCCTCGTCGCGCTCCATTCCACCCCGATCCCTCCTTCTACCTCGCCAGAACGCTGCCGCACCACCTCGCCGGAGTTCGGACTCCAACCGAACCTTCCCAAGCACGAGGTCGTCGCCTCCAACGTCCCCAGCCCCGTCTGACGCCGCCAATCGACACCGGAGCTTCGCCGCCATCGCCTGAGCACTTCGGACGTCGCCCCTGACCACCGCACTATCGCCTCCAACCACCTCCGACCTCCGGCCGCCGTTGACCTCGCCGGAACCTCGACTCCTCCCCTCTGTAAGCCACCGGACCCCCTGGACCGTTAGATTTAGATCCAACGCTCCTGATTATAAGATTTAAACAGCGAAACATTTTCCTCTATGCTTCGGTCGTCTGTTCGTTAGCACCCACGCGTACACGACCCCGACCAATCATAGCTTGCCACGTAGCCCCTAACCAATCGATAATAGTTTCCCTTTTCTGTTTCTGTTTTAGAAAACAGAATGTATTCTGTTTTTGTTTTTATCATATCTTTTAAAATATTTGGTGTTTTTAGTTGATTCTTTTTGCATTAGTTCAAAACTTTGTTGTAGTTTATGTCTGTATGCTTAGATTTCAAATTTGACCTTTAAATTTTGAATCTAATCAAATTTGTTTAAATTACTAAAATCTTTATAACCAGAGTTTAAAAATATATTTTTGAGTGAATCTTTTTGCCACTGTTTTGTATTAGTTAGACCTATCATTCTACATAGTTTCAGAATTTTTAGAATGAATTTGGTTACTGTTTTTAACAAAAACAGAATCTGTTTAGTTCTTAATAGATTTTAATTAAATTGATTTTAATTGAATTTGAACCTGAATTAGTTTAACTTTTGTTTTTAGATTTTATTAGGTTCTATTGATTCAACATTAGGTGTATTATTTTTTGTTAATAAAATATGTTTTTCAAATTGTTTTGTGCTCTAGTTTGAATAGGTTCATCTTGTTTTCACCATGTATATTGTTTAGAAAAAGTTTTGTAGTACTTCTTTTTGCACCATATTTTTTTATAATGAAATACTTTCTGTTTTCAAATAAAATTTTATATTTACTTTTCTGTTATCTAAATACCTAGTTGTTCAAAACTATATTTTTGTGACTTGTTATGTCTTAGTAGAGTTTTGACATCAAAAATTTTATAGTCATATACATTAAGTGATTCTTCTTTTGATTGTGCCTTTGTTTGTTGAAGCAATTGTTTACCTTGCTGTTGAATGGATTGTATTGTGTTTATGCTTATGGTGTGCTCTTGTTTGATTCGTTAGATCATCCGGAGTGCGAAGCTTGTTTTCTAGAGTCACTTGATTTCGAGGATCGTTAGCAAGGCAAGTCACTTTGACCATGTATACCTATGTTTTATTGCATTAGTTCTTCCATCTCCCCAATTGCATGCAAAGTAGGTAAATTGGAAACTTGGTTACTTGTTGTAGTATCATGTGGTAGGTACCCCTCAACCCTTTGACACATTGGCCCCGGGAAACATTGATTTACATTTTTGCTATGTTATTAGTAGACGGGGTTGGTTGTGTGATTCATGAGAGTTGTGAGTTAAGAATTTCAAGACCTACATGATGATCAAGTCTTCAAGACTCCGAGTTTTCAACATACCTCTGGGTGGATGATGGTTGAACGGCGCCCTGGAGAAACCAGTGGTTAGCCTAGATGATGCTGGAGAAGTGCTAGTATTCATGCGGAAAGGTCCACCCAGGCACAAAGAGATGGATGGATGCTTCAAGACCCAAGGCTTACCTCCACAGCCACAAGCCATTATGGGCTTTGTCTTGGTTGGATATTGTGGTGACCCTAGACAGGCGGTGCTACGAGATGTAGAAGAACGATGGGAAAGGATGGGCACCGACAGATTCTCGGGGAAACCCTTTAGAAGACCATGTTTTGGTCATCTGTTTCTCAAACACCATGAAGTGCGAGAAATCCAACGGAGCCGATCAAATCCTGTGGGGAACGTGTGCAAAACTCTGCAAAGTACCCAAACCTAATCGATTAGCCGTGTCCACAGTCATGGACAGTTTGAGCCAAAGGAACTGAAACTATCTGGAACTCTCAACACAATAAATTACATTGATGTGGGTATTTTAATGTCAACTTGGGTATGAGAATTGGTTGGTGGAACCATCTCACTAATCAACCAACATTGTAGTAATTATGCTTTTGCCCTCCCTTGTTGTAGGAAAAAATTGGCTTTATGCAAAAACTTACTACCCCACCTTCCATATTTGCATATAGACTAGATGATTACTTTAACCCCTCTCTTGTGACTTTGCCGGGATATTCAATATGCTGACCTATACGGCTGCAACGTATCATGTTGCAGAGTACTTTTCCGACCAGGAGTGAGGATACGCTCTATGCTCGGTGAGATGCCATTGGAGTCAGATGGACTCAACTACCTATGGAGCTTCCGCAAGTTTTTGGTTTAGTTTATCTCATGAGTTGGCCTTCGGCCACTTTATTGTAATCCTTATTGTAATAAAGGACTCAATATGAGATTTTGATTAATTAATGTTGTGTGATTTCCCTTTGATATATACATTGATGTATCGTGTGTGTAGCAGCATGATCTTGGGATGGTACAGAAACACTGGAGATTCGACCTTTCAGGTCGGGTCACTACACAGGTTGATGACGATCTCCGCCTTCTTGATCCAGCAAGAGGGATCGGAGAGGTAGAAGAGTTCTCCGGCAGCGTGACGATGCTCCGACGATGGTGGTGGAGCTATTCCGGCAGGGCTTCGCCTAAGCACTGCAGAAATCCGTTTAGAGGAGAAACTATGCACTAGAGGAACGGGTAGAATGTGGCTGAAAATATAGTGCCAAAAACCCTAAAACATCTAGTAAATATAGGAGGAAGAGAGGAGGAGGCTTGTCCCTCAAGGGACCAGCCCTTGGTTCGCCCGAATCAAGGAGGAGAGGAGGACTCCTCCTCCAATACTAGTAGGACTAGGATTCCTCCCAATTTTGCCTTTTTTCCACCTTATCTCTTTGGGTTTTCTCTCCCAACCGCATGGGCCTTGTGTGGGACTTCCACCATCCCACATGTAGAGTACCTTTATAGTCACCCAGTTACGTTGCGATGTTTGCTACACACAAAGCACACCTCCGAGGAAAGTGAGTTGCATGATCTCATGGTCATAGGAACAGATACTTGACATGCTGAAAACAGTAGCATTAAACTAACATGATCATTACCTATGTTTGTAGTTTTGGTCTTGTCCATCACACCATTCTCCCAATGATGTGATCTCATTATAAAATGGCATCTCATGTCCATGGCTAGGAAACCTTAACCATCTTTGTTCAACGAGCTAGTCTATTAGAGGCATACTAGGGACATGGTTTTGTCTATGCATCCACCCATGCATCTAAGTCTCAGATCAATACAATTATAGCATGGATAATAAACGATTATCATGAACAAGGAAATATGATAATAACTAATTTATTATTGCCTCTAGGGCATATTTCCAACAGCCTCCCACTTGCACTAGAGTCAATAATCTAGTTCACATCACCATGTGATTCGCATGGTTATGAATCTAACACCCAATGAGTTCTGGGGCTCGATCATGCTTTGTATGTGAGAGAGGTCTTATAGTCAACGGGTCTGTGACATTCAGATCCGTGTGTACTTTGCAAATCTCTATGTCAAACCATAAACACTGCTACCACACTCCACTTGGTACTATTCCAAATGGCTGCTCCACTATACGTATCCAGATTGCTACTACGAGTCATCCGGATTGGTGTTAAATCTTGCATCGACGTAACTCTTTACGACGAACTCTTTATCACCTCCATAATCGAGAAACATCTCCTTTGTCTTTTAGTTACTAAGGATAAGCTTGACTGCTGTCTAGTGATCCACTCCTGGAGCACTTTTGTACCCCTTGACAGACTCATGGCAAGGCACGCACCAGGTGCGGTACACAGCATGGCATAATATATAGCCTATGGCTAAGGCACAGGGACGACGTTCGTCCTTTCTATTTCTTCTGCCGTTGTCGAGCTTTGACTCTCACTCAACTTCACACCTTACAAATCAAGCAAGAACTCTTTCTCTGACTGATCCATTTGGAACTCTTTCAAAATCTTGTCAAGTTATGTACTCATTGAAAGTCTTATCAAACATATTGATCTATCTCTATAGATCTTGATGCTCAACAATTAGGTAGCTTTATCCAGGTCTTGCTTTGAAAATCACTTTTCAAACAACCGTTTATGCTTTCCAGAAATTCCACATTATTTCTGAATAGCAATATGTCATCCACATATACTTATTAGAAACTCTATAGTGCTCCAACTCACTTTATTGCAAATACAAGTTTCTCATAAACTTTGTATAGACTCAAAAACTTTGATCACCTCATCAAAGTGTATATTCCAACTCCAAGATGCTTGCTTCAGTTCCTAGAAGGATCACTGAAGCTTGCACACCTTTTAGCATCCTTAGGACTGACAAAACCTTCTAGTTGTATCTCATACAACCTTTCCTTAAGGAAGGAAACGATGTTTTGGCATCCATCTGCCAGATTTCGTAATAGAAAAATGCAGCAACTGCTAACATAACCCCAATAGACTTTAGCATCGCTACGACTGAGAAAGTCTCATCGCAGTCAACTCCTTGAGCTTGGTAGAAACTTCTTTGCGACAAGTCAAGCTTTATAAATGGTGACATTTACCATCAGCGTTTGTCTTCATTTCAAACGTCCATTTGTACTCAATGACCTGCCATCCAACGAGAAAGTCAACCAAAGTCTATACTTGGTTTTCATACATGGATCCTTTCTCGGATTTCATGGCGTCTAACCATTTGTCGGAATCCAGGCCCATCATCGCTTCTCCACAGCTCGTAGGTTCATCGTTGTCCAACAACATGACCTCCAAGACAGGGTTGTCATAACACTTAGGAGCTGTACGCATCCTTGTCGACCTACGAGGTTCGATGGTAACTTGATCTGAAGCTTCATGATCATCATCATTTACTTCCTCTTCAACTGACGTAGGTTCCACAAAAACATCTTTCTGCACTGCGCTACTCTCTGGTTGAAACAAAGGTTCAACAACCTCATCAAGTTCTATATTCCTCCCACTCAATTCTTTTGAGAGAAACTTTTTCTTTATGCTTGGATCTGAGATAGAAGGTTCACCCAACTGTTCTTAGGGTATTCTATGAAGATGCATTTGTCCGCTTTGGGTTCGAGCTCATTAGGTGAAAACATTTTCCACACAAGTGTCGCAGCCCCTAACAACAAGAAATGACAGCTTAGGTTTCTATCAAACCATAATTCACACGATGTCATCTCAATGGATTTAGATGGTGCACTATTTAAAGTGAATGTAGTTGTCTCTAATGCATAACCCCAAAATTATTGTAGCAAAACGATAAGAGACATCATAGCACGCACCATATCCAATAGAGGACGACTATGACGTTCGGACACACCATCACGCTATGGTGTTCCAGGTGGCATGTGTTGTGAAACAACTTTCACATTGTCTAAAGTTGTATGCCAAACTCGTAACTCAGATATTCACCTCCATGATCATATCGCAGACATTTCTTCTTGTTACGATGATCTTAAACTTCACTCTGAATTTGCTTTGAACCTTTCAAACGATTGAGACTTGTGTTTCATAAAGTAAATATACACTATATCTACTCAAATCATAAGTGAAGCTAAGAAAATAACGATATCCACCGCACGCTACAAGACTCATTGGATTGCATACATCAACATGTATCATTTCCAATAAATCACGTGCCCGCTCCATCCATCCGGAAAACGGGGTCCTTAGTCATCTTGCCCAAGAAGCATGGTTCGCATGTCTCAACCAATTCGAAATCGAATGAGTCCAAAAATCCATCGGCATGGAGTTTCTTCATGCACTTTATATCAATATGACATTTAGCAGCAGTACCACAAGTATGTGGTACTATCATTATTAACTTTGTATCTTTTGGCATCAATGTTATGAACATGTGTATTACTGCGATCAAGATTCAACAAACCATTCTCACTGGGTGCATGACCATTGAAGGTATTATTCATGTAAACAGAATAACCATTATTCTCTAACTTAATTGAATAACCGTGTTGAAATAAACATGATCTAATCACGTTCATGATCAACGCAAAACACCAAATAACATTTATTTAGGTTCGACACTAATCCCAAAGATAGAGAGAGCGTGCGATGTTGATCACATCAACCTGGGAAACATTTCCAACACACATCGTCACCTCACCCTTAGCTAGTTCTCCGTTTATTCTATAGCTTTTATTTCGAGTGACTAACATTTAGCAACCAAACCGGTATCCAATACCCAGGTGCTACTAGGAGTACTCGCAAGGTACACATCAATAACACGTATATCAAATATACTTCTGTCGATGTTGCCAGCCTTCTTATCTACCAAGTATCTAGGGTTGTTCCGCTTTAGCGACCGCTCTCCTCACAATCGAAGCACCTAGTCTCTGGTTTGGGTTCAACTTTGGGTTGCTTCATTGGAGCAGCAACCGACTTGCCATCCATGAAGTTGCCCTCCTTGCCCTTGCTGTTCTCGAAACTTGTGGTTTTACTAACCATCAACACTTGACACTCCTTCTTGATTTCTACCTTCGCGGTGTCAAACATCACAAACAGCTCAGGGGTCATTATTTCTATCCCTGGCATTTTATAGTTCATCACCAAGTTCTAGTAGTTTAGTGACAGTGACTTGGAGAATTATATCAATCACTATCTTATCTGGAAGATCAACTCCCACTCGATTCAAGCGATTGTAGCACCCAGAGAATCTGAGCACATGCTCAACGATTGAGCTATTCTCTTTTATCTTGCCGGCAAAGAATCTTGTTGGAGATCTCATATCTCACAACACGGACACGAGCCTGAGATCCTAATTTCAGCTCTTAGAACATTTCATATGTTTCGTGATGTTCAAAACGTTTCAGAGCCTCAATTCTAAGCCGTAATGCATGACGCACTAAACTATCAAGTAGTCATCGAAACGCGCCTGTCAGATGTGTACAACATCTACACACGACGCTAGAGGGGGTGGCGCACCGAGCGGTGCATTAAGGACATAAGCCTTTTGTGCAGCAGTGAGGACAATCCTCAGATCACGGACCCAGTCCGCAATATTGCTACCATCATATTTCAACTCTATTTCTCTAGGAACATATAAAAGTTCAAGGGAGCTACAACGCGAGCAAGTAATCTGCAACATAATTTGCAAAGACACTATTGACTATGTTCATGATAATGAGTTCAATTAATCATATTACTGAAGCACTCCCACTCAAATTGACATTCCTCCGGTAATTCGAGTGATACATGATCCAAATTCACCAACTCAAGTCCGATCATCACCTGAGCTGAGGTGGTTTCAATGGTGAACATCATCATGTTCATCATATCTACTATATGACTCATGTTCGGCCTTTTGGTCTCTTGCATTCCGAGGCCATGTCTGTACATGCTAGGCTCGTCAAGTTTAACCCGAGTGTTCCGCATGTGCAACACTGGCTTGCACCCGTTGTATGTGAACGTAGAGTCTATCACACCCGATCATCACATGGTGTCTCGACATGACGAACTTTTGCAATGGTGCACACTCTGGGAGAACACAATTTATCTTGAAAATAAGTGAGGGATCACCTTATAATGCTACTGTCATCCTAAGGAAAACAAGGTGCATAACAGGATTAACATCACATGCAAATCATAAGTGACATGATATGGCCATGAACTTGTGCTTTTGATCTCCATCTTGAAAGCACCAGCATGATCTCCATCGTCACCGGCATGACACCATGATCTCCATCATCTTGATCTCCATCAACGTGTCGCCATCGGGGTTTTCACGCCCATAATGCTTGTACTACTATTGCTACCGTTTACCGATAAAGTAAAGCATTACATAGCTCTTAATGATTGACACGCGGGTCATACAATAATTAAAGACAACCCTATGGCTCCTGCCGATTGTCGTACTCATCGACATGCAAGTCGTGATATTCTATACAACACATGATCATCTCATACATCACATATATATCATCATGTAATTGGCCATATCACATCACAACATACCCTGCAAAAACAAGTTAGACGTCCTCTAATTGTTTTTGCATGTTTTATGTAGCTGCTATGGGTATCTAGCAAGAACAATTCTCACCTACGCATAAACCACAACGGTGATACATAAGTTGATTTTCAACCTTCTCAAGGACCGCCTTAGTCAAATCCGATCCAACTAAAGTAGGAGAAACAAACACCCGCCAGCCATCTTTGTGCAACGAAGTTACACGTCACTCGATGGAACCGGTCTCTCATAAGCGTACAAGTAAGGTTGGTCTAGGCCGCTTCATCCCACAATACCGCTGAACCAAAACACGACCAAGGTAGGAAGCAATCTAAGCATCAATGCCCACAAACTCTTTGTGTTCTACTTGAGATCTCATTTTCACATAGACCTAGCTCATGATGCCTCTGTTGGGGAACGTCGTATGGGAAAAAAATCCTACGCTCATGTAATACCTATCCATGGTGATGAGCATCTACGAAAGGGCGAGTGGATCTACATACCCTTGTAGATCGCTATGCGGGAAGCGTTAAGAAACGCGGTTGGTGTACTAGAACGTCTTCGCGATCCAAATCACAGAGCGTCCCGCAATCTCATCATGATCCGTCCCAAGATCAATCACGATCCGTCCCGCGAACTCATCATGATCCGTCCCGTGATCTCATCACGATCCGTCTCGCAATCTTAATCACGGTCCTTCCGCTCTAGCGCCGAACGGACGGCACCTCTGCATTCAGCACACGTACAGCTCGATGACGATCTCCGCCTTCTTGATCCAGCAAGAGGGAGCAGAGAGGTAGAAGAGTTCTCCGGCAGCGTGACGGCGCTTCGGCGATGATGGTGGAGCTTTTCCGGCAGGGCTTCGCCTAAGCACTTCAGAAATCCAATCTAGAGGAGAAACTATGCACTTGAGGAACGGGTAGCACGTGGCTGAAAATCTAGTGCCAAAAATCCTAAAACATCCATTATATATAGGAGGAAGAGAGGAGGAGGCTTGGCCCTCAAGGGACCAGCCCTTGGTTTGGCCGAATCAAGGAGGAGAGGAGGACTGCTCCTCCAATCCTAGTAGGACTAGGATTCCTCCCTATTTTGCCTTTTTCCACCTTATCTCATTGGGTTTTCTCTCCCAGCCGCATGGGCCTTGTGTGGGACTTCCACCAGCCCACTAAGGGCTGGTATTCACTTTCCCACAGCCCATGTAGCCTCTTGGGTCGAAATACCCCTCCCGATGGTCTCTCGGTACACTACCGGCAGTAACGGTACACTACCGATGAGCCCGAAACTTTTCCGGCGACCAAAATAGGACTTCCTATATATCAGTCTTTACCTCCGGACCATTAAGGATCTCCTCGTGACATCCGAGATCTCATCCAAGACTCCGAACAACCTTCGGTCACCATCATACATAACTCTATACTACCGAAATGTCACTGAACCTTAAGTGTGCAGACCCTGCGGGTTCGAGAACTATGTAGACATGACCGAGACACCTCTACGGTCAATAACCAATAGCGGGACCTGGATGCCCATATTGGTTCCTACATATTCTACGAAGATCTTTATCGGTCGAACCTCTATGACAAGGATTCAGTTAATCATGTATGATGTTCCCTTTGTTCTTCGGTATGTTACTTGCCCGAGATTCGATCGTTGCTATCTTCATACCTAGTTCAACCTCATTACCGGCAAGTCTCTTTACTCGTTCCGTAATACAAGATCCTGTGACTAACACTTAGTCACATTGCTTGCAAGGCTTGTTGTGATGTTGTATTACCGAGTAGGCCCTGAGATACCTCTTCGTCGCACGGAGTAATAAATCCCAATATTAATCCATGCCAACCCAACAGACACTCTCGGAGATACTTCTAGAGTACCTTTATAGTCGCCCAGTTACGTTGCAACATTTGGTACACACAAGGCACTCCTCCGGTGTCAGTGAGTTGCATGATCTCATGGTCATAGGAACAGATACTTGACATGCAGAAAATAGTAGCATTAAACTGACACAATCATATGCTACGTTTGTAGTTTGGGTCTTGTCCATCACACCATTCTCCCAATGATGTGATATCGTTAGCAAATGACATCTCATGTCCATGGCTAGGAAACCTTAACCATCTTTGATCAACAAGCTAGTCTATTAGAGGCATACTAGGGACATGGTTTTGTCTATGTATCCACACATGCATCTAAGTCTCCGATTAATACAATTATAGCATGGATAATAAACGATTATCATGAACAAGGAAATATGATAATAACTAATTTATTATTGCCTATAGGGCATATTTCCAACAAAGAATGCCGGCGACTGCCGCAGCGGCGACGTGGCGGCGATGGTAGCTGGTCAGCGCATTCCGACAAACTCCCCTTTGCTCAAGGGGGATAGCTGGCACGCGTGTGTGGCTTGGGCGGTGCTGCCAAGGTCGGGGCCTGCTGCGGCCGTCTGCTAGCCGCCATGGCTGTCTTGACGGCGGTGCTACGGGGCTCCAAGTGGTGGCCTGGGTGGCTCTGCGACGAGCGAGGGGTCGGGGCATGTTCGCTCCGAGCGAGAATGGATCAGAACAAGCGCGGGGAGACTGCAGCAAGACACGGTGACTCGGGCGCACGTACGTGCAAAACGCGTGTTCCGCTCGCGCCAAGAGCACGCATGCGAGGTGCTCGGCAAAGTGCCAATGCCTGCTAGGGGGCTCCTCTGCCCATGGGGCTCTACAGGGATGGCTTGATGGCCAAGGCAAAGCTAAGGGACAAATTGATAAAGCCAGATGAGCTAACCTCTAATGCAAAGCAAAAATCATGCCGAAACAGTTCATGCACTCCAACTGTTCGACAAAATGCTAGGGGCATCCATAAGGTATTTCTAGTGGCCAAAAATTTCCAGATTATAGTCTCTTTAGGTAATAAAGAGGATGGCAAGGTTATCTTGGCCAAAGAATAAACTTCCTAGTTCAAGATTTTGAGAAAACCAAATCTGGACAGAAAAGAAAAGCTATCATTGCATGGACCAAAAATATTCAAATGGATCCAATATCCTGGACTTAAGGGTTTGGTAGCAAGTACTAATAGCAGGAAAAGTCCCAAAATAAATAGAGCAAAATAAAATAGAGTTGTAGTACAAATCACCAAACTGGACCAGAATAGAAATGTGGATGGTTTGCTCAAATTTTCCAAAGAACACAAATGAGTTTTTGCAAAAAAAATGAATTATATACCTCTACTGACATCTCCAAATTTTCATGGAATTTTTAAAGTAATATTTAATTAGGTTGTAATGAAAACTATAGACTGAACCAGATTTGAAAACTTGAGGTAGGGTTCAAAATCTTCAAATGACTAAGTGAGGTTTTTGCATAAAAGTGATGTATTAACTTCACAGGTATTCTAACAAAAAATTGTAGAATTTTTAAGTGAACTTATCAAATGGTTGTAGTGCAAATGAAGCTCCAAAATTTATGAGAAACCATTAAATAAAAAAATAAAGCTTAGGAGAATAATTGTAGAAATATTTCCACTGATCATATATAATGAAAATGAAATGCCCCTGAGTAGGCATTCAAGTCCAAAAACATTTTAGAAAAGTTTCTACTAAGAGGGAGAACTCCACAACTGAAAAGAAAGAAGTGATCCTCAAATCAACAGATGACCAGAAAATAAAAATATTATTTTCCTAGTAAAAAATTTAATTACTAAAACATGGTTAAATTTTTGGGGTGTTATATAAGCACGGACACTACTCCAACCAATGCATGGCTCCTTACAAAAGGAAAGAAGAATCACCAAGAAGACGAAGTTTAAGAGACGAGTCACCTCGAAGAGAGAGAAGGAGTAGGGATGATCATTATGAACGAAGACCCTCAAGAAGAAGTAGGGACTCGGAGAAGAAGGACAAGTATGCTAAGAGCTACTCAAGAAGAAGACATCAAGCTCATGGTTGTGAATGGGTTTCCGGCTCCAAATCCGATAACCACTCTGAGAGAAGCTACCACTCCAACTCCGATTATAGTCAAGATGAAGGTGTTGCTGGACTTGCACTAGTGACAACTGACTCCTACGACCTATTTGATTCACCAAATGAAGGGAGTGGATTTTGCTTCATGGCTAAAGGCCCCAAGGTATCACACCCCGAGTATCTTGATTTCAATAGTGATTAGGATGACTTGTTAATTGAATATGAATCCCAAGCTTTGGTGAAGTGGGTTCCCAAGGCTACTACAAGCTCAACCTCTACAAGTGCTACTTCAACACCAAGGATCCCCATCAACTTGATGTGGGTTCCCAAGAAGAAGAACTAGAGAAGTTCTTGAGGGGTGACTCCACCAATGAAATCCACTCCTATTCATTATTGACAAGAACTAGTTGGAATCAACATCAACATCATGCAATAGTTCATGGAGTCACACATTCCCTCAAAGGTAAGCATGGTACAAGGTAATCAACAAATCAATGGACATCATCATGTATTCTTTGCACTCCATGTCCATAGATATCCTTGTGTTTATCTCTTGTGTGTTGGGACTAACCCATGTAGGCGAGAAGACTAATGAAATAACAAGGATGTTCCCAACTTATGGTGATCTTCATCAACTTTGAGCATCCACCACTACTTCACCTACATGAAGTCTTCATCGACAAAACCCAAGGTTAGTTTTTCCCTCCTAATGGGGGATGTCACATCAAGGGGGGCTTTACTCTAAGACTTGAGTCAAAGCATCTCCTCTAGCTATCTATGCTTTCTCACCTCATGTTCTATTCATGCTGCATCACAAAATTTGAACAAGTATTTTTCGACCTCTCTGTGTGAGGAGCACTCGGAGTTCCATATCGACAAAGGACTGGCCATTAAAACCTCCCAAGTGCATTTGGGTGGAACCAACTCAAAATTCTCGGTCTCACTGAATGCCTAGGGTTGATCTGGTTTCCAATCTCGATACTACCGGTTCCATATTCTTGGTTACACCGAGTTTCCCTATCAGCTGACAGTTGAGAAACTCGATGACACCAAAAATTTAGAATCGGTGTCACCGACAGTGAAGGGTATATATGATGTGGACCCGACGCTTTGAATTCAATCTTCAAACTGTCGTGCCCCAAAACCCTAGGCTACCATTTCAAGGCCCCTGCTCATCCCCTTGCCTTCCCGAGCGTCTCTGCCACTAGGAATCACCATAGCTGACGACATCTTCTCCATCGTTGCCGCCATAGAGGATCCATCACCAAGCTAGGGTATGGATTCGGCCCCCTCTTGTGCTCCAACCTTAGATTCTTGTGCACTAGGGTTTCCCCATTATCTAGCCACCGTTTGAGATTGTTCAGTCCATGAGAAAACTCGATAGTCTAGTGAATCGAAGAATTCTAGGTTTACTTGCCCGCAAAGCTGCATCTCGATGATACTGAGTCAGAAAAATCGGATCTACCGATTCTTTTTGTGCTATTGAGGATAGAACTTGGTGAGACTGAGTGACGGTTTTCAGTCTGACCGAAACTGTTGCCAAGTTTTGGCTAAGAGTTTTGTGTGTCTCGGCAGCACCGAAATGTTTGACTCAGTGACACCGGAATTCAATTTTGCTGTAAACTACATCTATGATTTTTTGTTCAATCTTAAAAAAACAGCTGCATTTTTTATGACTTATCCTATTCCACTCTTCTATACTCTATTCACAGGGTCAGATATGTCAGATGCTGAGGACATCCAGAACTTGCAGGAGTAGAACACTGACATGAGTTCAGGCACTAGCCCTGGGTCCAGCTCATTTTTAGGTCCAGGCACCCCTAGTTCACATGGCTTTCCCAAGGCTTCTACAAGGACCAAGAAGAGACTGAATTCAGACGAGGATGATTCAGATTTTGTTGTTGGAGGAGGTTCTTGCTAAGAAGCAAGAGAAGGCTGTCAAGAAGTTAGCCAATAAGGCCACCTCTTCCAGGAGGGTGGTCAGCAAGACATATGCACCTCCAAAGACTGTGAGAGCACCTGATAGTGCTAGGGATACCATGACCATTGAGGCCCCAAGGAAGTCTTTGCCTAAGAAGGCAGGAGAGAAGAAGGCCAGGAAAAAGATCATGCGTGTTGTTGGCAGGCCTACCTCAATGTTTGAGGACCCTGAGGAGGCTACTGGTGCTACTGAGGAGGAGGAGGAGGAGGAGGAGGAAGAGCATGTTGTCAAGGCCACTCCCAAGAAGAAGCAGAAGAAGCTTTTGGTTGATGCTATGCCAAAGCAAAATCAAGAATGCACCTAAGAAGACTGCTACAGAGAAGTCCAAGAGGACTACCAGAGACATTCCAGCTTCTGAGAAGAACAAGGGATCCACTTTCAGAGAAGCTGATGATGATGCTATGTCTGCTTTGATGAAACTCAGACCTCACCTTCCAGAGCATAGTGCCAGCCATCCAATTGTTGTTGACATGAAGATGCAGGATTGAGAGAATGGAGAGCCATTGATCCTACTCTCAGAGGAAGAAGACAGATGTGGACTATAGGTTCTATACCAAGAAGCAACAGGATTTCTATGAGACTGTGCTGCTTGACAAGAGTCCAGATGTGAGTGACATGAGATATGTCGACTGGAAGTACATCAAGGAGAATAAAAACTACTTATCGTGTGTCCATGAAAACTTCACTCCATTGGCATTGATCAGTTTGTTGGCAGAGAGTTCACTACATGGAATGACGAGATGACCATGCAATTCTACTCCACTGCTCACTTCTATGGAGATGGTAGGATTGTGTGGATGACAGAAGGAGCAAGATATGAGTCTACTGTTGATGAATGGTGTGCCATCTTAGGACTCCCAGAGGCACATGATGGAGATATATGTGTATACTCAGAGTCCAAGGCAAGCCACAATGCCATGAAGGACATGTACAATGCCATTCATGTTGCATAGCTTCAGTCCCACAAGCTAGGATCCATCTATCACCTCCAGGCAGGTCTCCACGCCATTAACACTATTCTGGGGCATACCTTGATGCCCAAGTCAGGTGACAAGAAGATGATCTAAGGCTACTCCATCAACTTGCTGATTCACATTGACCAGAACCAGAGATTCAGAGTGATGGATCTGATAGTGGAGATAGTGAAGAGGGTTGCTGCAGATCAGAAGTGCTCATGCTGCTATGCACCCTACATTTAGATTCTCATCAACTCCAAGCTTGAGAAGCACATCTTTGCTCTAGATAGACCCCACTTGCCCCTACAGCCAAATTTTGAGGACAACGCTATGGTGATGGACCCAGACCATCCCACATCAACTACAGCTCAGGCGAAGGCAGAGGCAGCTAGAGCCACTAGTGCTCAAGTCCCTAGATCCAGGAATGAGAAGATTGATATCTTGCTCTCTACAGTCATGGACATGCAGAAGGACATCAAAAGCATACTGGAAGATCAGAAGAGCCTTGTGAACATCTTTGAGGATAGAGTGAAGACCCTCATGACAAGGTGGATGGGCTGACCAAGACCGTGAACGAGCTCAAGAAGGAAGTAGATGAAGCTCATATCCATCGCACCTCTTCAGAGTCTAATTCTTCTGATGAGGAGGAGGATTGTGCACCTGTCAGGACGACTGCCCAGTTTAGGACTCAGGCCAGGACACCTACAGTGCCAGCTCCGAATACGAGACCTTCATCATCTGCTCCAGCTACAGTGACTTCAGCTCCATCAGCTCCAGTGCCTCCAGTTGCTACTCCGACTTTGTCCAAGACATCAGCAGAGGTCTTCGCTCTCGACTCCGACATCGACCATCCCATGATACGGGGCTCCAGCGAACGGCACACAAGTGTCGAATAAAGGAAATCATTTTCATTCGACACTTGTGTGCCATCGTAACATCATATTTTCCCTCTAACCCAACTTGATCACTTGCACCCATTCACTTTAATCTAAATGTTATTTTTTTCACAATTCTTATTGATTTTGTATATTAATATCTATAACTATGTGTAAATACAATATAAATATATAAAAATGAATACGCGCGTGTTTAGTAGTGGTGCGGTTTATAAAAGACCGCTACTGCTATTATTAGTAGCGCGAGATATAAAAGCTCGCTACTAATAACCCAGTTACCAGTAGCGCTGGCAGCACACGCTACTGATAACCATTAGTTGTAGTGTTGTAGTAGTAGCGCGGGTACCCGTGCTACTGATACGAGAATACCCCCGCTATTGCTAGGATTTTCCTTAGTAGTGCTAGCTGCTCTTTGCAGCGAGTTCGATTGCCTATGCATGGAGGACAGAGACGAGCTGAACGCGTATGCTAGGAGGATCAGCGGCATGACGGTGAGGTATGCGGGCCTCGGAGCGATGCTCGCCAATGTGGCAATGGTGAAGAAACTTCTTGAACCATGTCGGGTCGGTTGTATGCAGTGGTGACCGGAATTGAGCAGTTCTGTGATGTCGACAAGATGTCATTCGAGGAGGCACCCGGGCGGCTGAAGGCATCCGAGGAGCGGATGAGGCGACGCACTCAGGACAGCGGCAGATAGGGCATCGACCAGCTCATGCTCATGGCGGCTCAATGGGTGACAAGTCGGCGCATTCGACCACGATGACGACGGTGACAACAGCATGGCATCGGGCGGCATAGGGAAACAACGAGGTCGCGAGCGTTGCTACAACTGCGGCCAGGGTGGACACTTCTGGCGGGAGTGCCTGAAGTCACAGAAGGTGGAGGGGGCAGAGCAGGCTCTTCTCGTCTACGTTGACGATGTTGGGTCGGCACTCCTCTAGGTCGTGGCTTAGGGGGTGATTGTTGGGAATAAGCCGTGACGGAGCATGGTGGAGACCGGCATTAGTGTGCCAATTTGGGTCCATGGCAGTGCGACCAGCGTCAACGCGCCAAGTCAGGTCCGCGGGCTGGGTTACGGCCATGTGTGTACGTATGTGCGTACGTGTGTCGCGTATGTGTGCGCGGTCGTAGTATTAGTTAGACAATGGTGTGTGTCTGTGTCCGATCAGTTGAGCTGCCTGCGTCCAGTGCGTTTGTGCGTGTCGAGCGTGAGGCGGCCGAGCAGATCACTTGCATGCAGTAGCTGGGCATTTCATGCGTGCATGCGTGACGAAAACGTGGTGTGACAGCCCAAGTGCTGCCCTACCTTTTATGGCATGTATTCTTATGTGAACCTTGTTGTCATGAGTTTAATGAAATGAGTTTGCTCCTTGTCATGTCTTGTCTCATGCATTCATGCATCATGCATCATATCATTCATGTCATGCCATGCCTTTCTCTTGTGATGTGACCTTGTTGTGATTGGGAGTGATCTTGTGATGTGTGATGTGGTTAGAGTGTGGGTGGTGCCACACTCCTTCCCCCCTCTCTTTTGTTTCAAACCCAACTAGTAACCTTTTATTCCATTGGCATTTTTATCAACAGAATTAACTTGCTAATAAAATTGTTTAAAATGTTCAGGAGGTAGTCTGCAATGTTTTATAATTGTGTGTGTGGTTCTTTTGTTGTTTTGAGCTATATGTATTTGGGGTTTTAAATAACAAGGGGGCTGTTGTTTTAAAAACTATTTAAATTAGTTGCTCTAAACAACTTGATAATTTTGTTAAAGAGGTCTTAATTTCTTGTTTGTAAAAGTGTTTTTGTTTTGACAAAACCCCTTTTATATAATTCTGTGGGGTTTTGTTAGTGTGCTGTTTTTTAGAGGCTATGTTTGTTTTTTCGGTGAGAGAGAGAGCTCGGGAGTGGGCCTCTCCTTCTCCCGCGCGGCCCAGCCCAAGGTGGCCTAGCGGCCACCTGCCCCGTCAGTGCTTTCCATCAGCTTCAGGCAGAGCAGAGTGAGAGAGAGCGCGTCGTCGCCATCCCTTTTCGCCGTCCATCGTCGTCAGCTCCGGGGTATTTAAACCCCCTCGACGTGCGTGCTCGTTCGCCCTAGGTTTCTGCTCTCCTCCCAGCCACCGCTGCTCCCATCTCCCTCTCTAGATTCTCCTCCCCATCTTATTCCCCCCTCGGTGAGGTTCAGAGAGAGTAGGTAAGTTCAGAGAGAGGACGCGCCGGTCGTCTTCGCCGTCATTGCCGCGTCTCTAGTGGACCTCGTCGCCGGTTGACATGGCGTGGAGCACGGGGTCGTCGCCCGCGTTCCGTTTCCACCGCTAGGGAGGTGAGGAGCACCTCCCCGCAGCGCTGCTTCGCATCGCCATCGACCGCAAGGAGCAAGGTCGTCGCCGGCGTCTTCTTCCCTTTCGTCTCGCTGTCGTCTGCATCCCGAACGTCTCCGAGACCCCTCTGTGAGCAGCCGATTCTTGCTGCCCTCTCTTCTCGCCGTATCCCGTGGTATCGTCGCCGTCGTGTTCGTCACCGCCGATCAGAAAGGTGAGCGCTTGTGCTCGCCTCCGTCCTTCTCGTCGCAAGATGAGCAAAGGAATGGGTTCCCCATAGATCCCGCGTGCCTCGCGTAGAACCAGTGGCTCCGCTAGTGCCGTAGGCCGCCGGCATTTGCCCGTCGTCGTGCCTCTGTCGTCGGTGTTTGTTTCGTCAGTTTCATCAGTTACAAGCTCGAGTTGTTAGTACTAGTGGTCTCGATGCCCTCCTCTGTTAAGACCCGAAGCGGTAGCGCAGTGGTAGCGCTCAGGGGTGCCGACCCGTAGGTCGTGGGTTCGATCCCCAAACCCCCCCTTTTGTTGTTTTTTTCTTTCCTTTGTTTTTTCCTTTCTTGTATGATGTGGTAGTGTATGTGTGTATGTGTATACATACATGTATAGATGATTGTTTTTCCCTTTTCTGTTTAGATATACATGTGTTGGAGTGTATGTGTGTGAGTGAGGTGCTACATGCTTGTGTATGTGCATATATGTGTGCATGTGTGTGTGTGATGAGCACTCACACACATAGGTGTGTGTGTGTGTTCATGAGTGTGGGGGTGCCCATATGCTTGTGCCTATGTAGCTATGTGTGTGTGCATGCCATGTGTGTGTGTATGTGTGGTAGTGTGTGTGTAGGTTTGGGTGTGTGTGTGTGTGACAAGTGGGCCATGCCCCACTTGTCATACACTATTTATTTTAGCATGTGCCATGTTTTGCAGTGGTAATTAGGATTTTCCAATTACAGCTAAAATTCGAAATCTTGACATGTTCATTTTTTCCAATTAGGGTAAGTTTTCACTTATAAGAGAGGATGATGATTTTGCTATGTAGTTTTTGTCATGATGCTCCATGTGACTATATGGGTATGATACATGAATTTGGGGTAGAAAAATCCCAGGAATTCATTGGTGCTATTGGTTTGGTCTTTTGAGCAAGTTTGTAAAAATGTCATTTTATCTCATAATGCCATTTTGTCATTTTTGCTATGTTTAATCCATGCATGCTATGATGTTTGTGCCAACATGAATATGGTAGTCTTTGATGTGTAGAATGCCATGGTATTATCTTTGTCATGATCAACTTGCAAATAAGTGGGAACCATGCTCTAAAGTAGCCACTAAAATGTTGTTGTTTTCAACCATGCCAAATGTTTCTAAGTCTGAGAATTTGCTGTTATTTTTATGCCATGAAGAGTGGTTGCTATCTTGTGATATGTTGTGAATTAGCTCAAGCTCAGTGCTAGTGATTTGAATTATATGTTGTCTTCTAGCATCCTTTTAATTTTAATGCCATGAGGTGATCTCTAACACCATTAGTTTCTGCTATCAACTTGCCATCAGGTTAACTCAGATTCCAGACAACTGTTATTTTCACTAAGTCCAGATTTCTGTTTAATCATGCCAACTTATGAGCTTCATGCTTATTGATGTGTGCCTCCTTTCTAGATTGTGTAGTTGGATAAGTTGATAAGCATGTCATGTAGTTTCTGTCAATACCTTGTTTGAGGTTGTAGGATTCCTATCGCTCATGTTATTGGCTGTGAAAGTTGCTATGATGCTGTCTTGTGGCAGATTGTTTGTTTTATTGTTTTGTCACTTGTGGGAGCTATACTCCATGGAATTGCTTGATATTTGGCTTTATTGTGGTTTGTTTTTCATTGCCTATCCAGTGGGTACCTTAGAATGCCAAGGAATAGCCCAGGCCCTTCTTGTCTTGTGTTTTGCCTTTGTATCTTGTCGTGAGCGTATTGTGAGAACTGTAACTCTGTTTCCGACGTTCTACATATGCATTTGTATCATTTTTGCATGATGCATCCATATTTGCCATGTTCATACATGTCTAAATAACTTAACATAAGGTTATGTCCATATTCATTAATAACCAATCCTTTGCATGTGAAACATGACTAGTTAGGATTGCCATCTAAAACTCTTCAAATAAACATGCATCATTCTTGATTGTGCATTGCACCATAGGTTTATGTTTATTCTTGATGTTTCTTTTGGGTAGACGCAAACGTTGAACCTGAGTACGAAGAGCCAGGCGAGTACAACTACGAGGATCCCGCTACTTGTTCCATTGAAGAACCAATAGGCAAGATGATCGTACCCGAAAACCGATACTATTTTCGTTTGCTAGTTGTCTCGCTCTTAATGTTACAATTGCGCTACCTACCACTTGAATATCAGCCTCCTATTTGCCATGATAGCCTCTCACCCTCCACATCCTAGCAAACCTTTGATTGGCTAAGTTACCGCTGCTCAGCCGCTCTTATAGCATTCTAGATGTAGGTACAGGTTGTTCCATGTGATAACATGGATTTGGAATATCACAATATTATCTGTTATTTAATTTAATGCACATATATATATCTTGGTATTGGTGGAAGGCTTGGCCTTTTGCTAGGTGTTTTGTTCCGCTGTTACCGCCATAGTTTCTTGTTACCGGTGTTATGTTTCCATACTTTGCGCTCCTAACAAGCTCGGGGTTGTTATGGGGACCCCCCTGTTTATTCGGTTAAGATTAAAACTTGTCTGGCAAGACCCAACTTTGGTACTACATTTGCTTAATAACTTAATAAAATTTGCACAGGGCTTTGCAACCCCGTGGATAATTAATCAACCCCCGGTCCAGTGCTCCTCATGAGTGTTGGTCCAAACTAGAGCACTGTGCGGGGCCAACCCAGGGCAACTTGGGAGATTTCTATCAGGCCTCCGTACGCGTCGCTTATCCGTCGTGTCCTAAGAACGAGATACGTGTCTCTTATCGGGTTCGTCGACACGCCGGATGGTCTTGCTGGATTGGTTTTACCTTTATTGAGTGTCTTGCATGAGGAGCTTTGACTTTCTTCAAGCTATCTCGAGGTGTTGGAATTCCTTTGGAGTTGCCTAGGATGATCACGAGATCCATGGTCGAGGCTATTCCCGCGGAGTGTGGTTAATTTGTGATGGACTAGTTGGAGCAACCCTACAGGGTCAAATCTTTCGGAAAGCCGTGCCTGTGGTTATGTGGCAACTTCGATATTTGTTTAACACCCGGTTATAGTTAACTTGAAGTAAACTCTAATATAAATGCACCAATTGTGTGACTAACCGTGATTGTCTCTGCTCGTGAACATGATCCGAGAGAGAACACGGTGGGGTTATGATTGACATAATTAAGTGCTCAGGATCTCATAGAGGTCACTCAAGATTTGATCGTTCATCATAGGCCACATATTTATCTTCATGTTACGTAAGTTTAGCCACCATAAATGCTTAGTGCTGCTGCAAACTAAATACATACCCCATCCCAACCTTTAAGCTTGAATAGTCTCGATACCTTGGCGCATGATTGCTGAGTCCTTGTAGCTCACAGATTACTATAACAATCTACGTACATGTATAGATGAGTTCGTGCAGGATGATTTGACGCAGCTCCAGTGGGAGTATGACGAGGAAAGAGGCAGGATGTACGTGACTTATCCGGATGAGTAGAGGACCATGGTAGCGATCTTCGGGACTAGCGAGATAGTATCATTGCATCTGTTTTTATCGTTTGTTTTCGTCTATAGCCGGACCCTGTCTTCATATTGATGTTTGAACTCTTGTGTGGAATTGTAATTTAGTATGTGGTGAGTGTAAGCCAACTCATATACTCATCTCTTCTTAAATGTATGATGTAATGATGCTATACTTGCGAACGACGAGATGCGCCTCTATCCCTTGCCAAGGCCCCCGTGCCCTAATTGGGGTAGACGTGCATCTTGGGTGTGACACGTGGGTGCTGAGTCGCTGCTAGGCTACAAAGCCAGCTAGATTGCTAGTGTTTGGAGTGCGTTGTGTGTCCAGTTTGAGATATAGAGAAAAGGGTTGTACCGTGCAGCTGGAAAAAAACTGTGTTATCTTATACTCCCTCCATCCCAAAATAACTGCCTTAACTTTGTACTAACTCTAGTGTAAATTTGTACTAAGTTTGAGACACTTATTTTGGAACGGAGGGGGTACTTCTTCTACCTTCGTCGGGAGAGAGAGAGAGAAAGAGAGCTGCCCCAACAGCTGTTTCTAGCATCGACATTGGTGGCCCACGTGTAGGATCGAAAGTACGTCTAGAGGGGGGTGATTAGACTAGTTGACCAAATAAAATCTATATTTTCTCAATTTTAATTCTTGATAGATTTTAGCATTCATAGTATGTCAAGTACACCCTACACATGCATGTCTAAGAGTATAGCAGCGGAAAATTAAAACATTGCACATGTAAGTAATGAGAGGGTAAGGAAAGCAAACACAATTGGTGACACGATGATTTTTTCCGTGCTTCCGATAGGTGGCGTTTCATCTACATAAGTGTTTGTTTGTCTTCCTGCAATCTCAGTTTATTTTTCAACTCCATTATCAAGTGTTTTTTTTATCATGCCCTTCTTAATTATTATGTGGCTTAATAGTTTCTGTTTTTGATTTTTTTAATTACTTTTAGTTCAATTATGTTTATTGTTATCCTGCATTTATTATATCTATTTTCTACTTATTGTTAAGCTCATCCTCATGCCCACTAAGAAAGCTAAATTTATCATCCTAATCAATGTTTACTTCTCCATTTTCTGATTTTAGGATCTTGCTATCGCTTGCCTTACAAAGAACAAAGATAGGTCAAGGTATCTCCCAAATATAGTAACCCATTTCTATTTCTCAAGTTTCTATTTTTTGGATGTGTAACAAGTCATCAGGTCCTTAAAGAAATTCAGTTTACTGTATTTGCTGACTCATAATTGTATTGTTTTCTCTAACCTTTATCTGCCTAACTTACTTGGTGCATAATATGATATTAGGAGACAAGGGTGTCAAAGTCCACATGTTTTGGGCTCATGAGATATAAAGCCTCTTTTGTGTCCAGTTATTCTCTCGAGGTTTTGTTTACATGTGTTATACATTCAGATTTTACTGTGACTATTGTCATTAGAGTTATATTTTATATGCACTGATTTTCTAATAATAGGCATTCAGTTTGTTTTACCTGATTTAGATTACTATTTTTTATCTATTGATTATTTCTTACATCAATCATATAAAACACCTTACTAAGGATTTCTAGGTTATTGGGTAGGTAAGAGTTGGGGATGGGGTAATTATCATTTAGCTTTTTCTCATTATCCTCCGTTAAATATTGTGTTGTTCGTTAACTTATTGTATGTCACGTTTTAGCCTACTTCAAAACAAATGCCCTCACTCGATATCACAATCAATGTTTTAATATAGTTGGCTATACCCCAACATACCTGTTTGAAAAGGGTGTCGTTATATGGTATTTATTTATAATTGTATAGGCCAGCTATAGCAGATTTAAAGAACTATCGCTATTTTGCATAGCCCGTTATTTAAAACATGATCAGGACGTGTAATATTACAATTTTATTTTTTTATATCTCTCCAAGTCATTGTTAAATTTCCCGCTGCAACGCGGGGAATCCTCTAGTTATGGTAATACGTCAACCCAAAGGAGAAAACGCACACCGGCCGAAGGCGTCATCAGAAAATGGTTCGAGAAAAAGAAAAGGAGCTGACGGGGTCCCTCATGTCAGGTTCAAACGGGCTCGCCGGCACCAGAAGCTCGCCGTGGACGCCGGCGACGATATGCTGCGAAACAGGGAGGGAGAGGAGTATCGGCGTGCTCAGCAGGTGGAAGGGGTCGTCGGCGAGCACCACGGCGACGACGGCTTCCTCTCCGGCGGGTGGAGACTTCGGGCGAAAAATGATCTCGTCGGAGAGAGCTGCTAACACCGAATTGAAGCACGGGTTAGAAGTGTGGTTGCTCTAGGAGGTTGCTGACCAAATTTGAGCTTGGAATATGCAATGGACAGAACGAATTTTGCTGGCTACCGAAGCGGGTCGAGGCGGCCGGAGGTGAGGAAGATGACCTCCCCGAGGTCCTCCCAGAGGCTGGCCGTGGTTCTGAAGAGAGGTGGTGAGGTGCTGGTTTCCTGGTAGACTCGGGGGCCTCTATTTATAGGCGGGTGGGGAGGGGTGCCGTGAGCAAAATATCTCCGATGAGAAATTAGGGTGAGATAGTGGGTTAGCTGGTGATTGCGCTGGCTGGGAAGCTGCGAATTGAATCGCAGGCTCAATTTTTGGCTTAAGCTCGATCAAACTGCTTCACGGGTGCACACAGGCGGCTGAGAGCGCGCTCCCTGGCTCCAGGCCACGGCGATTGCGCAGCAGCGGGCGCAGAGTGGAGAGTGAACACGCGTAGGCATCCGGTGGTTTGGGCGTTGCTGGCCGGCGCCGCTCCTCGCCGAGCTGCTCTGGTGGCTGCAGCGGGCGCTGCTGTCGCCGCTCACGGAGACGATGCTATCTTGCCAGCTCACCGTCGCCAAGGAGAAGAAGCCAACCGACCATGCGGCGCACTGGATAAGGGAGAGGAACAGGAAGCAAAGCGCCAGGGTAAACACTAGCGAGATTGTCACTGGCGACTGACGGAAACGACACTGAAGCCTGAGGATGAACACTGAATCTCTGAACTTTTCTAAAACTTGACTGAACAGTGCATGCCACCTGTTCGGTGAAATGCTAGAGGCTCACAATTTTTTTTTCCTGATCTGAAACTTGGAGGGATGGCCTCTTGATGCATCCATAGCTCCCCGGAATTATTTCAGAGTTTTTGAAAGATAAGAAGAATGGTTTGCATAAAAACTAGCAAATCTGGTCCAAATTTGCAGTGGACAAATTTTGAAGTTTTTGAACTGTGGACCAGGACTTCTTTGGTGTTCTAGGTTGAGGGTACTAAGGTGTAGCAAGGGTAATTTATTTGGAAACAATTCTCAAAAGAATCCAGAACTTCCTTTGTAAACCATAGAGGTCCAAAATAAATCGCAGAGAATAGTTTGAGGGGTAAAATAAATATAAAGAAAATTATAAATAGGTTGAACCTTGCTGCAATGGGTATAATACTTGGTCCAAAAGTAGGGAGGAGGGTTTAGGAAGAAAATTTGCAATATAGGTCATGGCAAGAGAGTGGCATAGAGTATTTTTGAATAGGAAAGATAGATCCAATTTCATAGAAATTCTTTTTAATAAAAGAAATAGTAAAACGTCTCAAGAGTATATTTGTGGAATCAACACATGCTGAAAATCCTCAAAACCAGAACCAAAATTGAGAAAAGTCTCATGAAAGATTTGTCATCAAAAAGATTTTTAAAGGAGAGTCTTTTATAGAAAAATGCAATTGACCTCCTTAAACCAAATAAAGATTTTGTGAAAACCAAATCAAAATTTTGGGGTGTTACACACTTCTTCTCCAATTTACGCTTGAGGATGAAATTTTCTGCCCTTAAATCGTCGTTCTCTTACTCGAGCTTCAATATCCTTTTGCATAAAGCTGCCTTGCTCTCCTGCAGAAAATGAGAAGGATAAATTGGATATTGGTTTTGTTCCTTCCATTAGGGAGGCTTGACTTCTTGAATTCGACATGCACATCTCCCGGCTGAGGTAATGGAGCTTCATCTTTATCTAAACTAGCATCTGAACCAACATCATCCGTCTCCTCCAAATCGGTATATTCTTCCTCATCCGTGGACCACAAGTATGGGTAAATATCCCCAAAGATCTTTGGATCCGCAACATAATGGGAGACATAGCTCTCTCCATCCGAATCTTGAGATGACATAGCTTCAGATCTGCCAGAAAAACAGCCCGAAACAAGAACAGAGAAGAAACTCGCGATGTGGTGGTCAAAACATACGGGGGTATATATATAATGATTTTTTCTAGGTCAGAATACATGTTGTGGAAGAAATCGGAGTCCGGAGGGCACACGGGGGGCCCACAAGCCATCAGGACGTGCCCTGTTGGCTTGTGCCTCCCCCGTGGGTCCTCCTGATTCCGTTTTATTTTTGTAATTTTTCTAAAATACCCAAAACGACAGAAATTATTTTTTTGGATTTTTTGGAGTCAGTTTACTAACCGTATCACATACCTACTCTTTTTCAGCATTCTGGAGCATTCCGTAAGGTCTCTCTTATGTGTTCTTCCGGGGTCATAACTTGAATAATCTTAGTTTCAACATTAAGGGGCGTACCTGAGATATAGTGCTTAATTCTTTGCCCATTTACCACCCTTTGGTTTTTGCCTTCGAAGTTGTTAATATTTATAGCACCGGAGCGATAGACCTCCTCAACCACATAAGGGCCTTCCCATTTGGAGAGAAGCTTACCTGCAAAAAAAATCTAAAATGAGAATTGTACAAAAGAACTAGGTCTCCTACATTGAATTCTCATTATTGGATTCTTTTGCATGCCATCTTTTAACCTTTTCCTTAAACAACTTGGCATTTTCATAAGCTTGTGTCCTCCATTCATTTAATGAGCTAATATGAAATAACCTCTTTTTACCAGCAAGCTTAAAATCATAGTTAAATTCTTTAATTGCCCAATAAGCTTTATGTTCTAACTCAAGAGGTAAATGACAAGCTTTTTCATAGACCATTTTATAAGGGGACATTCCCATAGGGTTTTTGTAAGCAGTTCTATAAGCCAATAAAACATCATTAAGTTTCCTAGACCAATTCTTTCTAGATCTATTAACTGTCTTTTGCAAAACTAACTTTATTTCTCGATTGCTCAATTCAACTTGGCCACTAGACTGAGGGTGATAGGGTGATGCAATTCCATGGTTAACATCATATTTAGCCAGCAGTTTACGGAAAGCACCATGAATAAAATGAGAACCACCATCAGTCATTAAAAATATAGGGACTACAAACCTTGGGAAAATAACATCTTTAAGAATTTTAATAGAAGTGTTATGATCAGCACTACTAGTAGGAATAGCTTCTACCCACTTAGTGACGTAATCAACAACAACTAGAATATGTGTGTACCCATTAGAGGAAGGAAAAGGTCCCATATAATCAAATCCCCAAACATCAAATGGTTCAATAGCAAGTGAATAATTCATAGGCATGTCCTGGCGTCTACCAATGTTACTAATTCTTTGACATTCATCACATGAAAGGACATATTTACGAGCATCTTTAAAAAGATTAGGTCAATAAAAACCAGATTGTGATACCTTGTGTGCAGTTCTGTCACTAGCATGTTGCCCTCCATAAGGCGCATAGTGATACTTCCGTAGGATTTGTTCTTGTTCATGCTCGGGTACACAACGGCTAATAATACCATCTACTCCTTATTTATAAAGATGTGGGTCATCCCAAAAGTAATGTCTTAAATCCAAAAAGATTTTTTTCTTTTGCTGGTAGGTGAAGTTAGGTCGTATGAATTTAGTGACAATATAGTTAGCATAATCAGCATACCAAGGAGTGCTTTGTGAAGTACTTATGGCAGCAAGTTGCTCATCAGGAAAATTACCATCAATAGGCACTGGGTCATCAAGAACATTTTCCATTCTAGACGAGTTATCTGCTACTGGGTTTTCAACTCCCTTCCGATCAATGATATGCAAATCAAACTGCACACAACCCCTTTATAGCGTTGGATGCAAGTGTTTGATTGTTTGTGTAGGTGCGTAAATTGGGGTCTTGCTTGTTCCTCCTACTGGATTGATACCTTGGTTCTCAACAACTGAGGAAAATACTTATCTACTTTGCTGCATCACCCTTTCCTCTTAAGGGAAAACCAACGCAAGCTCAAGAAGTAGCAAATGACACAATCTATTTGCAAGGATTTTTGCAATGGCCTTTGCGATGCCGTGAATGAGGCTGATTAGCCTATAGTCAGAGACCCCCTCCGCATCCTCCTTCTGCGGCAGAAGCACCATGTTGGCCGAGTTCAACCAATGGAGGTTAGTACCATGGATGTCCTCGAAGAGTTGGATCACTCGCATCACATCCCCCTTTACTGTTTGCCAACATTTTTTGAAGGAAAGGCCGGTGAAGCTGTCCGGACCCGAAGCTTTATTAGAAGGCAAATCATTAGTCACCGCTTTCACCTCCTTTTTATTGACCGGGTCATTCAGATCTCATAGGTTATGTGTCTCAAAGTTTAGTTCATCCTAGTTTAGGTCCAGGGACCTAGGCTCCCCCTTTTCAGCACCTCTCTAAAGTGATCATAAATGAGCTCCTCTTTTTTCTCATCCTCAATGATCCACCCTTGGTTGAATTTGAGCCGATGGATGTGATTTTTTTTGGCGTCTTGCATTGATGTTCCGGTGGAAGAAGTTGGTGTTCGCATCACCCTCCTTCAGATTTTTCGTTTTAGCACACTCACATTTTCTAGCTCTGTCAATGACCGATAAGGAGATCACCCTCTGTTTAAGTCTCTTGAGAAGGTCCATCTCCTCCAATGATAAAGCATAGATTTGCTAGGCAATGTCAAGATGAAGGATCATCGACAAGGTAGCATGTAGATGGATCTTTGAATTGGAGAATAGTTGCTTTCTCCACTTTGAGAGCCTGTTGCCCATTTTTCTAGCTTGTGATGCAGCACTTGGCAAGGCTCAAAGTGTGAGGTTGACTCGGCCCAAGCCGTGTGGACCACCTCGGCAAATCCCAGCTATGAGGTCCAAAAGTTTTCAAATTTGAAAGCGCGAGGCTGCTGAGGTCCCCTCTCATCCACAAGTAAGAGGGGAAATGGTCTGAGAGGGACGAAGAGAGGGCATGAAGGATATGCATGTTGAAATGTATGTACCATTCGGTGTTGCAGAAGAAAGAGTCTAATTTTCTCATCGTGGGATTGGTCCTCTCATTGCTCCAAGTGAAGCGTCAGTTTTATAGATGAATTTCTTTTGAATCACAACTATGGAGAGTTGCGCCAAAGCGATTTATATGGATTCGGTTTAAATCTCTGTTGTTCTTATCCCAGGCACAATAGATTTGGTTGAAATCACCGGTCATTGGACAAATCACCCCGTCGCTAAGTTTCGATCCAAGTACTTCAGAGAAGAAATCATCTTTGTGTTGAGAGGAGGTTGGCCCATGAATAGTGGTGAGTTTGAATGTCACTCCAGTGGCACGAATGGAGACCATGGCTGAGAGACAGTAAGCAGTCATGGAGAGGTCTTTAACTTCCAGCAAAGTGCCATCCGTTGGCTCCATTAGCTGGCCTCTATGCATATCCCCGTAGTTTGTTTCTTCCTAGGAAGGCAACACAAAAATTTTCAACCTGGGCCAATTTGGTCTCCTGTAGACACACAATGTGGCAAGAATAAGAAACAATCATTTCTGAGACAGTAGCACGACGGATCTGGTCATTTAATCCTCTCACATTCCAACTAAGAACATTTGCATTTTTCTCTAACACAAAAAAGAATCATTGATGGCACATAGAATTGAAGCATTCCAACATAACCTACAGAGTAGCACAACACAGAGTTGCTCCTGCCAGGAGGAAAGCTTCCAGCAGCAAGCAAGCAGATTGGATCTAATTGAACTAACATAACAACTAAAACATCACATGACAATGTAGAGAACTAAGACATGCATGTTGGGGAACGTCGCATGGGAAACAAAAAAATTCCTACGCTCACGCAAGACCTATCCATGGTGATGAGGATCTACGAGAGGGAGATTGGATCTACAGACTCTTGTAGATCGCTAAGCGGGAAGCGTTAAGAAAAGCGGTTGGTGTAGTCGAACATCTTTGCAATCCATATCGCTGAGCGTCCTACGATATCATCACGATCCACACCGCAATCCAATCATGATCCGTCCCACGATCTTGATCACGGTCCTTCCGATCTAGCGCCGAACGAACGACACCTCCGCGTTCAGCACACGTACAGCTTGATGACGATCTCCGCCTTCTTGATCCAGAAAGAGGGAGAGGAGATGTAGAAGAGTTCTCCGGCAGCGTGATGGCGCTCCGGCGATGGTGGTGGAGCTACTCTGGCAGGGCTTCGCCTAAGCACTGCAGAAATCCGATCTAGAGGAGAAACTATGCACTGGAGGAACGGGTAGCACGTGGTTGAAAATCTAGTGCTAAAACCCTAAAACCTCCAGTATATATAGGAGGAAGAGGGGAGGAGTCTTGGACCTCAACGGACCAGCCCTTGGTTCAGCCGAATCAAGGAGGAGAGGAGGACTCCTCCTCCAATCCTAGTAAGACTAGGATTCCTCCCTATTTTGGCTTTTTTCCACCTTATCTCTTTGGGTTTTCTCTCCCATCTGCATGGGCCTTGTGTGGGACTTCCACCAGCCCACTAAGGGCTGGTATTCACTCTCCCACAGCCCATGTAGCCTCTTCGGTCAAAATACCCCTCCCGATGGTCTCCCGGTACACTACCGGCACTCCCGATACACTACAAATGAGCCCGAAACTTTTCCGGCGACCAAAATAGGACTTCCTATATATCAATATTTACCTCCGGACCATTCCAGAGCTCCTCGTGATGTCCGGGATCTCATCCGGGACTTCGGTTACCACCATACATAACTCTATACTACCGAAACGTCACCGAACCTTAAGTGTGCAGACGCTGTGGGTTCGAGAACAATTTAGACATGACCGAGACACCTCTACGGTCAATAACCAATAGCGGGACCTGGATGCCCATATTGGTTCCTACATATTCTAAGAAGATCTTTATCGGTCGAACCTCTATGTCAAGGATTTAGTTAATCCCGTATGATGTTCCCTTTGTTCTTTGGTATGTTACTTGCCCAAGATTCGATCATCGGTATCTCCATACCTAGTTCAACCTCGTTACCAGCAAGTCTCTTTACTCATTCTGTAATACAAGATCCCGTGACTAAAACTTAGTCACATTGCTTGCAAGGCTTGTTGTGATGTTGTATTACTGAGTGGTCCCTGAGATACCTCTCCGTCACACAGAGTAACAAATCCCAGTCTTGATCCATGCCAACCCAACAGACACCCTCGGAGATACCGGTAGAGTACCTTTATAGTCACCCAGTTACGTTGTGACATTTGATATACATAAGGCACTCCTCCGATGTCAGTGAGTTGCATGATCTCATGGTCATAGGAACAAATACTTGACATGTAGAAAACAGTAGCATTAAACTGACACGATCATATGCTATGTTTGTAGTTTGGGTCTTGTCCATCACACCATTCTCCCAATGATGTGATCCCGTTATCAAATGATATCTCATGTCCATGCCTAGGAAACCTTAACCATCTTTGATCAACAAGCTAGTCTATTAGAGGCATACTAGGGACATGGTTTTGTCTATGTATCCACACATGCATCTAAGTCTCCGATCAATACAATTATAGCATGGATAACAAACGATTATCATGAACAAGGAAATATGATAATAACTAATTTATTATTGCCTCTAGGACATATTTCCAACAGTCTCCCACTTGCACTAGAGTCAATAATCTAGTTCACATCACCATGTGATTCGCATTGTTATGAATCTTACACCCAATGAGTTTTGGGGCTCGATCATGATTTGCATGTCAGAGAGGTATTATAGTTAACGGATCTGCGACATTCAGATCCGTGTGTACGTTGCAAATCTCTATGTTAAACCGTAAACACTGCTACCACACTCCACTTGGTACTATATCTAATGTCTGCTCCACTATACATATCAAGATTGCTACTACGAGTCATCCGGATTGGTCTTAAAGCTTGCATCAACGTGACTCTTTACGACGAACTCTTTATCACCTCCATAATCGAGAAACATCTCCTTAGTCTTTTAGTTACTAAGGATAATCTTGACCGCTGTCTAGTGATCCACTCCTGGATCACTTTGTACCCCTTGAAAGACTCATGGCAAGGTACACACCAGGTGCGGTACACAACATGGCATAATATAGAGCCTATGGCTAAGGCATAGGGGACGACGTTCGTCCTTTCTCTTTCTTCTGCCGTTGTCGAGCTTTGAGTCTCACTCAACTTCACACCTTACAAATCAGGCGAGAATTCTTTCTCTGACTGATCCATTTTGAACTCTTTCAAAATCTTATCAAGGTATGTACTCATTGAAAGTCTTATCAAACATCTTGATCTATCTCTATAGATCTTGATGCTCAACAATTAGGTAGCTTTATCCAGGTCTTCCTTTGAAAATCACTTTTCAAACAACCATTTATGCTTTTCAGAAATTCCACATTATTTCCGAATAGCAATATGTCATCCACATATACTTATTAGAAACTCTATAGTGCTCCCACTCAGTATATTGCAAATACAAGTTTCTCATAAACTTTGTATAGACTCAAAAACTTTGATCACCTCATCAAAGTGTATATTCCAACTCCGAGATGCTTGCTTCAGTTCATAGAAGGATCACTGAAGCTTGCACACCTTTTAGCATCCTGAGGACTGACAAAACCTTCTGGTTGTATCTCATACAACCTTTCCTTAAGGAAGGAAATGATGTTTTGGCATCCATCTGCCAGATTTCATAATTGAAAAATGCCGCAACTGCTAACATAATTCCAACAGACTTTAGCATTGCTACAAGTGAGAAAGTCTCATCGCAGTCAACTCCTTGAACTTCGCGGAAACTTCTTTGCGACAAGTCCAGCTTTATAAATGGTGACATTACCATCAGTGTTTGTCTTCATTTTAAAGGTCCATTTGTACTCAACGACGTGCCGTCCAACGAGCAAGTCTACCAAAGTCTATACTTGGTTTTCATACATGGATGCTTTCTCGGATTTCATGGCCTCTAACCATTTGTCGGAATCCGGGCCCATCATCGCTTCTCCACAGCTCATAGGTTCATCGTTGTCCAACAACATGACCTCCAAGACAGGGTTGTCGTACCGCTCAGGAGCAGTACACATCCTTGTCGACCTATGAGGTTCGATAGTAACTTGATCCAAAGCTTCATGATCATCATCATTAACTTCCTCTTCAAATAACGTAGGCTTCACAGAAACATCTTCCTGCTTTGCGCTACTCTCTGGTTGAACAAAGGTTCAACAACCTCATCAAGTTCTATCTTCCTCCCACTCAATTCTTTCAAGAGAAACTCTTTCTCGAGAAAGGACCCAGTTTTAGCTACAAACATTTTATGCTTGGATCTGAGATAGAAGGTTCACCCAACTGTTCTTAGGGTATTCTATGAAGATGCATTTGTCCGCTTTGGGTTCGATCTCATTAGGTGAAAACATTTTCCACATGAGTGTCGCAACCCCAAACATTAAGAAATGACAGCTTAGGTTTCTATCAAACCCTAATTCACACAGTGTCATCTCAACGAATTTAGATGGTGCCCTATTTAAAGTGAATGTAGTTGTCTCTAATGCATAACCTCAAAATTATAGTAGCAAAACGACAAGAGACATCATAGCACACACCATATCCAATAGAGTACGACTATGCCATTCAGACACACCATCACACTATGGTGTTCCAGGTGGCGTGAGTTGTGAAACAACTTTCACATTGTCTAAAGTTGTATGCCAAATTTGTAACTCAGATATTCACCTCCACGATCATATCGCAGACATTTTTATCTTCTTGTCACGATGATCTTAAACTTCACTCTGAATTTGCTTGAACCTTTCAAACGATTCAGACTTGTGTTTCATTAAGTAAATATACACTATATCTACTCAAATCATCAGTGAAGGTAAGAAAATAATGATATCCACCGCACGCTACAAGACTCATTGGATTGCATACATCAACATGTATCATTTCTAATAAATCACTTGCCCGCTCCATCCATCCGGAAACGGGGTCCTTAGTCATCTTGCCCAAGAGGCATGGTCTGCATGTCTCAACCAATTTGAAATCGAATAAGTCCAAAGATCCATCAACATGGAGTTTCTTCATGCACTTTATACCAATATGACATTTAGTAGCAGTGCCACAAGTATGTGGTACTATCATTATTAACTTTGTATCTTTTGGCATCAATGTTATGAACATGTGTATTACTGCGATCAAGATTCAACAAGCCATTCTCAGTGGGTGCATGACCATTGAAGGTATTATTCATGTAAACAGAATAACCATTATTCTCTAACTTAAATGAATAACCGTGTTGAAATAAACACGATCTAATCACGTTCATGCTCAACGCAGAACACCAAATAACATTTATTTAGGTTCGTCACTAACCCCGAAGATAGAGAGAGCGTGCGATGTTAATCACACCAACCTTGGAAACATTTCCAACACACATCGTCACCTCACCCTTAGCTAGTTCTCCGTTTATTCCATAGCTTTTATTTTGAGTTACTAACATTTAGCAACCGAACTGGTATCCAATACCCAGGTGCTACTAGGAGTACTCGCAAGGTACACATCGATAACACGTACATCAAATATATACTTTTGTCGACGTTGCCAGCCTTCTTATCTACCAAGTATCTAGGGTTGTTGCGCTTCAGCGACCGTTGTCCTCATAATAGAAGCACTTAGTCCCGGGTTTGGGTTTCTTCACTGGAGCAGCAACTGACTTGCCATCCATGAAGTTTCCCTCCTTGCCCTTGCCCTTCTCGAAACTAGTGGTTTTACTAACCATCAACACTTGATGCTCCTTCTTGATTTCTACCTTCGCGATGTCAAACATCGCGAACAGCTCAGGGATCATTATTTCTATCCCTGGCATTTTATAGTTCATCACCAAGTTCTAATAGCTTAGTGACAGTGACTTGGAGAACTATATCAATCACTATCTTATCTGGAAGATCAACTCCCACTCGATTCAAGCGATTGTAGCACACAGACAATCTGAGCACATGCTCAACGATTGAGGTATTCTCTTTCATCTTGTAGGCAAAGAATCTTGTTGGAGATCTCATATCTCACAACACGGGCACGAGCCTGAGATCCTAATTTCAGCTCTTAGAACATCTCATATGTTCCGTGATGTTCAAAACGCTTCGGAGCCTCAATTCTAAGCCGTAATGCATGACACACTAAAATATCAAGTAGTCATCAGAACGTGCTTGTCAGATGTTCACAACATCTACAGACGACACTAGAGGGGTTGGCGCACCGAGCGGTGCATTAAGGACATAAGCCTTCTGTGCAGCAATGAGGACAATCCTCAGATCACGGGCCCAGTCCGCAATATTCCTACCATCATCTTTCAACTCTATTTCTCTAGGAACATGCAACAATACAAGGGAGCTACAACATGAGCTTAGTAATCTACAACATTATTTGCAAAGACGCTAGTGACTATGTTCATGATAATGAGTTCAATTAATCATATTACTGAAGAACTCCCACTCAAATTGACATCCCTCCGGTCATTCGAGTGATACATGATCCAAATTCACCAACTCAAGTCCGATCATCATGTGAGTTGAGGTGGTTTCAATGGTGAACATCATCATGTTGATCATATCTACTATATGACTCATGTTCGACCTTTCGATCTCTTGTATTCTGATGCCATGTATGTACATGCTAGGCTCTTCAAGTTTAACCCGAGTGTTCCGCATGTGCAACACTGGCTTGCACCCGTTGTATGTGAATGTAGAGTCTATCACACCCGATCATCACATGGTGTCTCGACACGACGAACTTTCGCAACGGTGCACACTCGGGGAGAACACAATTTATCTTGAAAGTAAGTGAGGGATCACCTTATAATGCTACCATCGTCCTAAGCAAAACAAGGTGCATAAAAGGATTAGCATCACATGCAAATCACAAGTGACATGATATGGCCATGAACTTGTGCTTTTGATCTCCATCTTGAAAGCACCAGCATGGTCTCCATCGTCACCGGCACGACACCATGATCTCCATCATCTTGATATCCATCAACGTGTCGCCATCGGGGTTGTTGAGCCCATCATGCTTGTACTACTATTGCTACCGTTTAGCGATAAAGTAAAGCATTACATAGCGCTTAATGATTGAAGCGCAGGTCATACAATAATTAAAGACAACCATATGGCTCCTACTGGTTGCCGTACTCATCGACATGCAAGTCATGATATTCTATACAACACATGATCATCTCATACATCACATATATCACATCATGTAATTGGCCATATCATATCACAACATACCCTGCAAAAACAAGTTAGACGTCCTCTAATTGTTGTTGCATGTTTTACGTGGATGCTACGGGTATATAGCAAGAACAATTCTCACCTACGCATAAACCACAATGGTGATACATAAGTTTCTTTTCAACCTTCTCAAGGACCGCCTTTGTCGAATCCGATCCAACTAAAGTAGGAGAAACTGCCACCCGCCTGCCATCCTTTGCAACAAGTTGCAGTTGAGGGAACTGGTCTCTCGTAAGCATACGAGTAATGTTGGTCCAGGTTGTTTCATCCCACAATACCGCTGAACCAAAACACGACCAAGGGAGGAAGCAATCTAAGCATCAACGCGCACAAACTCTTTGTGTTCTACCCGAGATCTCATCTACACATGGACCTAGCTCATGATGCCACTGTTGGGGAATGTCGCATGGGAAACAAAAAATTTCCTACGCTCACACAAGACCTATCCATGGTGATGAGCATCTACGAGAGGGAGAGTGGATCTACATACCCTTGTAGATCGCTAAGCGGGAATCATTAAGAAACGTGGTTGGTGTAGTCGAACATCTTCTTGATCCAAATCGTCGAGCATCCCGCGATCTCATCACAATCTGTCCCATGATCCAATCACGATCTGTCCCGCGAAATCATCACGATCCGTCCCATGATCTTGATCACGGTCCTTCCGATCTAGCGCCGAATGGATGACACCTCTGTGTTCAGCACACGTACAGATCGATGATGATATCCGCCTTCTTGATATAGCAAGAGGGAGCGGAGAGGTAGAAGAGTTCTCCGGCAGCGTGATGGCGCTTTGGCGATGGTGGTGGAGCTATTCCGGCAGGGCTTTGCCTAAGCACTGTACAAATCCAATCTAGAGGAGAAACTATGCACTAGAGGAACGGGTAGCACGTGGCTAAAAATCTAGTGCCAAAACCCCTAAAACATCCAGCATTTATAGGAGGAAGAGAGGAGGAAGCTTGGCCCTCAAGGGACCAGCCCTTGGTTCGGCCGAATCAAGGAGGAGAGGAGGACTCCTTCGCCAATCCTAGTAGGACTAGGATTCCTCCCTATTTTGCCATTTTTCCACCTTATCTCTTTGGGTTTTCTCTCCCAGCCATATGGGCCTTGTGTGGGACTTCCACCAGCCCACTAAGGGCTGGTATTCACTTTCCCACAGCCCATGTAGCCTATTGGGTCGAAATACCCCTCCCGATGGTCTCCCGGTACACTACCGACACTCCCGGTACACTACCGATGAGCCCGAAACTTTTCCGGCGACCAAAATAGGACTTCCTATATATCAATATTTACCTCTGAACCATTCCGGATCTCCTCGTGATGTACGAGATCTCATCCAGAATTCTGAACAACCTTCGGTCACCACCATACATAACTCTATACTACCGAAACGTCACCGAACCTTAAGCGTGCAAAACCTGCAAGTTCAAGAACTATGTAGACATGACCGAGACTCCTCTACGGTCAATAACCAATAGCGGGACCTGGATGCCCATATTGGTTCCTACATATTCTACGAAGATCTTTACTGGTCGAACCTCTATGTCAAGGATTCAGTTAATGTCGTATGATGTTCCCTTTGTTCTTCGGTATGTTACTTGCCCGAGATTCGATCGTCGGTATCTCCATACCTAGTTGAACCTCGTTACCGGAAAGTCTCTTTACTCGTTCTATAATACAAGATCCCGTGAATAACACTTAGTCACATTGCTTGCAAGGCTTGTTGTGATATTGTATTACCGAGTGGGCCCTGAGATACCTCTCCGTCACACAGAGTAACAAATCCTAGTCTTGATCCATGCCAATCCAACAGACACCCTCGGAGATGCCTATAGAGTACCTTTATAGTCACCCAGTTACGTTGCGACATTTGATACACGCAAGGTACTCCTCCGGTGTCAGTGAGTTGCATGATCTCATGGTCATAGGAACAGATACTTGACATGCAGAAAATAGTAGCATTAAACTGACACGATCATATGCTACGTTTGTAGTTTGGGTCTTGTCCATCACACCATTCTCCCAATGATGTGATCCCATTATTAAATGACATCTCATGTCCATGGCTAGGAAACCTTAACCATCTTTGGTCAACGAGCTAGTCTAGTAGAGGCATACTAGGGACATGGTTTTGTCTATGTATCCACACATGCATCTAAGTCTCCGATCAATACAATTATAGCATGGATAATAAACGATTATCATGAACAAGGAAATGTGATACTAACTAATTTATTATTGCCTCTAGGTCCATCTTGTTCATCATCATGGTCCAGCGCATCATTGCCACCATGGGCAAGCAGGGATTCTTCCATGTCCAACTCCAGCTCGTCATCGATCTTGAACAAGGCTCGCATTGATGCAGGCGCATCCTGGGGTAGCTGATCCTTAAATTTTGGACCAAAAGCTTCAAGTGCGCATGCCGTCACATATTCACCATATTGCATGATTCCTAGGTTGCGGCATACTAGGAGCTCGGCTGCTCTGGCTACCGAAACCGCCTTGCGTCGGCCAACCGTTGTTGGACATCGTCATCCCTGCCAAGGTTTTGCGGAGCTCAGTCGAGCAAAGAGAGGGCGAAGACATGGATGGGGAGGCAATCAATGGCACTAACTGCAGCTTCAAAATGAACTTCAAACCCACAGTGACGCCAACCTATACGCTGGCCCTTGGAACAGGTGTGTTGTCGATGATTGGAGTGGCTAGTGGCGTCAACGGCATGGGGGGAGCTCCTTAGATGCCTCAAAGTTTGGCGGGCAGTCCGGAGTTAGCTGTGGTAGTGGCCTGACAAGTGCAGTAGGGGAGCATATGGCCAACACCTCACTCACAACCGCAAACACCGGCGAGGGAGGGGAGGTACCACTCTTGGAGCCCGAAGTGCTGGACAGCACCAAAGTCGATGATGACAGCGGCGTGAGGTTGTCCCGTTAGCGATGTCGGTTGGCATGGGGCGAGGCTTGGCGAGTGGGACTGCGACCCCTACCCGCATCTGGGCCAACAATCATAGCAGGAGGGTGGGTGGACACCCATGCCACTGGAGCCACAACTCGGAGGAGAGCTAAGTTGGGCCTTTGGTGTGGCGGAAACCTCTAGAGCGGTCATGGGTATGACCCCACTCGTCTTGACGCTCACGATCCCAAGGGTTCCTCGAGAGTGACCGACAAGCCCAACCGTGCCACCCATCACGAGGCAGGGTGCCCTTGTGTCTGTGGTCGTGGTCGCGGTGTCCTTCATCATTGCGCCTGTTGGGGTTGCGCTTGTCACGCCCGTTGCCGTCTCAACGATCACGGTGAGGTACCGTGTCGTCCACATGCTTTCAGTACCAGGTGTGCTCGTAGACGTCTGGTGGAGGGGGATCGTCGTCATCATCATGTGATACGTCAAATTTGCATCATGATTTCTTATTACCTTTTACTTCATTCTTGCCCATTATTCCACATCATTATACAATTCTTATGCCTTTTCTCTTTGAATATGCAAGGTACATCACAAGGAGGGAAATATCTTGAAACTGGGATTCTGAACTAGAAAACCAAGAAATAAGTAGAAAAAATCACCAGACTCCAACTGACCTGAAATTTCACAGAGAATATTTTTGGAATATTTAAGAATTTTTAGAGAAAAAAATATGCCATAGGGGGTTGCCAGGGGGCCACCACACATCTGGCCGCCCCCTAGGGCGCGACCAGATGGCTTGTGGGCCCCCTGCTAGCCCTCTGACGTCCATCTTCTCCTATATGGTGTGTTTTACCCTAAACAAAATCACGAGATTACTTTCAGTATGAAGTGCCGCCATCTCGAGGCAAAAACCTGGGCAGAGGCCATTTTTCTCTCTAGTAGTGTGATTCTGCCGGGGAAAGTTCCCTCCGGGAGGGGGAGATCGAAGCCATCATCATCACCAATGCTTCCTCCTTCATGGGAGAACCAATCTTCATCAACACCAGCACTAGCACCATCTCATCTCCAGCCCTAGTTCATCTCTTGTATTCAATCTTTATCTCAAAACCTGAGATTGGTACCTGTGGGTTGCTAGTAGTGTTGATTACATCTTGTAGTTGATGCTTGTTGGATTAATTGGTGAAATATATTATGTTCAGATCCTTTGTCACCATCATTATTCCTCTGATATTTACCATGTTGATGAGGTGTGAGTAGTCACTATTGTTCCTGAGGACATGGGATAAGTCTTGTCACAAGTAATCATGTGAAATTGGCATTCGTACGATATTTTGATGATACGTATGGTGTTGCTTCTCTTAGTGGTGTCGTGTGAACATCGACTACACGACACTTCACCATGTTATGAGCCTAAGGGAAGGCATTATGGAGTAACAAGTAGATGATGGGTTGCGAGAGTGACAAAAGCTTAAACCCGAGTTTATGCGTTACTTCATGAGGGACTGATTTGGATCCACATGTTTCATGCTATGGTTATATTTATCGTAATTCTTCTTTCGTAGTTGTGGACGCTTGCGAGAGGGAGTAATCGTAAGTGCGTTTTTTGTTCAAGTAAGAACAACACCTTAGCACTGGTCCACCCACATATCAAATTATCAAAGTAGCAAACGTGAATCAATTCAACATGATGAACATGACTAGATAAAAATCCCAATGTGTCCTCGGGAGCACGTTCTTCATATAAGAACACTTTCTGGCCTGTCCTTGCTGTTCGTGGTAGTATCGGTTGTTACTACCGCATCAGTACTGCTCGTCTTACCGGGCCTGGAACCCTCACTGGTAGTAGGAAGAGGTACTACCTATTATCAGCGGTAGTAACACTCTTGACAGCGGTAGTACCGCTCAGGCGATATTGCCTCTGTATCCTACTACTTCCGTGCTGCCAAGCGGTAGTACCGCTCCTATTAGCGGTAGTATCGCTTGTGTGTGGGCTGAGGGGGTAACGGTTGGATTTTCCCCTTCCTATTTAAGGGGGCCTTCTTCCCCAATGTTCCCTATCCTTTGAGCTTGTATTTGCCCCCCATTGTTGACCTTCTTCGAGCATGCTAACTCTCAATCCCTCCAATGATTCTTGCTAGTTCTTGAGGTAAAAGAGAGAGGAGATCTAGATCCACATTTCCACCAATCACTTTCTCGTCTATGTGAGGGAAAACCCCTTGGATCTAGATCTTGGAGTTCTTCATGTTCTTATTTGTTCTTCCGCTCATTTTCTTCCATATCATTAGTTGTTGTGGTGGGATTTGGGAGAGAAGGACTTGGGCACTCCGTGTGCCCTTGCCATTGCATTTGGTGCATAGGTTTGAGTTCTCCACGGTGATACTTGGAGGTGAAGTTTGAGAAACATATTAATCTCGGATGTTTGAGCACCTATAGCTTGTTCCTATTGGGTTCGTTGGCGCCCTAGATGATTGGTGATGTCTCGAGGCTCAATCATTGTGGTGTAAAGCTTCGGGAAAGCATCGGGGTCTCCAATTAGGTTGTGAAGATTGCCCCGAGCAATTTGTACATGTACCGATGACCTCCCCCAAGGGTTGCCATTTGTACGGGTTCGGTGCTCACCCTCAAGGGTCCCCTAGTGGAATCACAATATCTTGCATTGTGCGAGGGCGTGAGGAGATTATGGTGGCCCTCGTGGCTTCTTGGGGAGCATTGTGCCTACACTCCGCTCCAAATGGAGATTAGCATCCGGAAGGGTGTGAACTTCGGGATACATCATTGTCTCCACGTGCCTCGATTATCTCTTACCCGAGCCCTTTACTTATGCACTTTACTTTGTGATAGTCATATTGTTTCTTGTTATATATCTTGCTATCACTTAGTTATTTATCTTGCTTAGCATAAATTGTTGGTGCACATAGGTGAGCCTAGTTGTTTTAGGTTTTTTGCTTGACTAATCAAATGCTAGTTTTATTCCGCATTTTTTCAAGCCTAAACCGTAATTATTTTAAAGCTCCTATTCACCCCCCTCTAGGCGACACCCATGCCCTTTCAGCACTAGTGAAAGTATGAACCCTAGGCCTTATTTCCAAGCATTTATCTACTGTTTTGCTCGCTGTTTATTACTTGTTATCTTGCTGTTTTTATATTTTCAGATTACAAAAACCTATATCTACCATCCGTATTGCACTTGTATCACCAACTCTTGGCCGAACTAGTGTACCTATACAATTTTCCATTGTATTGGATGTGTTGGGGACAAAAGGGATTTCTTGTATATGATTGCAGGGTTGTTTGAGAGAGACCATCTTCATACTACACCTCCCATGGATTGATAAACCTTAGGTCATCCACTTGAGGGAAAATTGCTACTGTCCTACAAAACTCTGTGCTTGAAGGCCCAAGAGAGTCTACAAGAATAAATTTGTGTAGTAGACATCACTTTCATAAACTTATAGCTCTAATGCATCTGTTGCATGGCAATCCCTACTCCTCACATTGATATCTATTGATGGGCATCTCCATAGCCCGTTGATACGGCCCGTTGATACCATGTTTTATCCCACCTTTATGCTATGCCCATGGTTCACGCTCATATATTACGCAAGCAATAAAAAGCTAAAGCGCTTAAAAAATTAAATCCAATTTCCTAACTTGACATGATGGTGCTTGACATTTCTATTTATGTGGTGAACATGGAGCCATGCTATTCTAATATGATAAAATAAACAGGGGGTGAACATTCTTTTTGGATCACATACTTTGGAATTTGATGATTATGCTTATTATGCTTATAAATATTACTATGTTTATGTTTATTAATTATTCGTTTATAAATGAACAAACCTGGAATAGATTACATGTTGGATAGCATGTCACATCAATTTTTTTTGTTTTTATCATTCACCCACTCGAGGACGAGGAGGAATTAAGCTTGGGGATGCTGACACTTCTCCAATGTATATATAATTATTTATTGTTCCATGCTATTATATTATCATTCTAAGATATTTTTAGGTGTTTATTTACCAAATAATATTATTTTTTAGTACTGACCTATTGACCGTGCCCAATGCTAGTTGTTGTTTTCTCCATGTTTTTTGCTTTTCAGGTTTACCATACCAAATGAAGTCCAATTGCCACAAAACTTTAATATGATTTTTTTCTGGACCAAAACAAGACATGGGAGCTTCGGAAGGAGACGAGAGGCCGCACGAGGGAGGCACAAGGCAACAGGGCGTGGCCCAGGGGCCAAGCGCGCCCTGTTGCCTTGTGGTCCCCTCGGGCGCCCTCCGGTGCCCCTCTCTGGCCTATAAATTCCCAAATATTTCAAAAACCCTAGGAGAGCTCTCAAAACACTTTTTCCGCCAGTGCAAGTCTCTGTTCTGATGGTGCCCATCTGGAGGCCTTTTCCGGTGTTCTATCGAAGGGGGAATCGATCACGGAGGGCTTCTATATCATCCTTGCTGCCTCCATGATGATGTGTGAGTAGTTCACCATAGACCTACGGGTCCGTAGTTAGTACCTAGATGTATATATCTCTCCCCCTCTCTCTCTCTCTCTCTCTCTCTCTTTATCTTCAATATAATGATCATCGCATCTTCGCTTTGATCTATCCGATGTAATTCTTTTGTGGGGTATGTTTGTTGGGATCCGATGAATTATGGGTTTATGTTTAGATTATTCATGAAGAGTATTTGAGTCACCTATGAATATTATGATTCTTATTTGCATGATCATTATAGCTTCATAATTCTCTTCGATCTATTCAAATAGTTTGGCCAACTAGATTGATATTTCTTCAGTGAGAGGGGTGCATTGTAGTGGGTTCAATCTGGTAGTCCTCTGTATCCCAGTGATAGAAAGGGACAACACAGGTCATTGTATTGTTGACACTAAGGATAAAACAATGGGGTTAGTTCATACTAATTGAATTCTCTTTGTCTACATCATGTCATCATTCTCCAAGCATTACTCTATTTTAATTAATACTCAAGATGCATGTTGGATAGCGGTCGATGGGTGGAGTAATAGTAATAGGTGCAGGCAGGAGTCAACCTATTTGCTTATGGACGTGATGCCTATATATACATGATCATTTCCATGAATAAAGATTGCATAACTATGCGCTTTTCTATCAATTGCCCAATAGTAATTTGTTTACCCACCGTATGCCTACTACATGAGAGATGCCACTAGGGAAAACTATGGCCCCCGAGTCTATTCACTTACAAGTTTACAAACGCTTCCAATAACTTGCTGCAATTTATTAAATTTTATTTTACTTTTAATTATAAAACTATTATCTACACACTTCACTTACTTGCAAATAACGAGACCAAGGGGATTGACAACCCTCTTGCCGCGTTGGGTGCAAGTGTTCGCTCTTTTGTGTGAAGCCACTGAAGAAGTTTTTTATTGATACTCCTATTGGTTCGATAAACCTTGGTTCTCTAGTGACGGAAATACTTATCCATACTGTGCTGCATCACCCGCTCCTCTTCATGAAAAACCCAGCACTGATCACAAGTATCAGTATATGCGACTGTTATCCTCACCTAGACAACGGTTCGTCCTTCACCGTCAAGCTAAAGGAGGACTTCGAAATTGCTATGGTATGTAAAGACGACATGCAATTTTTTGTAATGAAGCATGACGTGTGATTTTTCTACTTTAATTAACCTGTAATTTTCTTTTATACAATTCGACTAGTGTGTTCCCTGCCATGCAAGACTCCATGTCTTGGACAATTTTCATTTCCAAGAGAGGGAGAGTACGGAGACCAAGATAGATCACCTAAAGATGGACCTTTACACTTTTGCTGTTAAGGTAAAAAATGTAGTAGATCACACATATTTTGGTTGTTCTACTTGGAGAGCATTATGCAAGGCGTATGGGTTTAAGGAGGCTATGAACATACCCTTCGATATTGGTCATGATGATGATCGTGATAATAATATTGAAATTTGGGTGCATGTGGATCACTTGATTCCTGTTCTACCTTCATGTGAGTGTGTCAAAAAATTTGTTAGGTAATTTATATTGTTTATCAAAAAATATTTGGTAGTCATCCCGACTAAACTTATTTATTTTTAATTGTCAGCTTATTTCTCTTCTCCAAAAAATAAATGGAAGATAGTAGACCGTACCTACTACAGTTATGACTCCGAGCTTACTTGGTTGGAGAAAAATCATCTGATCTCATTTATTCATGATGTTGAGAAGTTTAAGAAGAATTACCTGACTGGTGATTGTTATAGTGGATATGTGCCACTAGTGCATAAGTTGAACCATTATAACATCACTTCAGACATCTTTCTAAGATTTTTTTACTATTGTGTCACTAGTCCATCTTTTGAATATATTCTTCTTAGGCAAAACTAGTTTGCTAACTATGTTATTATTACTTATGTTCTTCAACAGGTACTTCTGCAAGAGACTATGCCTAAACTAATGTTTACCAAAGGTGATTTGCATATGGTTAGCTTATAGCCAATGTGATACGTCTCTAAGGTATGAATAATTTATGAAGTATTCATGCCATATTTACTTATGTTTACAATAATTTTATATTTTTTAATGCACTTTAGATGATTTATTTAGAACTAACCCGGACTGACACTATTTTCAGCAGAATTACCGCGGTGTTGTCTTTTGTGCGGAAAATAAAAGTTCTCAGAATCACTCGAAACTTTTTTATGATTTTTTCTGAAGAAAATAATAAATATCGGAGCGAAGAACCACTGAATGGGATCCACCTATGGGCCATGAGCCAACAGGGCACGACCACTGTCGTGGGAATGATCCTGACAATAGAAAGGGGTAGGGTAAAGGAGCATGAACTATCGAGATGCAAACAGGTGACACGGTGCTTTTAATGAGTTCGGGCCTCTCGCAGTGGAGATAAGAGCCCTACGGCTCATGCTCTGGAGAGGCTTTGCTTATTTGTCATGAAAATGGAGTTAGATGGTGTATTGGAGAGAGAGAGAGATGAGAACTAATCTCCATGCCTGAGCAAAGTCTTGAGACTAATGGCAAGAGAGCCAAGGGAGAAGAATTAGCTAGCCATGAGCTATGTCGTGGTGGTGGCTTATATAGAGTGCACCACCCCTCACCTCTTATGTTACAATATGGGGCATTAGTGCCATGATGCCAACCCACTACGAAACCTCTACTATGAGGATGATGCTTCAACTGCCTTCTTGATCTTCACACATCCGAGTGACACATATGGCCAAGTGGTTGACTGTCATCCGAGTGGATGGAACATATTTATCTGAGTGGATAGTATGTATGTATTTATATGGACCCACCTTATGTGTGGACCCCCATGCTTCTATGATATTTCGACCCTTCATGGGCCTACCTATTATGTGTATCCTCAACATTAGCCCGTGAGACTCTGATTGATTGCTGGTAGTCGATTGGAGTCTATAGAGTTTGTTGAACTTGAATAGTGTTGCTGGACCTGACCGAGCATAATGTTTCTTTTTTGTATTTCTCTTCCATTGGGGGCACGCTGAGTGCACCCACTGGGTGTAGTCCCCGAGCCTCTATCGTCTTAGATGAGTCTGGTAGAGGGTTTAAATCTTCTAGTGTGGAACTGAACTAAACAGGTGAACTCTCATGCGCTTCACATAGTAATTTTTTTGCAATCTGGAGTTGAATCACTCAGACTGATCTTTGTGCACTGGGCACTGTAAATAAATTTAGCCTGGAACTGGGTTCCAGTCAGGTAAATCTTCGTGTGCTCGGCATGTTGAATGCTTGCTGAGTCTGCCTTATATGATTTCTGGATCAAGGTTGAGTCCCCGAGTGTAATTTTTGACTTAGGCGATTGCTAGACCACAGCTAAGCCCCCGAGTGTGGATGATGTTCTCACTCAGAGTAGTTTTTGACTTAGGCGATACGGGGTCCCAGCTAAGGCCCCGAGTGTGGATGATGTCCTCACTCGGAGTATTTTTTAACTTACGCGATTGTTGGACCACAGCTAAGCTCTCGAGTGTGGATGATGTCCTCACTCGAAGTAGTTTTTAACTTAGGCGATACGGGGTCGCAGCTAAGCCCCCGAGTGTGGATGATGTCCTCACTCAAAGTAGTTTTGAACTTAGGCGATATGGGGTCATAGCTAAGCCCCGGAGTGTGGATGATGCCATCACTTGGAGTAGTTTTTAACTTAGATGATATGGGGTCGCAACTAAGCCCTCGAGTGTGGATGATGTCCTCACTTGGAGTAGTTTTTGACTTCGGTGACACGGGGTCGCAACTAAGTCCCCGAGTGTGGAAATCTCCCATACTCAGGTTTTTGTAACTTAGACGAAATCAGGTTCGTAGCTAAGGTTCTCGAGTGAAGAAATCTTCTTACACTCAAAACATTCAAAGCTCAGGCGAAATCAGGTTCACATTGGAGCCCCCGAGTGTGGAAGCTTTCCTCACTTGGAACGTTGTACCTTAGACGACAGCGAGGACGCAGCTAAGCCCCCGAGTGCGGAAGATTTACACACTCGGGATTTTTAACTTAGACGAAGTTAGGTTCACAGCTAAGGTTCTTGAGTGAAGAAATCTTCTTACACTCGAAACGTTCAAAGCTCAGGCAAAATCAGGTTTGCAGTGGAGCCCCCGAATGAGGAAGTCTTCCCCATTCGGAACGTTATTGCTTAGACGACAGCAAAGTCGCAACTAAGAACCTATGTGTAAAAATCTTCCACACGCAGGATTTCACAACTTAGATGAAGTCAGGTTCACAGCTAAGCACCCAAGTGTCAAAGTTCTCCACCCTCAAGATTTATGAACTTAGGCAAAGTCAGGTTTGTGGCTAAGTCCTTTTCACCCACTAGGGATGATATAGCTTCTGAGGTACAAATCCCCGGAGTGAGTGGCGACGCGCGGGGTGGCTGAGTGGTGAAGACGTGCCTCATGGAGTGGCAACGTGTGGGCGTCCGAGTGACGAAGGCGTGTCCAGCTGAGTGGTGACGCGTGGGGCGGCCATGTGAAGAAGGCGTGTCTAGAAAAGTCATGGCGCATGGGGCGGCCAAGTGACATCGATGCGTTCAGCTAAGTGGCGACGCACGGGGCGGCCATGTGAAGAAGGCGCGTCCAGCGAAGTGTTGGTGTGCGGGGAGGCTGAGTGACGTAGGCACATCCAGCTGAGTGGCGACGCGACAGGCATCCGAGTGAGGTAGACGCGTCTGGTGGAGTGGTGATGCACGGGTCATTCAAGTGGAGTGATGCCACGCGGGGTGGCCGAGTGATGTAGACGTTCCTCATAGAGTGGTTACGCGTGGGGCATCCGGGTGATGAAGATGTGTCTAGCTGAGTGGTGACGCGTGGGGCGGCCATGTGATGAAGGTGCGGCAAGTGACGACGCGCGGGGTAGCCGAGTGACGTAGACCTATCCAGCTGAGTGGCGACGCGCGGGGCATCTGGGTGATGTCGACACGCCCGACGGAGTGGTGACGTGAGGGGCGTCCAAGTGACGAAGGCACGTCCAGCAGAGTGACGGCACACGGTGCGTCCGAGTGATGAAGACTGGCCTCAATGAGTGACGATGCGTGAGGCGGCCAAGTGATGTTGTCGGTGTTCTGGGAATGGGGGTACCCAGTCCTGTCTACTTGTGGCCCAGGACATGGCCCATTTCATCAGCCAAGAGTGGCCTGGCACGACACTACTCAAGACAAGGCCCTCGTGAGGAAGAACGACATAAAGACCAGCAAGGAGGGGCCTCCTCAAGCCCCCTCCTAAGCGGCGGAGACCCCTATGCAGGGCCCGGCCTCAGAAGTAAAGGGTGACACAAGGAAGGACAGGCGGGCGCCAGCGTCTCAGGCGGCACTGTATCGCCTTTGGTGCAAAGGGAGAAAGGGCGTATGCGGGTTCCCAAAGCGCCACCCAAAGGTTTCCCTTCTGGTGCAACAAGACCACGACCACGACCATGAGCCCCACAGGGCAGATGTCATCGCCGAGCCCACCACTACATCACCAATAGCTACTTTGCAGGCGAAGACCACCTTTGGACAGGGCGCGGATGTACTCCTGTCCCCCTTCAAATTTGGACGTTGTGGAATCCCTTCCCGCCGTTGTGATAAGGGAAGAGGACCCGGGCCAACGCTATATATAGAGGCTAGGTCACACCATAGAGGGGATCCGATCCAACACTTAGCCATCCCACGCACCGCTGCGAGATAGCTAGCAAGAACGCACCTTGAGCACCCTCGCGAGGCTCAAGCACATTGTACCAGTTCATCCACCCAAACCTCCATGAGAGGCAATCCACCAAAGCAGGAGGAGGGTATTACGCTTCACAACGGCTCGAACCTGGGTAAACTATCGTGTTCATCTTCTTCCGTGTCATCGTGCGAGTTTGCCGTGATATCCATCGAGTAGCGAGCTAGGTTGGGTGAGGCCGTGGGAAACCTTCACACATGCCCCTGTGTTTGAACATTAAGGGTTTTGCAGAGCCAGAAATCCAACATTTGGCGCGCCAGGTAGGGGGCGTTTCAAAGCCTTCCCTAAGTCTCACCCCGCCTCTGCTCGCCGCGCTCATGGCAAAAGGACGACGGGCCCGGGCCGAGCGGCGAGCTGCCCATGTGGCATGGGCAGTGCCGGCGGGCCTCGAAACACCACGTCGAACAGCCCCTCCATTGGCGGGTCCCATCACCGGCCAGGACCTTCACGGGCATCAAGGGCTGCCGCCTTCACCAGCCGCACGACAATCCCTTGCCGCCCCAGTTCCTCACCGTGCGAGGGGCATGCCGCAACCCTTCGAGGCCTGCCACGACCCGATGCACAAACACGTTGTACTCCTCACGGCACACGAGCTGCGGCGCCACCGTGCGGTACGTGTTCACCATGATGCTTGGGCCAGGTATGCCCTTAGGCGCGCCACCGCCACCCGCGACACCCTGACGTACCTCGGTGGGGCACATGCCCGTGGACTTGCTCAACTGATAGAACCAAAGCTTTGGCCACACAAGCACATCCGGGATGTTCACGGAGATCCGCGCCCACCAGGAGCTTGGCCCAGGAGATCGGAGTCGTGGGAGATGGTTTCAGGCACTGTTAGATGCCGATGGATGGGGCCGCCCATGCACGAGGGACATCCCCTCACACCCCTCATTGCTCCTGCCGAAACCAGGCTCGAATACACCGGTGCCCGGGGGCTCATACAACTCTACAACAACTGTGTTGATGAGCATCCGGGCCGAGAAGGAGGCAATGCCAGCTACCGCCACTGCAAGAGGTACGTACACTGTTTCACGAGCGGTTCTTGCAAGGGATGGTGCACGCATCCTCGCGAGGGTGGATCGAGCGACTGGCTTCGTGAGGGTGACTGGCACGAACACCCTCACTGGGCACATCCGCTGGCAGGGAGCTGCCGTGAGTAGACATCTGGGTCTGGGGACCGGGGGTAATTGATCCGGGATGGAGGGGGTGTAGGATCGAAAGTAGGTCTAGAGGGGGGTGATTAGACTACTTGACCAAATAAAACTATGGTTTTTCCCAATTTTAATTCTTGGCAAGTTTTAGCATTCATAGCATGTCAAGTACACCCTACACAGGCATGTCTAAGAGTATAGCAATGGAAAATAAAGACATTGCACATGTAAGTAAAGAGAGGGTAAGGAAAGCAAACACAAGTGATGACACGAATATTTTTCCCGTGGTTCCGACAGGTGGTGCTATCATACGTCCACATTCATGGAGTCTTCAACCCACGGAGGGTAATTGTTGGGGATATAACCCCATGGTAAGACCTGCCAGGTGGGGCCGGGTCATACTTGGCGGCTCATAATCCAGACCGATGAAGCAGGCCGAAAGACGTAGGCCTGACCATGTGGCGGCTTACCAAGATAGGCCAAGACGAAGGCCTAGACGGAAGATGGTATGAAGACCTGGGCGGTTAAGCTGCCCGGAGATGGCTTGCCCAAGATGGCAAGGCGGTATAGAGACAGAGCCAGATACGTTGTAAGAGTCGGTATGAGACTTGTGTAACCCGTGGTCTTGACCTCTTATATAAAGGTGAGACCCGAGGCGACTTAGACAGAGACCAATCAATCGAGAGCTAGGTCAAGCGAATCTGCTCCCTTGTAATCGATACTCCAATCAATACAACACAAGCATGACGTAGGCTTTTACCTCTTCTTGAGGGGCCGAACCTGGGTAAACTCGTGTCCCTCGTCTCAACCAACCCCGTGAGTCCATCACCTTAGCAATGGCCTCGAACCAAAGTCCTCGGACATCTTTCGTGACAAAACCACGACAATTGGTGCCCACCATGGGGCTAGGGCTTGATGGTGTTGAGTTCTCGAAGGGATCTCTCCTAGGGATCGAGGGGTATGTTGTTGGCAGGATGAACAAGAGTTGTCGTGGCCGGCTCTACATCGATGACGCCGGCTGGGGCCCCGAGGCCGACTCTATCGAGTTCGGTTTCTGGGTTCCCTTTGGTAGAATCCACGTCTTCATCAGCAAGATCGGCGGATCTACACCCAGGCTGAACGTCTGCACCGACATCGTCGAGCCGGCCCGGCGCGCGCAACCCGCCCGACACGTGCAACCCGCCCGTGCTGACCTGGGTAGGAAGCATGTCTTCATCGGCTTTACTCAGGGCATGGATCTTTAGGATTCCATGTCACAGGAAACTCTCGTCTGTTCGGAGGATGGATCTTCGAGCGGAGAGACGGAATCAATCTACCAGCTTCAAAATGGCAGGCTCAGGGGCTACGTCGAGCCTTACCCCGAGTAAGAGTGTCATGAGCCGGAGGATCATGGCCCGCGGACTCGTGCGAACGTCTTCATGGCGGGTTTAGCGCTGGGCCCAAGCAGCACAGCCGCCGGGGCAGCTGGGTCGAGGGCTGACACGCCGCCGGCTCAGGTTCTGCTAGATCTGATGAATGAGCTTACAACCCTGATGGCGACTGAGGTTACAGCTGAGAATCAAGCAGCCTAAAACACGGAGATTGCAAGACTAAAGGACCAGATGACTGAAGTCCAACAAGGGATCAGCATGCTGAAGGGTTAGATGGACGCGTAGGCGGAGCGCCTTAGGGCGGATGCTTTCCGCCTTAAGCTGGAGCAGCAATTTGCAGCGGCGGTTTAGCGGATGAGGCATCAGTCCCGTTTGCCGGATCAGTATGACGCCAGAAACCTTTTCAACATGCCGGGACGGGACGGACAGCGAAAGCGCCTGGAAGTCGGCTGGCGGTTCAGCAGCAGTAGCTTAACTCGCCCCGACAGAACCAGACCTCACCGATGGCTTTCCCAATACCGGCGGGTCACTATTCAAACCAAGCGGAGAACATGGTTGTGGCAGCAACCCATCTTGGTACGATCCCTATCCCGGATGAGGCGCCTTTCGTAGAGGAGGTGCGGAACACTATTGGATACCTGGAGACGGCGATGACCTAGCAGGAGAAGTATACTTACAGCCAGAGTCACGTGCATTCAACCCCAATCCCTAGCCACCGCTACAGCCGGCGCTATGAGTCGCCGGCGGTTTCTAGCAGTGATCGACACCGGGACATGCCACGAGATGACCGGGCGGCTCTGGATGCTTAGGCGCTGGTGGACCGGGTGAGAACACAACGAGAGGCGACGGCTTTGGCAGCGGCGGCGGCTCATCAAGAACCCGCACCTTCCATCTCGATAGGAGCAGGAATAACCTCCAGGGCTGTGGGAGTGTCGTGCTTAGCGCCGGCTTTGCGGAACGAGCGTCTACCGAAAGATTTGAAGGGCCCTCGCAAGGTCCCAAATTACATTGCTGACCTGCCTCCGGAGGCTTGGATTGAAAGCTATGAGCTGGCCATGGAGATGTTAGACGTCAATGATGCAGTATGTGCCAAATATTTCATCATTATGCTGGAAGGGCCGGCTCTCACGTGGTCGAAGGGCTTGCACCCAACACCATTAATTCCCGGGCTGATTTGAAGGTGAAGTTCATCAAAAATTTCCAAGGAATGTGCAAGCAGCCCATGATGATTGTGGATTTGGATCATTGTCTGCAATAGGAGGATGAGTCGGCTAATCATTGGGTCCGGCGGGTCTCAACTATCATCCACTTGTCTGAGCAGATTACGGCGTCTCAAGCGGTATAGATTGTGGAGAAGAATTGCCACTTTACACCTCTGAAGTAGAAGCTTGGCTTGCTCAAGCGCTCGTGTCAAGATATGGGGGAGCTCATGGCGTCTCTCACGATGTACGCCGACTCTGACAATACGAAGGACCCAGGCTTTGATGAGGAGAAGCCTGGTCAGGGTAAGAAGTATAACAATGGCAAGGGTGCGAGAGGTAGTGGCAACCATGGTAAGAGGAAGAATTCAAAAGGCAGGTCAGAATTGGTGGCCAACACCAGCGCTGGGAACAATCATGCTAAGGGCAATGGGAATTTCAGACAACCCTTTAATAAGGGTAAAACTCCTTTCAACTTGGAGGAGATGCTCAATAAACCTTGTCCGGAGCACAGCCGGCCCGATAGGGTGGCGGGTCATACGTGGAGGAATTGCCACATTATGCGACAGTTTTGAGATTACATCTTGCGGCAACATCACAACAATGGTGGTGGCCCACCAGGAGGCTCAGGACTAGGTGGGTTAGGATCCGGTTATCAGGGTCAAGGCAATCAAGGACGTCATCATCACCAATCTGGTGACAGTAATCAGCAGCAGAGTAACCAATCTGGGTATTAGAGTAATCCGAAGCAGCTCAGCTCGGGCCAGTATCATGTCTTTACAACCTGCTTGGACAGGCGAGACCAGAAGGTGCGCAAGCAGGCGGTTAATGCAATCACACCGGCTCTCCCGCAATATTTGAAGTGGTCTGAGTATGACATAACTTGGAGTAGAGAGGATCACCCGCCGCGTGTTGACGACCCAGGGCGGCTGGCTCTGGTAGTTTCCCCCCAAGTGGGAGGATACGTGTTCACTAAGGTACTTATGGATGGTGGCAGCAGCATCAATATCCTATACTATGACACTTTCCGCTGGATGAAGTTGCTTGATAAAGATCTTAGGCCTTCTTTGATAGTCTTTCATGGTGTGGGGCCTGGCAAGTCAGCTTATCCAGTGGGTAAGATATATTTGGAAGGTTCTTTTGGTGACGAATACAACTATAGGGTGGAATCCTTGTGGTTTGAAGTGGTAAAAATTAAAAGTCCATATCATGCTTTGTTTGGACGATCGGCTTACACCAAGTTCATGGCTAGGCCTTGCTATGTTTACTTACAGCTCACGATGCCTGGGTTGAACGGGACGATTACTATGCATGGTGATCGGAAGAGGGATATTGAGTGTGAGGAAGGAGACACATCTTATGCAGAGTCAAGTTGTGCTGAAGCAGAGCTCAAGTTTTATAAGGAAAATATTGACCTGAAGGACATGACTCCACTCAAAAAGCCTACCACAGAATCTGAGCCGCCCCTCAAGTTTTCGGCGGATGATACCAAATTGGTGGATTTCACTCCAGGCCACTCATCATGACAGTTTACTATTGGGGACAATATGGATCCCAAATAGGAAAGCACGCTCATCGAATTCATCCGTGAGAACCGGGACATCTTCACATGGAAACTTCTGACATGCCGGGTGTACCAGGGAGTTCGCTAAGCACCACCTTAATGTGGATCCTAAGTTTAAGCCGGTTAAACGTTCCTCTGGTGGTTCAACGAAGTAAGGCACAAGGCTATTGGGGAAGAGGTAGCCCGACTTCTGGCAGCAGGGTTCATCGTGGAAGTGTTTCACCCAGAGTGGCTTGCTAACCCGGTGCTAGTGAAGACGTCTTTCATCACGCCTTTTGGTGCTTTCTGCTATGTGTCTATGCCATTTGGGCTCAAGAGTGCCCAGGCGACTTACTAGCATTGTGTCCAGAATTGTCTTCACAGTCAAATTGGACGCAATGTTCATGCATATCGATGATACTGTGGTCAAATCAAGGAAGAAGGAGACTCTACTTGATGACCTGAAGGAATCTTTCGATAACTTATGGGTCTACAAGATGATGCTTAACCCGGCTAGGTGTGTTTTTGGAGTTCTTGCAGGGAAGCTCTTGGGTTTTCTAGTCTCCAAGCATGGCATTGAGGCTAATCCGAATAAGATAAAGGCTATTATTTCCCTGTCTGAGCCAACATGCATCAATGATGTTCAGCGCCTGGCGGATCGAATCGCTGCGTTAAGCCGGTTTATAAGCTGCCTTGGTGAGAAGGCTATTCCTTTATACCAGATGATGAAGAAGACAAACAACTTTGTATGGAGTACGGCGGTGGGTGAGGCATTTGAGGCACTCAAAAAGCAACTCACTGAGCCGCCGGTCTTGGAAGCTCCGGCTGAGAAGGAACCTTTACTCTTATATGTGGCGGCTAATAACAGGGCGTCAGCGCCGCGATTGCAGTTGAGCGTAAGGAGGCAGGGAAAGAATATCCGGTTCAGAGGCCGGTTTACTACATTAGTGAAGTCCTGACACAGATAAAGCAAAGGTACCCACATTGGTAGAAGCTGATATATGGGGTGTTCATGGCGAATCGTAAGCTAAAGCATTACTTTCTGGGACACCATATCATTGTGTCTATGCCGTTTGGGCTCAAGTGTCTCTAGGGGACTTACCAGCATTGTGTCCATAATTGTCTTCATAGTCAAATTGGACGCAATGTTCATGCATATGTGGATGATACTGTGGTCAAATCAAGGAAGAAGGAGACTCTACTTGACGACTTGAAGGAAACTTTCGATAACTTACGGGTCTAAAAGATGATGCTTAACCCCGCTAAGTGTGTTTTTGGAGTTCCTGCAAGGAAGCTCTTGGGTTTTCTGGTCTCCGAGCGTGGCATTGAGGCTAATCCGGATAAGATAAAGGCTATTATTTCCCTGTCTCAGCCGGCATGCATCAACGATGTTCAGCGCCTGGCGGGTCAAATCGCTGTGTTAAGCCAGTTTATAAGCCGCCTTGGTGAGAAGGCTATTCCTTTATACCAGATGATGAAGAAGACAAACAACTTTGTATGGAGTACGGCGGTGGGTGAGTCATTTCAGGCACTCAAAAAGCAACTCACTGAGCCGCCGGTATTGGCTGCTCCAGTTGAGAAGGAACCTTTACTCTTATATGTGGCGGCTAATAACAGGGCAGTCAGCGTTGCGATTGCGGTTGAGCGTAAGGAGGCAGGGAAAGAATATCCGGTTCAGAGGCCGGTTTACTACATCAGTGAAGTCCTGACAGAGATAAAGCAAAGGTACCCACATTGGCAGAAGCTGATATATGGGGTGTTCATGGCGAATCGTAAGCTGAAGCATTACTTTCTAGGACACAAGATCACAGTGGTTAGCTCTGCTCCGTTGGGAGATATAATTCAAAATAGAGAAGCCACTGGTAGGATTGCTAAATGGTCTTTGGGGCTTGGACCTCTTAATTTGAAATACGTACCTCGCACGGCGGTCAAGTCTCAAGCTTTGGTGGATTTCATAAATGAGTGGACCAAGTGTCAAGCACCCGAGGAGAAGCCGGATAACACATACTGGACAATCCACTTTGATGGATCTAGGCAACTGGAAGGATCAGGGGCAGGGGTTGTCTTAACTTCCCCCAAAGGTGAAAAGTTCTGTTATGTGCTAAGGTTAATGTTTCCTTGTACTAACAATGCAGATGAGTATGAAGCTCTACTTAATGGCCTCCGGGTGGCTAAGGAGATGAACCTCGGCCGGGTTAGATGTCTTGGTAACTCAGATCTCATAGCCTAGCAAGTTTCACGCACATGGGATTCCAAGCACCCGCGAATGGCGGCTTATTGTCAGGCTATACATGTCATCGCTGGTCATTTCAAGGCTTATCAGGTGGATCATGTTGATCATCATAGGAACGAGGCCACTAACGCCCTGTCAAGGCTGGGCTATCAGCGTAAGCCGGTGCCGCCTAATGTTTTCTTAGCCGTAGTACATCACCTGTCAGTTAAGTTAACTTCAGAGGAAGACTTTGCTATACCTGACCTGGAGGGGCAGCTTGTGGCGGCTCTGCATGCTATCCTTGACTGGACGCTGCCTTACCTAGCGTACTTGACTCGCGGCGAGTTACCCGAGGAGGAGAACTTGGCAAGGCAGATCATCAGGCTGTCTAAGTCTATGACGATCATCAATGCTGAGAAACATAGGTGCAACGTTACCGGCGTTTTTCAACGTTGTGTCTCACCCGAAGAAGGCAAAGAAATCTTGAATGAAATTTATGCTAGCGATTGTGGTCATCACGCCGGCTCAAAATATCTAGTGTCCAAAGCTTTTCGACATGTTTTCTTCTAGCAGTCGCCTCATAAAGATGCAAAAGACTTGGTTCGCAAGTGCGATGGATGTCAGAAGTTCGGTCGGCGAGCTCACGTACCGTCTCAGGAGTTGTGAATGATCCCAATCACCTAGCCGTTTGCAGTCTGGGGGATTGATATGGTCGGGCCTTTCAAGAGGTCCAAGGACAAGAAGACCCACCTCTTGGTGGTAGTGGACAAGTTTGCCAAGTGGGTAGAAGCTGAGCCGGTCGGCAAGTGTGACATGGCTATGGCGGTTCAGTTTGATAAAAGTTGATCTACTGCTTTGGTTACCCTCATAATATCATCACAGACGATGGTACAAACTTATCCAAGGGGGCTATGCAATCGTTCTGTGAAAGTGAGCACATCTGACTTGACGTCTCTGCGGTTGCTTATCCACAATCCAATGGTCAGGCAGAGCGTGCTAACTAGGAAATTTTGAGAGGCATCAAACCCCGGCTTATGGTTCCTTTACAGCAAACGTCGGGCTGTTGGGTAGAAGAGTTGCCATTTTTCTTATGGAGCGTCAGAACTACTCCCAACAGATCAACAGGCTATACGCCTTTCTTCATGGTTTATGGCGCAGAAGTCGTATTACCAAGCGATATACGTCATGATTCTCCATGGGTGGCAACTTACATTGAGGCGGATAATGAGACAGCGTGTCAAGAAGCGTTGTATGCTTTGGATGAAGAGCACGATCTGGCGGTGGCTCAATCGGCGATTTATGAACAAGACCCGCGTCGCTATCATAGCCGCAGAGTTAAGACCCGGACGTTTCAAGAAGGCGACTTGGTGTTGCGGTTGATTCAAGATCAGAGAGATGCACACTAGTTATCCCCTCCATGGGAAGGACCTTTCGTGGTCAGCAGAAATCTCAACAACGGGTCGTATTACCTCATTGATATACGAGACGAGTCAAGAACTTCTGGCCAGGAGATCCGCCGGCCATGGAATATAGCTCATCTTCGGCCTTACTATACTTGAGTCATCAACACTCGACATTGTACATATCACACATATATATGAATAAAGTTGGCATCCCTACAAGCCGGGGCCACTGTCGTTTCACGTATCTTAGTTTACCCAAAGGGGCCTCCGTCAACAAGGTCATCTGGGGGCTTCCAACCCACCGGGTTTAACTTATCACACCCTTTTGATCGGCTCTTAAGCCACGGTCAGGTGGGTTATATACCCAAAAGTTGACTCAGTCAACAAGGTCATCTGGGGGCTTCCAACCCACCGTGTTTAGCTTATCACACCCTTTTGATCGGCTCTTAAGCCATAGTCAGGCGGGTTATATACCCAAAAGTTGACTCCGTCAACAAGGTCATTTGGGGGCTTCCAATCCACCGGATTTAGCTTACATACCCTCTTGATCGACTCTTAAGCCGCCGCAAGTTTGAGTTAAACCTGCCTGTAAGCTGATGCTGCTCCACTATGTGACCCGCCAAACTCTTACAAGTTAATCTTGCCTAGAGACCCTGAGCCGGTTCAAAGAGGTTGACGACCAATCTCTATAGAGACCCTGTACTGATTAAGGTTAAACCGACGGCTCTTATCACGTGAGGGTCGGCTTACGGAAAGCGAGGGCAAACTCGCCCATCTACTGCCGACTCTTCGCTATGTGGCCCATTTCGTTCTCTTAGACAGTTAATCTTTTAAAGACCCTGCACTGTTTAAGGTTAAAACGACGGATTTATGTCATGTGAGAGGCATTTTATGGGCTACCAGGGTACTCATGCCCTGTTGCGTCTCTTTCTGGTTTGTTACAATCCTATCAGTTAATATCGCTTAGAGACCCTGAGCCGTTCAAAGAAGTTGTCAGCCAATCTCGATAGAGACCCTATACTGTTAAAGAGTTCTAGTAGCAAGTCCACCCAGAAGAACCGGCACATGAGTTATTGAAAAATCAAGGTCAGGAAAGATTTAACATCTCCGGGTTGTGCTATTCTAAGCCGCCCTCGTAGCAATGCAGAATTTTTGTTGTCGTTTATTCTTGTAGGCTGTGTCTTAAGATAAGTCGCCATGAAATTTGATATGATTGAAGCACAAGGCAGATAAATATATATTAAGCCATGTGGTCTCCTATGTGCACTATTGCACAGTTCAGGCAAGACAATGTTTTTCTAAACTTATTACACAGCTCTCCACAGAGCCCAAAAAGCAAGATTTAAAGTTTTTATACACTGCTCAAATTTCGGCGTGTCAAGGAGCCGGGTTATACCATTGCAGTATCAATTTGCTCAGCTGGACGGCGGGTCATCTTGTGGCGGGTCTTCGACCTCCTCTATCTGAAGATTGTCCGCATACCAGTTGCAGTTCATTAAAGCTTCAAAGTTGGCCTCTTCAAAGAGGGGAGACGGGTCAATGTCAGGGGAAAAGAGATGCTTACGGCATGCAGGAGTTAAGTCCCTGGCCTCAAAGGTTGGGCCACGCACTTGCTTGTTCTTAGTGTTGTAAGCCGCTTGGTATGTTGACAGATTAACTTCTTCCGCCAGCACTGATGCAAGGACCCTGGAGGCCTTCATACAACGGGCGTAGTTGGCTTCTATGAATTCTGAGCCGTCGTCCTTCTTGTAAGGAAAGCCATCCATCATTTCTTTAGGAGTTAGCTCCGAGGCAAAGGCCAAAGCCCGACTTATTGCAGCAATTGCTCCCTTCCGGGCGGCTGATCATTTGAGCTCTTGGATTTGCTTCGGCAGGGTTGATAACACCTATATGACTCCTTTCATGAATTTGGGGATGCTTTCTTTGTTAAGCGTGGCTTTGATAGTGCAAAGGGTCCAGCAATACAACTGCTCTGACAAAGTATAGACGGCTTTTAGCTACAACACGCTGTCAGCACCAAGTTGGCAGCTTCTTTGACCTGCACAAGACATATTTTATGTTATAAGCCGCCTGTGTAGTTTTTTCAAGCAAGGAAATTGGCTGAGTATTTAGTACTCAAATATAGCAGCAGTCATCCTTGAGATATGGTGTTTCAGGGTCTACAACTCGTCTGAGACAATCTTGAGCCACTGGCCAGAGTCATCTGCATGTTTCACCAGAGCAGTTTGCTCCGCCTCAGCGGCCTTCTTAAAAGCAACAAAGTCAGATTTGACCTTTACAAGCTCTTCGACGGCAAGCCGACATTTCACCTACGCCTCACCTTGTGCGTCTTGTTGGGAAGCAAGACTATCTTTTAAGCTGGTCAGATCAGACTTGGCCTTGTTTAACGCTTCCTGTGACATACGAAAACAAAGTCTAGAAGGGTAAGTCGGAGGTTAAAATATTGACTGATGATAAGCAAAGGGACTATAATACAAGTCTCAAGAAGATTGCAAACAATATACTTGACACTTGCAGGCTAATGTCTGTTTGCTCTCCAAGTTTACAATGAAGTTCCGGCTCATCTTCATCAAGTTAAGCTGGCACTTGGGGACTACAGCGATGCTCTCCAAGTTTACAATGAAGTTTCGGCCCATCTTCATCAAGTTAAGTCGGCACTTGGGGGCTACATCGGTGCTCTCTAAGTCTACAGGGAAGTTTTGTCCCATTATTTCTATATTGACCTGGACTTGGGGGCTACCATTGATCAACTAATCAACATTGAGTACTGGCTCAACATATACATATTAAGCCGATACTTGGGGGCTACAGGCTAAGTTGTTCTACTTATGACATGGATTGGAAGACCCGGTTTACCATTGGAAAATATTAAACCAGAGCTTGGGGGCTACATAAGGGTATAAGGTAAGACAGGAGTACCTCATTTTTTTTCTTCATCAAACCGACAAGTTTGAGATCCATGTTCCGGCTTGTGGAGAGGCGGTTCAGATAACCAGCATGCAACTCATCTGCAGTTAACTTCTCCAACACGGGGAATTCGAAGTCCAGTTGGTCAGACGAGGAAGCTTCAGTCTTGTCAGTATGCTTTGTTAATACATGGGGCTTAGGAGATTGAAAACCCGTCCCAGTAATGTAGACATCTAGAAGAACTGGATCTTCGATGACTGTTGAAGGGATGGGTGGCTTAGAACTGGCCCTTGGAGGACTGTCAATCGTCGTCTCATGGGCCGACGAGTATCTTCAGGCGCGTCCTTTGTAGCTGCAGAGGGCTTAGTGTGAGCTGCAGGAGAATCCGGCTTAGCAGTCTCCGGCTCTTGCAGGAGAATCCGGTCTTCCTTCGTTTTTCTTGAGCCCTGGAAAGCACAGAAGATTATTATATAAAAATCAAGGATGACAAAGGATATGATGCAGACACAAAAATACGTACTTCAGAGGTTGATCTTCAGAGGCGACAACTTAGTCACTGTAGAGTCGTCGGACGATGGGGGCGATTCTTGAAAGCAGTTAAGGCAATATAAAAACAGAGTAAAGTTATAAGGCAAGGTTGACAAAGCTGAACCAAGTTAAAAATACCTCAGCCGTCTGTTTCTGCTGAGCCAGAGAGTTGGACAACCCGGCCATAAGAGCCGGCACTCCTGGTTTGGTGTCGGGAGGTGTGCTGTTGCTTTTTCAAAAGAAAATTGGGGTCTAAATAAGCAAGAGGATGAGAAAAATGGGACTTTTCGGACGACCCGCCATATCTTCTTTTGTGGAAGATGTTCTGAGTCAAATGAAACATAGGTTACCTCAGGAACATTGGCATGGCTTGTCTTTGTTTCGTCCCGTGAGTTATTACTATTAGTAAGGCGCATAATAAGACGGTCAAGAGAGTCAAATTCTACCTCTGAGTCGTCAACTTCAGGCTGCTCTTGGACAACAGTTCTCTTCTTTCAGCCGCCGACCTTTTCCTTAGACTTCTTTGGAGGGGGAATATATTTTTTCTTCCAAAAGCTGGAGTTAGCCTGCAAGCAAAAGCCGCCGAAAGAGGTTAAAGGTTGCAACATACATGGATAGTTAACACGGAGGTAAGGAGATTTGAAAGCCGTCCTTACATCTAGGGCCGGGTTTGTGGCACAGAATGGTTGTAACCCAATGGTACGGCAAGATTCTTGGGACTCATGGATAAGTCCCTTGATGGTGGCAACGATGTTCTCTTCTGTCAGAGCGGTATGATTAAAGCAGAGGGGGTCATTGGCGTCACCCGTATATTCACACTTGAGACAATCCCATCAGCTTAGAGGCATGACCTTCCAGGATATCCAACAGCGAGTCAGATCAATCCCTGTTAGACCATTTGCCATGAGGGCTCTAATCTTGGTGAAAGTCGGGGCATACTTCGCCCGTGCGGAGGCCGACATCCGGTCTGGGAGTTCAGTTGTGGTGCAGAGCTAGGTAGGACGATAACCCGACAATGGATGTTCTCCCTCTGGAGAAGTGTCTTTGCAGTATAACCAAGTTATGTTCCAATCCTTGAGGTGACTTGGCATTCGAACAACTGGAGAGGTCATATCCCGTCTTCTTTGGATGGAGACTCCGCCAAGTTCTAAGCTTGGGCCAGCCGCCACTTTCGTCTGGCGGTCTACATAAAAATACTCTCGAAAGAGGTCAACTGACAGCTCTTCTTGTAAGTAGGCTTCGCAGAGGATTTGGAAGTTGCACATATTTGAGACGGAGTTGGGCGCAATATCCTATGGATGCAGCTTGAAGAAATGGAGGACGTCTCGGAATAACTTAGAGCCGGGCGGACTGAAACCACGCGCAAGGTGGTCAGCAAATATAACTATTTTACCCTCTTGGGGGATGGGTTTCTTTTCATTGCCCGGAACCTGCCAATGGATGACATCTTTGGCTGGCAAAGTTCCTGCGTCTACGAAATCTTGTAGGAAGTCGTCAGAGACCACAGAACCAACCCAATTGCAGGAAGAGGACGCGTGAGGCATAATGGCGTCTTATGGCTGTGAAAAGTAACAGTACGCGGCGAGTTAGAAAGTAAGAGACAACTAAGGGCGGTTGATAATTTTACGCACTGTGAAGCTAAAGCCGCTGGTGCAGTTTATTACAAGAGCTAGAAATTTGGTGGCGGGTTAAGATGGACAAAGCCGTGATACAAAAATCACTAAGGACCTATAACAAGTTTCACGTAGTAAACTGAAACTGCAAGATTTACGGGCAGAGGAAAAATCAAGTTTATTTTAGCCCTAGCGATGAACTGAGTGAGACTAACAAGATTAAACACAATGAGGGGGAACAGCTACGGATCTACACTGGGCCATTGATGATTCTACATGACCTACCCCAATGGGAAGATGAACACTGCAAGATCCACAGAGCTACTTGTCATTTGGCATTGCGGGAAGAACTTGCGCTCTAATGGGGCCGAGGAACTCGATGGATTTGAAGCACTAAGATATGGATCTAGGGGAGGAAGAAAGACTTACCAGAGGTGACGCGGCAGATGCGGGCGATATTCTGGACCGTTCAGGTTGATGCAGCGGCTGGGTTGGCGATGGTGACGGAGCTTCACCGGCACGATGGAGCTCGGGGGCGATGGCGTCGAGAGGAAGAAGAAGAAGTGGAGGCAGCAGAGGAAATGAGATGACTCTTCGTGGTCCTATTTAAGAGGCTGGAAGGCTGAACGGGTGCGGGAATCAAGGCAGCAAAAACTGACCAACCGAGACAGACGCCTCGATTTTTGGGCCAAAAGTTTTAATGAAAGATCCGTTGTGGTCGTCATAGAATCTTTTCGGCATATTCGATGTGACGTCACGGCGGGTTACATATCTTATTTTCAGGTAATGGAGTGTGAGACTCGCTACCAAGTAAGCTTGAAGATTGACATGAGCAAGCTCAAATCAACCTAGGGCCTAATGTTGGGGATATAACCCCATGGTAAGACCCGCCCAAGTGGTGCCGAGTCATACCTAGCGGCTCATAATCTAGACCGATGAAGCAGGCCGAAAGACGTAGGCCTGGCCGTGTGGCGGCTTACCAAGATGGGCCAAGACGATGGCCCAGACGGAAGATGGTATGAAGACCCAGGCGGTTAAGCCGCCCGGAGATGGCTTGCCCAAGATGACAAGACGACGTAGAGACAGAGTCAGATACATTGTAAGAGTTAGTATGAGACTTGTGTAACCCGTGGTATTGACCTCTTATATAAAGGTGAGACCCGGGGCGACATAGACAGAGACCAATCAATCGAGAGCTAGGTCAAGCAAATCTGCTCCCTTGTAATCGATACTACAATCAATACAACACAAGCAGGACGTAGGCTTTTACATCTTCTTAAGGGGCCGAACCTGGGTAAACTCGTGTCCCTCATCTCAACAAACCCCTTTGAGTGCATCACCTTAGCGATGGCCTCGAACCTAAGTCCTCGGACAGCTGCCATGACAAAACCACAACAATAACAGTCACAGGAGTCAATGGAGGGTTCCACGAAGAAGCAACCTTGACTATACCGTGACGGCTTCCGTCCATGAAGGACTAGCCTCACTATGGGTAGATCTTCACGAAGTAGGAGATCTCCTTGCCCTTACAAACTTCTTGGTTCACTCCAAAACACGAAGTAGGAGGCTCCCAAGCGACACCTATCAAATCTAGGAGGCACCACCCTCCAAAAGGTAATAGGCTCGGTAATGATGATGAACTCCTTGCTCTTGTGTTTCAAGATGATAGACTCCTCAACACACAATCACTCTCTCACAAATTTGGCTTGGTGGAAGAGATGGGATTGGTGGAAAGCAACTTGGGGAAGCTAGAAATCAAGATCCATATGGTTGGAGTGGAAGATATCGATCTCAACACAAGGGTAGGTGTTTCTCTCTCAGAAAATATGATAGGATAGGTATGGAATAGTTCCGAGTGCTTCTTTTTTGAGTAGGTGGTGGTGGAGGGATATATATAGGCATCCCCAAAAATCAAACCATTATACACAAAATGACCAACTCGGTGACACCAATGTGTTAATCTCGGTGGTACCGAAGTGACCAAAAGGTGGCAAGTTTTGAATCTCGGAAGGACCGATATAGGAATCTTGGTTGCACCGATAAGGTGACCAACAGTCATATTTCCAACCTCGGTGACGCAGACCCAACAACCTCGGTGGCACCAAAAATGTGAATTTGTGTAACAGAAAGTTGGCAACCTAAACTCGGTGGAACCGGTATGGAATCGGTTCCACTGAAGTGGCTAGGGTTTGGCTGAGTCTGTCTAGGTTCTGGAATCGGTATCATCGGGACAGGAATGTTGGTTACACCGATTATGAATGTTTGACTATAGGCAGACTTTGGTGGGAGAGCTTGGGGATGTTTTTGGTGACTATCACTTGTGCACGTATGAGAATTTTGTTCACCAACAAAACCTTGCCCCCTTTTAATAGTATTGGCTTTCCTATGGACTCAAAATGATTTCTCACAAATGTAAAATGTCGAGTCCTCTTGCTTGAAGCTTCGGTGACCTATTTCCTTGCATCTTGGGGTAATTCCACAATCCTTTTGCCATCCCTATCATTGAACTTTTCCTGAAATATACTTGGTTGAAACATTAGTTCAATGACTTATATGTTGTTATTAATTACCAAAACCACCAAGGGAGCAAATATAGTTTCAATCAACCCCTTTTTGGTAATTGATGACAACATATAGATCAAAGCTTCTACAAAGATATAATCAATGAATATAATCGTCGCTTTGAGATGTATGTGATAAGCAAGAGTTCCCCCTAAATTTGTGCATTATTTTAAATTTGCGTTTGAATGCAAATGCACAATCGACTAGGTACATGGGCCACTTCTTACATGTCACATACAACTTGGTGGTGTGCGAGAATAATTAGAATGAACATCATTGCACAACACAATCAAGCAAATATGAATGATCATCACATAAGCATTAAGATGATACGAAATAGTAGCATCACACATTAAAGCGTATGATCAAACATCATCAAACGTGTATCACAAGCAGCCAAAAGATTATCACAGCAACCAAAAAACATTTTTTTTGAAAAGCAACAAACACCAAACGCTCTCTCACTTCTGCCCTTTAGCAACAAGTTACCAAAAAGTTCAAAGGCATATATCTAAGTGTTCTTGGGCTGATCTCCTCCGGTTGTTGACGAAGGAGTCGAGAGAACTGCATCGGCAAAGATCTCTGCAGATGTCGTGGATGGAGTTGGAGTGGCAGCTAGAGGAACTAGAGCTGATGGAGCAGGAGCTGAGGTGACAACAACAAGAGCTGATGAAGAGGGCCTCAAGTATGGAGTAGGCACTCTCGCTGATCTAGCATGAGTAGTGAACTGTGTGCTCGGCCTGAGAGGTGATCCATCCTCATCCTCCTCCTCCTCCTCCTCATCATCATCAGAAGAAACCCGAGGGATGTGCACTGAGTCAACTTCCTTCTGGAGCTCTATGACTGTCTTAGTCACCCTATCCACCTTATCATTAAGAGTCTTGATCCCTGTTTTAAAGATCCTCACAAGACTGTTCTGGTTGTCTAGAATCCCCTTAATGTCCTTTTGCATGCCCTGAATTGATGAGATCAAAAGATCCATTTTCTCATTTCTGGATCTAGGGATTTGAGCACTAGTGGCTCTAGCTGCCTCTGCCTCTTCCTGAGTTGTAGCAGATGTGGGATGATATGGGTCCATCACCATGATGTTATCCTCAAGCTCTGGCTGTAGGGGAAAATGGGGACTGTCCAGTGCAAATATGTGCTTCTCCAACTTGGAATTTATGAGCATGTGGATATAGGGTGCATAGCAGCAAGAGCACTTGTGGTCAGCAGCAACCCTCTTAATTTTCTCAACAATTAAGTTCATAACTCTATGTGGGGACCCCGACTCATAGGTCGTGATCACCAAATGCACATGCACAGTGATCCCAGAGATCAATGCTCACTGAACACACAGAAGCTGAATAACAAGTCTTACATCCACATTTAGCGTTTTACACAAATAAAGGCCATGAAGGCCTAGTCTTACATCGAAAGGGCCACGAGGGCCAAACACTTAAATAGAACAAACAAAAGAAATGTTGATCGAAAGAGTGAACCCATTGCCATCTGCCAACCTACAGGCATTCTAACTGGGAAGCATCCAAGTTTGCATGTTCGTCTCCAATGAACTCTTCAACATACTCCTGTTCTTCCATGCCTGGACAATTAAATAACCAGTGGCAAGCCAATGAGTACTTTGAATGTACTCACAAGAAATCCAAGTTGTGGAACAAGGTAAAAATGATGCATGATATAACACGAAGTAGGTAATTTGCGGAAAACCAATTTTGAATGCAATGACATGATCAAGTAACTATGTAAGCATGCATCAACAGTTGGCAAATATCCATATCAACACGTTACAAATATCATCATAAGCAGGGATTGAACATCTCATGTTCATCCATCACGTCAAGTCCTCTTCTTGTCTCAAGTACCATCTCTGTGTTAACCACACACACACCAAGTTCTATGAAATCAACTGGACCTAGTTTAAGCAGCACCACCCAACAGTCCTTGACCGTGGACATGGCTATTCGAATAGTTTTACACTCTGTAGAGGTTGGACACTTTACCCACAAGACTCGGGAAACTTTCGTGTCATCCATGACTCGCGGTACATCACATACCCGAGGTAAGTATGCGAACAATGCCTTTCCCCTAGCAATACTAAACAAAGAGTCCACTCAATTGGTACCCATCCCTCACGATGTACATCGCAGGAGCCTCGCTCCAAATCATACCATCCATGAAGGGACCAACGGTGTGCCCGGTGCCTGTGAAGACACCACACAATCGTACATACCGTTACGACCCCATATCGAGAGTGAGCACGCCACTCCCGCCACTAGTAATGCGAGATCCTTGCCAGTATCCACCAAGCTAATAAACAAAGCCCCGTCCCATAAGGGGTATCGTGGTTGTGCATGTAAGGTTGAGACGGTTGACAAATCTTAAATCTAATCCATTTTTGAGAACAAACCCTCAACTTGTTCTGGCACACCACTTCTTTCTCAAGTAGTCACCCATCTCATCGTCATCTCCCTCGGGCATTAGTGGAACCCGACGGGTTTTTTGAAAGGTCTTTAAAATCATTTCTCCCTTTCCATCACTATGCATAAATCCCAACCCACTTGCATAGCATCTATTAGCATCCTATCTACACCCACCCGCATAACCCTCATAAGGTAATAGGGTCATGCACGATGCAAGTGTCAACGGTAAAAGTATCGGAGGCAACCCACCGAAGGGGGAACTCCACATCATGGTCAATCATTGAAACAACAAGTGCTATATGTCATTCATGAAAAAGTTTCTTAACATGGTCAAAGGGCTGCTTGCCTGGCTCAACAAAGTCTCCGGGGTCTTAGAAGTCTTCGGGTCCAACTTCCTCATCAACAGCGCAATCTACCGTCGCGATAAATAGCGGTAAAAATAAGCGTCACACAAAAACAGAGCACACAAGCCACTATTAAAAATGCTACCCTATTCTGATAAATACTGAAGACTATATTCAAAATATTTTTCTAGGGTTTTGAACTTAAAAAGATTTTCAAAACTATTTAAAACAGGAGCTTATAATGCTAAATAGGGGTTTTAAATTAAAACAATACATAAAATGTTTTCAAACATTTTTACAAATGGCACTAATAAATTCTAGGGAATATTCTAGGAATTTAGGTGGAAGAATCAGGCTCATAGGATTTATTTTTATTCTTGTGGAATTTTTAGAATAGCCAAAGAAAAAGAAAAAGGAAAAGAAATGGCATTGTGCCTTGGCCAGAGGCGGCCAGTGGCTGGGCCAGCCTAGCTGGCCAGCCAGCCGGCCTCATGCGCGGCCAGGTTCAAACCTGACGTGCGGGGCCCGGCCATCAACGACCACGAGGGGGAGAGAGAGCACGGGAGAGGGAGAGAGAGGCCAACAGCTGGGTCTCACCTATAAGATCCTTCTCCCACCTCGGGGCAGAGGGGGAGAGGCTCACTGGCGACGAAAGGAGGCATGGCAAGGGGAGCTGGAGGCGGGGACGGTCTTTGCGTCGAGCCGCCGGTGTCCTAGAGGCAAAAGGGCGGTCGGAGGTGGCCGGAGTCGCCGGTGGGGAGATGACCGCGGTGGAGGAGCTTCGGGAGGGGGTAGGAGCCAGTGTTTCTTGCCTCAAAATGAGCGGAGGAGAGGGGGAAATGAGCCAGTGGTGAACCTTGGGATCAAAGGAGGAGAGGAGAGCACCGGAGTGGGCCTATGTCCCGATATCGATGGAGCTCTGCCACGGCGGCGCCTCGGCCGATCTCGAGCACTGGTGCTTGGGGGCTCCAATGGGGGCTCGGGGCAGTGTAGAGGGAGCGAGACGGAGGTTCGAGAGAGGAGAAGAGGCTCGGGAGGCCCTATTTATACGCCCCGGTGGTCCACCAAGCTTAGGTGCGCCGACAAGCTCGGGGCCAAGGCCAGAGGCCATAGGAGGGGACAGGGGCGAGTTAGGGGTGTTCCTGGGGCTGGTCTAGGCCCTGGGGAGGGGAGAGAGGGAGAGATGCACGCGCATGTGATGCTGCGGGATGGTAGGGCCGGGCGGCGCTCGACACATGCGGGAGGAGGGTAAAGGAGGAGGAGGGAGGAGGGAGCCGACCGGCCGGTGTGTCCCGGACACCGAGGCCAGCCAAGTGGCGAGAGGGGGAGCCCGAGGTTATCGGGGGCATGCATAGGGCAGCGGCTATAGTGCGGTCAGGCACTATAGCACGCTCTAGAGCACGGCTAATGCATGCCATGGCATTGCCTTTGGCATCTTCTGCGCGGCCACCTGTGTCTAGGTCATCTAGTAGAGTATATAATAGTTAGAAATGTCCTTGGATGCTCCGGGGTTCCTTTGGAGAGAAGGGAGGTTGAGAGGGAAGATGGTTTTACCCCTGTCTAGGGTGTAAAATGAGGGTTTTACCCCGCTTACCTATTGAGTCTTGGCCAGAGGAATTTACTGGAGGTAGCTATAGTAACCCTGAGGGGTTGTGGTAAAAGTTTCATGGCAAGGGGAATAGAGGAAGGGGGTGAAATCAGAGACTTACCATTTCACCAGAAGATGTTTGATGGTGATTTGGCCGAGTAGATGCATTCTACATGCCTTGATAATTAACAGAATCAAAGGGTGGTCAAAACAGGGCTTATCACCAAGTTTGAGAGGGTTTGATGAAAGTTCACAATGGGATTGGTGGAAACCTAGAAATCAACGGATTCTGGTTTCTGTAGATCTAGACATGCTAAGATTTTACCCTTGATTCACCACTTAGTGTAGCATCAACATTTGGTGATTAGAGCATGTCCACAAAGTTAGGGGTGAAGGAAAGAAACTTCACAATGTAAAGTTGTTAAAATTTGAATCTGGACAGGAAGGGTTTTGGGATGGTTTGATGACCCAAATCAATTTGGATTGAGGTGAAACTTTGCAAGATCATCACCTATGATGGTGTTGACTTGCTGGAATTTTCTTGGAATTTATTGAGAATATTTATTATAGAAATATTTCAAAATCTTGATTTGAACAGAAAAGGGTTTTGAGGGGTTTTGCCCTTGATTTGAACATGACCATGAGTTGAAACTCATATATATGGAAAATATATGTCCACTGAGTTTCCCTAAATTTTCTCAAATATTTTGAAATCATTTAAATAGTTTTTACCTATGAAAAACCATTTCTGGTCTTAAGAAAAAGACTTTAAATAAAATATAAGAATAATCTTTAAAATTAATATATGGTTGTTTTGGAAAGTCTTATATATAGTAGGTTTGAAGTAAAGCCTTAGTGGAAGAAGGATCCACCCAATTTGGGGACTTGTAGTCCAAACCTCAACTCAAGGGTTTTTGAAAACCTAATTTGAATAAATCCTTTTTTGTCAAAATAAAATTTGATAAAAATAGTTTTGGGCTCCATTCACATGGCATGATCATTGGGCAAGAAGTTTGGGTCAAGGAAGATGAATATGAAGAGGGATAGAACCTAAGAGTGCCATACACCACAATCAACAAGCAAACAAGCAACCAATCAATCAAGCACAAGCATTGAAAAAGTTTTAGTTGGCTCCAAATTTTATAATCCAAACATATCAAGGTGATACAAACACAGGGTGTGATAGACCTACCCCCCTTACAAGAATCTCGTCCCCGAGATTCCTAGGCTAAGCGCTAAAAAGATAAGGGAACTCATATCTAAGATAGTCTTTTTGCTCCTAGGTTGCTTCAGCTTCAAAGTGGTTGCTCCATTGGACCTTGAAGTACTTGATGGTGTGGCTTCGGGTGCAACGCTCGGCTTCATCCAAAATGCGAACCGGCCTCTCACGATAAGTGAGGTCTGGCTGAAGATCGATGGCTTGATGATCGATGTCCTTGTAGAGGTCGGGGCGGTTGGGGACTTGGAGACACTTCCGGAGCTGTGACACATGAAAGACGTTGTGCACACCCGACAGCTCGGGAGGTAGCTCTAGCTGGTAGGCAACTTCTCCTTGTCTTGCGGTGATCTTGAAGGGGCTGATGTATCTGGGTGCAAGCTTTCCTTTGACATGGAAACGCTTGGTTCCTTTAAGAGGTGTTACTCGAAGATAGACATGATCTCTGTTGTTGAAGCTCAGTTCTCAATGGTGTGAGTCCGCGCAACTCTTCTATGTTGATTTGGCAGCCTCCAGATGCTCTCGAACGAGTTAAACTTGCTATTCTGCTTCGCGGAGGATATCTGGGCCAAAGACTAGTCCTTCTCCAGTCTCTGACCAATTGAGGGGAGTACGACACTTGCGTCCATACAACACCTCAAATGGTGCCATCTGAAGACTCGACTGGTAGTTGTTGTTGTAGGAGAACTCAGCGAATGGTAGGCAATCTTCCCACCTGGCTCCATAAGCCAAAAACAGGCGCGGAGCATATCTTCAAGTATCTGATTTACTCGTTTTGTTTGCCCACCGGTGTGGGGGTGAAAACCAGTGCTGAAGGAGAGCTTGGTTCCCATAGCTTCTTGAAACTTCTTCTAGAACCTTGTGGTGAACTGGGTTCCTTGGTCTGACACAATTTCCTTTGGGACTCCATGAAGACTTATGATGTGGTGGATGTAGAGGTTTGCGAGTTGGTTCCATCATAGGTGGTCCTGACGGGAATGAAGTGGGCTACCTTGGTCAGGTGGTCGACAATGACCCAAATGGAACCATGTCCTTTACTCGACCTTGGTAATCCGGTGATGAAATCCATGCCGACTTTATCCCACTTCCATTCAGGCACTTTGAGAGGTTACAATAGCCCAGCAGGTCACTGATGCTCAGCCTTGACCCTCTGGCATATGTCACACTTAGCAACAAATGTGCTTATATCCCGTTTCATGCCATGCCACCAGAATCTTTCCTTGAGGTCTTGATACATCTTGGTTCCTCCAGGGTGGATGGAGTACGGAGTGTCATGAGCTTCTTGCAAGATCAAGTTCTTGAGCTCCTCTTTGTTGGGTACGCAGATGCGATTCCCAAACCATACCACTCCTTGTTCATCCAGTGAGAATCCTGAGGCCTTGCCCGCCTTGATCTTCCTCTTGATGCCTTCAATGCTCTCATGTCCCTTCTGACCTTCGTTGATATCATCCATCAAGGTAGGCTTTGCTTCGAGGTTGGCGAGGAATCCGGGTGCAACCAGTTCTAAGCCGAAGCTCTCAAGCTCTTCATACAAGGCGGGTAGCCTTTCCTTAATCATTGCATTCAAGGAACAAGCCTATCTGCTTAAGGCGTCCGCTACCACGTTCGCCTTTCCGGGGTGGTATTGAACACTGAGGTCATAATCCTTGATCATCTCCAACCATCTTCGTTGCCTCATGTTCAATTCCCTTTGGGTGAAAATATACTTCAAACTCTTGTGGTCTGTGTATATCTCACATCGCTTCAATAGAAGGTAATGTCTCGATGTCTTCAAGGCATGAACCACGACTGCCAACTCTAGATCGTGAGTTGAATAGCTCTCTTCATGAGGTCGTAGCTGTCTGGATAGATATGCTACAACTCTGCCTTCTTGCATCAGAACACCTCCAAGCCCGTTTCTTGATGCATCACAATATATCACAAACTCCTTGTGAATATCAGGGGTGGCCAAAACTAGGGTTGTGGTCAATCTCTTCTTGATCTCCTGGAAGCTTTCCTCGCACTTAGCTATCCATTCAAACTTCTTTTCCTTCTTCAAAAGCTAGGTCATTGGTCGGGAAATGCTCAAGAACCCTTCTACGAACTTGTGATAATATCCCGTGAGTCCGAGGAAGCTCATGACTTCCTTCACGGTGGTTGGGCTTTGCCATTCAGTCACGGCTTCAATCTTGGCAGGATCCACTGATAATCCTTCTACAGTCAACACATGACCCAGGAATCCAACTTCATGTAGCCATAATTCACACTTTCTCAACTTGGCATAGAGATGGTGCTCTCGAAGCTTCTCTAGGACCAATCTCAAGTGTTCCTCATGCTCTTCTTCAGACTTGGAGAAGACGAGTATGTCATCAATGAAGACGACAATGAACTTATCCAAGTACTCCATGAAGACCTTATCCATGAGGTACATGAAGTAGGCAGGGGCATTGGTTAACCCAAACGACATGACCGTGTATTCATACAAGCCATACCGGGTTACAAATGCCGTCTCCAGAATGTCTTGGGGTCTGATCTTCAGCTGATAGTATGCAGACCTGAGGTCGATCTTGGAGAACACCTTGGCTCCATTCAACTGATCAAACAGGTCTTCAATCTTGGGGAGTGTATACTTGTTCTTTATTGTGACCTCATTGAGAGAACGGTAATTGACACAGAGTTCGATAGTTCCGCCCCTATTTGACACAAATAGAACATGCGATCCCTAAGGAGAGGCACTAGGGTGAATAAATCCTTTTCTGAGCTGCTCTGCCAGTTGCTTCTTCAATTCAACCAACTCTTCAGATCCCATCCTGTAGGCCTTCTTATAGATGGGCCTTCATCCGGGCATAAGATCAATGATGAACTCAATTTCGCGGTCACGAGGCATCCCGGGAAGCTCATCAGGAAACACATCCGGATATTCACATACCACTGGCACTTGATCCAACTCAACTCCTGATAGACAGTTAGCTTGAGGGGCTTGAGTGGAGGCAGGGTTGGGAACATACTTTACTTCCACTCCTTGGCTATTAGTCATGGTGACAATCCTCTTGGCACAGTATAACAAGCCTTGGTGCTTGGTTAACCAGTCCATGCCTAGGATCACATCCAAGCCTACTAACTTCAGGATGATAAGGTCTGCTAGGAAATCTACCCGTTGATGTTAATCTCAATTCCCTTACAGCCTATCCCAGACTTCATAACCGATCCCGGGGTTTGTATCAAAATATGACTACCCAGGGGTGTACGCTTCATCCCACTCTCTAGTGCAAACCTTGGGTGAAAAAAGAATGCGAAGCTCCACAATCAAACAATACTGTTGATGGGGTTGAGTTGATGAGGAACGTACCCAGTATGACGTCCGGGTCTTCCTGGCCTTCCACTTCAGTGACGTGATTCACACGACCGTTGCCATTGTTGGGCTGGTTGCTGGAAGCAAGGTTCCTTGGTACTGATCCACGACCTTGACCTTGAGCAGGCGCATTGGGGCACGGTGCATTTGGCTTCTTGTTGGGACACAACCTAGAGATGTGTCCTGGCTGACCACATCCAAAGCAAGCGACTTGTCTAGGGTTGTTGTTGTAGTTCCTGCCACTGTTGTTGTTATTGGGGTTGTTGTTGTAAGCTGGCCTGGGATTGGCATATTGCTGAGCCTGGTAGCTCGGATAAGGCGCAGGAGGTCTAGCCTGCTGTGGCTGATATGTCGGCTTGGCTGGGGCTGCCAATGGCGAGGCTTCTGGTTGCTGGAGCTACCCTTATTGATTATCTTGCGCTTGCGAGTGTCGTCTATGGGACGACGCTTGTCTTCCAGCATGAGGGCCTTGTTCACCAGGTCGAAGAAGGTGCGACAGTCGCAGACGATGAGCTGATACTGCAGGGTCTATTGAAGTCCTTCCATGAAGCGTTCCTTCTTTGCAGTCTCCGTGTTGACATCTTTAGGTGCATACCTTGATAGCAGGTTGAACTTCTGCAAGTACTCCTTGACAGAGCCACTTCCTTGCTTCAGTGCTCGGAATTCTCTCTTCTTGATAGGCATGATCCCAGAAGGAATGTGTGCGGTGCAGAATCCTTCCTTGAAGTCATTCCAAGTGATCACATGCTCACCTTGCATGACCTTGAATCCATCCCACCAAGCTCGGACGGTACCTCCGAGGCAGTGAGAGGCATGAAGAACCTTCTCACGGTCCTCATTGCAATTGACCAGTGCAAGGAGGTCCTCAATGGTGCGGATCCAGTCATCAGCATCCAATGGTTCAGCAGTCTCGGTGAAGGTTGGTGGCGAATTCCTCATGAACTCAGACAGCGTGGAGCGGCCATTGCCGTTCCTGCCTTGCTGCTGGTTGTTCACAAGGGCCTGAGCCATTTGCCGGATAGAAGCATTGTTGGCTAGACATTCCTCCCGGAGAACTTGGAGAAACTGAGCTATGGTCATGTTCTCCGGTGGAGGTGGTGGCGGTGGAATGTCGCCCTATGGCTGCTCCTAGTGTCCTCCAGCGTGAGCAGCCCCACCAGCTCCCTGTTGTTGGCTTGAGTTGACAGCTTCAGGGTTGGTGAAGGAGCTGTTGCGGGTATGAGTCACCATCTTGTTTGGGGCAGCCAAGTCAAACAATTAGGATAGACGAGAGGAAAAGCAATAACGGAAAAGCGCGCCTAAGGGGGTTGGTCAAGTGTAAGTGTGGTAAAACAAAGGTCGAAAGACCTACATATTTTAAGATAGACGATGGAGTTGCTTACATGTTGCCTAAGGCAACATCGCGACTTGCATCGGAACACAAACAACAAAACAAACAACAAGCATACATGGTTTCATATGAACCATTACACGGCTCGACTTCCCATGAGGGATACATGACTGATCCTACCCTAGGGGTTGTCGAACTCAGGTGGTGGAGTGCTCGGTCTCGTAGTCACGCTCCTCTGGGTCTTCCTCCTATTCATCATCTGAACGGGCATCATTCCCTGTTGAAGGGGTCGAGGAATGAGGAGGTCCACCCCGACGACGCTTCGTTGGCGGGTCGGTGAAGAGCTCACGGTACTCCTTCGCACTCATGCGATGACGACATGTGGGTGCATCACTAGCTGGGGGTACTCCTCCTCTGTAAGCGACATCTGTTCATCTCTCGGGGGCTCCATCCTTCTTGATCTTGTTTGGCTTCGTCATGGCTTGCCGAAGTAGCTCTCGGGTGTGGTGAAGTTCCTCGCGGAGCTTCACTAACTCCTTAATCAAGTGGTGAGCCAGACTATTGGCAGAGAGGGTGAAGTAGGTCTGGAACTTGAGTGGTGTGCCATCCTCCTGGGTCGGAACCAGTGTCCAACTCTCTCCAAGATCATCCTTTCTGAAAGGAAGGTAGCGAGTAGCCGGCTCATCAGCCATATTTGGAATGATGTCTCGAAGGTGCAGTAGTGCCTTGTGTGCAGTTGTCTCGACTACAAGTATCATGTTCTCCATCCGTGGTCCTTCAAAGAACCAACTAGTCAGGGAGTCGTTTGCCTTCACGACCACAACCACATGTTACTTCTTTGTGACGACATCGACCCAGTGCTCGTGGTAGAGGAAAACGGGTGGTTGACAAAGCAGGCACTTCTCCAGGCTATCCCCAAGGAGTAAGGGAAAGCCGGATGTTAGGAAGGCTTCGGATACGACGGACATCTACAAAGGTTTGAAAGGAGGAGAGTCAGCAGAGTGTTATATGAGGAATAGAAGAGTTAAACAGTGTGGAATTCTTAAGTATAGATGCTAGGGGTAGTTTTGAAAATCGGTTTTATCCTAACTAACGTCCATGCTAACTAAGGGCTTCCTAAAGTCAACCTGGCTCTGATACCATCTCTATGGGGACCCCGACTCATAGGTCGTGATCACCGAATGCACGTGCACAGTGATCCCGGAGATCAATGCTCGCTGAACACACATAAGCTGAATAACAAGAGTCTTACATCCACATTTAGCATTTTACACAAATGAAGGCCATGAAGGCCTAGTCTTACATAGATAGGGCCACGAGGGCCAAACACTTAAATAGAACAAACAGCGGAAATCTTGATCGAAAGCATGAACCCATTGCCATCTTCCTTAACCTACAGACATTCTGACTGGGAAGCGTCCAAGTTTGCATGTTTGTCTCCAATGAACTCTTCAACATACTCCTGTTCTTCCATGCCTGGCAATTAAATAACCAGTGGCAAGCCAATGAGTACTTTGAATGTACTCGCAAGCATCCCAAGTTGTGGAACAAGGTAATAATAATGCATGATATAACACTAAGTAGGTAATTTGCAGAAAGCCAATTTTGAATGCAATGACATGATCAAGTAACTATGTAAGCATGCATCAACAGTTGGCAAATATCCATATGAACATGTTACAAATATCGTCATAAGCAGGGGTTGAACATCTCATGTTCATCCATCACATCAAGTCCTCTGACTTATCTCAAGTACCATCTCCGTGTTAACCACACACACAACATGTTCTATGAAATCAACTGGACATAGTTTAAGCAGCACCACCCAACAGTCCTTGACCGTGGACACGGCTATTAAAATAGTTTTACGCTCTGCAAAGGTTGCACACTTTACCCACAAGACTCGAGAAACTTTCGTGTCATCCACGACTCGCGGTACATCGCATACCCGAGGTAAGTACCCGAACAATGCCTTTCCCCTAGCGATACTATACAAACAGTCCACTCGATTGGTACCCAGCCCTCACGATGTACATCACATGAGCCCCGCTCCAAATCGTACCATCCATGAAATGACAAATGGTTTGCCCGGTGCTTGTGAAGACATCGCATGATCGTACATACTAGTACGACCCTGTATTGAGAGTGACCACGCCACTCCCGCCACTAGTAATGCGGGATCCTTGCCAGTACCCACCAAGGTAATCAACAAAGGCCTGTCCCATAAGGGGTATCGTGGTTGCGCATGTAAGGTTGAGACAGTCGACAGATCTTAAATCTAATCTCTTTTCGAAAACACACCCTCAACTTGTTCCGGCACACCACTTCTTTCTCAAGTGGTCACCCATCTCATCACCATCTCCCTCAGGCATTAGTGGTACCCGACGGGGTTTTCGAAAGTTCTTTGAAATCATTTCTCCCTTTCCATCACTATGCATAAATCCCAACCCAGTTGCGTAGCATCTATTAGCATCCTATCTAAACCCACCCGCATAACCCTCATAAGGTGATAGGGTCATGCACGATGCAAGTGTCAATGGTAAAAGTATCAGAGGCAACCCACTGAAGGGGGAACTCCACATCATGGTCAATCATCAAAACAACAAGTGCTATATGTCATGCATGAAAAAGTTTCCTAACATGGTCAAAGGTTTGCTTGCCTGGCTCAACAAAGTCTTCAGGGTCTTCGAAGTCTTTGGGTCCAACTTCCTCGTCAACAGCGCAATCTATCATCGCGATAAATAGCGGTAAAAATAAGCATCACACAAAAACAGAGCACACAAGCCACTATTAAAAATGCTACCCTACTCTGATAAATACTGAAGACTATATTAAAAATATTTGTCTAAGGTTTTGAACTTAAAAAGATTTTCAAAACTATTTAAAACAGGAGCTTATAATGCTAAATAGGGGATTTAAATTGAAAGAGTACATAAAATGTTTTCAAACATTTTTACAAATGACACTGATAAATTCTAGGGAATATTCTAGGAATTTAGGTGGAAGAATCATGGTCATAGGATTTATTTTTATTCCTGTGGAATTTTTTGAAAAGCCATAGAAAAAGAAAAACAAAAAGAAAGGGCATTGTGCCCTGGCCAAAGGTGGCTAGTGGCTGGGCCGGCCGAGCTGGCCAGCCAGCCGTCCTCACATGCGGCCATGTTCAAACCTGATGCACGAGGCCCAGCCATCAGCGACCGCGAGGGGGAGAGATAGCGCGGGAGAGGGAGAGAGAGGCTGACAGGTGGGTCTCACTTGTAAGATCCTTCTCCCACCTCAGGGCAAAGGGGGAGAGGCTCACCAGCGGTGGAAGGAGGCATAGCGAGGGGAGATGGAGGCGGGGACGGGATCTATGTTGAGCCGCCGGTCTCCTGGAGGCAAAAGGGCGACCGGAGGTGGCCGGAGTCGCCGATGGGGAGATGGCCGCGGTGAAGGACCTTCGGGAGGGGGTCGGTGCCAATGTTTCTTGCCTCAAAATGAGCGCAGGAGAGGGGGAAATGAGCCAGTGGTGAGCCGCGGGCTCAAAGGAGGAGAGGAGAGCGCCAGAGCGGGCCTATGTCCCGAGATCGACGGAGCTCCGCCGCGGTGGCACCTCGGTCGATCTCGAGGACTAGTGCTCGGGGGGCTCCATTGGGGGCTCTGGTCGGTCTAGAGGGAGCGAGAGGGAGGTTCCAGAGAGGATAAGAGGCTCGGGGAGGCCCTATTTATAGGCCCCCGGTGGTCCACTGAGCTCAAGTGCGCCGGTGAGGCCAGGGCTGAGGCCAGATGCCATAGGAGGGGACGGGGGCGAGTCAGGGGTGTTCCTGGGGCTGGTCTAGTCCCTGGGGAGGGGAGAGAGAGGGAGAGATGCGCGTGCATGCGAGGCTGCGGGTTGGCCGAGCCAGGCAGCGCTCGGCACGCGCGGGAGGAGGGCGAAGAAGGAGGAGGGAGGAGGGGGCTGACCGGCCGGCGTGTCCCGGACGCCGAGGCCAGCCAAGTGGCGAGAGGGGGAGCCCGAGGATGTCATGGGCATGCATACGGTAGCAACTACAGTGCGGTCGGGCACTATAGCATGCTTTGGAGCGCGGCTAATGCATGCCATGGCATTGCCTTTGGCATCTTCTACGCGACCACCTGCGTCTAGGGCATCTAGGAGAGTATATAATAGCTAAAAATAGCCTTGGATGCTCTGGGGTTCCTTAGGAGAGAAGGGAGGTTGAGAGGGAAGAGGGTTTTGCCCATGTCCAGGGAGTAAAATGAGGGTTTTACCCCACTTACCTATTGAGTCTTGGCCATATGAAGTTACTGGAGGTAGCTAGTAACCCTGAGGGGTTGTTGTAAAAGTCTCATGGCAAGGGGAATAGAGGAAGAGGGTGAAATCAGAGACTTACCATTTCACCAGAAGGTGTTTGATGGTGATTTGGTCCAATAGATGAATTCTACATGCCTTGATAATTAACAAGATAAAAGGGTGGTCAAAAGTAGGGCTTATCACCAAGTTTGAGAGGGTTTGATGAAAGTTCACAATGGGACTTGGTGGAAGCCTAGAAATCAATTGATTCTGGTTTCTCGAGATCTAGACATGCCAAGCTTTTACCCTTAATGCACCACTTAGTGTAGCATCAACATTTGGTGATTAGAGCATGTCCACAAAGTTTTGTGTCAAGGGTAGAAACTTCACAATGTAAAGTTGTTCAAATTTCCATGTGGACAGGAAGGGTTTTGGGATGGTTTGATGAACCAAATCAATTTGTATTGAGGTGAAACTTTTCAAGATCATCACCTATGATGGTGTTGACTTGATGGAATTTTCCTCAAATTTATTGAGAATATTTCTTATAGAAATATTTCAAAAGCTTGATTTGAACAGAAAAGGGTTTTGAGGGGTTTTGCCCATGGTTTGAACGTGACCATGAGTTGAAACTCATATATGTGCTAAATATATGTCCACTGAGTTTGCCTAAATTTTCTCAGATATTTTGAAAGCATTTAAATAGTATTTTCCCTATGAAAAACCATTTCTAGTCTTAAGAAAAAGCCTTTAAATAGAATATAAGAATAATCTTTAAAATTAATATATGGTGGTTTTGGAAAGTTTTATATATAGTAGGTTTGAAGTAAAGCCTTAGTGGAAGAAGGATCCACCCAATTTGGGGACTTGTCGTGCAAACCTCAACTCAGGGTTTTTTGAAAACCTAATTTAAATAAATCTTTTTTTCAAAATAAATTTTGATAAAAATAGTTCCGAGCTCCATTCACATGGCATAATCATTGGGCAAGAAGTTTGGGTCAAGGAAGATGAATATGAAGAGGGATATAACCTAAGAGTGCCATACACCACAATCAACAAGCAAACAAGCAACCAATCAATCAAGCACAAGCATTGAAAAAGTTTTAGTTGGCTCCAAATTTTATAAACCCAAACTTATCAAGGTGATACAAACACAGGGTGTGACACTCTAATCCTGGTGTGTCTGTCAAGATGGATCAGCATGTTGATGGAGTATACTCGGATCATCTTGTCATGGTGTTCATGGTGCGGAGGCTAGCTTGAAGATAGTAGGTGGATCCTAGCTTGTGAGTTTTCACATTATCTGCAGGGATAGGAGTATACATATCCTTCATGGCATTGTGGCTCGCCTTGGATTCCATGTAGACATCCATGTCTCCATCCTGAACCTCAGGGACTCCTAGTAGCAGCCTTGCGCAACCCATGGGAGCTAGGGGTGCCTGGTCTGAAGATGTACTAGGCTCAGGGCTAGTGCCTAAACTCATGTCAACACCCTGCTCTGTCAAGTTTTGTCTGTCCTCAGCATTTGACATACTGACCCTGTGAATAGAGTATAGAAGAGCAGAAGAAGATGCGTCATCACAAAATAAGGTTGGTTTTTGAAATATTGAACAAAAGTTTTCCAAGGTTTTGCATTCTGTCACATGGAAATCGGTACAGCTGATGCAAATTTTTTGGTGCTACCGAGACTGACTATCCCATTAACAGAAACTTGGCACTCTTTTCGGTGAGACCAAAGAGAAGTACCCGGTTTCACCGAGACAGTTCTCAGCAACACAGAAAGACAAATCGGTGACACCGATTTGTTTGCTTCGGTTCCACCGAGTTCCATCGGGCGGAAGGCAAACCCTAGTAAATTGATCATTATCTAGACTATAGGAATTTCTTGTGGATAGGAATATGTGCAATAGGTGGCTCATAGAGAAATACAAATCCAGTGTGCAAGAATCAGACGGGGAGCGTAAAGGAGGTCGAATCCGTCCACTAACTCAGCAACGGATCCACTACGACAGCGACGATGGAGAAGATTTCATCGACGGCAGCGATTCCCATCGGTGGAGGAGCGCAGGGGGACAAGGGCGATGGCCAAGGGTCTCGAAAATGATAGCGTAGGGTTCTGAGGCGCGACGGTTTGGGGACGAATTTCAAAGCATCGGGGTCCATAGTATATCTACCCACCACTGTGGGTGACGCCGATTCTATATTGTCGGTGTCACCGAGTTCCTCAACTGTCAGTTGACAGGGAAACTCGGTGTAACCGAGAATATGGAATCAGTAGTACTGAGATAGAAAATCAGATCAACCCTAGGCATTCGGTGAGACCGAGATTTTGGGGTTGGTTCCATCGAGATGCACTTGGGATGTTGTAATGGTCAGTCCTTGTCGATACGAAACTCCGAGTGCTCCACACACAGAGGGATTGAAAAGCACTTGTTCAAATTTTGTGATGCAGCATGAATAGAGTATGAGGTGAGAAAGCATATATATCTAAAGAGTGGTCGTAGGCATTCATGTCCATCAAATTGGCAAAAGATAAATCAATGACCAAATAGCAACAATTGGATGTCCTCGAATGAGAAAATAAATGCAGACCAACATGCTCACACAATAAGATGTCAAATGAAATCATGACAAACATGCACAAACACTCTAGCATCTAACAAGCACTTGGGCGATGACAAAGTCATCTATATATGAGTATTTGACTTAGGAGCCAAGTAAGAATACTTGATCACAGGTCATACTCATCATTTAAGCACAAGTGGGGTTAGCACTTTTACATAAAGCATTTAATGTTGTCACATACTAAGAGATGCTTTGACTCAAATCTTAGAGTAAAGCTCCCCCTTGATGTGACATCCCCCCATAAGAGGGATAAACTAACCTTGCGTTTTGTTGATGAAGACTTCATGTTGGTGAGGTAGTGGTGGATGCTCAAAGTTGATGAAGATCACCAAGAGTTGGGAGCATCCTTGTTGTTTCCTTACTCTTCTCACCTACATGGGTTAGTCCCAACACACAAGAGACATATACAAGGATATCTATGGACATGGAGTGCAAAGCATGTGTGATGATGTCCATTGATTTGTTGATTACCTTGTCCCTTGCTTACCTTTGAGGTAATGCATGACTCCTTGAACTATTGCATAGGGTTGATGTTGATTGCAAACAGATCTTGCCAATAATGAATGTGAGTGAATTTCATTGGCGGAGTCACCCCTCAAGAACTTTCTAGTTCTTCTTCTTGGGGACCCACATCACGTTGATGGGGATCCTTGGTGTTGTAGTAGCCTTTGTAGATGTTGAGCTTGAGGTAGCCTTGGGAACCCACTCCACCATAGCTAGGGATTCATCTTCATATGAGTCAATGTCCTCTTGAATCTTGTTCTTGCCCTTGAGCTTGTGGTCTTGTGGTGGAAGGTCATCTTGAGTGTTTGTCCCCTTGGGAAGAGTATTTTTATACTTCTCCTTTTGAGGAATAAACTTGGGCTCTAGATATTGACCTTCTTACCGTTCAACTCCATTAGCGTTGAAGTAGCCAACACCACGATTCTTCCGGTATCCTCCATGCTTGCATACAATCTAATCAAATTGTTTGCATCCTTCAAGACTATTGTAGATACCTTTCTCTATAATCCCTTTCAAGAGTTCATTTCTTGCTCAAGTGTAACTTGGCTAAGAGAAGAGTTAGTGGGATCAATAGAGCTACTAGGAGCAACATCATTGGGTTTAGCATTTTTATTGTTGCTACTAGTTGAAGAACATTTCTTTACTTTGTTACTAGCTTGCTTAGACTTAACTTGAGGCAAAAATGTAGATAAGAGAAGTCGTTTGGCTAGATAATAGGAAGTCTTCTTTCGAAGATCGTCTTTGATAGCTTTAAGGAACTCATGCTCTTGCTCTAAGTCGAGCTTCTCGAAGCGTAGCTTCTCATGTGTCCTTACAAGCTCTATATGATCTTCTAGAGTTGACTCATGAGCTAACTTAAGAGGTTTTTAGTTCAGGAGTTAGTCATTCTATTTCTAACTTATCATCATCACATGACTTATCTTTACTAGAGTGAGTACTAGCAAGTTCATTTTGACTATCATTACTAGTTTTGTCAAATAGCAAGTCATCTTCAATTAACAAGTCAACTTCATCACTATTGAAATCAAGATACTCGGGGTGTGATACCTTAGGGCCTTTATCCATGAAGCAACTTCCACTCCCTTCATTTGGTTAATCAAATATATCATAGGAGTTGGTTGTCACCAGTGCAATTCTGGCAACACCTTCATCTTGACTATAGTTGGAGTTGGAGTGATAGCTTCTCTCGGAGTGGTTGTCGGAGTCGGAACCGGAAACCCATTCACCATCATGAGCTTGATGTTTCCTTCTTGAGTAGCTCTTGTTGTACTTGTCCTTCTTCTCTGAGCTCTACTTCTCCTTGAGGGTCTACGTTCATAATGATAATCTCTACTCCTTCTCTCTCTTCGAGGTGACTCGTCTCTTGAGCTTCATCTTCTTGGTGACTCTTCTCTTTGTTTGTAAGGAGCCGTGCACTCATTGGAGTAGTGTCCGGGCTTCCCACAATTGTAGCAGTTTCGGTCACGACTTAACGAATGCTTCTCTTCATGTCTTGAGTTGGAGCTTCGATCTTTACTTCTATTCTTGTAGAACTTGTTGAATTTCTGGACCATAAGGCTTATCTCTTCATTTGTGACAAGGTTGTCGCTTGAGGTAGTGGGACCATTGCTTGTATCTTTGTAAGAACCGCTAGACTTCTGATGAAGCTCTTCCTTGTCTTTGAGTGTCATCTCATGAGCAACAATTCAACCAATCACTTCCGAAGGTTTGAGATCTTTGTAGTTGGGCATCATTTGGATCAATGTGCAAACGGTGTCATATCAATCATCCAAAGCTCAAAGTATCTTCTTGATGATGAATTGGTCTATCATTTCGTCGCTTCCCAAGCCAGCAATCTCGTTGGTGATGAGAGCTAGCCTAGAGTACATCTCAGCGACTCCTTCACCATCCTTCATCTTGAACTTGTCAAGTTGACCTTGAAGAACATCTAACTTGGATTCCCTCACGGACTTAGTTCCTTCATGCATATCAACCAAAGTATCCCAAATCTGTTTTGCGTGTTCAAGACGGCTAATTTTGTTGAATTCTTCAGGGCACAGGCAGTTGAAGAGAATGTCACATGCTTGAGCATTGAGTTGCAACATCTTCAACTCATCCACAGTTGCTTCGCGATTGGGTTCCTTTCCTTCCGCAAATAATTCACCTTGCAAGCCAACAAGAACAATTTCCGAAACGACAGGATTATGACCAAGAAAATGCATTTTAATTTTATGCTTCCAACTAGAAAAATTTGTGCCATCAAAGTATGGACCTCTACGGTGATAGTTTCCCTCACTAGATGACATGCTTCTCCTAGGTTGTGAAACCAATGCAATGGAGACCAAAGCTTTGATATCACTTGTAGGACCGAAAGTAGGTCTAAAGGGGGGTGATTAGATTACTTGACCAAATAAAACTATGCTTTTTCCCAATTTTAATTCTTGGCAAGTTTTAGCATCCATAGCATGTCAAGTACACCCTACACATGCATGTCTAAGAGTATTTCAGCGGAAAGTAAAGACATTGCACATGTAAGTAAAGAGAGGGTAAGGAAAGCAAACACAAGTGATGACACGAAGATTTTTCCCGTGGTTCCAATAGGTGGTGCTATCGTATGTCCATGTTCATGGAGTCTTCAACCCACGGAGGGTAATGGTCGCGAGAGTCCACGGAGGGCTCTACCCACGGAGGGTTCCACGAAGAAGCAACCTTGACTATACCATGACGGCTTCCGTCCACGAAGGACTAGCCTCACTAGGAGTAGATCTTCATTAAGTAGGCGATCTCCTTGCCCTTACCAACTTCTTGGTTCGCTCCACAAAATGAAGTAGGAGGCTCCCAAGCAACACCTAACCAATCTAGGAGGCACCACCCTCCAAAAGGTAATAGGCTCGGTAATGGCGATGAACTCCTTGATCTTGTGCTTCAAGATGATAGACTCCTCAACACACAATCACTCTCTCATAGATTTGGCTTGGTGGAAGAGATGGGATTAGGGGAAAGAAACTTGGGGAGGCTAGAAATCAAGATCCATATGGTTGGAGTGGAAGATCTTGATCTCAACACAAGGGTAAGTGGTTCTCTCTCAGAAAATCTGATGGGATAGGTATGGAATAGTTCTGAGTGCTTCTCTTTCGAGTAGGTCGTGGTGGAGGGGTATATATAGGCATCCCCAAAAATCCAACCATTACACACAAAATGACCAACTAGGTGACACCGATGTGTTAATCTCGGTGGTACCGAAGTGACCAAAAGGTGGCAACTTTGAATCTCGGAGGGACCGATATAGGAATCTCGGTTGCACCGATAAGGTGACCAACAGTCAGATTTCTAGTCTCGGTGATGCCGACCCAACAATCTCGATGGTAACGAAAATGTGAATTTGCATAACAGAAAGTTGGCAACCTAAACTCGGTGGCACCGGTATGGAATCGGTGGCACCAAACAGGCTAGGGTTTGGCTGAGTCTATCTAGGTTCTGGAATCGGTGGCACCCAGATAGGAATGTTGGTTGCACTGATTTCAAATGTTTGTCTATAGATAGACTTTTGTGGGGGAACTTTTGGATGTTTTTGGTGACTATCACTTGTGCATGTATGAGCATTTTATTCACCAACAAAACCTTACCCCCTTTTAATCGTATTGGCTTTCCTATGGACTCAAAGTGATTTCTCACAAATGTAAAATGTAGAGTCCTCTTGCTTGAAGCTTGGCCAACCTATTTCCTTGCATCTTTAGATAATTCCACAATCCTTTGGCAATCCCTATCATTGAACTTTTCCAAAAATATACTTGGTGGAAACATTAGTTCAATGACTTATATGTTGTTATTAATTACCAAAACCACCAACGGAGGAAATGTGCTTTCAGGGGGGATACCCGCCATCGTTCCTGGGCCAAGTTATCCTAGCTTGGAGATAGAGGGTGGAACACACGCCCATGTCTTCGGGCCAGATGATCCCAACCTGGGGACGGAGGGTAGAGCATACTGCCTCGTCCCTAGGGCATGCGGCTCTTGCTTGGACACGGAGTGTGGAACACACGCCCATGTCTCCGAGCCAGGCATCGCTCGGTCACCAGCGGACGATCCTGTACACACCCATGTCCCTGAGCCCGGTTTACCCAGACTAGGTGCTAGGCCGTGCGCACCCGCAAAGGGACCTGGGGCACCCCAACGAGGCGTGTTAGGGCATTGCCCGGGGTGCCAACCTCGCGCGCAATAGACGGGCCTCGCCTGGACCGACCCACGGTGTGGGGGGATGCACCTTTGCTAGGACGATGATGCCTGGGCACGGGCTCTAGGGTGTGAGGGGATACCCCTACACCCAGGGGCCCATCTCGAGCCGGCCCTACTTCACCAACACGTGAGACTCTCACGTAATAATGAGTGGGCTATATATGCCCGGAGCCCCCTGAGGACGCGAAGGGGTTCCCACCCATGCAATGTGGTAGCCACAGCTCCTGGCAGAGAAGTCAACACTACACATCAATGGCTGTGCCCATGCAACGTGGATGCCCTACGCTTAGTGCTGGGGGAAGACGAAGACGAGCCTAGGTGCCAGACGCGACGTTTGCCTGTTTTATTTTTGTGTTCGAATTGCCACTTTTTGGAATGAAGTTTGAAGAGTTCAGAACTCTAGATTTAAAAGAAAAAAGGGGCATGGATTTTTCCTCTCATTTCTCTCGTTTTATCGGTCTTGGACCTTCTTCTTTGATTGGCGTTTCACAAGGCACTATGCGCTCCAGCCCACCCCGGAGCACCCCGAGGCTCAATTGCAAACCCATGTATCCTCGAGGGTCGCACCTTTAGGCAGTCGACCCCCGCCTAGGGGCTCCGACCGTGACACGGCACCGCGACATGGAACTTGGGAGGCCCTAGTGCCTTGGCCTCCTGAAGCAGAGCTCGACAGGGCGGAACAGGGGGCGCTCGAGCGTCAAAGGATGCTCCTGAGCATCATGCCCCAGGAGCCTTACCAGTCATATATCCACTCACCACCCTCAATGCCATCCTTGGTGATCTAGCCGGCATCGAGGGTGACGGGGCCTCACCTAGTGGTCGCTTCATTGGGGATCCAGTTGTATACCACGGTGGTAGGGAAATGCGTAGGACTGGGACCTGCCGACGTAGAGTTGCTTGAGCGTCAAAGGGGGGCTCCTGAGCAGCACGCCTCAGTAGACTTACCGGTCATATAGCCACTTGGCAGCCTCGATGTTGTCCTTGGTGATCCGTCCGGCATCAAGGGTGTCGAGGCCTCACCTTGTGATTGCATCCTTGGCCAGACGCAGCCACGACGGTAGGGAAATGAGCGGGACTGGGGCATGTAGATGCAGAGTGCCGAAAGGACTCCCAACCCAACGCACACGCAAGAAAGGAGGCTCGGTGCAGCACATCTCGTCGTTAGAAAGTAAATTCAAGGGCAATTCTCAAAGGGACAGACAAAGTTGCCATTAGGCCGCATACATGACCCTTCTAGGGAAACAAGAAGGCCGCTCAAGGAGACACGTAGAGGCTGCTGACCTTGCCATCACCTCCATCAACGGCCCCGAGCATCACACCCGCAGCCTGGTCTTTGGCCTCGCCATAGGAAACTCCACTATTAGGTTTTCTACGTGGTCACTTACCTGCTCGACGAGGGCGACACGCATCATTTCAGGTACTAGACCAAGCACCGCACCAAAGTCGAAGTGCGGGTCGAGGCGAAGGAGGTGGCTGAAGACGCGTGAGGCTGCCTACACAAGGAGGTCATGGATCTTCTCCTCCACCAGCGCACGAGACTTCTCTGTACCCCCCTCAAGGCACTCCATGACCCTGGAAAAGAAGCCCAGGTACCTAGCGTCGTCCGGAACCACAGATGTCGTCCAAGGACTGCTTGGCCCTCCCTTCGAGAGACTAGAACATCTCAGAGCGCATATGCTGGACGCCATGAGCTCGGGCCGCCTCATCCGTAGTCTTCTTCACTAGGGAAGCCACACCATTTACTAGTTTGTAATGGTAAGCTAGCTCGGCTTCGGTGGCGGCTTGAGCATCCATCATGGCACGCCGGCGCCCTTCCTCTTGATCTACCTCTTCTTTAGGTCCTTAACCTCGCCTTTCAGGGAATCACGCAGCTCGCAGAATCGGGACTCCTGGAGTTGCAGCTTCACGTGATAGTCCTGGACGAGGGAGCGCCACGCCTCAGCCACCTTGCCGTCGACCTCCTCCTGGAACCTCGCCTCGCGGGAGGCAAGGGTCTCTTCAGCAAGCAACACCTGGCGCTCCCTCTTCTACAGCCTCTCCTCCTCCAAACTCTACTCCAGTGCCTCCATCGCCATCGTGTTAGGAGGCACGTAGGGATTTGCGCCAGCGGGGTGGAACTCGGGAGCCACACCATAAAGCGCGGCCATCGGCACCCGGATCTCCCCTTCAAGGGCAACATTGAAGGCCTAAAGCGCCTCGAGGCTTTCCTCCAAGGCCTTGCTCCGGCAGTCAGCTTATTGAGCTTCGGCAAGAGCGTGCACGCCGGCCTCCGCCACCGCAGCAAGGGATTCCCCAGCATCAGTGTGGGCGCACTCGTTCTGCAAGCACTCGAGGTTCACCATGACCTCCTGGAAGTGCCACTCCTATGCAAGACATTGACTCTTCGTCCCCAGGTAAGCATCACTACGGGCGAGCTCCACTCCCAGGCTTTCTAGCGTCCTTCCCAAACTCTAGAGAAAACCCCACCGTACGGCCCTTCGGTCTCTCGCGAGCCCGAGGGCCCAGTCAGGCTCCTCCCCTCCTTCAGGAGGGAGGGGGAGGTGTGCGAGCTGCTACCCAGCCCAGACGCTTCCTGCGGGGTTGGGGGCTCCCCCGAAGCCGCACCAGAAGAGCAGCACACCCCCTGAAGCCCATGGCGTCGGGCGGAGGGGGTCCAGGGATGGCATGCGGCGTAACTCCAAGGAAGGGCACCAGAGGAGGATGCCACTCCATCCCGAGAAGACGAAGATCGCGGGTGAACAAGATCGCAGGGGACTCGTGCCTGGGGCCCCCTGATGAGCGAGCAAGCACGGTCGAGAGAGGGGTGGCGACAAGAGTTCTACGGCCAGTAGAGGGCGAAGCCGCGGGAAGCTCGGAAGTCATGGAGGCGAACGACGTCGACTTGACTTCTCCATCACCGTCGGTAAGACTACAAAACTCAAGCTCAGGAGAAGAACATGGAGGAAGGGGACTAGGTGACGCTGGCACTTACTTGTCAATGGCGACCCAATTCTTCTTCGATGAAGCCCAAGGCGACCAGGGTGACCGCCCGTGGGCGCCTTCCTCTTCCGACCGGACCAACGGTTGGAGGACGATGAGCGCACCATCAGCGCCGCGTGCTCGGGAGCAGGGCGGCGACCCCACGTCAGCCAGGAGACACCTCCGTCTCCGGGTTGGCCCAAGATGCGGGCCGGAGGAACATTCACCGAAGAGGGCCCGATTTCAGCCCCGGGAGGAGCAGCGCACTTGGCAGGAAGGATCCCCCACTCATCAAAACACGTCATCTTCAAGAAAAGGGCTTCTTGGCCCTTGTAATTGTAAAAGGGGAGGCAGACCTAAGCAAGCTCACCGGACTCACCACTGGTCGGGCGACGGAGCAATTCGCGTAGCACGTCCGGGGAAAGAGACGAGGCCTGGATTCTCATGGGATCGTGGGGGCCCTTGAAGGCCCACGTCAGACGTGAATGATGCTGCAGGGGGTGATTTGTCGGAGCACGAACTCACGCACCACGATCGCCATCATCACGCCTGCCCCCTTCAACCTCGCCAGCTGGGCTAAGACTGTTGGGGAACGTTGCATGGGAAACAAAAAAATTCCTATGCACACGCAAGAGCTATCCATGGTGATGAGCATATACAAGAGGGAGAGTGGACCTACGTACCCTTGTAGATCGCTAAGCGGGAAGCGTTAAGAAACGCGGTTGGTGTTGTCAAACGTCTTCGCGATCCAAATCGGCAAGCGTCCCGCGATCTCATCATGATTCATCCCGCGATCCAATCACAATCCGTCTCACGAATTCATCACGATCCATCCCGCTATCTCATCACGATCCGTCTCGCGAACTCATCAAGATCTGTCCCGCGAACTCATCACGATCCGTCCCGCGAACTTGATCACGGTCCTTCCGATCTAGCGCCGAACGGACGGCACCTTCGCGTTCAGCACATGTACAGCTCAATGACGATCTCCACTTTTTTGATCCAGCAAGAGGGAGCGGAGAGGTAGAAGAGTTCTCTGGCAGTGTGAGAGGAGGAGGAGGCTTGGCTTCCAAAAAGCCAGCCCTTGGGTCGGCCAAAGTGGGGAGGAGAGAAGGACTCCTCCTCCAATCCTAGTAGGACTAGGATCCCTCCTTTTTTGGCCTTTGTCCACCTTTTTCCCTTTGGGCTTTTTCTCCCAGCCGCATGGGCCTTGTGTGGGTCTTCCACCAGCCAACAAAGGGCTGGTATTTACTCTCCCACAGCCCATGTAGCCTCTTGGGTCGAAATAACCCTCCCGATGGTCTCCCGGTACACTACCGGCACTCCCGGTACACTACCGATAAGCCCGAAACTTTTCCGGCGACCAAAACAGGACTTCCTATATATCAATCTTTACCTCTGGACCATTCCGGAGCTCCTCCTGACGTCCGGGATCTCATCCGGGACTTCGAACGACCTTCGATCACCACCATGCATAACTCTATACTACCGAAACGTCACTGAACCCTAAGTGTGCAGACCCTGCGGGTTCGAGAACTATGTAGACATGACCGAGACACCTCTACGGTCAATAACCAATAGCGGGACTTGGATGCCCATATTGTTTCCTACATATTCTATGAAGATCTTTATCGGTCGAACCTCTATGTCAAGGATTCAGTTAATCCTGTATGGTGTTCCCTTTGTTCTTCGGTATGTTACTTGCCCGAGATTCGATCGTCGGTATGTTCATACCTAGTTCAACCTCGTTACCGGAAAGTCTCTTTACTTGCTCTGTAATACAAGATCTCATGACTAACACTTAGTCACATTGCTTGCAAGGCTTGTTGTGATGTTGTATTACCGAGTGGGCCCTGAGATACCTCTCTGTCACACGGAGTAACAAATCCCAGTCTTGATCCATGCCAACCCAACAGACACCCTCGGAGATACCTGTAGAGTACCTTTATAGTCACCCAATTACGTTGCGACGTTTGATACACACAAGGCACTCCTCCGGTGTTAGTTAGTTGCATGATCTCATGGTCATAGGAACAGATACTTGACATGCAGAAAACAGTAGCATTAAACTGACATGATCATATGCTACCTTTGTAGTTTGGGTCTTGTCCATCCCATCATTCTCCTAATGATGTGATCCCGTTATCAAATGACATCTCATGTCAATGGCTAGGAAACCTTAACCATCTTTGATCAACAAGCTAGTCTATTAGAGGCATACTAGGGACATGGTTTTGTCTATGTATCTACACATGCATCTAAGTCTCCGATCAATACAATTATAGAATGGATAATAAAAGATTAATATGAACAAGGAAATATGATAATAACTAATTTATTATTGCCTCTAGGGCATATTTCCAACAAAGACACGCGCGCGTCATGGGTCGGCGAGCTCTTCGTGCGTCCACCCATGTTGCGGTACCGCGAGAGACAGCGGGAGATGGAACAAAGGGCCGGCCCCAACGTCATTGACATACACCCACTGCCGCCAAAATCCTGCAGCCTCTGGAGAGAGCCTCGCATCAAGTAGCCCTCCGGTCGGCGCATCGGCTACTCTCAAGGACACACACCCAGAACATTGTTCCCCCGAGGTCATCTCGATGGAGAAGAAGTGGCGCAGCAGGGCTATGTGGGGGACGATGCCCACAAAGGCGTCGTACAACAATGTGAAGGCCGAGAGGAGGAAAAGGGAGCCGGGGTCAAGGTGGAGCGTCTGGATCTGATAGTGCGACAGCACGACAAAGAAGAAGTCCGAGAACAGTGGCAGCAAGCCTGAGAGAAGGGCATGGATATGGAGAGGGGCGGTGGAAGCTGCAAGCTCGTCCCCGGCTCGCGAGCCCAGCCAGATTTTGGTCGGTGCTCTGTGGGGACCCCGACTCATAAGTCGTGATCACCGAATGCACGGTGTATAGTGATCCAAGAGATCAATGATCACTGAACACACATAAGCTAAATATAAGAAGAGTCTTACATCCTTACATACTGTATTACACAAATAGAGACCATGGAGGTCAGGTCTTACATAGATAGGGCCGCAAGGCCAAACACTTAAACATAACAAGCAGTAGAAATCTTGGTCGAAAGTTTGAACCCATGTTGTCTGCCTTAAACCTGCAGGCATTCTGACTGGGAAGCGTCCTAGTCCACATGTTCGTCACCAACGAACTCTTCACCGAACTCCTGTTCTCCCATGCCTGGCCAATTAAATAACCAGTGGCAAGCCAATGAGTACTTTGAATGTACTCGCAAGCAACCCAAGTTGTGGAACGAGGTATAACAATGCATGATATAGCACTAAGTAGGTGATTTTTTGCAGAAAGCTGATTTTAAGTGGACTGATATGATCAAGTAACTATGTGTAAGCATGCATCAACAGTTAGCTGATATCCATATGAACAAGTTGCAGATATCATCATGAGCAGAGGTTGAACATTTCATGTTCATTCATCAGATCAAGTCTTCAGACTTGTCTCAAGTATCATCCTACTATCTTCCGCACCCACACACACCAAGTTTGTGAAGACATCCGGACGTAGTTTAAGAAGGACCTCCAACTGTCCATGACCGCGGACACGGCTATTCGAATAGTTTTACACTCTGCAGAGGTTGCATGCTTTACCCACAAGACCCGGGGAACTTCCGTGTCATGCACGGCTCGTAGTATATTACATACCCGAGGTAAGCACCCGAACAATGCCTTTTCCCATGGTGATACTAAACAAAGAGTTCACTCATTGCTGCCATCCCTCATGATATACATCACTCGTATCATCCATGAGGGCCCACAACGGTGTGCCCGGTGCCTTTAAAGACAGCGCATGGTCTTCCACTCCGGGATGACCCCATCTCGGGAGTGACCACTTCACTGTCGCCACTGGTAATGCGGGCTCCCTACTAGCACCAAGCATAGTAATCAACAAAGCACCATATAATAAGGGGTATCGTGGTCGCAAATTTAAGGTTGGGACGGTCAGTAGACCTTAAATCTATTCTGTTTTCGAAAAGACACACACTCACTTGCTCCGGTACACCACTTCTTCCTCAAGTGGTTACCCAACTCATCATCGCCTCCCTCGGGCATTAGTGGTACCCGACGGGGTTTTCGAAAAGTCTTTGAAAATACTTTTGTTTCCATCACCATGCATAATCCCATCCCGTTTGCGTAGCTTCTACTAACCAACCTATCTACACCCACCTACATAAATCTCATAAGGAGGTAGGGTCATGCACGATGCAAGTGTCAACGGCAAAAGTATTGGAAGCAACCCACCGAAGTGGTCACTACTCCATATGATCAAATATAATGAAAGTAAAGTGCTATATGACATGCATGAAAAAGTTTCTTAACATGGTCAAAGGGCTGCTTGCCTGGCTCAACAAAGTCTCTGGGGTCTTAGAAGTCTTCGGGTCCAACTTCCTCGTCAACAGCGCAATCTACCGTCGCGATAAATAGCGGTAAAAATAAGCATCACACAAAAACAAAGCACACAAGCCACTATTAAAAATGCTACCCTACTCTGATAAATACCGAAGAATATACTAAAAATATTTTTCTAGGGTTTTGAACTTAAAAAGATTTTCAAAACTATTTAAAACAGGAGCTTATAATGCTAAATAGGGGTTTTAAATTAGAACAATACATAAAATGTTTTCAAACATTTTTACAAATGGCACTAATAAATTCTAGGGAATATTCTAGGAATTTAGGTGGAAGAATCATGGTCATAGGATTTTTTTTTATTCTTGTGGAATTTTTAGAATAGCCAAAGAAAAAGAAAAAGGAAAAGAAAGGGCACTGTGCCTTGGCCAGAGGCGGCCAATGGCTGGGCCGACCCAGCTGGCCAGCTAGCCGGCGTCATGCGTGGCCAGGTTCAAACGTGACGCGCAGGGCCCGTCCATCAACGACCGCGAGGGGGAGAGAGAGCACGGGAGAGGGAGAGAGAGGCCAACAGGTGGGTCTCACCTGTAAGATCCTTCTCCCACCTCGGGGCAGAGGGGGGAGAGGATCACCGGCGGCGGAAGGAGGCATGGCAAGGGGAGCTGGAGGTGGGGACGGGCTTTGCGTCGAGCTGCCGGTGTCTTGGAGGCGAAAGGGCGGCCGGGGGTGGCCGGAGTCTCCGGTCGGGAGGTGGCCGCGGTGGAGGAGCTTCTGGAGGGGGTAGGAGCTGGTGTTTCTTGCCTCAAAATGAGCGGAGGAGAGGGGGAAACGAGCCAGTGGTGAGCCTTGGGATCAAAGGAGGAGAGGAGAGCGCCGAAGTGGGCCTGTGTTGCGAGATCGACGGAGCTCCGCCGCGGCGGCGCCTCGATCGATCTAGAGCACTGGTGCTTGGGGGCGGTCAAGAAGGGGCTTGGGAGGTTGATTGGGGACATAAGAGGGCCAGAGGAGGAAACAGGTGGCTCGAGGGAGACCTTAAATAGGTGGCCCGTGGTTCACCGAGCTCGGGTGCGCCTTCAAGCTGGTGGCCGAGGCCAGAGGCCACGGGGGGAGACGGGGGTGTGTCTAGGGTGCTCCTGGGGCTGCTCTAGGACAAGTGGGAGCAAGAGAGAGAGGGAGGAGAGCCCGCGTGTGCGAGGCTCGGGGTTGGTCGAACCGGGCGGCAATGGCGCATGCGAGCGGAGCCGTTGGAGGGAGAGGGAGGAGGGGTCCGACAGGGTGTCGTGGTGCGGATGTCAAGAGAGGCCAAGTGGCATGAGTGGGAGGCCTGAGGACGCCGGGGCCATGTAGTGGGCGGCGGCTACAGTGCCTATCGGCACTGTAACGCGCTCCAGGGCGCACGTATGGCATGCCACGGCATGCCAACGGCACTCTCGGCATGGCCTAAGGTCTCTGGGGGTCTAGGGGTATCTAGTCTAGGGGACAACAACATTGGATGCCCTAGGAGGAGGATAGAATATGAGGGGAGAAAGAGAGAGGTGCTTGGCTACTGTCCACAAGGTAAAAATGGGGTTTTACCCCACTTACCCATGGATATGAGGCTTGAGATTATTACTGGGGGTGAAGGGGAACCCTAGAGACATTGGTAAGTGTTTGAGGCCAACGGGAATAGTAAAAGGTGGCCAAAACATGTCTTTACCAAACATGCAGAAGGTGTTTGATGGAGGTTGGGGCAAGCAAATGGGGTTTTCTGGCCATGGAATTTAACAGGATGAAATAGGAGGTAAAAACAGTGTGGAACACCAATTTTGAGGAACTTTGAAGAAAGTTCACAATGCAACTTTCTCAAACCCTAGAAATCAACAGAATTTGGTTTCTGTAGACCTAGTCATGCTAAGATAAACCCCTTGATGCACCACTTACTGTAGCACCATTATTTGGTGATTAGAACATGTCTACAAAGTTTGGGGTCAAGTGAAGAAACTTCATAATGTAAAGTTGTTCAAATCTGAACCTAGACAGGGAGGGTTTTGGAATAGTTTGATGAATCAAAAAAATTTGGACTGAGATGAAACTTTGCAAGATCATCACCTAAGGCCATCTTAACTTGCTGGAATTTTCTTGGAATTTATTGAGAATATTTCTTATAGAAATATTTCAAAAGCTTGATTTGGGTAGAAAGGTTTTTGAGGGGTTTTGCCCATGATTTTGAACATGACCATGTGTTGAAACTCATATATATGGAAAATATATGTCCCCTGAGTTTTCCTAAATTTTCTCAAATATTTTGAAAGTATTTAATAATTTTTCCCTATACAAGACCATTTCTGTCCTTAAGAAAAAGTCTTTTAAATAAATAGTAAAATAATATTTAAATTTTATATTTTGTGGTTTTGTAAGATCATATATATAGTAGGTTTGATATAAAGCCTTTGGGGATGAAGGACCCACCCAATTTAAGGACTTGCAGTGCGAACCTCAACTCTGGGGTTTTTGAAGACCTAATTTGAATAAAACCTTTTTGTTCAAAATAATATTTGGTAAAAATAGTTTTTGGCACTATTCACATGGCATGATCATTGGGCAAGAAGTTTGGGTCAAGGAAGATGAATATGGAGAAGGATGGAATCTAAGAGTGCCATACACAAACAAGCAAACAAGCAAACAAGCAACAATTCAAACAAGCACAAGCATTGAAAAAGTTTTAATTGGTTCCAAATTTTGCGAATCCAAGCATAACAAAGTGATACAAACATAGGGTGTGACAGACGGTGTCAAAACCGGCGGATCTCGGGTAGGGGGCCCCGAACTGTGAGACTAGAACTCATGGTAACATGAGACGAAGGGGACACAAATTTTACCCATCCTATGGAGGTAATACCCTACGTCCTTCTTGGATGTATTGATTATATGGGGTTACAGAGTTGATCTACCTCGAGATCGAAGAGCTAACCCTAGATGAGTTGTCCTATCCCTATAAACTAAAACCCTCCATCTTATATAGATGCCAAGGATATCTAGGGTTTACACATGGTCGGTTACATGCCAAACAGATAAACATGTCTATTCACTATATCAAACGTGGAGCACAAGCTATACTTCCCGAAGCTTCCATCTTGGTGATAAGGTCTTCAATGAATCATGTGTTCGGTAAGTGGCCCATATAGTCTGGCCCATAGAAATAGGTCGGCCTCCCGAGGACCCCTTAATACAAGACTCCTTCAGTAGCCCCCAAACTTGCCTCCAACTCCAAGGGTCTTAGCTTCAATTGCTTCACATGATCAAAGTCTTCAGCTTGCGAGGTGAGTTCTTCCCGCAGAACTTATTTCGGCCTCTAATGAAAAGTAGCCTTCCGCATAGTGGCGCATCCGAACACTATAAATAGCCCGGCCTTGAGGGACAAACGTCAAGGGGTAAAATAATGCACCCCTGATGAACTCTCCGATGAAAGGCCATGACCCATCACAACCGCTAGGCCATACAAAAGCTCGATTCACGGTTCGAGGCCGTTTTAATCAACACGATCTATCAATATGCTGATCGTGTCCCGTTTTACATGGGATATGTGTAATCAAACGCATGCAACGGCTCACGTGTCTCGGGAAGCAGAGAGATTCTTGGCGGAGCGAGGGGAGACCGAATCGATAAGCCTCATAAAAGGGGAATAAAACCCCAAAGCCTATTCACGCTCCTCATTCGCCTTCTCTGCCTTCCATTCCTCTACACCTCCAAAGAACAGATATAGGTTTTCTACCCCCACCTCGAAGATCATCAATGGCGGGCTCCAACAGCCAGTGGGAGCCCTCCATGGTCATCGACCGGGACATCCTCAACCTCAAGAAGGCTGGCTACGTCTCCTCGTATATCCCTCGCCATGCACCGGAGGAGGGCAAGTGATCCCCACTCCCCAACCGAGCAAAAGGGTGGTATTTCTCCCCCACTTCATCACGGGGTTGAGATTCGCACTCCACCCATTCCTCAGGGGGTTTATGTTTTTCTACGGCCTCGACTTCCATGACCTCCCACCGAACTCTTTCATTCACATCTCGGCGTTCATCCTCATCTACGAGGCTTTCCTTGCGAGTCGAGCCGCACTTTGGGCTATGGCTCAAAGTGTTCAATGTCAAGCCGAAGTGCATCGGCAGGAAGCACGTAGACTGTGGCAGAGCTGTCATCGGCAAGCTCACCCACGTCATGTGGCCATCGGGCACCTTCATCGACACCATCAAGGTGTGGCAGAAGGAGTGGTTCTACATCACAGAACCACGAGAAGAAGGTCAGATTCCCCCTACCAAATTCAGATCTGGTCCCGCCAGATTAGCTTCATGGCTGGAAAAGGGCCTTAGCTAGGGACCAAGCAAGGAGGTGAGCGACCTGTAGAAGCTCCAAAGTCGAGAAGGGCATCAGTCTGACCAATGTGGTCCAGGTCATGATCCAAAGACGCATCCTCCTATGCTAGCGCCGGGATACTCCATTGTGGGATCGTCAGCTCGACGACGCGCCCACAATTTTGAACCTCTTCTGTACTACACGGAAGAAGCTGTGGAAGGTGCTCTTCAAGTAACAAAAGAGCTGGCCATCCGAAGAAGAAGACAAGGGTCTGCATGCCGCCAAGCCTGCTTACGTCGTATGGTATAACTTTGCTTGTTTGGCTTTACTTTCTATAGAGAGGATTTATAACATCCTTTCCGGTCACCCCTTGCAGTCATTGTTGGGGAACGTTGCATGGGAAACAAAACATTTCCTACGCACACGCAAGATTTATCCATGGTGATGAGCATCTACGAGAGGGAGAGTGGATCTACATACCCTTGTAGATCGCTAAGCGGGAAGCGTTAAGAAACGCGGTTGGCATAGTCGAACGTCTTCGCAATCCAAATCGCCGAGCATCCCGCGATCTCATCACGATCCGTCCCACGGTCCAATCACGATCCGTCCCGCGAACTCATCATGATCCATCCCGCGATCTTGATCACGGTTCGTCTGATGTAGTGCCGAACGGACGGCACCTCCGCGTTCAACACACGTACACCTCGATGACGATCTCCGCCTTCTTGATCTAGCAAGAGGGAGTGGAGAGTTAGAAGAGTACTCCAACAGCATGACGGCGATGCAGCGATGGTGGTGCAGCAATTCCGGCAGGGCTTTGCCTAACCACTGCAGAAAACCAATCTAGAGGAGAAACTATGCATTAGAGGAACAGGTAGCATGTGGCTGAAAATCTATTGCCAAAAACCCTAAAACCTCTAGTATATATAGGAGTAAGATAGGAGGAGGCTTGTCCCTCAAGGGACCAGCCCTTGGTTTGGACGAATCAAGGAGGAGAGGAGGAGTCCTCCTCCAATCCTAGTAGGACTAGGATTCCTCCCTATTTTGCCTTTTTTTTCCACCTTTTCTCTTTGAGTTTTCTCTCCTAGCCGCATGGGCCTTGTGTGGGACTTCCACCATCCCAGTAAGGGCTGGTATTCGCTCTCCCACAGCCCATGTAGCCTTTTGGGTCGAAATAACCCTCCCGATGGTCTCCCGGTACACTACCGGCAGTCTCGGTACACTACCGATGAGCTCGAAACTTTTCCAGCGACCAAAAGTGGACTTCCTATATGTCAATCTTTACCTACGGACCATTCCGGAGCTCCTCCTGATGTCCGAGATCTCGTCCGGGACTCCGAACAACCGTCGGTCACCACCATACATAACTCTATACTTCCGAAACGTCACCAAACCTTAAGGGTGCAGACCCTGCAGGTTATGATCCGCATATATCTGTGTTCTTGATACTATCTTGCAAGTTTTAGACACCTATTACGAGTTATGATCTGCATCCCCCATGGTGACAATAATTGGGATTCTTTCTGGTAACTACCGTAGTTTGAGGAGTTCATGTATTCACTAAGTGCTAATGCTTTGGTCCGGTTCTCTATTAAAAGGATGCCTTAATATCCCTTAGTTTCCATTACGACCCCGTTGCCAAGGGAGGGTAGGACAAAAGATGAAATGCAAGTTCTTTTCCATAAGCACGTATCACTATATATGGAATACATGCCTACATTCCATTGATGAATTGGAGCTAGTTCCGTGTCACCCTATGTTATAACTGTTGCATGATGAATGCCATCCAACATAATTATCCATTACTGATCCATTGCCTACGAGCCATCCACAAATTGATCTTTGCTAAGTTACTTTTCCGCTGCTACTGTTACAATCACTATAAAACTTCTACTGTTACTTTTGTTACCGTTACCATTACTTCCATACTACTTTGCCACTGAATACTTTGTTGCATATATTAAGTCTTTCAGGTGTTGTTGAATTGACAACTCAGCTGTGAATACTCGAGAATATTATTTGGCTCCCCTTGTGTCGAATCAATAAATTTGGGTTGAATACTCTACCCTCGAACACTGTTGCGATCTCCTAGAATTGTGGGTTATCACGACCTTTTTCTCATGCCGTTGCCAGGGAGAATAGCTCTATTCTCTGAGTCACTTGGGATTTATATCTGTTGATCACTATGAAGAATCTGAAAGATCCAAAAACCAAGATCTATCCCTCTGTGTCACATCCGTAGTTAGCATTGCACTCGTTAGCATGTGTGTGCATCATGTTTTGATTTTTTGCATCAATATGAAATGGGGATCAACAGAAACCCTAGCACCTCACCTGAAACAACTAATTCAAAGTTTGTGAAAAATCAACAAATCGAAAATGCCCATAAAAAATGCCCCCCATGTCTGATAAATATTGACATTAATATATCAGGGGACATTCTAATTTTTAGAACATATGTGTCATTTTTAAATAAATAGTAAAGCTACTGAAAAGGCCAAATAAAGCATTATAATTATTTTAGCCATTCAAAATATTTTGAAACTTTTTTGTGTGGGTTTGAAATATTCAAACTAAACTAGCAAAATATTTCAACATATTTTGAATTAGGTGTGGAGGCCCTGACAAAAAAATAAAACAAATGTTAGAAAAGAAAACAAAAACAAAAATAAGAAAAAAAGAAAGGAAACTCACCTCAGGCCCAGGCCAAGCCAGCCCACCTGGCCTAGGGATGTCGTCGTCCTCCGGTAGAAACTCACCTCTTTGAAGTTCTTTGTGTTGGATTGAACATGATGAATCTGAAATTATGTGATGCATATCGTATAATCAAGCCCATCGGTACTTGTGGTGACATTAGGGTTTTGGTTGATGTGTATCTTAACGTGTTATTTTAGTACGAACTCTAGGGCTGTTTGTGACACTTGTAGGGATAGCTCAAAAGATTGATCAGAAAATAGAACTTTGAGGTGCTTTCATACCCTACAATAATTTCTTCGTTAGTTCTCCGCTATTTGTGACTTTGGAGTGAACTCTTTGTTGCACGAGAGGTACTTACTTATGATTCAACTATGTCAATATTGTTGAGAGAAATTGCACTAGTGAAAGTATGGACCATAGGCCTTGTTTCCAAGCATTTATACAACATTTTGCTTGTTGTTTACTACTTTTTACCTTGTTGTTTTTATATTTTCAGATTACGAAAACCTATATGTACCATCCATATTACACTTGTATCACCATCTCTTCGCCATACTAGTGCACCTATAAAATTTGCCATTGTATTGGGTTTGGTTGTGTTGGGGACACAAGAGACTCTTTGTTATTTGGTTGTAGGGTTGTTCGAGAGAGACCATCTTCATCCTACGCCTCACATGGATTGATAAATCTTAGGTCATCCACTTGTGGGAAAATTGCCATTGTGCTACAAAATCTATGCTTGGAGGCCCAACATGAGTCTACAAGAAGAAGGTTGTGTAGTAGACATCAGTGGTCACCCTATTTTTCTTGCTCCTAACGGCAGAGGTCTTTGGAAAGTCCTCGGCAGTCGTGCTTCACCCCGAGGTGCGCTTCCCGAAGTCCTTACGAGACCTGTCCTTGTCCTCCCCCCGGGAGCTTTGTCGGCAGGAGTGAGTGCCTTATCGGCAGCAGCTACCACTGCCTCCCAAAAGAGCTTACTGACGCGAAGGACTTCTTCTTTCTTGACGCTCATCGGTCCTGGCATCTTGAGCATGTTTTAGGCATGATGGGATGCAGCCATGAAATTTGCGAGTGCTGGTCGGCCCATCATTCCATTGTACGACAGCAGCATCTTCGCGACGCTGAAGACGACCTTCTTGACGTCCCACAAGTATAGGGGATCAATCGTAGTCCTTTTGATAAGTAAGAGTATCGAAACCAATGAGGAGCATAACGAAATGATAAGCGATTTCCAGTAGGGTGTTCTCTACAAGCACTGAAATTATCGGTAATAGATAGTTGTATGATAAGATAAATTGTAACGAGTAACATGTAACAAGTGTAGCAAAGAAGCAACAAGGTATCCCAATCATTTTTGTAGCAACGCAAAGGCATGGACAAACTCTTATATGAAGCAAAGAACTCCTGAGGACACATGGGTACTTCTGTCAAGCTAGTTTTCATCTTGCTCATTTGATTCGCGTTCGTTACTTTGATAATTTGATACGTGGGTGGACCGGTGCTTGGGTGATTCTCTTACTTGGACAAACCTCCCACTTATGATTAACCCCTCTCGCAAGCATCCGCAACTACGAAATAAGAATTAATATAAATCTAACCATAGCATGAAACGTATGGATCCAAATCAGCCCCTTACGAAGCAACACATAAACGTATGGATCCACATGTCCTCAGGAACAAACGTAACTACTCACAAAGCATGTTCATGTTCATAATTAGAGGAGTATTGATTATCATAAAGGATCTGAACATATGATCTTCCACCAAGTAAACAACCTAGCATCAACTACAAAGAGTAATCAACACCACTAGCAACCCACAGGTACCAATCTGAGGTTTGAGACAAAGATCGGATACAAGAGATTTACTAGAGTTTGGAGAGGACATAGTGCCGATGAAGATGTTGATGGAGATTGAACCCCTCTCGATGAGAGGATTCTTTGTGATGATGGTGGATTCAATTTCCCCCTCCGGGATTGAAGTTTCCCCCGCAGAACAACTCTGTTAGAGCTCTAGATTGGTTCTGTCCAAGTTCCGCCTCGAGACGGCGACGCTTTGTCCCGAAAGCTTCCTTGTGATTTTTTCCATGACTAAACACTCCATATAGAAGAAGATGGGCATCGGGGACGTGCCAGGTGGGTCACAAGCACCCTCGGCGTCTAGGGGGTGGTCGCGCCTGGCAGGCTTCTCACCTCCTGGTGCCCCCCCTTTGCTATTTGTTTCGCCCCATATTTTTTATATATTCCAAAATAATTATCCGTAACTTTTCAGGACTTTTGGAGTTGTGCATAATAGTTCTCCCAGATTTGCTCCTTTTCTAGTCCAGAATTCATGCAAACCTTGTAAAATAAGAGAGAAAAGGCATAAGAATTGTACCATAACATGTAATAACAGCCCATAATGCAATAGATATCAATATAAAAGCATGATGCAAAATGGACGTATCAACTCCCCCAAGCTTAGACCTTGCTTGTCCTCAAGTGAAAGCCGAGATCGATAAATATGTCCACAAGTTTAGAGATAGAGGTGTCGATAAAATAAAATATGGACATGAGGGCATCACGATCATCTTTAGAATAGAAATACTTATTGTTGTATGATTTCTTATGATAGAGAAACAATTCTTTCACAAGATAAAGTATGAACCAAGAACTCTATTGACAACCATCAAACCATGCTCTCAGTCATTCAAGTAGTTACCAATTTATCATAACATCGGAAAGAGTCAATATAAGAGCTTGTAAAGCAAATCCACATACTCAATCATCTTTAAGTCTTTCATAATTGCTAACACTCAGGCAGTACCCATGAGATCACAGTTTTAATCAGACACAGAGAAAGCTAGGGGCTTATAATTTTGCCTCCCAACTATTCACCTCAAGGGTGTTGTCAACAATAATATCTCATGATCACCCACATCCGAGTGGATATATGCATCTAGATCATTCTCCAACACATAATGCTTGCCAAAAGAGAAAGGCGAAATATAGGAAGTGGTAAAGACCACCATGACTCTTGCATAAAGGTAAGTACTAAAAAGGTAAAAGTAACAGATAGGCCCTTCGCAGAGGGAAGCAGAGCTTGTCATGCGCTTTTTGTTTTGGGATGCGCAAACCTTTAATGCAAAGGAACACAACGTGGTATAGCCCTTTGTGATAGCAACCTTTATTATGCAGTCCATCGCTTTTATTTGTTTTCCGTCACAAATCCGTACAACGTTTATTTCCCTTACTATTAAGATCAAACATATATAGGAGCAATTCTTATTTATTTATGCACTGATGACAACTTACTTGAAGGATCTTATTCAATCCATAGGCAGGTATGGTGGACTCTCATGGAAAAACTGGGTTGAGGGTATTTGGATGCACAAGTAGTATCTCTACTTGGTGCGGATGTTTCTCCTAGTATTAGGTGGAAGCAAGCACTACATGTTGAAGGATCTATAACCATATAACTTCTATTCGGAAGTAAGCAGACATAACCCATTATGTCATCTTCCCTGTCCAACATCAAGTTCTTAGCATATAATATTTTAATGAGTGCTCACCGTCATAAAAGATGTCAAATATAATATATTTATATGTGAATCTCTCTTTCTTTATCACTTCCTTTTTAATTGCACCAATTACCAATTGCTATGTTTGTCAACTCCCAACAAATTTCAATCGACATACATCTTATATGTAAGGTCATCACTCCCCATAAGATCAATATATATACTCTTTGCTTTTACTCAATTCTTCTTTTATTTCCTATTTATCTCATGATCATAGCAAGCAAGCAAATCCCTCACATCAAAATTACCTCTTATTATATAACTCGCATACTTGCTTACATAAGGGGAACAATAAGCAAAAACTTAAAGCTAGATCATACTAAAATTTAATTCTACCAGATCAAGACAAAATCAAAAGGATCGAACTAAGAAAAACAAGAAAGGAAAAAGGTGTGATGGTGATACGATACCGGGGCACCTCCCCCAGGCTTGGCACAAGACAAGGGGAGTGCCCATACCCATGTGTTTAGATGTCCTTCTTCGGAGGTGATGGTGGAGAAGGATCTTTAAGCTTGTTCAATTTCCTCTTAAGCATAAAGTTTTGTTCCCTCAGGTCGTCAACTTCTTTCTCGAGCTTCAATATCCTTTGACATAATTCTTCCTTGCTCTCCTGTAGAACACGAGAATGGATAAATAGGACCTTGGGTTTTCTCCTTGCATTTGGGAGGCTTGATTTTCTGAACCCCACATGCATATCTCCTGCTTGATGCAGAGGGATCTCTTCTTCGCCTGAGCTTTCTTCCTCATACTTTCCTTCTTGTTCCTCCTTCAAGAATAATCCTATCGGTGTTCTGGGGATGGGGTACCCAGACCTGCCTGCCTGCGGCCCAGGGCATGGCCTACTTCATCGCCGGCCAAGTGTGGCCACACTCAAGGCAAGGCCCTCGCGAGGGCCCTAGGCTCGCAAGGAGGAATAGCGTCAGGACCAACAAGGGGAGGGCGTCCTCAGGCCCTCTCCGGAGCGGCGGAGATCTCTATATAAGTCCCGGCCTCAGGAGTCAAGGGTGTCTTAATGAAGGACAGGTGGCACGCCAGCACGTCAGACGGCGCAGTTTCCTGTTTGGTAAAAGGGAGCAGGGGCATACGCGAGTTCCCAAAGCACCCCCAAAGGTTTCCGTTCCGGTGCAACAAGACCACAACCACCCGCCCTGCAGGGCCGATTTCATTGCTGAGCCCATCCCTACACAGTCGACAGCTACTTTGCAGGCAAAGACCGCCTTTGGGGAGGGCGAACACGTACTCCTGTCCCCCTTCAAATTTGGCCGTTGTGGGATCCCTTCCCGCCATTATGATAATGGAAGAGGAACTGGGCCGCTGCTATATATAGAGGGTAGGTTACACCATAGAGAGGGATCTGAATCCATTCCACTACTCATCATCACCGAGCCACATAGGGCCTCTAACACCTCGAAGGGAGCCCTCATGAGGCTCTAAAAACACTCTACTAGTTCATCTACACCACCTCCTCAAGAGGCAATCCACCAAAGCAGGAGTAGGGTAAACTGTTGTGTTCATCCTCTTCCTCATCATCATCCGAGTTATTTGTTGTGTTCATCGAGTAGCGAGTTAGGGTGGGCGAGGTTGTAGGGGATCTTCACACACGCCCCTGTGTTCGAACCTTAAGGGTTTCGCGAAGCCAGAAATCCGACATTTGGCGCGCCAGGTAGGGAGCGTGTCGAGGTCTTCTCCAAGATTCGTTCTTCCCAAGGTTCACTACTCTAATGGCCGCTTCTCCCAGTCACGGTGGGTCAGCTTTCGTAAACCCCGCCACGACAGTCAGAGGCCAACCAAGCAGTCAGTACCAAGTCGCCAACATCACCTCCATCATCACTGCCTCTCGCGCTGCTCAAGCACATGGCGGGCGGCCGGCGCCCCCGGCACCGGCGGCGTGCCGCACCTATGTGGGAGACCCCAACGCGCGCGATGCGCTACTGCTGGCAAGCGAGATGCTGCACCACCGACCAACGCACGGGGGCTTCGACGCATGGGCCGATCACATCGCAGAGCTGGTCATCGTTGCGCAGGGGGCCATCTCCCCTCACTATTCTTCAAGGCCACATGCGCCAGGAGATGGAGGCTCATGTGCCGCGCCTGCTCCCCAGCCCGCCGGCGGAGGGACCCCTCTGGCACAGGACGGGTCTGAGCGGGGCATGCCACATGTTGTGATCCTCCCCCTATGAATCCCGGTGACTGGTTTCAGGGCGCAGCCCGGCCATGCCCACCAAGCATACGGAGGAAACGATGGGATGCCCGACGCACACACCGACATGCATCTCGACGACCCGGCTAGCCCTCAACAACCTGGGTTGACCACGCAGGAGTGCGCCATCCGGTGCAGTGAACAGGCGGCACAGGCGTTCAAGCAAACAAGCGACAATGGCGAAGGCGCATCAGGTCGCCAAGGGAACAATTCACACCAGGAGACGCGCGACCCACCCAACGGCAGTGGTAGAGGTAAGCTACTATGCTTTGAGGCCCGGTGTAGGAGGGTCTGCAAGCGACGCGCATAGGGCGGTTTCCCGCCGCCGCTAGGAGGGACCGCCTATCGGTGTCAGAACTGGGGGATATCGGGTAGGGGGTCCCGAACTATGAGACTAGAATCGACGGTAACAAGAGACAAAGGGGACACGACTTCACCCAGGTTTGGGCCCTCCTATGGTGGTAATACCCTACGTCCTACTTGGTTGTATTGATGATGTGAGGGGTTACAAAGTTGATCTAACTCAAGATTGTATAGCTAACCCTAGATGAGTTGTTCTACCTATACCCTAAAACCCTCTGGCTTATATAGGTGCCGAGGATACCTAGGGTTTACATATGGTCGCTTACATGCCGAAGAGATAAACATGCCTATTTACTACATAAAATGTGGAGCGCAAACCGTGCTTCCCGAAGCTTCCATCCTAGAGACTGGGCCTTCAAATCTTTTGGTGTTCGGTAAGTATCCCTCAGAGTCCATAACAATAGGTCGGCTATCCGAGGACCCCTTAATCCAGGACTCCCTCAGTATCCCCTGAACTTTCCTCCAATGCCAATGGTCTTCAGCTACAACTGCTTTGCCAATAGAGTCTTCGGCTTGCGAGGTGAGTTCCTTCCTGTCGAACCATAGTTCGGCCTCCGATGAGAAGTAGTCTCCCGAATAGTGGCACGTCCGAATATTGTAAATTTATTGGCTTTGAAGGCCAAACATCAGGGGGTGAACAACAGCCGTCTGACGACCTTTCTAACAAAAGGCTACGGCCCACCACGACCGCTAGGCCAGTTGCATAGACTCTATTCACGATTCGAGGTCGTTTTAATCATCACAATCTATCAATATACCGATCATGTCCTTTTTTATACATGATATGCTTAATCACGCGCATGCAACGGCTCGTGTGTCTCAGGAAGTGGAGGGATTCACGACGCAACAAGGGGAGTCCAAATCGATAGGCCTCATAAAAAAGAGAAGGAAAACCCCAAAGGCTTTTTACGCTCTCCATTCAACTTCTCCACCTCCCATTCCCTTGCGCCTCTGGATCATAGATCTAGTTCTCTTCGACCCCACCTTCGAGATCAGCAATGGCGGGTTCCAACGGCCAGTGGGAAGCTTCCACGGTCACCGACCAGGACATACTCGACCTCAAGAAGGTCGCCTACCTCCCCGCCAACATCCCTCACCGCGTCGCGGAGGAGGGACAAGTGATTCCCACCCCCGAGCCAGGCAAGAGGGTGGTGTTCATCCCCCACTTCATCAGGGTGTTGAGATTCCCACTCCGCCCCTTCGTAAGGGGGATGATGTTCTTCTACGGCCTCGGCTTCCAAGACCTCCCGCCGAACCCCATCACATCTCGGTGTTCATCCTCGCCGCAAGGCCTTCCTGCACATCGAGCCACACTTTGGGCTCTGGCTATAGGTCTTCAACATCAAGCCCAAGTGTGTCGGCGGAAAGCATGCAGATTGCGGCGGGCTATCATCGGCGAGCTCACCCGTGTCGGGTGGCCGTCGGGCACCCTCATCGATACCATCAAGGGGTGGAAAAAGGAGTGGTTCTACGTCACCGAACCTCAAGGAGAAGGTCAGCACCCCCTCCGTAGCATTTAGATCAGGCCCCCCCACCAGACTGGCTTCATGGCTCGAAAAGGGCCTTGTTTGGGGACTGGGCAAGCAGGTGACCGACCTGTAGAAGCGCATCTGCTCCATGGTCGAGGAGGGCACCAAGTAGACTGATGTGGTCCAGGTGATGCTCCGAAGACGCATCCTCCCCTGCCAGCGCCAGGAAACCCCCCTATGGGCTCAAGAACTTGAAACCGAACCCACAGTCTGGAACCTCGTCCGCACTATGTGGCAGAAGTTGTGGAAGGCGCTCTTCAAATCGATGAAGAGTTGCCCATCTGAGGAGGAGGACAAGGGTCTGCATGCTGCCAAGCCCAATTCTGAGGTGTGATATACTCTAGCTTGGTCAGCTTTATTACATAGAAGATTCATAACCCCTTACCCGACCTGTCTTTGCAGAGATGGCTGAAGAAAGCCATCAACATTAATAGTCCGGCGCCTCGGCCCGAAGATGAGAGGACCGGGATATTAGCCAAAATGCTCATGGTGAAGCCTTACGAGGCTCCCACGAAGAAAGAGAATAAGAAGAAACCAGGCCAGGCTGGCGTCCGCATTAGGAACCATCCTGATGACGCATGTGACGATACCCCCACCTACTAAAATCAGGAGAAGGTTGAGGAGGAGGAATAGGAACAAGAAGAAGAGGGGGGGGCTAAGGTCGAGGGGGGCAATTCCCCCATGCCAAGAAGAGAGTGTCTTCAGACGCCCCGGAGCAGGTCGCCTCTTCTGCCCCCGAAAGGGCGCGAGAGACGCAGGTGGTCCTATCCGACGATAGTTCGGACTTGGGCTCTGCGTCCGAAGATGTCGAGGAGGTTCCATGAAGGTTCCTACGGGTCAAGACCACCCCATCAAGGTTAGGATCCGAACACCCTCCCGTTCTTTATGAGTAGATTTAAAGTTTGCTAACACGCAGGTTATTGGCCTTGCAGCCCCCCGTGCGTTATCCCCACTGAGGCGATATTAGACAGGGAGACGCCACCCACCGAATTGGCGGAGAGCGGGGATGCCTCATATCCCGCCACTCCAGGCACCACAAAGGACGTCGTGGAGGTGTCATCCCAGCCCACTCCTATGGAGGCGGACATCGGTGGTGAGGGAGATGGCATCATGGCCAAGGCTAATGCCTCAGCCACTGAAGAACGGGGGGGCAATACCCCGCCCGTATACCGAGGAGGCCGGACGAGCGGGCGTTCAATCCCATCCAAGAACATCTTCGGAGTGAACTACACCTCCGGAGGCACCGGTCCAATCCCCGGTGGGTGATCGGGGAATCCGATCATCACCCACACCACTGACCGATAGGTGGTAGGCCATGGAGGACGCTCTATCCAGCACCTCCATTCTCGAGGATCACCACACCCCTATGGGTGCGGTACTATAGAGCATCCAGTCCATTGACAACAGACTGAAGGAGGCCTTCAAATGTCTCCTTGTTGGGGAACGTTGCATAGGAAGCAAAATAATTCCTACTCTTCACCAAGATCAATCTAGGAGATGAGCATCTATGAGAGGCTAGATTGGATCTATGTACCCTTGTAGATCGCTAAGCGGAAGCATTAAAGAACGTGTTGATGTAGTCATGCGTCTCCACGATCGAAACCACAAGCCGTCCAATGAACTCCCGATCAAGTGCCGAACGGACAACACCTCCACGTTCAGCAAACATGCAGCTCGATGAAGATCTCCGCCTTCTTGATCCAGCAAGAGGGAGCGGAGAGGTAGATGGGTTCAACGGCAACACGATGGTGTGGCAGCGGTGGTGGTGGAGCTGATCCGACAGAGCTTTGCTAAGCGGCGCCGAATCAATCTACTAGAGGAGAGGCTATCGGAGAGGGAGGAAGGGCTGGGCCATGGATTAGGGTGCGGCTTCCCTCCTCCCTCTCACATATATATAGGGGGAAGGGTGGCGCCCAAACCCCTAGGGTTTCCCCCTTGGGGCGGCGGCCAAGGGTGGAGGTGCCCTAGGGTGGCTTGCCACCCAAGCAAGGTGGCGCCAACCCTAGGGTTGGCCCTCCACTTTCCGCATGGGCCTTTGTGGGAGGGGTGGCCAGCCCACCAGGGGCTGGTGTGCCCTCTCTTCCAGCCCATGTAGGCCTTTGGGGCAGGTGGCCCCTTCCGGTGGACCCCCGGGACCCTCCCTACACCCCTGGTACGTTACCGGTGATGCCCGAACTTTTCCTGGTAACCAACACGGAACTTCTTATATATGAATCTTCACCTCCGGACTATTCCGGAGCTCCTCGACACATCCGGGATCTCATCCGGGACTCCAAACAACCTTCGGTTACCAACACACATAACTCATCTATACCAAAACGTCACCGAACCTTAAGTGTGTAGACCCTGCGGGTTTGTGAACTATGTAGACATGACCAAGACACCTCTACTGTCAATAACCAACAGCAGGAACTAGATTCCCATGTTGGTTCCTACATGTTCTACGAAGATCTTTATCTATCGAACCTTCATGTCAAGGATTCAGACAATCCCGTATGTCATTCCTTTTGCTCTTCGGTATGCTACTTGCCGAGATTCGATCGTCGGTATCTCTATACCTAGTTGAATCTCGTTACCAGCAAGCCTCTTTACTCGTTCCGTAATACAAGATCCCGCGACTAACACTTAGTCACATTGCTTGCAAGGCTTGTTGTGGTGTTGTATTACCGAGTGGGCCCTGAGATACCTCCCCGTCACACGGAGTAACAAATCTCAGTATTGATCCATGCCAACTCAACAGACACCCTTGGAGATACCTGTAGAGCACCTTTATAGTCACCCAGTTACGTTGCGACATTTGATACACACAAGGCACTCCTCCGGTGTCAGTGAGTTGCATGATCTCATGGTCATAGGAAAAGGTACTTGACATGGAGAAAACAGTAGCAATAAACTGACCCGATCGTATGCTACGCTCATAGTTTGGGTCTTGTCCATTACATCATTCTCCTAATGATGTGATCCTGATATCAAATGACATATCATGTCCATGGCCAGGAAACCATAACCATCTTTGATAAACGAGCTAGCCTACGAGAGTCACACTAGGGACACACTGTTTGTCTATATGCCCACACATGTATTTAGTTTCCAATCAACACAATTATAGCATGGACAATAACCGATTATCATGAACAAGGAAATATAATAATAAACACTTTATTTATTGCCTCTAGGGCATATTTCCAACAGTCTCCCACTTGCACTAGAGTCAATAATCTAGTTCATATCACTATGTGATTTACATTGTAATGAATCGAACACCCATGCAGTTCTGGTGTTGATCATGTTTGGCCCTTGGAAGTGGTTTAGTCAATGGGTTTGCAACATTCAGACCTGTGTGCAATTTGCAAATATTCATGTCCTTCTCCTCGACGTAATCGCGAAAGGAATTGAAGCATGGCTTTATGTGTCTAGTCCTCTTGTGCAACCTTGGTTTCTTGGCTAGAGCAATGGCGCCAGTGTTGTCACAGAACAGAGCCACTGGATTCAGTGCACTAGGCACTACTCCAAGATCTGTCATGGACTGCTTCATCCAGAGACCTTCCTTTGCTGCCTGCGAGGCTGCGATGTACTCCACTTGGCATGTAGAATCAGCTACCATGCCTGGCTTGCAACTGCACCAGCTTACCGCTCCCCCATTGAGAATAAATATGTATCAGTGTCAAAGCTTGCACCAATGTGACCCTTTAGGACGAGCTCTTGATGACCTCCATAAATAAGAAACATTTCCTTAGTCCTTTTCAGGTACTTAAGGATATTCTTGACCGCCATCCAGTGCTCCATTCGAGGATCACTTTGAAACCTTCAGGCCATACTTATGGCAAGGCTGACATCGGCTCTGGTGCACAGCACTGCATACATGATAGAGCCTATGACTGAAGCATAGGGGACGACACTCATCTTTTCTCTATCTTCTGCAGTCATTGGGAATTGAGTTTTACTCGACTTCACACCTTCTAACACAGGTAAGAAGCCTTTCTTAGACTGACCCACTTTGAACTTCTTCACAACTTTATCAAGGTATGTGCTTTGTGAAAGTGCTATCAAGCGTCTCGATCTATCTCTATAGATCTTAATGCCTAATATGAAAGCAGCTTCTCCTAGGTCCTTCATTGAAAAACTCTTGTTCAAATATTCCTTCATGCTTTCCAACATTTCTATATTGTTTCCAATCAGCAATATGTCATCCACATATAATATTTGAAACGCTACAGAGCTCCCACTCACTTTCTTGTAAATACAAGCTTCTCCATAAACTTGTATAAACCCAAACGCTTTGATCACCTCATCAAAGCGCTTATTCCAACTCCGAGATGCTTGCACCAGTCCATAAATGGATCGCTGGAATTTGCAGACTTTGTCAGCATTCTTTGGAGTGACAAAACCTTCCAGTTGCATCATATACAACTCTTCCTCAAGGAAACCGTTAAGGAACACTGTTTTGACATCCATCTGCCAAATTTCATAGTCGAAATATGCATCTATTGGTAACATGATTCTGATAGACTTAACCATCGCTACGGGTGAGAAGGTCTCATTGTAGTCAACTCCTTGAACTTGTGAAAACCCCTTTCCCACAAGCCGAACTTTATAGACAATGACATTACCATCCGCGTATGTCTTCTTCTTAAAGATCCATTTATTCTGAATGGCCTTTCGCCCTTCAGGTAATACTTCCAAAGTACATACTTTGTTTTCATACATGGATCCTATCTCGGATTTCATGGCCTCTAACCATTTCTCGGTATTCGGGCTCATCATCGCTCCTCCATAGCTCATAGGTTCATTGTTGTCTAACAACATGACCTCCAAAACAGGGTTGCCATACCACTTAGGAGCAGTACGCATCCTTGTCGACCTACGAGGTTCAATAGCAACTTGATCTGAAGTTTCATGATCATCATCATTAACTTGCTTTTCAACCGTCGTTGGCTCCACAGAAACATCTTTCTGCGCTACGCTACTCTCTGGTTGAAGTGAAGGTTCAATAACCTCATCAAGTTCTACTTTCCTCCAACTCAATTCTTTCGAGAGAAAATCTTTCTCGAGAAATGTTTCGTTCTTAGCGAAAAACACTTTGCCTTCGGATCTGATATAGAAGGTATACCCAACTGTCTCTTTTGGGTATCCTATGAAGACGCATTTCTCCGCTTTGGGTTCCAGCTTTTCAGGCTAAAGTTTTTTGACATAAGTATCACATCCCCAAACTTTAAGAAATGACAACTTTGGCTTCTTGCAAAACCACAATTCGTATGGTGTCGTCTCAATGGATTTCGATGGTGCCCTATTTAAATTGAATGCAACTGTCTCTAATGCATAACCCCAAAATGATAGTGGCAAATCGACAAGAGACATCATAGAATGCACCATATCTAATAAGGTTTGATTACAACGTTCGGACACACCATTATGCTGTGGTGTTCTAGGCGGTGTCAATTGTGAAACAATTCTACACTGTCTTAAGTGACTGCAAAACTCATAACTCGGATATTCTCCTCCTTGATCAGATCGCAGGAATTTAATCTTCTTGTTACGATGATTCTCAACTTCACTCTGAAATTGCTTGAACTTTTCAAACGTTTCAGACTTGTGTTTCATTAAGTAAATATACCCATATCTACTTAAGTCATCAGTGAAGGTGAGAAAATAACGATATCCACCACGTGCCTCAATGTTCATCGGACCGCACACAACAGTATGTATGATTTCCAACAAATCACTCGCCTGTTCCATTGTTCCAGAGAATGGTGTTTTAGTCATCTTGCCCAAGAGGCACGGTTCACATGTGTCAAGTGATTCAAAATCAAGTGACTCCAAAAGTCCATTAGCATGGAGCTTCCTCATGCGTTTTACACCAATATGACCCAAACGGCAATGCCACAAGAAAGTGGTACTATCATTATCAACTCTACATCTTTTGGCATCAAAGCTATGAACATGTGTATCATCACTATCGAGATTCAATAAGAATAGACCCCTCACATTGGGTGCATGACCATAAAAGATATTACTCCTATAAATAGACCAACCATTATTCTCTGATTTAAATGTGTATCCGTCTCGCAATAAACAAGATCCAGATATAATGTTCATGCTTAATGCATGCACTAAATAACAATTATTCAGGTTCATCACTAATCCCGATGGTAGTCGAAGAGCGAGCGTGCCGACGGCGATCACATCAACCTTGGAACCTTTTCCCTCGTGCATCGTCACTTCATCCGTAGCCAACCTCCGTCTATTCCGTAGGTCCTGCTTTGAGTTGAAAATGCGAGCAACCAAAGCGGTATCAAATACCCAGGCACTACAACGAGAGCTAGTAAGGTACACATCAATAACATATATATCATATATACCTTTTTTGGTGTTGGCCACATTCTTTTAGACCAGATACTTGGGTCAGTTCCGCTCTAGTGACCAGTTCCCTTGCAATGAAAGCACTCAGTTTCTGGCTTGGGTCCAGCCTTGGGTTTCTTCATGGGAGGAGCAACTGCTTTTCCACCCTTCTTGGAGCTACCCTTCTTGCCCTTGCCATGCTTCTTGAAACTAGTGGTTTTATTGACCATCAACACTTGATGTTCTTTCTGGATTTCAGACTTAGCGACTTTCACCATCGCAAATAGCTCGGCGATTGACTTGTTCATCCCGTGCATGTTATGGTTCAACATGAAACTCTTGTAGCTAGGTGGAAATGATTGAAGAAATCTATCAGTGATCGCCTCCGAAAAGGGGCATCCCTAACTCCGCCAGACGGGTTGAATACCTAGACATTTTGAGTATATGTTCACTGATAGACCCGTTCTCCTCCATCTTGCAAGCATAGAACTTATCAGAGGTCTCATACCTCTCGATCCGAGCATTCTTCTTAAAGATAAACTCCAACTCTTGGAACATCTCATAACCTCCATGATGTTCAAAACATCTTTGAAGTCCCGGTTCTAAGCCATACAACATTGCACGTTGAACTATTGAGTAATCTCCAGAACGTGCCTCCCGAGCATTCTTAACGTCTTAAGATGACTCGGGACTGGGTGGGTCACCAAGCGATGCATCAAGGACATAAGCCTTCTGGGAAGCCATGAGGATAATCCTCAGATTATGGGCCCAGTCAATAAAGTTACTTCCATCATCTTTCAACTTAGCTTTCTCTAGGAACGCATTAAAATTCAGGGGTGCTACTCTGCGAGCCATTGATCTACAACATAAATAAGCAAAGGTTACTAAGACTATTGTTAAATATAATGAGTTTAGTTAAAGAAATCACTAAAGCTCCCACTCAAATTGACATCCCTCAGGTCATCTGAGTGATACATGATCCATATTCACCTCCTCAAGTCTGATCATCACGTGAGTTAATGTGGTTTCAATGGTGAACATCATCATGTTGATCATATCTACTATATTACTCATGCTCGACCTTTCGGTCTCTTGTGTTCCGAGGCCATGTATGTACATGCTAGGATCGTCAAGTTTAACCCGAGTGTTCCGCATGTGCAACACTGGCTTGCACCCGTTGTATGCGAACGTGGAGTCTATCACACCCGATCATCACATGGTGTCTCGACACGACAAACTTTCGCAATGGTGCACACTCGGGGAGAACACAATTCATCTTGAAATTTAAGTGAGGGACCACCTTATAAGTTACCATCGTCCTAAGCAAAACAAGGTGCATAAAAATATTAACATCACATGCAAATCATAAGTGACATGATATGGCCATGAACTTGTGCTTTTGATCTCCATCTCCAAAGCACCGGCATGATCTCCATCGTCACCAGAACAACACCGTGATCTCCATCATCATGATATCCATCATTGTGTCGTTGTTGTCGTGCCCACCATGCTCATACTACTATGGCTACCACTTAGCGATAAAGTAAAGCATTACATAGCGCTTAAAGATTGACACGCGGGTCATACAATAATCAAAGACAACCCTATGGCTCCTGCCGGTTGCCATACTCATCAACATGCAAGTCATGATATTCTATAAAAAAACATGATCATCTCATACATCACATATATCACATCATGTACTTTGCCATATCACATCACAACATACCCTTCAAAAACAAGTTAGACGTCCTCTAATTGTTGTTGCATGTTTTACGTGGCTGCTATGGGTATCTAGCAAGAACGATTCTTACCTACGCAAAACCACAATGGTGATATGAAGATTGCTTTTCAACCTTCTACAAAGATTGCCGTAATCAAATCTGATCCAACTAAAGTGGGAGAAACAGACACCCGCCAGCCATCTTTATGTGACAAAGTCACATGTTAGTCGATGGAACACTATCTCTCATAAGCGTACGAGTAAAGTCGGTCTGAGCCGCTTCATCCCACAATTCCGATGAACCAAGAAAAGAATAAGGAAGGAAGAAATCTGAATATCATCGCCCACAAACTATTTGTGTTCTACTCAAGATCTCATCTACGCATAGACCTAGCTCTGATACCACTATTGGGGAATGTTGCATAGGAAACAAAAAAATTCCTACGCTTCACCAAGATCAATCTAGGAGATGAGAATATATGAGAGGAGAGATTGGATCTATGTACCCTTTTAGATCGCTAAGCAGAAGCATTAAAGAACGCAGTTGATATAGTCGTGCGTCTCTGTGATCCAAATCGCAAGCCGTCCCATGAACTCCCGATAAAGTGCCGAACGGACGGCACCTCCACGTTCAGCACACGTGCAGCTTGATGAAGATATCCGCCTTCTTGATCCAGCAAGAGGGAGCTGAGAGGTAGTGGGTTTGCCGGCAGCAGAACGGCGTGGCGGCGGCGGTGCTGGAGCTGATCCGGCAGAGCTTCGCTAAGTGGTGCCAAATCAATCTACTTGAGAAGAAGCTATCGGAGAGGGAGGAAGGCCTGCGTGGTGTCTTAGGGTGCGGGTGGCCTCCTCCCTCTCACATATATATAGGGGGACGGGTGGTGCTCCCAAACCCCTAGGGTTTCCCCCTTGGGGCTGCGGCCAAGGGTAGAGGCGCCCTAGGGTGGCTATCCACCCAATCAAGGTGGCGCCAGCCCTAGGGTTGGCCCTCCCACCAACCCCCTTGCCGCATGGGCCTTTGTGGGAGGGGAAGCCAGCCCACTAGGGGCTGGTGTGCCCTCTATTACAACCCATGTAGGCCTTTGGGGTGGGTGGCCCCTTCCGGTGGACCCCCGGGACCCTCCCGACACCCCCGCTATGTTACTGGTGACGCCCGAACTTTTCCCGGTAACCAACACGGAACTTCCTATATATGAATCTTCACCTTTGGATCATTCCGGAGCTCCCCGTCACATCAGGGATCTCATTTGGGACTCCGAACAACCTTCGATCACCAACACATATAACTCATGTATACCAAAACGTCACCGAACCTTAAGCGTGCAGACCCTGCGGGTTCGTGAACTATGTAGACATGACCGAGACACCTCTACAGTCAATAAACCAACAGCAGGACCTGGATGCCCATGTTGTTTCCTACATGTTCTATGAAGATCTTTATCGGTCGAACCTCTATGTCAACGATTCAGACAATCTCGTATGTCGTTCCCTTTGTTCTTCGGTATGCTACTTGGCCGAGATTCGATCATCGGTATCTCTATACCTAGTTCAATCTTGTTACCAACAAGCCTCCTTACTCATTCCGTAATACAAGATCCCGCAACTAACACTTAGTCACATTGCTTGCAAGGCTTGTTGTGATGTTGTATTACCAAGTGGGCCCTGAGATACCTCTCCGTCACACGGAGTAACAAATCCCAGTATTTATCCATGCCAACTCAACAGACACCCTAGGAGATACCTGTAGAGCACCTTCATAGTCACCCAGTTATGTTGCGATGTTTGATACACACAAGGCACTCCTCCGGTGTTAGTGTGTTGCATGATCTCATGGTCATAGGAACAGATACTTGACATGCAGAAAACAGTTGCAATAATCTGGCACGATCATATGCTATGTTCATAGTTTGGGTATTGTCCATCACATCATTCTCGTAATGATGTGATCCCGATATCAAATGACATCTCATGTCCATGGCCAGGAAACCTTAACCATCTTTGATCAACGAGCTAGCCTGCTAGAGGCACACTAGGGGCACAATGTTTGTCTATATGCCCACACATGTATTTAGTTTCCAATTAACACAATTATAGCATGGATAATAAACGATTATCATGAACAAGGAAATATAATAATAAACACTGTATATATTGCCTCTAGGGCATATTTCCAACACTCCTTGCGGGTTTTCAAGTAAGTCACCTGATGTGTTTATTGTGCAAAGATTTTATTTATTCGTTTTGTATACATGGCAGCCCCAGAGCCCAAGGTGAGATGAAAAAGCTCACCTAGGGATCACACCTAAATCCAATACTGAACTAGATGTACTTGAAGTGTCTGGAATGTGAGAATAACTCAATATATAATCGGATTGTCTACAATTCGGGAATTGAGTTCCCATGTAATGTATTAAATGTTTGTGTAATGCAGGCTTCTTCATCGACAGAGGCCATAAATGGCGCTAAGCTGGAAGAGCTAAATCGGAAGCTAAAGCGCTTCGAAAACGAAGCGGAGGCCCTTAACCGAAGGCTCTACATGGCTCAAGGTATGTCGAATTCCTTTGTCTGAGCTCTATAGTCCGAATACTGTCAATGTAGCTTCTTTATATTTGTGTACTACATGCGTAGCCTCAGTGAAGCAGGTGGAGAGGCTCAAGGCCGAGCTCCAGCATGCGAAGGACAAGACAGACACCGAGAGGGTGGCTGGTAAGGAAACGTCTCTTGCCATTTCCGCCATGCGGGCCACTAGTGGCAGTAATGAAGCTCGCATGGCAGAGGTCCAGCAGGAGCTCAAGGATGCCAGCAAGAGATGCGAGGCCTTGGAGCACAAGAATAAGGTGATCTCGGCCGAACTATAAACTATGAAAACCGAACTCTAGAAGGAGCAGATGGACATATGGTTCTACGAGGAGCAAGTGCGTAAGGCCAAGGAAGTAACAGATGGTAAGACGTACTCACTAAAGTGCGTATTTGAGGATAGCAGATTAACGTTGCTTACCCGGGTGTGGTGATCCTCAGGCACACTCTCCGACCTCTAGAAGAGTGTGGCTGACTCCAATTAGTTGTTCGCCTCGCGGGGAGAAGGAGATGAAGCTTGGTTGTTCTGGGCACAGTTCGGAGCCCCCGAGCATTCTTCTCTTCTTGTGGAGCAGTTGAAACAACTGATGGGGCTGCACCAGATGGCGGAGCCGTCCATGAAGGACCTCTGCATCGGCTTATGGCCAGATAAGCTACTACCAGGCAGCTACTTCAGCCTGGTGCAGAGATAGATCGCTGCTTCACCCTGCTTCGACACCGTCAAGCGCTCCTCTTGCATCGAAGGAGTCCAGATGGCCCTTGCCAGGGCCAAAGTGCACTGGCTCGGGCTAAATCCGATGAAGGTAACCATCGACCCACCACCACCCAGAAAGGAGCATCGACGCCCCGAGCTGTACTTTGATGGAGTGATGGGGAGTGCTCGGTTAATAGCGTTGCAGTGTTCGGGTGATAAAGTATTTGAATGAGCTTGTAACGTGTTCGAAGACTTGTGTTAACTTTTAATAATATTAGTATTTTCTCTTATATGGTTTTGCATTCCTTTATAACTCCTATGTGGTTGTTTAATATTGAAAGATGCGAGTCGTCGGCTTCAGCCCCCACGTAGATACTACATGGGGTGTCTATGCCAATGTATTGTGTTCCTTAGCCGTATTATCGGAACCCGAAGGCGATACAATGCGGTAGACTAGGCAATCAGACTATAGTTCCTTATTTCTTTCACTTAGTCGTAGGGGCACGAAAAGGACTATAGGAAGCATACGATTAGCCACCAAAGTTTTGTGATGTTCGGACGAACCGTGGCCGAAGCCGATATCACAATGTCTGCCCAAAGGGCAAGTTCCTCGTATAACACGGAATAACCGTGTACGAGCATTGAAATATAACACTTCTAGCTCGGATTTCATAGATCGGATCACGTATACTATGACAGTCCGTTTTTGGCTTTCTCCCCTGAGTTGCTTAACCAGACTATGCGGAAGCACAATCGTAGGGGTGCTCCCTTTGCCATTTTAGCCGAACGAGCGGAACATAAAGGGTAAGCACATGAGTCGGGCAACCCAACTTATTGCCAAAGACATAGTTCGGAACCGATGCATATAAAGTGAACGCCAAGACACCGAATACATGGTAGATAAGGTGATTTGTGTTTGAACGTGAGCCCCCGGTCTATTAGTTGTTTGCCTCACGTCATACCGAATAGGTTCACGAGAAGAGGGAGAAAGGAAAAAATATGCGCCGAAAACAGGACAAATGAGGCAAACTTGCGCCACACAATTTTGCATATTCTCAACAACTCTTATGACTTGGATTGCCGAAGCAACTGTTTACAGGTATCTGACATAAAATAAGAAATAAAATCATACATGAGTTGTTGTACCAGGGATCTTCAATTGGAAACATGGCGTCCTCAATATGCCCCCTTGCTAGTTGAATCCTACTCTTAGATACACCTTGATGGGTGTTAGTGTTCGGTGGGCAGATTTTGCTAACAAAATCTTGAGGGGCCGTCGAATAGTAGGTGAGCTTTATGCCATAGGCAGGCTCTTTTAGGAGCGCCTGCGTTTTGTCCGAAGATGTGTTGATGGTAGTAGGTCGGGCCAGCCGAACACCCATCTTTATTTTCCCCACCGCTTCCCATGGAATGTTAAGTGCGAAGTTGTACCTCCTTGGCACATACTTTGCTGGTCCTGAGGTTGTGTGGTGGGGGCGAGTCCCTATAGAGGGAAAGAGGAAGGATCTGAGTTTTCGGTCTGAAGCCGAACTCGGTTCCCAGCCTTGTGTGCCTTTATGGCGGATGTCGGAACTTGCCGATCTTCTTTGTAGCTAAATTCGGCCGCTAGGGCCAACACATGTTCCTCCGTTCTAAGGGGGCGCTCTGTATTGCCGTTGACAGTAATGAGCCCCTTGGGGCCCAACATTTTGAGCTCGAGGTATGCGTAGTGTGGAACCGCGTTGAAACAAGCGAACATTGTTTGCCCAAGCAGCACATGATAACCGCTGCAGAAGGGCACAATGTAGTAGATCAAATCTTCGCTGCGGAAGTTGTCGGGTGAGCCAAACACAACTTCCAAAGTTACGGAGCCCATGCATCAGGCCTCAACACCTAGGATTAGTCCTTTGATGGTAGTGTTGCTGGGTTTAATCCTTGACGGATCTATGCCTATCTTTTTCACCGTATCTGTGTAAATCAGGTTAAGGCTATTTCCTCCATCCATTAGGACCTTTGTGAGGTGATACCCGTCTATAATGGGGTCTAGGACGAGAGCCACGGAACCCCCATGGCAGATACTTGTCGGATGATCACGCCGATCAAAGGTGATCGGGTATGCCGACCATGGGTTGTACTTCGGGGCTACGGGTTCCACAGCATAGACCTCCCGAAGGGTGCACTTCCACTCCTTCTTGGGTATATGGGTGGCGTATAATATGTTCACTATTTTGACTTTGGGGGGGGGGGATTTCTTCTGTCCACCACCAATTGGACCCGAAGGCTCATCCTCGTCCTCGCTGCGAGAGCTTTTGCCTTGGTCTTCGGGTGGTATCTTGCCGGCCTGTTTAAACACCCAGCCACTACAGGAATCGGGCACTTTGCCATCAGCCATCTCGGACGACAAAGGCATGCATCCCAGACGGCAAAGGCTTTGCCGTCAGCTAGCAGACGGCCAACCGTCCGGCTGAATAAGCCACGGCAAAGGGCGCTTTGTCATCTGCTGGCGGACGACAAAGACCTTTGAATCTTTGTCGTTTGTCAGCGGACGACAAAGGGCTTGGACGGCATACATGCCACCTTAGCTCCGTTAAGGGCTTAACGGCGTGCTTTGCCGTTCGTTGGCAGACGACAAAGACCTTAGTTCATTGTCGTCTGCGAGCGGACGGCAAAGAACCCACCTAGGCCAGACCCAGGTTGCACACGTAGCTGCCACGTGGCATCTTTGCCGTCTGCTAGCTGACAGCAAAGGTCTTTGTCGTCTGCCAGCAGACGGCAAAGTGGCTATATAGCCCTTGTTTTTTTGTTTTTTCTTAAAATCATTCAATTTGACAGAATATAACATATATATCGAACATATCAACAATACAAGTTTCCAACAAGCATACCGACAATAAGTTTCAACAAGCATACCAACAATAAGTTCCAACAAGCATACCAAATAAGTTCCAACAACATATCCAACATATACAAGTTTCGAACAACATATCCAACATACATATCCAAAACAAGTTTCCATAAACACGAAGGAAGCAGAAGTAGAAGAGTACATTCCATCAATGCAAGCTTCCTCATCTATAGCAAATCTGCAAAGTAGGAAAGATGAAAGCTAGAAGAAGAATAAGACTATCTAGAATAAAAAGAAGAAAAAGAAGAAGAAGAATTTATCTTCTCTTTCTTTTTCTCCTCTCCTCTCCTCTTCTCCAAGGTAGTAATGCCATTTTCTAGCTAACTAAGCATATCAAGTCATTTTGGAGGAAAAAATGCTAAGTATAGGTCATTTTATAGCTATCCTAGGTAGAATATATCATTTTGGAGGTAAGTAAGGTTATTATGTCATTTTTGAGGAAAATAAGCTAAGTATATGTCATTTTGGAGCTAAACCAAGGTTATTATGCCATTTTATACCTAAGTGGGCTAATTATGTCATAATTGAACTAGCTAAGCTAATGATAGATCAATATTGAGCTATCCTAGGTAGTTATGCCATTTTGTACCTAAGTGAGCTAATTGTGTAATAAATGAACTAGCTAAGCTAGCTATAGATCATTATTGAGCTATACTAGGTAGTAATGCCATTTTCTAGCTAACTAAGCATATCAAGTCATTTTGGAGGAAAAAATGCTAAGTATAGGTCATTTTATAGCTATCCTAGGTGGAATATACCATTTTCTAGCTAACTAAGCATATCAAGTCATTTTTGAGGAAAATAAGCTAAGTATAGGTCATTTCTTAAGCTAAGAATGCATTTGTTAATGAAAACACTTGGGAAAACTTACCATTAACATGGAGGTGAAGGACTGGTAGGGTTTGCGCCAGGGTGAGACGTAGAAGGGCCGGTCGGGCTTGCGGCAGACATAGAAGGATCTGTCGATGCTTGTCGCGAGGCATGCTACACCAAAGATCATTTGCAATGTCTCCTTAGCATGATGCAACTCAAATGTGAATACTAGTAACTAATGACCATTTAAATGAAACTCACCGTGGGTGCTATAGCAATATGGGGCATCGATGGAGGGGTCAGACCATTGTTCTGGCACACGGTCTACACATTTTGTTTTCACGAGTCACTCATATTAGTTAGTAATGAAACGAACATTACATGCATGATTTGGCTAATATGCAGGAGAAACTTACCACTAGGAGCTCGTACAGGGCCCGGTGAGATGCGTCGTTCCGATTCCTCTCCTCCTCCAACAGCCTACCCGTCCTCTCCTCCATGTCCCTCTCCCTCTGTGCCACCTGCCTGTTTGCCTCCGCCAGAAGCTCCTGGGCCCTAGCCTCAATGGCGAGCTCCATTGGCCGTGGACGAGGCCTTATCTCAGGATCAGAGCTCGTCTGGCACTTCTTGATCTCCGATAGAGTTCTAGGATAACGTACCAGTCCATCCCCAATGGCTATCGAGCCATGGGGCCTCCCGCCACCAGATATCATCACGAGATCTAGATCAAAAGGACTCTAGCTCGAGTTGAAGTCCTCCCCTTTCCTCATCTTACCCTCATCCCTATAGCTCACGAGCTTGTTGTGGGAGGAGATGTTGCTGAAGCTCTATGGATGATCGAGGTCATCCTCAGAGAATGCCTTGGCCTTCTTGTACGAGGCAGTATGGGCCATGGCATAGAGGTCGAACAGAGGTGGCACCTCCTTCTTGTTGCGCCGCGCCTAAAAGAGAGGAACAAAATATTAGTTAAGGGCTCAAGCTAGCATGAAGAATGAAATTGCATGAATCATGAAGCAAACCACATACCTAGTTATCCCCGAACTCAACCAGGTTGGAGCTCCCTTGATGGTGTGGCACACCTCTCATTTGGGCACGCTTATGCTTGGCCTTGTTGTGTTCGGCTAGCCATTGGGGAGAGAACCACTCATCCACCAATGCCTCCCAACAGTCCATCCTATCCGCACACCATCTCAGGGGCACCTAAGTTAGACAAGAGAAATTTCAGCGCTACGCCTATGAATCAAATCAAAGAAACTAAGTACAAGGCCTTAAGAATAGATAATTACCTTCATTAACTTCTCCTTAATCAGATAATTTTTGCGGCACTTGTTCTTGGACCTCTTAAAGTTAGTCAAGGCGTAGTAGTCTCGAATAGCTTGCACCCGAGCCTCATGCCGTAAGTTTTGAAGTAGGCGCTTGCACTCGGCTTCGAGAACAACAGTCGCTTTCGCCTCGTCTTCCTCAAGACACCTGTAGAAGGTCTACAATCAAACAAGACAACACTGATTAGTACAATCACTAGTTGTTGTTAATTTTTAATTCTGTAAAGGAGAAATTACCCAAAAGCGACAGATCACAATGTCAGCCACCATCTCGCTCAAGACACCGGCGACCATCTCCTCCGGTGGGGCCGGGGCAGCCTTGTACAACTTCCAGGTCAGTGCTACCTGTGGAGACTCACCCTCACCGGGTAACTCGACCTTCCCCGGGAAGTGGTGCCGAAGAAGCACACCAAGGAACTGGTTGGGCCTGCGGACACCACGCTCGTATTTCCAACCCCTGCAGTAGGACAAGGCCAACACATTAGATATTAATTTGAAGAAACATGAAGGCAAAATGTTAGAAAGAGTAAATGTACTTACTTCTCCGCATTAGGCGCAATCGACCACCTCTGCTCGTGGGTCGTCGGCACGGGCGACAGCTTTGTACAACCATGTTGGTAGACCTTCTTGCCCTCCTCAACCAGCTTGCCCTCGCTATAGGTGTCCTCAGACAAGTTGTCCTCATCACCATCAGCATGGCCACTAGCCTCCGGAGTCACATGGGACGAAGACTCTGGGACCGGAGTCTCCTGGGATGAAGGCTCGGTGACCCAAGGCTCGTCGACCCGAGGCTCATGGACCGGAGTCCAAGATGGGTCCATCTGAGATGTAGCACTCCTATGGTCGGGAGAATCAGCTGGGGGTGGCGGCGAGGAAGGCGCAGCTGCCTTCCTACCTCTAGCACCTCTCTTCGGCTTCCCCCGACCTCTCTCGATCGAAGAAGAAGCGCCCGCCGGTGTCTGCATGCTGTGTACCAGCGCTCTACGGAGTTGCTGGGGTGGAATAATAGCACCCCTCCCAGCATGCGCCGAGGAAGGAGGCTCAGAGCCCTCTTGACCTCCGCCCACCATCTGTCAACACCTGCAATAACAAAGAGTGAACGAACATAGTTCAACATAAAAAAATTGAATACCTAATAACATGAACTAATTAATAATATATATGTACATAATAATAATTATATACCTCACATTATAATAAAAATTAATAATATATGTGTCATGTCGGGGTCGGGTGCTGGGGGTGTCGTGTCGGGGTAGGGGTGCTATGACGAGGTCTGGGTGCTGTGTCGGGGTGTCGGGGTGTCGTGTCGGGGGTCGGGGTGTCGGTGGTGTCATGTCGGGGGTCGGGGTGTCGGGGGTGTCGTGTCGGGGTAGGGGTGCTATGGCGGGGTCAGGGGTGCCGTGTCGGGGTGTTAGGGTGTCGTGTCGGGGGTCGGGGTGTCGGGGGTGTCGTGTCAGGGTAGGAGTGCTGTGTCGGGGTCTGGGGTGCCATGTTGGTGTCGGGGTGCTGTCTCGGGGGGTCGGGGTGTCGGGGGTGTCGTGTCGGTCGGGGTGTCGGGTGTGTCGTGTCGGGTTCGGGGTGTCGGGGTCGGGGAGTCGGGGTCGGGGTGTCGGGGTATCGTGTCAGGGTCGGGGTGTCGGGGGTGTCGTGTCGGGATTGGTGTGTCGGGGGTGTCATGTCGGGGTCGGGGTGTTGGGGGTGTCATGTCGGGGTAGGGGTGTCGGGGGTGTCGTGTCGGGGTAGGGGTGCTGTGTCGTGGTCGGGAGTGCCGTGTCGGGGTCTCGTGTCGGGGTTAGGGTGTAGGGGGTGTCGTGTCGGGGTCGGAGTGTCGGGGGTGCCTTGTCGGGTCGAGGTGTCGGGGGTGCCGTGTCGGGGTCGGGGTGTCGGGGGTGCCGTGTCGCGGTCGGGGTGTCGGGGTGTCATGTCGGGGTCGGGGTGTGGGGGTGTCGTGTCGATCGGGGTCCGGGGTGCCGTGTCATGGTGTCGGGGTGCCGTGTCGGTGGTTTCATGTCGGAGATCCTCGACCCGGTTACGTCGGCGCTGACGCACCCCTCCTCCTCCTCCTCCTCCTCTTCTTCTTATTCTCCTTCTTCTTTTTCTTCTTTTCTTCTCCTCCTCCTCCTTTTCTTCTTCTCCTTCCTCTTCTTCTTCTTATTCATCTCCTTCTCCTCCTCTTTTTCTTCTCTCTTCTTCTAATTAACTACAACTAATTAACCTAACTACAACTAATTAACCTAACTACAACTAATTAACCTAACTACAACTAATTAACCTAACTAAAAAATGAAAAAATAGAAAGGGGGAGGGGGCTCACCGAAGTGGGGGAGGTGGAGCTGACGTTGCTGGAGTTGGATGACGCTGACGCCGGCGGTGGGGCGTCAGGGGCGGCGGGTGGCGCGGCAGGGATGGTGGCGGCGGGGGCGCGCGGCAGCAAGGGTGGCAGGGGTACGCGGCGGCGGGGGCGCGGGGGGCGCACGACGGTGGGGGGCGAGTGGCGGCGTGGGGGCGACGCGGCGGCATGGTCGACTGGGCGGCGGGGGGCACGGGCGGCAGCGGGGGGCAACGGGCGACGGCAGGAGGAGAGTGGGATCGAGAGAAGAGAGAGAGAGGAGAGAGAGAGAGAGAGAGAGAGAGAGAGAGGCGGGCCCGGGGCCGTTAGCCGTTAGCTAACCCCCCCCACTCTTTGACGTCCGCTAGCGGATGGCAAAGGAGCTTTGTCATTCCCGCTAGCGGACGGCAAAGAGGGGGGCCGTTAGGTCAACTTGCGGGCTGGGTCGTTAGTGGGCCGCCTCCCTCTTTCTCATCTGTTAGCGGACGGCAAACCTCCTTTGTCGTCCGCTAGCAGACGGCAAAGAAGTGGCTGATGGCAAAGCCACCATTTGTCGTCTGCCACCTCTTTGCCGTCTGCTTTCTGCTAGCTGATGGCCAAGCCACTCTTTGTCGTCCGCTAGCAGACCGCAAAGCGGAGGTAGACGGCAAATCTTTTGATTCTAGTAGTGAGCAGTTGTGGAGTGTGGGGTTGGTGGGATTTTCCGAAGACCCATGGATTTGGCAAGGCCTTTCCATGATTTTCTCGAGCTGAGTTGGTCCGTCACGATTGCCTTCAGGAGGCTTCTTCCGCTGCCCCGGTCGGGAGTTGCGGAATCCGGCATTTATAGTCATATCATCGACATCGCTATTATTGTGCCGGGGCTTATTCTTATTGCGCTTTGGCTTTGAATTACCGTCTCGGGCTTCAGGTGCGATGGGATCTTCCGAATTGTGGTTGCGTCTAGCTAGCCAATTGTCTTCGCTTGCGCAAAAGTGAGTCATGAGGGATGTAAGAGAGGACATAGTCCGAGGTTTGTCCTGGCCTAGCTGGCAGTCTAGCCATTTGTCCCAAATATTATACCAGAAGGAGGCTATGGCCTCAACATCTGGACAGTCGATGATTTGGTTCTTCTTAGTAAAGAACCAATTCCATAATTGCCAAGCAGACTCGTCGGGCTTCTGGATGACGTTGCTGAGATCGGAAGCGTCCGGCGGATGGGCATAGGTTCCCTGGGAATTAGAGCGGAACACATCTTCTAGGTCTTCCCAGCATCCAATGGAGTTTTCGGGGAGGTTGTTTAACTAGTGCCGAGCTAGCCCCTTAAGCTTACGAGGGAGGTATTTGATGGCATGGAGATCGTCTCCTCGCGCCATGTGGATATGGAGGAGGAAGTCCTCGATCCATATAGTTGGGTCAGTGGTCCCGTTATACTGTTCTATATTTACGGGTTTAAACCCTTCGGGGAACTGATGCTGCATTAACTCATTTGTGAAGCACAATTGGTGAGCGGCACCTCTAACCCGAGCTATGTTGTGCCTATATTCAGTGTTTGTATGGGGCCGATTGCGTTCCTAGACTCTGTCGTTTTGGTCGAACCATCATCTGTATCCGCCGCGTCTATCGGGCGACTACTCTCTGGATCTATAGATGGATCTTGTGCGGCCTACTCTATGATCCAGGTCATCTCGCAGGTCAAACCTGTCATTGGGCTCTAATGGCTCCTTACCCCGTCTTTGGGGCATTGCCGATATATAACCGGCGTCGTCAGCCATCCTGTCCCGACCACAAGGGGGGCGGTCCGGCTTGTCGTACGGTGTATGGTATGGAGATGGAGTATCAGTAAGTTCATCATAGAATTGTGAAGGCAGCTTTCTCCGAGGGTAGCTTTTGGGATGGCTTGATAGACCAGTGTCGTATACTTCCTCGGCTGAGAGGACTTTCGTCCATCGATCATTGAGGTCGGCCTGTTCGGCTTTGAGTTGTCATTCCTTAGCCTTTAGGCTGCGACCTGTTACTATGAGTAGTTGCCTGATTTCTTCCTAATCTTCTAGGTTATCAGGGATCTACAAGTCATCGGCCTCTTGTATATCTTCCTCCTTGATAGGAGGAAGGTAATCATCGCCTTCAGAGTTGTTGACGTTATTAGGGTTATTTTGGTCCTCATGCCCCTCTGGACCCTCAAACGGGTGTTTGGGGATATCGGGATTGCCATGATCGGCGGGGGAATTACCGTCCTCGTTGTTGATAATGGCTTTTCTTCTAATTTTTTCTTTTGGACCACTTATGCGATTTCCGGCGCGGCGCATCGCACGATTTGTCGCCGTAGTTGTGAGGCATGTTGTTGCCGCTGTTGGCAGGATTATCCACCATGTAGACATCATATGTAGAAGTGGCGGTCCAACTCCCGGTGTTAATGGGGGTGGGAGCACGGTCCTCTTGATCCATGTATTCTGCCTCTTCAGAGGCATAGTCCAGCTTGTTAGTTAAATCATCAACGGTGGCTATAAAGTGGGTGGTGGGTGGGTTAAAAATTCGTCCCTGCCCGCACCATAAACGAACCGAGTGTAGGTCTGGGCTGGATCGTCGGTGATCTTCATTGACAAGAATCGATCTAGGGCCTCATCGACTGCTAAGGGCTCGATCGGATCTAGCTATTCGGAACTCGTGGAGTTAACCTTCATGACGTCCATACATGGGGAGTGCTCGGCAAGAACACATGTTCGGTCATATGGCTTAATGGCCAGACTGGGATAAGATATCGGCTCATCGCCGTGGGTGACCCCATCGGCATGTCCGAAGAAGGGGCTCGAGGTTAAAGCCTCAAAGTCCTCGGTGGCTACAGGCAAAGCTACGAGCCCGTTCAATGACAAGTCACCCCGACAATCGACGGAGAACTCTAACTTTCCAAATCTCACCTCTCGATCGGGGGCGAAGTTCTTAATGTGGGCTAGATGACGAGCGGAATCAGCATGCAGCACAATGCTACCGAAGGCGAAGATCTGTCTGGGGACGAAAACGTCCATGTTGCGGACCTCTTCGTTGATGAGAAGGCGAGGCGTCGATTCCATCTTAATCACAGAGGAACTCTCAATGAAAGGACCAATGTCGGTGTCAAAACAGGCGGATCTCGGGTAGGGGGTCCCGAACTGTGAGACTAGAATCGACGATAACTGGAGACGAAGGGGACACGAGTTTACCCAGGTGCGGGCCCTCCTATGGAGGTAATACCCTGTGTACTGCTTGGTTGTATTGATGATGTGAGGGGTTGCAGAGTTGATCTACCTCGAGATCGTATAGCTAACCCTAGATGAGTTGTTCTACCTATACCCTATTACCCTCCGGCTTATATAGGTGCCGAGGATACCTAGGGTTTACACATGGACGGTTACATGCCGAAGTGATAAACATGCCTATGTACTACATCAAACATGGAGCGCAAGCCGTTCTTCCCGAAGCTTCCATCCTAGGGACCGGGCCTTCAAATCTTTCGGTGTTCAGTATGTATCCCTCATAGTCCGGCCCATAACAATAGGTCGGCTATCCGAGGACCCCCTAATCGAGGACTCCCTCACCGCCCCGGCGCACCGACGGGCGGCTCAGGAGGAGGACCGAGCGCTTACGTGGAACCCTACATACCATGCTATGTAGTACTGCTTGGCGAAGGGATGGGTTAGGCGCCTGCCGCAGGCGCCAGCACCCCCAAGAGTAAGGGGCACCCTGGGTGTCCTCCCCAAGATGGGCCTGGGGGCTCCCATCGACGGAGCATCTGGCCTAGACAGAGCAAGCGAGAGGGCGCCCCCGGGCCCGCGGGGCACGGTGCAAGCTGGCGCCCACGCGGGTGAGCGACGTTGGGCTAAGCCCCCAGGCCTCGGGAGTGATGGCCTGGGGGAGCAGCAGGACAAAAGCAGCATGGGCCACCCGCGGCAACTATAGCGCCGACACGGCCTCGGGAGGATGGGCCTCTCAAGGCCCACGGGACCTTCTCCGGGCGGCACACGGGCGCTTCACGAGGCATGCTTCACCGACAGAACACCCTTATGGCTGTACTGATGCATCGTGCTCATGTTTGTGTTGGAAATATGCCCTAGAGGCAATGAATAAAGTGTTTATTATTATATTTCCATGTTCACGATAATCATTTATTATCCATGCAATAATTGTATTGATTGGAAAGACATTACATGTGTGGGTAAATAGACAACACACTGTCCCTCGTATGCCTCTAGTGAACTAGCTCGTTGATCAAAGATGGTCAAGGTTTCCTAGCCATTGAAATGAGATGTCATTTGATAACAGGATCACATCATTAGGAGAATGATTTGAAGGACAAGACCCAAACTACAAATGTAGCATATGATCGTGTCAGTTTATTGCTACTGTTTTTTGCATGTCAAGTATGTGTTCCTATGACCATGAGATCATGCAACTCATGAACATCGGAGGAGTGCCTTTTGTGTATCAAACGTCGCAACATAACTGGGTGACTATAAAGGTGCTCTATAGGTATCTCCAAGGGTGTCTGTTGAGTTGGCATGGATCAAGACTGGGATTTGTTACTCCACGTGACGGAGAGGTATCTCAGGCCCCACTCGGTAATACAACATCACAATAAGCCTTGCAAGCAATGTGACTAAGTGTTAGTTGCGGGTGTTGGAAATATGCCGTAGAGGCAATAATAAATTATTTATTATCATATTTCCTTGTTCATGATAATCGTTTACTATCCATGATATAATTGTATTGATCGGAGACTTAGATGCATGTGTGGATACATAGACAAAACCATGTCCCTAGTATGCCTCTAATAGACTAGCTCGTTGATCAAAGATGGTTAAGGTTTCCTAGCCATGGATATGAGATGTCATTTGATTAACGGGATCAGATCATTAGGAGAATGGTGTGATGGACAAGACCCAAACTACAAACGTAGCATATGATCGTGTCAGTTTATTGCTACTGTTTTCTCCATGTCAAGTATCTATTCCTATGACCATGAGATCATGCAACTCACGGACATCGGAGGAGTACCTTGTGTGTATCAAATGTCACAACGTAACTGGGTGACTATAGAGGGCTCTACAGGTATCTCCGAGGGTGTCTGTTGAGTTGGCATGGATCAAGACTGGAATTTGTTACTCCGTGTGACGGAGAGGTATCTCAGGGCCCACTCGGTAATACAACATCACAATAAGCCTTTCAAGCAATGTGACTAAGTGTTAGTCACGGGATATTGTATTACGGAACAAGTAAAGCGACTTGCTGGTAACAACGTTGAACTAGGTATGGAGATATCGACGATCGAATCTTGGGCAAAAACATACCGAAGAACAAAGGGAACATCATACGGGATTAACTGAATCCTTGACATAGAGGTTCGACCGATAAAGATCTTCATAGAATATGTAGGAACCAATATGAGCATCCAGGTCCCGCTATTGGTTATTGACCATAGAGGTGTCTCGGTCATGTCTACATAGTTCTCGAACCCGCAGGGTCTGCACAATTAAGGTTCAGTGACGTTTCGATAGTATAGAGTTATGCATGGTGGTCAAGTAAGGTTGTTCGGAGTCCCGGATGAGATCCTGGACGTCACGAGGAGCTCCGGAATGGTCCGGAGGTAAAGATTCATATATAGGAAGTCCTATTTTGGTTGCCGGAAAAGTTTCGGGCTCATCGGCACTGTACCGGGAGTGCCGGTAGTGTATCGGAGACCATCGGGAGGGGTATTTCGACCCAACAGGCTACATGGGATGTGGAAGAGTAAATACCAGCCCTTTGTGGGCTGGTGGAAGTCCCACACAAGTCCCATGTGGCTGGGAAGAAAAGCCCAAAGGGAAAAAGGTGGGAAAGGCCAAAAAAGGGAGGAATCCTAGTCCTACTAGGATTGGAGGAGGAGTCCTCCTCTCCTCCCCACTTCGGCCGACCCAAGGAGGCTTGGACCTTGTGCCAAGTCCTCTCCTCCCTCCCTCTTATATATATACTGGAGGTTGTAGGGTTTTTTGCACTGAATTTTAAGCCACATGCTGCCCATTCCTCCAGTGCATAGTTTCTCCTCTAGATCGGATTTCTGCAGTGCTTAGGCAAAGCCCTACCGGAATTGCTCCACCACCATCACCGCGGCGCCGTCACGCTGCTGGTGAACTCGTCTACCTCTTTTCTCCCTCTTGCTGGATCAAGAAGGCGGAGATCGTCATCGAGTTGTACGTGTGCTGAACACGGAGGTGTCGTCCGTTTGGCGCTAGATCGGAAGGACCGTGATCAAGATCGTGAGACGGATCGTGATGAGTTCGCGGGACGAATCGTGATGAGCTCATAGGACGGATCGTGATGAGGTCACGAGACGGATCATGATTGGATCGCGGGACGGATCGTGATGAGTTCGCGGGACAGATCGTGATGAGATGGCGAGATGCTCGGCTATTTGGATCGCGAAGACGTTCGACTACACCAACCGCGTTTCTTAACGCTTCCCGCTTAGCGATCTACAAGGGTATGTAGATCCACTCTCCCTCTCGTGGATCCTCATCACCATGGATAGATCTTGCATGTGCGTAGGAAATTTTTTGTTTCCCATGCGACGTTCCCCAACAGTGGCATCATGAGCTAGGTCTATGTGTAGATGAGATCTCGAGTAGACCACAAAAGGTTTGTGGTCACTGATTCTTAGATTGCTTCCTCCCTTGGTCGGATTTTGGTTCAGCGGTATTGTGAGATGAAGCGGCCTAGACCAACATTACTCGTACGCTTACGAGAGACCGGTTCCCTCGACCGCAACTTGTTGCATAGATGGCTTGCGGGTGCCAGTTTATCTCACTTTAGTTGGATCGTATTCGACAAAGGCGGTCCTTGAGAAGGGTTAAAAGCAACAAGTGTATCACCGTTGTGGTTTTTTCATAGATGAGAATTGTTCTTGCTAGATACCCGTAGCTGCCACGTAAAACATGCAACAACAATTAGAGGATCTCTAACTTGTTTTTGTAGGGTATGTTATGATGTGATATGGCCAATTACATGATGTGATATATGTGATGTATGAGATGATCAGGTGATGTATAGATTATCACGACTTGCATGTCGATGAGTACGGCAACCGGCAGGAGCCATAGGGTTGTCTTTAATTATTGTATGACCTGCGGGACAATCATTAAGCGCTATGTAATGCTTTACTTTATCGCTAAACGGTAGCAATAGTGGTAGAAGCATATTGGGCGCGACAACCCCGATGGCGACACGTTGATGGCGATCAAGATAACGAAGATCATGGTGTCATGCCGGTGACAATGGAGATCATGCCGATGCTTTCTAGATGGAGATAAAAAGCACAAGTTCATGGCCATATCATGTCACTTATGATTTGCATGTGATGTTAATCCTTTTATGCACCTTGTTTTGCTTAGGACGATGCTAGCATTATAAGGTGATCCCTCACTTAATTTCAAGATAAATTGTTTTCTCCCCGAGTGTGCACCATTGCGAAAGTTCATCGTGTTGAGACACCACGTGATGATCGGGTGTGATAGACTCTACGTTCACATACAATGGGTGCAAGCTAGTGTTGCACATGCAGAACACTCGGGTTAAACATGATGAGCCTAGCATGTATAGACATGGCCTCGGAACACAAGAGACCGAAAGGTCAAACATGAGTCATATAGCAGATATGATCAACATGATGATGTTCACCATTGAAACCACCTCAACTCACGTGATGATCGGACTTGAGTTGGTGAATTTTGGATCATGTATCACTCAAATGACCGGGAGTTGTTAAGTAATATGATTAATTGAACTCATTATCATGAACATAGTCAGTAGTGTCTTTGCAAAATTATGTTGTAGATTACTAGCTCACGTTGTAGCTCCCTTGAATTTTTATATGTTCCTAGAGAAATAGAGTTGAAAGATGATGGTAGCAATATTGCAGACTGGGTCCGTGATCAGAGGATTTTCCTCATTGCTGCACAAAAGGCTTATGTCCTTAATGCACCGCTCGGTGCGCCAACCCCTCTAGTGTCGTCTGTAGATGTTGTGAACATCTGACAAGCATGTTCTGATGACTACTTGATATTTTAGTGTGTCATGCATTACGGCTTAGAATTGAGGCTCCAAAGCGTTTTGAACATCACAGAACATATGAGATGTTCTAAGAGCTGAAATTAGGATCTCAGGCTCGTGCCCGTGTTGTGAGATATGAGATCTCCAACAAGATTCTTTGCCTACAAGATGAAAGAGAATACCTCAATCATTGAGCATGTGCTCAGATTGTCTGTGTGCTACAATCGCTTGAATCGAGCGGGAGTTGATCTTCCAGATATGATAGTGATTGATATAGTTCTCCAAGTCACTGTCACTAAGCTATTAGAACTTGGTGATGAACTATAAAATGTCAGGGATAGAAATAATGATCCCTGAGCTGTTCGCGATGTTTGACATCGTGAAGGTAGAAATCAAGAAGGAGCATCAAGTGTTGATGGTTAGTAAAACCACTAGTTTCGAGAAGGGCAAGGGCAAGGAGGGAAACTTCATGGATGGCAAGTCAGTTGCTTCTCCAGTGAAGAAACCCAAACCCGGGACTAAGTGCTTCTATTATGAGGACAACGGTCGCTGAAGCGCAACAACCCTAGATACTTGGTAGATAAGAAGGCTGGCAACGTCGACAAAAGTATATATTTGATGTACGTGTTATTGATGTGTACCTTGCGAGTACTCCTAGTAGCACCTGGGTATTGGATACCAGTTCGGTTGCTAAATGTTAGTAACTCAAAATAAAAGCTATGGAATAAACGGAGAACTAGCTAAGGGTGAGGTGACGATGTGTGTTGGAAATGTTTCCAAGGTTGATGTGATTAACATCGCACGCTCTCTCTATCTTCGGGGTTAGTGACGAACCTAAATAAATGTTATTTGGTGTTCTGCGTTGAGCATGAACGTGATTAGATCGTGTTTATTTCAACACGGTTATTCATTTAAGTTAGAGAATAATGGTTATTCTGTTTACATGAATAATACCTTCAATGGTCATGCACCCACTGAGAATGGCTTGTTGAATCTTGATCGCAGTAATACACATGTTCATAACATTGATGCCAAAAGATACAAAGTTAATAATGATAGTACCACATACTTGTGGCACTGCTGCTAAATGTCATATTGGTATAAAGTGCATGAAGAAACTCCATGTTGATGGATCTTTGGACTCATTCAATTTCGAATCGGTTGAGACATGCGGACCATGCCTCTTGGTCAAGATGACTAAGGACCCCGTTTTCTAGTTTGATGGAGCGGGCAAGTGAGTTATTGGAAATGATGCATGTTGATGTATGCAATCCAATGAGTCTTATAGCGTGCAGTGGATATCGTTATTTGCTTACCTTCACTGATGATTTGTGTAGATATATTGTATATTTGCTTAATGAAACACAAGTCTGAATCGTTTGAAAGGTTCAAGCAAATTCAGAGTGAAGTTTAAGATCATCGTGACAAGAAGATAAAAAAATGTCTATGATATGATTGTCGAGATGAATATCTAAGTTGCGAGTTTGGCATACATCTTTAGACAATGTGAAAATTGTTTCACAACTCATGCCACCTGGAACACCATAGTGTGATGGTGTGTCCAAACATCATAGTCGTGCTCTATTGGATATGGTGCATGCTATGATGTCTCTTATCATTTTGTTACTATAATTTTGATGTTATGCATTAGAGACAACTACATTAACTTTAAATAGAGCACTATCTAAATCCGTTGAGATGACACCGTGTGAATTATGGTTTGATAGAAACCTAAGCTGTCATTTCTTAATGTTTGGGGCTGCGATGCTTGTGTGGAAAACGTTTTCACCTAATGAGCTCAAACCCAAAGCGGACAAATGCATCTTCATAGAATACCCTAAGAACTGTTGGGTGAACCTTCTATCTTAGATCCAAGCATAAAATGTTTGTTGCTAAAACTGGGTCCTTTCTTGAGAAAAAGTTTCTCTCGAAAGAATTGAGTGGGAGGAAGATAGAACTTAATGAGGTTATTGCACCTTTGTTTCAACGAGAGAGTAGCGCAGCGCAGGAGATGTTTCTGTGAAGCCTACGTTAGTTGAAGAGGAAGTTAATGATGATGATCATGAAGCTTCGGATCAAGTTACTATCAAACCTCATAGGTCAACAAGGATGTGTACTGCTCCTGAGCGGTACGACAACCCTGTCTTGGAGGTCATGTTGTTGGACATCGATGAACCTATGAGATGTGGAGAAGCGATGATGGGCCTAGATTCCGACAAATGGTTAGAGGCCATGAAATCCGAGAAAGGATCAATGTATGAAAACCAAGTATAGACTTTGGTGGACTTGCTCGTTGGACGGCAGGTCGTTAAGTACAAATGGATCTTTAAAATGAAGACATACGCTGATGGTAAATGTCACCATTTGTAAACCTCGACTTGTTGCAAAGAAGTTTACGAAAAGTTCAAGGAGTTGACTGTGATGAGACTTTATCACTCATAGCGATGCTAAAGTCTGTTCAAACTATGTTAGCAGTTGTTGCACTTTAAATTATGAAATCTGGCAGATGGATGTCAAAACATCGTTTCCTTAACGGTTTACTTGAGGAAAGGTTGTATGTGATACAACCAGAAGGTTTTGTCAGTCCTAAGGATGCTAAAAGGTTTGCAAGCTTTAGTGATCCTTTTATAGACTGAAGCAAGCATCTCGGAGTTGGAATGTACACTTTGATGAGGTGATCAAAGTTTTTGAGTCTATACAAAGTTTATGAGAAACTTGTATTTGCAAATAAAGTGAGTGGGAGCACCATAGAGTTTCTGATAAGTGTATGTGGATGACATATTGCCATTCGGAAATAATGTGGAATTTCTGGAAAGCATAAACGGTTGTTTGAAAAGTGATTTTCAAAGGAAGACCTGAATAAAGCTACCTAATTGTTGAGCATCAAGATCTATAAAGATAGATCAAGATGTTTGATAAGACTTTCAATGAGTACATACCTTGACAAGATTTTGAAAGAGTTCAAAATGGATTAGTCAAAGAGAAGTGTTCTCTCCTGCTTTGTAAGGTGTGAAGTTGAGTGAGACTCAAAGCTCGACCACGGCAGAATAAAGAGAAAGGACGAATGTCGTCCCCGGTGCCTTAGCCATAGGCTCTGTATAGTATGCCATGTTGTGTACCGCACCTGTGTGTGCCATGCCAGGAGTCCGTCAAGGGGTACAAGAGTGATCCAGGAGTGGATCACTGGACAGCGGTCAAGATTATCCTTAGTAACTAAAAGACTAAGGAGACGTTTATCAATTATGGAGGTGATAAAGGGTTCGTCGTAAAGAGTTATGTCGATGCAAGCTTTAACACCAATCCGGATGACTCGTAGTAGCAATCTGGATACATATAGTGGAGCATCCATTTGGAATAGTACCAAGTGGAGTGTGGTATAAGTGTTTATAGTTTGACATAGAGATTTGCAAAGTACACACGGATCTGAATGTCGCAGACCCTTTGACTATAAGACCTCTCTCACATGCAAAACATGATCGAGCCCCAGAACTCACTGGGTGTTAGATTCATAACAATGTGAATCACATGGTGATGTGAACTAGATTATTGACTCTAGTGCAAGTGGGAGATTGTTGGAACTATGCCCTAGAGGCAATAATAAATTAGTTATTATAATATTTCCTTTTTCATGATAATCGTTTACTATCCATGCTATAATTGTATTGATCGGAGACTTAGATGCATGTGTGGATACATAGACAAAACCATGTCCCTAGTATGCCTCTAATAGACTAGCTCGTTGATCAAAGATGGTTAAGGTTTCCCAGCCATGGACATGAGATGTCATTTGATAAATGGGATCACATCATTAGGAGAATGGTGTGATGGACAAGACCCAAACTACAAACGTAGCATATGATCGTGTCAGTTTATTGCTACTGTTTTCTGCATGTCAAGTATATGTTCCAATGACCATGAGATCATGCAACTCACGGACATCGGAGGAGTGCCTTGTGTGTATCAAACGTTGCAACGTAATTGGGTGACTATAAATGTGCTCTACAGGTATCTTCGAGGGTGTCTGTTGAGTTGGCATGGATCAAGACTGGGATTTGTTACTCCGTGTGACGGAGATGTATCTCAAGGCCTACTCGGTAATACAACATCACAATAAGCCTTGCAAGCAATGTGACTAAATGTTACTCACAGGATCTTGTATTATGGAACAAGTAAAGAGACTTGCCGGTAACAAGGTTGAACTAGGTATGGAGATACCGACGATCGAATCTCGAGCAAGTAACATACCAAAGAACAAAGGGAACATCGTACGGGATTAACTGAATCCTTGACACGGTTCCACCGATAAAGATCTTCATAGAATATGTAGGAACCAATATGGGCATCTAGGTCCCGCTATTGGTTATTGACCGTAGAGGTGTCTCGATCATGTCTACATAGTTCTCGAACCCGTAGGGTCTGCACACTTAAGGTTCGGTGACGTTTCGGCAGTATAGAGTTATGCATGGTGGTGACCGAAGGTTATTTGGAGTTCCGGATGAGATCCCGGACGCCATGAGGAGCTCCGGAATGGTCCAGAGGTAAAGATTCATATATAGGAAGTCCTATTTTGGTTGCTGAAAAAGTTTCGGGCTCATCGGTAGTGTACCGGGAGTGCTTGTGGTGTACTGGGAGACCATCGGGAGGGGTATTTCGACCCAAGATGCTACATGGGCTGTGGGAGAGTAAATACCAGCCCTTTGTGGGCTTGTGGAAGTCCCACACAAGGCCCAGGCGGCTGGGAAGAAAAGCCCAAAGGGAAAAAGGTGGGAAAAGGCCAAAAAAAAGGGAGGAATCCTAGTCCTACTAGGATTGGAGGAGGAGTCCTCCTCTCCTCCCCACTTCGGCCGACCCAAGGAGGCTTGGACCTTGAGCCAAGTCCTCTCCTCCCTACCTCTTATATATACTAAAGGTTTTAGGGTTTTTTGCACAGAATTTTCAGCCACATGCTGCCCGTTCCTCCAGTGCATAGTTTCTCCTCTAGATCGGATTTCTGCAGTGCTTAGGCGAAGCCCTGCCGGAATTGCTCCACCACCATCACCGCGGCACCGTCACGCTGCCGATGAACTCGTCTACCTCTTCGCTCCCTCTTGCTGGATCAAGAAGGCGGAGATCGTCATCGAGCTTTACGTGTGCTGAACGCGGAGGTGTCGTCCGTTTGGCGCTAGATCGGAAGGACCGTGATCAAGATCGTGATGATTTCGCGGTACGGATCGTGATTAGTTCACAGGACGGATCATGATGAGTTTGCCGGACGGATCGTGATTGGATCGCGGGACGGATCGTGATGAGTTCGCGGGACAGATCGTGATTGGATCGGGGGACAGATTGTGATGAGATCGTGAGACACTCGGCGATTTGGATCGCAAAGATGTTCGACTACAACAACCGCGTTCTTAATGCATCCCTCTTAGCGATCTACAAGGGGTAGATCCAGTCTCCCTCTCGTAGATGCTCATCACCATGGATAGATCTTGCGTGTGCGTAGGAAAAAATTGTTTCCCATGCGACGTTCCCTAACAGTGGGATCTTGTATTACGGAACGAGTAAAGAGACTTGCCAGTAATGAGGTTGAACTATGTATGAAGATACCGACAATCAAATCTCAGGCAAGTAACATACGGAAGAACAAAGGGAACATCATACGGGATTAACTGAATCCTTGACATAGAGGTTCAACCGATAAAGATCTTCGTAGAATATGTAGGAACCAATATGGGCATCTAGGTCCCGCTATTGGTTATTAACCATAGAGGTGTCTCGATCATGCCTAAATAGTTTTCGAACCCGCAGGGTCTGCACACTTAAGGTTTGGTGACGTTTCGGTAGTATAGAGTTATGTATGGTGGTGACCGAAGGTTGTTCTGAGTCCCGGATGAGATCCTGGACATCATGAGGAGCTCGGGAATGGTCCGGAGGTAAAGATTGATATATATAGGAAGTCCTATTTTGGTCGCCGGAAAAGTTCCGGGCTCATCGGTAGTGTACCGGAAGTGCCGGTAGTGTACCGGGAGACCATCGGGAGGGGTATTTTGACCCAAGAGGCTACATGGGCTGTGGGAGGATGAATACCAGCCTTTAGTGGGCTGGTGTAAAGTCCCACACAAGGGCCATGCAGTTGGGAAGAAAAGCCCAAAAGGAAAAAGGTGGAAAAAGGCAAAAAAGGCTACATTAGGAAGGAGGCCTAATCCTACTAGGAGTGGACGAGGAGGATTCCTCCCTCCTGGTTCGGCCGAACCTCCTTGGCTTGGAATCCAAGGCTGCCTCCTCTCCTCCTATATATACTAGAGGGTTTTAGGGTTTTTGCACAAGATTTTCAGCCACATGCAACCCTACCCTCTTGTCCATAGTTTCTCCTCTAGATCGGATTTCTGCAGTGCTTAGGCGAAGCCCTGCCGGAATACCTCCACCACCATCGCCGGTGCGCAGTCATGCTGCCAGAGAACTTTTCTTCCCCTCTGCTCCTTCTTGCTGGATCAAGACGGCGGAGATCGTCATTAAGCTGTACGTGTGCTGAACACGGAGGTGCCGTCCGTTCGGCGCTAGATCGGAAGGATCGTGATCAAGTTCGTGGGACGGATCATGATCTAGTTCACGAGACGGATCGTGATTGGATCGCAGGATGGATCGTGATTGGATCGTAGGACGCACGGCGATTTGGATCGCGAAGATGTTCGACTACACCAACCGCGTTTCTTAACGCTTCCCGCTTAGCGATCTACAAGGGTATGTAGATCCACTCTCCCTCTCGTAGATGCTCATCACCATGGATAGATCTACGTGTGCGTAGGAAATTTTTTGTTTCCCATGCAACGTTCCCCAACGGTGGCATCAGGAGCTAGGTCTATGAGTAGACGAGATCTCGAGTAGAATACAAAAGGTTTGTGGGCGTTGATGCTTAGATTGCTTCCTCCGTTGGTCGGATTTTGGTTCAGCGGTATTGTGAGATGAAGCGGCCCGGACCAACATTACTCGTATGCTTACGAGAGGCCGGTTCCCTCGACCGCAACTTGTTGCATAGATGGCTTGCGGGTGCCAGTTTCTCTCACTTTAGTTGGATCGAATTCCACAAAGGCGGTCCTTGAGAAGGTTGAAAAGCAACTAGTGTATCACCATTGTGGTTTTTGCGTAGATGAGAATTGTTCTTGCTAGATACCCATAGCAGCCACGTAAAACATGCAACACCAATTAGAGGACGTCTAACTTGTTTTTGTAGGGTATGTTGTGATGTGATATGGCCAATTACATGATGTGATATATGTGATGTATGAGATGATCATGTGATTTATAGATTATCACGACTTGCATGTTGATGAGTACGGCAACCGGCAGGAGCCAAAGGGTTGTCTTTAATTATTGTATGACCTGCGTGTCAATCATTAAGCGCTATGTAATGCTTTACTTTATCGCTAAACGGTAGCAATACTAGTAGAAGCATGTTGGGCGCGACAACCCCGATGGCGACACGTTGATGGAGATCAAGATGATGGAGACCATGGTGTCTTGCCGGTGATGATTGTAACATCCGAAAATTCCATTTTGGAATGTTATGATATAGCTATGCATCTATCCTCATCATTTCTTGAATGTATGTATTTGTTGAAATGCCTTCTCTAAATTTCTGAAAGTCCCTTCTACTTTTCCCTATGTTGCTTTCACCTATTGGAAATTTTGGTTAAATGTTCAAAATAAGAGGGGAGTAACATGACACTCCACACCAGGGTCATTTCGGTGATCTATTTGAACAAAAGTAACCAGGAGTTGTTTTGTAAATATTTGCAAAAAGGATTTAAAAACAAATAGGCAATTTCTAAAAATAATATTTTTTTAAAGTATTCAAATGACAAAATAAAAATATTCATCAAATAGCATTTATTATTCTGTTAATTTTGATATATAATACTCCTATATTTAGTGACGGTTTGAATGTTTTAAAAGCTTTTGAAACGCTCTGGAAAAACATTAAAAAGAAACGGTAACGGTTACTGTATTAAACGGGCCGGCCCACGGGCAGTTACTCGCGTATTGATTAAAAGCCGGCCGACCGACGCGCATTCATCTCCCCCTCTCTCTGACACCGGGTCCCACCCGACCGACCGTTAGCCTCGCTCGGTCATCCTTTTCCTTTCCCCCACGACCTCGTCGCCGGCAATAACTCCCACCGGATCTCTCGCCTCTCTCCTCCTCCGCACTCCCCAGCACCCCTATATAAGCCGGACACCCTCCTCACTCCGTTCCCCCCCGAGCCCCCTCTCTTTCTTCGCCGAGACGCTGTCAATTCCTCGCCGGAGCCCTGCCACCACCGGAGCTCCCATTGCTCGTGCCCGTCGCTCCACTCTTCCCCACGCCCCTCCGACCTCACCATTAGACGCAGGACGTCTGCCGCTGTCGTCCGACCCCCTTTGCTGCCTTCCCCGACCACCGAAGCCACCTCCGGCGAATTCCTCGACCCCCGGCCGCCGCCTCCATCGCCGGAGTTCTTCCTCCCCCTCCGGTAAAGTCGTCGAGCCCCTTCCCTCCCTCCGATCTAGATCCAACGGCTCGGAATAGAACACTTAAAACGGCGAACCGTTTTTCTCTTCGGTCCGGTCGTCCGCCCGTAACCCTCACACGCACACCCCCCCCTTAGCCACTCGTGTGCTGCCACGTAGCCCCTGACCGTCGCAAATCAATTTTTCCTTTTCTGTTTTTGTTTTAATTAACAGAATGATTTCAAAATTTGTTTTAGCTATATCTTTTAATCTATTTAGTGTTTTGAGTTGATTCTTTTTGCAATAGCTCACATTTTTCATGTAGTTTCACCCTGTAATTTTAAATGTCAAATTTGAACTATAAAATTTGAATTTAATCAAATTTGCTCAAAATCTTCAAATCTAAATAACTAGAGTTTGAAAATAGATTTTGATATGAATCTTTTTGCTACTGTTTGGTATTAATTAGGACTACCTTAATGTTCAGTTTGAAGATTTTTAGGATGAATTTGATTAATGTTTTAACCAAAAACAGAATCTGCCTAGTATTATAATATAGTTTTATATACTTAGTTTTAATTAGTTTAAATTTAGTTTTGGTTTCATTTGTTTATTAGGTTCTGTTAATAAACATTTAGTGTTTTCACTCACTGTTAATAAAAATATAAATTTGCTTAGTTTAATTCTAATTAACATAGGAATCATAACACATTTTCAAATAGGTTTAATTTGATTAAAACAACTAGAATAGCAATAGATTTCTTTGAACAAAGTTTTAAATAATTTAATTCTGTTTTTCTAAAACAAGTTTATTTGTAAATTCCTTTCTGTTAAGAACATGTTTTGCTAATAAATAATAAGTTTAGTTTTTCATTCTTGTTGTTAGTATAACTATAGTTGATTCATATAGTGCTTATCAAAACTTTTATAAACTTTACTAAACTTTTCCCAACAAACTTAAATTGATTTTATTCTGTTTATTAATAAAATATTCTATTGTTTCCTTGCTGTCAACAATTGTTTTGTTATTTCAAAATAGTTTTATTATGTCAGTAGTGTTTTATCAATCACCTCCTAGTAAACAAAACTGTGTGTGTTTTCTTGCTAGTGATTTTTGTGCATTGTTGCCTTGATTGTTAATACTTATTTGTTGAATGTTATGAGTTGTTATTTTGGTTGTATGCTTATTTGAGTGCTTTGTTTGCTTCGTTAGATTATCCGGAGTGCGAAGCTTGTTACTTAGAGTCACTCACGTACGAAGATCATCAATCAGGCAAGTCACCTTGATCATACTTCTACCCATGTTTTATATGCATTAGTTCTACCATTTCCCCGAATTGCATTCAAGATAGGTTAGTTGGAAACTTGGTTACATTGTAGTAGTATCATGTGGTAGGTACCCCCTCAAACTCTTTGACACATTGGCCCCGGGAAACGTTGTTTTACTTTTGCTATGCTAATAGTAGACGGGGTTGGTTGTGTGATTCATGAGAGTTGAGAGAGTTAATAATTTCAAGACCTACATAATGATCAAGATTCAAGACTCCAAGTTTTCAACATACCTCTGGGTGGATGATGGTTGAACGACACCCTGGAGAAACCAGTGGATTTGCCTAGGTGATGCTGGAGATGGCCAGTGTTCACGCGGAAAGGTCCACCCAGGCACAAAGAGATGGATGGGTGCTTCAAGACCCAAGGCTTACCTGCACAGCCACAAGTCATTATGGGCTCTGGCTTGGTTGGATATCATGGTGACCCTGGACAGGCGGTGCTACGAGAGGTAGAAGAACGGTAGGAAAGGATGGGCACCGACAGAGTCGCAGGGAAACCCTTTGGAAGACCATGTTTTGGTCATCCGTTTCTCAAACACCCTGAAGTGCAAGAAATCAAACGGAGGCGACCAAATCTTGTGGGGAACGTGTGCAAAACTCTGCAGAGTACTCAAACCTAATCGATTAGCCGTGTCCACGGTCATGGACGACTTGAGCCAAAGGAACTGAAACATTCAGAATTCTCAACACAATTAATATGATGATGTGGGTATTTAACAATTGGGTATGAGAATTGGTTTGTGGAACCATCTCATTAATCAACCAACTTAGTAATATTTTGCTTAGCCCCTTTCTTGATGTAGGAAAAAATTGGCTTTACGCAAAAACTTACCACCCCACCTGCCATATATGCATATAGACTAGATGATTATCTTTTCACCCCTCTCTTGTGACTTTGCCGGCATATTCCATATGCTGACCTACATGGATGCAACGTATCATGTTGCAGAGTACTTTTCCGACCAGGAGTGAGGACACGTTCTATGCTTAGTGAGATGCCCTTGGAGTCAGATGGACTCATCTACCTTCGACGCTTCCGCAAGATTTAGATATTCTCATGAGTTGGCGTTTAGCCACTTTATTGTAATTTTTATTGTAATAAAGGACTCGAAATGAGATTTCGATTAATATATTTGCTATGTGATTTCCCTTTGATATATACATTGATGTACCGTGTGTGTACCAGCATGATGTTGGGATGGTACGGAAACACCGGAGACTTGACCTTTCAGGTCGGGTCGCTACAGAAATGGTATCAGAGCACACGCTGACCGTAGGACGTAACCTCTAGGACTGGAAAGCCTTAGGATTGTTTCTCTTTGTCTTTAAAATTCTTATACTCTCATCTACTCGTTTCTGACTCCTCTCCGATTATTTCAAAATTTATAGATGGCCACCTTCATCCCAGTGTTGCTCACGGAGTTTTGCCAGCCTGACGCAACGATGCCTTTTGGTAAGGAGCTGATGAGGATTGTCAAAGACGTAAGGATTGCTTTGCCGAGCATCACCGGGATTCCTATCATGTCATTTCCACAAGATGGACGCTACAGGATCGAGGTGCACATCCCAGGCAATACCTTTGGGAATCGGAAGAAACCCATCGACCTCAAGTTCGTGGCACCCAGTTGGATACTTGGGAGAGACATGGCCATTCATCGTGCCCTTGGACGTATTCAGGAGGAATACAGAGGTGGAACCATTTCACCAGGACTCAGCGTGGTTTGTCGCAGGGATGTCCATGGAAACATCATAACTCCTCCCACTTCAGACACCACTATCTCCTATATCCAGACTCTGGAGACTCACATCAGGACTCTAGAGCTTCGAGTTCGTGCTGATACGAAGACAATCAAGAATCTGATGAACCGCGAGATTGACCTTGAAGCTGACTTACGGGAAGCCGAGTACGAGCATGAGTATGAGGTGAAGGATTTCTTAGAGAGGATCGACAAGCTGAACACTCGCATCGCCACTCTGGAGGAACATATGGACATGGGTGAAAATCTTCATCCTGAGGGAGACTTGGCTCCTTTCATCAGCGACGATGATGACTATGAGGAGAGCACCACTGGAGGAGACTCAGTCACCATGTACTTCTGAGGAAAAACTTTAGTTATGCCCTCCATGTATCTTTTATTTTTCAACGTTAAAAGCGTAGGTCGATGCTTAGTTGTTTGAGATTTGTATTCTCGATGTTTGACATTGATTGAATAAATGAATGAGTGTTTGGTGTGATATGTTTGTTGCATTGCATATGGTTAGTGAATTTCTCCTTTTAGGCCCTTGTTCTATTCTAATTCTCACCCCTCTGAAAACAGCAAGATGCCTCCACGACGTGAGTCCGACTTCACTTTCCCGCCGGAACTCACGCAACTCCTTCAGCAGCAGACTGGGAGACCATCGGGAGGGGTATTTCGACCCAAGATGCTACATGGGCTGTGGGAGAGTAAATACCAGCCCTTTGTGGGCTTGTGGAAGTCCCACAAAAGGCCCAGGCGGCTGGGAAGAAAAGCCCAAAGGGAAAAAGGTGGGAAAGGGCCAAAAACAAGGGAGGAATCCTAGTCCTACTAGGATTGGAGGAGGAGTCCTCCTCTCCACCCCACTTCGGCCGACCCAAGGAGGCTTGGACCTTGAGCCAAGTCCTCTCCTCCCTACCTCTTATATATACTGAAGGTTTTAGGGTTTTTTGCACAGAATTTTCAGCCACATGCTGCCCGTTCCTCCAGTGCATAGTTTCTCCTCTAGATGGATTTCTGCAGTGCTTAGGCGAAGCCCTGCCGGAATTGCTCCACCACCATCACCGCGGCACCGTCACGCTGCCGATGAACTCGTATACCTCTTCGCTCCCTCTTGCTGGATCAAGAAGGCGGAGATCGTCATCGAGTTGTACGTGTGCTGAACGCGGAGGTGTCGTCCGTTTGGCGCTAGATCGGAAGGACCATGATCAAGATCGTGAGATAGATCGTGATGAGTTCGCAGTACGGATCGTGATTAGTTCACAGGACGGATCATGATGAGTTTGCCGGACGGATCGTGATTGGATCGCGGGACGGATCGTGATGAGTTCGCGGGACAGATCGTGATTGGATCGGGGGACAGATCGTGATGAGATCGTGAGACACTCGGCGATTTGTATCGCAAAGACGTTCGACTACAACAACCACGTTTCTTAATGCATCCTGCTTAGCGATCTACAAGGGGTAGATCCAGTCTCCCTCTCGTAGATGCTCATCACCATGGATAGATCTTGCGTGTGCGTAGGAAAAAATTTGTTTCCCATGCGACGTTCCCTAACAGTGGGATCTTGTATTACGGAACGAGTAAAGAGACTTGCCAGTAATGAGGCTGAACTATGTATGAAGATACCGACAATCAAATCTCACGCAAGTAACATACGGAAGAACAAAGGGAACATCATACGGGATTAACTGAATCCTTGACATAGAGGTTCAACCGATAAAGATCTTCGTAGAATATGTAGGAACCAATATGGGCATCTAGGTCCCGCTATTGGTTATTAACCATAGAGGTGTCTCGATCATGTCTACATAGTTTTCGAACCCGCAGGGTCTGCACACTTAAGGTTTGCTGACGTTTCGGTAGTATAGAGTTATGTATGGTGGTGACCGAAGGTTGTTCTGAGTCCCGGATGAGATCCTGGACGTCATGAGGAGCTCGGGAATGGTCCGGAGGTAAAGATTTATATATATAGGAAGTCCTATTTTGGTCGCCGGAAAAGTTTCGGGCTCATCGGTAGTGTACCGAGAGTGCCGGTAGTGTACCGAGAGACCATCGGGAGGGGTATTTCGACCCAAGAGGCTACATGGGCTGTGGGAGGATGAATACCAGCCCTTAATGGGCTGGTGTAAAGTCCCACACAAGGCCCATGCAGTTGGGAAGAAAAGCCCAAAAGGAAAAAGGTGGAAAAAGGCAAAAAAGGCTAAATTAGGAAGGAGGCCTAATCCTACTAGGAGTGGACAAGGAGGATTCCTCCCTCCTGGTTCGGCCGAACCTCCTTGGCTTGGAAGCCAAGGCTGCCTCCTCTCCTCCTATATATACTAGAGGGTTTTAGGGTTTTTGCACAAGATTTTCATCCACATGCAACCCTACCCTCTAGTCCATAGTTTCTCCTCTAGATCGGATTTCTGCAGTGCTTAGGCGAAGCCCTGCCGGAATACCTCCACCACCATCGCCGGAGCGCCGACACGCTGCCAGAGAACTTTTCTTCCCCTTGGCTCCTTCTTGCTGGATCAAGACGGCAGAGATCGTCATTAAGCTGTACGTGTGCTGAACACGGAGGTGTCGTCCGTTCGGCGCTAGATCAGAAGGATCGTGATCAAGTTCGTGGGACGGATCATGATCAAGTTCACGGGACGGATCGTGATTGGATCGCGGGACACACGGCGATTTGGATCGCGAAGATGTTCGACTACACCAACCGCGTTTCTTAACGCTTCCCGCTTAGCGATCTACAAGGGTATGTAGATCCACTCTCCCTCTCGTAGATGCTCATCACCATGGATAGATCTGCGTGTGCGTAGGAAATTTTTTGTTTCCCATGCAACGTTCCCCAACAGTGGCATCAGGAGCTAGGTCTATGAGTAGATGAGATCTCGAGTAGAATACAAAAGGTTTGTGGGCGTTGATGCTTAGATTGCTTCCTCCGTTGGTCGGATTTTGGTTCAGCGGTATTGTGAGATGAAGCGGCCCGGACCAACATTACTCGTATGCTTACGAGAGACCGGTTCCCTCGACCGCAACTTGTTGCATAGATGGCTTGCGGGTGCCAGTTTCTCTCACTTTAGTTGGATCGAATTCCACAAAGGCGGTCCTTGAGAAGGTTGAAAAGTAACTAGTGTATCACCATTGTGGTTTTTGCGTAGTTGAGAATTTTTCTTGCTAGATACCCATAGCAGCCACGTAAAACATGCAACACCAATTAGAAGACGTCTAACTTGTTTTTGCAGGGTATGTTGTGATGTGATATGGCCAATTACATGATGTGATATATGTGATGTATGAGATGATCATGTGATTTATAGATTATCACGACTTGCATGTTGATGAGTACGACACCCGGCAGGAGCCAAAGGGTTGTCTTTAATTATTGTATGACCTGCGTGTCAATCATTAAGCGCTATGTAATGCTTTACTTTATCGCTAAACAGTAGCAATACTAGTAGAAGCATGTTGGGCGCGACAACCCCGATGGCGACACGTTGATGGAGATCAAGATGATGGAGACCATGGTGTCTTGCCGGTGATGATGGAGATCATGCTGGTGCTTTCTAGATGGAGATCAAAAGCACAAGTTCATGGCCATATCATGTCACTTATGATTTGCATGTGATGTTAATCCTTTTATGCACCTTGTTTTTCTTAGGATGACGGTAGCATTATAAGGTGATCCCTCACTTAATTTCAAGAGAAATTGTGTTCTCCCCGAGTGTGCATCGTTGCGAAAGTTCGTCGTGTTGAGACACCACGTGATGATCGGGTGTGATAGACTCTACGTTCACATACAACGGGTGCAAGCCAGTGTTGCACGTGTAGAACACTCGAGTTAAACTTGACGAGCCTAGCATGTACACACATGGCCTCGGAACACAAAAGACCGAAAGGTCGAACATGAGTCATATAGTAGATACGATCAACATAATGATGTTCACCATTGAAGCCACCTCAACTCACGTGATGATGAGACTTGAGTTGGTGAATTTGGATCATGTGACACTCAGATGACCTGAGGGATGTCAATTTGAATGGGAGCTTTAGTAATTTGATTAACTAAACTCATTATCTTGAACAATAGTCTAAGTAAACTTTGCATATTTATGTTGTAGATCAATGGCTCGTGCAGTAGCACCCCTGAATTTTAATGCATTCCTAGAGAAAGCTAAGTTGAAAGATGATGGAAGTAACTTTGTTGACGGGGCCCGTAATCTGAGGATTATCCTCACGGCTTCCCAGAAATCATATGTCCTTGATGCACCGCTTGGTGACCAACCAGAAGACATGTCCTCCGAAGATGTTAAGAACGCTTGGGAGGCACGTACTGGAGATTACTCAATAGTTGAGTGTGCAATATTGTATGGCTTAGAACCAGGACTTCAAAGATGTTTTGAACGTCATGGAGCATATGAGATGTTCCAAGAGTTGAAGTTTATATTTCAGAAGAATGCCCGGATTGAGAGGTATGAAACCTCCGATAAGTTCTATGCTTGCAAGATGGAGGAGAACGGGTCTATCAGTGAACATATACTCGGAATGTCTGGGTATTCAACTCGTCTAGCGGAGTTGGGAATTTCCCTTCCACCAAAGGCAATCACTGACAGAGTTCTTCAATCACTGCCACCTAGTTACAAGAGCTTTGTGATGAACTATAACATGCACGGGATGAACAAGTCAGTCGTCGAGCTGTTTGCGATGCTAAAAGTCGCTGAGTCTGAAATCCAGAAAGAACATCAAGTGTTGATGGTCAATAAAACCACTAGTTTCAAGAAAAACGACAAGGGCAAGGGCAAGGGCAAGAAGGGTAAAACCAAGAAGGATGGCAAAGCAGTTGGTACTCCTGTAAAGAAGCCCAAGCATGGACCCAAGCTAGAAACTGAGTGCTTTCATTGCAAGGGAACTGGTCACTGGAAGCGGAACTGCCCCAAGCACCTGGCTGACAAGAAGGCGGCCAACGACAAACAAGGTATATATGATATACATGTTATTGATGTGTACCTTAATAGCTCTCGTTGTAGTGCCTGGGTATTTGATACCGGTTTGGTTGCTCACATTTGCAACTCAAAGCAGGAACTACGGAATAAACGAAGGCTGGCGAAGGACGAAGTGACGATGCGCGTGGGAAATGGTTCCAAGGTTGATGTGATCGCCGTCAGCATGCTCTCTCTTCGATTACCATCGGGATTAGTGATGAACCTGGATAATAGTTATTTAGTGCCTACGTTAAGCATGAACATTATATGTGGATCTTGTTTATTGCGAGACGGTTACTCATTTAAATCAGAGAATAAAGGTTGTTCTATTTATATGAGTAATATCTTTTATGGTCATGCACATAATGTTAGGGGTCTATTCATATTGAATCTTGATAGCGATGACACACATGTTCATAACATTCATGCCAGAAGATGTAGAGTTGATAATGATAGTACCACTTTCTTGTGGCACTGCCGTTTAGGTCATATTGGTGTAAAATGCATGAGGAAGCTCCATGTTGATGGACTTTTGGAGTCACTTGATGTTGAATCACTTGACACATGTGAACCATGCCTCATGGGCAAGATGACTAAAACGCTGTTCTCTGGAACAATGGAATGGGCAAGTTACTTATTGGAAATCATACATACTGATGTGTGCGGTCCAATGAATGTTACAGCGCGTGGTGGATATCGTTATTTTCTCACCTTCACTGATCACTTAAGTAGATATGGGTATATTCACTTAATGAAACACAAGTCTGAAACGTTTGAAAAGTTCAAGCAATTTCAGAGTGAAGTTGAGAATCATCGTAACAAGAAGATTAAGTTCCTGCGATCTGATCGAGGAGGTGAATATCTGAGTTATAAGTTTGGCATTCACTTAAGACAGTGTGGAATTGTTTCACAACTGACACCGCCTGGAACACCATAGCGTAATGGTGTGTCCGAACTTTGTAATCGAACCTTATTAGATATGGTGCGTTCTATGATGTCTCTTGCTGTTTTGCCACTATCGTTTTGGGGTTATGCATTAGAGACAGCTGCATTCACTTTAAATAGGGCACCATCAAAATCCGTTGAGACGACGCCATATGAACTCTGGTTTGGCAAGAGGCCAAAGTTGTGGTTTCTTAAAGTTTGGGGATGTGATGCTTATGTCAAAAAGCTTCAGCCTGAAAAGCTGGAACCCAAAGCGGAGAAATGCGTCTTCATAGGATACCCGAAAGAGACGGTTGGGTATACCTTCTATCTCAGATCCGAAGGCAAAGTGTTTGTCGCTAAGAACGGAACATTTCTTGAGAAAGAGTTTCTCTCGAAAGAATTGAGTGGGAGGAAAATAGAGCTCGATGAGGTTGTTGAACCTTTACTTCAACCAGAAAGTAGCGCAGCGCAGAAAGATGTTTATGTGGAACCTACGATGGTAGAAGAGGAAGTTAATGATGATGATCATGAAGCTTCGGATCAAGCCACTATTGAACCTCGTAGGTCGACAAGGCCACATACTACTCCTGAGTGGTACGGCAACCCTGTCTTGGACACCAATTAACCTACGAGCTATGGAGGAGCAGTGATGGGCCCGGATTCCGAAAAATGGTTAGAGTCCATGAAATCCGAGATGGGAACCATGTATGAAAACAAAGTATGGACTTTGGAAGTATTACCTGAAGGGCGAAAGGCCATTCAGAACGAATGGATCTTTAAGAAGAAGACAGACGTGGACGGTAATGTCACTGTCTATAAAGCTCGACTTGTGGCAAAGGGTTTTTCACAAGTTCAAGGAGTTGACTATGATCAGACCTTCTCACCCCTAGCGATGCTTAAGTCCATCAGAATCATGTTAGCAATAGCTGCATATTTTGACTATGGAATTTGGCAGATGGATGTCAAAACAGAGTTCCTCAACGGTTTCCTTGAGGAAGAGTTATATATGATGCAACCGGAAGGTTTTGTCGATCCAGAGAATGTTGACAAAGTTTGCAAACTCCAGCGATCCATTTATGGACTGGTGCAAGCACCTCGGAGTTGGAATAAGCGCTTTGATGAGGTGATCAAAGTGTTTGGTTTTATACAGGTTTATGGAGAAGCTTGTATTTACAAGAAAGTGAGTGGGAGCTCGATAGCGTTTCTAATATTATATGTGGATGACATATTGCTGATTGGAAACAATATGGAAATGCTGGAAAGCGTGAAGGAATATTTGAACAAGAGTTTTTCAATGAAGGACCTAGGAGAAGCTGCTTTCATATTAGGCATTAAGATCTATAGAGTTAGATCGAGACGCTTAATAGCACTTTCATAGAGCACATACCTTGATAAAGTTTTGAAGAAGTTCAAAATGGATCAGTCCAAGAAGGGGTTCTTGCCTGTGTTACAAGGTGTGAAGTTGAGTAAGACTCAATGCCCAGTGACTGCAAAAGATAGAGAAAATATGAGTGTCATCCCCTATGCTTCAGCCATAGGCTCTATCATGTATGCAATGTTGTGCACAAGACCCGATGTCAGCCTTGCCATAAGTATGGTCGGAAGGTTTCAAAGTGATCCTGGAATTGAGCACTGGGCAGCGGTCAAGAATATCCTTAAGTACCTGAAAAGGACTAAGGAAATGTTTCTCGTTTATGGAGGTGATGAAGAGCTCGTCGTAAAGGGTTACATCGATGCAAGCTTTGACACTGATCCGGATGACTCTAAGTCGCAAACCGGATACGTATTTATTCTCAACGGGGGAGCGGTAAGCTGGTGCAGTTCCAAGCAAAGTGTGGTAGCCGATTCTACATGTGAAGCGGAGTACATCGCAGCCTCGGAGGAGGCGAAGGAAGGTGTCTGGATGAAGCAATTCATGACAGATCTTGGGGTAGTGCCCAGTGCACTGAATCCAATGAACTTGTTCTGTGACAACACTAGTGCCATTGCTCTGGCCAAGGAACCAAGGTTTCACAAGAGGACCAGACACATAAAGCGATGCTTCAACTCCATCCGTGATTACATCGAGAAGAAGGACATAAATATTTGCAAAGTGCACACGGATCTGAATGTTGCAGACCCGTTGACTAAACCTCTTCCAAGGGCTAAACATGATCAACACCAGAACTGCATGGGTGTTCGATTCATTACCATGTAAATCAGATAGTGATGTGAACTAGATTATTGACTCTAGTGCAAGTGGGAGACTATTGGAAATATGCCCTAGAGGCAATGAATAAAGTGTTTATTATTATATTTCCTTGTTCATGATAATCGTTTATTATCCATGCTATAATTGTATTGATTGGAACACATTACATGTGTGGGTAAATAGACAACACACTGTCCCTAGTATGCCTCTAGTGAACTAGCTCATTGATCAAAGATGGTCAAGGTTTCCTGGCCATTGACATGAGATGTCATTTGATAATGGGATCACATCATTAGGAGAATGATGTGATGGACAAGACCCAAACTACAAACGTAGCATATGATCGTGTCAGTTTATAGCTACTGTTTTCTGCATGTCAAGTATGTGTTCCTATGACCATGAGATCATGCAACTCACAAACATCGGAGGAGTGCCTTGTGTGTATCAAACGTCACAACGTAACTGGGTGACTATAAAGGTGCTCCATAGGTATCTCCGAGGGTGTCTGTTGAGTTCACATGGATCAAGACTGGGATTTGTTACTCCGTGTGACGGAGAGGTATCTCAGGGCCCACTCGGTAATACAACATCACAATAAGCCTTGCAAGCAATGTGACTAAGTGTTAGTTGTGGGATCTTGTATTACGGAACGAGTAAAGAGACTTGCCAGTAATGAGGTTGAACTAGGTACGAAGATACCGACGATCGAATCTCGGGCAAGTAACATACCGAAGAACAAAGGGAATATCATACGGGATTACCTGAATCCTTGACATAGAGGTTCAACCGATAAAGATCTTCATAGAATATGTAGGAACCAATATGGGCATCCAGGTCACGCTATTGGTTATTGACCGTAGAGGTATCTCGGTCATGTCTACATAGTTCTCGAACCCGCAGGGTCTGCACACTTAAGGTTTGGTGACGTTTCGTTAGTATAGAGTTATGTATGGTGGTGACCGAAGGTTGTTTGGAGTCCCGAATGAGATCCTGGACATCATGAGGAGCTCCGGAATGGTCCGGAGGTAAAGATTGATATATGGGAAGTCCTATTTTGGTCGCCGGAAAAGTTTCGGGCTCATCGGTAGTGTAGCAGGAGACCATCGGAAGGGGTATTTCGACCCAAGAGGCTACATGGGCTGTGGGAGGATGAATACCATCCCTTAGTGGGCTGGTGGAAAGTCCCGCACAAGTCCCATGCAGTTGGGAAGAAAAGCCCAAATGGAAAAAGGCAAAAAAGGCTAAATTAGGAAGGAGTCCTAATCCTACTAGGAGTGGAGGAGGAGGGTTCCTCCCTCCTGGTTCGGCCGAACCTCCTTGGCTTGGAGCCAAGGCTGCCTCCTCTCCCCCTATATATACTTGAGGGTTTTAGGGTTTTTGCACAAGATTTTCAGCCACATGCAACCCTATCGTCTACTCCATAGTTTCTCCTCTAGATCGGATTTGTGTAGTGCTTAGGAGAAGCCCTGTCGGAATAGCTCCACCACCATCGCCAGAGCGCAGTCATGCTGCCGGAGAACTCTTCTTCCTCTCCGCTCCTTCTTGTTGGATCAAGACGGCGGAGGTCGTCATCAAGCTATACGTGTGCTGAACATGGAGGTGCTGTCCGTTCGGTGGTAGATCGGAAGGATCGTGATCAAGTTCATGGGACGGATCGTGATCAAGTTCACGGGACGGATCGTGATTAGATCATGGGACGGATCGTGATTGGATAGCAGGACGCACGGTGATTTGGATCGCGAAGACGTTAGACTACACCAACCGCGTTTCTTAACGCTTCCCGCTTAGCGATCTACAAGGGTACGTAGATCCACTCTCCCTCTCGTAGATGCTCATCACCATGGATAGATCTGCGTGTGCGTAGGAAATTTTTTGTTTCCCATGCAACGTTCCCCAATAGTTTGGGCCTCATGAGCACAATCATGTGGCCGCGCGGGGGATGGTGCATTCAGGTTAGGGTCGTAAGGGCGTGCAACTGGGCAGAAATGCACAGAATGATCCTTCACGGGGATGGGAGCCACCAGACTGTGCGCCTGGGGGCTTGCCCAACTATCTACGACCGTGACACTCACACTTAATAATGAGAGGGTTGTATACACTCGGAGCCACCTGAGGATGCAGAGGGGTTCCTCCCACGCAATGTCGCACCCACAGCCCAGAGCTGGTGGAGAAGTCAACACTGCCCATCAATGGCTATGCCCACGCAACGTGGATGCCCTACACTCAGCGCTGGGGGAAGACGAAGGTAATGCTAGGGGCCGGACGCGGCATTTTCTTGCTTATTTTTTTGGGTTCAAGCTGCAATTTTTTGGAATGAAGTCTGAGAATTTCAAAAATTTATATTTAAGAAAAAAGGGGCGGGAACTTTTCTCTTCGCGTTTCTTCGTTTTGCCAAACTTGAAATCTCTCTTTCTAAGTGGTGTTTCGCAAAGAGTCAAATGCTCTGCACTGCCCCGAGGCACCACAAAGCTGGACGGTGAGGACTTGCCGCCTCAGGGCCACGCAATTTTTAGCTATCGACCCCCGCTCGGGGGCTCCGACTGCAGCACGACATTATAGCATGGAGTCTCGGGAGACCCCAGGGCCTCCTGAGGTGGCACACGGAGGAACGGAATGGGGGATCGCTCAAGCATCAAAGGAGGCTCCTGAGTAGCACGCCTCAGGAGCCTTACCGGACATATAGCCACTCGACCCCCTGATGTCGTGACTGGTTTCCGGTCGGCATCAGGAGTGACGGGGCCTCGCCATGTGAAGTGTGTCCTTGGTTTCTGTTCGTATCTAATGGCGGTGGGGAATGTGCGGGACTGGGACTTGTCGACGTAGAGTGGTTTGAGCGTCGAAAAGGGGGCTCCTGAGCAGCATGCCTCACGAGCCTTACCGCTCATATAGCCACTCGACCCTCTTGATGTCGTCCTTGGTTATCCGGTCGGCATCAAGGGTGTCGGGCTTGACCCCGCGGCTACGTCCCTTCGGGCATACGCCACGGCGGTCGGGAAATGTGCGGGACTGGGACCTATAGACGCAGAGTGCCAAAAGGGCCCCCAAATCGATCAACACATAGGGAGGAAGTATCCCGAACAAAGTCGTGGCTTGGCGAAATGGCCCCATCATGCCTCGCGACGCGCTAGATCGCCAGCTTCATACAAAGCTAAGTACACTACCGAACCAAGTCGGAGCCTCTCGGCCTAATAACGACTCCGAGGATGTGACACTAATGTAAGGGCGCAGGAACTATGGTCAACACAAGCGACTGTCAAGGCCCCATTGGAGTGAAGCAACAAGGAAGGCGACAAATGGGGAGGGGCTCGATTACGACGAGCGCAAGGCCCGGGGCCCGACAGGAACGACGGTTGCGAGTCGTCCCTCAAGGGGGAGAGTCTCACAAGGGCCCTACCGGTGGCTGACACAGGGTCGCGTCGATGGCGACGCCAACCCAACCCGCGACCGGCGAGCGACCAGCAATTCGAGGAAGAAAAACAAGTCCGCAAAGGTAACATGCAAAAGATTAACGCCCAACAGGGCATAGTTGTTCTTCAAACATTACAGGAACCATGAAGGGGAACAAAGGATGCCTAGGAGGAGAAGTCGCCGTCGCCACCCGTGCCGTCGGCCGGCTTGGTGTCGGAGTCGTCCTCCTCGCTGGAGGCGGGTACCTAGATGAACCGCACCACCATGGCCTCCATGTGCGGGCGCACCTCGTACTGGAGGGGCGCTGGAGCCCGTCAGGCACCAGCTCCCCGATGTGCCGGAGGTGGATCAACGGAGCGACGCGGCGTAGGTTGGAGAAGACATGCATCAAGGCAAGGTCCAGAAGGTCGCGCGTGTTGGACGTGTTATTTGTGTCCATGCAGGAGACGCCGGTCTTCGGCGCCTCCACCACCTTCTGGAAGAACTCAAGGTAGCCCCCGTCACCGTGCACGCTCGGTAGCATGGGAGCGACCCCAATGAACCGGCTCACCGTGTCGGTCGTGCGGCCGGTGATGCCCTGGAACTGCTTGGCGTGCTAGAACTCCAGCAGCATGGCATGCGCTGCCTCGTCCTGGGCGACCTGGAAGGCGTTGGCTGCCTCCTGGACCAGTGTCTGGAGGGACACCAGCTCCGCTTGGGCCTCAGCCTCACCCTGGGGGGCGGCTTGGAAGGTGGCCTCGGTGGTGGTCAGTCGGGCCTGCAGCGTCTCCACTTCCTCCTGAAGCTTGCCAAGCTTCCGCTTCTTGGCCGTGAGCATCCTGGAGGGAGGAGGGGATCATACTTGGACGTTGAGCAGAAGAACCAGAGAAGAGGGAGGCGGCAGAACACTTACTCGTCGACCAGGGCCCAACGTCGGCGAGCCTGCGCCGACCCTAAGTGCCCCCACCACTGCCTCCAGAGGAGGACGAGGGGGCCGGAGGATCCGCGCGCTTCCCTGCGCCCGGTTATTTCCATTCGGGCGCCATGAAGGACGAGAAGATAGGAAAAAGAGAGGGGGTTTGTTGGTAGAACAAAGGAAACAAGGAGAAGCCTCAAGACTACAATGCCCTTCCCTTGCCATGGGTGGGGCAGATTTATAGGCGTAACCACAGTCGCGAGGCGTCGTGGGAGAGTAGGCATCGCGCGCCTCTCGGGCGGCGTGAGGCAGTTTGGTCAATGTAGTGCCATCCACGTCGCATCTCCTACCATCTGAAGGGTCACGTCCGCATGGCCCAAAGCGACAATGGCATTCAATGGGAAGCAATGATGGTCGGTGCTGCACACAGGCGTCATGCTGATTTTACTGGGAGTGGTGTCGGACGCCCTCGGGGAGCGGGGGCACCACCGCCGGGCCTGGCCCATAGGCGTTTGGGGCCCGCGGCGCTTCAAGCCGTCCTCCAGGCTTCACCATGAAGCCAGCTCGAGCGCGCCTTGGACCCGGGGGCTATTGTTGGCGTTCTGAGAACGGGGGTACCCAAACCTACCTACCTACGGCCCAGGGCATGGCCCACTTCATCGACCAAACACAGTCAGGCGTGGCCACACTCAAGGCAAGGCCCTCTTGAGGGACCTAGGCTCGTGAGGAGGAACATCATTTGGACCAACAAGGGGTGGGCCTCCTCAGGCCCCCTCTGGAGCGGCGGAGATCTCTATGCAAGGCCCGGCCTCAGGAGTCAAGGGTGACGCAATGAAGTATAGGCGGGCGCCAGCGCGCCAGACGACATAGTTTCCCCTTTGGTGCAAAGGAAGTAGGGACGTACGCGGGTTCCCAAAGCACCCCCAAAGGTTTCCATTCCGGTGCAAAAAAACCACAACCACCCACCCCATAGGGCGGATGTCGTCGCTGAGCCCATCCCTACGTCGTCGACAGCTACTTTGTAGGCGAAGTCCTCCTTTGGGCAGGGCGAGCATGTACTCCTGTCCCCCTTCAAATTTGGTCGTTGTGGGATCCCTTCCCACCATTGCGATGACGGAAGAGGACCCGGGCCGCCGCTATAAATAGAGGGTAGGCTACACTGTAGAGAGGGATCCGAATCCATTCGACTACTCACCATCACCGAGCCATAGAGGGCCTCAAACACCTCGAAGGAAGCCCTCATAAGGCTCTAAAAAAATGTACTAGTTCATCTACACCACCTCCTCGATAGGCAATCCACCAAAGTAGGAGTAGGGTATTATGCTTCACAGCGGCCCGAACCTGGGTAAACTGTCGTTTTGATCCTCTTCCTCATCATCGTGCGAGTTCTTTGTTGTGTTCATCGAGTAGCGAGTTAGGGTGGGCAAGGCTGCAGGGGATCTTCGCACACGCCCCTATGTTCCAATCTTACGGGTTTTGCGGAGCCCGAAATCCGACAAATCCATAAGGATGTAGGTCCCCATAGAGCTTGAGATTGGCAAGAGAATGTGATATCTCTCTCTCCCCATCGGACTCTTGGGATGACATCTTGCTCTAATTCTGCTGCATAAACAACACAAAATGAAAACATGATGTATTGTCGTGATACGAAAGTCCAAACCTTTTGGAGATTATATAATGAATTTTTGCCAACCCAAAGGAGTGGACCACAAGAAAACGGAGTCCAGAGGGCGCACGGGGTGGTGACAAGCCACCTAGGCGCGGCCAGGGGGTGGCCACGCCTGGCAGGCTTGTCACCTCCTCATGCGTCTTTCACACTACTTTTAATTTTCCTAATTTATTAAATAATCTAAAATGGCAAAAAAATTCTATTGGGAAAGTTTTGGAGTCGGTTTACTTATCGTACCACATACCTATTCCTTTTCGGAGTCTCAAACATTCTGGTAGATCGCCCTAATATACTCCTCCGGAGTTATGGTATTAATGATATTGTTTTCAACATTTATGGGACTACCTGAGATATAATGTTTGATTTGTTGCCCGTTTACCAGCTTCGGATTTGTGCCTTCGGTGTTGTTGATCTTGATGGCACCAGAACAATATACTTCCTTGACAATGTAAGTTCCTTCCCATTTAGAGAGAAGTTTTCCTGCGAAAAATCTTAAATGAGAATTGTATAGCAGGACATGGTAACCTACATTGAATTCACGCTTTTGTATCCTTTTATCATGCCATCTCTTAACTTTCTGTTTAAACAACTTGGCATTCTCATAGGCATGAGTTCTCCATTCATCAAGTGAGCTAATGTCCAATAACCTCTTCTCACCAGCAAGTTTGAAATCATAGTTGATCTCTTTGATTGCCCAATAAGTTTTATGTTCTAGTTCTAGAGGTAAGTGACATGCTTTACCATAAACCATTTTATACGGAAACATACCCATAGTGTTCTTGTAAGCAGTTATATAAGCCCATAATGCATCGTCAAATTTCTTAGACCAATTCTTTCTAGATTTATTAACAGTCTTTTGCAAGATCAATTTAATTTCTCTATTACTCAATTCTACTTGACCACTAGACTTAGGATGGTAAGGAGATGCAATTCTATGATTAACGTCATACTTAGCAAGCAATTTATGGAGAGCACCATGAATAAAATGTGAACCACCATCAATCATTAGATATCTAGGGACTCCAAATCTAGAGAAAATAACTTATTTTAGCATCTTAATAGAGGTGTTATGATCAACACTACTAGTTGGAATATCTTCTACCCACTTAGTAACATAATCAACAACAACTAGAATATAAGTATACCCGTTGGATGTTGGAAAAGGTCCCATATAATCATAACCCCAAACATCAAATGGCTTAATAACAAGAGAGTAATTCATAGGCATTTCCCGATGTCTACTAATATTGCCAATTCTTTGACATTCATCACAAGACAAGACAAACTTATGAGCATCCTTGAAGAGAGTAGGCCAATAAAAACTAGATTGTAAAACCTTATGTGTAGTTCTATCTCCAGCGTAGTGTCCCTCCGTAGGCCTCGGAATGACACTGGTGTAGGATACGTTCATGTTCATGCTTAGGTACACAACGTCTAATAACACCATCTACTCCTTCTTTATAAAGGTGTGGGTCATCCCAAAAGTAATGTCTTAAATCATAGAAGAACTTTTTCTTTTGTTGGATGTGAAACTAGGCAGTATAAATTTAGCAACAATGTAATTAGCACAATCAGCATACCACGGAGCATTATGCGAAGCATTTATGATAGCTAGTTGTTCATTGGGAAAGTTATCATCAATAGGTAGTGGGCCATCAAGAGCATTCTCTAACCTAGACAAGTTATCCGCTATGGGGTTATCAGCACCATTTCTATCAACAATATGCAAATCAAATTCGTGTAGCAGAAGAACCCATCTGATAAGTCTAGGTTTAGCATCTTTCTTTTCCATAAGATATTTAATAGCAGCATGACCAGTGTGAACAGTTACCTTGGAATTAACAATATAAGGCCTGAACTTATCACAAGCAAACACAACTACTAAAAATTCCTTTTTAGTTGTAGCATAGTTTCTTTGAGCACTGTCTAGATTATTGTTAGCATAATGGATAACATTTAATTTATTATCAACTCTTTGTCCTAGAACAGCACCAATGGGATAATCACTAGCATCACACATAATTTCAAAGGGTAGGTTCCAATCAGGTGGTTGAACAATAGGTGTAGAAATCAAGGCGTTCTTAAAAAATTCAAATGCTTCTACACAATTATCATCATAAACGAATGGAACGTCTTTTTGCAAAAGATTAGTGAGAGGCCAAGAAATCTTAGAGAAGTCCTTAGTAAACCTCCTATAGAAACCAACATGACCAAGGAAGCTTCTTATACATCTGATATCCGTAGGACACGACATTTTTTCAATAGCATCAACTTTGGCTTGGTCAACTTCAATACCTCTTTCGGAGATTTTGTGTCCCAAGAAAATACCCTCATTCACCATAAAGTGGCACTTCTCCCAATTCCAGACAAGATTAGTTTCTTCACATCTCTGCAAAACTCGATCAAGGTTGCTCAAACAATCATCCAAAGAAGTTCCGTAAACGGAAAAATCATGCATGAAAACCTCAACAAGCCTTTCACAAAAATCAGTGAATATAGCAGTCATACATCTTTGAAAGGTAGCAGGTGCACTGCATAAACCAAAGGGCATACGTCTATAAGCAAAGGTACCGAAGAGGCAAGTAAAAGTGGTCTTCTCTTGGTCCTCTTTTGACACAGAAATTTGAGAGAAACCAGAATAAATGACTAGAAAGCAAAAAATGTGTGTTTTTGGATAGTCTTTGTAGCATTTGTGAATAAAAGGTAGAGGGTAATGATCTTTCCTAGTAGCTTTATTAAATTTCCTAAAATCAATTACCATTCTATACCCTGTAACAATTCTTTGAGGGATCAATTCATTTTTATCATTAGGAACTATGGTAATACCTCCTTTCTAAGGGACACAATGAAGCGGACTCGCCCATCTACTATCAAAAATAGGATAAATAATACCTACCTCCAGAAGAATTAATATTACATTTCTTACCACTTCTTTTATTTTAGGATTTAACCATCCTTGGTGATCAACAACTGGTTTAGCATCAGTCTCCATATTGATTTTATGCTGTTATAGAGTGGGACTAATGCCCTTGAGATCATCAAGAGTATATCCAATAGCAGCATGGTGCTTCCTTGGAGTTTTCAATAATCTCGTTCTCATGCTCTGAAAGGTTAGCACTAATAATAACAGGATATATCTTCTTTTCATCAAGATAAGCAATTTTCAGAGTATCCGGTAATTGTTTAAGCTCAAACGCGGGATCACCCTTGGGCGGAGGAGGATCCCCAAGTATTTAAACAGGCAAGTTGTGTTTCAAAATAGGATGCTGATCAAACAAAATCTTATCTATTTCATTCCTTTCATTCATATGCATATCATTTTCATGGTCTAGAAAATATTGTTCTAAGGGATCAGTAGGAGGCACAACAATAGAAGCAAGAGCAATAATTTCATCCTTACTAGGCAATTCCTTTTCATGGGGCTGTCTACGAAATTTAGAGAAATTAAACTCATGAGACGTGTCCCCAAAACTTACAGTAACAGTTTCCTTCTCACAATTTATCCTGGCATTAACAGTATTCAAGAAAGGTATACCAAATATAATGGGACAAAAATCATCTTGTGGGGAACGAAGGACAAGAAAAACAGTAGGATATTTTATTTTCCCACACAAGACTTCAACATCTCTAACAATCCCAACTGGCGCTATAGTATCTCTATTAGCAAGCTTAATAGTAACATCAATTTCCTCTAACTCAGTTGGTGTAATATCATTCATAATTTCTTTATATAAGGTAAAGGTAATTACACTCACACTAGCACCCATATCACATAAGCCATGATAACACTGATCTCCTATTTTAACATATACAATAGGCATGCCAACAACAGGTCTATGTTTATCTTTTGCATCAGGTCTAGCAATTCTAGCGGCTTCATCACAGAATTGAATAACATGCCCATCAATATTATCAACAAAGAGATCTTTAACCATAGCAATACTAGGCTCAACTTTAATTTGCTCAGGGGGTGTAGATGTTCTAACAAAGCTCTTACGAACCACAGTTGAAGCTTTAGCATGTTCCTTTATTCTAACAGGGAAAGGTGGTTTCTCAATATAAGCAGCAGGAATAACAAGATCAACATTATAAGTAATAGTTTCCTCTTAACTTTAATAGGTTCAACTACTTTCACTTCAATGGGAGGATGATATTTAAACCACTTCTCCTTAGGGAGATCAACATGAGCAGCAAAAGATTCACAAAAGGAAGCTACTATCTCAGAGTCAAGTCCATATTTAGTGCTAAATTCACGGGAAGAATCAGTGTCTATGAAAGATTTAATAGAATCAAACTTAAGGTTCGTACCTGACTCCTTACCTTTGTCGAGTTCCCAATCTTTAGAGTTGCGTTTAATTCTTTCCAATAAGTCCCATTTCAAGTCAATATCCTTCTTCATATAGGAACCAACACAACAAGTATCGAGCATGGATTGATCATTATGAGAAAGCCGAGCATAAAAATTCTGAATAATATTTTCTCTCGAGAGATCATGATTGGGGCATGAATATAACATTGACTTAAGCCTCCCCCAAGCTTGAGAGATTCTCTCTCCTTCATGAGGCCAAAAATTATAGATATAATTCTGATCACGATGAACTAGACGCATAGGATAGAACTTTTGATGAAATTCCATTTTCAATCGGTTGTAGCTCCATGATCCAATATCATCACATAGCCTGTACCATCTCAATGCCTTATCCTTTAAAGATAAAGTAAAGACCTTCTTGACATGATTGTCGGGCAGACCTGTAAGCTTAAATAATCCACAAACTTCATCCACATAGATTAGATGCAAATCAGTATGTAGTGTTCCATCTCCGGCATAAGGATTATCCAGTAGTTTCTCTATCATACCTGAAGGAATTTCATAATAAATATTTTCAGTAGGTTTAGTAGGTTGAGGGGCAACTCTTTGTGCTTCCGGTCGAGGTGAAGATACCCCGAACAAACCCCTCAAAGGATTACTTTCCATAGTAACAAGTGACAGTAAATTTCAGCACACAATATAAATTTTTCCTTACCAGATTACACTTACCAAAGGCGCTTCACTCCCTGGCAACGGTGCCAGAAAAGAGTCTTGATGACCCACAAGTATAGGGGATAAATCATAGTCCTTTCGATAAGTATGAGTGTGGAACTCAACGAGGAGCTGAAGGAAATGATAAGCTGTTTCCAACAGGGTGTTCTGTGCAAGCACTGAAATTATCGATAACAGATAGTTGTATGATAAGATAAATTGTAACGAGTAACGAGTAACAAGTGTAGAAAAGGTGCAGAAAGGTATCCAATCCTTTGTGCAGCAAAGGACAGGCCTGGACAAACTCTTTTATGAAGCATAGCGCTCCCGAGGACACATGGGAACTTCCGTTAAGCTAGTTTTCATGATGCTCATTTGATTCACGTTCGTTACTTTGATAATTTGATACGTGGGTGGACCGGTGCTTGGGTGCTGCTCTTAGTTGGACAAACCAACCAATTATGATTAACCCCTCTCACAAGCATCTACAACTACGAAAGAAGAATTAAGATAAATCTCACCATAGCATGAAACGTATGGATCCAAATCAGCCCATTACGAACCAACGCATAAACTAGGGTTTAAGCTTCTGACAGTCTAGCACCCATCATGTACTTATTACTTTACAATGCCTTCCCCTAGGCCCAAATAATGGTGAAGTGTTATGTAGTCGATGTTCACATAACACCACTAGAGCAGAGACAACATACATCTCATCAAAATATCGAACAAATACCAAATTCACATGATTACTTATAACCTGACTTATCCCACGTCCTCAGGAACAAACGTAACTACTCACAAAGCATGTTCATGTTCATAAACAGATGAGTATTAATTATCATAAATGATGTGAACATATGATCTTCCACCAAGTAAACCAACTAGCATCAATTACAAAGAGTAATCAACACTACTATCAACCCACATGTACCAATCTGAGGTTTGAGACAAAGATCGGATACAAGAGATGAACTAGGGTTTGGAGAGGAAATGGTGCTAATGAAGATGTTGATGGATATTGACCCCTTCTCGATGAGAGGATCGTTGGTGATGACGATGGCTTCGATTTCCCCCACCAGGAGGGATGTTTCCCCGGTAGAACAACTCTGTCGGAGCTTTAGATTGGTTCTGTCCAAGTTCCGCCTCGAGACGGCGGCGCGTCGTCCCGAAAGCTTCCTTATGATTTTTTCCAGGTCAAAACCCTCCACATAGCAGAAGATGGGTGTCGGGGTCCTACCAGGTGGGTCACAAGCCCCCTAGGCGCGACCAGGGGGTTGGTCGTGCCTGGCAGGCTTGTGACCTCCTGGTGGCCCCCCTCTGGTATTTTTTCGCCCAATATTTTTTATACATTCCAAAATAATTCACCATAACTTTTCAGGACTTTTGGATTTGTGCAGAATAGGTCTCCCAGATTTGCTCATTTTCCAGTCCAGAATTCCAGCTGCCGGCATTCTCCCTCTTCATTCAAACCTTGTAAAATAAGAGAGAAAAGGCATAAGAATTTACCATAATGTGTAATAACATCCCATAATGCAATAAATATCAATATAAAAGCATGATGCAAAATGTACTTAGCAAGAAATCCTTCTTGCTACCTCTTGAGCATGCGTTGGTTTTTCATTGAAGAGGAAAGGGTGATGTAACAAAGTAGATAAGTATTTCCCTCAGTTGTTGAGAACCAAGGTACCAATCCAATAGGAGGAACAAGCAAGTCACCAATGGATGCACCTACACAAACAATCAAACTCTTGAACCCAATGCTATAAAGGGGTTGTCAATCCCTTCACATTTATTTGCAAGGATTAGATCTGATAAAGATAGATGTGAAATATTGCGGAAAGTAAAAAGGAAATAAATTGCAGCAAGATATTTTTGGTATTTTTGGTTTAGCGATCAGAAAATATATTATGGAAAGTAGACCTGGGGGCCATAGATTTCACTAGAGGCTTCTCTCTTGAAGGAAAGTATCACGGTGGGTAAACAAATTACCCTCAAGCAATTGATAGAAAAATGAATTATCATGTAGATATCCAAGGCAATGATTATGCATATAGGCATCACGTTCGTGTCAAGTAGACCGAAACGATTCTGCATCTACTACTATTACTCTACACATCGACCGACTCCTGTCTACATCTAGAGTATTAAGTTCATGAAGAACAGAGTAACGCATTAGGTAAGATGACATCATGTAGAGGGATAAACTCAAGCAATATGATGAAAACCCCATCTTGTTACCCTTGATAGCAACAATACCATATGTGCCTCGCTACCCCTACTTTGTCACTGGGTGAGGAGACCGCAAGATTGAACCCAAAACTAAGCACTTCTCCCATTGCAAGAATTACCAATCTAGTTTTCCAAACGAAACCAATAACTCGAAGAGACTCGCAAACTTATGGAATCATGCATATAAGAATTTAAAAAAGATTCAAATAAGATTCATGGATAATCTGAACATAAACCTACAATTCATCGGATCTTGACAAACACATCGCAAAATAGTATTACATCACATAGATCACCATGAAGGTCATGAAGAACATGGTATTGAAGATCAAAGAGAGACAAGAAGCCGTCTAGATACTAGCTATGGACCCATAGGTCTGTGGTGTACTACTCACGCATCATCGGAGGGGCAATGGAGTTGATGTAGATGCCCTCCGTGATTGGATCCCTCTCCGACAGATTACCAGAAAAGGCTCCAAGATTGGATCTCTCGAGAACAGAGGCTTCTGTCAGCGGAAAAGTATTTGCGTATCTCCTTTTGGTGTTGGGGGAATATTTTGGAATTTATAGGACGAAGAATAGGGTTAGGAGACCTTCCAGGAGGTGGCAAGCCTGCCAGGCATGACCAGGGGGGTGGCTGCGCCTCCCTGGCTTGTGACCTCCTGGCAGATGCCCGGTCGTGCACTCCCAGTATGGTAGATCTCTTTCCTTCCAGAAAAATCATTCCGAAGATTTTATTCAGTTTGGACTCCGTTTAATATTCCATATCTACAATACTCAAAACAAGGAAAAACAGAAACTGGCACTAGGCTCTAGATTAATAGGTTAGTCCCACAAATAATATAAAATAGTATATTAATGCATATAAAACATCCAAAACAGCTAATATAATAGCATGCCATCATCAAAGATTATAGATACATTGGAGACATAAATGATAAAAATAGATTTTTTGATGTGGAATGCTACCTAACATATTTATCCATGTAATATTCTCTATTGTGGCATGAATATTCATATCCATAAAACTCAAAACAAAAGCTCAATATTGACATAAAAACAATAAATTTCAAGCATACTAGCAAATAAATGGTATCTCTTCAAAATATAATGGCAACAGAAAGTTATCCCGACAATATCATATGGTCTGGCTATGCTCCATCTTCCCCACCCAAGGTATTTATATCATGCACAACCCCGATCATAAGTCAAGCAATTGTTTCATACTTATTATGTTCTCAAACATTTTCAACTCTCATGCAATACATGAGCGTGAGCCATGGATATAGCACTATAGGTGGAATAGAATATGGTGGAGGCTGTCAAGGAAAAGGAGATTATAGTCTCACATCAACTAGGTGTATCAACGGTATATGGAGATGCCTATTAATAGATATCAATGTGAGTGAGTAGGGATTGACATGCAACGGATGCACAAGAGGTATAAGTGTATGAAAGCTCAAAAAGAAACTAAGTGGACATGCATCATGAAGGAAAATTTCACTAGTTATATGACAATGACAAAATGGAGACTCCCTATTATGAGGATCATGATGCTACTTTGAAGCACAAGTGAGGAAAAGGATAGTAGCAATGTCCCTTCTCTATTTTCTCTCATTTTTATGGGCATCTAAGGCCTCTTTCATATTATTTTTATTTGCGCTTCGCTAGCCTCTTTTATTTTTCATTAAGTCCGGACTCTCATCCCCACTTGTGAGGGAATCATAGCTTCCATCATCCCTTCCTCACATGGGACATGCTCTAATAATGATAGTCATCACACTTTTATTTACTTACAACTCAAAAGAAAATTACAACTCGAAACCTAGAACAAAATATGACTCTATATGCAATATGAAAGTGATGGTTCATATCATGATAAAAGGAAACGGTGGAAGTTGCATCGCAATATATCTCGGAATGGCTATGGAAATGCCATAATAGGTATGTATGGTGGCTGTTTTGAGGAAAGATATTTGGTGGCTGTTTTGAGGAAAGATATTTCGTGGCTGTTTTGAGGAAGGTGGGTTTATTGTACTGGCGAAAGTTGCACGGTACTAGAGAGGCTAGCAAAGGTGGAAGGGTGAGAGTGCGTATAATCCATGGACTCGACATTAGTCATAAAGAACTCATATACTTATTGCAAAAGTATATTAGTTATCGAAGCAAAGTATTAGATGCATGCTCCTAGGGGAGAGGTTGGTAGGAGCTAACCATCGCGTGCTCCCGACCCTCGCACAAAGGTTTACAATCTATAAACAAATCATGCTCCAACTTCCTTACATAACGGTTCACCATACGTACATGCTACGGGAATCACAAACCTTTACACAAGTATTTTTACCAAATCACAATTACTTCCTAACATGACTCTTAACATTACCATCTTTACATCTCAAAACTTTATGCAAGGAATCAAACTTCTCAAAAAAACATAATGCATTAATATGGAAGTTTTTATTATATCCCTCTTGGATGCCTGTCATATTAGGACTAAATTCATAACATAGACCAGTTACCATGGTATTTAAAGACTCTCAAAATAATATAAGTGAGGTACGAGAGTTCAATTATTTCTATAAAACACAAAACACCACTGTGCTCTAAAAAGGTATAGGTAAAGCACGCAAAATTGCCTATCTCAATAGATATAAGTGAAGCACATAGAGTATTCTAATAAATTCACGATTCAGTATGTCTCTCTCAAAGATGTATACAGCAAGGAATATTTTGTCAAACTAAAAAGCAAAGACTCATATGATACAAGACGCTCCAAGAAAAACACATATCATGTGGTGAATAAAAATATAGCCTCAAGTAAATTTACCGGCGGATTGAAGACGAAAGAGGGGATGCCTTCCGGGGCATCCCCAAGCTGAGGCTCTTTGGCATACTTGAATATGACTTGGGGTGACTTGGGCATCCCCAAGCTTAGTCTTTTTCCACTCTTTATACCATAGTCCATCAAATCTTTACCCAAAACTTGAAAACTTCACAACACAAAACTCAACAGAAAACTCGTGAGATCCGTTAGTATAAGAAAATAAGTCAGGAAAATTCGTTTCTGAGCCCAGGCTCATCTGCACCTGCCGACGGAAAAAATAAAAAACAATACTAGAAATATTCAAAAAATTCCAATTTTTTGTGTGGTACATATTTTTATGTGTGAGGTCCGCTCCAAATTTAAACTTATTTGGACATCCGAGAAGCTCTCAACAAAAAAAGACAAATCGGGTCAAAAAAATTGGTGAACAGTAAACCATTTTTCAGTCCCCGATTTGTCTTTTTTACTGAGAGCTCCTCAAATGTCCAAATAAGTTGAAATTTGGAGCGAACCTCACGCATCGAACTATGTACCACACAAAACATATTGGAATTTTTTGAATTTTCCTAGTATTTGTTTTGATTTTTTTCATGAGCGTGGGTGCAGATGCACCCGAGAGCCGAAACGCCGCGTCCAATAAGTCACCACTTTAGGTACTGTTGTGAACTCATTATTTATTTATATTGGTGTAATACCTACTGTATTCTAACTTCTCCATGGTTCATACCTCACGATACAACTCATAGATTCATCAAAATAGGTAAACAATTCAAAGAAAACAGAATCTGTGAAAAACAGAACAGTCTATAGCAATATGAAATGTGCGTATACTTCTGTAACTCCAAAAGTTCTGAAAAATAGGAAAATCTGGAAAATTTATATACCAATCTTGTGTAAAAATTCAGACTCATTCGATGCTTTGAAAAATTTAGAAAATTCCTGGACTGAGCGCAAAAGTTTCTGTTTTTCCGCAAGATCAAATCAACAACTACCATAGATCGCCCCAAAGGTTTTACTTGGCTCAAACACAAATTAAAAAACCAAAACACAATTACTACAGAAGTAATAATGTGTGAAACACTCAAAAAATAGAAGCAAAAACAGAACACAAAAATAAAATTGGGTTGCCTCCCAACAAGTGCTATTGTTTAACGGCCCTAGATAGGCAAAACGCAATAGGTCTAGGTATTGTCATCTTAAGTATGCAATACAAAAGTAGCTCTCATAATAGATTCATAAGGAAATCTTATTTTCTTTCTAGGAAAGTGTTCCATGCCTTTCCTTAATGGAAATTGGAATCTAATGTTTCCTACTTTCAGGTCAATAATCGCACCAATTGTTCGAAGGAAAGGTCTACCAAGAATAATAGGACATGTAAGATTGCAATCTATATCAACAACAATAAAATCTACGGGCACATAATTCCTATTTGCAACAATAAGAACATAGTTAATCCTTCCCATAGGTTTCTTAATAGTGGAATCCACAAGATCCAAATCTAAAGAGTAATCATCAAGATCTTGGAATCCTAGCACATCACATAAAGTTTTCGGAATCGTGGACACACTAGAACACAAATCACACAAAGCATGGCACTCATAATATTTAATTTTAATATTAATAGTAGGTTCCCACCCATCATGGAGCTTCCTAGGTATAGAAACTTCTAACTCAAGTTTCTCTTCAAAATATTTCATCATAGCATCAAAAAGCCTTATTTTCACTATAAGCATGTGGAGAATTCATCATGGATTGTAACAAGGAAATACAATCAATCAAAGTGTCTCATAATTAAAGTCCTTGAAAATCCAAAAGAGTGGGCTCATTGCTATTTAAAGTTTTGACCTCTTCTATCCCACTTTTATCAATTTTAGCATTAAGATCTATAAACTCTGAATCATTGGGGTGACTTTTAACTAAAGTTGAATTATCTCCAGCCCATATTTATCAAGATTTATATGGGAAAACAAAGATTCAATAGGAGTTACATCAATCACTTTAAGATCTTCAACATTATCATCACGAGAACACACTTTTTCAAGCCACTCACGCTTAGCATGAATTCTAGCGGTTCTTTCCTTACTTTCGTCAATAGAAATTCTCATAGATTTTAAAGATTCATTAATATCGTGCTTGGGTGGAGTATATCTAACTTTCAAAGAATCAATCTCAAGAGAAATTCTATCAACGCTCCTTGCAAAGTCATCAATCTTGAGCACTTTTTCTTCAATCGTAGCATTGACAACTTTTTGTGAACCAATAACTTGTTTAACAATATTCTCAAGATAAAAGGGCATCTTATTATAATTTACATAAGAATCTTTGTAGTAATTACCATAATTATTAGAGGAATTACTAGGAAACGGCCTAGGGTTGAAATTACCTCTATACTCGTTATTACCGAAATTGTTCCTACCAACAAAATTCACATCCATAGATTCATTATTATTTCCAATCAAAGAAGAGGCATATCATTGGGATAGGAGCATTCTTACTAGCAAACAATTTCATCAATTCATCCATATTTTCACTCAAAGTGTTTATTTCCTCAATAGCATGCACCTTTTTACTAGTAGGAGATCTTTCGGTATGCCATTGACAGTAGTTTGTCATGATATTATCTAGGAGCTTAGTAGCCTCTCCTAATGTGATATCCATAAAAGTACCATCTACGGCTGAATCTAAAAGATTCATAGATGCAAAATTCAATCCCACATAATTTTTTTGTATAATCATCCATAAACTCAAACCATGTGCAGGGAAATTCCTAATCATTAATTTCATCCTCTCCCAACATTATGCAACATGCTCATGATCAAGTTGCTTAAAATTCATTATATCGTTCCTAAGAGAGATAATCATAGCGGGCGTTAAGTACTTGGAAATAAAAGCATCTTTACACTTATTCCAAGAATCAATACTAGTTTTAGGCAAAGATGAAAACAAAGTTTGAGCATGATCTCATAGTGAGAATGGAAATAGCTTCAATTTAACAGTATCATTATCCACATCTTTCTTCTTTTGCATTGATACGTCTCCAACGTATCTATAATTTTTGCTTGTTCCATGTTGTTATATCATCATTCTTGGATGTTTTACAATCATTTTACCACAAATTTATATTATTTTTGGGACTAACCTATTAACCCAGAGCCCAGTGCCGGTTTCTGTTTTTTCCATGTTTTTGAGTTTTACAGAAAAGGAATATCAAACGGAATCCAAACGAAATAAAAATTTACGGTGATTTTTTATGGACCATAAGACACCCACGGAGCTTGGAGATGAAGCCAGAAGATTCCCGAGGAGGCCACAAGCCTCAGGGGCGCATCCAACCCCCTAGGCATGCCCACCAGGCTTGTGGGCCCCTCGAGAGTCCACCAACCTCCCTCTCAGCTCTTTAAATCCTCAAATATTCTAAAAAACCCAACGCAGAACCTAAATCGGGAGTTCCGCCGCTGCAAACCTCTAGAGCCACGAAAAACCAATTGGGAGCCCATTCCGGCACCCTGCCGGAGGGGGAAACCATCAGCGGAGGCCATCTTCATCATCCCGACACTCTCCATGACGAGGAGGGAGTAGTTCACCCTCGGGGCTGAGGGTATGTACCAGTAGCTATGTGTTTGATCTCTCTCTCTCTCGTGTTCTTGAGATTGCACGATCTTGATGTACCGCGAGCTTTATTGATATGGATTGAATCATATGGAGTTTTCCCCTCTCTATCTTCTTGTGATGAATTGAGTTTTCCCTTTGAAGTTTTCTTATTGGTTTGAGTCTTTAAGGATTTGAGAACACTTGATGTATGTCTTGCAATGGGATATATGTGATGACAATGGGATGTTCTATTGATCTAGTTGATGTATGTTTTGGTGATAAACTTGCGGGTTTCGTGACCTTGGGAATCTATGCAGAGGGGTTGGCACACGTTTTTGTCTTGACTTTCCAGTAGAAACTTTGGGGCACTCTTTGAAGTTATTTGTGTTGGATTGAACATGATGAATCTGAAATTATGTGATGCATATCGTATAATCAAGCCCATGGGTACTTGTGGTGATATTGGAGTATCTAGGTGACATTAGGGTTTTGGTTGATGTGTATCTTAAGGTGTTATTATAGTACGAACTCTAGGGCTATTTGTGACACATATAGGGATAGCTCATAAGATTGATCAAAAAAGATAACTTTGAGGTGGTTTCGTACCCCACAATAATTTCTTCATTACTTCTCCGCTATTTTTGACTTTGGAGTGAACTCTTTGTCACACGAGAGGTATTTACATATGATTCAACTATGCCAATATTGTTGAGAGAAATTGCACTAGTGAAAGTATGGAGCCTAGGCTTAGTTTACAAGCATTTATACAACATTTTTCTCGTTGTTTACTATTTGTTACCTTGCTGTTTTTACATTTTCAGATTACAAAAACCTATATCTACCATCCATATTGCACTTGTATCACCATCTCTTCGCCGAACTAGTGCATCTATACAATTTACCATTGTATTGGGTGTGTTAGGGGCACAAGAGACTCTTTGCTATTTGATTGCAGGGTTCTTTGAGAGAGACCATCTTCATCCCACACCTCTCGCGGATTGATAAACCTTAGGTCATCCACTTTAGGGAAAATTGCCATTGTTCTACAAAACTCTGCGCTTGGAGGCCCAACAGGAGTCTACAAGAAGAAGGTTGTGTAGTAGACATCATGCATATCACACAACTCAATAAAAGTATTTAGATGGGAAGCGACATCTTCACTAGGAAGGCCAGAAAATTGTTCTTCCATAACAAGATTAAGCAAAGCTGCATTAATTTCATAAGATTCCGCACTAGTGGCGGGAGCAATCAGAGTATTAATAAAATCATTATTAGTAGTATTGGAAAAGTCACACAACTTGGTATTCTCGGACTTTGTGACAAAGCAAACAATCAAGCACACAAGCAAAAAGGCAAACAAAAAGGCGAACGGAAGAAGGGCGAATAAAAAGACAAATCTTTTTGGTATTTTCTAAAAATCGTTTTAGAAGTGGGGGAGGCAAATGGCAAATAATGTAAATGCGAGAGATCAGTTTGTCATGGGTACTTGGTAGGCTTGATGTGTATCCTCCACGGCAACGATGCCAGAAATTCTTCTTGTACCTCCTGAGCATCCGTTGGTTTTCCCTTGAAGAGGAAAGGGTGATGCAGAAAAGTAGATAAGTATTTCCCTCATTTTTTAGAACCAAGGTATCAATCCAGTAGGAGGAACAAGAAAGTCACCAATGGATGCACCTACACCAACAATCAAACTCTTCCACCCAACGCTATAAAGGGGTTGTCAATCCCTTCACGGTTATTTGCAAGGATTAGATCTGATAAAGATAGATGTGAAAGATTGTGGAAAGTAAAAAGTAAATAAATTGCACCAAGATATTTTTGGTATTATTGGTTTATATATCTGAAAATATATTATGTAGACCTGGGGCCCATAGAATTCACTAGAGGCTTCTCTCTTGAAGGAAAGTATCATCGTGGGTAAACAAATTACTGTCAAGCAATTGATAGAAAAGAGAATAATCATGTAGATATCCAAGGTAATGATTATTCATATAGGCATCACGTCCGTGTCAAGTAGACCGAAACGATTCTGCATCTACTACTATTACTCCACACATCGACCGACTCCTGCCTGCATCTACAGTATTAAGTTCATGAAGAACATAGTAACGCATTAGGTAAGATGACATGATGTAGACGGATAAACTCAAGAAATATGATGAAAACCCCATCTTGTTATGCTTGATGGCAACAATACAATACGTGCCTCGCTACCCCTACTTAGTCGTTGGGTGAGGACACCGCAAGATTGAACCCAAAACTAAGCACTTCTCCCATATAAGAATTACCAATCTAGTTGGCCAAACCAAACGAATAACTTGAAGAGACTTGCAAAGATATGAAATCGTGCATATAAGAATTCAGAAAATATTCAAATAAGATTCATGGATAATCTGAACATAAACCCACAATTCATCGGATCTTGACAAACACAGCGCAAAAGAGTATTACATCAGATAGATCACCATGAAGATCATGAAGAACATGGTATTGAAGATCAAAGAGAGATAAGAAGACATCTAGCTACTAGCTATGGACTCGTAGGTCTATGGTGGGCTACTCACGCATCATCGTAGGGGCAATGGAGTTGATGTAGATGCCCTCCGTGATTGGATCCTCCTCTGACGGATTACCAAAAAAAGCTTCCAAGATTGGATCTCTCGGGAACGGAGGCTTCTGTCGGCAGAAAGTATTGCGTCTCTCCTTTTGGTGTTGGGGGAATATTTTGGTATTTATAGGACAAAGAATATTCTTAGGAGACCTGTCAGGAGGTGGCAAGCCTGCCAGGCTTGGCCATGGGGGGTGGCCGCGCCTCCCTGTCTTGTGACCTCCTAGGAGATGCCCTGCCGTGCACTCCAAGTCTGGTAGATCTCTTTCCTTCTAGAAAAAATCATTCCGAAGATTTTATTCCGTTTGGACTCCATTTAATATTCCATATCTGCAATACTCAAAAACAGGGAAAAAATAGTAACTTGCACTAGGCTCTAGATTAATAGGTTAGTCCCAAAAATAATATAAAATAGCATATTGCATGATATGTCTCCAATGTATCTATAATTTTTTATGATGGCATGCTATTATATCTGTTTTTTGGATGTTTGATATGCATTAATATGCTATTTTATATTATTTATGACACTAACCTATTAATCTAGAGCCTAGTGCCAATTTCTGTTTTTCCTTGTTTTTGAGTATTGCAGATATGGAATATAAAATGGAGTCCAAATGGCATAAAATCTTCGGAATAATTTTTTTTGGAAGGAAAGAGATCTACCAGACATGGAGTGCACGACAGGGCATCTCCTAGGAGGTCACAAGCCAGGGAGGCGCGACCACCCCCTGGCTGCGCCTAGCAGGCTTGCCACCTCTTGGCAGGTTTCCTAACCCTATTGTTTGTCCTATAAGTACCCAATTATTCCCCCAACACCAAAAAGAGAGACGCAAATACTTTTCTGCCGATAGAAGCCTCCGTTCCCGAGAGATCCAATCTTGGAGCCTTTTTCGGTAATTTGCCGGAGGGGAATCCAATCACGGAGGGCATCAACATCAACTCCATTTCCCCTCCAATGATGCGTGAGTAGTCCACCACAGACCTACAGGTCCATAGCTAGTAGCTATATGACTTCTTCTCTCTATTTGATCTTCAATACCATGTTCTTCATGATCTTCATGGAGATCTATACAATGTAATACTCTTGCGGTGTGTTTGTCAAGATCCGATGAATTGTGGGTTTATGTTCAAATTATCCATGAATCTTATTTGAATCTTTTCTAAATTCTTATAGGCATGATTTCATATCTCTGCAAGTCTGTTCGAGTTATTGGTTTGGTTTGGACAATTAGATTGGTAATTCTTGCAATGGGAGAAGTGCTTAGTTTTGGGTTCAATCTTGTGGTGTCCTCACCCAGTGACAAAGTAGGGGTAGTGAGGCACGTATTATATTGTTGCCATCAAGGGTAACAAGATGGGGTTTTCATCATATTGCTTGACTTTATTCGTCTACATCATGTCATCTTACCTAATGCGTTACTATGTTCTTCATGAACATAATACTCTAGATGCAGGCAGGAGTTGGTCGATGTGTGGAGTAATAGTAGTAGATGCAGAATCATTTCGGTCTACTTGACACGGACATGATGCTTATATGCATAATCATTGCCTTGGAAATCTACATGATAATTCACTTTACTATCAATCGCTTGACAGTAATTTGTTTACCCACCGTGATACTTTCCTTCAAGTGAGAAGCCTCTAGTGAAATTTTGACAGTATTTTTTTTACTTTCTGCAATTTTTCACATATATCTTTATCAGATCTAATCCTTGCAAGTAACCGTGAAGGGATTGACAAACCCTTTATAGCGTTGGGTGCGAGATTTTGATCGTTTCTGTAGGTACATCCATTGGTGACTTGCTTGTTCCTCCTACTGGATTGATACCTTGGTTCTCAACAACTGACGGAAATACTTATCTACTTCGATGTATCACCCTTTCCTCTTCAAGGGAAAACCAACACATGCTCAAGAGGTAGCAAGAAGGATTCCTAGCGCCGTTGCCGAGGAGGATACACATCAAGCCTACCAAGTACCCATCACAAACTCATATCTTGCATTTACATTATTTGACATTTTCCTCTTATTTTTCTCTCCCTCACTTCTAAAACGATTTTCAGAAAATACCAAAAAGATTTTCCTTTTAATTCGCCTTTCTTCCGTTCGCCTTTTCATTTGCCTTTTTTGCTTGTGTGCTTGATCGCTTGCTTTGCCACCATGTTTGAAACGAGGGCGGTTATCACTAAAAATTTGGGGGGTATTACTAATACAAATCTTGAGAAAAAATTTGAATCTTGCTCCCTAGATCATGAAACTGAATCTCCTCCTAATTAAAAAGCTAAAACTTTTCAAGTGGGAGATGGAAATATTATTGGGAAAAGTGTTATTCAAGATTTGTTTGATTGTATGGGAGTAATGCCCATGAGTAAGATATCTATTCTTCTTAGCACAAATAGTTATGCGGATGCTATTGTCATGCTCATTGAAAAATTAGAAAGAAAAATTGTGCATGTTCACCCCGCTTTGCAGAAAGTGTTTTACGAACTTCCCAATATTAATCAGCCTAAAGCTAAAAGGATTGCTACCAACATCCTTATGCAAGAATTTGATTTCATCATACAAGAAGCCAGGGAGATTTTCGCTTTCAATAATAAAGAAATTCTCCATGATAAAGAAACTTTGCATAGCCTAGAATCTAGAGACGATCAATCTTATTGTGAAAATCTTAGGAGGAGAGTTCCCTACGCGGAAGTCACTCGAGCCTTGTATCTTGAGATTTATGAGGAATTTGGTTGGATAACAAGGGGCATTTTCGTAGGGTATAAGGAGGATTGGCTAGAAAATATGGTTAAGGAACCCGTTACAAATAAGATACGTGTTTTATACGACAATATCTATGGTGATGATCCAGATTATGGGTTTGTGAATGTTAAATTTATTAGTCAAAGGTATTTTCGTGATTCAAGTTCATATACTAGGAAATAAATAAAGGAAAGGATATATATATATATATTTAGAAAAGTTTTTAACAGTTTGATCGAGTTTGGATTGCATACCAAAGATGACAATACCTAGATCTATTGCGTTTTGTCTAGCTAGGGGCATTATACAATAGCGCTTCTTGGGAGGCAACCCAATTTTATTTTTTTGTTTTTCTTTTTGCTTATGTTTTTGTGTGTTTACCACTTTATTACTTCTGTAGTAATTGTGTTTTCGTGTTTTAATTAGTGTTTGAGCCATGTAAAACCTTTGGGGTGATCTATGGTGGTTGTTGATTTGATCTTGCTGAAAAACAGAAACTTTGGCGCTCATACCAGGAATTTTCTAAATCTTTCAGAGCGTCCAATGAGTATGAAATTTTTACAAAAGATTGACATGTAAATTTCACGGGATTTCCTATTTTTCACAATTGTTTGTGTTACATAAGTACACGAAGTTTTCAGATTGATAAAACTATTCTGTTTTTGACAGATTCTGTTTTCTTTGAGTTGTTTACCTATTTTGATGAGTCTATGGGTTGTATCATGAGTTATGAACCATGAAGAAGTTAGAATACAATAGGTATTACACCAATATAAATAAAGAATGAGTTCACAATGGTACCTAAAGTGGTGATTTATTTTCTTATACTAACGGATCTCCTGAGTTTTCTATTGAGTTTTGTGTTGTGAAGTTTTCAAGTTTTGGGTAAAGATTCGATGGACTATGGAATAAAGAGTGGAAAAAGCCTAAGCTTGGCGATGCTCAAGGCACCCCAAGTCATATTCAAGGATTCCATAGATCCTAAGCTTTGGTATGCCCCGGAAGGCATCCCCTCTTTCGTCTTCAATCTATCGGTAAATTTACTTGAGACTATATTTTTATTCACCACATGATATGTGTTTTGCTTGGAGCGTCTTGTATAATATGAGTCTTTGCTTTTTAGTTTGCCAAAATCATCATTGCTGAATACATATTTGAGAGAGACACGCTGAATCGTGAATTTATTAGAATACTCTATGTGCTTCACCTATATCTTTTGAGATAGGCAATTTTGCCCTAGTGCTTCACTTATACCTTTTTAGAGCATGGTGGTGTCTTGTGTTTTATAGAAATAATCGAACTCTCGTACCTCACTTATATTATTTTGAGAGTCTTTAAACAGCATGGTAACTGGTCTAGGTTATGAATTTAGTCCTAATATGATAGGCATCCAAGAGGGATATAATAAAAACTTCCCTATTAAGTGCATTGAGTATTTTTGAGAAGTTTGATTCCTTGCATAAAGTTTTGAGACGTAAAGATGGTAATGTTAAGAGTCATGTTAGGAAGTAATTTTGATTTGGTAAAAATACTTGTGTGAAGGTTTGTGATTCCTGTAGCATGCACGTATGGTGAACCGTTATGTAAGGAAGTCGGAGCATGATTTGTTTACAGATTGTCAACCTTTGTGTGAGGGTCGGGAGCACGCGATGGTTAACTCCGACCAACCTCTCCCCTAGGAGCATGCATCTAATACTTTGCTTTGATATAAAATATACTTTTGCAATAATTATGTGAGTTATTTATGACTAATGTTGAGTCCATGGATTATATGCACTCTCACCCTTCCACCTTTGCTAGCCTTTCTAGTACCTCGCAACTTTCACCGGTACAATAAACCCATCTTCCTCAAAACGGCCACCAAATATCTTTCCTCAAAACAGCCACCAAATATTTTTCCTCAAAACAGCCAACATACCTACCTATTATGGCATTTCCATAGACATTTAGAGATGTATTGTCATGCAACTTCCATTGTTTCCTTTTTATCTTGATATGCGCCATCACTTTCATATTGCATATAGAGTCATATTTTGTTCTAGGTTTCGAGTTGTAATTTTCTTTTGAGTTGTAAGTAAATAAAATTGTGATGACTATGATTCCCTCACAAGTGGGGATGACATTCCGTACTTTATGAAAAAATAAAGAGGCCAACGAAGCCCAAATATAAAAAAAATATAAAAGAGGCCTTAGATGCCCATAAAGAATGAGAGAAAAGAGAGAAGGGACATTCCTACTATATTTTTCCAAACTTGTGATTCAAAGTAGCAGCATGATCCTCATGATAGAGAGTCTCCTATTTTGTCACTTTTGTATAACTAGTGGAATTTTTCTTCATGATGCACATCCACTTAGTTTCTTTTTGAGCTTTCATACACTTATAGCTCTAGTGCTTCCGTTGCATGGAAATCCCTACTCACTCACATTGATATATATTAATGGGCATCTCCATACCCCGTTGATACGCCTAGTTGATGTGAGACTATCTTCTCCTTTTCCTTGACAACCTCCACCATATTATATTCTACCTATAGTGCTATATCCATGGCTCACGCTCATGTATGGCATGAGAGTTGAAAATGTTTGAGAACATAATAAGTGTGCAACAATTTCTTGACTTGTCATCGGGGTTGTGCATGATATAAATACCTTGTGTGGGGGAAGATGGAGCATTGCCAGACGATATGATATTGTAGGGATAACTTTCTTTTGCCATTATATTTTGAAGAGGTACCATTGCTTTGCTAGTATGCTTGAAATGTTATTGTTTTTATGTCAATATTGAGCTTTTGTTTTGGGTCTTATGGATCTGAATATTCATGCTACCAAGATTGTCAGAATCGCGATTCTGTTATACGATTCTACTACTTTACGATCCAAACTAACCGCTATGATTCTATGATTTTAGTTCATGGAATCTACGTTTCTACGATCCTCCTAGTGAAGATTCTACGATTTGCGATCCTACCATTAGACCTCCGATCCGATTCAAAATCGCGATTCCGACAACCTTGCATGCTACAATAGAGAATATTACATGGATAAATATGTTAGGCAGCACTCCACATCAAAAAAAACTATTTTTATCATTTACCTACTTGAGGACGAGCTGGAATTAAGCTTGGGGATGCTGATATGTCTCCAATGTATCTACAATTTTTGATGATGGCATGCTATTTTATTATCTGTTTTGGATGTTTCATATGCATTTATATGCTATTTTATATTATTTTTGGGTCTAACCTATTAATCTAAAGCCTAGTGCCAGTTCCTGTTTTTCCTTGTTTTTGAGTATTGCGGATATGGAATATTAAACGGAGTCCAAACGGAATAAAATATTTGGAATGATTTTTTCTGGAAGGAAAGAGATCTACTAGACTTGGAGTGCATGGCAGGGCATCTTCCAGGAGGTCACAAGCCATGGAGGTGCGGCCACCCCCCTGGGCGCGTCTAGCAGGCTTGACACCTCTTGGCAGGTCTCCTAACCCTATTCTTCATCCTATAAATACCCAAATATTCCCCCAATACCAAAAAGAGAGATGCAAATACTTTTCCGCCGATAGAAGCCTTCGTTCCCGAGAGATCCGATCTTGGAGCCTTTTCCGGTAATCTGCCGGAGGGGGATCCAATCACGGAGGGCATCTGTATCAACTCCATTGCCCCTCTGAGGATGCGTGAGTAGTTCGCCACAGACCTACGGGTCCATAGCTAGTAGCTAGATGGCTCCTTCTCTCTCTTTGATCTTCAATACCATGTTCTTCATGATCTTCATGAGGATCTATGCGATGTAATACTCTTTTGCGGTGTTTGAGGGAGTCCTAGATTAAGGGGTCATCGGGAGGCCGACCTATCCTTACGGGCCGGACCATACGGGCTGCTTACCGGACACAGGAATATTTGAAGGCCCAGTTCCCAAGATGGAAGCTTCGGGAGTACGGCTTGTGCTCCACGTTTGATGTAGCGAATAGTCATGTTTATCTCTTCAGCTTGTAACAGACCATGTGTAACCCTAGGTGCCCTCGCGTCTATATAAGCCGGAGGGTTTTAGGGTACAGAGACAGAACAACTCATCTAGGGTTAGACATACGATCTCGAGGTAGATCAACTTTGTAACCCCCCATATCATCAATACAACCAAGCAGGATGTAGGGTATTACCTCCGTAGGAGGGCCCGAACCTGGGTAAATCTGTGTCCCCTTCGTCTCCTGTTACCATCGATTCTAGTCTCACAATTCGGGACCCCCTACCCGAGATCCGCCGGTTTTGACACCGACATGGGTGCTTTAATTGAGAGTTCCTCTGTGAGCAAGATGGAATCGGCACCTTGCCTTGTCATCAATGAAGAGGTCCGCAACTGGGACACTTTTGTCCCTGGATAGATCTTCACCTTCGGTAGCGTTGTGTTGCATGCTGATCCCACTGGCCATCTACGTTGTGTCGAGAGCTCCGCCTCGGATCGAGAGGTTAGATTTGGTAACTTAGAGTTCTTCGTAGACTCTCGGGGCGACTTGTTGTTAACCGGGCTTGCAGCTTCGCCTATTGCACATGAGGATTCTAAGTCTTCAACCTCGAGCCCCTTCTTCGGACATGCCAATGGGGTCACCCATGGTGATGGGCCGACCTCCAATCCTGGGCCGGCCATTGAGCCAGATGACTATACATGTGTTCTTGCTGAACACTCCCTACTTCCATACGCCCTGGAGGTCAACTCCGCATGTTCCGAGTAGCTTGATCCTATCGGGCCCTCAGCTATTGACGAGGCCCTAGATCGAATCTCATCAATAAAGATCACTGACGATCTAACCCCGATCTATGCTCAGTTCGGTTATGGTGCGGGTCGGGACGAACTTTTCGACCCACCCACCACCCACTTGATAGCCACTGTCAAAGATTTAACTAACATGCTGGACTATGCCTCCGAGGAGGCAGAATACATGGATGAAGAGGACCGTACTCCCACCCCCGTTAGCACCGGGAGGTGGGCCGCCACTTCCACATACGATGTCTACATGGTAGAAACTCCTGGCGATAAAGGCGACAACATGCCTAACAATGATGAAGACAAGTCGGGCAATGCGCCATCAAGGCGCCAGAAACCACATAAGCGGTCCAAAGGCAAAAGGGAAGGAAATCTATCATCAGCAATGGGGAAGGTAATACCCCGGCTGACCACGGCAATCCTGATATCCCCGAACACCCGCTAGAGGGTCCGGAAGGGCCTGAGGACCAGAAAAATCCCAATAACGTCAACGAATCCGAAGACGATAATTACCTTCCCCCGTCGAGGAGGAAAATATACTGGAAGCCGATGACTTGTACATACCTCATAACCTCAAAGATCAGTAAGAAATCAGGCAACGGCTCATAGCAACGGCTCACAGCTTGAAAGCTAAAGAACGGCAACTCAAAGCCGAACAGGATGACCTCAATGATCGATGGACGAAAGTCCTCTCGGGTGAGGAAGAATACGACACCGGTCTGTCGGACCAGCTCAAAAGCTACCCACGGACGAGGTTGCTGCTGCAATTTGATGATGAACTCACTGATACTCCATCTTCGAACTGTACTCCATACGACAAGCCGGACCGCCCCCTCGCAGGCGGGACAGGACGGCTGACGACACCGGTTATATACCGGCAATGCCCCGGAGATGGGGTAAGGAGCCACTAGAGCCCAATGCAGGTTCGACCTGCGAGATGACCTGGATCACAGAGCAGGCCATACAAGATCCATTTATGGATCTAGAGAATACTCACCCGATAGACGGGGCGGGTACAGACCATGGTTCGACCAAAACAACAAAGTTCGGGAACGCAACCGGGTCCGTACCAGACGTCGAATACAGACATGACATAGCATAGGTTAGAGCCGCCACTCACCCACTGTGCTTCACAGATGAGGTAATACGACATCAGTTCCCCGAGGGGTTCAAACCTATGAATAAAGAACAGTATGGATTGAGGACTTCCTCCTCCATATCCACGTGACGCGAGGAGACGATCTCCATGCCATCAAATATCTACCTCTTAAGCTTAAGGGGCCAGCTCGGCACTGGTTAAACAGCCTCCCCGAAAACTCCATTGGATACTGGGAATACCTAGAAGACGCGTTCCGCTCTAACTTCCAGGGAACCTATGTCCGCCCGCCGGACTCTTCTGATCTCAGCAACATCGTCCACCAACCCGGCGAGTCTGCTTGGCAATTCTGGAATCGGTTCTTCACTAAGAAGAACCAAATTGTCGACTGTCTGGATGCTGAGGCCATAGCCTCCTTCTAGCAAACTATTCGAGATGAATGGCTGGCCCGCTAGCTTGGCCATGATAAACTTTGGACCATCTTTGCTCTCACTACCCTCATGACCCACTTTTGCACGGGTGAAGACAATTGGCTCGCAAAACGCAGCCACAATTCCGAAGATCTCGTAGCCTTTGAAGCCCAGGATGGCAACGGAAAACCAAAGTGCAATAAGAATAACCGCTGACACAATAATACCGATGCCGATGACACGGTTGTAAATGCCAAATTCCGCAACTCCCGACTGGGGCAGCGGAAGAAGCCTCCTAAAGAAAATCGTGACGGACCCACCTAGCTGGAGAAGATCATTGAAAGACTTTGCCAAATCCATGGGACTCCGTAGAATCCCACCAACCACACACACCGCAATTACTTGGTGTTTAAATAGGCCAGCAAGATACCACCCGAGGACCAAGGGAAAAGCTCTCGCAACGATGACGAGGATGAGCCTCGGGGTCCAATTGGTGGCAGATAGAAGAAATTTCCTCCCGAAGTCAAAACGGTAAATATGATATATGCCACCCATATAAATAAGAAGGAGAGGAAGCACCCCCTTCGGGAGGTCTACACTGTGGAACTCATAGCCCCAAATTATAATCCATGGTCGGCATACCCGATCACCTTTGATCGGCTCGATCACCCGACCAGTGTCCATCACGGGGGTTCGGCGGCCCTCATCCTAGACCCCATTATAGATGGGTATCACCTCACAAATGTCCTAATGGACGGAGGAAGTAGCCTTAACCTGATTTACTTAGATACGGTGAAAAAGATGGGCATAGATCCGTCAAGGATCAAACCCAGTAGCACTACCTTCAAAGGAGTGATCCCAGGCACTGAGACCCGATGCACGGGTTCCATAACCCTGGAAGCTGTATTCGGCTCACCCGATATCTTTCGCATCGAAGGCTTGATCTTAGACATTGTGCCCTTCTGCAGCGGCTATCATGCGCTGCTTGGTCAGACAGTGTTCGCTTGTTTCAACGCAGTCCCACATTATGCATACCTCAAGCTCAAGATGTCGGGCCCCAAGGGGGTCATTACTATTAACGGCAACAAAAAGTGCTCCCTTAGAACTGAGGAACATGCATTGGCCCTGGCGGCCGAATTCAGCTACAAAGACGATCGGCAAGTTCCAATATCCGCCATAAAGGCAAACAAGGCTAGGAAGTGAGTTCGGTTTCAGACCGAAAACTCAGATCATTCCTTATCCGTTTAATAAAGGCTCGCCCCCCACTATACAACCCTGAGACCAACAAAATGTGTGCCAGAGAGGCACAACTTCACACTTAAAATTCCATGGGTAGCGGTGGGAAATAAAAATGGGTGTTTGGCTGGCCCAAACCTCTACCCTCAACACGTCTTCGGACAAAATGCTGGTGCTCCTAAAAGACCTGCATACGGCATAAAGCTCACCTACAATTCGGCGGCCTCTCGAGACCTTGTTTGCAAGATCTGTTCGCCGAACACTAACACCCATCAAGGTGCATCCAAGAGCAGGAGTCAACTAGCAACGGGGCGTATCGAGGACATCAGGTTATCAATTGAAGCCCCATGGTAGAACAACTCCTGCATAATTTCTCTTCTTACACATACCTGTAAACAGCTGCTTCGGCAATCCGAGTTATAAGAGTTGCTAACAAAATGTAAATTGTGTGGCACAAGTTTGCCTCACATATCCTTTTTCGGCGCATAGTTTCACCTCTCTCTCCCTCTTCTCGTGGACCAGTTCGGTATGATGCGATGCAACCGGCTAATAGATCGGGCGCTCGAGTTTAAAAACAAATCACCTTATGTACATTTTATCATGCGTTCAGCGTCTTGGTGTTCGCTTTATATGCATCAGTTCTGAACTATGTCTTGGGTTAATAGTTGGGTTGCCTGGCTCCTGTGCTTGCCCCATCATGTTCCGCTCGTTCGGCTAAAAGGGCAAAGGGAGCACCCCTGTGATTGTGCTTCCGGATAGTTTGGTCAAGCACCTCAGGGGAGAAAGCCGAAAGCTAACTGCCATAGTATGCGAGATCCGGTCTGTGAACCCGAGCTGGAAGTATTATACTTCAATCCTCATAAGACGTTATTCCATGTTATATGAGGAATTTGCCCTCTATGCAAACATTGTGATACCGGCTTTTGCCACGGTTCGTCCGAACATTACAACACTTCGGTGGCTAATCGTTCGCTTCCCGTAGTCCTTTTTGCGCCCCTACGGCTAAGTGAAAGAAATAAAGCACTACAGTCTGATTGCCTAGTCTACCGCACTGTACCGCATTTGGGTTCCGATAATTCGGCCAAGGGACATAGTGGATTGGCATAGACACCCCATGTAGTATCTACATGGGGGCTGAAGCCGACGACTGGCATATTTCAGAATTGAACGGCCACATAGGAGTTATAAAGGAATACAAAACCATATAAAACAATAATGTAATATTATCAAAAGTTTAGAGAAGTCTTTGGACGTGTTACACTTCATTCAAATAAATGATCGCCCGGACACTAGGACGCTATCACCCGAGCACTCTCCATCACCCCATCAAAGTATAGCTCGGGGCATCTATGCTCCTTCCCGGGAGGCGGCGGGGCGGTGACTACCTTCATCAGATTCAGCCCCGGCCAATGCACCTTCGCTCTTGCAAGGCCCATCCGGACTCCCTCGATGCTGGAGGAGCGCTTGACGGTGTCGAGGCGGGGCGAAGCAGCAATCAACCTATGCACCAGGCCAAAGTCGCTGCCTAGCAGTGGCTCGCCGGGCCATAAGCGGATGTAGAGGTCCTTCATGACCGGCTCCGCCATCTGGTGTAGCTCCATCAGTTGTTTCAGCTACTCCACCAAAAGAGGAGGACGCTCGGGGGCTCCAAACTGTGCCCAGAACAGCCGAGCCTCATCTCCTTCTCCCCGCGAGGCGAACAGTTGATTGGCATCCGCCACACTCTTTTGGAGGTCGATGGAGGCGCCTGAGGATCGCCACACCTGGGTAAGCAATTTGAATTTGCTATCCCCGAATACGCACTTTAGTGAGTATGGCTTGCCATCGATTACTTCTTTGCCTTGGCGCACTTGCTCCTCATAGAACCGTCTATCCACCCGCTCCTTCTGGAGCTTGGCTGTTAAGGTGGACAGTTTGGCCGAGCTCGCTTTATTCTTCTGCTCCAAGGCCTCGCATTTTTCACTGGCATCCTTGAGCTCCTGATGCACCTCCGCCACGTGAGCCCCATGCTTGTCACTAGCGGCTCGCATGGCAGAAAGGGCGACAACCGTTTCTTTTGCAGCTGCCTTCTTGGCAGCCGCTTTGTCCTTCGCGCGTTGGAGCTTGGCCTTGAGCCGCTCCATCTCTTTTGCCGAAGCTGCGCGTACATCATGCCATGTGAAAAAGCTGCATTGACAGTATCCAGACGATGGAGTCTAGACAAAGGTATTCGGATTCTATTTTGACATACCTTGAGCCTCGTCGAACCTTCATTTAAGGGCATCAACTTCGTCTTTGGAGCGCTTAAGCTTCCGATTTAGCTCGTCCAGCTCAGCACCATTTATTGTCGCTGCCGATGACGAAGCCTGCATTAGACATATAGTTGATATATTACATGGGTTCTCAATTCCCGAACTATAGTCAATCCAATCTTATGTTGAGTTATCCTCACATGTCGTATAGTTGGAGTGTATCTAGCCCGATATCGGATACAGTAGTGACCCCTAGGTGAGTTTTTTCACCTCACCTAGGGCTCGGGGGCTTCCATGTATATAATGGAAATAAATAAAAACTTCACAAATAAGAGTATCAGGTGACTTACTTAAAAACCCGCAAGGAGACCTTTGAAGGCCTCCTTCAGTCCATTGTCAACGGACTAGATGCTCTTCAATACCGCACCCATGAGGGTGCGGTGCTCCTCGGAGACGGAGGCGCTAGTTAGGGCCTCCTCCATTACCGGCCATCCGTTGGTCGGTGGTGCCGGAGGTGATCGGACAACCCGATCACCGACCGGAGTTTGAACTGGAACCTCTGGAGGCATGCTACGGTCCGGAGATGCCCTTGGAGGGGACTGAGCGGCCTCTCGCTCGACCTCCTTAGTGTCCCGGCGGGGTACTTCCCCCCGGTCTTCGGTAACCAAGAGGTGTAGCCTCGGCCATTATGTCATCTCCCCCGTCGCCGGTGCCTGGCTCCATAGGAGCATGCTAGGATGACACCTCAACGGTGTCCTTCACGGTGCCCGGAGTGGTGGGATGCAAGGCATTCCCGCTCTCCACTAGTTTGGCGGGCGGGGTCTCCCCATCCGATATTTGATCGGTGGGGAGGACGCACGGAGGGATGCGAAATCGAGGAGCACCGACGTGTTAATAAATTCTCCACCTGTTAAAGGATGAATAAGGGGTCTACGGATCCTGACCTTTGGGCAGGGGGCTTGACCCTAAGGTTCCTTCTCAGAACCTCCTCTGCGTCATCAGACTCGGTGTCTGAATCCGAGTTGTCGTCGGACAAGACCACATGCGCCTGTCGCGCTCTCTTCCATGAGGAAGGGTTTGCCTCCTTGGGGCGTCCGATGACGGTGCCCTTTTTCTTGCGAGAGGGAATCACCTTCCCCCCGGCTTCTTCCTCTTCCTTTTCCTCCTCTTCCTCTTCCTCATTATGCTCCTCTTGATTCGAGGAGGCATGTGTTTCCTCGGACACAGTCTCTGACTGGTCCCGGATACAAAGGCCGCTTCGGCCTAGTTTCTTCTTCTTCTCCTCTTTCTTCTCGGGGGCCTTGTACGGCATCACCACGAGCATCGCCGCTAACAGCCCGGACCTAGCATCCTCAGGCTGAGGTGTCGGACTACTGATATTAACGGCTTTCCTTAGCCATTTCTGTAAGGGAGTGATCGGAAGAGAACGTCACGAATCCTCTTTGGGAGAAGTAAGAGCCAGTCAAGTAGAAGTATCATACCATGGTAGTAGGCTTGGAGGCCTGCATGCCTCTGTCTTCCTCCTCAGATGGCCAGTTCTTTTGCGACTTGAACAGCGCCTTCCATAGCTTCTCCCGCATAGTGCAGAAGAGGTTTTGGACTGTGGGCGGATCATCGAGCTAGCGACCACACAAGGGAGTGTCCCATTGCTGGCAGGGGAGGATGTGTCTCCGGAGCATCACCTGCACCACATCGGTCAACTTGATGTCCTTCTCGACCATGAAGCCGATGCGTTTGTGCAGGTCGCCCACTCCCTTGCTCGGTCCCCAATTAAGGCCTTTGTTGAGCCATGAAGCTAGCCTAGTGGGGGACCGGGTCTGAATTCAGCAGGAGGAATTTGACCTTCTTCTCGTGGTTCTGTGATGTAGAACCACTCCTTCTACCATGCCTTGATGGTGTTGATGAGGTTGCCCGATGGCCACACGACACAGGTGAGTGTGCCGATAACAGCCCCGCCGCAGTCTGCGTGCTTCCCGCTGTCGCACTTTGGCTTGACGTTGAACACTTTGAGCCAGAGCCCAAAGTGTGGCTCGACCCGAAGAAACGCCTCGCAGACAAGGATAAATGCCGAGAGGTGCATGATATAGTTCGACGGGAGGTCGTGGAAGTCGAGGCCGTAGAAGAACATCAGCCCCTTGACAAAGGGATGGAGTGGGAAGCTCAACCCGCTGATAAAGTGGGGAATGAACACCAGCCTCTCGTCTGGCTTGGGGGTGGGAATCACTTGGCCCTCCTCTTCTGCGTGGTGAGGGATGTCAGCAGGGAGGTATCCGGCCTTCTTCAGGTCTAGGATGTCCTTATTGGTGACAGTGGAGGCCTCCCATTTGCCGTTGGATCCTGAGCCTGCCATTGGTGAGCTTGGAGGTGGGTGGTGGAAGATCTAGATCTAGGCTTCGGATGCTCAGAGGAATGGAAAGCAGAGGAGGCAGATGAGGGGCGTAATTAGCTTTGGGGGTTTTCTTCCCTTTTTATGAGGCTTATCGTTTAGACTCCCTATGCCGCGCCGTGAATCCCTCCACTTCTCGAGACATGTGTGTCGTTGCATGTGAACGATTAAACATATCCCTTGTAAAACGGGGGACGGTCTACACCATGATAGATCGTGTTGATGGAATGGCCTCGAACCGCGAATCGATCTTTTGTAACTGGCCTAGCGGTCGTGATGGGCTGTGAACTTTCATCAGAAAGGTTGTTGGTATACGTCATTTTGGCCCTTGACGTTCCATCTTCAAGACCGACCTATTCACAGTGTTCGGCCGCACCACTATTACGAAGATATTTGTCGTCGGAGCCCGAACTCTGTTCGGCGGAAGGAACTTACCTCGCAAGCCAAAGACTTTGTTCATGAAGCAATTGGAGCTGAAGATCCTTGGCGTTGGAGGCAAGTCCAGGGCTACTGAGGGAGTCCTAGATTAAGGGGTCCTCAGGAGGTCAACCTATCCTTACGGGCCAGACTATATGGACTGCTTAACGGGCACAGGAATATTTGAAGGCCCAATTCCCAAGATGGAAGCTTCGGGAAGTACGTCTTGTGCTCCAGATTTGATGTAGCGAATAGGCATGTTTATCTCTTCGGCATGTAACCGACCATGTGTAAACCCTAGGTGCCCTCGACGTCTATATAAGCTGGGGGGGTTTGGGTATAGAGACAGAACAACTCGTCTAGGGTTAGACATAGGATCTCGAGGTAGATCAACTCTGTAACCCCCCATATCATCAATACAACCAAGCAGGACATAGGGTATTACCTCTGTAGAAGGGTCCGAACGTGGTTAAATCTATGTCCCCTTCGTCTCATGTTACCGTCGATTCTAGTCTCACGGTTTGGGACCCCCTACCCGAGATCCGCCGGTTTTGACACCCACAGTGTGTTTGTCAAGATCCGATGAATTTTGGGTTTATGTTCAGATTATCCATCAATCTTATTTGAATCTTTTTCGAATTCTTATATGCATGATTTCATATCTCTGCAAGTCTCTTTGAGTTATTGGATTGGTTTGGCCAACTAGATTGGTAATTCTTGCAACGGGATAAGTGCTTAGTTTTGGGTTCAATCTTGCGGTGTCCTCACCCAGTGACAAAGTAGGGTTAGCGAGGCACTTATTGTATTATTTCCATCAAGGGTAACAAGATGGGTTTTTCATCATATTTCTTGAGTTTATCCCTCTACATCATGTCATATTACCTAATGAGTCACTCTATTCTTCATGAACTTAATACTCTAGATGCAGGTAGGAGTCGGTCCATGTGTCGAGTAATAGTAGTAGATGCAGAATTGTTTTGGTCTACTTGACACGGCATGATGCCTATATGCATAATCATTGCCTTGGATATCTACATGACTATTCGCTTTTCTATCAATTGCTTGACAGTAATTTGTTTACCCACCATGATACTTTCCTTCAAGAGAGAAGCCTCTAATGAAATCTATGGCCCCGGGTCTAGTTTCCATAATATATTTTCAGATCTATAAACCTAAAATACCAAAAATATCTTGCTGCAATTTATTTCCTTTTTATTTTCCGCAATCTTTCACATCTATGTTTATCAGATATAATCCTTGCAAATAACCATGAAGGGATTGACAACCCCTTTATAGCGTTGGGTGCAAGAGTTTGATTGTTTGTGTAGGTGCATCCATTGGTGACTTTCTTGTTCCTCCTACTGGATTGATACCTTGGTTCTCAACAACTGAGAGAAATACTTATCTACTTTTCTGCATCACCCTTTCCTTTTCAAGGGAAAACCAACGCATGCTCAGGAGGTAGCAAGAAGGATTTCTTTCTCTGTCCTGAAGTTCAGCTCGCTACCGAATGTAACCGGCAGAGTTATCTACCCCTTGGGTTGAGATCTCCCTGGGTTGACCCCTTGGAAGGATCATGTTGGATTGAGACCCAAGTCAGGAATCTGCAAGCTTCTAATCACATCGGGTGATATTAGGTTCAAGCCGGCCCCACTATCGACCAACATCTTCATGACCTTGAGGTTGCGAATTGTTGGCGATACCAACAATGGCACACACCTGACGGCAGTGATGTGGTCGGGATGATCCTCAGCATCAAATATGATGGGAGTGTTGGCCCAACTGAGGGGTTTCCTTGCCTCTACCACTCGTTCCGCCGCGTTGACCTCGCGGGCCCATTGCTTGAGCTGCCGGTGGGAGGAGTGCAAAGGTGCACCTCCGTCAACGCACATAACATCCACAATCTTCTGTAAGTGTTGGCCATGATATTCCTCTTCATCTTCATCATCATCATTGTCTTCATCGTCAGATTTCCTGTCTCGGCCTCTAGTGGGCTTCTCTTTTTGCTGCTTGGTCACCGTGGTCACCACTCTTCTTGTCGGAGCCACCTGCACCACCTTGACCCTTCTCCTTGTCACGCCTTTAATACTCTTGATTTTGTTTCTCAGGAAGCTATTCTACTTGGTGGCACTCAGTGGTGTCATGGACCTTGGTGAGGTGGATCTTGCAATATGGCTTGCCTGCCTTCTCCCTGTCGCGGCTTCATCGTCTCCAGAGCTGGCGGCAGTTTCCTTGGCGGACCCCTCGGACTTGGCCTTCTTGACAGTGTCGGAGTTGTCAGATCCTTCTACAACCATGACTGCTTTGCCTTTGCGCTTCTTGTTTTGCTTCCGACCCTTTTTCTTTGAGGTGGATGCATCTTCGTTGTCATCAAAGTCGACTTTAGCGCCAACATCCTCTCCGGGGAGTCTCCTCCCTTTCTCAGCACACGCAGACCTGCCAGCCAGGGCGTAGAGCTCTGCAACACCTCGTACCTTGTTGATGCTCATTTCTTCGTGCATGTGCTGGTTGTCCACATTCATATGGAACGTGGCAATCACTTCGGCAGGATGGATGTCAGGGATATTGTGTTGCACGCGGCTGAACCTCTGGATGTACTTGCGGAGGGACTCTTCATCTCTCTAGGGAAGCACGTGCAAGTCATTGGGCTGCCCTGGAAGCTTGTGGCCCCCATGGTACGTGCCAATGAATTGGTTGCACAGGTCTGCCCAAGAGGAGATGGATCCCTCCGGCAAGTTCATCAACAAATTCCTCACATTGGGCTTGAGCACTAGCCAGAAGTAGTTGACGAATACTTTCTCATCACGTCCCCCGGCAGCCTGCATGACAATGGTGTATATGCCAAGGAACTCGGATTGGCTGACCCTGTCGTCGTACTTATCAGGCAGTTCAGGCTTGAAGGCTCTGCTAGAGGGCCAACGGACTTGCAGCAGCACATGGGTGAACACAGGGCAACCTAACACGTAAGGTAGGATGCCAGACTCCCCTGGCATAGGCTCATCGACGGCTGGGTCCGCTCGATCATTCGATCGGCGGCGTATCTCCTGCCGCCTCTCGATGGTGGTGCTAGTGTCCTGCTTGCGTCGGTTGTTCAAGACTTGGCGCTGGTCTCGTTGCTGTCGTGGATCTGTCGATGCGTAGGACATTTCATCCTACACGTCGGGGCGGCGAGGTGATTTTTGCTGCTAGGGCGACTACACCGTGTGTGCCCCACTAACGTCGCACCCGGTGGTGGGCCTCGCAGTCACCGCAGGATGCGCGTGCGAGGGACCCGTTGCCTCCAGCATATCGCGGTTGGCGAAGCTTAGTAGGCTTTGTATGGTCACCCTCCAGTCTTCCATCTTCTCTGGCGCGGGGCGGGAAGTTCAGCAGTAGCTGGGCCTGCACCAGAGCTTCCTCCGTGGTCCTGGGCATGGAGCAGTGTGTAGCATGGGTGGCCCTCTTGCTCCTGACGGTGTCAGGGCAAGTGCTTCCTTGCCTTGTCAAATGTTGTACGCCTTCTACGGTAGTTAGGTGGTGAGCTTGGCCCTGCGCATCGTGGGACGGACGCGTAGGAGAGTTGTTCGCACGCCACCCGGGGTCTCCGCCCTGGGGGTGTTGGTCATGGTTATCTTGTGAGGGGCGCGACGGGGGTCTTGTAGCTGCTACAGCCGCCGTCGTAGCTGTTGCGGTCGTAGCATTGTTCCCAGACACCGTCAGAGCATTTTGTGGTACTATGATGGCAGGGTCTTGGTCATGGCTCGCGGATGTCCGCGCGGTGTTGTGGATGTGCTCACCAGCATGGTGAGCGTAGGGGCTATCTTTGCCTTTGTTGCGGGTGATCGCATGTGACACAACCGTGGACGAAGATGGTATGGGCGCTGACGGGCCGTCTTCTTGGTGGACATCGATGCTTTCAAAATCGTTGGTGATGACACACGGAAGTCGGGGAAGGTCTGCACACCGGATCCGTTACCTGGCATGCCAAAGATGACGGGGTGCGAGCATCTATGGGACCATCGAGGTCCCTTTATAGTTTGGCAAGGGACCACTAGCGCATGAAGAGCATTGTTGTCTTATGCGTGCATGGGGGTTGGGAAGGTTCGGGCCGCTCGGAACTGTAAAACCCTACGTCATGTGTGTTTTTGGTGGATTGATTAGTTCACCGTACAGGAGCGCTCCAGCCTGGCAAGGAATGCTTGAGGTGGGCAGCTACGCGTGTAAATGAATAGAGTGTCGACCTTTGGGAAGGTAGCCATGGACATCCTTTATAGGAAAAAGGGACTACCACAATGGCTAAAACAATAAAAATAAATGTGGGTGAATAGTGGCTCTAATAGTGGAAGACACCTATCCTTGAGGAATTAGGACAAGAGCATTAAATGCCATGCGTGGTTGTCGGGCCCTGATCCTAAGCCATAAGAATCCAGCCTGTAACACATCACATCACTTTGTGGCCTCACGCACAGTTATCAGCTGCCACCTTACCTGGGCCGGGACCATTTGCATCTTTTGGCTCACATATGTGAATATGTCGCTAGCATTCAAATGTCAAACAACCCGGGTCGACATGACTAGTCATAGAACCAAGTGGCACATCCGTACAGAGACCATGCATTCGTAATCCAGCAATGCAAGTGTCGGCCTCTAGTGTAGACAAGTCATAGCAAGCTACAAGCACTCCATTACACCGTGGGACATTAATGTCATCATTGCACGTAGACGAGTCATAGCAGGCTACAGGGACTCCATTACACTTTTAGAAATTTCCCTGAAGGGACAGACACAATAGCAAAGAAGGATACATGTCAGTCAATCAATGTATCCTGAGCAGTAGCAAGCTACCACGGCTTGGTGGGAGCACAAAGAGGCAGTTCCCTGTAAAGAGTACTACAAAAGGCACACAACTAGGTGTCCCATACATATCATCGCAAGTCACACGTACGCACGACATGCCCGATATGCATAGATACAACTATGGCGTCACAACATAACCATACAACAACACAACATTTATTTAGAAGGCTCATAAGAGCCAACGTAGTGTGATATTACAAGCAGGGGTCAAATGACCCAACACACAAGTCATACAAGCAACAAGCAGAAGCATAACATGTGTGGGTACAGACATCTAGAAAAGAAGAAGGCTGAGGGAGCATGTCTATCTACAAGGCCCTCCATAGGAACCAGACTTCTGGATGGGATTCCCGAGCTACTCGGTCAACATCGATCTTATCATAGAAACCACTAGCGAGACTAGAGTCTCCTCTGCAAAAACTTAATTAAGCAATAGTGAATACTGAGTACTCAGCAAGAGTCACATCAGAACTAACTACATATGCATCAGTATCAACAAAGGGGATTGTGGGGTTTAATGCAGCAAGCCAGCTTTGACTCCGTGGCTATCCTGTACTATGACTATTAGTACTTTGAAGAGTTCGTGAAGCATACACGAGGCCACTAACACCACAACAATACACCACCATGGATCCGCTCCCGTCTTCCTACAAGAGTGCCATCCATGGGACTCACTCTTATCTTGAAGCTTTTATGAGTAACTATTTAAGTTGTCTACAAACCATATAAGTATCCAAGTAGTCCATATGTGCGCATGCGGCTATTCAAATAGATGATTAACCTACAGGGGTGTACTTCGTCACACATGCTCCCGCCACTTACCGCCATGTGCACGTAAAAGGCACCTCGACAACCTTCAAGCGGAAGCCAAGCGAGGGAGTCAGCCACGACCTGACTAACCACACAAGACTCTAGTCCAGGTTTATTGCCTATTTGACACTGAACCCGCAAGGAAGTCTGGCCGAAGTTTCCTCTACGGCCCCAAACGATGTGTACAAGGTTCCCAATCCCACCTCGACATATGGTACTACGCTTGGTACACCGGGCCACAATGCCTAGTTTGTCCCAAGCCAACCTGTACGGGGTGCCACTGGGTAGACTACTAGAATGACCTGTAAACACTAGAAACTAGTTGGAACTCCAGGATAGAGATCAAGTCGATTGATAAGTCGAGAGAGTCAATTAAGGATCCCAATGTGTGGTAGTAACTAGTCTTGGATAACATACACATGACTCGGTTCTTAAGGACGGTCCCAATGAGACAACCCGCCATGTACTCCTACATGGCCTCTCATCGCTACCTTTACCAAATCGGGTTCAACACTTAACTCTCATCATTGGAACACATTTAGTTCACCCCGGTTCATCACCCAGATGCATTAGACCTAACACAACTCTAAGAATAGCAAGCATAATAGGGTAATGGCACAAGAAGGCACAAGCATCTACCAGGTATGCTACGTTGCTTGGTTTAGCTATTTACTATGACAATGATAGGTCATGCAGAGGAATGGGTTTAGCTACCGGAGCAGATAAAAGTAGAATCGTTTGTCCTAATGCAATAAGAGAGAGCAAGGGCTAGAGAGTGGGATTTTATCGAAGATGTTCAATGAGGGGTTGCTTGCCTGGTAAGACAATCACACGTTACACCTCCTCAGATGGATACTCAACCGCATCCTCTGGAACAGTGCCTAACACGAAGAACAACCACCGAAGGGGGACAAATCAATATGCATCTAATGCAACAATATGATGCATGAATATGACATGGCAATATGATGTGGTTTGGTCTAATGCATCTAGCAACAGATTTAAATGATGTAGGTTTGAACTAAGGGTTCAAAATCAACTTCATATGTGAAGCTCCATATTGCATTTGAACTAAAATGTCCAAGTTCACCTATTTAGGTTGCTCTATCATGCATGAAAATGGTACAGATGGATTCATTGAATTTTTTGATAACTTTGCATATAAATTATTTCATTTGGAGTTACTGTTGAATTTCTATGAATTTTAAAAGTTTGAACTTTTTTCACAAATTAATAAACCATATAAGATTTATTTTAATTCGAGAGACTATTTAATGCGTCAGCCTCACGTTACAATGACATTAGTAGGTCAAAGGCGCCAGCCCAGGTCAAACCTGGTAGCTGGGACCCACCTGTCACTAACTCACTCGACTAACAGGGTTTAATTTTAAACTAACTAAAGGATTAACTGAGTTGGGCCCATATGTTAGTGGCTCGATGGTTAACTAACATGGTAATTAGGCCCTAATGGTCGTGTCACATCCCTAGCTAGATGTCATGGGACAGCATGGGTGTTGCATCATGATACAATTTTGCATCAACATGAAATGGGGACTAAAAGAAACCCCAAGCTCAAATTGAATCAAAATAATTCAAAGTTGGTGAAAATTCAACAAATCCAAAATGCCCTTACAAAATGTTCAATATGTCTAATAAATATGGACATGATTATAACAGGGGTCATTTTAAATATTTGAACAACTGAAGCAATTTAAAAATAAATGATAAAGCTACTGAAAATACCAAATAAAGCATTATCATTAGTTTAATTTTCAAAATATCCTAAAACTTTTTGGATAAGTTTGAAATATTCAAACTTCAATATATAAAATATTTGGGATATTTTAAAATAGCATATGTGCCTAAAAATAAAATGGAACAAATGTCAAAAATGGAATAACAAAAAGAAAACAGAAAAGTAAATAATTAAAATCTTGCCTGGGCCAGGGAAGAAGCCGGCCTAGCCCACCAGGGGCGAACCGATCTTCTTCCACCTCCGGCCACCTCCTGCCTGTGTGCCCGCCTGGATGGAGGGATAGACTCCAGGGAGACGTCCAAATCGAGCCCTCCCTCCATTTCTCCTCCTCCCAGTCGTCGCAGCTCTCTCTCCCCCTTTTTCCTCTCTGCCGCCATGGCCGAGCCCTGCTCGAGCTCGCCGCCGTCGTTGTAGCCGCCCTAGCGCCCCTCTGAGCCCACCAGCAGCCCCGCAGCGACCCCCTCGTCCCCCTCGTGACGCTAGAAGAAGCCGTGAGCCCTCCACGACGCGTTGTCGCCGTTTCTTCCCCGTCGGCCGTCGAAGCTTTCCTCTGGCGTCCCCGAGCTCGCCGTCTCCCCCAGCAACCCCGTCGTGAGCTCTTGCTCCGTTTCCCCCTCCTCTAGAGGCATGTCCCTCGCCATAGGCGCCGTTCCCTTGCTACCCGAAGCTCATCGCCGCTTGGGTCATCGCCGGTCGTAGCTTCGGTGGCCCCCGAGCCCCCTCTACCACAGTGCTAGATGCGCGCATGCACGGGCTATCTCCTGGTGCCCTCCGCGTGCCAAATGGTCGCCGGAGGCACAACTCCGGCGGATCGCCGCCGTGCGGATGGTCGCCGCCGGCCCCGCTCCGGTGGGCACCGACGTGGCCATCATCAGGGGCTAATCCCCCCTGATTAATTAGCCTCCTGCCACTGACCATTGGGCCCTAGGGTGGGTCAAACCCCTGGTCAGCGCAGAGTTTAGGCCCCTATCACTGACGTGTGGGCCCTGCATGTCAGGTTTGACCTGGCCTGGTCAGCCGACCAGCTGACGTCATAGTGACGTCAGGCAGACGTCATATTTCATTTTCCAGTTTTAAAATAATTCCAGAAAGTGTTTAAAACTTTAAAAATTCATATAAATTAATCTGCAAATCAGATGAAAATAATGTATATATGAAAATTTATCAGAAAAATCCAATGAATCCAATGGTACTATTATCATGCATATTAGAGCAACCTATGTAGAAGAACATTGACATTTGCTAATAGGTTAGTTTATGGAATTTGAAATGAAGAACAATTTTGAACCTATATTCAAACTCGCTTCAGATTAACTTGGACACTAGTTGCATTAGCTCATCCATACATGCTACCATGTCATGAGCATGTGTCATATTGTTGCACTTGCGTGTATTGAATGCTATTTATCTGCATTACGGTAGGCCCTGCTTCTGAGGATACCCCCGAGCATTCCATCGAAGGAGAGAACCTTCACGCTACCCATGAAGGCAAGCAACCCCCCTTGATCATTCCTATAACATCCCACTCTCTCGCTCCTGCTCTTGTTCATTGCATTAGGACAAACGTTCACTTGTCTGTCATACACGGTAGATGAACCTATTCTTATGCATGACCTGTCATTGTCACAGTAAATAGCTAAACCTTGCAACCTAGCATACCTAGTAGATGCATGTGCCATGATGTGCTTAGCTTACTTTGCCTGCTATGCTTAGAGTTGTGTCAGGTCTAATTCATCTGGGTGATGAACTGCGTGAAACAATGATGTTCTGATGTGATGAACTTATGATGAACCCGATTTGGTAAAGGTAGCGATGAGAGGCTATGTAGGAGTACATAGAGGGTTGTCTCATTGGGACCATTCTTAAGAATTGATCCAATACTAGTTACTACCACGCATTGGGTTCCGGTAACTCAACCCCTCTCGACTTATTAGTCGCTTAGTCCTTAGTCCAGGAGTTGCAAGTAGTTTCTGGTGTTTATAGCATGCTAGAGGCCGTGCATAGTGCTGACCCTAGGGGTGGGTTACGACGCGGTAGGTAGTGGCACAGTGTACCAAGGGTCACCCGAATGGTGGGATTGGGAACCCTGCGCACATCGTTTGGGGCCGTAGCGGAAACTTCGGCCGGACTTCCATGTGGGTTCAGTCTCAAATAGGCGATAGCCCGGACTAGAGGTCTTATGTGATTGACGGTCGTGGCCGACTCCCTTGCTGGGCTTCTGCTTGAAGATTGCTAAGGTGCATGGTTTTATGAGCACACAGCGATAAGTGGCGAGAGCGTGTGTGAAGTACACCCCTGTAGGGTATGAAACTATTCGAATAGCCACGTCATCGGATATGGACTACTTGGATAACTTATGTTGTTCATAGATAATCAAATGGATTCTCCTAAAATATCAACACAAGTGTGAGTATCGTGGATGGCACTCTCCTAGGAGAGGGAAGTGAATCCATGGTGGTGTATTGTCATGGAGTTAGTGGACTCGTGTGCGATATCTAAAGTTTAAACAGAGAGTTAAAATTGTGTAGTGTAGGTTAGCCATGAGTCAAAGTTGGCATTGCTGCATAAACTCCACCACCCCCTTGTTGATACATGAGCATGAATAGACTAGGTCTGCTTTAAAGACTTGCTGAGTATGTTTGTACTTATGTTTGCTTAATAAATGTTGCAGATGAGACCGAGGACCCATCGGGTGGTTTCTTTCTAGATGTCGACGATGCCAAATAGCTGGTGTCCCAGCTACAACCCTATGCCCTGTGGCGGGCTGTAGATAGTCAGGCCATGTGCCTTTTTACCCTTTCATCTGTCTGTACTCACACAGCTTATGCTTCCGCTTGGTTTGCATGAACTTGTTTGTATGACTTGAGTGTCGGGTCACGTGACCCCTATCTATAAGAACATGTTATGCAAGGCTCGTCTGAGCCTCTTAAATAAAAGTTGTTGAATGGTTATGTTGTGATGCCATGGTTGTATCTATGCATATCGGGCATGTCGTGCGTGCGTGTGACATGCAACGGTATGTATGGGATCTGACACCTAGTTTTGTGCCTTTAGTAGTACTCTTTACGGGAAACTGCCTCTTTGTGCTTCCACTGAGCCATGGTAGCTTGCTACTGCTCCGGACACATTGATTGACCGGCATGTATCCTTCTTTGCTGTTGTGTCTGTCCCTTCGGGGAAATATCTCGCAACGTAATGGAGTCCCTGTAGCCTGCTACGACTCGTCTACGTGCAGTGATGGCATTTATGTCTCACGGCGTAATGGAGTCCTTGTAGATTGCTATGACTTGTCTACACACACTTGAGGCCGACACCTGCATTGCTAGGTTATGTATGCCTGTTTCCGTACGGATGTGCCACTTGGGTTCTATCACTAGTTTGTTGGCCCGGGTTCTCTGTCGTTTGATTGCCAGCGACATGTTCACATACATGAGCCAAAAGACGCAAATGGTCCCGGCTAAGGTAAGGCTGCAACCGTGGAGCTTACCATGCATGAGGCTGCAAAGTGATGTGATATGTTACAGTCTGGATTCATATGACTTAGGATCGGGGCCCCGACAGCGTGGCCACGTGAGCACCGGCCGGAGTGAGCTCGCCAATGACCATCCAGCACAACGGAGGCCACGCTCCAGGCCACAGGAGCGCCGGCTGAGGCCACTGGGGTGCAGCCCGTGCTTGTCCGCGTCTCATGGGACTTGCGGGGAGGCAAGGGGCGACTAGAGCCGACAGTGGCGAGCTCGCTCACAGCGGCCGGAGCTCGGTCGGGGTGACGCACGGCGCTAGAAGAGGGGAACTACGATGGGACTAGGGGAAAGGAACCAGGGTCTCACCATGGAGCTGCTAGCGCCGGTGGTGTGGTCAGGGGCGCCATGTGGTTGGCGAATCGACGGCTGGTGCCGAAGGTTGAAGATGACGGTGCTTGCGGTGATGCGGGGCGTCCAAGCTTGCGTAGCTCTAAGGGTAGGTTGAAGGCATCGCGTCGGAGGTGGTTGGGCTACGTTAACGATGGTGGCGCTTCCATGGCGTCACGGCCGCAAGTAGAGAGAGGGAGAGAGAGATAGGGGAGGAGATACAAAGGAGGGGATAATGAGGGCACGGGGGAAGGGTGTTGCACTGGCGTGCTTAGAAGGCCCGAGGCTGCTCAGCTGGAAGCAGGAAGTGTCCAGCGTCGGTCGTGCTCAGCTTCGCCGCTCCCTACTGGCAGAGGTAGAAGACACCCCTGCCCCTTTGAGCTGGGCCTCCTCTGGCTCAAGTAAGCCCATGTAAGATTCTTTCCTCTTTTTTCTGTTTTCTATTTTCTGTTATTTGATTTTTTTTTTAGTTTAGGCACTAAAACATTTTATGGAAATATGAAACTTTTTCTGGGCACTAAAGGAAATATTGCAAAGGCCATGGCCAAGTTTCATATTTATTGGAGATATAAAATTATTTATAATAATTTATAACTCCAATTCAAATATTTATTGATTTAATTCAATAAACCAAAATGACACTAAAAATACAAGTCACCTCTGGTTGATGTTTCCACATTTTTCTAGAGAAGGCCCTAGCGGGCGGAGGCCCTAGCCACCGGTGCTGCACTGGGAGGCAGGGGGAGCGGCCTACGCGTCCAATCCGGCGTGCGCGAGGGGCAGCGTTGAGCGGCCATGCCTGCTTTGGTGGTTGGTGCTTGAATGACGGGGGTGATGGTGGAGCAGAGCTAGCGAGCATGCACCGTCCGTGTTGCATCTGGCCAACGCACGGGCCGAGGTCGGACTTGCGTACGCGCGCGTCGGAGGAGCGCGGGAAGGAGTCACAATGAGCAGCCGGGGAGGCCGGAGCAAGATGTAGCGTGCGGACGCGCGGGCGATGGTGATGTCGTGGTGGAGTCGACGAAAATGGCAACACCGACGATGATGACGCGTCGTCCCGCGTGGCCGCTCCGGGGGCTGGTCGAAGTCGAGCCCCCGAGCGCTACCGGAGAGACGGCGCGACACCGCGACAGGGATGACGAAGATGGTGAGGCCGACGACGAAGGCGCGCCGCCTCGCATGGCCGCCCCGGGGCGAGTTGATGTCGAGCCCTAGAGCGTGGCCGGAGAGGCGACGGCGATGCCGCGGTGATGGGGACGAAGATGGTCCCGCCCGTACCGTGGAACCAGCAGCAGCTTGCCCCACGGTGGGCGCCAACTGTCGTTGTTTTCTCACGAGGGGTCGCGCGAGACGGCAGATGCCATGGGGTGGCTTATGGAGGTGAGGGCAAGGCTGTCGTGGATGATCCAGGACGGGTATGCGAATAGCACGTAGTGGTTTACCCAGGTTTGGGGCTCTCTAGAGAGATAATACCCCTACTCCTACATGTCTGTATAAACGTGCTATATATGGTACAGAGTTGCTCCTAGAGCTATATGGGAGAGGAGATCCATGAAGCTTCTTGCCTCATGTGTGTGTGAGCACGTGAGAGTGGGATTCCAACCTCCATATGTGGTGGGCATGAGGCCTTTATATAGGCATGAGTGGGTGGATTGGGATGTAAGCTACAGTGGGTAGCTTACATGTCAAGCCATATGTAGCTTGTGGACTAAGCTACGTTTGTCCCCTGGTGCTCTTTATAAGTCAGTGCCCAGGGGACAGGTTACACTGTAGATAGTATTATGCGACACCCGTGCAGTGCGCTACTGCTCGCCCCTACTGCACTGCCACGGGATACGTCCATCTGGTCCGCGCGTGTCCGATGGGACATCGTAGTTGGCTCCGGTCCACCGGCGGGTGGGCATAACCTGTTGGCGAGAGCAGTCGGCCATGGGCGTGAGTCGGAGCAGCTGGCCCAGGCAGGCAGGTACCCCGTCCGACTCGCCGTCTTTGGGGTACCCGAGGGTCATCCCCCTGACAAAGTCTTTGGAGAAATCAGGTGGCACAAGTACGAGAGCAGAGGTCAGACATCTCTTCAGTTCCTCGAAACTATGCTCACATTGTGGGGTCCACTCAAACTTCTTATCTTTCTTGAGGAGTTCTGTTAGAGGCTTGGCAACTTTGGAGAAGTTCTCGATGAAGCGGCGACAATATCTTGCTAAACCAAGGAAACTTCTGTCTTGCTTAACTGTTTCAGGTGGAGTCCAATCGAGGATTGCCTGAACTTTTTCTGGATTGACTACAATGCCCTTACCCGATATCACATGACCTATTTAGGTCACTTCTGGTAACCAAAATTCATATTTGGAGAACTTGGCATAAAGACAGTGCTCTTTGAGCTTTTCTAGCACAAGTTTGAGGTGCTCAGCATGTTGTTCTTCATTCTTCGAGTAAATCAGTATATCATCATGGTAAACCACGACAAACTTATCTAAGTACTCCATGAAAATTGGATTCATCAGGCGGGAGAATGTGGCTGGAGCATTGGTTAGTCCAAAGGAGATGACTGTGTACTCGTACTGGCCATAACGAGTGACGAAAACCATCTTGGGAATGTCTCCATTGTTGATCTTGATTTGATGGTAGCCTAACCTCAAATCCATCTTGGAGAACACTGAGGAACCAGCAAGTTGATGGTACAAATCATTGATCCTAGGGAGCGGATACTTATTCTTTATTGTGACCAGGTTGATGGGTCGGTAATCCACAACCATTCGATCCGTTCCATCCTTCTTCTTGACAAAGAGAACTGGACAAGCCCAAGGAGAGGAGCTAGGTCAGATGAAACCCTTTTGCAAGGACACATCGAGTTGTTTCTTAAGCTCAGCTAGCTCCAAGGGTGCCATCTTATAAGGTCTTCTGAAAGTTGGAACAGTTCCTGGGATGAGGTCTATCACAAACTCTACATCCCTGTCACGTCGGATACCTGGCAATTCTTCTAGGAATACATAAGGAAAATCTTGGACTATCGGAAAATCTTCAAGCTCGGGAAGAGGATTGGCGTTAAGTGAATAGAGCCGACGCATTGCAAGTCGAGTTGAAACATTGACTATCTTGCTAGATGGGTGTGTAAGCTAAACAGACCTGGTGGAGCAATCAATCTTGGCATGATGAGCTATCATCCAATCCATACCCAAGATGATGTTAATATCTGAAGACTTGAGAGCTATCAGTGAAGCAAGGAATACAAGTCTATCAATAGGGATTTCATTTCAATGGCTTATTCTTGTGGTCTGCCATCTAGACCCTGGAGTCTGAATTTCAAGAGCAGTTGGCATGTCACAAAATGACATGTCATGCAACCGGGCATAGCCTTCCAAAATGAAGAAATGTGATGCTCCGGTATCAAACATAACTGATGTTGGATGACAATTGACAAGGAGCCTTCCAAGGAGAATTTCTGGATCATCATTAGCTTCTTTGGCTGACACATGATTCACACATCCCTGTTCAGTGATGGTTGGCTTGGCATGGATCATCTTGACTGGTGGCTTATTACAGTCAACAGACTTTGCAGACTCAGGTGAGGTAATGTTGGACTGAATACAGTTTCGAGCAACGTGGCCTAGTTCTTCGCACTTGTAGCAAGTCACAGAAGTCTGACATGGAACCACATCGGCAGGCGGTCCACCAACAGGATTGGGTGGAGCATTTGACTGAGTTGGACGAGGCAGCACATAGGATGGCCTCGATGCATATCCAGGTGGAAGTGATGAGTTCAGCACCCAAATCTGGCGCTTTTGAGATCCAGAACCGGAGGTACAATCCAAATCATGGTTATGCTTGCGAGACTCTTCATAGGTGAACTGAGTTGTCTCTGCATTGATGGTCTTGTTCACAAGAGCTTGGAAGGTGTCACAATGATGTAAGTGAAGATGACGATGCAACTTTGGGTTGAGACCCTTCCTGAACCTAGCTTGCTTCTTGGCATCCGTGGACACTTCTTCTGTGGCATAACATGCAAGGTTCTCAAACTCTTGACTGTAAGCATCTACAACCATCTTACCCTGGGTAAGGTTACAAAACTCTCCCTCTTTCGGTCCATGAGACCCTGAGGAATATGATGCTCGCGGAAAACCTCTGTGAATTCTTCCCAGGTAGGAATCTGGCTAGTTGGAATTATAGTGTCGTAGTTCTCCCACCATATACTAGCAGGACCCTCCAGAAAATATGTAGCATAGGTGACCTTGTGAGCCTCAGCCATGTTCGTGTAACGCGGCTTATTTGTGATGCTACGGAGCCAGTCATATGCATCGAGTGGCTCAATGGAGTGACGGAAGGTGGGTGGGTATAGCTTGATGAAGTCATGGATGGTTACTGTCCTAGCACACTGATGTGCGGTGTTTTCCTGAATACATGCCAGCAAGCGATTTGACTCACGCTTGTCCTTCTCAATGTCTAGAATGAATGTGCCAACGAAGGTGAATACGACAGAACTTCAGCATCTCTGGTTCCACCTGTTTGGCCCTTCTTGCGACCAATGAAAGCTTGGGTACTAAGAGACATCTGACGATGAGAAACTAGGATTAGACAAGGCGGCATACCAGAGAGATAGGAAGGAATGCAAAAGCATTTGATCTTCATAGAAATCCTAGGGAAAATTGGAAAGCATAATAGCCCTGAATGCTCAGAAATGAGACATCCTGCAAAAGGTTTAAGTGCCACGACACCTCAACATCACAATCTCAAGATTCTAGACATACCAACAAGCTACACAGATATCACTCGAGGACTGGAATACAACTCAGATCAACCATTCCTATAAGTCTACGGAATAGTAACTCGAGATCCTGGTAGATAGGTAAGAAGCCTAGTTCTTAATCCCCGTAGAAAAGGAGAGGGTGACCCGGAATCAGAATAACATGGGGAAAGGAGAAAAAAGATCCTTACATTCCCTTCCACAATCAATTCCCTTATATAACTAAAGCGTTACTAGACTCAACATTGACCAGTTTGGCTTGGTAATCCTACAGTTAGTCAAGCTTTGATACCAATGCTGTCGGGACCCTGATCCTAAGCCATAAGAATCCAGCCTGTAACACATCACATCACTTTGCAGCCTCACGCACAGTTATCTCCACGGTTGCCGCCTTACTTGGGTTGGGACCGTTTGCGTCTTTTGGCTCATGTATGTGAATATGTCGCTAGCATGCAAATGTCAAAGAACCTGGGTTGACATGACTAGTCGTAGAACCCAAGTGGCACATCCGTACAGAGACAGGCATATGTAACCCACCAATGCAGGTGTCGGCCTCTAGCGTGTGTAGACGAGTCATAGCAAGCTACAAGGACTCCATTATGCCGTGGGACATTAATGTCATCACTACATGTAGATGAGTCATAGCAGGCTACAGGGACTCCATTACACTGCGAGACATTTCCCTGAAGGGACAGACACAACAGAAAAGAAGGATACATGCTGGTCAATCAATGTGTCCTAAGCAGTAGCAAGCTACCAAGGCTCGGTGGGAGCACTAAGAGGCAGTTCCCTGTAAAGAGTACTACTAAAGGCACACAACTAGGTGTCAAATCCCATACATGCCATTGCACGTCACACGTACGCACGACATGTCCGATATGCATAGATACAACTATGGCATCACAACATAACTATAGAACAACACAACATTTATTTAGAAGGCTCATAAGAGCCAACATAGTGTGATATTACAAGCAGGGGTCACATGACCCAACGCACAAGTCATACAAGCAACCAGCGGAAGCATAACATGTCTGGGGTACAGACATCTAGAAAAGAAGAAGGCTGAGGGAGCTTGTCTGTCTACAAGGCCCTCCATAGGAACCAGACCTCCCGCTGGGATTCCCAAGCTACTCAGTCAACATCGATCTTATCGTAGAAACCACGAGCGAGACTGGAGTCTCCTCTGGCAAAACATAATTAAGAAATAGTGAGTACTGAGTACTCAGCAAGACTTACATCAGAACTAACTACATATGCATCAGTATCAACAAACAGGGTTGTGGGGTTAATGCAGCAAGCCAGATTTGACTCGGTTGATATCCTGTACTACGACTATCGATACTTTGAAAAGTTCGTGAAGCGTACACGAGTCCACTAACACCATAACAATACACCACCATGGATCCGCTCACGTATTCCTACGAGAGTGCCATCCACGGTACTCACTCTTATCTTGAAACTTTTATGAGTAACCATTTAAGTTGTCTATGAATGATATAAGTCTCCAAGTAGTCCATATCCGCGTATGCGGATATTCGAATAGATGATTAGCCTGTAGGGGTGTGTACTTGGTCACACATGCTCCCGCCACTTACCGTCATGTGCATGTAAAAGGCACCTCGGCTGTGACAGCCCAAGTGCTGTCCCTACCTTTTATGGCATGTAAACCTATGTGAACCTTGTGGTCAGGTGCTCAATGAATGAGTTTGCTCCTTGTCATGCCTTGTCTCATGCATTCATGCATCATGCATCATATAATTCATCATCATGCCATGCACTTTGTTTTGTGATGTGCTTCTTGACCTTGTAGTAATGTGAGTGTTGTTGTGGATGTGTCGTTCGAGTGGAATTCATCTCCTTCCCCCTCTCTTATTCTTTTCAAACAAACCCAATCTTTGCTCTTATTCCATTGGCATTTCATCAACAGAATGAACTTGCTAATAAAAATTGTTTAAAATGTTCAGGAGGTAGTCTATAATATTTTAGGAGTATGTGTGTAGTTCTTTTGATGTTTTGAGCTTAATGGATTTGGGGCTTTAAATAACAAGGGGCTGATGTGTTATAAAACTATTTAAATTAGTTGCTCTAAAAATCAACATGATAATTTTATTGGTCTTATATCTTTGTAAGTAAAAGTGCTTTTGTTTTATCAAAAACCCTTTTGTTTATTTCTGTGGGGTTTTTGTAAGTGAGCTGTTTTTTTAATAGAAAAACCTGCTGGTTTTGTTCTCTGAGAGAGAGAGAGAGAACTGGGTCGGTTCCTCCGCGCGTGGCCCAGCCCAGGTAGCCTAGCGGCTACCTGCTCCCGTCGCCTGTTCGTCAGCTTCAGTGAGAGCAGAGGGAGAGAGTGCATCGCCGCCATCAGCTTTGCTATCGTGTCGCCATCTGCCCCCCCCCCTTTTAAAGCCTCGACGTGGGTGCATTCCACTAGGGTTCCGCACTGTCCTCCTGCGCCGCCGCCATCTCATCTCCCTCCTTCCTCTCCTTTCTTCTCCTTCTTCTTCCGGGTGCATAGAGAGCAGAGAGTGTTCAGAGTGCAGAGCCGCGTCGCCGCCATCGACTCCGGTAGCTCCCGTCGCCAGTGGAGATGGAGTGGAGCATGGTGTCATCGTCCGCGTCCCATTCCCGCCGCTAGGAGGTGAGGAGCACCTCACCACGGTGTCGCGTCACCGCCCCGTCGTCCGCAAGGGGGAGGGTCGTCGTCGGTCTCCTTCCTCTTTGTCGTTGCCGCATCTCTGCATCTCCTTCCCCTTTGTCGTGTCCCGGTCGTCGTCACCCTCCCTGTGGTGAGCAGCCGATCCTTGCTGCCCTCTCTTCTCGTCATAGCCTGTGGCATATCACCGTCATGTTCATCACCGCCGGTCAAAAGGTGTGGCCTTGAGGGCTCGCCACTGTTCCCCCTCGTCGCGAGGTGAACGGGGGAATGGACTTCCCGTTGTTCCCCAGCTTTGCCTACAAGTCTGTGTCGCCGGATGCCCCCTATAGCCACTGGAATTCGTCGCCTCCGTCGTGTCTGTCACCGGTGTGGCGAGCTTCAGTTTCATCAGTTAAGGCGCGTCAGTTAGTACTGGTGGGCTCGCTGTCCTACTCTGTCGAGATCCGGTGCAGTGGCACAGTGCTGTTGCGCTCGGGGATCGACCACTAGGTCAGGGGTTCAAACCCCGCTCCCCCTCGGTGGTTTTCTTTTTTTTGATTGGCCACATGTGGTCTTCGGTGTTGAGGATCTGGTGTGGGTCGGATCTGCTGTGCGTGTTGTGTGTGTGGGCAGATCCAGTGTGGGTATGCCAGGATCTAGTCTGGCTGCAGTGTGTGTGTGAATGTGCTTGTGTGTGTGAGTTGTGTGTGGATCTGGTGTGGCAACCAGATCCATGTGTGTGTGTATGTGTGGTTGTGTGTGTTGTGTGCTGGTGTAGTGTGTGTGTTAGTGTGTGTATGACAAGTGGGCCCATGCCCCACTTGTCATACACTAGATTATTTTGTGTGTTTTGTTGTTTTAGTATAATAATTAGATCATTTCTAATTATAGCTGTAATTCCAAATCTGGATATGTTCATTTATGCTCATGTACATTTTAGGGATGTTTTCACTTATAGGAGTGGATGTAGTTTTTGTCATGATGCTTCATGTGAATATAAGAGTATGATACATAAATTTGGGGTAGAAAAATCCCAGGAATCTATTGGTGGTATTGGTTTGGTCTTTTGAGCAAGTTTGAGAAAATGTCATTTTATCTCATAATGCCATTTTGTCATTTTTGCCATGTTTAATCCATGCATGCTATGATGTTTGTGCCAACATGAATATGGTAGTCTTTGATGTGTAGAATTCCATGATATTTATATTTGTCATGATCAACTTGCAAATGAGTGAGAAACATGCTCTAAAGTAGCCACTAAAATGTTGTTGTTTTCAACCATGCTAAATATTTCTCAGTCTGAGAATCTGTTGTTATTTTCATGCCATGAAGAGTGGTTGCTATCTTGTGATATGTTGTGAATTAGCTCAAGCTCAATGCTAGTGATTTGAAGTAGATGTTGTCTTCTATCATACTATTATTTTTCATGCCATGAGGTGGTATCTAACACCATTAGTTTCTGCTATCAACTTGCTACCAGATTAACTCAGATTCTAGAAAACTGTTATTTTTACTAAGTCCCAGATTTCTGTTTCATCATGCTAACTTGTGAGCTTCATGCTTATTGATGTGTGCCTCCTTTACAGATTGTGTAGATGGATAAGTCGATAAGCATGTTATGCAGTTTCTGTCAATGCCTTGTTTGTGGTTGTAGGAATCTTGTAGCTCAAGTTATTGGCTGTGAAAGTTGATATGTTGCTGTTTTGTGGCAGATTGTTTGTTTTATTGTTTTGTGACTTGTGGGAGCTATACTCCATGGAATAGCTTGATCTTTGGCTCTATTGTGGTTGGTTTTTCATTGCCTAACCAGTGGCTACCTTGGAATGCCAAGGAATAGCCCAGGTCCTTCTTGTCTTGTGTTTTGCCTTTGTATCTTGTCGTGAGCGTAGCGTGAGAACCGTAACTCCGTTTCTTACGTTCTACATATGCATTTGTATCGTTTTTGCATGATGCATCCATATTTTCCATGTTCATGCATGTCTAAATAACTTAACATAAGGTTCTGTCCAGATTCATTAATAACCAATCCTTTGCATGTGAAACATGACTAGTTAGGATTGCCATGCTAAAACTCGTCACATAATCATGCATCATTCTGGCTTGTGCATTACACCTTGGTTGCTTGTTTACTATTGCTGTTTATTTTGGGTAGACGCGAACGTTGAACCTGAGTATGAAGAGCCAGGCGAGTACAACTACGAGGATCCCGTTACTTGTTTCACTGAAGAACCAACAGGCAAGATGATCGTACCCGGATCCCGTTACTATTTTCGCTTTATAGTCATCTCGCTCTTAGCGTTACTTTGTGCCAACTACCACATGAACGTCAGCCTCCTATTTGCCATGATAGCCCCTAACCCTCCACATCCCAGCAAACCTTTGATTGGCTAAGTTACCGCTACTCAGCCCCTCTTATAGCGTTCTTAGTTGCAGGTGCAGGTTGTATCCATGTGATAACATGGATTTGGCATATCACAATATTATCTGTTATTTAATTTAATGCACATATATATCTTGGTATTAGTCGAAGGCTTGGCCTTTTGCTAGGTGTTTTGTTCCGCTGTTACCGCCATAGTTTCTTGTTACCGGTGTTATGTTTCCATACTTTGTGCTCCTAACATGCTCGGGGTTGTTATGGGGACCCGCTTGTTTATTCGGTTGAGATTAAAACTTATCTGGAAAGACCCAACTTTGGTAATACATTTTCTTAATAACTTAATAAAATTTGCATAGGCTTTGCAACCCCGTGGATAATTAATCAACCCCCGGGCCAGTGCTCCTCATGAGTGTTGGTCCAAACTAGAACCACTTGCGGGGCCACCTCGGGGCAACTCAAGGGATTTCTATCAGGCCATCGTATGTACTTCTCATCTGGTCGTGTCCTGAGAACGAGATACGCGGCTCTTATCGGGTTTGTCGACACGTTGGGTGGTCTTGCTAGATTTGTTTTACCTTTACCGAGTGTCTTGCGTGTGGGACTCTGGCTTTCTTCGGGCTATCTCGAGGTGTTGGAATTCCTTTGGAGTTTCCTAGGATGATCACGAGATCCGTAGTCGAGGTTATTCCCACGGAGTGTGGATAATTTGTGATGGACTAGTTGGAGCACCCCTACAGGGTCAAATCTTTTGGAAAGTCATGCCCGCGGTTATGTGGCAACTTGGATATTTGTTTAACACCCGGTTATAGTTAATGTGAAGTAAACTCTAATAAAATGCACCAACTATGTGAGTAACTATGATCGTCTCTGCTCGTGAACATGATCCGAGAGAGAACATGGTGGAGTTATGATTGACGTAAGTAAGTGTTCAGGATCTCATAGAGGTCATTCTAGATTCGATCGTTTATCGTAGGCCACATATTTATTTTCATGTTACGTTAGTTTAGCCACCATAAATGCTTAGTGTTGCTGCAAACTATACACATACCCCTTTCCAACCCATATGCTTGAATAGTCTCTGTACCCGGGCGCGAGATTTCTGAGTCCTCATGGCTCACAGATTAGTACAACAATCCAGGTGCAGGTACAGATGAGTTCGTGCAGGATGATCTGGCGCAGCTCCAGTGGGAGTATGACGAGGAGCGCGGGAGGATGTACGTGACGTATCCAGATGAGTAGATGCCATGGTCGTGATCTTCGGGGCTAGCAAGATAGTATCATTGCATCTGCTTTTATCGTTTGTTTTTGTCCGTAGCCGGACCCTGTATTCATATTGATGTTTGAACTCTCGTCTGGAATTGTATGTTAGCATGTGGCGAGTGTAAGACAACTCGTATACTCCTCTCTTCTTAAATGTATGATGTAATGATGCTATACTTGCGAACGACGAGATGCGCCTCTATCCCTTGCCGAGGCCCCCTATGCCTTAATATGGATAGGCGCGCATCTTGGGCGTGACATCGGCAACCTTCAAGCGGAAGCCTAGCAAGGGAGTCAGCCACGACCTGACTAAACACACAAGACTCTAGTCTAGGTTTATCGTCTATTTAAGACTGAACCCATAAGGAAGTCCGACTGAAGTTTCCTCTATGGACCCAAATGATGTGTATAGGGTTCCCAAGCCCACCTCAACGGATGGTACTACGATTGGTACACCGGGCCACGATGCCTAGTCTGTCCCAAGCCCACCTATACGAGGTGCCACTCGGTAGACTACTAGCATGACCTACAAACACCAGAAACTAGTTGTAACTCCTGGACAGAGATCAAGTCATTTAGTAAGTCTAGAGAGTCAATTAACAATCCCAATGTGCAGTAGTATCTAGTCTTGGATAACATACACAAGACTCAGTTCTTATGGATGGTCCCAATGAGACAACCCGCCATGTACTCCTACATGGCCTCTCACCGCTACCTTTACCAAATCGGGTTCAACACTTAACTCTTATCAACGGAACACATTCAATTCACTGCGGTCGATCGCTAAGATGAATCAGACCTGACACAACTCTAAGCATAGCAACCATAATAGGGTAATGGCACAACATGGCACAAGCATCTACTAGGCTTGCTAGGTTGCTTGGTTTAGCTATTTACTATGACAATGACAGGTCATGCAGAGGAATGGGTTCAGCTACCGGAGCAGATAAAAGTAGAATTGATTGTCCTAATGCAATAAGTTAGAGGAAGGGCGAGAGAGTAGGATTTTATAGGATATGTTCAATAAGGGGTTGCTTGTCTGGTAAGATGATCACACGCTACTGCTCCTTAGATGGATACTCGACAGTATCCTCCGGAACCGTGCCTAACACGAAGAACAACCATCGAAGGGGGCAAATCAATACGCATCAAATGCAAAAATATGATGCATGAATATGACATGGCAATATGATGTGGTTTGGTCTAATGCATCTAGCAACGGATTTAAATGAAGTAGGTTTGAACTCAAGGTTCAAAATCAACTTCATATGTGAAGCTCCATATTGCATTTGAACTAAAATGTCCAAGTTCACCTATTTATGTTGCTCTATCATGCATGAAAATGGTACATATGGATTCATTGAATTTTTCTGATAAATTTTCATATAAAATTTTTCATTTGGAGTTACGGTTGAATTTCTATGGATTTTACAAGTTTGAACTATGTTCTGAAATTAATAAACCAATTAAGATTTATTTTAATTCCAGACACTATTTATTGCGTCAGCCTAACGTCATAATGACGTTAGCGGGTCAAAGGCGCCAACCCAGTTCAAACCTGGTGGTTGGACCCCACGTGGCACTCACTCACTCGACTAACAGGGTGTAATTTTAAGCTAACGAAAGGATTAACAGGGTTGGGCCCATATGTGAGTGGCTCGGGGGTTATCTAATAGGGTAATTAGGCGCTAATGGCCGGCCACGTCGGCACCGGATGGAGTGAGGTCACCGGTGACCATTTGACGCAACGAGGGCCACGCTCCGGGCCACGGGAGAGGCGGACGAGGCCACTGGGGTGCAGCCCGTGCTGGTCCGCATCTCATGAGACTCGCGAGGAGGCAAGGGGCGGCTGGAGCTGATGGCGACGAGCTTGCTCACGACGGCCGGAGCTCGGTCGAGGTGGCACATGGTGCTAGAAGAGGGGAATGGCGACGGGACTAGGGAAAGGAACCAGGGCCTCACCGCGGAGCTGCTGGCACCGGTGGCATGGTCGGGGATGCCCTGTGGCCGGCGAATCGACGACGGCGACGGCAGGAGCCGAAGGTTGAAGACGATGGTGCTGGCAGAGATGTGGGGTGTCCGAGCTCGCGTATCTCGAAGGGGAGGTCAAAGGCATCATGGCGAACCAGTGGAGCACGACGGCGGGGCTCGGAGGTGACTGGACTACGCTAACGACGGAGCTTCCATGGCATCACGGCCGCGAGCAGAGAGAGAGCCAGGTGGGAGGAGATATAGAGGAGGGGAGAATGAGGGCATGTGGGAAGGGCGTCGCGTTGCCGCGATTAGAAGGCCCGAGGCTACCTAGGTGGAAGCAGGAGGTGTCTGGCGTCGGCCATGCTCATCTTCACCTCTGCCTACTGGCAGAGGTAGAAGACGCCCCTGCCCCTTTGGGTTGGGCCTCCTCTGGCTCAGTTTAAGCCCAGGTAAGATTCTTTCCTCTTTTTCTGTTTTTATTTTCTTTTATTTGATTTGTTTTAGTTTAGGCACTAAAACATTTTATAAAAATATGAAACTTTTTCTAGGCACTACAGGAAATATTGCAAAGGCCCTGGCCAAGTTTCATATTTATTGGAGCTATAAATTATTTTTAATATTGTATAACTCCAATTCAGAAATTATTTATTTAATTCAATAAACCAAAATGACAGGTAAAAATATGAGTCACCTCTGGTTGATGTTTCCACATTTTTCCAGAGAAGATGAACATTTTATAGACCACTTTGTATTCATTGAAAATTATTTTAGGTAAACCTAAATGAATTCAAAGGTCCTAGGGTTTGATCATCCCCATTTCAAGTTTAAGGAAAAATTAAACATGATGCAATCACAACATGAACCTAATGCATGCTAAAGCTAGGGATGTGAAAGTGGTGTCACGCTGATGACGTCTTCCGGCAAAGATTGCCTCTCCATCTATGTCGTCCGCCCAGCTACCTCATATTCCCTTGCTACGCCATTGGATGAGTGTCATTAAAGCTACTTTAAAAACCCATCCAGCTTCCATGCGCCCTGACCTGCTCTGCCCAACCACCTGCCCGCTCGACACCTAATTGACATAGACAATCAGCCCTACAACATGGAGCGGTGGCCTTGGTGGGAAGAGGTCTTGGCAGGGCGCTTGCTTCCAATTGGGTCATCTCCTCCCCGGCAAGGAGGCTTGTCAGGAACCTTGTACCTTTGCTCATTAAGATTCAGAGGTTAATGTTTGCTCGATCGGGTCTTGCTTCCCGAAGGGCATGGTCGTCTATCCACAAGTCTGGGTACTAAGGGCACCATTCTTTAGTACATCGACATCGACACATCCAACGGAGTGGCGATGCGCGGGGCGGCTGAGTGATGTTGACTCATCCGACGGAGTGGTGACGCACAGGGCGATCGAGTGATGGAGATGCGTTCAGCAGAGTGACGGCGCGCGAGGCGGTCAAATGATGAAGAAGCGTCAAGCGGATTGGCGACGCGCGAGGCGTCCGAGTGATGTAGACGAGCCTCACTTTGTGGCGAAGCGCGGGGCGGTTGAGTGATGAATATGAGCCTCAATGAGTGGCGACACGCGGGACGGCCAAGCGATATAGACGCGCCTCAATGAGTGACGACATGCAGAACGGTCGAGTGAGGAAGGCGCGTCTAGCTGAACAATGGCGTGTGGGACAGCCGAGTGCCTGCACGTTAGTCATTTGGATGAGAATGACATCGGAATAAACCTGGACATTTTAGTTGTCATCTTAGACGTTTAGTTGTCTACCCGAGTGTACCAGAGTACCGGTTCGGAGTAGCGAAGAGGCCGGGCCAGCTTGAAGTCAAGGCAGGCTGCGTGTGCGCTGGAGGCTGGCAGTGCTGCGGAAAAAGTGGATCCACGCACCTTGTTTTGGCCGTAATCAGTGCAAGAGATCCTCACCAAATGGCTAATTAACGAGATAGGTCATTTATTGCGCGCATTTACCACGTCCTTCTGTTTGACGAAGTCCTTCCATTTCCTGTAATTGCGCGCATTTACCTGCATGCACGTAATTAAGGAAGAGGTGGTCCACTCACCTTGCATGGTTGAAGGAAAAAGAAGCCATGGCCAATAGCTGGCGACGAAGGGAAGAACCACTGTGCCCAGAGGCTTGACTGGCTTCCTATTTCCACGCTGCGCCGGGTCTGGGCGCATGCCGCAGCGACCACATCATAGAAGCTGATGAGGGATGAGTGCATCGCGCGTGCAACGCCGGTGGGAGGGGCGCCTCCACCATGGAGGCCACTGTCGAGCGGACACCATCGACATCTGGCCAGCGGAAGGACTCAAGAACATCGCCTGAGGTGCGGTCCCGACATGGGTGGATGCGCGAGAGGTCTATGAAGCCGAACGGGTGGCGGTTTACTTGGCGGAGGCGTCGGTGGTTGGCGACGAAGAAGACAGGCAACAACGGACTGGCCAGATCGGGAGGTCAGCCTCCATGGCGCTCATCCGAACGGTGCTTGAAGGTGCGATCACGTTGTTGCTGTTGCTCGTGCTCTATGGTTGATGTGAAGAAGATGATGCAGCTGTCGTCCTTGCTTGTATCTCCTTTCCTTTTCGATTAATCGAAACTCCACGATAATCGCATGAGCATGTGTACATACAAAAGGAAATCAGTCATAGTTAGATTAAAGATTGATTGTAAAGAAAGTGTTAGGATGGAATGGAACTTCCTGATCCCTCTGTACGAAGAGTATCATGTCTCTCCTGTGAATGGAGTGATGTCCGGAACATCCTGGATCAAAATTCTCCGTCGATGATCGTTGATCAGCAGACGAAGATCGGAAAAAAAACATTTACATCATGGCTCGATAGACGCCATGCCCCAAGGTGGACGTCAAATGTCATGGGAATGATCCTGCCAATAGAATGGGGTAGGGTAAAAGAGCATGAACTATCAAGATGCAAACGGGTGACACGGTGCTTTTAGCGAGTTCGGGCCTCTCGCGGTGGAGATAACAACCCTACGTGTCGTGCTCCAAAGAGGCTTTGCTTATCTGTCATGAACTCAGAGTTACATGGTGTATTTAAGAGAGAGAGAGAGAGGAGAACTGATATCCATGCCTGAGAAAAGTCCTACTAATGGTGAAAGAGCCAAGGGAGAAGAATTATCTAGCCTTGAGCTATGTGGTGGGGTGGCTTATATAGAGTGCGCCACCCCCTCGCCTCTTATGTTACAATGTGGGGCATTAGTGTCATGATGCCATCCCACTACGAAACCTCCACTATGAGGATGACGCTTTGACTGCCTTGAGATTTCTTGGGGACACAAGAGATTTCTTGTATTTGTTTGTAGGGTTGTTTGAGAGAGACCATCTTCATCCTATACCTCCCACGGATTGATAAGCCTTAGGTCATCCACTTGAGGGAAAATAGCTACTGTCCTACAAAACTCAGTGCTTGGAGGCCCAATGGAGTCTACAAGAATAAGGTTATGTAGTAGACATCAAGCTATTTTCTGGCGCCGTTGTCGGGGAGGTGAGTGCTTGAAGGTATATCTTTAGATCTTGCAATTGAATCTTTTAGTTTCTTGTTTTTCACTAGTTTGGTTTATAAAACAAAATTACAAATAGAATGGAATTTAGGTTGCCTCATATGCTTCGTCTTTATATTGTCTTTCATGAAAATGATGGTTTGGAAAATTGTGCTCAGTTGTTAGGAATAATTTCTCAAAATGCTTAATGTGAGTTCCTTGAATGATTAGCATGATTGCAATATTCTTAGTATGAATTCTCTGAATATCCATGATGCTAATGATATGCAAAGCCACAAGCTTGGGGATGCTTTGTTTGATGAAGATGATATTTTTAGTCCCCCAAGTTTTGATGAGAAAAATTATTATGATGATAGCATGCCTCCTATTTATGATGATTATATTGATGAAAGTGGGTTTTGAAGAGTGTCAACTCTACATACTACTGATCCCACTATTTTGAAGGGTGTTCAATCTTATTGTAATAATGATAAAAGTGGATTTGGAGAGGTCATGACTTTATTTAGTGATGATTCCACTATTTTTGAAGAGGTTTAAATTGAGTATGACAACAAAGTTGCTATCTATGATTATTATGGTCATGACATGTATGCTCTAAAGAGTAATGATAACCATGAAACTTGTCATCATGATTTTAATATTCAAAGTGGTTATGTCAATTAAGCGACTCATGATAGTTATTTTGTTGAGTTTACTCCCACTATTATGTATGAGAAGAAATTTGCTTATGTGGAGAATGAAAAAATTTATATGCTTGTGGATCATGAAAAGAATGCTTTATGTGATAGTTATATTGTTGAATTCCTTCATGATGATACTGAAAACTATTATCAGGGAGGAACATATGCTTGTAGGAATTGCAATAATATCAAGTTTCCTCCCTATGTATTCAAAGTTTTGAAGTCATGTTTGTTTTGTCTTCCTATGCAAGTTGATTCTTGCTACAATAAATTGTTTGCTCATAAAATACCTATGCATTGGAAGTGGGTTAGACTTAATGTTATTTACATGTGATTTGTGATGCTCCCTTGCATGTTTCAATTACTATTTTTACATGAGCATCATTGAAATCATCATGCCTAGCTAAAAAGTTTAAAAAAAGCACTTGTTGGGAGACAACCCAACACTTTTATTTTATGTTGTTATATATTCACATGATTAAGATATTGTATTAATCATGTTTTGTTTCTTTTATTTCAATAATGTGCCAAGTAAATCCTTTGGGATAGTGTGGATACTTGTTGATTTGATTCTGTGCAAAAATAGAAACTTTATGTCCAGTGCAGAAGGGATTTTACTGGAAACTCAAAAAATTCTGAATTTTTTACGAAGTTTTTATACAAAAATTATCTGCATTGTCCTAATGTTTTAGATTTTTTGGAGATAGATAAGTATGGTTTAAGTTGAGATCTTTACAAACTGTTCTGTTTTTGACGGATTCTGTTTTGCATGCATAGTTTGCTTGTTTTAGTGTTCCCATAGATCATATTTAGTGATATAAATTATGTGATTGATAGAATACACTAGGCATTATGTTCAACCAATTATGAATCTTCTCTTCACAGTACCTAAGTGAATGATCTATCTTTATTATGCTAACCCATCTCATGAAGTTCCGTTAAGTTTTGTGTGATTGAAGTTTTCAAGTTTTGGGAAAGATACCGATATGAGGAGAATAAGGAGTGTAAGACCCTAAGCTTGGGAATGCCCAAGGCATAGCCAAAGTACTATTCAAGGAAGAATCAAGTGTCTAAGCTTGGGCATGCTCGGAAGGCATTCCCTCTTTTGTCTTCAACACTATCGGTATATCTTACTTGGAGCTATATTTTTATTCGTCACATAATATGTGTTTTGATTGGAGCATCATTTTATTTTGTTAGTATTTGCTTGCTGTTATTTATAATCTTGATTTTCAATAAAAATTTCCAAGAATTGCCTTTAGGATATTTCAATTGCATGTTTTGATGTGTGTTGTATAAAAATAGGAACTTTTGTTGTAGTGTTTGAATTTTTTTATTTTACTCGAACATGGAAAGTTTTTGAATTTTGGAGGTATAGAAGTACACTTTTTTACATAAATTACTACAGATTGTCCTGTTTAGACACATTGTTGTCATAGTTTTGTTATCTATTTCTCCTATAATTTTCACAACTTATATTAGTAGTTATAAATTGTGGAAATGAAAGTATATAGTACCTAATGTTTGAAAATTATTATGCAACTTGTCTTGGAAGTACATGAAGTGTTGATTTATCCCTATGTGTACTAACATATCTCACGAGTTCTTTTCATGTTTTGTGTGGATGAAGTGTTGGAGACATTGGTGAAACCGGGACATGAGAGGATTAAACCGGGACATTGGTGAAACCCAAGGCTCCCCAAGTCAATATTATAAGAAGTCTCAAACATCTAAGCTTGGGGATGCTACGCATCCCACCTCTTTTCGCCAACTATCGTTTAGCCTATGTTGAGGCTAAATTTTTATTTGTTCACATGATATGTGCTATTCTTGGAGTGCCATTTTTGTTTTGTTTGCTGTTCGAATAAAATACTCAGATCTAGAAATATTTATTGAGAGAGAGGGTCCTCACATAGCTATTTGATTGTTTGACTACTCATTGTTCTTCACTTATATCTCTTGAGATTAGTTTGATGTGCTTCACTTTTATCCGAAGAGTAAATTGTGAATGAATGAAATATCATATATCTCAAATTATCAATGTGCTTTATGCTTAGTAGTATTTTCACATTTGGTTTAGAAAGTAAAATCTATTGAAGTTTTACAATCACAATATTGGTCATACAAGTAATTCATGAATAACTATTATAAGAAAGATAACTTTCACATACAAATATATTATCTTGGACTTCTTTTATGATTGTCAATACCCATTAATTATTTTCAACATTTGATCAAATAGTTAAAGTTGGACAAGGAAGACAATGTAATGGTTATGTTTGGTTATATTTGCATAGAAGTTATATTGTTATGGATCCTCCAACATGTGGTGCTTGTTTAGAACCTTTTGCTAGCCAAAACCTCATACTAAGTAGAAATACTATGTGTTCATCCAAATCCTTGAGCTAAGTTTCTTCCATGAGAGTCCACCATACCTACTTATATATGGTATTTCACTGCCATTCCAAGTAAATTTGAATGTGCCACCTCTAAACATTCGTTTTGTGTGCTCGTACCGCTCATGGAGCGACGAAGCGGTCATTATCTTCCATGCTAAGAGGATTATTCTCAAGATGAGTGTTTATTCACTTGTCATTGCACAAGATAGGCTAGTAAAAAGGATGCCTAGTCATACGTAATACAAAAATAATTAAACAAGAACTACCCCTAGAGAGTTGATTGTTTGGATGGCACCTCTGGATTCGGTCAGCCATGGAATGTGTTTCAATGGTTGAGGGGGAGTAAAATTTCAATTCTTTTTGGGAACCACCAATAATGTGTTTAGCATGGAAATTATTGAAAACTCTGTTGTGACATTGACAGGGAAAGTATATCACTCAAAATTACATATTCTTCTATGTTTTAAACAATGAGCTCTGGCACCTCTACAAAGCCATGCTTCCCTTTGTAAAGGGACAATCCATTTACTTTATGTTATTTACTTTCATTTTATTTACATTTCATGTCGAGTCAACTTGTTATTCCAACCTCAATCTATTAGTTGGAAAGCATCGTTGGTGGGGAAAGATCCAAACACATATATCCAGTCAGATATATTTGATCATGATTCATTATTGTTGACAATTATCTTCATGATAAGTACGTTGGGAGACAAAACATGTTCGATGGATGTTGTTTGTTCTAAACATATCCTTTAAGTATTAGCAATCATAGAAGACTATATATATATATATGATAATTGAGTATGTGGAGCTCTTACTTAGACCTAATGATGCATTTAAATTGTTTGATGACTAACAAGATAGGTTGTTAAGTTTCAAGAGAATGCATTGTTTGAACCATCACATGTGAATTGATTACTACTCTATCATAATGAGTTTCATGAGAAAAAGTTCTCAGAATCGCCCGAAACTTTTTTATGATTTTTTATGGACAAAATAAGAAATACAATAGCGAAGAACCACTGGAGGGGATCCACCTGTGGGCCGCAAGCCTACAGGGCACACCCTGTTAGCTTGTGGGGCCCACATGGCTCCGGTTGACGTGATTCCTACGTTGAAAACTCCTATAAATCCAGAAACCCCCAAAAGTTAACCTAGAACTTCCGCTCCGCCTCTGTAACTCTCTGTATTGAAGAAAAACCCATCTAGAACCTTTCCGGTACCCTGCTGGAGGGGGAATCATCACTGGTGGCCATCTTCACCATCCCAATGGAGGCCATGACGAGGAGGGAGTAGTTCACCCTCAGGGCTAAGGGTATGTATCACTAGCTATATGTTTAATCTCTCTCTTTCTATCGTTTTCTTGAAATGTCACGATCTTGATGTATCACGGGCTTTGTTAATATAGTTGGATCATGTGGTGTTGTTCCCTTTCTATCTTATTGTGATGAATTGAATCATTCCCTTTGAGATCTCGTTATGTTGGACTGAATATTTTGGGTTTGAGAACACTTGATGTATGTCTTGCATGTGGATACCCGTGGTGACAATGGGGTATTCTATCAATTCACTTGATATATATTATGACATCAACTTGCGGATTCCGGTCACCTTGGGGATCTATGCATAGGGGTTGATCTTGGGGTACTCTTTGAACTTCTTTGTGTTGGATTGAATATGATGAATTGAAATTGTTTGATGAATGTAGAATAATTAACCCATAGATACTTGTAGTGACATTGGAGTATCCAAGTGACATTAGGGTTGATTGATATGTATCGTTGGTGTTATTTTAGTATGAACTCTAGGGCTGTTTGTGACACCTATAGGAATATCCCAATATATCGATCAGAAAGGGTAACGTTGAGATGGTTCTACTACCTACAACAATTTCATCTTATGTTCTCAGCTAGATATGAACTTTGGAATGATTCTTTGTTGCATGTTGAGGGATGACTTTGTTGCATGTTGAGGGATGATCATATCCTATTATGTTAGGATTGTTGAGAGATTGCACTAGTGAAAGTATGAACCCTAGGCCTTATTTCCAAGCATTTGTACAATGTTTTGCTCGTTGTTTGCCACTTGATACATTGTTGTTTTTATATTTTTCAGATTACAAAAACCTATTTCTCCTATCCATATTGCACTTGTATCACCATCTCTTCGCCAAACTAGTGCACCTATACAATTTGCCATTGTGTTGGCTGTGTTAGGGACACTAGAGATTTCTTGTATTTGATTGGAGGGTTGTTTGAGAGAGACCATCTTCATCCTACACCTCCCATGGATTGATAAACCTTAGGTCATCCACTTGAGAGAGAAATTCTACTGTCCTACAAAACTCCGCGCTTGGAGGCCCAATGGAATCTACAAGAATAAAGATATGTAGTAGACATCACAATGTCAATGAGTTACCCGGGTACATACACGATATCTTGAAGGGAGCAAACCCTGAAAATCAAAGGATGGAGCAAAGTAATAAAAGCATCCAGGAAACCACTTGAAGCTATAACTTGCGCAACCCACAAGCTGGACATAGGTTGATATGTATTCTTCAATGGGCAGATGTAGGAGTTCAACTTTTTGTGCTATTTTACCTAGGAGAGAGCAGTAGTTAGTGTTGGTAACTTTTGATACCTTGGTAGCTTGTTATTTAACTTGTGATAATTTGGTCACTTGTTAGTTCGTTTGTAGAATGTTGAGGAGTTGTTTAACTAGTATGATAACAACTAGAATGACGAGTGCTACCTCTTGAGCACGTGTTGGTTTTCCCTTGAAGAGGAAAGGGTGATGCTGCAAAGTAGATAAATATTTTCCTCACTTGTTGAGAACCAAGGTATCAATCCAGTAGGAGTAACAAGCAAGTCACCAATGGTTGCACCTACACAAACAATCAAACTCTTGCACCCAGCACTATAAAGGGGTTGTCAATCCCTTCACACATATTTGCAAGGATTAGATCTGATAAAGATAGATGTGAAAGAGTACGGAAAGTAAAACATAAATAAATTGCAGTAAGGTATGGATCTGAAAATATATGATGGAAAATAGACCCGGGGCCATAGGTTCCACTAGAGGCATCTATGTTGAAGGCAAATATCATGGTGGGTAAACAAATTATTGTCAATCAATTTATAGAAAAGCGAATAATCATCTAGTTATCCAAGGCAATGATAAAGCATATGGGTATCACGTTCGTGACAAGTAGGCTGAAACAATTCTACATCTACAAATATTACTCCACACATTGAACGACTCATGCCTGCATCTAGAGTATTAAGTTCATGAAGAACGAAGTAACGCATTAAGAAAGATGACATGATGTAGAGGGATCAACTCAAGCAATATGATGAAAACCCAACCTGATATCATTGATGGAAACAATACAATACGTGCCTCGCTACCCCTACTATGTCACTGGGTGAGGACACCACAAGATTGATCCCAAAACCAAGCACTTCTCCCATTGCAAGAATTACCAATCTAGTTGGCCAAACCAAACAAATAACTCGAAGAGACTCACAAGGATATGAAATCATGCAAATAAGAATTCAGAGGAGATTCAAATAAGATTCATGGATAATCTGAACGTAAGTCCACAATTCATCGGATCTTGACAAACACACCACAAAAGAGGATTACATCGGATAGATCTCCATGAAGATCACGAAGAACATGGTATTGAAGATCAAAGAGAGAGAGAGAGAATCCATCTAGCTAATAGCTATGGACCTGTAGGTCTGTGTTGGACTACTCACGCGTCATCAGAGGGCAATGGAGTTGATGTAGATGCCCTCCATGATCGAAACCCCCTCCGGCAGATTACCAGAAAAGGCTCCAAGATTGGATCTCTTGGTAACAGAGGCTCCTGGCGGTGGAAAAGTATTTGTGTGGCTCTTTTTGATGTTGGGGGAATATTTGGGTATTTACAGGCTATGAGTTAGGGTTAGGAGACCTACCAGGACGCGACAAGCCTATTAGGAATGGCCAGGGGCGCCTAGCAGGCTTCTCGCGCCCTGGCACCTCCCCTGACATGCACTCCAAGCTTGGATGACTTGTTTCCTTCTAGAAAAATTCCTTTTGAAGGATTTATTCCGTTTGGACTCCATTTAATATTCCATATCTGCAAAACTCAAAAACAAGGAAAAAACAGAAACTCGCACTTGGCTCTAGATTAATAGGTTTGTCCCAAAACTAATATAAAATAGCATATTAATGCATATAAAACATCCAAAACAGATAATATAATAGCATGCCATCATCAAGAATTATTGATGCGTTGGAGACGTATCAGCATCCCCAAGCTTATTTCATGCTCGTCCTCGTAATATTATTTATTGTAATACTCTTTATTGTGGCATGAATATTCAGATCCATAAGACTCAAAACCTTAATATTGATATAGAAACAATAACATTTTAAGCATGCAAGCAAAGCAATTGCATCTCTTCAAAATATAATGGCAAAAGAAAGTTACCCTACAATATCATATGGTCTGGCTATGCTCCATCTTCCCCACACAAAGTATTTATAGCATGCACAACCCCGATGAAAAGTCAAGCAATTGTTTTCACATCTAGATTTTCTCAAACTTTTTCAACTCTCACGCAATATGAGTGCGAGCCATGGATATAGCACTATAGGTGGAATAGAAATATGGTGGAGGTTGTCAAGGAAAGGGAGTAGATAGCCTCACATCAACTAGGCGTATCAACGAGCTATGGAGATGCCCATCAATAGATATCAATGTGGTGAGTATGGAATGCCATGCAACGGATGCACTAGATCTATAAGTGTATGAAAGCTCAAAAGGAAACAAAGTGGGCGTGCATCATGAAGAAAAATTCCACTAGCTATATGAAAGTGACAAAATAGGATACTCTCTATTATGATGATCATGGTACTACTTTGAGGCACAAGTGTGGAAAAAGATAGTAGCAATGTCCCTTCTCTCTTTTCTCTCATTTTTCTCTTCTTCTTTTTTCATTTTTTGTGGGCATCTAAGGCCTCTTTTATTCATTTTTTTTATTTAGTCCGGAATCTCATCCCCACTTATGAGGGAATCATAACTTCCATAATCCTTTCCTCACATGGGACATGCTCTAATAATGACAATCGTCACACTTTTGTTTACTTACAACTCAAAAGAAAATTACAACTCGATACCTATGACAAAATATGACTCTATATGCAATATGGAATAGATGGTGCATATCATAAACGAAAATGGTGGAAGTTGCATGGCAATATATCTCGGAATGGCTATGGAAATGCCACAATAGGTAGGTATGGTAGGTTTTTTGAGGAAGGTATATGGTGGCTGTTTTGAGGAAGGTATATGGTGTCCATTTTGAGGAAGGTGTATGGTGTACCGGCGAAAGTTGCGCGGTACTAGAAAGGCTAGAAAAAATGGAAGGATGAGAGTGCGTATAATCCTAGGACTCAAATTAGTCATAAAGAACTCACATACTTGTTGCAAAAGTCTATTAGTCATTGAAGCAAGGCATTAAACGCATGCTCCTAGGGGATAGGTTGGAGAGAGTTAACCATCGCTCGCTCCCAACCCTCACACAAAGGTCGACAATCTATAAACAAGTCATGCTCCGACTTCCTTACATAACGGTTCACCATACGTGCATGCTACGGGAATCACAAACCGTTAAACAAGTATTTTTACCAAATCACAATTACTTCCTAACATGACTCTCAAAATTACCATCTTTATATCTCAAAACTTTATGCAAAGAATCAAACTTCTCATAAATACTCAATGCACTTAATATGGAAGTTTATATTATAACCCTCTTGGATGCCTATCATATTAGAACTAAATTCATAACCTAGACTAATTACCATTATTTTTTTAGAGAATCTGAAAAAAATATAAGTGGTGTACGAGAGTTCAATTATTTCTATAAAACGCAAACACCATCGTGCTCTAAAAGATATAAGTGAAGCACAAAGAGCAAAATTGGACAACTCAACAGATATAAGTGAAGCACATAGGGTATTCTAATAAATTCATGATTCAGTGTGTCTCTCTCAAAATATGTGTACAGCAAGTATTATTGTGGCAATCTAACAAGCAAAGACTCATATCATACAAGATGCTCCAAGCAAAACACATATCATGTGGTGAATAAAAATATAGCCTCAAGTAAATTTAACGATGGATTGAAGACGAAAGAGGGGATGCCTTCCGGGGCATCCCCAAGATTAGGCTCTATGGAATCCTTTAATATGACTTGTAGTTCCTTGGGAATCCCCAAGCTTAGGATCTTGCCACTCCTTATTCCATAGTCCATCAAATCTTTACCCAAAACTTGAAAACTTCACAACACAAAACTTAACAGAAAACTCATGAGATCCGTTAGTATAAGAAAATAAATCACCACTTTAGTTACTGTTGTGAACTCATTCTTTATTTATATTGGTGTTATACCTACTGTAATATAACTTCTCCATGACTCATACCACATGATACAACCCATAGATTCATCAAAATAGGCAAACAACTCAAAGAAAACAGAATCTGTCGAAAACAGAACACTCTGTAGAAAACTGAAAACTTTTTATACTTCTGAAACTCAAACAATTCTGAAATATTAGTAAAACTTGGGAAACTTATGTATCAATCTTTTGTAAAAATTTCAGATCAATTTGATGCTTTTAAAAAATTAGAAAATTCTTGGACTGAGCGCAAAAGTTTCTGTTTTTCAGCAAGATCCAATCAACAACTACCATAGGTCACCCCAAAGGTTTTACTTGGCTCAAACACTAATTAAAACACCAAAACACAATTACTACAGAAGTAATAATGTGGGAAACACTCAAAACCAGAAGCAAAAATAGATAACAAAAATAAAATTGGGTTGCCTCCCAACAAGCGTTATTGCTTAACGCCCCTAGCTAGGCATGATGATTTCAATGATGCTCACATAAAAAGTTGTAATTGAAATATGAAAAGAGCATCATGAATAGCATGAAAAACATATTTAAGTCTAACCCACTTCCTATGCATTGGGATTTTGTGAACAAACAATTTATAGGAACAATGATCAACTAGCATAGGAAGGCAAAACAAGCATGACTTCAAAACATTGAACACATAGAGAGGAAACTTGATATTATTGCAATTCCTACAAGAATATGTTCCTTCATCATAATAATTTTCAGTAGCATAATGAAGGAATCTCAAAATATAAATATCACACAAAGTAGTATTTTCATGATGAATTATAGCATATGTGTCATCATCAAAACTTGGGGAACAAAAAATATCATCTGCATCAAGAATAGCATCCCCAAGCTTATGTTTTGCATATCATTAGAATCATGGATATTCAGATAATTTATACTAACAACATGGAAATCATTCTTTTCATTCAAGGATATATCCTAAATAACCTTATAATTTTCTTCTTTCAACACTTCATCAAAATTTGCATGATTTTCAAGCAGAACTTCATAGAGATAATCAAGTGCACTCAACTCACTAGAAATTGGTTCATCATAATTTGGTCTTTTGAAAAGATTATCAAGTGGATGAGGATCCATATCAATAGATTTTTAGAAATAAAAGATGCAAGCAAATAGAAGGCACATGGCAACACAAGTAAACATAGCAAACGAAAAGGCGAACGGAAGAAGGGCGGATAAAAAGGCAAAAAAAATATTTTCTGAAAATCGTTTTAGAAGTGGGGGAGAGGAAAACAAGGGGCAAATGGCAAATAAAGTAAATGCAAGAGATGAGTTTATGATGGGTACTTGGTAGGCTTGATGTGTATCCTCCCCGGCAACGGCGCCAGATGTTGGCAAGTTGATGGGAGAGATCTTGTCTTGACTAACTATGTATCCTCCCCGGTAACGGTGCAAGAAATACTTCTTGCTACCTATTGAGCATGCATTGGTTTTCCCTTAAAGATGAAAGGGTGATGCAGCAAAGTAGATAAGTATTCCCCTCAGTTGTTGAGAACTAAGGTATCAATCCAGTAGGAGGAACAGGTAAGTCACCAATAGTTGCACCTACAAAAACAATCAAACTCTTGCACTCAACGCTATAAAGGGGTTGTCAATCCCTTCACGGTTATTTGCAAGGATTAGATCTGAAAGAGATAGATGTAAACGAGTACGGAAAGTAGAAGATAAATAAATTACAGCAAGGTATAGATCTGAAAATATAAGATGGAAAATAGACCACGGGGCCATAGGTTTCACTAGAGGCTTCTCTCTTGAAGGCAAATATCATGGTGGGTAAACAAATTACTATCCAGAAATTTATAGAAAAATGAATAATCATGTAGTTATCCAAGGCAATGATCATGCATATAGGCATCACGTCCGTGACAAGTAGACCGAAATGATTCTGCATCTACTACTATTACTCCACACATTGACTGACTCCTGCCTGCATCTAGAGTATTAAGTTCATGAAGAACGAAGTAACGCAATAAGAAAGATGACATGATCTAGAGGGATAAACTCAAGCAATATGATGAAAATCCCATCTTGTTACCCTTGATGGCAACAATACAATACGTGCCTCGCTACCCCTACTATGTCACTGAATGAGGACACCGCAAGATTGAACCCAAAACCAAGCACTTCTCCCATTGCAAGAATTACCAATCTAGTCGTCCAAACAAAAAAAATAACTCGAAGAGACTTGCAAGGATATGAAATCATGCAAATAAGAATTCAGAGGAGATTCAAATAAGATTCATGGATAATCTGAACATAAACTCACAATTCATCGGATCTTGACAAACACACCACAAAAGAGGATTACATCGGATAGATCTCCATGAAGATCATGAAGAATATGGTATTGAAGATCAAAGAGAGAGAAGAATCCATATAGCTACTAGCTATGGACCCATAGGTCTGTGGTGGACTACTCACGCATCATCGGAGGGGCAATGGAGTTGATGTAAATGTCCTTCGTGATAGAAACCCCCTCTGGCAGATTACCGGAAAAGGCTCCAAGATTGGATCTCTCGGGAACGGAGGCTTCCGGTGGCGAAAAAGTATTTGCGTGGGTCTTTTGATGTTGGGGGAATATTTGGGTATTTGTACACCAAGAGTTAGGGTTAGGAGACCTGCCAGGAGGCGACAAGCCTGCTAGACGCGGCCAGGGGGGCGCGCCTAGCAGCCTTGTGGTGCCCTGGCACCTCCCGTGGCGTGCACTCCAAGCTTGGATGACTTGTTTCCTTCTAGAAAAATTCCTTCAGAAGGATTTATTCCGTTTGGACTCCGTTTAACATTCCATATCTGCAAAACTCAAAAACAAGGAAAAACTAGAAACTGGCACTTGGCTCTAGATTAATAGGTTAGTCCCAAAATTAATATTAAATAGCATATAATGCATATAAAACATCCAAAACAAATAATATAATAGCATGCCATCATCAAAAATTATAGATACATTGGAGATCTATTAATGAGGAGTTGTTTAACTAGTATGATAACTTGGTCAATTGCTAGCTTGTTTCTAGAATGATGTTGAGTTATGATAATATGATGATGAGTTATGATAATGATGAGTTGTTATATCGTTCGATGTTTCATTCACTAACTCTTCATTGTTACCGTATAAAATATTGTACAATGGTGCAGAAAAATGCATAGTAGTAGCACCGGTCAAAAACAAGCGCTACTGCTATATAACATTAGTAGTAGCGCTCTCTGTGAAACGCGCTACTGCTAAATATTAGCTGCAGTGCCTTACCAGTAGCGCTTGTGGCCGCGCTACTGGTAGGCAAAAACAAGCGCTACCAGTAAGGTTTTTCCTAGTAGTGTGTATCCCTCTATGGGATATGATAAACCCGAGTAGTTTACTCGTCGGTACCCTGAAGACACACTTCTCCGGGTTCACCCTGATTTGATACACTTGGAGACAGGCGAATGTTTTGCGTAGGTCGTCAACCAGGTGGTTGATGTTTCTGGTTTTAACAACCACATCGTCCACATATGTTTCTACTGTTTTGCCAATCTGCTTCTCCAGACATGTTTGAATCATTCATTAGTATGTTGCGCCATCATTGTTTAGTCCAAAGGGCATTATTTTGAAACACAATGGCCCATAAGGTGTTATGAATGTTGTGGTGGCTTGATTTGATTCCTTCATCTTTATTGGGTGATACCCAGAATAGGCATCCAGAAAGCAAAGAGAGTCATGCCCTGTCGTCCCGTCCACGATCTGATCAATTCGTGGTAGTGGGAAAGGGTCCTTGGGGCATGCCTAGTTGACATGTTTAAAGTCAACGCAAAGGCTCCAAGACTTGTCCTTCTTGGGTACCATGAACAGGTTTGCCAACCAGTCAGGGTGTTTAATATCTCGGATAAACCAATCCTCGAGCAGTTTTGCCAGTTCCTCACCCATTGCCTGATGCTTGGGTTTAGAAAAAGGAACGAGGGCTTGTTTGACGGGTTTAAAACCTTTAATTATGTTCAGGATGTGTTTGTCTAGGTTGCGCAGGATTCCTGACATATCGGAAGGATGCTAGGCAAAGATATTTGGGGTCTCGTCAACTTTTGGGTCCACCCATGCTCATACGGATGTTGTCTTGTTTGGGTATGTTGGGTGCACCTGGAACTTGACGATCTCATCAGTTGGTTTGAATCAGGTAGACTTTGACCTTTTATTGAGGATGACGTCGTCTCTATTCACGGTGGCCCGAAGAGCGGCCAATTCCTCAGCCGCAAATGTTTCAGCTAGCAAATCCAAGGCGAGCAACTCCGTCTTATTCTCGACTCGCAATGCTCTATCTAGGTTGCTTGCGAGTGTTATGACCCCATTAGGTCCCGACATCTTGAGTTTCGTCCATAGTGTCGGATGGCGTGAAATTTCATGAATGCTTCTCGTCCCAGTAGGGTGTGGTAACCACTTCAGAAGCGCACGATATGGAAGGTCAACTCCTTGGACCGATAGTTCTCGGGAGTCCCAAACACCACATCTAGTGTGATTTTTCTGATACATCGCACCTATTTTCCTAGAATGGCCCCTTTAAAATTAGTGTAACTTTGCCTGATCCACCTTTTGTCGAGCTTCATCTTGTCTAGCATGTCCTCGTATATTAGGTTGAGGCTGCTACCGCCATCCATCAACACCTTATGTAGACAACCGGCAATGATAGTCTCAAGGACCGGAGCTGTCGGACATTGATTGAGATCGAAAGTAGGCTAATCATGCTCTCCAAAGGTGATTGGTGTGTCCAACCAAGCTTCTGAGATTGTGACGTGATGGACTGGACTCAACTCACAAAGAGCTATTTTCTGTTTGTTCTTGGATGTCCAAGTTTCTTAGATCATTAAGACGTCGTTGTCGTCTGACGACTTGGTTGGTCACCTAGGTGTGGTTGTGTTTCCGAGGAGGGCCTCCCCTCCCTTAGCACTTGTTTGAACACCCAACATGCTCTAAGGATGTGTGTGGGGCTGGCACTTAGTAGGATTGAGTGTATGGACACGGCTTATCCAGTAAGTCATCAAGGATGGAATTAGATCATGTAGCCATCTTCTTCCTTTTTCGAGGTCTCTTACTTGGCATGGTAGGACAGGTTTGCTCCTTGGGATGTTTTTCTGGTTCCATCGCAACTCTTTGGCATAGATCGAATATATTTGCTCCTTCTGAGTGACCCAAGCTTCTTCCATGGCGCAGAATTTCTCCGCCATATCGGAGAGTTTGGAAAAGGTTTGGACATGACACCGAGCGAGGGCATTTAGAAGTCCTCTGTCCTGGTAATTGTATTGCAAGGCTGCTAGGATTTTGGCGTTGCAACAATCCATTATTTTGTTCTTGACGAACAGGAACCTGTACCAGAATTCCGAACAGTATTGTCAGCCTTTGTTTTACTTAAGCCAGGTCGAAGACATCAGTTGGCCCAGAGTTACTTGGGCAATACTCGATTTGGGTTGTGGGTGGGATCAAAAATTTGACCCCGGTTGGATGTGGGACCAAGGGTCCGAGGTGCATCTCGGGGAAGGGATGTGCTGACGCAACATCATTAGAACTAGCTCGGATGTCTGAGCCCTTTGGCTCCTTCGCTTGATAGGGTTCGTTGAATTATGTTGGCTCTAAGGGGCCTTTTACCGAGCCCAGAGAGGGTGCTTGAAGCGCTGGTGTTGGTTCCTCCTCGTTCTTGAGATCATGTGGGAGGAGGTGAGGTATGATCTCTTTGTTTGTCGATCCGACGGAGTGGGGTTTTGGCGTGAAAGACATGTCATTTAGGCTTTGGTCGTAGATCGACATCTCCATTGCTTTGGATCAGTCACACGACGGGACCTGCATGGGCCACCAATGTCGGTGCTAGAAACAGCTATTGGGGCAACTCTCTCTCTCTCTCTCCTGACGAAGGTATAAGAAGTATAAGATAACACAATTTTTTCCAGCCGCATGTACAACCCTTTTCTCTATATCTCAAACTAGACACACAACACACTCCGAACACTAGCAAGCTAGCTGGTTTTGTAGCCCAACAGCGCCCACGCTTCCGTCATGCACGCAGGCATGAAACGCCCAGCTGTTGCATGCGAGCGATCCGCTCGGCCGCCTCACGCACGATGCACACAAACACGCTGGACGCGGGCAGCTCAACTAATCGGACACACACACACATGCTACTATCTAACTAATACTACGACCGCGCACACATATGCGACACACACGCACATACGTACACACACGGTAGTAACCCAGCCAGCGGACCCGACTTGGCGCGTTGACGCCGGTCGAACTGCCACGGACCTGACCTGGCACATTGATGTCGGTCGCCACTGTCCTCCGTCATGGCTTATTCCCAACAATGACCCCTTAAGTTGTAACCTACAGTAGTGTTGGCCCGACATCGTCAACGTCGATGAGAAGAGCCTGCTCCGCCGCCTCCGCCTTTCGTGGCTTCAGGAACTCCCGCCGGAAATGTCCATGCTAGCTGCAGTTGTAGCAGTGCCTGCGACCTCGCTGCTTCCTTGCGCCGCCTGACGCCATGTTGTTGCCGCTGTCGTCGTCATGGTCAAACCCGCCGCCTTGCTGCCCATTCAGCCACCATGAGCATGAGCTGGTCGTCGCCTAGTCCGCCGCTGTCCTGAGTGCATAGCCTTGTCCGCTCCTCGAATGCCTTCAGCCGTTCGAGCGCCTCCTCGAACAACATCTCGTCGATGTCGCGGAACTGCTCAATTCTTGCCACCACTGCATACAGTCAGTCTGGCACGGTTTCGAGCAGTTTCTTCACCATTGTCGCGTCGACGAGCATTGCTCTGAGGCCCGCACACCTCGCCGCCATGCCGCTGATCCTTCTGGCATACGCGTCCAGATCGTCATCGTCCTCCATGCATAGGCAATCAAACTCGCCGCGGAGAGTAGCTAGCACTACTAAGGAAAATCCTAGCAATAGCACGGGTATTCTCGGTATCAGTAGCGTGGGTGCCCGTGCTACTACTATGGCACTACTGCTAACGTTTATCAGTAGCGTATGCTGCCAGCGCTACTGGTAACTGGGTTATCAGTAGTGAGCTTTTATATCTCATGCTACTAATAATAGCAGTAGCAGTCTTTTATAAACCGCGCCACTACTAAACACGCATATTTAGTTTTTTATATTTATATTGTATTTACACACGGTTATACATATTAATAACAACATCAATAATAATTGTGCAAAAAACAACATTTAGATTAAAGTGTACGGGTGCAAGTGATCAAGTTGGGTTAGAGGGAAAATATGATGTTACGACGATACACAAGTGTCGAATGAAAGGATTCCCTTTATTCGACACTTGTGTGTCGTCATAACATTATATTTTCCTACTAAACCAACTTAATCACTTGCACTCATCCACTTTAATCTAATTTATGTCATCTAATAACTCATCATCCATAGTCACATACGAACTTATCATCATATTGATCAACTAACCACTCATGACAAGCTAACCGTTACTACATAATGTCATAAACTAACACTAGTAGAAAACAGGCCTCCCGACTGCCTGCACTAGTCTTGGTTGTCTTTTGGATCGGGACTAATGTAAACTCTAGTCCTGATACATAAGGATAGACTTTAGCCCCAGTTCATTTCCTACCTATAGTCCCGGTTTGTATCACACAAACCGGGACTAAAGGGGGGGTGGCAGGCTGGTGGCAGGCTAGGGCCCCCACAAGCCCCTTTAGTGCCGGTTTGTATCACAAACCGGGACTAAAGGTGGACCTGTAGTCCCGGTTCGTATAACCAACCAGGACTAAATACTTCCCTATATAAACCCTTCATCCAGCTCGAGAGCCCATTCTATCTGTTTTCCCCCTTTCTCTCCTCTGTTCTTCCCCTTGCTCGAGCTCATCCTGCATTTTTTCCAAAGATTTGTCAAGATTTGAAGGCACCCCATCTATCCAAGTGTTCACAAAGGTTAGCAACTTTTTTGTTTCATCTCTCATTGCTAGATTAGCTCGTGCAATTTTCTATAAGTATTGTGATCTATGGGTTTTAGTTTGGGAGTAATTATGTGGGAGTTTATTTGATTTATATGCAATTTGAGCTCAAATTAACTTCTTAGTTTGCATATGTGTAGGTGTGGTTTACCTAGTGCCTTCCCGTCCCCGTACTAACCATTGTCGATTGCCCGCACCGTGCCGTCGCCGGCACTACCTTGGTGAGCCTCTTGTTCTTATCCTTTTTATAAAAAAATCTTATTTGTTAAATTTAGATAGTTAGTTGTACAATTTTCTTACTTGTATGATTGTTTATTATACATAGTGCCAAGACTTTGATATCCGTGCCCGTCAGCCCTCGTCCGGTTTACGATTTGAATGTGGTATATTCTCTTTTATAACTATTTGTTGCATTTCGGGTTTATGAAAATTATGCCTATCAAGTTGACATAGATATTTTTATCTAGGAGGTATGCGAACCGGAAATTGCAACAGACCCTCTTATCGAGAAGTTAAATTTAGTTGAAGAAGAAAACAACTATTTGGAAGGAAAATTGAAAAGACTTGGAGAAGAGAAGGTGAAATTGGAGTTGTATGTTGCTGATGTAGTCGATGATCACAAGATCAAGATGGACGCAATGCGCTTGAAGATTAGAAAGATTAAAAAATATGTTGTTAATAAAGAGGCTTTGTATCATTATGTTGTTGGATCAATTGCTACCTTAGTTATGATTTTGATCAGATTTGTTGTTGCATTTAAAAGCTTTAGCTAGGTAGTTTTATGTTGTTTCATGAGAATAAGTGTGTATGAACTTGTATTAATTTGGTGTTTTCAGTGTTGTGTAATGAAGATGAGTTGGCAATGGATGTACGATGATCGATGCTCTCCCAAGTTCATTAATGGGTGCATAGTTTTCTGCGTGCGGCTGAGGCAAACAAGCAGAATGGTTTTATGTGTTGTCCATGTGGTGTCTGTAAGAATGATAAGAATTACTCTATCTCAAAAGACATTCATGTCCACCTGTTTACGTCCGGTTTCATGTCCGGCTATAACTGTTGGACCAAGCACGGAGAAAGAGGGGTTCTAATGGAAGAGAATGAAGAAGAAGAGGATGATGACAACTATCCTGGGTTTGTTGAATACGATGGTACTACAATGGGGGAAGCGAATGAAGAAGAAGAAACTGAAGAGGCATCAGATGAGCCCACTGATGATCCTTGTCGGGCCATTGCTGGTAGAAAGAGAAACTGCGAAAGTGAAAAGGAGAATTTGAAGTTGTAGCGCGTGTTAGAGGATCACAAAAAATTGTTGTACCAAAATTGCGAAGATGGCAACACAAAGCTCGGTACCGCACTGGAATTGCTGCAATGGAAGGTAGAGAATGGTGTATCTGACAAGGGATTTGGGAAGATACTAAAAATAATGAAGAAGAAGCTTCAAAATGATAACGAATTACCTGATAGTATGTACGAAGCAAAAAAGGTTCTCTGTCCTCTAGGATTAGAGGTGCAGAAGATACATGCACGCCCTAATGAGTGCATCCTCTACCACAGTGAGGAGTACGAGAATTTGAATGCATGCCCAGTATGTGGTGCATTGCGGTATAAGATCAAAAGAGATGACCTTGGTGATAATGTTGAGGGTGAGCGCCCTGGCTAGAAGAGGGTTCCTGCCAAGGTGATGTGGTATGCTCCTATAATACCACGGTTGAAACAACTGTTTAGAAACAAAGAGCATGCCAAGTTGTTGCAATGGCACAAAGAAGACCGCGAGAAAGAAGGGAAGTTGGGAGTACGACTAATGGGTCGCAGTGGACAAAAATCGGGAGAAAGTGGCCGGACTTTGCAGATGACCCAAGGAACTTATGGTTTGGTTTAAGCGTAGATGGCATTAATCCTTTTGGGGGAGCATAACAACAATCATAGCACCTGGCCTGTGACTCTATGTATCTATAACCTTCCTCCCTAGTTGTGCATGAAGCGGAAGTACATTATGATGCCAGTGCTCATCCCAGGCCCTAAGCAACCCAGCAATAACATTTATGTTTACCTAAGGCCATTAGTTGATGAACTTTTATAGCTATGGAATAAAAATGGTGTATGTGTGTGGGATGAGCACAAACATCGAGAATTTGACCTATGAGCATTGCTGTTTGTAACCATCAATGATTGGCCTGCTCTTAGTAACCTTTCAGGATAGACAAACAAGGGATGCCACGCATGCTCGCACAGTTTAGATGAGACTAAAAGTATATATTTGGACAAAATCAAGAAAAATGTGTACCTGGGACATCATCGATTTCTTTCGACCAAGCATGCCTTAAGAAAGAAAGGCAAGCATTTCATAGGTGAGGCAGATCGCCGAAAGAAGCATGCCCTCCATACTGGTGATGACATACTTGATATGGTCAAGGATTTACAAGTAATCTTTGGAAAGGGTCTTGGCGGACAATCTGCTCTAAATGACGCTGACGGACATGCCCCCATGTGGAAGAAGAAATCTATATTTTGGGATCTAGAATATTGCAAAGTCCTAGAGGTCCGCTCTACAATCGACATGATGCATGTGACAAAGAATCTTTGCATGAACCTGCTAAGCTTCCTAGGCGTGTATGGGAATATAAAAGATACACCGGCGGCAAGGATACCATATTTGACTATATTGACTTTCCAAGGGTATGAGATAAATGGGAATACATTTTACATGATCTCCCAAGATAAAAAGAGCACCAACCAAAACAGTGGTGTCCGCTTTGATGATCCAGCAAACACCAATAGGGAAAAGGACACATATTATGGTTACATAGAGGAGATATGGGAACTTGACTATGGACATGATTTTAAGGCCCCTTTGTTCTGGTGCAAATGGGTCAATCTTATTGTCACACCATGTGTTTGTATCACCTTGTTATGTTTGGATTTATAAAATTTGGAGCCAATTAAAACTTTTTCAATGCATGTTCTTGCTTTAATTGGTGCTTGTTTGCTTGTTTGGTTGTTTGTATGTGGCACTCTTAGGTTCCACTCCCCTTCTTATTCATCTCCCTTGACCCAAACTTCTTGCCCAATGATCATGCCATGTGAATAGTGCCCAAAACTATTTTTATCCATTATTATTTTGACCAAAAAGGACTTATTCAAATTAAGTTTTCAAAAATCCCTGAGTTGAGGTTTGCACTGCAAGTCCTCAAATTGGGTGGATTCTTTCTCCAAAAGCTTTACTTCAAACCTACTATATATATGACTTCCCAAAACCACCAAATATTATTTTTAAATATTATTTTTCTATTTTATTTAAAGCTTTTTCTTAAGGCCAGAGATGGTTTTTCATAGGGAAAAATTATTTAAATGCTTTCAAAATATTTGAGAAAAATTAGGGAAACTCAGTGGACATATATTTTCCATATATATGAGTTTCAACACATGGTCATGTTCAAATTCATGGGCAAAACCCCTCAAAACCCTTTTTGTCCAAATTAAGCTTTTGAAATATTTCTATAAGAAATATTCTCAATAAATTCTAGGAAAATTCTAGCAAGTCAACACTATCATAAGTGATGATCTTGCAAAGTTTCATCTCAATCCAAGTTGAATTGGTTCATCAAACTATTCCAAACCCCTCCCTGTCCAGGTTCAAATTTGAACAACTTTACATTCTAAAGTTTTTTCCCTTGACCCCAAACTTTGTGGACATGTTATAATCACCAAATAATGATGCTACACTAAGTGGTGCATCAAGGGTATTAGCTTAGCATGACTAGATCTACAAAAACCAGATTCTGTTGATTTCTGGGTTTCCACAAAGTTACATTGTGAACTTTCATCAAACCATCTCAAACTTGGTGATCAGGCCAAATTTCAACCACCATTTGATCTTGTCAAATATCATGTGAAGCAAGGTCACTTTTCTTGCACTAATCCCCATCAAACACCTTCTGCATGTTTGGTAAAATCATGTTTTGACCACCTTTTACTATTTCCCTTGCCTCCAAATTTTTACCACACCCTTCTCCAGTGCTCAATATGCTCCAATAAAAATCACAGGTCCATAAGCCACTGGAAGATGGGGTAAACACCATTTTTACCTCTGGACAGCCCTCGCAGGAGCATTTTGACCTCCCCCTTCTTCTACCTCTACTCTCCCTAGCTCCTCCTAGCTCCTAGAGCATCTGCAGATCATCCACGGGCTAAGGGACATGCAGGGGCGCGTCCAGAGCACGCAAGCATGCCATGGCATGCCAAAAGCATGCTCTAGAGCATGTTACAGTGCATGCCCGCACTGTAGCAGGAGCATCTCGAGGGGCCCCGACACCTTGGGATGGGAGAAGTTGTCCCCTGGGATTCCCTCGATGTCCGCAAGCCTCCACCCTGTCGGCCCCCTCCTCCTTCTCTCTCCGGTGACCTCCCGCACGCGTGCCCGATGCCGCCCCTCTTGGCCAACCGTGGGGCTCATACATTGCCGCTGGTGAGGGTCTCTCCTCTCTGCCCCGAGGTGGGAGAAGGATCTGATAGGGGGGCCCACCTGTCGGCCTCTCATCTCCCCCCTCCCACGCTCTCTCTCTCTCTCTCGCTGGCCACTGGGCCCCGCCCATTAGGTTTGAAATCTGACGCGCACGGGGGCGCCAGTGTGCCTGGCCTGGTTGGCCACTAGGCCGGCCCAGCAGCTGGCTGGCTCTAGCCCAGGGCACAGTGCCATTTTCTTTTTTCCTTTTCCTCCCTGTTTTCCAAAAATCCCACTGACCAAAAAATAAATCCAATGACAATAATTTTTCCACCTAAAATCTTAGAATATTCCATAGAATTTAATAGTGCCTTTTGTATACATTTTTGAAAATCTTTTATGCGTTGTTTTATTTTAAAACCTATTTTTGGCATCTTTTGCCTCTGTTAAATAGTTTTCAAAAATATTTTTCTTAAAAAAATCATAAACAAATATTTTTAGTATAGTTTTTAGTATTTATCAGAGTAGAGTAGCATTTTAATATTAGCTTTGTGTGCTCTGTTTTTGTGTGATGCTTATTTTTATCGCTATTTATCGCGACGATAGATTGTGCTATTGACGAGGGAATTGGACCCAAAGACTTTGAAGACCCCGAAGACTTTGTTGAGCCAGGCAAGCAGCCCTTTGACCATATTAAGAAACCATTTTCATTGCATGTCATATAGCACTTTACTTTCATTGTACTTGATCATGTGGAGTAGTGGGCACTTCGGTGGGTTGCTTCCGACACTTTTACCGTTAACACTTGCATCGTGCATGACCCTACCACCTTATGAGGGTTATGCGGGTGGGTGTAGATAGGATGCTAGTAGATGCTACGCAAGTGGGTTTGGTATTTATGCATGGTGAGGGAGCTAAAGAGATGATTCCAAAGACTTTTTGAAAACCCCGTCGGGTGCCATTGATGCCCGAGGGAGATGATGATGAGTTGGGTGACCACTTGAGAAAGAATTGGTGTACCGGAGCAAGTGAAGTGTGTGTGGTTTTCGAAAACGGATTGGTGTAAGTTGCGACTGTTATTCCAACCTTACATGTACGACCATGATACCCCTTATGGGACGGGGCTTTGTTAATTACTATGGTTGGTGCTAGAATGGAGCCCGCATTACTAGTGGCGAGAGTGAAGTGGTCACTCTAGAGACGGGGTCGTCCTGGAAGTGGAAGGCCATGCACTATCTTTACAGGCTAGGCACATCGTTGCGTGCCCTCATGGATGATACGTGTGATGTATATCATGAGGGATGGCACCAATGAGTGGACTCTTTGTTTAGTATCACCATGGGAAAGGCATTGTTCGTGTGCTTACCTCGGGTATGCATATACCATGAGTCGTGGATGACACGGAAGTTCCCCAAGTCTTGTGGGTAAAGTGTGCAACCTCTACCGAGTGTAAAACTATTCGAATAGCCGTGTCCACGGTCAAGGACAGTTGGATGACCGCTCTTGTGCTACGTCCAAATGTTTTCACAACTGGTGTGTGTGTGTGATGGTGACAAAGATGTTACTTGAGCTAAGTCCGATGACTTAGCATGACAATTGAGCTAAGTCCGATGACTTAGCCTGAGGATGAACATGGGATGTTCAACCCCTGCTTATGATGATAACTGGAAATTGCTCACATAAGTACCTGTTAGCAGTTGATGCATCCTTAGTCAAGGTATTTGACCATGACTTTGCATTCAGAATTAGCTTTCTGCAAAATACCTATTAGTGCTATATCATGCATTGTTATTACCTTGTTCCGAACATGGGTTGCTTGGGAGTACATTCAAAGTACACATTGGCTTGCCACTGGTTATTTAATTGGCCAGGCATGGAAGAACAGGAATATGGTGAAGAGTTCGTTGGTGACGAACATGCGAACTAGGACACTTCCCAGTTAGAATGCATGTAGGTTTAAGGCAGATGGCATGGGTTCACGCTTTCAATCAAGATTTCCACTGCTTATTGAGTTTATGTATTTGGCCCTTGTGGCCCTACCTATGTAAGACTAGACCTTCATGGTCCTTATTTGTGTAAGACGCTAAATGTGGATGTAAGACTCTTGTTATTCAGCTTCTGTGTGTTAAGTGAGCATTGATCTCTGGGATCACTATACACATGCATTCGGTGATCATGACTTATGAGTCAGGGTCCCCACACTTATAGGAGGCGTCTAATGGTAGACCCGTAGTACGGAATGACAACAGTGGATCTCAACAATCTTGGGTACATAGAGGAACCATTCATCCTAGCCAATGATGTGGTGCAGGTTTTCTATGTGAAGGACATGTCTACCAAACCGAGAAAAATAAAAGATAAGAAAGCGGATACAACATACGATGAGCCAAAGCGCCACATAGTTCTTTCAGGAAAAAGAAACATCGTGGGAGTGGAGCACAAGATAGACAAGTTGGAAGATTATGAAAAGTTTGATGAAATTCCTCCCTTCACAATGAAGACTGGCCCAAGGATCATGTTAAATGATGAAGATTGTCCATGGTTACGGCACAATAAGGAAGGCACACACGCGAAGAAAAAGTTTTATACCCCAAGATCCCACTCTGGGATGTGATTGGCTTCACCATCATCACTTTCTTCTCTAGTGAGTAGCCGAGATGGTATAGTTTGTACCCGAAGTGCATCCAATTTTTTCCGTAAGCCTCTCAACTTTTTAGCACATGTTATGTGTGTAAAATTATGATACCATGCCAAGTTTCAACCTTTTCCAAGTTCATTTGTACTGCTTTTCAATTTCAGGGTCATTCAGCACAAAAAATCATTAAATGCATGAAAAATAGCAAATGAAGTTAGAAAGGGTTGAAATTTAAGGATGTGGCTTTAAATGATGCATATTGAATGCACAAAAAGTCTGGAGTTGAAATAAGTTTTAAAAATGAAATGCCTTTGTAACAGATGAGTTTTCGTCCGAAACCCTCATACTTCGAAGAAGATGGTCTAGTTTGTATACGAAGTGCATCTCGTTTTTCCCTTAACCCTCTCAACTTTTTAGCACATTCTATGTGTGTGAAATGATTATACCATACCAAGTTCGAACCTTTTCGGAGTTCATTTGTACTGCTTTTGATTAAAACAAATGAAGGCATAAAACTAAAAGAGTTAACCAGAATCTTTTTTTGATTAAAACACCTATTTAAAATATCCTAAATATTCCCAAATTGAACATACTTATAAACATAATAATATTAAACAACGGGAAAAAGAATCACTCAAAAATCTATTTTTAAACTAAAGTTATTCACAAACTAGTGATTCACAAAAATTTCAAAAGAATTCAAATTTAAACTATTTAAATTTGAAAAGTTCTGGCACTAATAGAAAGTTTGTATTTTTTGACCTAAAGCAACAAGATTCATTCAAAAACTATAAATATTCTAATACTTATGCCAAATCTAAAAATAGAAATTGTCCTATTTAGAAAAACAAAACAAAACAGAAAAGAGAAAATACACTTTTAGTCCCAGTTTGATCCACCAACTGGGACTAAAGTTCCCTTCCCGGGCGGAATTTGGGCCACTAAAAAGGAGACCTTTTATCCCGGTTGGTAAAACCAACCGGGACTAAAGATGACCCTTTAGTCCCTGTTGGAGACACCAACCGGGACTAAAGGTACTGGGGTATTTAACTGCGCCTTCTCCCTCTCCAAATCATTCCCATCGATGCCGACGCCCTGCACCAATGTCACCAGGCTGCCGGTGCTTGCTCGCCCCCGAGCCCGTCCTCATCTTCGCCGCCCCTGATGTCGGCCGCCCGCGCCTCCTCCACGAGCGCCAACGCCTCCCGTGCGCCTCCTCTACCCGTCCTCGCCGATGTCGCCGCACCCGACGCCGCCCGCGTGCCTTCTCTACCCGTCCTTGTTGATGTTGTCACCACCCCCGATGCCGCCCGCCGCCCGCACCTCCTCCCCGAGCCCCGATGTCGCCCGCACGCCTCCTCCCTGATCCCCGATGTCGCCCACACTACCTCGCCCCGCCCGCCGGTAAGACCACGGCCTCTAGAGTTTTTTTTCATGATCGATAGATAGATGATTATTTTTAGATGATGATGATTGTTAGATGATATATAGATAGTTAATTATATGATAGATATATAGATGATGATGATTGTTAGATGATGATGATGATGATGATGATGATTGTTAGATGATGATGATGATAGATGATGATTTTTAGATGATGATGATTGTTAGATGATGATGATTGTTACATGATTCGTTAGTTCATTAGCTAGTTATAATGCCCTACATAATGTTTCCATTTTTGTTACCACAGACAAAGGATGTAGACAGTCTGCATATTTTATATAAGGAAAATATAAACATTTAGGTTTAGGAATTAAGTTTAGGAGTTTGGTTATAAGGAAAACATTTTTAGCGGATTTTTCTCCAAATGTGCATTGTCATGAGTTATCACACATGAATCCGTAATTGAAGTGTGTGTATTGTATTGCACACTGCTCTCTTTTTTAATACATGTGATGCCTTCATCGAACTATGCGACGCTAGGGCGTGTAATATATAGGTATCATAGTTTTCTTAGGCTCTCCTTTTTATGTGCCCTAGACTTTATTGATAGAAAATGCTCAGCCTGCATCCTCATCGTCGATTCGGGGGCGACAACCTGCTTGAGAGGCGCCATGTCCGGGACTGGGCTCCATCGGGCTGGCACTGGGAGGTGCTACCTTCTAGGGCATGCAGCTTGGTGAGGAATCAGGCTGTCGTCGTCGACCCGGAGTTTCTTTGGTGGCGGTCGTGTGGACCACTAACGGTGCGGATGGAGCCGGCCTCTGTGGAGGTGGTGGGTCGCCGTGTCAAGGAGGAGGACGAGCACGTCCATCGCTACATGGTTGTTCAGGTATCTCACTTGAGCTATGATCCTGTGATGATTCCTTCTCTTTGGGTGTCCACAGCCTACACTGCAAGACGTCAACTGGATCTGTATTAGTGATATTATATAATAATATTCGATACGATGTATTAGTGATAATATTCGATGATGCATTAACTGGATTATTCGAGATGTATTAGTGATATTATATGATAATAACATATATGATCATATTGATGCATTGCCTTGTATTCATTGCATATCTCCGGTTTTGCTTATTGAATGCATTCTAATTGTTCTATATTTGTTCTGGATTAGTTAAGCTATGGACGGTAGAGACGACAAAGAGCATGATCAACAGAATGTCATGTACGACATGATACGCTATGGAAACGAAGAGAATGAAGAATTCAAAATAGATGATGGCACACAATATCTTAACCTATCCGGTGAGGGAATTGAGGAAGAACAACCAACAGACAAAGGGGAACTAGCTAACGATGATCACGAAGAAATTTTTGTCCAATTAACAAAGTTCAGCGAGGTATATATATTTGGCCTCTGGTGATCATTAGATGTATTAATTGATTTGTATATTTATATATATTAACTAATCTTTCTTCTTTTAGCCCTCCATATCGAGCAAATCTTCTACAGGGGCAGTACGCGGCCCGGCCAAAAAGTTGCCCGATGGCACAAAGTACAACATCGATGAAATCAAAGCAGATGGCAAACCGATTTCTCCTAAAAAGCATGCAGACCAATTTATACGTCAATGTGGAGTTATTGTTAGGGACCAAATCCCAATCACCATTCAAGAATGGCATAAGCCAAAGAAAGATCGGGAGTTAGTTTTGTCGATGAAGGGCAAAACATCTTCTTTGGGATACGCTCATGTCACATTTCACCCTATCAGAGGGTTTCATAGATCCCCAATGGGATAAAGTCAAGATGTATGCTCTTAAGAAGATGTCCACACAATTCCTGACTTGGAAGAAAAAATTATGGGCCAACTAAGGCAAAGCAGGAAATAAGACTCCACAATTCACTGGAGCACTAGAAAAGGTAAAAAATCACTGTGACTTATTCGTGGAGTTCAAGGAATCGGAAGCATTTAAGCAACGGTCGAGAATAAAGAAGACAAATGCTGAGAAAAATAAGTTTCACTATGTTTTGGGGCCAGGTGACTACAAGACTAGGGTGCCTAAGTGGGATGAATCTGAGGCAAAGATGACTGCTGCAGGGGTCACTCCACAAATAGTGGGTTGGCCCGACAGGTGCAGGACTTGGTTTTATGCGGATTGGAGAAAGTTGGACCCAAAGATAGGGGTGATTATTGAACAAGCAAGTCTTAAAGAAGCCTCAAAAGTTTTAATTCAAGCAATAGAAGAGGCGAGAGCATAGGCGTTCCAGACTGATAGAGAGAATGACGAGCTTACACGTGCCCTCAAGAATCCTGAACACCCGGGACGAACACGAGGCAGAGGTGTTGTTCCCTGGATTGAGGGGTTTGTGGAGTGCAACACCAGTTACAGAAGTTGTGTGAGAAAGAAGAAGCAGGATGTAGACCGGCTTCAAAAGTTGGAACGCGCTTACATGTGGCAGCAGGAGCAGATCGACAGACTTAGCTAGCAAAGGGCGTCTCAGCGGGTGGAGCAACCAGATCCAGCATTGGATACTACCATCCACTCTATGTTGAGAAGCAGCATGGGTTCCACGGGGGTCCCGACTAATGATGCACTGCTAGCTCGCTACCTCATGGATGATATCCAAGATATGACACCTTGTGCGCTACACATGAAAATGAAGAACATATCCATTAAGGTGGCGGACGGCTTTGCTTTACCGAATGCACCTGAAGCAACCATCCATGGCAATCCGATTCCACCTGGCTATGCTTGTGTCGGGGTAGATGAAGTTCTATTAGGATATGAAAAACTAGAGCTTGACTTTCCTGGATGTCAAGGGGAGGAGCTGACATTGGGAGCAGCCATACGTGCTATCATTATATGGAGAAAGGAATGCATCGTGTTTCAAAACTCGGTGCCAAGGCCACTTACTCCTCCTCCAAGTCCATTGCGTTAGCCGACTCCACCCCACCACGAGATGGAGCACAATGCGAGTCTGTCATATCGATCTCTGTCATGTCAGCCGACCCCAACCCACCCCGAGACAGCGCGCAACACGAGTCCACGATATCGATCTCCGCTGTGTGAGCTGAATCCAAAGCAGAAGGGATCACCAAAGAACAAATCCGAGCCTCCTTCCAGAAGGAAGTTAGCTTACGAGATGACTCTCAAGGGAACCGAAGCCCAAGTGGCTTTATAAGTGAAGTCCCATTTTGCACAGAGACCGCCCCTGCCGCCAAAGGATAAAATATCCGAGAAAGTCGTACAACACTTTGTGGATCTTCCTAAACCGGCTTTGGAGAAAAAGCAATCAGACTATGAACGCTTATTAGCAAGTCATATAATCAACAAAAATACAATCATCCAGACTTAAAGGTAGTAAGAAATGCGGGAAAACTATACCCCAACTCAGAGAACAGGCAATGCAATCAATCCCCCTACTCAAGGTGAGTACCGCTATGGCGATAATCGAAGCTGATAGAGAGGCGGCTAGAAATCTTGGTATCACTTCTGAACAACTCCTAGGCATCGACGAAATGCCCAAGTTGGATCCGAACGAACTAGCATGGAAATATGTCCTCGGAAATCCTTTGGTCAGACCTGGCGAGGTGAAGCTTCTATCAATGCAAATGCGCAACTTGCATGACTGGTACCTGAGAGAAATAAACGTCGGGCAAGAGGGCCTCATGGTGAAAGTCAAGCCAGAGCATACTTCCATGCAAACGATCTGTGGATTGAATTTTCCGACATTTTTCAGTTATTCAATCAAGACGTACTTGACAAACTCAGCTAGTTACCTCTCGTTAGTTACGATTGTCTATGAGTGATTTCTTTTTGTAATTTAAGTCACTAACTCAGCTTGTTCATTGCCTCTAATTATCCTCACTATGTTATTTTGTGCGGTATTATGTAGAATGAAGAATTTTGAATTCAAAAAAGATGGAGTCTATGGCATTGGGTTCATTGACCCAAATACCGTTAATGAACATTTTTTAATTAGCTACAAGCAAGACACAGAGAATAACTTGCTACAACTTTTGAAGGAATTACATACCACACGAGAAATACTTTTTCCTTACAACTTCAGGCGAGTGTTACTATCTTGTACTACAAATTCTATTTTTTCTTCAATGTTAAGTGTAGTTGATGAGTTATGCATGCCCGCTTATACAAACATGTGCGCAGTTTCCACTGGATCCTGCTAATCATTAGAGTTGATGAGGGAACTGTTGAAGTACTGGACTCACTTCATGAAGACCCTAAAGAATACGTCATCCTGTATTGGATGCTCGACAGGTAATTTCAATCATTATCGCACTATGTCGGCCTCTTTAGTTCATTTCCTCATATCAAGTAATTAATAACTCCTTTATTCATTTTCTTTGTCGGAAAGTGTTTGGAAAAAGTTCATCAAAGAGGTAACTAGAGTTGTCGGTGCCTGGAAACAAGAGCTGAAATGGCGACGGTCCAAGGTAATTAAGTAGTGCTAGCTACGTTCGTGCATCTCTTTAATTCTAGTTTCAATACCATTATCATGCTTGATTATTATCTTATTGAATTATATTCTCGTAAAGTGTATGCGTCAGGAACAGGGAACTAATTTATGTGCATACTATGTTTGCGAGAACATTTGCTTCATGACCGAAAGGAGCAGAGATGAAACACATCTTTGGGTACGTAAACACTATTCATAAAAAAAATTATCATGGCCTAATATATATACACATAGCTAGTGTATTCATATTGATCTCCTTCTTTAAAAGATGGTGGATATGCGGGACAAGCTCCTACCAAAGGACCGCATACGAGCACTTCAAGAGGAAATGGTTGGATTTTTGCTTGAGCAGGTCATAGATCCAGAAGGAGAATACCATTTCACCTAATTCATGCATGTAATAATCTGCAAATTGTAGGATAAATTATATATACGTGTGTGTGTCTGTGTGTGTATGCACGTCGTACGAGAAATTCTATGATATATGATTGGTTCTACAAGAAATTCTATTATATATGCGTAACGTGTGTAGTATGTAGCCATGTCAAAAAGAACTAAATGGAAAACACAAAAGGAAAAGGAAAAATAAACAATAAATCCCTAAACCCCTAAACCTTTAGTCCTGGTTGGTTACACAACCGAGACTAAAGGTCCCCAGCAACCGGCGCACGTTGCCGGCCACGTGGTAGGGATTTAGTCCCGGTTGGTGTTATCAACCGGGACTAAAGGTCCCAAGCCCCCGACGCACGCTGCCGGCCACACGGCACGGATTTATTCACGGTTCGTGGACAACCGGGACTAAAGGGTGGACTAAAGGCCCTTCCCAACCGGGACTAAAGGCATGTTTTCTACTAGTGTAAAAAAGGTCCTCTCTCTTAGCTAGCACATATTATTTTCTCCTAGGTAGAACCTACTACTCTCTTGTAGGTAAAATAGGATAAAATAGGTAAGATACTTTCTCTCCATTGTGAAGAATAGAGATACACCTATCTTCGACATGTGGCATGTGCAAATCCTTCGCATCTTCGCCAAGTAGTTGTTTGTTAGCTTTCATTAAATTGCTAAATCCTTTGAGTTTCATGGTTCCCTTCTTCCTAGAAATCGAGTATGCATTGCGGAAACATCTAGGCCACCGTGGTCGTAAGCTGATAACATTCAAATAATCACCTTCTATAACCATCAGTGCAGGCACAACCTCTGCCAGGAATTTCTATTGAAGAACATAATAATAACATAGTTAGCAATCTGGTTTTGCTTAAGAAAAATTTATGTATGCAAAAGATGGACTAATTAATGACACAATAGTAAAAAAATAATCTTACCATGCTATCTACATGGAAGTTATTAGGGTTCAGCTCGTGCACTAGTGGCCCATATTCAGAATAACTTACGCCAATATCTTCATAATTGATCTCATAATTCTCAACATCATCGATAAATGAGATCAGATGATTTTTCTATGACCAAGTTAGATCGGAGCCAGGACTGTAGTAGGTCATGTCTACTATCTTTAGAAATTTTTTAAGAAGAGAAATAGGCAGTTAATTAAAAATAAAGAAGTTAAGTAGGGATGAACACCAAGTATTTTTAAATAAACAATGCAAATTACTTAAAAAATATGGTTGACAAACTCACATCGAGGTAAAACTGGAAGCATATCGACATCCACCCAAATATCGATATTACCTTCAATATCATCTTTAGGACGAATATCGAAGGTTATTTACATATCCTCCTGAAATCCATATGCCTTGCCGAGAGCTTTCCAAGTTGAGCAATCAAAACGCAAGTGATTAACGACATTGTATAGTTTAACCGGAAATGTGAAACCATGTTTAGTCTACACGTTAGCTCTCCTCGTCTCCATATTTCCCATTTCTTGGAAACCGAGCCTCTACAAGACATACCGTCTTGCATGGCAGGGGATGCACTAGTCGAATTGTCAAAAACAGTAATTACACATTGAAGCAAAGAAACACAAAGTCATGATTAATTATGAAAACATAGTTGACATTGTTGCGTACCGTAAAAACATCAAAGGTCTCGTCAAGCTTGATGGTGAAGAACCTACTGTTTCATAGATGATGCCTATCGCATAGACCCTGATCTTTGCCACGGTAATCACATTCAGGGATCAGATCATCGTCAGACGTTTCCTGTGTTCACGATTCAACGATTTAAAAGCGACAACAATTATACAAGGAAGTATTCAGCATGGGTTGAGTTTCAATCTGTCGAGGCTTCCTTGAAAAACTCTCATATCTTATGGTGTATATGGTGCACACTCTATCACACTGATATGGTGGTGTATGTTAGTGGACACTCCCTCACACTAATATTTCGACCGTTGGTGATGGTCGCTCCTCCCTTCGTTCCCATGTGCATTACCAAAATCTCTAGCACACAAGAACGAAGGAGGAAGCGACCCTCACAACAACAGTCGGGATTTTTCCTCTCATATTTCTACCGTCGGTGCTGGTCGCACCTCTTCTTCTCTCCTCACGGATTATACGAAGGTATATATCGTGAGAATATAAGAAGAGGAAGCGACCCCCATGACAACACCAGTCGGTATTCCTCCATCAAGAACATACTAAAAGTCACACAAGGAGCTCTGACAGGCTGAAAGTCAACCCTATAAGCATTAGTCAATAAACATTACATTTATGAAGTAACGACATAAAGATGGCCTACGTTCTGCCGGAATGTCATCTAATTCCTATTTTGAAAAAATTCGGCATAACCTATTCTAAAAATAGAACATATCGAGCGCTTGAAATTTGTCGGAACGGAAATGAATCAACATTCCGGCAAAACATAGGCCACTCGGAGTTTTCACTTTCATTTTCACATTTTCATTTTCACATTTTCAATTTCATTTTCATTTTCATTTTCACATGTTCAGACAGAGTCAACTTCCTTACATTTTCATTTCAAAAAAAATCCTATCTTCACATTTTCATTTCAAAAAAATACTAAAACTATACTAGTTCTAACCCTAACATCTATCCATCCATCCTAGTTCTAGCCCTAGTTACTAAAACTAAATTCAATGCAAGAGGGAGGGAGGGATGGAGGGAGAGGGTGGGAGGGAGGGAGGGAGGGAGGGAGAGGGTAGGAGGGAGGCAGGGAGAATGGAGGGATGGAGAGAGAGGATGGGAGGGAGAAGGGAGGAGGGATGGAGGGAGAGGGTGGTAGGGAGACATACCGAGGGCGACGGCGGCAGTGCACGACGGCTGCAGGGGGTGGCAGCGCATGATAGCGGCAGGGGCGGCAGCAGCAGGGTTAGATGAAGACAGAGACTGGAGAGGGAGAATGAGGTCGTCGCGCGGTTGAGATAAGGTGGGATTAGCAGTAGTGCGGGTCACCGGCCCGTGCTGCTGCTAAGTTGGGCTGGTGAGTTGGGCCTGGGCTGGTCATAGTAGCAGCACTCGTAGTTTTCTCACGCTACGGCTAAGTGAATAGTATTAGTGCTAGATTTAGCTGAATGCTACTACTATGGGAAGTCCCGGTGGGTGACGATGGGACCACTTAGCAGTAGCGCCCTCCTGCTGCCCGAAGCTACTACTATATACATACCTATAGCGTTGTTCTATACACCGCTTTGCTACTAAGTAGCAGTAGCAATGCATACCTACCCTGCGCTACTGCTAAGTTTCTATCTATAAGCTTTATCCTAGTACTGTAGCCGTGCCGCCCTCACCCGATCCGCACCGACGAACTGCGTCTTGTGGCTCGCCCACAGTTCCTCCATCATCTTCTTCGACGACACCTGCAACAGGATATCTTCGAAGAGTGCTCCGAGGATGTATGCCCTTGTTGACTTGTCCTTCTTCTCTATGACCGTCGCCATCGCGTCCTCCGCCAGAACCACCACTTCCCAAAGCCCGGCCGCGTCGAGGTTGGCCTCCACCTTGATCACCCACATGGTGTAGTTGTCACCAGTGAGCACTGGGCACTGCTTACGAGACGAGCGACATCGCTACGGGCAGGATCGTAACAAAGCTCTGATACCAAGTGTTGGGGTAGCAAATGAGAGCATATGACAGGCAGTACGGCCATTTTAGAAACAAATTGGGTGTAATCATAAGGTAAGACACATGTGCGTGTGTGCGTCTATATATGAGAAATGCAACTTTGGAAAATTAAATTATTAAATATTCCAATATGTTGATGTTGCTTAAGACTGGAAATACATACTTTCTATATATTGAGGTAAACTAAAATTTACGCTCCCAGATGCTTTCAGAAAAAGAAAAAAACTAACATAAAACACACATCTGCACAAGCAAAATAGAAAACACCAGTGGCAGATATATAGTTCACCCTAACCAAAATGAAACAATATCTCGCCTTATACGCTTTGAGTTATGCATGCCACTGTCACGGTCAGACTCTACTGACGCATCAGACGAACCAGCATCTTATTCGTCTTCATCTTCACTAACACTCTCGAAATGTTCCTCGATTAGATGAGGTTCCTTTGTAGCCACTTGAGGACGGAGTGCTTGAAATTCTCTTGAATTTTCATCAATTTCATAATCCTGCCATAAGATCACTGAATTAGAAAATCACACATGATTACCTATTTAGGAACAATTGGCTTAAAAAGTGACTTGTAGTAAAAAAAAAGCACAGCAGCGCCTACTATAAAATGAAGTTACGATAATGTATTATTTGATGGATCTCATCCACGCTCAGTTTCACATACAAGGTACTTGTTGATGAGGTACAATTGTGTACATATAGCATACACAAACCCAAGGAAATTATTCTATCAACAATTCTAGCATACATACAGATATACAAGTTTTCATTCAAATGAAACAGGGAAATACCTGAATATGCATCAAGACAGTACAAGATCAGGAAAACATCAAGGTACAAATATGAAATGCATAATAGAGTTGACCTGATAAAACTTTGTCACGGCTTAGAATTACCACAAAAACATCACATTATCAGGGTACCATGAAAGGATGGAGCGGCAACAAAAGATCTGACATCTACATTGCCTAAGAAAAGAATAATTTCTTAAGGATATACACACTTTGTGAAAACTATTTCAGAACCACACGTTTAAGAATTTGTTCTACAAAATTACACTTTTTTGCAAAGATTGCAAAAAGTCATACTAGATCTGACGGGATTAGGCTATTTGACACCCTTGTAACAAAATGGTGTTTTGGCCCAAAAAAATCGAGTGATACTGGCATGGTTTTAGAAGAGAACATTTGGGTATAAGAAATTTGAATCAAAGATCAAGTTCAAAACTGGAATGCATACCTTATTTTCAAATAATCGTAGGAAACGCGAATTAGTCAACAACGACTTTTTCATTTCTAGTCTCACTTTGTTCTTCCTGATGCTTGATTTACTAACATTCTCAACATCAGCATCTATTTCCTCTTCCTCTGTCTGTGTATCGTCCAAAAGTTATCGGTTAGCCTTTGGTATTTTAACAACTTGCTGCACAAGTAAATTAATATTGGCACTCATTAGCATAATAGTAACACAGATCGGTATATGTAGATGTTAATACATATAAGGAAGAGATGAGCAAATATTACCATTACACGAGATTTCCTTAGGTCTGCTAGTTTTTTGTCCTTCATGCCTTTTTGAAGAGTCTCATAGTCAGCAATATGATGCTTAGCCCGTTGCTGAAAGAAATACACATAGTAGTAAATATCATGTATGAAGTGTTCTTTTCTTCAACCCATCCACAAACGACAAATAGACATAGGAAGTCCACATTTATGTTCAACTATGTTGTCAGACAAATACACAGAAACTATTTTTACAAAGACAAATTGTGTACAAAATAAAAAGTCTTCATGTTGAAAATTCACGTGGTAGGTGACAGCAATCCTACCTCAACTTTCAATTAAACTACAGTACCATGAATAGATGAACAGAAAAGTAATTACATTCTTATATAGATCATAGCGTATAATGTATCCAGGTAAATGTGCTCTGACAGCATCACTGTTTTTGTACAGAATAAAATGTTTTCATGTTCGAAATTCATTTATTTTCAACTAGGTTGTCTGACTGATACACAGAAACTATTTTTACAAAGTCAAACTTTGTACGGAATAAAATGTTTTCATGTTGGAAATTCAGGCGGTAGGCGACAGCAATCCTACCTGGACTTTCAAGTAAATTGCAGTACCATGGATAGATGAATAGAAAAGTAATGACCTTATTATATAGATCGTAGCGTATAATATATCCATGTAAATGTGCTCTGATAGCATCTATGTTGTTTTACTCAGAGAGACCCAATCGCTCCATCTCTTCTTCATTTAAAAATTTGTAATCATCATATAATGTCTTTTCTTGTTTCTATTCCATCTCCTCATGTTTGAGGAATTGATAGAAGGAACTGTTAAGGCAAGGTTTACTAAACTTGCTACAAAACAAATGGGGGTAAATTCACTCACAGTTAGGTTATCAAGATGTGAGCACCACTTTGGAGGAGGGCCAAGTGCAGGAATAAAGGAGGCAGGTATCTGGCTGTTGTCCAGGGCTAATAGCATCAAACCACTATTCGGGAAGATGCAAACATCATTGATAGATCCATTATCAGGTTCAATGCTAGTCATGTTATTTCCCTATAAAAAGGAATAGTGGGATGAGATCATGATCATCTAACAAAGAAGTCAATGCCACCTACAAAAAAATGAGGCTAAGCACTTTTCAGAGATGGAACTCATTGTATTAGGATCCCAAACTCTCACTATATGCTAATCAGCAGTTATTAGTTTAGGTTCGGTAGAATTAATTGTCTAGTGCCACTTGATATTCAAAATTGGACTGCCATACCTACGATAAATAAAGAACACATGTTAAATACTTAAATGCTTAGTGGAAAGTACAATATCTAACACAAGAATGATCAGCTATTTTTTATTACAGTTACGATTTAGTCAAACTTCATATCCCTTGGTATAAAGCTTATTCTGATCTAGAGTTGCAAGATTCCAGTGAATATAGAATACACTTTTAGGATAGCTCCAAGTGGTATTGTTCTGTATGACTGGGATAACATGCTATGAGAAATATAAGGTCCAATTTGGAATGAAGGATCGAGTGGGAATCTCGTCAAAAATCGAACATGTAGTGAGAATGGATCTTTTGTTTCCTTAAATTCGATGTATTCAGACATTCCTAATGGAATCTAAAGAAAATAATGGTCCAAATTGTTCATGCATAACAAGTGAAAAATCTCTTCAGGTAATAAAAAGATACAAATCTTACATGTGATCCTTGACTCGCAGAGGCGAAGACATGCGTATGTCATATATCGATACCTGCAGGAAATCCAAACATAGCTAAAGTGTATGAATAATAAGCTAGAAACAAATTTAATATCATTATTTGTAGAATTTAGATTATCAGAATTATCAGTGTGTTAGACAGGATGATCTTTTCATTCAGCCAATGAGTACACAACAAACTCAACAATCATCACATGACTTCAGGACGAAAAAAGAGCCTACCAAGCACAATTACGTGTAAACTAATAGTAAGATAATCAATGGCAGATCAATATTTTTAGAAATGGTAAGAAGAGGTGCCAAGTAGACATCAAAAGCAAGTGTACAATTTGAACAATTGTTACATATGTTTAGCACAGAAACTTGAGACCTAAATGAAGTAAAACTACATGAATCATTCTAGCAACAGAGATAACACCAGATTTAGTATGCATTGCAAAACAGTGAGATTCCTGCTTGTTAGTTCTGACATAATAATGTTCGATGGAATAATAAAAAAGTCAAATGTTTTATAAATTAGTTGTGAAAATCAAATAACATAACAGATCATGAATCAAACATTTCCTATGCTGCTCCCTATAGCCAGAAGGTACCCTTGATTTTCATCGAACTACAAAGACGTGACCTCCTGCAGTTTTGAAGCGTAAGAACCACCAAAATAATGTCAATAAATTGCAGTGTTAGTGTATTATTACTAGCAAGTTGCTGACAAGGTACAATAAGATACCTGATCAACATCTTCACAAGAAGTTGTATTAATTCTTCCAATAGAAGACTTCCTCCTCATGTCCAAGCATTCAACTGCACCATCCTCACCACCACAAGCAACAAGCCCATGGATCATACTGGGAGTACCACCAAAGAGAATGATAGGTTAACAAATACTCAATAAGAATGCCACTCCAAAGAGACGAGTCCATAAAAAATAACTAGCTCAGTTTAACCACATTTATTGCTGGATATTGGGAAATAAGGGAAGCAAGGAACCTTCCCTGCAAAATTTATGATTTTAAAATATGTGCATGTTTATTCTAGAAAGACTCGAAGTGTAACAAGAAAAGGCATAACAATGACTTTCAATTTAAAATAACCTGGTTATACTTGATGAATATTAGTAGTGTACTAGCAGTGTCACGTAAATTATGTGTGAGACTATGGATAACCAAATAACTCTATATTCATCAATGATCAAGGACTCAAATCTGACCTGCTCTAAGTTGATTCTATACAGATGTGATGACGAAGTACCACATAGCAAGTCGCAAGAACAACAATCATAGGCCAAGTCCCTTCCCATTCTGCCAATATGGATAATATCAATTTGTAATAATTTAATATTAGGACAAGCAAGGACTATATACAAACTCCTCATTGCCATGGTATCACTGCCTGTTATCATCCAACACAGAACTTCTCTGTTCGAACCAAACAACACATACTTCCAAAACTATTGATGGATACACATTGACAAGCTCAAGTCAAAGACAACAGGCAAAAACTTACAAACAGAGGGACTACTAGTAGTATATACAACAAACAATATGTTGTAACTAAAACTGATACATAATAGGACAAACAATATATCAGAAAAGCAATGAAATGAAAACCAAAGAACAATTACATGACAGGACAAACTAACCTTGGAATTCTAACGCTATAATGGCTTCCGTACTTTGCATGCAAGCATACAGAATGATCAGCGCACAAGAAGGCGAGTTTTGAGTAGTCATCACTAAGGACCTAAAGAAAGATACCATCTGGTTTGTTAGGTCGAAAACATTAAAGCATCTCAATAATGTGCGGCATGTCTTGTCTAGAATGGAATATTAAAGAACAATTTCCCAGTAGTAGAGAATACATATGATTCACTACATTAAACTATAAGTACCTAAAAATCAATAATTTCTGAGATCATGTGCCTCTCAAAATTCATCAACAATTCCTTCAACTCGAAGACTTTCATTTGTGGGGGGGAGTAAATACCTGGAATATATGAGGCGTAAGAAAACTACCAACTTACAGTGCGTAGAAGATCTGTCCACAATGGCAGCACTGAAACTAACTCTAAATAGAACATGAACATGAACATGAATCGGGCAGTAAATTCATGAGCTACAGGTTACAAACGGTGAACTCCATTGATCATTTATTAACAACTTGTGATGAGCACCAAGCTGGGACCGCATTGCATTCTAAGAGGAACACAAACAAATTTAACTCTTTCGACCCACGGCCCATGCCAAACCGTCCTATCCTTGGTCCCCGCTTCGCTCCACTAGGCTAGCATTTTCAGGTGAAGAGAGGCATGTCGCATAAAGACTAGACCTACATTGTGCTACACGCAATCAATGTTCAGTTGAGTTGGCAAACCAATTGTTTCAGCGTTTGTTAGACTAACACGGCACTCTATTCAGCAATGTGCTCCCTCCCTTGAGAATTACATTACCTCAACGTCTCTTTTCTTATTCATTCATATAAATGAGACGGACTGGAAACAAGGAGTGCTTTGGTTGCATACATACCTAAGGCGATGACATACTGGCCGTCGGGGGTGACCTTGATCCTGGTGGTGGCGATCTTGAACCTGAGGTCATCGATTAGCTCTAGCCGTTGCTGGTACTGTGAGAGAAATCAAGCAACAACAAGCAACGACACCATGAATGAATGAATAAACAAAAGGCAGACAACAAAGTGAGAGAGAGAGAGAGAGGGATTCCCGAAGTGGGGGGCAGTGGCTTGCCTGCGTCCTTGCAGAGGTAGCGCTTCTTCTTGGCGAGGACCCATGGGGCGACGTAGTTCTTGCCGGTGACGGAGTAGAGCTTGACACCGTTGATGGAGGTGGACTTAAGCGTCCCAACCCCACCGCCCTTGGCGGCCATGCCTGCCGCTTCTACCGCTCCCTCTACCGATGCAGTAATAGGCTTCCTTGGCGGAGGGAGAAGTGGTAATGGGCTTCTTCTTCTTCTTTTTTCGTTCGTCCGTGCTTTGAAATCTTGTTCGGTAGTTTCAAAAAATTCTCACATTTCCATATTTTGTTCAGAATTTCGAAAAATGTTCCCATATTCCAAATTTCGTTTGTTGATCCAAAAAAAATCATGATTTTCGATTTTGTTTGGAGTTTCAAAAAAGCACATGCTTTTAGAATTTTAAAAAACATTCCCTTTTTTCAAAGATTCCAAAAAGATCATGTTTTCATAAAAATCGAGGTTTTTAATAAAAATGCGCTTTCAAAAGCTATTAGAGTTTTAATAATTATAGCAAATGTGCCCGTCTATTGCAACAGGAAAGAAAAAGTCACCCCTAATACACACTCTCAAGACACCAGTAATTCCATTGAAATATTTTAAAATCTCACATGACAAAATAACATGTTAAGTGTTATTGCATAGAAACAATAAAAATGGGATGATTTTTAAAGCGTACTCAAGATGTTTATAATTTATTAGACAACACAAATATCTACCTAGTTGG